>JASWHV010000020.1:24374652-25620652 GCA_030760725.1 Neostapfia colusana
TGCACGTGCAGTTGGCAGAAACGTGACATAGTGTCACGGGCTGCCACTTGCCACATCCCTTCCGGTTGTCTTCCTCTCACCGTGACGGTGAATGGCACCCAACCGGGTGGCATAGGTCCTGCAGGATCCTCGACATGGATCATCCACGTATTGCTCCCCTCTTCGCCTTCTTCCTTGGCGAAGTATTGCGGCATCTGGTTATACCCGAAATATTGGAGCATTTGCCAGAATGCTTCCGGGTAGCCGCTACGGTCAGAACAGTGGGAAACTACCCACCCGTTCTCCAACTGTTTATCTGCTGCCATCTGTAAAAATATATTTGAGAAATGTCAAATATTTATTTAAACAGTAAACCATTGAGTTATAACATAATATATGTCATTGAACCCATAAAACTTGGAAACATAATTCAAATTTTAAACAAATTTGACTGCTGATCTGCTGTTCCCATGACAGCCCTGACCAGTTTCCATTTCAACCTGATTTAGGCCATGTTAAAGCAAAACCAATTCTGGAGCTCAATATCAAAGTTAAAGCTAACTTCAATAGCTTTCCAGAAAGTATTTGCTTGGCCTAAGATCTGTCCTGGTTCAAAAGTTATGAGATGTCAAAGTTAACAGAATTTCTGGAGAAAATTGGACAGCACCTCCCTGCCTTAGGTACTGATTTGATCCAAGGGTCCCAGTTAATTCTATTCCTAATCTGACAAAACTTTCTGTTACAAAGTTGTAAACCATCTCATAAGCTTTCCAGAACTACCTCATTTTCTATTTTTGGATTTTTATGCAGGAAGTTATGCTTAATTTACAGAGAGTCTACAGAGAGTCTTTATTCTGTCCTGTTTTCTGGACAGTTTCAACTCTACTGCATTTTTTGATTGGTTAAGTGATGAAAAACCTCTGGACCTCAACAGAAGAGTTGTAAAGCTCTTCCAACGCTTTCCAGAAATGTATCATACGACCCCAACCTCGAAAGAACCCAACCTCTAACCTCTGATTAACTTCAGCCTTGATTCAGCTAAAAACAGAGTGCTCTGTCCTTAACAACCTATAAGTTGAAAACTTGTTAACTTTGAATATCCTGTTCAAGGGAAGGAGTTACATCAAGTTTTACTACTTTGGATCAAAACTTTCAAGTTTTTAATTGAATTTGTTCATTTAGTTGGGTGTGACGTCGATGCGTCACCAGATCATGTCGGTACTACGTCCTCACAAAGAAAAACCTATACCGGACTTAGCCGGCTTCGTTATTTCAGTGGCACTAAACGTCACTCGCACACGGATGCTACACGTCTACCGTTTCGTGGTCAGGCTACCTGCAGAAACTCAAACAATCATCAGACTTGGCTGCACACCGAGCCCGGAATCCATACAGTTGGTACACCCGGCCGTCATCACTCGCCCGGATGTTCTCAAGCCAAACACGCCTTGAGTTACGTGTTCACGTTTCAGACCACATAACGGGGTCTCCCATGTTGCACCACGCACGCCAGAGACATACGTTGCTCGAATACCCCAAACGACATGAAGAGTCGTAGAGGATACTAAAGCGGGTCGGGTTACCTGCCACCCGTGGGGCTCCACCCTTCAGCTTGTGCGCACTGGTGGACAGCGCTTACGTGCACCCCCCAAGACATGAACGTCCCGAGATGCACGATTTTCTGACATAACAAATAGGTTAATATGCCACTTTCTATATACTAATAACATCCTTATACGAGCTACTGACTCGTTCCTCACTGGATTTTTGAAAAAGAAGACCTTTGTATTGTGTTAAACCTCAAGCGAGCTCTGATACCACGCTGACACGACCCCATTGGTCCTGTCGAGCCAGGATCATGCTGAGGGGTGCTGCGTTGCACAGCACCGTATAACACACGTCAAAGGTACAAAGCGGAAGCGGAAATTTTATTACATAAACAAGTTTATGAACATGTTTACATCAAAATAAGTTCAGTCTACAATCGCGGGCGTAGACTAAGCATCAAGTGCATGTTCAGCCCTCGAACGTGTCCTTGCTAGCACACACACATACTAACTCTGCGGCGTGCACGACTCCCACTCGACGGGGTTCCCCAACTGGGGTTCCGTCTCCTCTTCGGGAGTCCCTTCCTCATAGAACCCTGCAAAAGCTTCAAACACAAGCAGTGAGCACGAAGGCTCAGCAAGTCTGACCCGTCTCACCTAAACATGGAACTTCTACATGAGGGTAATGGGTTACATGAGGTAAAAATCATTTGCAAGGACTCGCCTAATTAGTAGAACCTTACTTTCAAGTTTTAGCAGCAGGTTGTGGAGAACCTTACGCGAAGGTACATGAGAGAGCCGCAATCAAACAAGAAACGCATTTCTCTCATGTTCTTTGCCCAAAGTCGAAATGAACTTTAATTAGGTCTAAACTACAACAAACCATTAACAAGCAAAGTCCATCTTTCAATCAGCAGAATTTTAACATGTAACTAGTCTGTTCTTTCTACGTCATGGTACAGTGAACAAGTGGTACTCACTGACCGCGAGGGATGGCGATTATAATCGATTTACACCTGCAGGGTTACCCGAACAACCCGTCACGTACGCCCGTACTCGATGTTGCCTACAACAACCATCACGGACGCCGTACGCGACTACCTTTCACCCGTTAGCCAAATGTTGAACCGGTCCAATCGTCCCGAGCAAGAGGTCTCTTAACGCGCATCTCAGTGCCGCCAGCCGATTTACACCTCGAGCTCTCAACCTACCCTCTGAACGACCAGCTATGCCTCAACAACCAGCTACCCGAGTTACATCAGTTTCCCGGTTCCCATATAGCCGGTAGGTCTTCGGTACTGTTCTAGCTTGTTCAATAGGCCCGCACACGGCTCGGTCCTCAATCGACACAAGTGGAGCTACAGCACACAGGCCCCAAAGTCCTGCTGCCCTTAACCTCCGCTTGGTCTCATTTTCTTGCCATGTGTTTCATGTGCTATCACTACCCGAGTCGAGTTTCTCTAGCCTATGCTCGCGAGTAGTTCCGACTACTCGACTTGTACCGAATCCTACTCTATCTTAGCAATGCAGTGGCTAACGAGGTTTTCAATCCTAACCCCAACCCATGGTTTTCTTGGCTATGCAGTTGGGTTTCCAATCAAGACTCTAATGCAAAGAATCACCACAATATTCAAAGATGTGCTCAAAACAATAAACATTTGTAAAAAGGTTAATGCAAACCGGAGCTTGCCTTGCTGCTCTTGGTCGTAGGCTAGCTGTTCCTCTGGAGTGACGAAGTCTAGGACTTCGGGTTCCTCCTCGATCTTAGCGACTACATGATAAAAGAAACATATGTATCAATTTAAATGTGTTTGTATTAAGTTTTAAACTTGGGAAGCTTATAAGTCCCACTAGACAGACTCTATGACCGTGAAACTTTTACTGTGGCTTGGTTACAACCTAAATGGAGACTTGGTCAAGTTTTAATTGCAGTAAAGCTCATTTGAGCCCTCCACAATTAATTATGTCCTTGACCTTAATTGGAACTCTTAGGGTGTTCTAAGTATTTTCATGAAGCAAACTATGACTTTCTGAAAACTAGATTTTCAGAGGGTTTTAATGGAGTTGGTATCACTTAATTTGGAAGTTCCTAACTAAAGATATGAGCTAAACAATTTCAGAGAAAATTCTGAAAATGTTTCTGAACATTTTCTATTTTTTCTGGAACAGTTTCACTAATCACACCATTAGGTGGATCATATGAGCTCAAATGGATCTGAAATTTTTATGGTAGTTCAGGGATATTTTGGTGAACATCCCAGAAAAATTTCAGGATTTTCCTCCAAAGGATTCTCCAGTTAAAATTCCTAACAGTTTAAATTTGAGGAATTAATTCTGGATAATTAAGGGTTTTCATGAAGTGAAACTGGATTTGCTGGAAAGTACTCGGAGAGCTGAATCCAGTAAAATTTGGTTCACTCAATTTGGAGCTTTCTAGCCAAAGTTATGAGGATTTGAAGTTTGAAGGAAATCTGAAAATCGGGGAAAAGTTTAAACTCTCGGGGCCCGCGGGGACACGCGTCGAGCGCGGAGGTGTCCGGCACACCGGAGATACCACACGTGTCGAGCGCGGAGGTGTCCGGCACACCGGAGCTCACAGGGTATTTGCGCGCCAGCACAGCCGATCCCCGGCCACACCCGATCCCGATTTAAATTCTTCAGCCGCTGACACGTGGGCCAGATGGCTTCTTCTTCCTCCCGCCGTTCTCTCGCGCCCGCGCCGCCGACCTCGCCGGAGCAGACTCGGGGCTCGCCGGCTCGCCGCTGCCGGACCTCCCAGGGGCTGAAACTCGCCGCCAGGGGGGTTGTCGACGTCGAGGAACACGTCGGTGGTGTCAGGTTGGGCTGGGGGTGACCGGAAATAGCTCGGCGACGTGCCGCGGCCTCGGTTGAGGTTCGGCACCGTCGACCGTGGTTTCTAAACCCACCAACACCTCGAACAAACGGCCTTATTGCATCAGCGTACCTCTAGGAAGCTCGACAAGGTGTCAAAAGGGTTCAGGGATGGCGGTAAGTCGGTCGGCACCGTGTGACCGATCGTGCCCGCCATGACCGCCCTCGATCGAGCTCGAAATTCGTCACTCCTAGACAGTTTCACGCTACGGATGCAGAAAAGAACTTGATCGCCGGCTAGTCCAGTGTCTATGTGCAAGATTTGTTGACCTCCAAAAGATCATAGAGCGAGAATTTAAAGAAGCCGTACCGGAAGCTCGGGTTACGGTCGCCGGAGCAAAAACTAGAAATTCTCTGCTGATTCTTCACGGTTGGCTTCCAAACTTGGAGGAGAGCAGCACGGTGGTCGGGCGCTCCTATTGCCTCTCTTGCTGGACCGTGTAAACGCCTGGGGAACGCTGTCCACGGGCGCCTGACTCTCGGCTGAGGCTAGGTCGCCGCGGCGGCGATCGTTCTTGGGCAAAGGAGGTCGGAACTCGGGGTTTCTGGTGTTGGGGAGGTGAAGTGCGACCTCAGGTGGCTGTCTAGCAGCTCAAGGACGAAGGAGGAGATGGTTTTGCTGATTTTCCCGATTGAGCAGAGAGCTGCGGCGAGAGACAATGCCGCTGCTCGGGTTTGCCCGCGAGAAGATAAAGCCGGCCGACTCCTGCTCGGCTGAGGCGGTGCCGATTGCGTGGGGGCACGAGCAAGCCGCCCTGGGCGCCAGCGCGCGGAGAGGGAAGCAGCTGGTGGCGCCGGTAGCTGCTCGGTGGCACAGCCGACAGCTGCTCGGTGGAATTTCCCACCGAGACTCTGACTTTGGTTGCAAGTTTCTCCTTCTTCCCTCTATGACATGTGGGTCCCACCCGGGGTTTTAACCTCTGAAATTTACTCCTAATCACTGTAGTGAACAGTGAACCCCATAATACCCCTGGTGGTTCAGATTATTCACCCTTGAGCCATTCGAATTGCATAGGATTCGAATTGGGTTTAGTTGAGTGAATTTCAGCACAAGTGCAGTTTTGAATTCAAATGAAGTTTCAATTTGCCCTACTTAGTTCAAGTCAAGATCAACTCCAAATGGAGTGAAACTTGGTGTGTGGGCTCACAAAAATGTGCTGAGTAAGAATATGCCTCCCACTTTAAACTCATGGGATAAAAACAGTTTGAATTTGAATATGGTTTCAAACTGCCCTCTTCCTAATTATACCCAACATGACCTCAAAAAGGTTTGGAATTTGGGTGAAACTTGGCCTGGACATCCTTAGCAAAGTGTAGGAGTTTTCATATGTCCAGCCCCCTTATATCTCATGTGGGAAATACCACTTTCGCAATGTGTGAGTTTGTTCTCTAATGAGCATGTCGATAATTGTTACTTGCTCTTCATTTGTGTTCATCATCCTGCCTCAAATGAGGTGTGCGGTGTGGTGATGAACACTGCAAATGTGTGTCAAAAACTGAGGCCCTTACACATAGCTAGGCTGAGAGTTTAGCTATGAATAATACTTCCGCTGTAATTTAGTTTGTAAAATACTTCCGCTGTTTTATGTAAATAAAAGTTTGTATGTTTATCATAATCTTTTCTTGTGAGCTGTTGGGTGCCACATCGCACGACACCACCTTCTGCGATCCCGGAGTGGAAGGACCACAGGGCGGCTCCCCACAGATATGAAATTGCAGAGGAAAATATTGGATGAAGCTCATTTATCCAAGTACTCCATTCATCCGGGAAGCAATATGATGTACCAAGTTTTAAGATCTAAATTTGGGTGGACACGGATGAAAAGAGAGATTGCAAAATATGTATTTGAGTGTGATACGTGTCAGCGAGTTAAAGCCGACCATATGAGAAAAGACGGACCACTTCAACTGCTGAAAATTCCAGCATGGAAGTGGGATGACATAAGTATGGACTTCATCGTTGGATTACCAATGATCAGCAACAAACATGATTCTATTTGGGTAATTGTCGATTGTTTGACCAAGACAACTAATTTTATTTCAGTCCATACCAAATATGTTGCAAAGAAGTATGCAGAGCTGTTCATCTTGAGAATCGTGTGTTTACACGGGGTTCCCTGCACCATCGTTTCAGACTGTGGTGCATTATTTGTATCCAGATTTTGGGAGCAATTGCATGCTTCTTTGGGAACCAAGTTAATATGGAGTTCAGCGTATCATCCGCAAACTGATGGTCAAACTGAAAGGGTAAATCAGATTCTGGAGGATATGCTAAGGGAATGTGTCCTCAATCATGGGAAGAATTGGGATGATCACCTATAGTTAGCAGAATTCTCATATAGTAACGGTTATCAATCCAGCATCAAGATGGCCCCGTATGAAGCTCTTTATTGTCAGAAGTGCCGCACACCACTAAATTGGTGTCAGTCCGGTGAGAGAGTGGTCTACGGGATTGATCTTGTGAATGAAGCCGAGGAACGAGTGCGAGTAATTCAAGCCAACTTAAAGGCTGCTCAATATCGACAGAAAAGCTATGCAGATAAAAGACGTCGACCTCTCCACTTTGACATCGGGGACCATGTTTATCTTTGTGTCTCCCCGATGAAAGGGATTCCTCACTTCGGGGTGAAGGGAAAACTTGCTCCGCGATTCATCGATCGGGCCATTTGCCGTCATCGAAGTATGCGGACCCATGGCCTACCACCTGGAGTTACCGACGTCACTTTCAGGGATTCATAATGTTTTCCACGTCTCTAAGCTACAGAAATGTCTTAAGTACCCAGCTGAAGTTTGCATGAGAACATCGAAGTTATTCAACCGGATCTAACTTATTCTGAGTATCCGATCTAGATTATCGACGAGGAGACTCGCGCCACAAGAAATCGAACATTGCAATTTACAAAGTCTTGTGGAGCAACCACACCACTGATGAAGCAACGTGGGAAAGTGAGGATTTTCTCCGTTCAATTTTTCCCGACTTGTTAGAGTCATATGTCCAGTAGTCTTTCTCCCTTCCTCTTTCTTTCTATAATCTCGGGACGAGATTCTTTTAAGGGGGGAAGGAATGTAACAGCCCTAACTTTTGTAAAGTAACATTTCAACTTATGAAGCAAAGTTGAGGAGAAGGAAAACGATTATGTGTCACATGAAATAATGAAACACAAAAATGGACATGTGAGGGAGTTAAAAAATTTCTTTAACTCATGCTTAACATGTTAACATGAGAAAAGAATTTCACTCCTAATTTAAACTCATGTGCAAATCCTCTATGAGTAGAGTGGGGGAAAAATTTAAACATAATTTTAGTTCTTTTCAAAAGATTCATGTTAAGATTTCACAAATGCATACAAGTAATGCATCCCCTATGTATCAAAGAGCTTACATTCCAAATTTGGTTAATTTTGGAGCTCATATACCATTTATTCAAAGGAAGAATTGAGAGCACATTCAAATTGAAATTTGAATTTGGAAACTGAATCAAACTTGCTCAATTTCAAAACCTGAGTTCAGAATTGAGTTCCCCATATTTTGTTTGGCCTACCCTCCAAATTTGGTGAAATTTGGACAACCAATGTGCGGGAATCTCAAAGTACACAGAGGAAGGGGAGTGAACCACTATGGACCCCACATGTCATTGGCTCTGTACAGAACAGACTGTTCTTTCTTACCTCGGCTGAGCGCGCGACAGCAGCCCGGTGCAACCCTCTCCCGATGAAAGTCTGGTGCCAGCTCCTACTCTACAGCTCGATTCTACGGCTCTTATCCTCCACAACGATGCACAAATAAAATTTGCTTCTCTTCCAGCTCGCAGCTCACTCTCTCTGTTCTCTCCCGCAAAGAACAGCAACCGGCGCTGCTTTTCTGTTTTCCGATCGCCCACGCTGACCGATCCTCATATGATCGAGCTCCAAACAGAAAAAATGAAGTGCGAAGCCGTGCTCTAGCATCCACCGTGCTCCACACCGAGGTTCCTAGCTCCTGCTGCTCACGAGTTGTGAATTGGCGCCAAGAACCGAGGTGTGAACGGCGGAGCACAATTGGCTCACCGTGGACAGCACACCACGGCCATCATCATCTTCATTTCTCTACATGAAAGAGGTGCGTCCGGATGCCTAGAACGTGTAACCGAAAACCGTTCCTCATTTGATCAACCGTGTAGCTAGAATTTCCGAAGTTCCTGAACCCTAGTTCATGTTACCTGAGCTCGGCATAACTCAAAGTTCGGTCTACGCTTGCACGCACCGGTGGAGCTCGCTAGTCAGTAGCTACTACACACCCTAGCTGTCACCCTCAATTAAGAACCAAAGGAAACCGTCGAGGATCGGCCGAGATATAGACGTTTTCCTCATCGCCGTTGCAAAACTCCTCGGCTCACCATCGAGGATTATTTGCCGACGTTTTCAGCTTCCAAGGCTTCTCAATTCATGTCCTACACACTCCACTGATGCTCTAGGGCCAAAGAACCAAAGCTTTAGTGGAGAATTGAGCTTGCCCGAGGGCGCCGGAACCCTAAATGGGACTGTCACAGTTGCGCGTGGTGTTCCGGCCATTGTCAGCGGCCAGCGACCCCTAGATGAGTTCAGCGTCGCGGAAAAGAGGGGGGGCGGCAAGATTTGGCCCAAGAGGCGGCTGGAAAGTCAGTTCCGGCGACCCTCGCCGGAGTACACCGCCGTCCGAGCCCGGCTTTCGCGAGGAAGAAGGAAACTGTAGCAAGGGGCCCGCTGGCAGTATTTTAAACATTTCTCCAATTTTCAGTTTTCTTTTCAAACTTTGAATAGCCACAACTTTGTGTAAAATTGTCCAAAATTCCCAAATAAATTGCGTTGGATTCCTCTCAGTGAATACTATCCAGGGGTACATCCCAATATTTATGAAAGTCCATGAATTCGGTTCATTAATTCAATTAAAAAAATTAGAGAATAAATTCCAGGAGTTCTGTTATTTGGAAAATTCCCAATTTTGGGCAGAACCTTCCTACAAATTTACATGAACTCCAGTAAATATTTCAGAGGCATTGGATCTCATTTGCTTGGCCAAATGCTGTGTCAATCCTTTATGTATCTGAAAAATAGGAAAAAGAACAGAGACAATTTCAACTTCTTCCCAACTCTTGTAAAACCCATATCTCCATGTAGGAAACTCCAAAATTGATTAAACCAAGTCCTATGGACTCATGAGAATGTGTAATTCATAAAAAGTCCATTTCTCAGCATGCCAACACTCTAGAATTGCTTGGTTAAAGCAGAAAAGCCCATTCACTTAGAGAATTCTTAAGACCACCTTTCTTAGCATTTTCCTCTGAAATTTGTCAGGCAGTTGTTCTCGGGGATTTCCAATTCAGCACTTGCATGATCTTGCTCGGGTCCACAGCGATACCCTCCGCTGAGATGATATGCCCGAGGAAAGGCACTTGCGATATCCAAAACTCGCATTTGCTGAATTTTGCGTATAACTTGTGATCCCGCAGCCGTTGCAAGACTATACGCAGATGTTTCTTGTGATCTTCCTCCGACTTGGAATATACTAGGATGTCGTCGATGAAGACCACGACAAACTTGTCCAGCTCCGGCATGAATACCGAGTTCATCAAGTACATGAAGTGAGCTGGAGCATTGGTGAGGCCGAAGGACATGACCAGGTACTCATAAAGTCCGTACCTCGTCGAGAAAGCCGTCTTCGGAATGTCCTCAGCCCTTATCTTAATCTGATGGTACCCGGATCTTAAATCCATCATGGAAAAGATCTTTGCTTCGACCAACTGATCAAACAACATGTCGATCCGTGGCAACGGGTACTTGTTCTTGATGGTTACGGCATTTAATGGACGATAGTCCACGCAAAGCCGCAACGTCTCATCCTTCTTCTTGACAAATAATGCCGAACAGCCCCATGGCGAGGAGCTCGGCCTAATAAAACCCTTCTCCAGAAGGTCCGTGAGCTGAGTCTTTAGTTCAGCCAACTCCTTGGGCGCCATCTTGTACGGCCTTCGGGATATTGGCATGGTTCCCGGTGCAAGTTCAATCTTGAACTCCACCTCTCTATCGGGTGGCATCCCCGGCAAATCGTCTGGGAATACGTCAGGGAACTCTCGGACCACCGGAATATCTTCCAATCTGATGGTTGTGGCTTGATAGACACTTGGAAGTTTTATTTCTGGACTGTCCAGAAATAATGAGTGAGACTCGTGCACTTCGGAGTTCAAGTGCACGACTCGGAGGACGGTGTCTAAAACAGCGCCGTGGCGGGTTAACCACGACATCCCTAAGATGACATCGACCTTTTGTCCCTCTAAAATTATGAGAGACGTAGGGTAAACTCTACCCTCTAAGCACAATGGCGCTTTTGGGACCATCATGCTTGCTGAAATCTTCCCACCCGGTGAACAGATCACATAAGGACTATCGGTGGGTAGTATTTGCAAGCTATACTTATCAATGAAAGCTTGGCTAATGAAGCTATGCGTGGCGCCTGAATCAAATAGTACTATAGCGGGATGCTGGTGGAGTTAGAACATACCCGCAAGGATTGGCTCGCCCTGCGGCACGTCCTCAATGGCAAGCTGGTGGACGGTGCCGGGCCTAGGGTTTGCCCGCCGCGCATTAGTAGGGTTCCGGGGTTGATTCCTCCCAGGAAACTGTGGTGCCACTCCGCCGCCTTGCCTCTCCAGGCAACTGCTCGCGAAGTGCCCTGGACGACCACACTTGTAACATGTGGCCGCTGTTGGTGGAGTGCTTGGTGGACGAAAGCCCGGCATGCGTTGCTGAGGTGCAAACGCACGCGGCATCGCCCGCTGCTGTTGTTGTTGTTGCGGTGGTGCTGGCAGTGTCGGCCGAAATGCCGGTGAAGAGTACGGCCGACTGCGGAACGGCATCGACCGCTGTGGTGGCTGCCAGCGTGGTCCTGATGGTGGGCGATTCACCATCCGAAACTTCTGAGAAGGACCGTCTCCTTCTCCGCTGCTCTGCGGCGCGCTTCGCTTTCGCTCTGCCGCCGCCAACTCCTTGCCGGAGTCCTCCTGAACAATCGCAGCATCAATGATGTCGTTGAGGCTGCCGCGATTTAACATCGCCAACTTGTCCTTCAGCAGCGGGTTAAGCCCCTGGTAAAAATGGTCTCGCCGCTTCTCGTCTGTATCTGCGTGATACGACGCGTAGAGCGCGAGATCGTTGAACGCTCTGGAGTATTCCAGCGTGTTCCGGCTCCCTTGCTGCAGGTGCAAGAACTCCTGCATCTTCCTCTTCATTAGACCTGGCGGTATATGATAGGCGCTGAAGGCCGTCCGGAACTCCGCCCAGGTCATCACTCGGTCGGTGGGCTGTGAAGCACAGAAGTTGGCCCACCACGCGCTCGCGGATCCTTGGAGCTGCTGGACCGCGAACTGAGTCTTGCGCTGCTCGCTGATTTGGAGCAGCCCGAACTTCATTTCTATGGCGCGGAGCCAGTTGTCCGCGTCTAGTGGTTCATCCGCCCTTGAGAATACCAGGGGATGAGTTGCCAGGAAGTCGGAGTAGGAGCTCTGTTGACGCTCCTCACGGTCCTGACGTCTCTCTGGGCGAGACGTATTCGCAATTAAAGTTTGCAGCAGCTCCGTGTGCTGCTGATGTGAACCTGCCATTGCCGCGACAATGTCGGCCAATGTAACCGTCGGCAGTGGCGGTGGCGGTGTTTGCTGTTGCTGTTGCTGCTGTTGCTGTTGTTGTCCCGGGGAGTCCTCGGGAGGTGGTTGGGAGGTCTCCCCCCCTTGACTGGTACCCCCAACGTCCGGGTTGGCACGAGTACGCGTCATTCTGAAATTCAAAACAGCAGCGATTAGCACATGTCTTACTTAAAATTCCATAAGCAACAGTAGGTATTGAAGTGACACATGATTAATTTGCACAACATTCACATATATTGATAAATCATAAACTTTATACAAGATACATTATTCTCGGATCTCCGAGAAGTCGTGCTCATGTCGTCACTACCTACACATACGCTACTGTCTACACGACACGTCACCGATTACAAAAGTGGGGTTACGCTACCCTGGCTGCCCTACTTGGCAACCGTAACCCCCCTACTCGGAGTAGAACTCGACCTCCTGGGGGTCGTCCTCCTCCGGTACCTCTGCTGGTGGCTCTGGGTCTACCACCTCTTCTCCCATCCCGGGTTCTCCCATTGCTGGAAGACCCAAGACCACCGGTACGCCTAACACCGGGGGCACGAGGTCCTGCAAAGCATGCACCTCGTCCATAGCTTGGTTGTAGTCCTCTTCCCAGCCTTGTCCTTCCTCAATAGCATCGTCCCGCTCTTGAGCAAGTTCCTCATTCTGCTGGGTTAGGGTCTGCACCAGCTCTTGCAACGCCGCGATGTCAACACGGCTCTTCTTCCTCGCCTTCTTCAGACGACGCAACTGATTGTGTTGTTCATTCAGTCGCTTGATCGTCGGAAGGAGCACATTGCGGAGTGCGCTATGAGCACTCTCGAAATGATCTTCACGGCTTGTGCTCTCCTTGAGCTTTGTGGCGAGATGCTCCGTATGAACAGCTTGGCTGTCCATCACAGCGTTTCCCGCCCTCATTTGGAGGCTGAGATTTGCCTCCGTGGGGTTGTACCTTGGGCAACTCGGGTCTGTTGCCTCCAGGTACCTCTCTTCCCACACATGCTGAGCTCGTCCCTCCACCGGAACGAGTGCATATGGAGTGCCCTCGATGGCCTGCACGTGTAGTTGGCAGAAATGTGACATAGTGTCACGGGCTGCCACTTGCCACGTCCCTTCCGGTTGTCTTCCTCTCACCGTGACGGTGAATGGCACCCAACCGGGTGGCGTAGGTCCTGCAGGAACTTCGAAATGGATCGTCCACGTCTTGTTCCCCTCTTCGCCTTCTTCCTTGGTGGAGTACTGCGGCATCTGATTGTACCCGAAATATTGGAGCATTTGCCACAATGCTTCCGGGTAGCCACTACGGTCAGAACAGTGGGAAACTACCCACCCGTTCTCCAACTGTTTATCTGCTGTCATCTGTAAAAATATATTTGAGAAATGTCAAATATTTATTTAAACAGTAAACCATTGAGTTATAACATAAGACATGTCATTGAACCCATAAAACTTGGAAACATAGTTCAAATTTTAAAAAAAATTTGACTGCTGATCTGCTGTTCCCATGACAGCCCTGACCAGTTTCCATTTCAACCTGATTTAGGCCATGTTAAAGGCAAAACTAATTCTGGAGATCAACATCAAAGTTAAAGCTAACTTCAATAGTTTTCCAGGAAGTATTTGCTTGGCCTAAGATCTGTCCTGGTTCAAAAGCTATGAGACGTCAAAGTTAACAGAATTTCTGGGAACAATTGGACAGCACCTCCCTGCTTTAGGTACTGATTTGATCCAAGAATCCCAGTTAATTGTGTTCCTAATCTGACAAAACTTTATGTTACAAAGTTGTAGCCCATCTCATAAGCTTTCCATAACTACCTCATTTTCTATTTTTGGATTTTTATGCAGGAAGTTATGCTTAATTTACAAAGAGCCTACAGAGAGTCTTTACTCTGTCCTGTTTTCTGGACAGTTTCAACTCTACTGCATTTTTCGAGTGGTTAAGGGATGAAACACCTCTGGACCTCAACAGAAGAGTTGTAAAGATCTTCCAAAGCTTTCCAGAAATGTATCATACGACCCCAATCTCGAAAGAACTCAACCTCTAACCTCTGATTAACTTCAGCCTTTATTCAGCTAAAAATAGAGTGCTCTGTCCTTAACAACCTATAAGTTGAAAACTTGTTAACTACGAATATCTTGTTCATAGGAAGGAGTTACATCAAGTTTTACTACTTTGGATCAAAACCTTCCAGGTTTTTTTTACAATGAAGTTTTTCATTTAGTTGGGTATGACGTCGATGCGTCACCAGATTATGTCGGTACTACGTCCTCACAAAGGAAAAACCTATACCGGGCTTAGCCGGCTTCGTTAGTTCAGTGGCACTACTCGTCACTCGCACACGGATGCTACACGTCTACCGTTTCTGGTCAGGCTACCTGCAGAAACTCAAACAATCATCAGACTCGGCTGCACACCGAGCCCGGAATCCATACAGTTCGTACACCCGGCCGTCATCACTCGCCCGGATGTTCTCAAGCCAATCACGCCTTGAGTTACGTGTTCACGTTTCAGACCACGTGACGGGGTCTCCCAAGTTGCACCACGCACGCCAGGGACAGACGTTGCTCGAATACCCCAAACGACATGAAGAGTTGTAGAGGATATCAAAGCGGGTCGGGTTACCTGCCACCCGTGGGGCTCCACCCTTCAGCTTGTGCGCACTGGTGGACAGCGCTTACGTGCACCCCCCAAGACATAAACGTCCCGAGATGCACGATTTTCCGACATAACAAATAGGTTAATAAGCCATTTTCTATATACTAATAACATCCTTATACGGGCTACTAACTAGTCGCGTATGGATCACGACAGCTTAGGAACCATGAGCAGAATTATCCAACTCACGACTTGGAGCTCGCTGCCGTGGTACTTGCACTAAAAATGTGGAGGCACTACCTACTCGGAAACCTCGTACATTTATATACCGACCACAAAAGCCTCAAGTACATATTCACTCAGAAGGAGCTGAACATGAGGCAACGAAGATGGTTAGAACTGATAAAGGATTACGAGATAGAGATCCATTATCATCCGGGCAAGGCGAACGTTGTGGCAGATGCGCTGAGCCGCAAGTCACACGTCGACAATCTGACCATCACACCGTTGGAAGAGAGCGAACCACCACTACGTGTGATTCCATACGGAGCTCTCTACAACCTAGCTTTGATCCCCACCATCCGTGAAGAGATAGCGGCAGCCCAGAAGAATGACAAGGGCATGTCACATTTGCGGAGACGTGTAGATAGTGGGGAGCTGAAATGTTTCCGGAAAGACGGAGACGGTGTCCTATGGTTCAAGGACCGGATCGTCATACGCCGAAACTCGGAACTACAAAAGAAGATCTTTGATGAGGCTCACTTATCAAAGTTCTCTATTCACCCCGGCAGCAACAAGATGTATCAAGAACTCAGAAGCAAGTTTTGGTGGACACGGATGAAGCGAGAGATTGCAAAATACGTGTCCGAGTGTGATACATGTCGAAGGGTGAAGGCAGATCATATGCGGAAACCGGGACTGCTGCAACCACTGGGCATTCCTGCCTGGAAGTGGGAGGACGTGAGCATGGATTTCGTCGTCGCTTTACCCACCACCTTACAGAAACATGATTCGGTGTGGGTGATCGTCGATCAGCTCACCAAAGTTGCCCATTTCATCCCTGTCAACACCAACTACAACGCGAAGAAGTACGCTGAACTGTACATCTCACGGATCCTATGCTTATACGGCGTACCCCGTACCATCATATCGGATCGGGGCACTTTATTTGTGTCCCGTTTTTGGGAGCAGCTACACGCTGCCTTGGGGACGAAGCTGATCCGTAGTTCAGCCTACCACCCGCAGACGGATGGGCAAACGGAGCGGGTGAATCAGATTCTAGAAGACATGCTACGAGCTTGCGCTATCAACCACGGCAAAAATTGGGATGATCACTTGCCGTTAGCCGAGTTCTCGTACAATAATGGGTACCAAGCCAGCATCAAGATGGCGCCCTACGAGGCGCTATACGGAAGAAAATGCCGCACACCATTGAACTGGTGTGAGTCTGGCGAAAGGGTTACCTTCGGGATTGACCTTGTCAACAACGCGGAAGAAAAGGTTCGACTAATTCAAGCGAACCTAAAAGCCGCTCAATCCCGTCAGAAACAGTATGCGGACCGGAGAAGGCGCCCATTACAATTTGAAGTTGGAGATCACGTATATCTACAGGTGTCTCCAATGAAGGGCGTAAACAGATTTGGGTGAGAGGAAAGTTGGCACCCCGATTCATCGGTCCATTCCAGATTACCGAAAGATGTGGATCTGTGGCATACCGTCTGAAATTACTCGAAGCACTTTCCGGTGTGCACGACGTCTTTCATATTTCCCAGCTGAGGAAGTGTCTCAAGCTATCAACTACCGTTCAGCTGGAAGACATTGAAGAACTGCAACCGGATCTCACCTATCGGGAGGAACCGGTGCAGATTATTGATGAAAAGGCCCGAACCACACGCAACCGTACGTTGTGGTTCTACAAGGTTCTATGGAGTAATCACTCCATGGACGAAGCGACATGGGAGAGTGGAGAATTCCTTCGCACTAACTACCCCGACTTTTTCACGTCGCATATCCGGTAATTTTCCACCGTCCTCTCTCTCATTTTCACCTTATAATCTCGGGATGAGATTCTTTTAAGGGGGGAGGAATGTAAGGGCCTCAGTTTTTGACACACATTTGCAGTGTTCATCACCACACCACACACCTCATTTGAGGAAGAATGATGAACACAAATGAAGAGCAAGTAACAATTATCAACATGCTCATTGGAGAACAAACTCACACATTGCAAAAGTGGCATTTCCCACATGTGATATAGATGGGCTGGACATATGAAAACTCCTACACTTTACTAAGGATGTCCATGCCAAGTTTCACCCAAATTCAAAACCTTTTTGAGGTCAGTTTGGGTATAGTTAGGAAGAGGGCAGTTTGAAACCATATTCAAATTCAAACTGTTTTTATCCCATGAATTTAAAAGTGGAGGGCATATTTTTACTCAGCACATTTTTGTGAGCTCACACACCAATTTTCACTCCATTTGGAGTTGATCTTGACATGAGCTAAGGGGGAGAAATTCAAACTTTATTTGAATTTCAAACTGAACTTGTGCTGAAATTCATTCAAACCAAACCTCATTTGAGCTTTGATCAATTCAAATGGCTCATGGGTGAATAATTTGAATTGCCAAGGGTAGTATGGGGTTCACTGTTTACAACAGTGATTAGGAGTAAATTTCAGAGGTTAAAACTGGAGGTGGGACCCACATATCAGCCACTGCTCAGATCAAACCGACTGAGACTTTTTCACTCGGGTCGCCGAGTCGCAGCGGTGATCGCCACCGAGGGCAGCCGCCGTGCCAGCAGCTGCTTACCCACGCGCGGGCGTGAGGCGGTGCAGAGCCTTCTTAAGGCGCCTGTCCCCCTCCTCGGCCGAGGCACCGTCGTTCTTCCCCGCAAAAACTCAGCGCCGGCCAAAAACTTCCGCAGCTCGGACTTGATTAGAGAACGCCGATCGCAGCTCCCTCCGTCCACTCCAGAGCCCCAGCAAGGTACTAGAGACCTTCCTCCGTCCTCCCCGTTGCTAGAATTCGGTTGAAACTGATTGATATCGGCTGTGCCGAAAGATCAAATTCGGGACTTGGAACCGCCGCACCTCGGGCTCCCGTGGACAGCCCAACCAGGGCGTTGTCACGCCCGAGCCAAGGCACCCTTGGACGCGCGGGTGACCGGTGCTGCTCATCCCCGAGCCACAGCTCGAGTGGTTGCTCACCGGCGGCGAATTTCCACTTTTCCCCTTTCTGTGTGCAGAACGACCTTCGGGTACGATTCTGTTTAATTCGTGCTCTAGAAAGGATTAGAGGGCCTCAAGCCGCTCTCACACGATCTAGACACGGTAATGCACAAGTTGCCTTCACAACTCTGGGCCGGAGAACCTCGGTGCCCGGCGTAATTTGAGGTCTACTAATGGCGGAACGAACGGGCGGCATCGGGCGCACGGTGAGGACCTATTTCGGGCCTTCCCCGAGCTGCCTCGAGCTCATGTCGACCTTCTCTGAGGTCCATTGATGCTCCCCGACCGATTTTCCAAGTAGCTGAGGTGCTAGGGTAGTCAGCCGACATGGCCGAAGTCGTTCTGAGGTGGCGGCTCGTCGCCGACCATGCTCCGGCCGTTGTCATGAGCAGCTGACCCTCGGATCCTGTTCCCCGAGTAAAAGTAGGCAGGGGCGGCCAGAATCGAGAAGTTTGGAGCTGTAAAGCAGCCGGCGGCGAGCTCTCCGGCGAGATCCCTCGGCGGCGGGGCGCGGGTGTCGCGAGGTTGAAGAAGAGGGTGGACCCCAGCTGTCAGCGGGAGATATTTTGAATCGGGATCCGGCTGCGGCCGGGATCGGGTGTGCTGGAATGCAAAATCCTTGTGGGCCGCGATGTGCCATCGCCTAGGCGTGCGACGCGTGTCCCCCGGGCCCACGCGCGAGTTTAAACTTTTTCCCGATTTTCAGATTTTCATCAAACTTCAAATTCTCATAACTTTGGCTAGGAAGCTCCAAATTGAGTGAACCAAATTTTCCTGGATTCAGCTCTCCGAGTACTTTCCAGCAAATCAAGTTTCACTTCACGAAAACCCTTAATTCTCCAGAATTAATTCCTCAAAGTTTAAACTGTTAGGAATTTTAACTGGAGAATCCTTTGGAGGAAAATCCTGAAATTTTGTTGGGATGTTCAACAAAATACCCCTGAACTACCATAAAAATTTCAGATCCATTTGAGATCATCTGATCCACCTAATGGTGTGATTAGTGAAACTGTTCCAGAGAAAATAGAAAATGTTCAGAAACATTTTCAGAATTTTCTCTGAAATTGTTTAGCTCATATGTTTAGTTAGGAACTTCCAAATTAAGTGAGACCAACTCCATTAGAACCCTCTGAAAATCTAGTTTTCAGAAAGTCATAGTTTGTTTCATGAAAATTCCTAGAACACCCTAAGAGTTCCAATTAAGGTCAAGGACATAATTAATTGTGGAGGGTTCAAATGAGCTTTGCTGCAACTAAAACTTGACCAAGTCCCTGTTTAGGTTGTAACCAAGACACAGTGAAAGATTCACAGTCATTAGGTCTGTCTAGCAAGGGTTATAGACTTCACAACTTCAAAGTTAATACAAATGCATTTAAATTGATACATATGTTGCTCTTATCATGTAGTCGCTAAGGTCGAGGAGGAACCCGAAGTCCTAGACTTCGTTACTCCGGAGGAACAGCTAGCCTACGACCAAGAGCAGCAAGGCAAGCTCCGGTTTGCATTAACCTTTTTACAAATGTTTATTGTTTTGAGCACATCTTTGAATATTGTTCGTTGCATTAGAGTCTTGATTGGAAACCCAACTGCATAGCCAAGAAAACCATGGGTTGGGTTTAGGATCGAAATCCTCGTTAGCCATTGCATTGCTAAGATAGAGTAGGATTCGGTACAAGTCGAGTAGTTGGAACTACTCGCGAGAATAGGCTAGAGGCACATTGCTCGGGTAGAGGTAACACATGATACACATGGCAAGAAAATGAGACCGAACGGAGAGTAAGGGCAGCAGGACTTTGGGGCCTGTGTGCTGTAGCTCCGCTTGTGTTGATTGAGGACCGAGCCGTGTGCGGGCCTGTTGAACAAGCTAGAACAGTACCGAAGACCTACCGGCTATATGGGAACCGGGAAACTGATGTAACTCGGGTAGCTGGGTGTTGAGGCATAGCTGGTCATTCAGAGGGTAGGTTGAGAGCTCGAGGTGTAAATCGGCTGGCGGCACTGAGATGCGCGTGCAGAGACCTCTTGCTCGGGACGATTGGACCGCTTCAACATTTGGCTAACGGGTGAAAGGTAGTCGCGTATGGCGTCCGTGATGGTTGTTGTAGGCAACATCGAGTACGGGCGTACGTGACGGGTTGTTCGGGTAACCCTGCAGGTGTAAATCGATTATAATCGCCGTCCCTCGCGGTCAGTGAGTACCACTTGTTCACTGTACCGTGGCGTAGAAAGAACAAGCTAGTTACATGTTAAAATGCTGCTGATTGAAAGATGGACTTGATTGCTAATCTACAGCAAGTCATTAGCAATCAAGTCCATCTTTCAATCAGCAGCATTTTAACATGTAACTAGCCTGTTCTTTCTACGTCACGGTACAGTGAACAAGTGGTACTCACTGACCGCGAGGGACGGCGATTATAATCGATTTACACCTGCAGGGTTACCCGAACAACCCGTCACGTACGCCCGTACTCGATGTTGCCTACAACAACCATCACGGACGCCGTACGCGACTACCTTTCACCCGTTAGCCAAATGTTGAACCGGTCCAATCGTCCCGAGCAAGAGGTCTCTGCACGCGCATCTCAGTGCCGCCAGCCGATTTACACCTCGAGCTCTCAACCTACCCTCTGAACGACCAGCTATGCCTCAACACCCAGCTACCCGAGTTACATCAGTTTCCCGGTTCCCATATAGCCGGTAGGTCTTCGGTACTGTTCTAGCTTGTTCAACAGGCCCGCACACGGCTCGGTCCTCAATCGACACAAGCGGAGCTACAGCACACAGGCCCCAAAGTCCTGCTGCCCTTACTCTCCGCTCGGTCTCATTTTCTTGCCATGTGTATCATGTGCTACCTCTACCCGAGCAATGTGCCTCTAGCCTATTTTCGTGAGTAGTTCCAACTACTCGACTTGTACCGAATCCTACTCTATCTTAGCAATGCAATGGCTAACGAGGTTTTCGATCCTAAACCCAACCCATGGTTTTCTTGGCTATGCAGTTGGGTTTCCAATCAAGACTCTAATGCAACGAACAATATTCAAAGATGTGCTCAAAACAATAAACATTTGTAAAAAGGTTAATGCAAACCGGAGCTTGCCTTGCTGCTCTTGGTCGTAGGCTAGCTGTTCCTCCGGAGTAACGAAGTCTAGGACTTCGGGTTCCTCCTCGACCTTAGCGACTACATGATAAGAGCAACATATGTATCAATTTAAATGCATTTGTATTAACTTTGAAATTGTGAAGTCTATAACTCTTGCTAGACAGACCTAATGACTGTGAAATTTTCACTGTGTCTTGGTTACAACCTAAACAGGGACTTGGTCAAGTTTTAGTTGTAGCAAAGCTCATTTGAGCCCTCCACAATTAATTATGTCCTTGACCTTAATTGGAACTCTTAGGGTGTTCTAGGAATTTTCATGAAACAAACTATGACTTTCTGAAAACTAGATTTTCAGAGGGTTCTAATGGAGTTGGTATCACTTAATTTGGAAGCTCCTAACTAAACCTATGAGCTAAACAATTTCAGAGAAAATTCTGAAAATGTTTCTGAACATTTTCTATTTTCTCTGGAACAGTTTCACTAATCACACCATTAGGTGGATCAGATGAGCTCAAATGGATCTGACATTTTTATGGTAGTTCAAGGATATTTTGGTGAACATCTCAGCAAAATTTCAGGATTTTCCTCCAAAGGATCCTCCAGTTAAAATTCCTGACACTTTAAATTTTGAGTAATTAATTCTGGAAAATTAAGGGTTTTCATGCAGTGAAACTTGATTTGCTGGAAAGTACTCGGAGAGCTAAATCCAGCAAAATTTGGTTCATCCAATTTGGAGCTTTCTAGCCAAAGTTATGAGGATTTGAAGTTTGAAGGAAATCTGAAAATCGGGGAAAAGTTTAAACTCGCGCGTGGGCCCAGGGGACACGCGTCGCACGCCTAGGCGATGGCACATCGCGGCTCACAATGATTTTGCGTGCCAGCACACCCGATCCCGGCCGCAGCCGGATCCCAATTCAAAATATCTCCCGCTGACAGCTGGGGTCCACCCCCTTCTTCAACCTCGCGACAGCCGCGCTCCGCCGCCGAGGGATCTCGCCGGAGAGCTCGCCGCCGGCTTCTGTACAGCTCCAAACTTCTCGATTCTGGCCGCCCCTGCCTACTTTTACTCGGGGAACAGGATTCTAGGGTCAGCTGCTCATGACAATGGCCGGAGCATGGTCGGCGACGAGCCGCCACCTCGGAACGACTTCGGCCATGTCGGCTGACTTCTCTAGCACCTCAGCTACTTGGGAAATCGGTCGGGGAGCATCAGTGGACCTCAGAGAAGGTCGACACGAGCTCGAGGCAGCTCGGGGAAGGCCCGAAATAGGTCCTCACCGTGCGCCCGATGCCGCCCGTTCGTTCCGCCATTAGTAGACCTCAAATTACGCCGGGCACAGAGGTTCTCCGGCCCAGAGTTGTGAAGGCAACTTGTGCGTTACCGTGTCTAGCTCGTGTGAGAGCGGCCTGAGGCCCTCTAATCCTTTCTAGAGCACGAATTAAACAGATTCGTACCCGCAGGTTGTTCTGCACACAGAAAGGGGAAAAGTGGAAATTCGCCGCCGGTGAGCAACCACTCGAGCTGTGGCTCGGGGATGAGCAGCACCGGTCACCAGCGTGTCCAAGGGTGCCTTGGTTCGGGCGTGACAACGCCCTGGTTGGGCTGTCCACGAGAGCCTGAGGTGCGGCGGTTCCAAGTCCCGAATTTGATCCTTCGGCACAGCCGATATCAATCGGTTTCAACCGAATTCTAGCAACGGGGAGGGCGGAGGAAGGTCTCCAGTACCTTGCTGGGGCTCTGGAGTGGACGGAGGGAGCTGCGATCGGCGTTCTCTGATCAAGTCCGAGCTGCGGAAGTTTTCGGCCGGCGCTGAGTTCTTGCGGGGAAGAACTACGGTGCCTCGGCCGAGGAGGGGGGCAGGCGCCTTAAGAAGGCTCTGCACCGCCTTGCGCACGCGCGTGGGCAAGCAGCTGCTGGCGCGGCGACTGCCCTCGGTGGCGATCACCGCTGCGGCTCAGCGACCCGAGTGAAAAAGTCTCAGTCGGTTTGATCTGAGCAGTGGCTGACATGTGGGTCCCACCTCCAGTTTTAACCTCTGAAATTTACTCCTAATCACTGTTTCATCAGGGTGCCAACTTTCCTCTCACCCCAAATCTGTTTATGCCCTTCATTGGGGATACCCATAGATATACGTGCTCTCCAACTTCGAATTGTAATGGGCGCCTTCTCCGGTCCGCATACTGTTTCTGTCGGGATTGAGCGGCTTTTAGGTTCGCTTGAATCAGTCGAACCTTTTCTTCCGCGTTGTTGACAAGGTCAATCCCGAAGGTAACCCTTTCGCCAGACTCACACCAGTTCAATGGTGTGCGGCGTTTTCTTCCGTATAGCGCCTCGTAGGGCGCCATCTTGATGCTGGCTTGGTACCCATTGTTGTACGAGAACTCGGCTAACGGCAAGTGATCATCCCAATTCTTGCCGTGGTTGATAGCGCAAGCTCGTAGCATGTCTTCTAAGATTTGATTTACCCGCTCCGTTTGCCCATCCGTCTGCGGGTGGTAGGCTGAACTACGGATCAGCTTCGTCCCCAAGGCAGCGTGTAGCTGCTCCCAAAAACGGGACACAAATAAAGTGCCCCGATCCGATATGATAGTACGGGGTATGCCGTATAAGCATAGGATCCGTGAGATGTACAGTTCAGCGTACTTCTTCGCGTTGTAGTTGGTGTTGACCGGGATGAAATGGGCAACTTTGGTGAGACGATCGACGATCACCCACACCGAATCATGTTTCTGTAAGGTGGTGGGTAAACCGACGACGAAATCCATGCTCACGTCCTCCCACTTCCAGGCAGGAATGCCCAGTGGTTGCAGCAGTCCCGGTTTCCGCATATGATCTGCCTTCACCCTTCGACATGTATCACACTCGGACACGTATTTTGCAATCTCTCGCTTCATCCGTGTCCACCGAAACTTGCTTCTGAGTTCTTGATACATCTTGTTGCTGCCGGGGTGAATAGAGAACTTTGATAAGTGAGCCTCATCAAAGATCTTCTTTCGTAGTTCCGGGTTTCGGGGTACGACGATCCGGTCCTTGAACCATAGGACGCCGTCTCCGTCTTTCCAGAAACATTTCAGCTCCCCACTATCTACACGTCTCCGCAAATGTGACATGCCCTTGTCATTCTTCTGGGCTGCCGCTATCTCTTCACGGATGGTGGGGATCAAAGCTAGGTTGTAGAGAGCTCCGTGTGGAATCACATGGAGTGGTGGTTCGCTCTCTTCCAACGGTGTGATGGTCAGATTATTGACGTGTGACTTGCGGCTCAGCGCATCTGCCACTACATTTGCTTTGCCCACATAAGGACTACTATTAGCATATTATGAAGGTGGCAACCTAACTTATTTGTTATGTCGGAAAATCGTGCATCTCAGGACGGTTTATGTCTTGGGGGGTGCACGTATGCGCTGTCCACCAGTGCGCACAAGCTGAAGGGTGGAGCCCCACGGGTGGTAGGTAACCCGACCTGCTTTAGTATCCTCTACGACTCTTCATGTCGTTTGGGGTATTCGAGCAACGTCTTCCCTGGCGTGCGTGGTGCAATTTGGGAGACCCCGTCACGTGGTCAGTAACGTGAACACGTAGCTCAAGGCGTGTTTGGCTTGAGAACACCTGGGCGAGTGATGACGGCCGGGTGTACAAACTGTTATGGATACCGGGTTCGGTGTGCAGCCGAACCTGATGATTGAGTGTGGCTTATGTAGGTGCTAACCACGAAAACCTTAGTGCGTGTAGAACACGTTTGCGAGTGATCGTTTTAGTGCCACCTAATGATACGTGTATGCCGGTGTAATCCGGTTAGGTTTTTCTTTGGTGAGGCAACGTAGTACCATCATATGTCTTACGGTGCATCGTCACCGTACTACACTGGATAGTATTCTTATCTATGAAGAAATCATTCATGACTAACTTCCAAACTAAAAATGGATGTGATAAAGAACATATTAGTTACTGAGCTCTTCATTTGAACTAAGTTTCAAAGAAGAGACTTGTTAGGCTTCTTTTGATCTCAAAGACAGAGTGCTCTGTTCAGACAGAAATTTTTCTGGTCTTTAACAGAGAGTAACTCTGATTAGCTTGACCCAATGGAGGTGTTTCATACAGTTCTGGAATGGTTATTAAGTGCTCTACAACTTTTGTGTAGAACTCCAGAGCCAAATCCGACACCAACTTGGTTAAATGTCCAGATGAAACAAACTGTTCAGAAAACAGAGCAGCTGCAAACTTCTCTGGATGTTTCTGTAAATTGGCCATAACATTCTGTAGAAAAATCTCTAGGGGTCAGATAATATACCGTTGGAAAGGTTATGAAATTTGCAACAATTTTGTAGTTCATAGTTTGTTAAGAATTTTACCCCATTTGTATGTAAAACTGTGGTGAAAACAACCACATACTAAGGAGGTGCGGGCAAAATTTGCCCAGAAATTCTGTCAACTTTGAACGATCATAACTTCTGGTTAAGGGATGATCCAGAGGCATGTCAGTACTCATGGGAAAGATACGGAAGTTAACTTTAACTTTGGTATTCAACTTGAGTTATGAAAATGCTAATTACTGGATCAAATTCTGGGTTAAGTACAGAAAGGTCTGTTCTGTACAGAATGAGGGACTGAATATGTTGGCTTTAGAAAGATGTGTAAACATGAAATTTTGTTATGCTTTCATAAAGTTTAAGCATGTTCATGTTTTACATACTTTCACATACTGCTGAGATCATATTATGACTCCCCTCACAAATTATCTTTGTGCAGTATGGTGCGTACTCATTCTCCGAGTAGGGTTGAAGGTTCTCATCGAGACGGTGATGACTCGACTCCACCAGGGGCACCGCCATCAACGGTATGGGCGGATGTCATGGCTCAGATGGTCGAGTCAAGTCAAGAGAACACAAGACTACTCCAAGCTTTTGTACAACAGGGCTTACTCCGACACGCGCAACAGGACGTTCCACCTTGGAACGCCTACTTGGATTTCTTGGCGACACAACCGCCAATCTTCACGGAAACCCATGAACCAGTGGAAGCTGATCAGTGGCTTCGAGTTATGGAGTCCAAGTTTGGAGTGTTTGAGTGCGATGAATATCAGAAGACATCCTTTGCAGCTCAACAGCTCCATGGAGCCGCCGGAAATTGGTGGTTTGCTTATCTCGCCACCGTTCCAGAAGGCCATCAAGTGGAGTGGACGGAATTTCGTGAAGCATTCCGGGCTTGTCACATTCCTATGGGTTTTATCAAGGCCCAGCAGCAAGAATTCAGAAACTTGAAGCAGGGGGACATGAGTGTCCTCGATTATGTCCGAAGATTCAACCTTCTGGCACAATATGCTCCTGCTTATGCGACGAGCGAAGCTGCATTGTGTGACTACTTTTTCTATGGCTTGAGTGCCATACTAAAAGAGAAGTTAGCTTTGTTCAATCAAGGCAGTTACACCGAGTTGATCAGTGCTGCTCTGCTGCAAGAATAAGCGACACTTGAGTGTCAAGCAGAAAAGAGGGACCGGGAGGATGTGCTAGAAGACGCACCAGTTGTTCCTCGCAAATACCGTGTGGTGTATCACACACCATCCGATGAAATATGGCAATCACCAGTGAGATCAACTCCGTACAGATTTCCTGCTCAAGAATCATGTCTTGAAGCAACACCCTTGCCGCAGCAACAAATGACACCTGTGGCATCATTGCTGCCGCCAAGTACATCAACTTCTCAACCACAAGTTAACAAAGGACCGGGGAAACCTCCGTGTTCTTATTGCCACCGTTCAGGGCATTTTAGGCAAGAATGCCGGGAGAAGTCGGTGAACGCCAGACAGCCATCATCGTCAGATGGTATGCCGCCACCTGCTCAAGTCAATGTAACAGCATTACAATCCGGGAGTGTGCAACATCTGGCTATTGAGGATGTCCCGGAGGGAGCACCGGTGTTAGCGGGCATGTTCACTCTCAAAGACGTGCCCGTGCTCATACTTTTTGATTCGGGTGCAACCCACAATTTTATCAGCAAAACATGCGTGGATCAGCACCAATTATCTACCAATACTCCCACAACGAGTTTTCTCATACGTTCACCGGGAGGAAATATCTCTGCCAATCAGATTGTGTCCCGAGCAGCTTTGTGTTTGGGCGGAAAAATATACCCAACATCGCTGACTATGTTGGATAGGCAGAAGATAGACATTATATTGGGGATGTCTTGGTTAAATCGTCACGGTGCCGTTCTCAATATAGGTAACCGGACTGTCCAGATTGACTCGCCGATTCACGGACAGCACACGCTGTTTTTAGACAGCGAAGATCCAGATATGGTAGAGGCCTACCACACGGAAGCGCTGAAGCTTGAAGATATTCCGGTGGTACGTGATTATCCTGACGTATTTCCCGATGACTTACCGGGCATGCCGCCCGAACGGGGCGTCGAGTTCAAAATTGAACTGGCGCCGGGAACGACGCCTATTTCACGAAGGCCTTACAAGATGGCACCTAACGAGCTAGCGGAGTTGAAAGAGCAACTGAATGAACTCATGAGCAAGGGTTTCATACGACCAAGTTCTTCACCTTGGGGTTGCTCAGCGCTGTTCATTAAGAAGAAGGACGAAACACTACCGCTATGTGTTGATTATCGTGCTCTTAATGCTGTCACGATCAAGAACAAGTATCCTTTGCCTCGCATCGACATCCTGTTTGATCAACTTGTGGGTGCAAAGGTATTTTCGAAGATGGATCTTCGGTCGGGCTATCATCAAATCAAGATCCGACCGAAGGACATACCAAAGACAGCTTTCTCGACGAGATACGGACTCTATGAGTACCTCGTCATGTCATTTGGATTAACCAACGCTCTGGCACACTTCATGTACTTGGTGAATTATGTGTTCATGCCGGAGTTAGACAAGTTCGTCGTGGTATTCATCGACGACATATTGGTTTACTCCAAATCTGAAGAAGAGCATGCTGAACATCTGCGCATTGTGCTACAACGGTTGCGGGAGCACCAATTATATGCCAAGTTCAGCAAGTGCGAATTTTGGATTGATCAAGTGCCTTTCCTAGGCCATATCATTTCAGCAGAGGGCATTGCCATGGACCCCAGCAAAATTGAACAAGTGCTGAAGTGGGAATCTCCCAAGTCTGTCCACGAGGTCCGAAGTTTCCTAGGTTTAGCGGGTTATTATCGGAGGTTTATTCCGAGCTTCTCAAAGATTGCTAAACCAATGACAGAGCTACTGAAGAAGGGCACTAAATACATGTGGAATGCAGCCTGTGAAGCCGCATTCAAAACTTTGGTGAAACATCTCACAACGGCTCCAGTTCTTGCTCAGCCGGACACGACGAAGCCATTCGATGTATACTGTGATGCATCCGGCATCGGTCTCGGCTGCGTTCTGATGCAAGAAGGGCGTGTAGTCGCCTATGGGTCTCGTCAACTGCGAAACCACGAGCAGCATTATCCAACTCACGATCTTGAGCTTGCTGCTGTGGTGTTGGCGTTAAACATGTGGAGGCATTACCTACTGGGTAATCTTGTTCACCTCTACACCGACCACAAAAGCCTGAAGTATATCTTCACGCAGAAGGAGCTAAATATGAGACAACGGAGATGGTTGGAGCTCATCAAAGATTATGAAATTGAGATCCATTATCATCCAGGAAAAGCAAACGTGGTTGCCGACGCGCTGAGTCGGAAGGCCCATGTTCACAACTTAGCGGCTGCTGAGTTAGAAGACGAAGAACCAAGCCTCCGTGTCATTCCGTATGGCGCGCTTTATAATCTCGCGCTCATTCCAACAATCCGTGAAGAGATTGTTGAGGCTCAAAGAAGAGACAGAGGCATGTCTCACATACGGAGAAGACTGGACAACGGAGAGGTGAAATGTTTCCAGAAGGATGAGAACGGTACGATATGGTTTAACGACCGTATAGTGGTACCGCGTAATATGAAACTCCGGAAGAAGATCTTTGATGAAGCCCACCTGTCTAAGTTTTCCATTCATCCCGGAAGTAACAAGATGTACCAAGATTTGAAACAGAAATTTTGGTGGACGAGGATGAAGAGGGAGATTGCTAAATACGTATCCGAATGCGATACGTGTAGACGGGTCAAGGCTGATCATATGCGGAAAGCCGGACCGCTACAACCTTTAAAGATTCCGGCATGGAAATGGGAGGATGTGAGTATGGATTTCATCGTCGGGTTACCGCTCACATCCAGAAAGCATGACTCGATATGGGTGATCGTTGACCGGTTGACGAAGTCGGCTCATTTCATACCGGTGAACACTAATTATCGAGCAAGGCAATATGCGGAGTTATTCATCTCCAGAATTATTTGCTCACATGGTGTCCCGAAGACCATCATTTCAGATCGAGGTGCGCTGTTCGTTGCTCGGTTTTGGGAGCAGCTGCATGCCTCGTTGGGCACCAAGCTAATTAGAAGCTCCGCATATCACCCTCAAACCGATGGACAAACTGAGAGGGTGAATCAAGTGCTCGAGGACATGTTGAGAGCATGTGCCATCCACCACGGTAGGAATTGGGACGATCACCCACCGCTGGCGGAGTTTTCATACAACAACGGTTATCATGCGAGTATTAAAATGGCACCATATGAAGCTCTCTACGGCCGGAAGTGTCGCACACCACTAAATTGGTGTGAGTCCGGCGAAAGAGTTCTGTTTGGGATTGATCTTGTCAACGAAGCCGAAGACCGAGTTCGGTTGATACAGGAGAACTTAAAGGCTGCACAATCCCGACAGAAGAGCTACGCTGATCAAAGGCGTAGGCCATTACATTTTGACATCGGGGAACACGTTTATCTTCGTGTATCTCCGATGAAGGGAATTCACCGGTTCGGTGTAACGGGGAAGCTCGCTCCCCGTTTTATTGGTCCTTTCGCTATCACGGAGAAGTGCGGACCCGTAGCCTACCGGCTGGAATTACCGGCAAGTTTGGTGGGTGTTCATGATGTATTTCAAGTATCACAGCTGCGGAAGTGCCTCAAATTCACCGCTGCTGTTCGCACTGAGGACATCGACGAGTTGAAATTGGACCTGACCTACACCGAGCGACCGGTCCAGATTTTGGATGAAAAGACCTGGGTAACCCGGAACCGGACGATCCGATTTTTCAAGGTACTGTGGAGTAATCACACCGCGGAAGAAGCGACGTGGGAAAGTGAAGATTATCTCCGCACCAACTACCCGGAACTTTTATCTTTGTACAGTTTGTAATTACCTCTCCCGTCGCGTTCCTCTTTTGTAATCTCGGGACGAGATTCTTTTAAGGGGGGAGGAATGTAAAAGTCCCAAAAATGTGTCTGAATAAAAACTATGGTTTGAGTTCATATGTGTGGCAATGACAGAAAAAATGGGACTTGCTAAAACTTTTCTTCATGCAAAGTAATACATGGATCAACATCCAACATGAGGTTCACCTTTTTATTTAAAAGTGTCGAACCAATAAGGAGTTAAATACCTCTTTGCATGTAAGTTTAAAATTCAGATTTGAAATTCAAAGTTCACACATATGGTGACCCAAAAACTTTGAATTAACATGCAGCCATATAGTTGAGTTTTTAGGGAAAAGGTTATCACCAACTTTTCAATTGTAGGGTGGGCTCAAAGGAGAGCTAAAGAGAAGAAATTGCAAATTCTAAACCAAATTCAGATTTAGTCTTGCAAATTCAAACTAAATTTGAAGAATTCAAATTCTAGCCCACCTTTTTAAAATTTAGCATTTTGGGGGAGTGAAAAGATCAGCTTGAGAAGATATTTGGTGAAGAAATGGGGGGTGGGACCCACAGGTCATAGAGCTAAAGGAGGAGACTTACTCCATAAGTTTTGCTCTCGGTGGGGACTTTTCCCGATCAGCTCGCGAGCGCCACTGAGCAGCTTGCCGGTGACAGCTCCTGCTGCCGGTCTCCATGCGCTGGCGCCATGGGGTCGGTCCTGGCCGCACCCCCAACGTGATAACGTGCCCCCCCCCCCGGCCAAAGCAAGTCACAATTGCTTTCTTCTCCTCGCAAACAAACTGAGAGCCGAGCACCTCACCACGCTGCTCCACTGCTCCCTGTCTCCCGGCCAGCCCAGCGCCTCTCCGGCAGGCTCAAGAGGTCACAGAGGTGCGCCAGAAGGTACTGATCCTCATCCCGTCGTCCTACTGCTCTCCCCCGACGCCGGCTCGCCGGAATTCGATTTTTGGCACCGGCGCACGTATAGAACAGCCTGTGTTTAATTCGTGAAATTCTCCCAAACCGATTGATCATACCTCCTACAATTCAAACCACAGCAACTAGATGTCCTGGCGTCCTCCCACGCCGAAAACCAAAGGAAACCGACCCTCCTATGCCCCGGGCGACGAGAAATCGTCGCCGGCGGCCAAAACTGCCATGGTCCACGGTGACGACTAGGTTGCAGCCACTTCCTGCACGATCTGATCTCCGTTCCATGTTCCTAGAACCATAGGGATTCTGTAGGACATCGTAGCTCGCCGGGAGATGCCTTGGACACGCTGGAACGCGTCCATGTCGAGCTCCCGAGCCGCCCCGCCGGTGCCGACCCACCTACAGCCGTTTTCACGCGAGGAAACCTTGCCCGGCAGCTGCGTCACGTTCCCAGGAGCATGTAGGGCGAAACCGGAGCTCATTTGGTGGAGAAATGAGGGAGAACGTGCCATGCCAAGTTCTCTGCCGGTGTGCACCCGCGGGCTCTGGCGGGAGGTTGAAGAAGCACCTGACCCGTGGGCCCCACGTGCGACTGTGCTGTTTAAAATCAAACAGAGAGTTGTGCAAACTTGTAAAATGCATAACTTGGTGTAGGAAGCTCCAAAAATAGTGAGATAAATTTTTTTGGATTCCTCTAAGAGAGTACTATCCAGAGGTACAACCCAATAATTATGAAAACCCCTGGTTTTGGCTCATTAATTCATAGAAGGAAAAGCTTGTGGGAATTTTTCCAGGAGTTCTATGTATTGGAAAATCCCCAAATTTGGGCAGGAGAGTCTTCCAAAAATACTTGAACTCCAGTAAAATTTTCAGAAGCATTGGACCTCATTTGCTTGGCCAAGTGTGGTGTTAATTCCTTATGTCTCTGAAAATGGGAAAATAAACAGAGGTCAATTTCAGAATTTTTCCCCAAACTTTAGAACCTCATAACTCTTGCTAGGAATCCCCAAATTTAGTGATTCAAATTGGGTTGGATTCATATTGAATATCTCTGTCCAAATCTACAACCCAATTTGTATGAAACGAATTATTTAATTCTGGAAAATTCTTGGAAGGTTTTCTGAAAAAGAATTATTGAGGGAGTTTGGATTATCCAAAAATACCCAAATTTTGCCAGAATATTTTTTAGCATATTGTTGACCTTCTAGCAAATTGTCAGCTCATTTGAAGACCATTTGAGTAGGAATTTGCTAAAAACAATCTGCTGTGTTCATAAGAGTCCAGAAACATTTTCAGAAAATGTTTCCCACTTAAAAAATCTGTTCTGAGCAATCCATAGCTCCAAAAATCATAGGAAAATTTATGCAAGCTCTCTGAGACATACTTGGAATTGTAGTTCAATTAGTTGGGCATGAAAATGCACATTACCACAGAATTAATTCTTTTGAGTACAAATGCTTAAAGAATTGTTCTGGGAGAACTACCCAAGTAAAAGGGCTGAATTTTGGACCAGATGACTCTCATGTGATCAAGAACTCACATGTAAATTATCAACCCAAGATGAGTCTTGGAACTCACTGTTCTCATTCTCCATACTTGTGTATATGTGTTAATACATAAGAGATATTGTGAGAATTATGGAGGACACAATATGACTCCACATTAGCTGCAATTTGGCAAGCTAAATCCTTTGGTAGTATAGAACCTGCTGTAAAAGTTTTGCGGCCATTGGAGTTCTTGTTCTTCAGTTGCACTCAAATCCTTTCAGCTTATCTATTATGTTCATTACAGAACATGATTAGTGTATAGCTAAAGCCTTTAGGACAAAGTAGTTTATTTCTGTTCTTTGCACAACAGAGGCAAACCAAGCCATGCTTGGCTTTTCCACACAACCTCTGTTACTAAGAGATTAATTCTATAACTTCTTTCTATTACATTCTATAAAACATGTGCATATGCATCTCAATAGGAACCACAACGAAGGGGACTCAAAGGAGTGATTCATCAAAGTGGATCAAGCTCCCGAGAGTCAAGGGTGGATCTGCAAGGATACTAACTGCTTATATATGACTACCCTGCAAAACAGGCAAGCTCCGGTTTGCATTTAACAGCTGTTAAGTTTTTGTTTTGTATTCACTTTCGGTCAGGATATAAATTATGCATTAGGTCTAGTGTTTGATACTCCACTTGCATAGCCAAATGACCCATGGAGTATTGGGTAGGTGTCTATCACCGTGTAGAACTGCCATGCTTAAGTACGGTTCGGTAGAAGTCGAGTGGTGAGATGCTACTCGCAGATTTAGGAACAACAGGGGCATACGGGATTGGTTCGTAATTGAATTAGCAAGATAAAGTTGAGACCGGAAGGTTGTAGGAGCAGCAGGACATAGGGGCCTGGGTGCTGTAGACCTGTCCGTGTCGGTCAAGGACCGATCCGTATGCGGCCCTGTTGAACAAGTTTGAGTTGTGTACCGGACTCATGCTGGCTATATGGGACCCAGTAAACCGATGTACCTCGGGAAGCTGTCGTTGGGACTTTTCGGGTCGCCTCAGGCGGACGGCTGGTGTGCAGTATGTGGGGAATATTCTCATGGCATCTCACGTCGGAAGGTGCACCATGAGAGTAGCTACTGTACGGGGCGACTTGATCGATTCAGCGGGGGTGAAACGGGGGAAAGGCTGCCACGTACGACGTCAGTGATGGTTGTGGTAGGCAACGTCGAGTACGGGCGTACGTGTCGTGTAGTCCGGGTGTTATTGATTCGAATCACCGTCGCTCGCGGAATGGACCGAGCATACTTGTTCTCACAGTCGTGACGTAGTAAGAACTTGCATGAGAAAGGAACTAATCATATTGATGTGAAGTATTATTCTACCTTGTATTGAAGCTTGATGAATAGGCTAGTGCAAACTCGATTCTTTTATGCCATGAGCAATTTACATCGGGGGAAAGCTCTATGAGAGATACTTGTACTACTGTAAAAATTTCAGAGGCATTAGAATTCATCTTCCACTGTTTTCAGCCATATCCTTACAAATGCTGCATATGTCTCTCAAGGGACATATATTTCTTAGCCCAATAAATAGTGAGTTCATCCATTTAAATCATCCTCTCTAGTGTTGTAGATCCAACAACAGAAACTTTGCTGTTGTTTTCCCCTCTTAGTTGTAGTTAACTTATACAACAGTTTTAAAGCATTTGCTTGTTACTTTTGAAATATATGTGAATTACATCTCAATAGCTCACGTGACGTCGACGCTCGACGCGGAGTTCAACTCAGAGGCGAGGATCTCCATCTCATGACGGATTTGGTGGATTCTCTGGAGGAAGACTGACTTTCTAATTTCACTAACAAAACTGTTGAGCAAGACAAGCTCCGGTTTGCATATAATTGCCTTTTTAAATTTTGTCTTTGCTCTCACTTAATGTTGATTAGAGTTGATATTGTGCATTACGTGTAGGATGCTTGATACCCACTTGCATGGCTATTATAACCCTGAACATAAGGTCTAGTGTAGGATTTGCCTCGTCGTAGATGGCTAGGCTAATGTTGTAGATAGCCCGGTAGAAGTCGAGTAGTTAAAACCTACTCGCCAGAAAAGCTGAGTAGCGGAGTCTACTCGCGAGAGGAAGTTATCATCCTCAAAGAAAGTGAGATGGGGAAGGGGAGTTCCTGTAGGATGGAACACTCAAGGTTGTCTCGACCCGATGGGTATGACAATGCTTGGGACCACATTGGGCTTGGGCCGGTTATGGTAAGGCCAATGTCGAGGTTGGTTATTAGCCCGGTCTGTGTTGGTTAAGGACCATGCCATATGCAGTCCTGCTGGACAAGTTTGAGCTGTACCGGATATATAGTGGGGTATGGGACCCATGAAACCTATGTAACTCGATGGACCGTGATGTAGAAACTCATACTTTGTTTGGGAATGGTGTTGAGAAGACGGGAGGTTTAAATCCTTTAGCGGACAACTTCGACGTGTCTGCGTAGAGGACCATCCTGCTCGGGGCGAAGCATTTTTCTATGTGAGGGTGTCGTGTGAAAGGTTGTTGCATACAACGTAAGAAAGAGCTCTAGAGTGGTTCTTTTGAGGCGGGTGTATGTGTCGTGTATTCCGGGTTGTTATTGATTCGAATCACTGTCGCTCACGGTTAAGGATTGAGCATACTTGCCCACTGCGCTGTGACGTAGTAAGAAGAGGAACTAAGTCTCTTAAGATATTGATCTTGGCTTATAATTGTATTGAAACCTTGACTGAAGTAGAGATAGTGCAAACTAAATTTCTATTTCACCTTAGGCTAGCAACATCGGGATAAGCGTTTCTTGTTTGATTGTGGACTTCCGGTGTTGTGAGGCATGAGAACCACTAAAATGACTGCTATAAGAATCTGAATATAAGGATCAATTTTAGCCAAGCTTCATTTTGCAAATTTCATATTTCTATCTTCTTACAACTCCTGCATGTAGAGTTACATGTTTAGGATTGATGGTTAAGACTTGCTGAGCCTTAGTGCTCACGGTTGCTTCGTAGTTGTTTTTGTAGGTAGCAGGATGCCTGCTATGAAGATGGTTGTTCGGTGAGACGTTGAACCTCACGGTTCGTTCAACTCATCGGAAACCTAGCCGCTGCCTTACTTTGGTGAAGCTAGTAGGAAGCGTTCACGGGCTGAACGACTTCTCTTCAGCGTAGTTAGGGCCAAGAGTGAGTACTTGTATAGTTTTAAATTCCTATGAGTATGTACAACATGTTTACATTATGTTGTAAAAGAGTTTATCTTGAAAAATAAAGCATTCAGTATGTTTTACTGTCTTCTCGTGTATGCTGTTGGGTGCCGCATCGCACGGCACCACCCAATGCGATTCCTGTAGTGGAATTCCAGAGGGGTTCCCCACAGACGTCTCTCCGGACGAGACGTATTCGCGATCAAAGTCTGCAGCAACTCGGTGTGCTGCTGATGCGAGCCCGCCATGGCCGCAAAAATATCAGCCAACGTGACCGTTGGCAGCTGTCTCGAGCGGCTTTTGGGGGGCTTCTCCCCCTGACTTGAACCCCCAACCTCTGGGTTGGAACGAGTGTGATTCATTCTGAAATTCAACACAGCGATGATCAGCACATGTCATACTTAAAAATCCATGAAAAATAGTAGGTATTGCAGTGATACATTGAGAAAGTTGCACAACATTCACATATATTGATAAAGCAAAAACTTAATACAAGGTACATTATTCTCGGTTCAAAATTACAGCCACTTTTGAACATCCGAGAAGTCGTGCTCATGTCTTCACTACATATCCACACGCTACTGTTTTACACGACATGTCACTGCTACAAAAGCTATTACACCACCCTCGTTGCCCTACTCGGCAACGGAGCTCTCTAGTCAGAGTTGAAGTCGACCTCCTACGGGTCTTCCTTCTCCGCTGGTATTGCTGGTGGCTCAGGGTCCATGACCTACTCTTCGGGTTCAGGTTCCGGTATCACCAGAATATCGAGAACAACCGCTACTGCACCTACCATCGGTAGGCCCACTACTTGAGGTACGAGGTCCTGCAAAGCATTCACCTCGTACATGACCTGGTTGTAGTCCATTTCCCAGTTCTGTCCCTCCTCAATCACGTCATCACTCTCTTGAGTGAGGACCTCGTTTTGCTGGGTCAGCGTGTGGACTTACTGCTGCAAAGCCGTGATGTCGACACGGCTTTTCTTTCCCGCCTTCATCAACCAACACAACTTATTATGCTGATCATTCAGTCACTTTATCATCGGTAAAAGTACATTACGAAGTGCGTTGTGGGCACTCTCGTAATGGTCATGGCGGCTGGTGCTCTCCTTGAGCTCCATGGCAAGACGAGCCGTATGGACAGCTTGGCTGTCCATCACTTTCCTTCCCGCCATGAGATGGAGGCTAAGATTCACCTCCGCTGGATTGTACCTTGGGCAACTTAGATAAGTTGCTGCAAAGTACCGACATGTATGGTCCATGTTGTGTTCTCCTTCTCACCTCCTTTCTTGGCAAGGAAGCACGGCATCTCAAAATATCCGAAATACTGAAGCATAAGCTTCAATAGGTCCGGATACCCGCTGTGTTGAGAATAGTGGGACACCACCCGCCCGTTCTCTAATTGTTTATCCACTTCCATCTGTAGAACAATATTTGAAAAAGGTCAAATATTCATTTCAACAGTAAAACAGTGAGTTATAACATAAAACGTGTCATTGAACTCTTAAAATTTGGAAACATATGTCGCGGGCGCCCCTTTTCGGGGTCACACGCTGCCCGGGAATCGTATTGGGTGGTACAGTGCAATGTGGCACCCAACAGCACACATAATAAAGCATCATATTACATAAACATTTGCGGAAGCTTATAAAGAGTTAATTTTACAAATACTGTACCTCAAAGTACACTACAACGGAAGACTAATAAAACTCACATCTGTCTCACATCTATCTAATCAACGGAAAAGACATCCAGCCTGCGGACGCTTCTCACTTGCAACACGAAGACATCCTGCAGCGGCAGGGGTTTTCATGAGTTTATCACTCGGAGGGTTCCGAGTCTCATCAGACAACTGTACTCAATAGCTTAGCTGTTATTATTTGCAAAACAACTAGTAGAGTACCGGTGAGCATAAAGCTCAGCAAGACTTAACCGTCGAACCTTAATCATGAAACTCTACATGAGAGTAAAGACATAACATAGGATAGTAAATTGCGTAATGACTCACCTAAATGTGGATCCTTATTTTTTCAGGTATTATTAGCAGCAGATTAAGAATAACCTTGGGCACCTCACATCGGGAATCCACAATCAAACAAGAAACGTTTTCTCCCGATGTAAATTTCTCATGGTGGAAATGAATCAAATTTGCACTAATCTATCCATACAATATCAGTACATTGCTAGTATCTACTTCAAAACAATAATGATTAATTCTTATCTCAGTGCAAGTTATTACTACGTCACAACACAGTGAACAAGCGGTACTCATTACCGCGAGGGATGGCGAATCAAATCGATATACACCTGCAGGGATACCCAAATAGCACGTCATGTACGCCCATTCTCGTAGCTGCACACAACTTGCTCAACCGATGTAGTACGAGACAACCTTTCACCATACAGGCAAAACGTCAAACCTGTCGCACCCAAACGAGCACGAGGTTCCTTACACATAGCATCTCTCTATGCCCGTTAGCGGTTTGCCCCCTGCTGCCCTCAACCTGCACCTATAAATTGGTGCGCTATACCTCGACGCTCAGAGGTATAGGTTACACCAGTTTATTGGACCCCATATATCCGATATGCCTTCGTACATTCAAACTTGTTCAGCAGGGCCGCACACGGGTCGGTCCTTGACCGACACAGACAGGTCTAACGCACCCAGGCCCCTACGTCCTGTTGCTCCTACAACCTGCCTGGTCCCAACTTCCACTTGCTATCAACATCGTAAACCAATCCCATGTGCTCCCAATTTCTTATTCATGCGAGTAGAGTCCAACCACTCGACTTCTACCGAGTCCTACTTAAGCATGACAGTTTCTACACGATGAAAAGACTTCTACCCAAATACTCCATGGGTCTCTCTGGTCATGCAAGAGGAGTATCAAATCATCTAGACCTAATGCACATATCATTGCTTAACCAACATAGTATATACAAAGTAAAAACTTATAGGCTGTTAATGCAAACCAGAGCTTGCCTGTTTTGCAGGGTGTAATAGTATATATTCAGTTAGTGATCTTCTATCCCTTGATCCTCCTGAGCTTTATCAACTGATCCACACTTGAAGGGATGCACTCCGTTGAACTCCATCGTCGTGAGCATTATCGACATGTATATGCATAAGTTTTTATAATGCAAATTAGGAATTCAAAGACTTGAATTTGTGAAGAACAGAGGGTTGTGTGGGAATACTAAGAATGACTTTGTTGCCTCTGTTGTGCAAAGAAAATCAAGGGTTAACTCAATCTTACTTAGTAGTAATAGCTAAGTTTCCTAATGAACATATGAGATGAGCAGAACTAATTTGAAAGAAACTGGAGAACCTAAACTCCAAGGACTCTGAAATTTTTACAGGAAGTACTATGCTACACAGTGACTTAGCTTGCAAAATTGTAGCTAAAGTGAATGGAAATTGTGTCCCAAATAATTCCCACAAAATTTCCTATGTTTTTCTAAAATACATAAGAATGGGGAACAAGGACATGAAGATCTAAAGCTCAACTTAAACTGAAACTTTGCATGTGCGTTTCTGGTCACAAGAAAGTATTTCGATCCAAAATTCAGGACTTTTCATTGAGTAGTTCCTCCAGAATAATTCTCTAAGCAGTTATGCAAAAAGGAATTACTTCTGAAGTAATGTGCATTATCATGCCCAAACAAGTGAACTAAAATTTCAAGTATAGCTCATAGAGCATGCCTGAATCTTCCTAGGATTTTTGGAGCTAAGGATTGCCTAGAATGGATTTTACAAAGTGGAAACTTTTTTCTGAAAAAGTTTCTGGACAATTTTGAGCACAGCAGCTTGTACTCAGCAAATTCTTACCCAAATCAACTCCAAATTAGCTGAAACTTTGCTTGAAGTTCAATAATACTTTCAGAATATTCTGGCAAAATTTGAGAAATTTTGGATGAACCAAACTGCCTCAATAATTCTTTTACAGAAAACCTTAAAAGAATTTTCCAGAAATTGTTATTGACTTTCGTACAATTGGGGGTGCAAATTTGGATAGATATCTCCAAGCTGAATCTAACCCAATTTGAATCACCCAATTTGGAGTTTCCTACACAAAGATATGAATTTCTAAACTTGGAGCTGAAACTGGAATTTATTTGCTACTGGAAATTGAATTGGGCCCACTGTTTAAATAGAAGCCAATAGGATGCGAGCCACAGGAAGCTACTGGGTTCTCAGCGCGCAGCCACAGCCGATCCCTAGCCACAACCAATCCCAATTTTTGCATTACGGTCACTGACAGGTGGGGCCAGCGACTCCTTCCTCCCCTGGCAACTTTCGTGCGCGCGCTGCTCCTCGCCGGACCGAGACGGTGGCTCGCTGGCGGCTCGTTTCCGGCCGCCTCTCGGCTGGAGGCTCGCCACCTGGAGGTTTAGGAGGATGAGAAGCCCATTTACGGGGTCCTCTCAGTCTACCTTCAGCCACGTTGGCCCGACGCCCTAGCCCATCAAAAGCTCGATAGATCGGTTCTACAGCATCGTTGGAACTTAGGGAAGATCGAAAAGTACGCAAACTTGCTCAAAAAATCCTCCAACTAGGTTGTCACCGTGTGCCCGAATCGTGCCGCCATGGGAGCGCTCGGGAAGCTCTGAAATAAGCCGCCTCCAGTCGGTTTCAAGCTAGGTTTGCAAAGAGGAAATCACCACCAGCTAGCCTAGCTCCTTCGTGCCTAATTTGGTGACCTAAGAATGAAGATTGAAGGAGAATTTGATGACTATGTACCGGACGTTCGGTTTGCGCACGCCGGAGCAAAAACTCCGAATTGGAGCTCGACAGTTCACAGCTCGACTTGAGGCTTAGGGAGAAGCAGCATGGAGGTCGTGCGCTCCTGTGGCCGTCCTTGCTCGGGCGTGAAAGCCTCCGTGTGGTGCTGTCCATGTGAGCCTGATCTTCGGTGCAGTTCAGTCGCCATAAAGAAAACATGCGCTCGGTGGGGTAGAAGACGAGGCTCGATCAGTTCATGCGCCGAGGAGGTGGGAGAAGATCACTCAGTGCTGTTTTGCAGATCGGAGGGGCGCTGGGCGCGGTGGTTTCGCCGATTCCCGATCGAAGCACAGAGGTGGTGGTGAGCGGCAGTGTTCTTCTGCGTGAGGAGGAAGCAAAGCCCGGTGTTGCGTATTGTGAGCCAAAAGATCACGCCGAAGGCTAAGGCAACCCATGAGCTGCTCGTCAGCGTGGTTGAAGCAACGAGGAGTTGGCTCGGTTGCATCTCGGTGGCGCTCTGAGGAGAGTTCGGTCTGTTCTCGACACTGAACAGAAGAAAATACTTCGTGTGCAAGTCAAATTGTTCAATGACAGGTGGGCTCCACCCCTTTTCCTCCTCTTCTTATCCTCACAAATTTTCCACAAAAGATCTTCATCCATATAAATCCCCTCAATCTGATATTTTCTGAAGTTTAAAAGTTGCTGGTGTTTGAATTACCAAAATTCAGTTTCAATTTCACTTTCAAATTTGAGTTCAGCTCGAATTTGGAAATGCTCCAATTTAACTCCTTTTTAGCACACCTTAAATTCAGAATCTTGCCACTATGAATTACCTCAAATGTCAAGTTATGAGGTTCTATGGTTATTCATAATTTTGGCAGCAAATTGAGGTGACCAATTAAGTTTAACAATCTGATTTTTTATCTTCCTCATGCACATGAATAATTAACACATGGGTTTAACTCAGCATTGGTTCAACCCATTCAAATGAACCTTTCAGCCCGTTTTGTTGGACACCCGTGTACACCAACATGTGTAGAAAGTTTTAATAAGTCCCAATTTTCATGAACTAACTCAAATGATGTTCAACTTTAGTTTATTTGCATTCACATTTTTGGGACTTTTACATTCCTCCCCCCTTAAAAGAATCTTGTCCCGAGATTACAAAAGAAGAATGAGACGGGAGGGGTAATTACAAACTGTACGATGTTAAAAGTTCCAGATAGTTGGTGCGGAGGTAATCTTTGCTTTCCCACGTCGCTTCTTCCGCGGTATGATTACTCCACAGCACCTTGTAAAATTTTATTGTGTGGTTCCGGGTGATCCGGGTCTTTTCATCAATAATCTGAACCGATCGCTCGGTGTAGGTAAGATCCAGTCTTAACTCATCGATTTCTTCGGTGCGGACAGCAGCGGTAAACATGAGACATTTCCGCAGCTGTGACACATGAAATGTGTCGTGAACACCCGCAAGACTTGCCGGTAACTCCAGCCGGAGGCTAGGGGTCCGCACTTCTCTGTGATAGCAAATGGACCTATAAATCGGGGAGCGAGTTTCTCCTTTACACCGAACTGGTGAATTTCTTTCATCGGATACACATGAAGACAAACGTGCTCTCCAACGTCAAAATGCAATGGTCTACGCCTTTGATCAGTGTAGCTTTTCTGTAGGGATTGTGCAGCCTTCAAGTTTTCTTGTATCAACCGAACTCGGTCTTCGGCTTTGTTGACAAGATCAACCCCGAACAGTATCCTTCCGCTGGACTCACACCAATTCAGCGGTGTGCGACATTTCCGGCCGTAGAGAGACTCGTATGGTGCCATCTTTATACTCGTTTGGTACCCGTTGTTGTACGAAAATTCCTCCAACGGTAAGTGATCATCCCAACTCTTACCGTGGTGGATGGCACACGCTCTCAACATATCTTCAAGTATTTGGTTCACCCTCTCAGTTTGTCCACCGGTTTGAGGGTGATATGCGGAGCTTCTAATCAGCTTAGTGCCCAACGAGGCGTGCGGTTGCTCCCAAAAATGAGCAACAAACAGCGCACCCTGATCAGAAATAATGGTCTTTGGGACACCATGTAAGCATACAATTCTTGAGACATATAACTCTGCATACTGCTTGGCTCGATAATGAGTGTTCACCAGAATGAAATGAGCTGATTTCTTCAACCGGTCGACGATCACCCAAATTTAGTCATGCTTCTGGAATGTGAACGGTAATCCGACGATGAAATCCATACTCACATCCTCCCATTTCCACGCCGGTATCTTCAGTTATTGAAGCGGTCCGGCTTTCCTCATATGATCAGCCTTGACCCATCTACACGTATCGCACTCGGATACGTACTTAGAAATTTCCCGTTTCATCCGCATCCACTAGAATTTCTTTTTCAAATCTTGGTACATTTTGTTGCTGCCGGGATGAATGGAAAAATTTGACAGGTGGGCTTCATCTAAGATCTTCTTCCAGAGCTTCATATTACGCGGTACAACTATACGGTCTTGGAACCATAGAGTACCCGCATTATCCTTCCACAAACACTTCATCTCTCCATTGTCTATTCTTCTCTATATGTGACACATACCCTTGTCTCTCCTCTGAGCCTCAACAATCTCCTCTCGGATTGTTGGAATGAGACTAATATTATAAAGCGCTCCATACGGAGTGACACGGAGACTTGGTTCTTCTTCTTCCAACTCAGCAGTCGCCAAGTTGTGAACGTGTGCTTTCTGACTAAGCGCATCAGCAACCACATCCGCTTTTCCCAGATGGTAGTGGATCTCAATTTCATTATCTTTTATGAGCTCCAACCATCTCCTTTGTCTCATATTCCGCTCCTTCTGCGTGAAGATATACCTCAAGCTTTTGTGGTTGATGTAGAGGTGGACAAGATTGTCAAGCAAATAATGCATCCACATTTTTAACGCCAACACCACAGAAGCCAGCTCGAGGTTGTGAGTTGGATAATGCTGCTCGTGGTTTCGCAGTTGACGAGACCCATATGCGACCACACATCCTTCTTGCATAAGAACGCAGCTGAGACCGATGCCGTATGCATCGCAATATACATCAAATGGCTTTGTCATGTTTGGCTGAGCAAGAACTGGAGCTGTTGTGAGATGCTTCACCAAAGTTTTGAATGCGGCTTCACATGTTGCATTCCACATGTATTTAGTGCCCTTTTTCAGCAGCTCCGTCATCGGTTTAGCGATTTTAGAGAAGCTCGGGATGAACCTCCTATAATACCCCGCTAAACCTAGGAAACTTCAGACCTCGTGGACAGATTTGGGAGATTCCCATTTCAGCACTTGTTCAATTTTTCTTGGAAAATAGTAATGCCCTCTGCTGAAATAATATGGCCTAGAAAAGGCACTTGATAAATCCAAAACTCGCACTTGCTGAATTTCGCATATAATTTGTGCTCCCTCAACCGTTGTAGCACGATAAGCAAATGTTCAGCGTGCTCTTCTTCTGACTTAGAGTAAACCAATATGTCATCGATGAATACCACGACTAACTTGTCTAACTCCGGCAGGAACACTGAATTCATCAAGTACATAAAGTGTACCAGAGCACTGGTTAACCCAAACAACATGACGAGGTATTCATAAAGTACATATCTCGTCGAAAATGCTGTCTTTGGTATGTCCTCCGGTCGGATTTTGATTTGATGATATCCAGACCAAAGATCCATCTTCGAGAATACCCTGGCACTAACTAGTTGATCGAATAAAATGTCGATGCGGGGCAGAGGGTCACTACAGGAATGTGGCACACTTACGATGGCCAGAAACCGTCGTAAATAAAGTAAAACCATCGTAAGTTAGTTATTTACGATGGTTTTCTGTAATTTACGACGGTTTCTGGCCGTTTCAAGTTTTTGGTCGTAAATAATATTATTTATGATGGTTACCATCGTAAATAACTAACTTATGACGGCTGGGAACGGCCGTCTAAGTAAACAGCCATCGCCCATTGCCGCGCCACGTGGCTGGCTGGGCCACTTACTTACGACGGCTGGGGTCCCTGGCTGTCGTAAATAAGGTTTTTAATCTTTTTTAAAAACCGAAAACAGCTACCCTGGAATGATGGCCAGCTCACAGAACATTATAATCATCCATCATATACACAATAAGACAGATAACCATCCAAAATCTAAAAGAAAAGGGGCTAAACACTACCCCTTCCACTGGCTCCTCCACTTGCTCCGGGGCCGAAGAATCCGTCTCCGCGCTCTTCTCCCGGTGATGGTAGATGTGGCGGTGGAGTTTGAGCGTCCGTTGCCGATCTCTGCAATTCAAATAAATAGATAAAATGAGTTTAATCTTGTACGACTCTCTCCCCACTACTGTCACTCCCTCTCTCTCACTCCCTCGCACTCTCACTTTCTCCCTCGTCCTCTCCCTCCCCCTCTCTCTCTCTCACCCCCTATCTCTACCACTCCGTATCTCTCTCCCTTCCTCTTTCTCTTTTCACTCTCACTCTCTTTGCCTCTCCCTACCCCTCTCTACCACTATCTCTTACTCTCACTCCCTCCCTCTCCCCCTCTCACTCTCACTTTCTCCCTCGCCCTCTTCCTCCTCCTATCTCTACCACCCTGTCTCTCTCTCCCTCCCTCTTTCCCTTTTCACTCTCACTATCTCTCCCTCCCCCTCTCTACCATTATCTCTTACTCTCACTCTCTCCCTCTCCCCCCTCACTCTCACTCTCACCCCCCCTCAACTACACTAAGTTTTTCTTAGATTAGAAAATGGCAAATAAAAAACACATTACCTGGACATCTGAATGTGCATGTGGTGGGGGCACTTGTGGCGGGGCCAAATCGGTAAAGGTCCCAAAAATGTGAATACAAATAAACTCTTGTTTACAAAAGTTGGGTTCATATGTATGAAATTTGGGACTTGTTAAAACTTTTCCACATGTGATAACACACATGAGGGTTTTCTTCACACAAGTTCAAATGTTTATTTGAAAACTTGGAAACCAAGAGGGGTCTAAAACAAAGATGGGAAGTTCCAATAGGTGTGAGAAAACAAAACTCAGATTTGGAACAATTGTTCAAACTCAAAATTCAAATGAGAGCAACAATGGAATTCAAAACTGTTGTGCTGAAAATCTCATTTGCAGCAGTCAACTTTAAAATCAGATTTCATATTTGAGTTCCTTGGGTCCAAATTAGGGGGTGTGCAAAGTTTCATGATTTATGGAAATAATTTGCAACCCATTTTCCAAAATGGACTTTAAATAACAAAAAATTCAAACACCCATTTGAATTTGGATGAGACTTGCCCAATTATCCAAATGCATACCAGATTTGAATTCCCACAATTGAATTCTATCAATATTCAAACTTGGGAGGTATTTTGAAAGGGATAAGAAGGAACTGAACAATGGGACCCACATGTCATTGAGGGGACTGCATATTGCAAAAGATCTTCAGTACACAGTCTCCATTTGCTTTCCTCCCACGTGAAGCAACAGCAGACCCGATCCCTCACCGTGCGACACCGAGTCCTCCCCAGGAACCGACGTTCCTCTGCCGAACGTGTGCTGGCGAGCTGCTTCTCCCGGTTCTCCTCCCCTCGGCCATGCCCTTATCATTCACGGAACCAAAGCTGAGTCCCTCTTCTCTCCCTCGCACCGAGAGACAGAAACGCGGCCGCCCTTCTTCGATCACTCGGGAGCTCGGGCAGTTCGAGTGAGCAGCGCCTCTGAGCAGCAAAACCATACCACCATACCTCCCATGACATCCTCGAGCTATCACTGAGCAGGTTCGCGCTCTCTTCACCGAGAACGGTGAGTTTCCACGGCAGCCGCCATAGAACCGAGAGCAAGTGCTCTCATGGGCAGCTTCAACCGTGGCTTGTCACGGCCGAGCTAGGCCATCTCTGGGCCCACGCGACGTCCAGGCAACTCGCCCCCGAAGCTCAGGATCAACCGTGGATCGTCGGCAGGGAATTTCGAAAATTTCTCCCGATCGGTGCAAACCGACCTTCCGTACATTTCTGAGAAATTCCCAGTTGATTATGGTCTAGATAGAACGAAACTTCACACATGAGGGCTAGACGTAAGGACGCACCAGTTTGCTTTTGAAACCCCGCATGAAACATACTGTGCACGACCTATTTCCGGTCTTTATGACGGCGGCTATGGCGGAAAGGTTCGGGTGCACGGTGAACCCTAATTTAGAGCCATTTCCGAGCTGTTTCATCCCCACGCCAATGTTCCCTAGCGTCTGCCGGTGCTTTAGAGCTCGGAAACTGGAGCTTAGAGGGCTTAGGGCGACGGGGCGACGTCGCCGAACTTCGTCCGAGCTGCTGCACCGGTGCGGAGTGGTTTAGGAACTTCGCCGGTCTGTGGAAGTCACTCCATCGTGTTCCTAACGTTGAATTAGGAGCTATCAGCGAGTTTGAGCAGTTGAGATGGCCGGACGACTGAATTCGGAGCTGCTCCGGCGAGCCCGGCGGCAGTATCGCGCGGGAGCGAGAGGTTGAAGACGACCTCGCCGGTCCCGCCTGTCCGCGACTCGGGAGAGGGGGCCGGATATTCTGTGGCGCGGGATCAGCTGTGACAGCGCGGGAAACAATTTTGTAGTCCGTGTGGCGCGCTCCCGGCAGCAGACACGTGTCCCTTGGTCCCACCGTCAGTTTAAACATTTCTCGTATTTATTCAAATTCTAGATTTTTCCCAAAACTTTAGAAGAGCATAACTTTTGCTAGGAACCTCCAAATTTAGTGATTCAAATTGGGTTAGATTCAGATTGACAAACTCTATCCAATTATGCAACCCAATTTGTATGACAGTCTTTATTTAATTCTAGAAAATGCTTAAAACTTTTCAGCAAAAGAATTTTAGAGGAAGTTTGGTTTATCCAAAAATCCTCAGATTTTTCCAGAATATTCTTTAGGTTATTATTAGACTCCTGTAAAAGTTTCAGCTCATTTGGAGTTTATTTGGTCAGGAGAATTCAGATTGTAAGTTACTGTGTTCAAATGAATAGAAACATTTTCAGAGAATTTCCAAAACTTGTAAATTCAGTTCTGGGCAATTCTTAGCTCCAAAACTCCTAGGAAAATTCATGTAGACTCTATGAACTATAATTGAAATTGTGGTTCACTGAGTTTGACATGAACATGAACACATAGAGAATTGTTCTGAATAAACCACTCCATGAAAAGTGCTAAATTTTGGTCCAGAGGACTTTCTTGTGACAAGGAACTCACATGAAAATTCCCAGCTCCATTGGAGATCTGGATCACCACTGCCATGTGTAATCTCTTAAGGTGATCAACACTTAAGTGGGAAAAGCACTCAACATTGGATCATAGAGTTTAAACCCAACCCAAACCAGTAGCACCAATGTCCTTTTAAATTCTTGAACAGAGTTCCAGTTTTAAAAATGTCATTAGATCTTATTAGTAAAATGCTTTTCAATTAAATACATATGCATGATCATATCGTGTAGCATATACGTGAAGAAGATGAGAAGGACTTGAAGTGAAGATCAAGGAGGGAGGAAAACAAGTGATCAAGCTCCAAGTGATCGTCACTAACTGATTGTAATCTTAGTCAAACAGGCAAGCCCCGGTTTGCATTTGAACAGTTTTATAAAGCATTTTCATTTGTAGAGATCATAGCTTTGCATCGTTGATTGCATTAAGTCTAGATGATATTGAAAACCCCACTTGCATGACCAGAAATACCTAAGAGAGAAAGGGTAGAATAGCACCTCCTCGAGTGGATTTGGCTACACTAAATGTTAGTAGGAAGGTCCGGTAGAAGTCGAGTAGTTGGAAGCTACTTGTGACTTTAGGGCTGGTTTACTCGGAATGGGTCCGAATTAGAAAAGATGAGGAAAGTTCACACATAAAGAAATGGAGACCGGGCAGGGAGGTTTAGATGCAGCAGGTTGCAGGCCGTGCGTGCATAGTCTTGCCTGTACCGGTTAAGGCCCGTCCGTGCTTGGCCCTGTTGGACAAGTTTGAGTTGTGTACCGGACGCATACTGGCTATATGGGACCCAGGAAACTGATGTACCTTGGGAGATCCATAGTGGAACTTTTCCAACTGCCTTAGGCTTTCGGCGTCAGGGTAGCAGGAGGTAACTCACTTAAGAACATACCACTGCGGGTATGTACCTTGAGGGAGCTTGCATACTCGGGGCAGTTGGACTGCGTCCAATGTGGAAGATCTTGGGAAAGGTGGCCGCGTACAACGTCAGTCGAGGTTGCTGCCGGCAACTTGGAGTACGGGTGTACGTGTCGTGTAGTCCACGCGTGTACTGATTCAAATCACCGTCGCTCGCGGTTATATGAGCATACTTGCCCACTGCGTCTTGACGTAGTAACAACTGGAACTGGTTATCCTTGAACTTGATAAGGCTGTGCTGTAACTTGTATTGCAACCATGGTTGAATTAGAGATAGGCGCATTAAACTTTACTTTCACTTTGTGCAAGGAGTATCACAACAAAGCGTTTCTTGTTTGATTGTGGAGTTGCGATGCTTTTCGGCTCAAGGTCTGCACAATAAAGCTTAAAAATCTGAAAGTTAAGGATCTACTGTAGGTGAGTCCTTTATGCAAATCTAGCCAACCCAATTGCAACCGTCGTGCATGTAGAGTTTCTTGTTTAGGAGAGACGGATCAGTCTTGCTGAGCCTATGTGCTCACGCTTGCTATATAAGTGGTTTTGCAGGTTAACATCGATGCTAAGATGGAGGTTGTCCGGTGAGACTCGGAGACTTCCGAGTCAGGTAACACGTGGAGAACCCAGCCGCTGCTGCTTGTATTCGTGTTGCTAGCGAGAGGAGTCCGCGGGCTGGACTTCATCTTGAGTGCTCTTAGTTATTCGACGTGCGTTGTTATAGACTTCCGCTGTAGCTATTTGATGTAAATTATTTACAAAGAAAGATTTGTAAGCTTCCGCTATTGTTTTATGTAATACATTGTTCCTTGTATGTGTGCTGTTGGGTGCCGCACAACACGACACCACCCAATGCGAGCCCCAGGCGAGTGGACTGTCTCAGTTGGTATCAGAGCCGCATTGGTAATAGCGCAGCAATAAGGAAGGTATTACGATAAAAATTTAGGATACGGTGAGGAAACGGTATTAGGCCCACATAAGGATTACTATTAGCTTATTATGAAGGTGGCAAACTAACTCATTTGTTATGTCAGAAAATTGTGCATCTCGGGACGAGTTGTGTCTTGGGGGGTGCACGTAAGCGCATTACACCAGTGCGCATAAGCTGAAGGGTGGAGCCCCACGGGTGGAAAGTAACCCGACCCTCTTTAGTATCCTCTACGACTCCTCATGTCGTTTGGGGTACTCGAGCAACGTCTGTCCCGGGCGTGCGTGGTGCAATTTGGGAAACCCCATCACGTGGTTAGTAACGTGAACACGTAGCTCAAGGCGTGTTTGGCTTGTGAACATCTGTGCGAGTGATGACGGACAGGTGTAAGAACTGTATGTATACCGGGTTCGGTGTGCAGCCGGACCTGACGATTGAGTGTGACTTATGCAGGATTAACCACGAAACCGTAGTATGAATAGTACACATTTGCGAGTAACCGTTTTAGTGCCACCTAAGATACGTTTATGCTGGTATAATCCGGTTAGGATTTATTTTTGGTGAGGCTACGTAGTACCGACATGCTTCTTACGGTGCATCGACGCCGTACTAAACTTAATAGCCCCTTTCCTTTGAAGAAATGACTCATGAACTAACTTTCGATTAAAAATAGAAGTTTGAAACAAATATTAGTTACTGAACTCTTATTTTGAGCTAAGATTCAAATGAGTGGAAGACTAGGCTTCAAAGATTTCAAAAACAGAGTGCTCTGTTTTTGGCAGAAATTTTTGCTGGACTTTAACAGAGCATAACTCTGAGTAGCTTGACCCAATTAAGGTGTATGATACGGTTCTGGAAAGATTATCAAGTAATATACAACTTATTTGTAGAGCTCCAGAGCAAAATCACAAGCTAAATGGGTAGAAATTTCAGAGGAAGGTAAACTGTCCAGAACCAGGACAGCAGCAAAACCTCTCTGGACCATTCTGTTTTTAAGCCATAACATTCTGTAGAAAAATCTTAAGAAGCCTATGATACACCATTAGAAAGGTTATGAAATTTGCAACATTGTTGTAGTTCAAAGTTGGTTCAGATTATTATTATATTTGCATATACAACTGTGATAAAATCAGCCACCTACAAAGGAGATGCTGGCAAATTTTATCCAGGAATTCTGTCAACTTTGGAAAATCATAACTTTTAATACAGAGATGATCTGAACGCATATGAGTGCTCGTTGGGAATATACTGAGGTTAACTTTAACTTTGGTATTCGACTTGAGTTACGAAAATGCTCTTAACAAGATCAAAATCTGGAGATAGTGCATAAAGGTCTGTCCTGTACAGATAGGCTGGATAGTTATGCCTACTAAGGAATTGTGTAAACATGGATTTTGTTACTGCTTTTATTAAAGTTTTGACATAATCATGTTTTCATTAGTATCACATACTGCTGAATTCTTGTTTAACTCTTCTCAACTACATGTTTGCAGTATGTTTCGTACTCGCTCTAGGAGTAGGGCCGGAAGTTCTCGTCGAGGCGGTGATGCTTCTATTCCACCGTTGGAACCACCATCCACAGGATGGATGGATCTTATGACTCGAGTCGTCGAGTCTAATCAAGAGAATGCTAGGCTACTCCAAGAAGCAACACAAGAACACACACGCTTACTCCAAGCTTTGGTACAGCAAGGCGTACTCCAGAACATGCAACAAGTCGTTCCATCTCAGGACGCTTATCTGGATTTCTTGGCGACTCAGCCGCCTATCTTTACTTAAGCCACCGAACCTGTGGAAGCAGATCAATGGCTTCGTGTCATGGAGTCAAAATTTGGAGTATTCAAGTGTGATAAATACAAGAAGACCAAGTTTGCCGCTCAGCAACTCCATGGAGCCGCCGGAAACTGGTGGATTCATTATCTTGCCACCATTCCGGAGGGCCATCAAGTAGCATGGAGTGAATTTTGTGAAGCCTTTCGTACTCGTTACATACCACTAGGTATTGTCGAGGCAAAGCGGGAGGAATTTTTGGGCTTGAATCAAGGGGACATGAGTGTCCTCGAGTATGTCAGGAGGTTTAATCTTTTGGCCCAATATGCTCCCAAATATATGGCAAAAGAAGAGGCACGGTGTGACCTGTTCTTCCATGGCCTGAGTGCCATATTACAGGATAAGTTGGCCGTACACAATAACGGCAGTTACACTGACATGGTCGATGTGGCTTCCAACCAAGAGAAGCCGACACTTGAGTGGCAAGCCGAGAAGAGAAAGATGAGTGAGATCGAGCAGGCCAGCACAAGTTATGTGCCTCAGAAGTACCGTTTGGTGTATCAAACACCACCCGGTGAAAGATGGAGGCAACCTGTACGATCAACTCCTCGGAGATTGATTGCTGGTCAAGTTTTACAACTTGCACCACCTCCACAGCCGCAGCATCAGACGGTGGTTTGTGCTCCATCGCTGCAGCCATGTGTACCTAGCATCCCACCGCAAGTCAATGAAAAACCGGAGAGCCATCCGTGTTTTACTTGTGGGTGTAAGGGCCATTATGCTAGGCAATGTCCGGAGGGAATTCAAGGATGCGGGTCATCATATTTACAACAATACGACCCGTACCTTAATCTGCAGATAGGAGGGCAGATAAGGGGAAAAATTCACTATACTGTGATTGATGATGTTCCGGAAGGAGAAGCCGCTTTAGCAGGGATGTTTTCTCTGAATCAGCTACCGGTTTTAGTTCTCTTTGATTCCGGTGCCACACACAACTTCATTAGCCAATCTTTTGTGGCTTAACATCAGCTCCAAACAGTTTATACAAAGAGGCAATACCTCATATCTTCACCGGGGGGCAGCCGTACCGCAAGCGAGGTTGTCTCCCGAGCACCTCTTTGTTTGGGGGGTAAAATATACCCTACGACCCTCATTATTCTTGAAGGTCTGAAGATCGACATCATTTTGGGGATGTCGTGGTTGAATTACCACCAGGCGGTTCTTAACATCAGCCCCAGGACCGTTGAGCTCAACTCCCCACAATACGGTCTTCATAGATTAATTCTGGGCGCCAGACGGCAGCAGATTGCAACAGTGAACCACATGGAAGCTGTCAAGATAGAGGACATTCCGGTGGTACTTGAGTATCCGGATGTATTTCCCGAGGATTTACGGGGCATGCCGCCCGAACTAGACGTTGAGTTCAAGATTGAACTTATACCGGGAACCACACCGATATCATGAAGGCCGTACAAGATGGCACCCAATGAACTGACAGAATTGAAGACACAGCTGAATGACCTAATGAGCAAGGGTTTTATACGACCGAGTTCGTCACCTTGGGGTTGTTCAGCGTTGTTTGTAAAAAAGAAGGACGAAACACTACGGCTTTGTGTTGATTATCATCCTTTGAACGCCGTTACCATCAAGAACAAGTATCCACTACCTCACATTGATATGCTCTTCGATCAATTAGTGGGTGCGAAGGTATTTTCGAAGATGGATCTTCGGTCCGGATATCACCAGATTAAAATCCGGGCAGAAGATATTCCGAAGACGGCATTCTCAACGAGATACGGGCTGTATGAGTATCTCGTTATGTCTTTTGGTTTGACCAACGCCCCGGCGCACTTTATGTACCTAATTAATTCAGGATTCATGCCGGAGTTGGATAAATTCGTCGTTGTCTTCATCGACGATATCTTGGTGTACTCCAAGTCAGAGGAAGAACATGCTGAACATCTACATATTGTGCTACAAAGATTGCGAGATCATCAGCTCTATGCAAAATTCAGCAAGTGCGAATTCTGGATTAATCAAGTACCTTTTATCGGACACATCATTTCAGCGGAGGGCATCGCTGTAGATCCGAGTAAGATTATCCAAGTACAGAAATGGGAGTCACCAAAGTCAGTGCATGAAATCCAAAGCTTCCTCGGTTTGGCGGGTTATTACCGGAGGTTCATTCCGGGTTTCTCTAAGATCGCTAAACCGATGACGGAATTATTAAAGAAGAACACCATATTTATGTGGGGTGCTGCGTGTGAACAAGCTTTCAAGACTTTAGTAAAGCATCTCACAACAGCCCCAGTTCTTGCTCAGCCGGATACGACAAAGCCATTCGACGTTTATTGTGATGCATCTGGCATCGGTCTTGGCTGCGTGCTGATGCAAGAAAGACGAGTGGTCGCTTATGGATCTCGTCAACTCAGAACTCACGAGCAGCATTATCAAACTCATGATCTTGAGTTAGCTGCCGTGGTCCTGGCTTTAAAGATGTGGAGGCATTACTTGCTCGGAAATCTTGTACACCTCTACACCGACCACAAGAGCTTAAAGTACACCTTCACTCAGAAAGAATTGAACATGAGGCAACGAAGATGGCTAGAGCTCATTAAAGATTATGAACTTGAGATTCATTATCATCCAGGAAAGGCGAATGTGGTCGCCGATGCGCTCAGTCGTAAGGCGCATATCCATCACCTAACTATTGCTGAAATGGATGATGAAGAACCAAGCCTCTGTGTCACTTGTATGGAGCTCTCTATAATCTCGCTCTCATTCTTACTATCCGAGAGGAGATCATGGAGGCTCAATGAAAAGACAATGGTATGTCTCACATACGGCGGAGGATAGACAACGGAGAAATGAAGTGCTTCCGGAAGGATGATGAAGGTATTTTGTGGTTCAACGACCGGATAGTAGTACCCCGGGATATGGGACTACGGAAGAAAATTTTGGACGAAGCTCATTTGTCCAAGTTTTCCATTTATCCGGGCAGTAATAAAATGTACCAAGATCTCCGGAAGAAGTTTTAGTGGACACGTATGAAACGTGAAGTTGCAAAATATGTTTCAGAGTGTGATACGTGTCGACGAGTCAAGGCCGACCATATGAAGAAGTCAGGTCTGTTGCAGCCACTGCAAGTACCGTCATGGAAGTGGGAAGATTTGAGTATGGACTTCATCGTCAGGTTGCCGATGACCTCCCACAACCATGATTCGATTTGCGTAATCGTTGATTGGTTAACCAAATCAGCACATTTCATCCCTTTGCATACTAGGTACAACGCAAAGCAGTATGCGGAGCTGTACATAGCACGGATCTTGTGCTTACATGGAGTTCCCCGTACCATTGTTTTAGATAGAGGATCGCTGTTCGTAGCCCGTTTCGGGGAGCAGCTACACGCATCCTTGGGGACAAAATTGATTAGAAGCTCTGCGTATCACCCTCAAACCGATGGGCAAACTGAGAGGGTGAATCAAATACTGGAAGATATGCTCAGAGCATGTGCCATCCACCATGGTAAGAGCTGGGATGATCACTTACCGTTGGCGGAGTTCTCATACAACAACGGATATCATACGAGCATCAAAATGGCACCATATGAAGCTCTATACGGCCGGAAGTGCCGTGCCCCATTGAATTGGTGCGAATCCGGTGAACGAGTAACCTTCGGGGTTGATCTTGTCAATGAAGCCGAAGAGAGAGTTCGGATAATACAAGAGAACCTCAAAGCTGCCCAATCTCGTCAAAAGAGCTACGCGGATCAGAGGCGTCGACCTCTGCATTTCGAAGTCGGAGAGCACGTGTATCTTCGTGTGTCTCCGATGAAAGGGATTCATCGGTTCGGTGTCAAGGGGAAACTTTGCTCCCCGATTCATCGGTCCGTTTGTTATAACGGAGAAGTGCGCAAACGTAGCCTACCGGCTGGAACTACCGGCAAGCCTTGCCGGTATTTACGACATATTTCATGTGTCCCATCTGCGAAAATGTCTCAAGTTTACCGCTGCCATCCGCACCAAAGACATCGACGAGTTGAAGCCGGATCTCACCTATGTCGAGCAACCTGTACAGATTATTGACGAAAAGACCCGGAACACCAGGAACCGGACTTTGAAATTTTACAAAGTCCTGTGAAGTAATCATACCCCGGAAGAGGCGACGTGGGAAACCGAAGATTACATCCACAAGAACTATCCGGAGCTTTTGTCATAAACCTTGTAATTACCTCCCCTCTCGTTCTTCTTTTGAATCTCGGGATAAGATTCCTTTTAAGGGGGGAGGAATGTAAAGGTCCCAAAAATGTGAATACAAAGAAACTCTTGTTTACAAAAGTTGGGTTCATATGTATGAAATTTGGGACTTGTTAAAACTTTTCCACATGTGATAACACACATGAGGGTTTTATTCACACAAGTTCAAATGTTTATTTGAAAACTTGGAACCCAAGAGGGGTCTAAAACAAATATGGGAAGTTCCCATAGGTGTGAGAAAACAAAACTCAGATTTGGAACAATTGTTCAAACTCAAAATTCAAATGAGAGCAACAATGGAATTCAAAACTGTTGTGCTGAAAATATCATTTGCAGCAGTCAACTTTAAAATAAGATTTCATATTTGAGTTCCTTGGGTCCAAATTAGGGGGTGTGCAAAGTTTCATGATTTATGGAAATAATTTGCAACCCATTTTCCAAAATGGACTTTAAATAACAAAAAATTCAAACACCCATTTGAATTTGGATGAGACTTGCCCAATTATCCAAATGCATACCAGATTTGAATTCCCACAATTGAATTCTATCAATATTCAAACTTGGGAGATATTTTGAAAGGGATAAGAAGGAACTGAACAATGGGACCCACATGTCATTGAGTGGACTGAATATTGCAAAAGATCTTCAGTACACAGTCTCCATTTGCTTTCCTCCCACGCGAAGCAACAGCAGACCCGATCCCTCACCGTGCGACACCGAGTCCTCCCCGGGAACCGACGTTCCTCTGCCGAACGTGTGCTGGCGAGCTGCTTCTCCCAGTTCTTCCTCCCCTCGGCCACGCCCTTATCGCTCACGGAACCAAAGCTGAGTCCCTCTTCTCTCCCTCGCACCGAGAGACAGAAACGCGGACGCCCTTCTTCGATCACTCGGGAGCTTGGGCAGTTCGATTGAGCATCACCTCTGAGCAGCAAAACCATACCACCATACATCCCATGACATCCTTGAGCCATCACTGAGCGGGTTCGCGCTCTCTGCACCGAGAACGGCGAGTTTCCACGGCAGCCGCCATAGAACCGAGAGCAAGTGCTCTCATGGGCAGCTTCAACCGCGGCTTGTCACAGCCGATCTAGGCCATCTCTGGGCACGCGCGACGTCCAGGCAACTCACCCCTGAAGCTCAGGATCAACCGTGGATCGTCGGCAGGGAATTTCGAGAATTTCTCCCGATCGGTGCAAACCGACCTTCCGTATGTTTCCGAGAAATTCCCACTTGATTATGGTCTAGATAGCATGAAACTTCACACATGAGGGCTAGACGTAAGGTCGCACCAGTTTGCTTTTGAAACCCCGCATGAAACACACTGTGCACGACGTATTTCCGGTCTTTACGACGGCGGCTATGGCGGAAAGGTTCGGGTGCACGGTGAACCCTAATTTAGAGCCATTTCCGAGCTGTTTCATCCGCACGCGGATGTTCCCTAGCATCTGCCGGTGCTTTAGAGCTTGGAAACCGGAGCTTAGAGGGCTTAGAGCGACGGGGCGACGTCGCCGAACTTCGTCCGAGCCGCTGCACCGGTGCGGAGTGATTTAGGAACTTCGCCGGTCTGTGGAAGTCACACCAGCGTGTTCCTCATGTTGAATTAGGGGCTAGCAGCGAGTTTAAGAAGTTGAGATGGCCGGACGACTGAATTCGGAGCTGCTCCGGCGAGCCCGGCGGCGGTATCGCGCGGGAGCCAGAGGTTGAAGACGACCTCGCCGGTCCCGCCTGTCAGCGACTCGGGAGAGGGGGCCGGATATTCTGTGGTGCGGGATCAGCTGTGACAGCAAGGGAAACAATTTTGTAGCCCGTGTGGCGTGCTCCCGGCAGCAGACACGTGTCCCTTGGTCCCTCCGTCAGTTTAAACATTTCTCGGATTTAATCAAATTCCAGATTTTCCCCAAACTTTAGAAGAGCATAACTTTTGCTAGGAACCTCCAAATTTAGTGATTCAAATTGGGTTAGATTCAGATTGACAAACTCTATCCAATTATGCAACCCAATTTGTATGAAAGTCTTTATTTAATTCTAGAAAATGCTTTAAAGCGTTTCAGCAAAAGAATTTTAGAGGAAGTTTGGTTTATCCAAAAATCCTCAGATTTTTCCAGAATTTTCTTTAGGTTATTTTTAGACTCCTGTAAACGTTTCAGCTCATTTGGAGTTGATTTGGTCAGGAGAATTCAGATTGTAAGTTACTGTGTTCAAATGAATACAGAAACATTTTCAGAGAATTTCCAAAACTTGTAAATTCAGTTCTGGGCAATTCTTAGCTCCAAAATCCTAGGAAAATTCATGTAGACTCTATGAACTATAATTGAAATTGTGGTTCACTGAGTTTGACATGAACATATGTGTTACATCAGAATTAATTCATCTTTGATTAAACACTTAGAGAATTGTTCTGAATAAACCACTCCATGAAAAGTGCTAAATTTTGGTCCAGAGGACTTTCTTGTGACAAGGAACTCACATGGAAATTCCCAGCTCCATTGGAGCTCTGGATCACTACTGTCATGTGTAATCTCTTAAGGTGATCAACACTTAAGTGGGAAAAGCACTCAACATTGGATCATAGTGTTTAAACCCAACCCAAACCACTAGCACCAATGTCCTTTTAAATTCTTGAACAGAGTTCCAGTTTTAAAAATGTCATTAGATCTTATTAGCAAAAAGATTTTCAATTAAATACATATGCATGATCATATCGTGTAGCATATACGTGAAGAAGATGAGAAGGACTTGAAGTGAAGATCAAGGAGGGAGAAAAACAAGTGATCAAGCTCCAAGTGATCGTCACTAACTGATTGTAATCTTAGTCACCTGCAAAACAGGCAAGCCCCAGTTTGCATTTGAACAGTTTTATAATACATTTTCATTTGTAGAGATCATAGCTTTGCATAGTTGATTGCATTAAGTCTCGATGATATTGAAAACCCCACTTGCATGACCAGAAATACCTAAGAGAGAAAGGGTAGAATAGCACCTCCTCGAGTGGATTTGGCTACGCTAAATGTTAGTAGGCAGGTTCGGTAGAAGTCGAGTAGTTGGAAGCTACTCGCGAGTTTAGGGCTGGTTTACTCGGAACGGGTCCGAATTAGAAAAGATGAGGAAAGTTCACATATAAGAAATGGAGACCGGGCAGGGAGGTTTAGATGCAGCAGGTTGCAGGCGGTGCGTGCATAGCCCTGTGTCACACCCGGTTTCTCCGAAGAACCACCGAGTGAATACCACATGTATGCCAGGATCATTCTCTCATACATGTGATGACAAATAGTGAAGCATGATTTATTACAAGCCAGTCGTCGAATATAAATAAGTCTTACATAGCATACGTCTCGATGGACGATAATAAGTTCATAACATGTAAATAAAACAGCAGCGGAATATAAATCTTATGGGCTCCGTCATAGGCATTGCCTGGGGGACTCCGTTAACCTAGAATCCTTCCTCGGGACCAAAGTCTTGCTCATTAAACATCACATCATTCTCTTGAACTGAGCAGCAATATAAACCAACAGAAAAACAAGTTTGAGTACCGTGGGTACTCAGCAAGTGTGGGAAAGTTATGTCATGCATGGCTAGAGCAAGAAGAGGTTGAACTCATGGTTTAAGCACTATGCAATTAATACCTATCACCTTAGCTTATTAAGCACCTACATTACTACACAGGTGAAATGGTCCCAATCCCTCAACCCATCATCAATATCCAGTAAACATAGTCTCATTTCAAATGTTAAGCTTCCCGCTTAACACCCACAACTTCCCAATTCATCATCCTCTAATCATGAATAAGTCCAAGCCGCTCTTGACAGTGAGCACGGCTGTCATGACAGTTTTGACTCTGCAGAGTTTGTACCACTGTACCCACATGTAGTGATTTCATCCCCCATCGCCGGGTGGACTAAAAGAATATCCATTATGCCAGTGGCCGCAAACCACATTCACACTTCCCAGGTGTGTAGCCAGGAGATCACTATGAAGCCTTTACAAAGGGATTCCCGACGAGCGTGGGCCCACTGAGGTTTCACCCCTAACAGCATACAAGAGGCTCCAACTCCGCTGCAGTGGCCCCCTCTTGAGCCTTGCGGTTCATATGGTAGTCCAGCTGACACCTATGCCCCGCACCATCCAAAACACCCATACTACGCCGGGGATACACCTAATTAATTGGCCAAGCTGCCCCATCTCAGCATGTTGTTGGCACGGTAAAGCCAGGTGTGAGACCTATGTGTGCTGAATACATTGACAATTAGGATAAAAGTTAGCATTAACATTCAAAGTTTTGAATATTGCCAAAACATTCTTCTGTGGCAAGGTCCGACATGTTCTTTGTTAGGTCCGCCAAGTGTTGGCAAGGTCCGGAGAGCTTCTGTGAGGTCCGGAGCTTGTTTTTAGGGAGCTCCCGTGAAGTTCAACTCGTAGAACTGCAGCGTCTTGTTTTTGCTTTTAACTCGCAATGTTTCAAACTTGCTTTATGGGAAGGTTTGCTTAGTATTAATTTACTAAGTTTTTGGTGTGTTTTGGTGGTTATGGATGTTATCATTTGATATGGTTTGCAACATGCTTATGTGACGTGCTCATGTAAGGTGTTGTGGTTTTTGAACTAACGTGAGTCAAGTCGAGGTCTTCTGCTCGGAAGAATTAGTTGTTTATTCATGTGCAGGTGTTGCTTGAGTTCAAGACATGGCTTGTCACACCCGGTTTTTCCGAAGAACAACCAAGTGAATATCACATGTATGCCAGGATCATTTTCTCATACATGTGATGACAAATAGTGAAGCATCATTTATTACAAGCCAGGTGTCGAATATAAATAAGTCTTACATAGCAAATGTCTTGATGGACAATAATAAGTTCATCACAAGTAAACAAACTAGCAGCAAAAATTATTCTTGTGGGCTCCGTTACAGGCGTTGCCCGGGGGTCTCCATGAACCTAGAAACCTTCTTCGGGTCCAAAGTCTTGGTCATTATACACCACCTCATTATCTTGACCTGTGCAGCAATATAAACCAACAAATATGCAAGGTTGAGTACCGACGGTACTCAGCAAGTGTGGGAAAGTTATGTCATGCATGGCTAGAACAAGGGGAGGTTGAACTCATGGTTAAAGCACTACGCAATTAAATACCTATCACCTTAGCTTTTAAAGCACCTACATTACTACATAGTTGAAATGGTCCCAATCTCCCATCCCATCATCAAATAACCATCACATCATTTCCAATGTTAAGCTCCCCGCTTAACGTCCACAACTTCCAAATCCATCATCCTCTAATCATGAATAAGTTCAAGCCGCTCTTGACCGTGAGCATGGCTGTCATGACAGTTTTGACTCTGCAGAGTTTGCACCACTGTAGCCACATGTAGTGATTTCATCCCCCGTTGCCGGGTGGACTAAAAGAACCTCCATTATGCCAGTGGCTACGAACCACATTCACACTTCCCAGGTGTGTAGCCAGGAGATCACTATGAAGCCTTTACAAAGGGATTCCCGACGAGCGTGGGCTCACTGAGATTTCACCCCTAACAGCATACAAGAGGCTCCAACCCCGCTGCAGTGGCCCCCTCTTGAGCCTTGCGGTTCATATGGTAGTCCAGCTGACACCTACTCCCCGCACCATCCAACACACCCATACTACGTCGGGGATACACCTAATTAATTGGCCAAGCTGCCCCATCTCAGCATGTGGTTGGCACGGTAAAGCCAGGTTACATGCTCCATGAACCGGTCCTTAGGATCCAGGCAAGTACTAAACACAAACCCGAGTCTCGTGCACCCAGCACACAACCAAAACATCCAACTTGCCTTGATCCCTACCTCTACATAACTCACAATATCTCATTTAAGAGTATGGTAAAATAAACTGATGATCTCATATCCCAAGTATCCCATTCTAAGCATGGCTAAGCATATGCATAATAATAAATGACATGATAAAATAAATCCCAACCCAAGCTACAAGGAAACAAAGTAATGCAATTCTAGGGAAACTTCCTAGCATGGGTTTCATATTTCAATTGACAATGCAAACAATTCTAGCTACACATCCTAGCATAGGATCAAAGTGGTCAAGGACACTTGCCTCCTTCCTGCTGCTCTTGAAATGGGTAGTCCTGATCTTGGAAAGGAATAACTTGCTCTTGAGCAGGTTCTACATCATACCATCACACATAGCAAAAGAAAAACAACAATCCATAAGACATAGTTCACACTTCCACTTCATACAAACCACACATTCATATTTATGAAAGTCATTCACAATTATATGTGTTGTGGTTACTCTATGTGTGTTGATTTGTGGCTTGCATGCACTTTTAATCATGTGTATATGATTCCTACTTTTGTGTTCACATTTATACTTACATACTATATATATGAGTTTCCAATTTAAATAAATTCCTTATATTCAATTACTACACCTTTTAGCTACCAAGTATGCATGAAAGGTATTTTCCTACTCCATATGTATCTTCAGAACTTCTACCAACCCTAAACTGAATTCTTTGGATTTTGGAAACTTCATTTATCATTTTCTAATTATTTATACCTAGCTTTCTATATTTTCAAATTCACTTCCTATGCCTAAATATGTACTTTATTATGAAAATAGTAAGACACATCATCTAAACAGAATAGGTTTTGATCCAAAATAGTTAATAATATATTTTTTAATCTTTTCCTCTGATGTAAACTATTTTACATTTATTTTTCTAATTTTCAGAATTATTCTCTACTTAAAAATGTGTCCCTCTAACTAATAAATGTGAATAATCGATTATACAGAAACATTTCAGCCAAAAATCTATTTTTATCTCACTCCAAGATTTTCTAAGTACTGGGAATGTTTTTAATTTGAATTTGACCCTATGTTTGTCCCACCTTTTAAATTTTAAATACTAGCCACATATTCAAAATCCTAACTTTTATATCAAATAGGGTTAAAAAGGTAAACTCACCCCACTACAGGGTCCATTAATTTATTTTAAGAATTTCCAGGGGTCTAACTACACTTAACAGAGGGGTTTTTCCTAATTTTTATTAAGTCCAGGGGCTAAAACTGATTTTTAAATGAATTTACATGATTTTCTGAAGTTCCAGGGGCTAGATCAGAAGTTTCCGGGGCTAGCTCTTATTTCCCGAGAACCCCAGGGGGTAGCGCGTAAGAATTCCAGTCTTTATAACGCGGGGCTGACGTGGACCGTCCGATTTAAAACAGACGGCTGAGATTATAACATCGAACCGGTACGCGGGGATTTAAACTCTACCGTGCGATTTAAAATAAACGGCGCACAAGCGGCCACGTCGCTCTGATCGAGCGCGGGCGGCGCTGCCCGGCGGCGCACGGCGGCGGGAGGCGGCGATCTCGCCGGAGAGTTTTGGATCTTCGTCAATTCTTCCTAAAACTGTGATTTTATGGCATAGATTGGTGGAGGGGAGGTCGGGGATCTCACCTCGGGGGTTTTCTTGAGCTCGGAGGTCCTGGAAGGCGGCCGGCGACGAGGTCCGAGGTGAATTCACAGCGAGGCTCGTCGGCGCTGTGTTTGAACCGCAAACCACCGCGTTTTCTGCACCTGCGAGGTTCCCCGGAGGCGGTGGATCAAGACCAGCGAGTTAGATCGGAATTCCCGAGCATAGATCGGGCAGAATTCGCCGGAGGGGCTCGGGTTCTCACCAGAGAGAAAATCGGCGGATTGTGGGGGAAAACGGGATGATGCCGGGGTTTTTATAGACGGGGGAGGGCGGAGGGTTGGTTTAGATCGAGATGGAGTCTTCGGGGTCTGGGAACGTGGGATTTTCCGGTCGGTTTTGATTCGGAGTGAGAAGAGTCCGACCGAGCGCGGGCGCGAGCGCGAGGAGGAAGAAAGGTTGGCGGGCCCCGCGTGTCAGTGGGAAGAAAGGGGGCGCGCGGCTGCGGGCTGGCGCGGGATCGGTGGGCCGGCTGGTGGGTTTCGGCCCACTGGCCGGTTTTTTTCTGTTTTCCTTTTTCTTTTTCTATTTCTTTTTTGTTTTGAGTTTAAATTGAATTCAAGTTTGAATTTGAATTTTTGCAACACATGCAACACGTCCAAAAATTTTTAAATTCCCCTCTTAACAGGATTTTGGAGTGTTACAGCTCTACCCCCCTTAAAAGAAATCTCGTCCTCGAGATTGGTGGTTCTAAGAAAACAATTCCGGAAATTGTGCCTTAAGCTCATCTTCTCGCTCCCAGGTGGCTTCCTCTTCTGAGTGATGCTTCCACTGCACCTTGCACATCCGGATTCTTTTATTTCTGGTGAGACGTTCCATTGTCTCCAAAATCTTGGATGGTTGCTCGGCATAAGACAAATCCTCAGCTACGTCCACTTCATTCATGGGTAACACCTCTTCAGGCGTTCTCAGACATTTCTTGAGTTGTGACACATGGAATACATCGTGCACATCCGATAGGCGAGCCGGTAATTCTAGTTGATACGCCACTTCGCCTTTCCTCTCCAGAACTTGAAAGGGTCCGATGTATCGAGGTGACAACTTCCATTTTACCTTGAATCGACGAAGTCCTCGGATAGGGGACACCTTGAGATAGACATAGTCTCCCACGTTGAAAACGAGCTCTCTTCTTCGTACATCGGCATAGCTCTTTTGGCGTGTCTGTGCTATCCTCAAGTTGTTGCGAATTTCTCTCACCTTCGCCTCGGCTTCTTGTAGTACTTCGGGACCAAACACTTTACTTTCCCCTGTTTGGTTCCAAAATAGGGGAGTTTTGCACTTCCTCCCATACAAAGCTTCGAACGGTGACATCTTCATACTGGCCTGGTAGCTATTGTTATAGGAGAATTCCGCATACGGTAAGTTCTTGTCCCAACTCCGATTGTTTTTTAGTGCACATGCCCTCAGCATATCCTCAAGAATCTGATTAGTTCTTTTCGTCTGCCCATCAGTTTGGGGATGATAGGCAGAACTAAAGTTCAGATGGGTTCCCATGGTTTCATGCAACTTCTGCCAGAACCTCGAGGTGAACTGTGTCCCTCGATCCGACACTATCTTCTTCGGCACCCCATGGTAACACACGATCCTTGACATGTACAACTCCGCCAATTTGGATCCGCTGTAGCTTTCCTTCACGGGGATGAATTGAGCTACCTTGGTTAGCCTGTTGATGATGACCCATATTGAATCATATCCTGATTGGGTCCTAGGCAATCCCACTATGAAATCCATACCGATTTCTTCCCATTTCCATTCAGGCACTTTGAGTGGTTGCAATAATCCCGCGGGTCGTTGATGTTCTGCTTTCACCAACTGACATGTGTCACATAGGGCAACATGTTCTGCGACATCTCGCTTCATGCCATACCACCAATACCTGCTCTTAAGGTCCTGGTACATCTTCGTACTCCCAGGATGAAGGGAATAGTAGGAATCGTGAGCCTCCTTCAAAATCAATTCACGGATCTCCATTACTTCAGGCACACAGATCCTTTTCCCGTGCCACACCGTACCTTGTTCATCCTCTCTGAAACCAGGGGCTTTATTTTCCTTGATGAGTTGTCTGATCTCTTGTATCTTCTTGTCATTCTTTTGACCCTCGCGTATGTCTCGCTCGAGTGTGGAGTTCACTTCCATGGCGATGGCTTCACCACTATTTACCAGGCATAGATTGAGCCTTATAACCTCGTCCTTCAATTCTGCGGGCATGTCCTTCAAGCTCAACTTATTGACCTGCACTTTCCGACTTAGAGCATCGGCCACGACGTTTGCTTTCCCAGGATGATAGTTGATGCCCACATCGAAGTCATTGATTAGCTCTAACCATCTACTTTGTCTGAGATTGAGATCTGGCTGTGTGAAAATGTACTTCAAACTCTTATGATCTGTATATATCTCTGTCCTCTTCCCCATCAAATAGTGTCGCCAAATTTTCAACGCGCGTACCACTGCGGCTAGTTCTAGGTCATGTGTACGATAGTTCTTCTCTTGCTTCCGGAGCTGCCGAGATGCATAAGCCACGACATGCCCTTCTTGCATGAGAACACATCTCAACCCGTTTCCAGAGGCATCGCAGTACACCGTAAAGTTCTTTTGCATATCTGGCATAACCAGCACTGGGGCTGTTGTCAATCTTTCCTTTAACTCCTGAAAACTCGTCTCGCACTGTGGCGTCCATGTGAATGTGATTCCCTTCTCCAACAGTTTGGTGAGGGGTCTCGAGATCTTAGAGAATCCCTCAATAAACCATCGATAGTATCCAGCCAGCCCCAAGAAGCTTTGAACTTACCCGACATTTTCAGGGGTCTTCCACTTCTGTATATCCTCGATTTTGGCGGGATCTACGGAGATTCCTCCCTCCGAGATTATATGTCCTAAGAAGGGGACTCTCTTCAGCCAAAACTCACACTTGCTCAACTTGGCATACAGTTGGTGTTCTCTCAGCCTTTGCAACACCAACCTTAGATGTTTCTCATGTTCTTCTTCATCTTTGGAGAAGACGAGAATGTCATCTATGAAAACCACCACAAATTTGTCCAGATATTCCATGAATACATTGTTCATGAGATACATGAAGTATGCCGGGGCATTAGTTAGCCCGAAAGGCATGACAGTGTATTCATACAGTCTGTACCGAGATACGAAAGCTGTCTTGGAAATATCAGATTGCCTTATCTTGAGTTGGTGGTACCCCGACCTGAGATCAATTTTTGAGAACACACAAGCTCCCCTCAACTGATCAAACAAGTCTTCAATGCGGGGTAATGGGTACTTGTTCTTGATGGTTACCTCATTCAAGGCACGGTAATCCACGCATAACCTTTGGGTTCCGTCCTTCTTGGGCACAAATATGACCGGAGCTCCCCAAGGTGAGGAACTAGGATGAATATACCCCTTCTCCGACAATTCTCTCAAATGATCCTTGAGTTCTCCCAGCTGCTTGGAGTCCATCCGATAAGGTCTCTTGTATATCGGGGCTGTTCCAGGCACTAGCTCGATTGCAAATTCCACTTCACGATCAGGAGGCATACCTGGCAACTCCTCCGAAAAAACATCTGGATATTCCTTGATAATCCTGATCTCCTCCACTTTCACCTCAACTTGATTTAATTTAACGTCCCTCCTAGGCTCTTGTATTGTTATAAACTTTACTTTTGTGCCACTAGGGTGCGTTAGTTCCACCGTTCTGGTCAAACAATGGATGATTCCTTTATGTTTGGTCAACCAATCCATACCCAAGATAATATCGATCCCTTGGGAATCTATCACTATGAGGTTAGCAGTAAACACTACCCCATTAATGTCTAGATCCACCTTGGGACACACTTGTCTTGTCCTTATTTCTCCACCTGGAGAGTTTACTGCTAGCATATGATTCATTAGTGTTATTGCTAGGTCATGCTTCTTAACAAACCCTTGGGCAATGAACGAGTGGGTAGCACCAGAATCAAACAACAGGGTTGCAATGTGTAAATTGGCAGGAAACTTACCAACTACCACGTCAGGTGCCTCTTGCACTTCCTCCATGGTGACGTGGTTCACCCGTCCTCTCATTACATTCTGCTGTTGTGGCTGCGTGGGCTTCTTCTTTGGGCACTTATTGGCGTAGTGCCCCACTTCACCACAGTTGAAACATTGCACCCCAACCTTAGGTGCCTGTCCTTTGCTGTCTTGGGGTGGGTTTGGGGGTCCTTGTACTGCTGGTCGAGGTGGATATGCGGGGCGAGGCTGCTGTACGAACTGACGTTGTGGCTGTATTGGTGCTGCCGGAGGGCTGTAGTTCGGGTTGTACCCTCTTGGTGCTGAGTAGGGTACCGCAGCACGGTTCGTCTGCCCCACGGGTTGCTGCATCAGACGTGGGCGGGTGTTGCTCCCTGAGGCCTGATGTGACCACCCGGTCTTCCTCTTGTTCTCATTTTCCAAGGCCTTCAGCTTCCGTTCTACCACAAACGCTCTATCCACCATCTTTTGGAAGCTTTCATATTCGTTGGAGGACATTGCGCACTGCATTTCTGCGGTAAGCCCTTCCACGAAACAATCCTGTTTCTGCTCATCAGTCTCTATGTCCCGTGGGGCATAACGGGAGAGTTGGGTAAATTTAGTGAGGTATTCCCTCACAGTCATGTTACCTTGCTGCAACCCCAAAAACTCCTTCCTCTTGTTTTTGAGTTCACCCCTTGGGATGTAATGGTTGCGGAAGCTACGCTTGAACTCTTCCCAGATGATGTTCTCAGGGTCATGATGGGCGGCCACGTAGGCGGTCCACCAATCAGCAGCAGGTCTATGCAATTTATGAGAGGCAAACAGCACCCTCTCATACCCTTGGCACTGTATGATCCTCATCTTGCTCTCAATGGTCTTTAGCCAATCATCTGCCTCCAAAGGTTCAGCAGCACTTGCAAACTTTGGAGGTTGAGTTCCTAGAAACTCACTCAACCTTGGTTGGCGTGGTGCAGCTTGTGGAGGTGGAACTTGATGCAAGTTGGCCACCATTTGAGTCAAGTTCTGGATGAGCTGATTTTGATTCTCAAGCATTTGGTGGAGGGGATCAACTCCTTCACGGCGACCACCCCTGTCTTGGACTCTAGAAGGATGAGGGTTGCAGGCCTCATCGTTGTTGTTGGCGGGGTTGGCAGCACGACCCTTTCCTCTTCCAGCCATCTGGCATGATAACCAATGTTAATTTAAAGCATTACGTATCATCTTACTACTTTCACTCGTTTTTACTTTGAAGTGTTGAGGCTTTGTTATACTTTCTGAGGGTTCATGTCTCATACAAAAATAAATGCACTATTATTTCATGTGGGTTCACACATCAAAGCAAAACAATCTGAAGACGAGGTTGTGGACAATTGCTCATGGCTTCCACAACTCACGTCACACACACCCCAAGCATTAACACACCATTTATTAAGATAACGACTCGACTATTCGACATCTTGCTAACTGAGGGAAAAACTCTACCCTACTCGGATTCCTGAGTTGGCTCCTCGGGATCTTCCTCATTATTGCGGCTACCTTCTGACTCTGCTTTGGGTGGGGAGGCTGCTGGTGGAGAAGTGCGACGACGCCTGATCGCCCGACGATCTGGGGTGTCAGGAGTCCATGTATCATTCACGGTGACGCACAGTTCATTCCCATCTCCTCTTTCTCTCGCCCTCAAGCAGGCTCGAAGCAACGCCTCGGTTTCCTTCAGGGTGTCCCGAACATCCTGAAGCTCCTGCTGACACTCCTGCAGTCGAGTGCTAAGCATAGCAGCATCCTCCAAGCACTGGTCCATGTGCTCATGGGAAGTCCCCTGCTGCACTGGCGGGTACTTGTACTCCGTGGTACCACTCTCACGCTGGAGGACATACATGTACTCAGTCCTGTCCGGGTGGCGACGATAGATGTGACTCTGGCAGGTGATGGCCTCCCAGGTGACATCCTTCTCCGCATCGACCTGTGTCGCTCGACAAGCTGGAGAGCGGTGGATCTTAAGCAGCTGATTTTCATGGATAATCCTCATCTCTGAACTCCATTCTTCCCTCTTTTCACGGATCGTCCTGGTGGAGCTATAGTGTATGATTAGCTTGCCCGTATTGCCGGCGGCTTGGAGCATACGTCGAAGACGGCGCAGCAAACCTCCTACAGCCAATCCGTAGGAAAGGTATGTCACCGGACGGCTCTCCTCTCTTTGGGCGAGGGCAACTACGGGAACTCTCCCTCCTGTGGACTTGCGAGCGGTGCGAATCATGCGAACCATCTAAAACAAAAAGCATTTAAGCTTAGGTTAGATAAACTTTTAAATAAAAATCCTATTTTGAACGAAAGTTGAGGTAAGATGAAGAAAGTGACTCCATTAAATAACACTTTTCAACACACACCTTGTAAAATAGTTTTTAAGAAAATAGGGCCCTTAAATACGTCCATTTGTACCTAGGTCCATGTTCCTACGGGCAACCTTGGCTCTGGTACCACTTCTGTCACACCCGGTTTTTCCGAAGAACAACCAAGTGAATATCACATGTATGCCAGTATCATTTTCTCATACATGTGATGACAAATAGTGAAGCATCATTTATTACAAGCTAGGTGTCGAATATAAATAAGTCTTACATAGCAAATGTCTCGATGGACAATAATAAGTTCATCACAAGTAAACAAACTAGCAGCGGAAAATTATTCTTGTGGGCTCCGTTACAGGCGTTGCCCGGGGGTCTCCATGAATCTAGAAACCTTCTTCGGGTCCAAAGTCTTGGTCATTATACACCACCTCATTATCTTGACCTGTGCAGCAATATAAACCAACAAATATGCAAGGTTTTGTACCGACGGTACTCAGCAAGTGTGGGAAAGTTATGTCATGCATGGCTAGAACAAGGGGAGGTTGAACTCATGGTTAAAGCACTACGCAATTAAATACCTATCACCTTAGCTTTTAAAGCACCTACATTACTACATAGTTGAAATGGTCCCAATCTCCCATCCCATCATCAAATAACCATCACACCATTTCCAATGTTAAGCTCCCCGCTTAACATCCACAACTTCCAAATCCATCATCCTCTAATCATGAATAAGTCCAAGCCGCTCTTGACCGTGAGCACGGCTGTCATGACTTTGACTCTGCAGAGTTTGCACCACTGTACCCACATGTAGTGATTTCATCCCCCGTTGCCGGGTGGACTAAAAGAACCTCCATTATGCCAGTGGCTACGAACCACATTCACACTTCCCAGGTGTGTAGCCAGGAGATCACTACGAAGCCTTTACAAAGAGATTCCCGACGAGCGTGGGCCCACTTAGGTTTCACCCCTAACAGCATACAAGAGGCTCCAACCCCGCCGTAGTGGCCCCCTCTTGAGCCTTGCGGTTCATATGGTAGTCCCGCTGACACCTATTCCCCGCACCATCCAACACACCCATACTACGCCGGGGATACACCTAATTAATTGGCCAAGCTGCCCCATCTCAGCATGTGGTTGGCATGGTAAAGCCAGGTTACATGCTCCATGAACCGGTCCTTAGGATCCAGGCAAGTACTAAACACAAACCCGAGTCTCGTGCACCCAGCACCAACCAAAACGTCCAACTTGCCTTGATCCCTACCTCTACATAACTCACAACATCTCATTCAAGAGTATGGTAAAATAAACTGATGATCTCATATCCCAAATATCCCATTCTAAGCATGGCTAAGCATATGCATAATAATAAATGACATGATAAAATAAATCCCAACCCAAGCTACAAGGAAACAAGGTAATGCAATTCTAGGGAAACTTCCTAGCATGGTTTTCATATTTCAATTGACAATGCAAACAATTCTAGCTACACATCCTAGCATAGGATCAAAGTGGTCAAGGACACTTGCCTCCTTCCTGCTGCTCTTGGAATGGGTAGTCCTGATCTTGGAAAGGAAGAACTTGCTCTGGAGCAGGTTCTACATCATACCATCACACATAGCAAAAGAAAAACAACAATCCATAAGACATAGTTCACACTTCCACTTCATACAAACCACACATTCACATTTATGAAAGTCATTCACAATTATATGTGTTGTGGTTACTCTATGGGTGTTGATTTGTGGCCTTCATGCACTTTTAATCATGTGTATATGATTCCTACTTTTGTATTCACATTTATGCTTGCATACTATGTATATGAGTTTCCAATTTAAATAAATTCCTTACATTCAATTACTACACCTTTTAGCTACCAAGTATGCATGAAAGGTATTTTCCTACTCCATATGTGTCTTCAGAACTTCTACCAACCCTAAACTGAGTTCTTTGGATTTTGGAAACTTCATTTATCATTTTCTAATTATGTATACCTAGCTTGCTATATTTTCAAATTCACTTCCTATGCCTAAATATGTACTTTATTATCAAAATAGTAAGACACATCATCTAAACAGAATAGGTTCTGATCCAAAATAGTTAATAATATATTTTTTAATCTTTTCCTCTGATGTAAACTATTTTACATTTATTTTTCTAATTTTCAGAATTATTCTCTACTTAAAATGTGTCCCTCTACCTAATAAATGTGAATAATCAATTATACAGATTCATTTCAGCCAAAAATCTATTTTTATCTCACTCCAAGGTTTTCTAAGTACTGGGAAAGTTTTTAATTTAAATTTGACCCTATGTTTGTCCCACCTTTTAAATTTTAAATACTAGCCACATATTCAAATTCCTAACTTTTATATCAAATAGGGTTAAAAAGGTAAACTCACCCCACTACAGGGTCCATTAATTTATTTTAAGAATTTCCAGGGGTCTAACTACACTTAACAGAGGGGGTTTTCCTAATTTTTATTAAGTCCAGGGGCTAAAACTGATTTTTAAATGAATTTACATGATTTTCGGAAGTTCCAGGGGCTAGATCAGAAGTTTCCGGGGCTAGCACTTATTTCCCGAGAACCCCAGGGGGTAGCGTGTAAGAATTCCAGTCTTTATAACGCGTGGCTGATGTGGACCGTCCGATTTAATACAGACGGCTGAGATTATAACATCGAACCGGTACGCGGGGATTTAAACTCTACCGTGCGATTTAAAATAAACGGCGCACAAGCGGCCACGTCGCTCTGATCGAGCGCGGGCGGCGCTGCCCGACGGCGCACGGCGGCGGGAGGCGGAGATCTCGCCAGAGAGTTTCGGATCTTCGTCAATTCTTCCTAAAACTGTGATTTTATGGCATAGATCGGTGGAGGGGAGGTCGGGGATCTCACCTCGGGGGTTTTCTTGAGCTCGGAGGTCCTGGAAGGCGGCCGGCGACGAGGTCCGAGGTGAATTCACGGCGAGGCTCGTCGGCGCTGTGTTTGAACCGCAAACCACCGAGTTTTCTGCACCTGCGAGGTTCCCCGGAGGCGGTGGATCAAGACCAGCGAGTTAGATCGGAATTCCCGAGCATAGATCAGGCAGAATTCGCCGGAGGGGCTCGGGTTCTAACCGGAGAGAAAATCGGCGGATCGTGGGGGAAAACGGGATGATGCCAGGGTTTTTATAGACTGGGGAGGGCGGCGGGTTGGTTTAGATCGAGCTGGAGTCTTCGGGGTACGGAAGTCGGCTGGGAACGCGGGATTTTCCGGTCGGTTTTGATTCAGGGTGAGAAGAGTCCGGCCGAGCGCGGGCGCGAGCGCGAGGAGGAAGAAAGGTTGGTGGGCCCCGCGTGTCAGTGGGAAGAAGGGGGGTGCGCGGCTGCGGGCTGGCACGGGATCGGTGGGCCGGCTGGTGGGTTTCGGCCCACTGGCCGGTTTTTTTCTGTTTTCCTTTTTCTTTTTCTATTTCTTTTCTGTTTTGAGTTTAAATTGAATTCCAGTTTGAATTTGAATTTTTGCAACACATGCAACACGTCCAAAAAATTTTAAATTCCCCTCTTAACAGGATTTTGGGGTGTTACATGGCTGGTGATGGGATCCTTGGACTAGTCTCAGGGAGGAGATGAGGTTCCAACAACCAAGTTCAGGAGGAGCTGTGGTTGAGTTGATCGGGAGGTCGCGCAGCATGTTTGGATCAAGGGCAGTGCATATGAAGGTTGCGTGTACGTCGTTGGAAGGTGTTTGCACGTGTGCAAGGAGTGCATGGACGTGGCAACATTGTTCCAAGGCGTGATGAAGAGAAGTGGACGTAAAGAATTGGTCGGAAAGGTCCAACCGGCTGGATTGCGTACCCAGGCTGAGGCTGAGTCAGATATGGCTCAAATATGGAAGATTTGAGTTGGTTATGATAAGATTTCGTGCTAGGCACGAAGTTGAGTTGTTTTAGAAATGTTTAGGACGTTCCTAAGGTGTTTGGAAGTCTCACGATTGCTTCTATCTGCGAATAGGAGAGTCCTCAACATTTATGGTAAGTTAGGATACGAGTCCAATTAGGAGTAGTAGTCCTAGATTGGATTGTTTAGCCTGAGGGCTGGCTATAAAAGCAAGGGAGGCCAGAGCTCTCGAGGGGAGAGAACTTTGGGATGTTCCTCTTGTGTTTCTATTGAATGAAGTTCATAGTTTCGAGGAGCTTTTGTGCCTTGTTCGTCCGATTTGTTTTTCGTCAAGTCTTTCTCGCCGAGTTTCTGGACAGACCGACGTTGCTTCGGTGTTTCGTTCATAACTCGAGTTTTACAGATCCGATTGACGTGATTCTTTTTGGGTTGTCTTCACAACTCAATTATCTATCATCTGTGAAATTTTCACGAGCTTCGGATCTGTATGTTTCTAGATACACGAGTTTCTTTGCAGCATTGCAGATCTGTTTTATATCGGGTAGAACAGATTGATCTTCGTTTAATGTTTTGATCGTATCTCAAGTTTTACTTCGTGTTTTCAAGTGATTCTTGTTGCATTAGATCCGTGACTTTATTCTCTACCTCTCTACTTGATTTGTCACGGTTGAACACATTTGAAAACACTTGCACACACGGTTTCTTTAACCGATTGATTTTTGCTGAGGGGTTTTTGTTGTTTCCGCTGCGAAAAGTTTTAATCTACCATTCACCCCCCATCTGGTAGCTTTTCACGTGCTCTTCGATCCTACAATTGGTATCAGAGCCAAGGTGCTCTAATCTTTGTGATTTGCACGTGTTTTGACTAACCATCATGGAGAAGTACTCCGTAAAACCTTGTGTGTTCAATGGCATCGATTTTCAGGTTTGGAAGGCGCGGATGGAGGCCTACATACAGGCGCAAGGCTTCGCCATATGGGAAAAGGTCTACCGGAACTTCAATGTACCACCCAACGATCAAGTTACGGCTGCGAACATGAGAGATGTTGACAACAACAACAAGGCTCGCAACTTGATCATCCAAGGATTGACTCAAAGTGACTTCGACCGTGTTGCACACATCCGATCTGCATATGATGTTTGGAAAGCTCTTTGTGACTACCATGAAGGATCCAATACGATCAAGGAGGTAAGGCAAGATATGTTCAAGAAAGAATACATGCGTTTTGAGATGTAACCCAGTGAGTCAATTGACGACCTTTTTGCTCGCTTTAATAAAATTCTCAGCAACTTGCGTATTGTCAATGTTAACTTTTCAGATGCTGAAAATGCTAGACAATTGTTAGGGGCATTAGATATGTCAATTTGGGAGATGAAAGTTACATCTATTCGTGAATCTACTGTCATGAGTTCTCTTACTTTAGACGTGCTTTATTCTAAATTGAAAACTCATGAAATTGACATCATCTCACGTAAAAACCCCAACAAGTCTATTGCATTTGTTTCGCAACGTGACATGTCTAGTTCTAGTCAATCATCATCTAGTGGTGCACTCTCTTTGCTGTCCTCTCTAACCCTTGAACAGATTGAAGAGTTTCCAGAGGAGGAGCTTGCACTCATCTCTACTCGGTTCTCAAAAGCATTGCAAAATGTGAGAACTAGAAGGAGAGGAAGCTCCGGACCTCAACGATGTTTTGAATGTGGTAAGACAGGACATTTTCGTACGGAGTGCCCTAACCTTTCAGGTCTGACTTCACGTGAAGAAAAGCAAACAAGGCCGAAGAAATCGTTTGCAAAGAATAAGAAGAAACATTTATCAATGCGCAACATAGTGCATAGTATGATCTCTGCACTTCAAGATTTCGGCTCAAGTGATGTGGACACCGGTAGTGATGAAGATGAAGAAGCTATGGCAAATATGTGCTGCATGGCGAGCAAGTCAAGTTCAAGCTCCGAGGAGGCAGAACACAACAGCGACGATGAAGAGGTATGTCCCACTTGTGAAGAAATGTGTGATGCTCTTTCTCGTGCCACTGTTATATTAAAGAAAAAGGATAAAAAACTTAGGAACAATGCAGTTAAAATTGAATCACTAGAATCTGAAATTAATCGTTTAAAAACTTTGATTCCTAGTGATGATTCTTGTTCCTCATGTGATTTAATTTATGAACAATTATCCTCTTTAAGAAGTGCACACGCATCTACACTTGATAAACTTGAACTTGAAATTGAAAAGAACAAAGAGCTTGCTGCAATTAATGATAAAAATTTGAAAGATGCTTGTTGTTCTACAATTGATTTGCATTGTTCTTCATGTGATGATCTGAAAAAGAAACTAAATGATGCTATGAATGAGATTTCTATTTTGAACAATGCTTTACGTGTGCATGAAGTTAAATATTGTTCAAATTGCAAACTAAAAGGAAAAACTTCATGTGAAAACTGCTTTGATCTGTCCAATAAACTTGATGACATGCATAGGACACTAGATCGGTTTTCTAATGCAAATAAGAACCTAAACTTGATGCTGAATTCTTCCAAGTCTTGTAATGATAAAACTGGTTTAGGTTTTAATTCTTATGCTCATGCTAAGGCACACCCACCTAAAGTTGTAAAGTCATTAGGAAGCGGTTTGATTCAAACAGCTCCTATACAAAAAGAGGTGATTTTCAAATCTGCAGGAGTACTGTCCCATTCGGGTTCTAATAAACGTGTTGCTTGCTCATCTAGACATGATAATAAGGTTATTTTTCATTGTACCTACTGTGGTAGAGATGGTCATGTCATGGATTTTTGTTATAGACTAGCTAAACACGATAAGAAACAAAGAATACTTGCTAGATCACATAACAACCAAGTAAAATCTGCTAGACCGAATGTTCGGAGCATGCAACCTGCTGTAATGAGTCAAAAACTTGCTCCCGGACCTACTGTTTTTTGTGCTACATATAACACATCTTCTAAGTCAGTAGTTGGGAACAAAAATTTTCGATGTTTGGCTCATAAACCTGCTGTACCTTCTCAGCTTTCGCGTGTTATTCCTGCTAGACGTCGTGTGACTCAGTACTGGATTCCTAAAAGTCTTTTAACTAACCCCAGTATTGAGTCATCGACGTATTGTGCTGCTGTGTAGGTTTCACGTTTGAGGAAGGAGAACATTTGGATTGTGGATTCCGGTTGCTCACGCCACATGACCGGTAACAAAGAATGGTTCTTCTCTCTCTCTTTTGTGTCACGTGTAGAAAATGTTACTTTCGCCGGTAACTCTTCTACTCCCATAATTGCTAAAGGTTCGGTTAGAGTAAACAATATCTACACTTTGAAAGATGTGGCACTTGTTAAAAATTTGAAATACAACTTGCTTTCGGTTTCACGATTGCTAGATGAAAATCTAGAGGTTAGCTTTGCTAAAAATTGCTGCAAGGTTGTAGATTCAAAAGGTGAGCTTTTGTTTAACATGTCTAGGTTTGGAAGAGTTTTTAAAGCTGATTTTGATTTGTCAACTTCTAAGCATTGGTGTCTAGTTGCTAATGATACAAAGGATCTATATTTTTGGCATCGTAGACTTGGTCACATAGGCTTTGATCATCTCACTCGTGTTAGAGCTCTCGATCGCATACGTGGGCCGCCGAAGCTTAAAAAGGACAATAATATTGTGTGCTCTTCTTGTAGACATGCTAAGTTTGTTGCAGGTTCACATGCTCCTCTCACAATGACCATGACAGTTGAACCAGGACAACTTTTACATCTTGACACAGTAGGTCCGGCACGTGTTCAATCCTTCGGAGGTAAATGGTATGTGCTTGTGATTGTTGATGATTATTCCAGATATTCTTGGGTTTATTTTATGGCATCTAAGAATGAATCTTTTAGTCATTTTAGAACTTTATTTCTTAGATTATCTATTGATCACCCAGGATCATTAAAAGCAATTAGAAGTGATAACGGAACTGAATTTAAAAACCAATCATTTGATCACTTTTGTGCTGAAAATGGAATAGATCATCAATACTCTTCACCCTATGTACCACAACAAAATGGTGTCGTAGAAAGAAAGAACAGGACCTTAGTTGAGATGGATAGGACTATGCATGCTTGATGAATATCAAACTCCTAGGAAATTTTGGGCTGATGCAATTGCAACCGCTTGTTATGTCTCAAATCGTGTTTTCTTGTGTGCTAAGCTTGGAAAAACCCCATATGAGCTCCGGTTTGGACATAGGCCTAGTGTTACACACTTTAGGGTTTTTGGTTGCAAATGCTTTGTTAAGAAACATGGTAATCTTGATAAATTTGAAGCTAGATCTGTTGATGGCATGTTTCTTGGTTATCCATCTCATACTAGAGGCTACCGTGTGCTTTTACTTGACACTAACAAAATTGTGGAGACTTGCGAGGTTTCTTTTGATGAAGCTAGCCCAAGTACTAGCTCCGATATTGCAGGTACAGATCCATATCCGCAGGGGAAAAGTATTTTTATTGAAGAAGATGAAGAAGTGGTGCTGCTGCCCGAAAACTCGGAAGTAAATAACCATCAAGCTGCTGATTTTGCACCACAACCAGCACCAACAGTCACTACTGCTGGTTCGGACCTTCCTCACTCAACAAGCTCTCCTAATCAAAGGTCCGAACATGAAGAAGAAGGTGCTTGTGAAGTGTCTACTCCCCTCCAAGTACTCAAAAGTCATCCTCCACAACAAATCATTGGAAGCTTGCATGAACGAGTCACTCGGTCCAGGTTTTGCGATCCAAACTCTCATGCTTATTCTACTTTTGTTGCTTCTTTTGAACCCAAGGATATATCACACGCACTCACTAATGAATCTTGGATTAATGCCATGCAAGAAGAGTTAGAAAATTTTGAAAGAAATAATGTTTGGAAACTTGTACCTCCACCTCAAGGTCACATATTAATTGGAACTAAATGGGTATTTAAAAATAAGCAAAGTGAGGATGGGGTTGTGGTTAGGAATAAAGCTAGGTTGGTTGCTCAAGGTTTCACTCAAATTGAAGGTCTAGATTTTGATGAAACATTTGCTCCTGTTGCTAGATTAGAAGCTATAAGAATTTTATTAGCATTTGGTGCATCTAAAGGTTTCAAGTTATATCAAATGGATGTTAAAAGTGCTTTTCTTAATGGCTACATAGAGGAGGAGGTTTATGTTAAGCAGCCACCGGGTTTTGAAAATCCAAATTTTCCTAATCATGTTTACAAACTGTCCAAAGCCTTGTACGGTCTAAAACAAGCCCCTAGAGCATGGTATGATAGGTTAAAAACATTCTTACTTGAAAAGGGGTTTACCATGGGCAAGGTTGATAAAACTCTTTTTGTACTTAAGCATGGCAATGACTCATTATTCGTTCAAGTTTATGTGGATGATATTATCTTTGGTTGTGCTTCTCAAGATCTCGTGTCCAAGTTTTCAGCTATGATGAGTTCAGAATTTGAGATGAGTATGATGGGAGAACTCACATACTTTTTGGGGCTGCAAATCAAGCAAACAAAAGAAGGAACTTTTGTGCATCAAACTAAGTATACAAGGGACCTTCTTAAGCGCTTCAACATGGACAAATGCAAGCCTCTTCGGACACCAATGGGAACAGCAACAACACTTGAACTTGACGAAGATGGTGACCCGGTCGATAAAAAAGAATACAGAAGTATGATTGGATCACTTTTGTATCTCACGGCATCAAGACCGGACATACAATTCAGCGTATGTCTTTGTGCACGTTTTCAAGCTTCTCCACGTGCTTCACATCGCCAAGCCATCAAAAGGATTCTCAGGTACCTACATGGAACTCAAGAATTTTGCATTTTTCTTCCTTCTTCCTCAACCGTTTCTTTGAAAGCTTTTTCGGATGCTGATTTTGGGTGTTGTAGGATTGATAGGAAAAGTACTTCGGGTGCTTGTCATTTTCTTGGTAATTCACTTGTTGCTTGGTCCTCTAGAAAACAAAGTTCAGTTGCACAATCCACGGCCGAATCTGAATATGTAGCTGCGGCTAGCGCTTGCTCACAAATTCTTTGGATTGTTCAAATACTTAAGGACTATGGGGTTGATTTAGATAGTGTTCCACTGTTTTGTGATAACACTAGTGCAATTTGTATTGCTAAAAACACCGTGAAACACTCTAGAACTAAGCACATTGACATTAGGTATCACTTTCTTCGTGATAATGTTGAAAAAGGAAACATTGTGCTTCACCATGTCGATACCGAACAACAATTGGCTGATATTTTTACAAAACCTTTGGATTTCACTTGTTTTTGTTTCATTCGTAGTGAAATAGGGGTTATGCATCCTCATGGCTTAAATTGAGGGGGAGTTTTTGAAACTTTGAAAGTCTATGTGTGAATCTGAAACTAAAATAATATGAGCATAGTATTTCATACATATATGACTTTGTGATTCCTTTTACAGGCTGAAAGTTCTTACTACATTACTCATGTTATACATTTTGTAGTTTTTGCCATGACTAGTAATTGGAATAATTACTTACACTAAATCTGGTCATGATCGAACTTTCTTGCTGTTTTGAACTTGTTGCGTGCTCACAAGTGCTTTTAATCATAAAAAAATTAATCAAGTGATCAGCTCACATGTTGAGTTTTCAAATAAAAAATTGAGAAAAGATCAAGAGAATATGCATGCATCGCACTTCTTCTTTTGAGATTGCTTATCATTGCACTAAGATATGAACTTGGAAGGAATTGTGTATGACTAAAACTATGTCCTTAAGCTTCTGATTGTCAAATGACATAGGCTTGGCTTGGTTGATTAGAATAAGGCTGATGCGGCATATAATCTCTTGCAAATATCATATGATCAACTTTGTGCCTTAAATGATTATGAATAATAAAAATGCAGCAACAAGTGTCATGTTTTCAGGTTTTGAAATAGTTGAGTAAGGGAGATCATGACTTGCTTAAACTGAAAAATACATTTGATCTCTAGCATGGCTTACACTACTTTATGTATCTCATTGATGTGATAGTGTAAGTAACCAGATAGTATGACTTGGATGAGCTTTGCTTTGTATGTATATGTTATAATATGCTCATAACATTTAAAAATTTCTCTTTTGAACCTTGCTGAATACATTGTCAAAGGGGGAGAAATATGTATAAGGAGAGATTTTTTTTACACTTTGCATATGTTATACACTTTCTTCCTTCTCTGATTTTAAAAAATGGGGAGAAATTAATAAAGGGGTAGAAATGAGTTTTCAAAGCTTTTCAAAACTTTTCATAAGCCAATGTTCGGATTTTAATTGGTGTTGCCAATGCATTCATCAAGGGGGAGATTGTGAGACCTATGTGTGCTGAATACATTGGCAATTAGGATAAAAGTTAGCATTAACATTTAAAGTTTTGAATATTGCCAAAACATTCTTCTGTGGCAAGGTCCGACAAGTTTTTTGTTAGGTCCGCCAAGTGTTGGCAAGGTCCGGAGCTTGTTTTAGGGAGCTCCCGTGAAGTTCAACTCGTAGAACTGCAGCGTCTTGTTTTTACTTTTAACTTGCAATGTTTCAAACTTGCTTTATGGGAAGGTTTGCTTAGTATTAATTTGCTAAGTTTTTGGTGTGTTTTTGTGGTTATGGCTGTTATCATTTGATATGGTTTGCAACATGCTTATGTGACGTGCTCATGTAAGGTGTTGTGGTTTTCGAACTAACGTGAGTCAAGTCGAGGACTTGTGCTCGGAAGAATTGGTTGTTTATTCATGTGCAGGTGTTGCTTGAGTTCAAGACATGGCTGGTGACGGGATCCTTGGACTAGTCTCACGGAGGAGATGAGGTTCCAACAACCAAGTTTGGGAGGAGCAGTGGTTGAGTTGATCGGGAGGTCGCGCAGCATGTTTGGATCAAGGGCAGTGCATATGAAGGTTGCGTGTACGTCGTTGGAAGGTGTTTGCACGTGTGCAAGGAGTGCATGGACGTGGCAACATTGTTCCAAGGCGTGATGAAGAGAAGTGGACGTAAAGAATTGGTCAGAAAGGTCCAACCGGCTGGATTGCGTACTCAGGCTGAGGTTGAGTCGGATATGGCTCAAATATGGAAGATTTGAGTTGGTTATGATAGGATTTCGTGCTAGGCATGAAGTTGAGTTGTTTTAGAAATGTTTAGGACGTTCCTAAGGTGTTTGGAAGTCTCACGATTGCTTCTATCTGCGAATAGGAGAGTCCTGAGCAGTTATGGTAAGTTAGGATACGAGTCCAATCAGGAGTAGGAGTCCTAGATTGGATTGTTTAGCCTGAGGGCTGGCTATAAAAGCAAGGGAGGCCTGAGATCTCGAGGGGAGAGAACTTTGGGCTGTTCCTCTTGTGTTTCTATTGAATAAAGTTCATAGTTTCGAGGAGCTTTTGTGCCTTGTTCGTCCGATTTGTTTTTCGTCAAATCTTTCTCGCCGAGTTTCTGGACAGACCGACGTTGCTTTGGTGTTTCGTTCATAACTCGAGTTTTACAGATCTGATTGATGTGATTCTTTTTGGGTTGTCTTCACAACTCAATTATCTATCATCTATGAAATTTTCACGAGCTTCAGATCTGTAGTTCTTGATATACACGAGTTTCTTTGCAGTGTTGCAGATCTGTTTTATATCGGGTAGAACAGATTGATCTTCGTTTAATGTTTTGATCGTATCTCAAGTTTTACTTCGTGTTTTCAAGTGATTCTTGTTGCATTAGATCTGTGACTTGATTCTCTACCTCTCTACTTGATTTGTCACGGTTGAACACGTTTGAAAACACTTGCACACATGGTTTTCTTTAACCGATTGATTTTTGCTGAGGGGTTTTTGTTGTTTCCGCTTGGAAAAGTTTTAATCTACCATTCACCCCCCCTCTGGTAGCTTTTCACGTGCTCTTCGATCCTACACCAGGTTACATGCTTCATGAACCTGTCCTTAGGATCCAGGCAAGTACTAAACACAAACCCGAGTCTCGTGCACCCAACACCAACCAAATCATCCAACTTGCCTCGATCCCTATCTCTACATAACTCATAATATCTCATTCAAGAGTAAGGTAAATAAATTGATGATCTCATATCCCAATTATCCCATTCTAAGCATGGCTAAGCATAAGCATATAAATAAATGATAGGATAAAATAAATCCCAACCCAAGCTGCAAGGAAACAAGGTAATGCAATTCTAGGGAAACTTCCTAGCATGGGTTTCATATTTCAATTGACAATGCAAATAATTCTATCTACACATCCTAGAATAGGATCAAAGTGGTCAAGGACACTTGCCTTCTTCCTGCTGCTCTAAGAATGGAAAGTCTTGGTCTTGGAAGGGAAGAACTTGCTCTGGGGCAGGTTCTACTCATGCCAATACACATAGCAAAAGAAAACAACAATCCATAAGACATAGTTTACACTTTCACTACATACAAACCACACATACATACCTATGAAAGTCATTCACATTTCTAAGTGTTGTGGTTACTCTACATGTGTTGATTTTTGGCCTACATGCACTTTTAAATATATGTATATGATTTCTAACTTTTGTATTCAGATTTCTGTTTGCACACTATATATGAATTTCTAACTTTGAACAAATTCTTTATATTTAATTAATACACTTCTTAGCTACCAAGTTTGCATGAAAGGTAATTTCCTACTTTAAATAGGTTCTCAGATCTTCTACCAAATCCTAAACTGAAGCTTTTGGATTTGGAGACTTCATTTATCATTTTCTAATTATGCATACATATTTTCCTATATTTTCCAGATTTATTTTCTATGCCTAAAAGTGAGTTTTAATATTAAATAGTAGGACATATCATCTAAACAGAATAGGTTCTGATCTAATATATTAAATAATATATTTTTTAACTTCTCCTCTGATGTGAACTAATTTAAATTTATTTTATCAGTTTTCAAAATTATTTCCTAGCCTAAAAATGTGTTTCTAGAACTAATAAATATGAACAACACTTAGGCAGATTTCATTTCAGCCTAAAATCTATTTTTAACTCATTCTAAAGTTTTTCAAGTGCTAGGAGAGTTTAACTTTGAATTTGCACATGTGTTTGCCTTACCTTTTAAATTTAAATCCTAGTCACATATAGGGTCAAAAAGGTAAATCCACCCTACTGCAGGGTCTAATTCACTATTTCATAAATTTCCAGGGATCTAACTACACATAACAGAGGGGTTTTCCTAATTTTTATTAAGTCTAGGGGCTAAAACTGATTTTTAAATGAATTTACACGAATTTCTGAAGTTCCAGGGCTAGATCAGAAGTTTCCGGGGCTAGCTCGTGTTTTCCGAGATCCCCAGGGGGTAGCGCGTAAGAATCCTGGCCTTTATAATGCGGGGCTCATGTGGACCGTCCGATTTAAAACAGACGGCTAAAATTAGATCGCTGAACCGGTACGTGTGGGTTTTATTTCTACCGTGCGATTTAAAATAGACGGCCCTCAAGGGGCCATGTCGCCCTGGCCAGAACCAGCCCGCGCGCGCGGCGGCGGGGGTGGCGATCTCGCCGGCGCAGCCTCGGTTTTTGCCGCTACACGTTAGAACTCGCATCTTTTTGCATGGATCGGCTGCGGAGGGTTAGGGGATGCTCACCGAGGGGTTTTCTAGCACTCGGAGGCCCTGGAAGTCGGTCGGCGGCGAGCTTCAATGGCGATGATCTTTGGTGCACGTCGGGGTGGCCGTTGGGGCGCAAGACACGTCGTTTCCTTCACCTGCAGGGCTCCCCGGCGGCGGTGGAATGTGATCAGCACGTTAGATCAGGAAATTTGAGCAAGGACCGACGGAAATTGGCTGTAGAAACTTCGGTTCTCACCGGAGAGAAGAACGACCGATCGGGGGGGGGGGGAAACAGGGCGATTGTCAGCATTTAAATAGGCGAGGGAGGGCGGCGGTCTGTTGAGATCGAGTTGGGGGCGTCCGGGACCGGAAATCGGGGCTGGGAGCGTGGGTTCCGGGGGTTGTTTTGATCGGGCGCGAGAGAAGAGTCCGGGGTCGGGCGGGGCGCGCGGGAGGTGAGGGATGACACGCAGGCCCGCGTGTCAGTGAGAGGGAGAGAGGGGGCGCGTGTTCGGGCTGGCGCGGGGGATTGGGCCAGCTAGCGGGTTTCGGCCCACTGGCCGGTTGGGGTTTTTCTTTTTCTTTTTCCTTTTCCTTTTCTTTTCTGTTTTGATTTGAATTTGAATTCCAGTTTGAATTTGAATTTCTGCACCACATGCAATACGTCCAAAAAAATTTAAATTCCCCTATTTAGCAGGTTTTGGGGTGTTACAGCTCTACCCCCCTTAAAAGAAATCTCGTCCTCGAGATTGGTGGTTCTAGGAAAACAATTCCGGAAATTGTGCCTTAAGCTCGTCTTCTCGCTCCCATGTGGCTTCCTCTTCTGAGTGATGCTTCCGCTGCACCTTGCACGTCCGGATTCTTTTATTTCTTGTGAGGTGTTCCATTGTCTCCAAAACCTTGACCGGTTGCTCGGCATAAGACAGATCCTCTCCTACGTCAACCTCATTCATGGGTAACATCTCTTCAGGCGTCCTCAGAGGTTTCTTGAGCTGTGACACATGGAATACATCGTGCACATCCGATAGGCGAGCTGGTAGTTCGAGTTGATATGCCACTTCGCCTTTCCTCTCCAGAATCTGAAAGGGTCCGATGTATCGAGGTGATAATTTCAAAATAAGCTCTCTTATCCGTACATCGGCATAACTCTTTTGTCGGGTCTGGGCTATCCTCAAGTTGTTGCAAATTTCCCTCACTTTCGCCTCGGCTTCTTGTAGTACCTCGGGCCCAAACACCTTACTTTCCCCTGTTTGGTTCCAAAATAGTGGAGTTCTGCACTTCCTCCCATACAACGCCTCAAATGGTGACATCTTCATACTAGCCTGATAGCTGTTGTTGTAGGAGAACTCCGCATACGGTAAGTTCTTATCCCAACTCCTATTGTTCTTGAGCGCACACGCTCTCAGCATATCCTCAAGGATCTGATTGGTTCTTTCTGTCTGCCCGTCAGTCTGGGGTGATAGGCAGAACTAAAATTCAAACGAGTTCCCATGGTTTCATGTAACTTCTGCCAGAACCTTGAGGTGAACTGTGTCCCTCGATCTGACACTATCTTCTTTGGCACTCCATGAAAACACACGATTCTTGACATGTACAATTCTGCCAATTTGGATCCGCTGTAGCTTTCTTTCACGGGAATGAAATGAGCTACCTTAGTTAGTCTGTCGATGATGACCCATATCGAATCATATCTCGATTGGGTCCTGGGTAGTCCCACTATGAAGTCCATACCTATTTCTTCCCATTTCCATTCAGGCACTTTGAGTGGTTGCAATAGTCCTGCGGGTTGTTGATGTTCTGCTTTCACCAACTGACATGTGTCACATAGGGCAACATGTTCCGCGACATCTCGCTTCATGCCATACCACCAATATCTGCTCTTGAGGTCATGATACATCTTCGTACTTCCAGGATGAATGGAATAGTCAGAATCATGAGCCTCCTTCAAAATCAATTCATGGATTTCCTTCACCTCAGGCACACAGATTCTTTTCCCGTGCCACACCGTACCTTGTTCATCCTCTCTGAACCCGGGGGCTTTATTATCCTTGATGAGTTCTCTGATTTCTTGTATCTTCTCATCATTCTTCTGACCATTGCGTATGTCTTGCTCTAATGTGAAGTCCACTTCCATGGCGATGGCCTCACCACTATTCACCAGACATAGATTGAGTTTTACAACCTCTTCCTTCAATTCTGTAGGCATGTCCTTTAAGAGCTCAACCTATTGACCTGCACCTTCCGGCTTAAAGCGTCTGCTACGACGTTCGCTTTCCTAGGATGATAGTTGATGCCCACATCAAAGTCTTTGATTAGCTCTAACCATCTCCTTTGTCTGATGTTGAGATCTGGCTGTGTGAAAATATACTTTAAGCTCTTATGATCCATATATATCTCTGTCCTCTTCCCCATCAAGTAATGCCACCAAATCTTCAACGCGTGTACCACTGCGGCTAGCTCTAGGTCATGCGTAGGATAGTTCTTCTCGTGTTTCCGGAGCTGCCGGGACGCATAAGCCATGACATGCCCCTCTTGCATGAGAACACATCCCAACCCGTTTTCAGAGGCATCGCAGTACACCGAAAAATTCTTCTGCATATCTGGCATAACTAGCACTGGGGCTATTGTCAATCTTTTCTTTAGTTCTTGAAAACTCATCTCGCACTGCGGTGTCCATGTGAATGTGATTCTCTTCTCTAACAATTTGGTGAGGGGTCTCGAAATCTTGGAGAAACCCTCGATAAACCGTCGATAATACCCAGCCAATCCTAAGAAGCTTCGAACTTCCCCGACATTTTCAGGGGTCTTCCACTTCTGCACATCCTCGATCTTAGCGGGATCTACAGAGATTCCTCCCTCCGAGATTATATGTCCTAAGAAGGGAACTCTCTTCAGCCAAAATTCACACTTGCTCAACTTGGCATATAGTTGGTGTTCTCTCAGCTTTTGCAACACCAACCTTAAATGTCCCTCATGTTCTTCTTCATCTTTGGAGAAGACAAGAATGTCATCAATGAAAACCACCACAAATTTGTCCAAATATTCCATGAATACCTTGTTCATGAGATACATGAAGTATGCCGGGGCATTGGTTAGTCCGAAAGGCATGACAGTGTATTCATACAGCCCGTACCGAGATACGAAAGCTGTCTTTGGAATGTCAGTTTGCCTTATCTTAAGTTGGTGGTACCCCGACCTGAGATCAATTTTCGAGAACACACAAGCTCCCCTCAACTGATCAAATAAGTCTTCAATGCAGGGTAATGGGTACTTGTTCTTGATGGTTACTTCATTCAATGCACGGTAGTCTACGCATAACCTTTGGGTCCCGTCCTTTTTGGGCACAAATATCACTGGAGCTCCCCATGTTGAGGAACTAGGACGAATGTACCCCTTCTCTGTCAATTCTCTTAAATGTTCCTTGAGTTCTTCCAGCTGTTTGGAGTCCATCCGATAAGGCCTCTTGTATATTGGAGTTGTTCCAGGCACTAGCTCAATCGCGAATTCCACTTCACGATCGGGAGGCATACCTGGCAACTCCTTCGGAAAAATGTCTAGATATTCCCTGATAATCCTGATCTCTTCCACTTCCACCTCAACTTGATTGAGTTTAAGGTCCCTCCTAGGGTTTTGTACAGTTATGAACTTCACTCTTGTGCCACTAGGGTGAGTTAGTTCAACGTTCTTGTCGAACAATGGATGATTCCCTTATGTTTGGTCAACCAATCCATACCCAAAATAATATCTATCCCTTGTGAGTGAATCACTATGAGGTTTGCAGTAAATACTACCCCATTAATGTCTAGATTCACCTTGGGACACACTTGTCTTGTCCTTATTTCTCCCCCTAGAGAGTTTACTGCTAGCATATGGTTCATTTGTGTTGTTGCTAGATCATGCTTCTTAACAAACCCTTGAGCAATGAACGAGTGGGTGGCACCAGAATCGAACAACAGGGTTGCAATGTGTAAGTTTGCAGGAAACTTACCAATTACCACGTTAGGTGCCTCTTGCGCTTCCTCCATGGTCACGTGGTTCACCCGTCCTCACATCACATTCTGCTGTTGTGGCTGCATGGGCTTCTTCTTTGGGCACTTATGGGCGTAGTGCCCCACTTCACCACAGTTGAAGCATTGTACCCCAACTTTAGGTGCCTGGCCTTTGTTGTCTTGGGGTTGGTTTGGTGGTCCTTGTCCTGCTGGTCGAGGTTGATATGTGGGGCGAGGCTGCTGTACAAACTGACGCTGCGGCTGTGCTGGTGCTGACGGAGGCCTGAAATTCGGGTTGTACCCTCTGGGTGCTGAGTAGGGTACCACAGCACGGCTCGTCTGCCCTGCGGGTTGCTGCATCAGACGTGGGCGTGTGTTGCTAACTGAGGCTTGGTGTGACCATCCCGCCTTCCTCTTGTTTTCATTTTCCAAGGCCTTCAGCTTCCTCTCCACGACAAATGCTCTGTCTACCATCTTTTGGAAGCTTTCATACTCGTTGGAGGACATTGCACACTGCATTTCTATAGTAAGTCCTTCCACAAAACATTCCTGTTTCTGCTCATCAGTTTCGATGTCCCGTGGTGCATAACGGGATAGTTGGGTGAATTTAGTGAGGTATTCCCTCACAATCATGTTTCCTTGCTGCAGTCCCAAGAACTCTTTTCTCTTATTTTTGAGTTCACCCATTGGTATGTAATGGTTGCCGAAACTGCGCTTGAACTCTTCCCAAGTGATGTTCTTGGGGTCATGATGGGCTGCCACATAAGCGGTTCACCAATCAGCAGCAGGTCCATGCAATTGGTGAGAGGCAAACAGCACCCTCTCATACCCTTGGCATTGTATGATCCTCATCTTGCTCTCAATGGTCTTTAGCCAGTCATCTGCCTCCAGAGGTTCAGCAACACTTGCAAACTTTGAAGGTTAAGTTCCCAGAAACTCACTCAATCTTGGTTAGCGTGGTGCAGCTTGTGGGGGTGGAGCTTGGTGCAAGTTGGCCACCACTTGAGTTAGGCTCTGGATGAGCTGATTCTGATTTTCAATCATTTGGTGGGTAGGATCAGCTCCTTCACGGCGACCACCCCTGTCTTGTCCTCCAGAAAGATTGGGGTTTCCGGCCTCATCGTTGTTGTTGGTGGGGTTGGCACCACGACCCTTTCCTCTTCCAGCCATCTATCATGATCAACCAAATGTTAACTTAAAGCATTACGTATTAACATCTCAAATTGCTTGTTTAAACTTAAACTTTTGAGGCCTTAATATATTAAACATTTGCTGAGGGTCTCACGTAGATTTTTCGGAGTCACGTCTCACGCGAAAATAAATGCACTCTTAATTCATAGGGGTTCACACATCAAAGCAAAGCAACCTAAAGACGAGGTTGTGGACAAAGGTCCATGGCTTCCACAACTCACGTCACACACCAAACATTAACACACAAATAACTAAGGTATTGACTCGACTACTCGATAACCTGCTGGACTAAGGGAAAGGACTCTACATGACTCGTATCAATGAGCTGGCTCCTCGGGGTCTTCCTCATTATTGCGGCTGCCCTATGATTCCGCTTTGGGTGGGGAAGCTGCTGGTGGAGAAGTGTGGCGACGCCTGCTCGCCCGGCGGTCTGGGGAGTTAGGAGTCCACGTGTCATTCACGGTGACACACAGTTCATTCCCATCTCCTCTTTCTCTCGCCCTCAAGCTGGCTCGAAGCAACGCTTCAGTCTCCTTCAGGGTGTCACGAACATCCTGAAGCTCCTGCTCGCACTCCTGCAGTCGAGTGTTGAGCATAGCAGCATCCTCCAAGCACAGGTCCATGTGCTCATGGGAAGTCCCCTGCTGCACTGGTGGGTACTTGTACTCCGCGGTGCCACTCTCACGCTGGAGGACATACATGTACTCAGTCCTGTCCAGGTGGCGACGGTTAATGTAACTCTGGCAGGTGATGGCCTCCCAGGTGACATCGTTCTCAGCATCGGCCTGAGTCGCCCGACAAGCTGGAGAGCGGTGAATCTTGAGCAGCTGATTTCATGGATAATCCTCATTTCTGAACTCCATTCCCGCTTCTCAAGGATGGTACGGGTGGAGCTGTAGTGTATGATTAGCTTGCCCGTATTGCCGGCGGCGTGGAGCATACGCTGAAGACGGCGCAACAAGCCTCCTACTACCAACCTGTAGGAGTGGTACGTCACCTGACGGTTCTCCTCTCTCAAGGCAAGGGCAATTACAGGAACTCTCCCTCTGGTGGACTTGCGGGCGATGCGGATCATGCGAACCATCTAAAACATAAAGCATTTAAAATTAAGTTAGATAAGAGTTAAATAAAAATTGTATTTTTGAATAAAAGTTGGGGTAAGATGGATAAAGTGACCCCCTTAAATAACACCTTCAACCCACACCTTTGTAAAATAGTTTTTAAGAAAATAGGGTCTTTAAATACGTCCATTTCTACCTAGGTCCACGTTCCTACGGGCAACCTTGGCTCTGATACCACTTCTGTCACACCCGGTTTCTCCGAAGAACCACCGAGTGAATACCACATGTATGCCAGGATCATTATCTCATACATGTGATGACAAATAGTGACGCATCATTTATTACAAGCCAGGTGTTGAATATAAATAAGTCTTACATAGCATACGTCTCGATGGACGATAATAAGTTCATAACATGTAAATAAAACAGCAGCGGAATATAAAATCTTGTGGGCTCCGTCAGAGGCGTTGCCCGGGGGACTCCGTGAACCTAGAATTCTTCCTCGGGACCAAAGTCTTGGTCATTAAACACCACATCATTCTCTTGACCTGAGCAGCAATATAAACCAACAGAAAAGCAAGTTTGAGTACCGTGGGTACTCAGCAAGTTTGGGAAAGTTATGTCATGCATGGCTAGAGCAAGGAGAGGTTGAACTCATGGTTTAAGCACTACGCAATTAATACCTATCACCTTAGCTTATTAAGCACACTTGCCTTCTTGCTCTAAGAATGGAAAGTCTTGGTCTTGGAAGGGAAGAACTTGCTCTGGGGCAGGTTCTACTCATGCCAATACACATAGCAAAAGAAAACAACAATCCATAAGACATAGTTCACACTTTCACTACATACAAACCACACATACATACCTATGAAAGTCATTCACATTTCTAAGTGTTGTGGTTACTCTACGTGTGTTGATTTTTGGCCTACATGCACTTTTAAACATATGTATATGATTTCTAACTTTTGTATTCAGATTTCTGTTTGCACACTATATATGAATTTCCAACTTTGAACAAATTCTTTATATTTATTTAATACACTTCTTAGCTAGCAAGTTTGCATGAAAGGTAATTTCCTACTCCAAATAGGTTTTCAGATCTTCTACCAAATCCTAAACTGAAGCTTTTTGATTTGGAGACTTCATTTATCATTTTCTAATTATGCATACCTATTTTCCTATATTTTTCAGATTTATTTTCTATGCCTAAAAGTGAGTTTTAATATTAAATAGTAGGACATATCATCTAAACAGAATAGGTTCTGATCTAATATATTAAATAATATATTTTTGAACTTCTCCTCTGATGTGAACTATTTTAAATTTATTTTATCAGTTTTCAGAATTATTTCCTAGCCTAAAAATGTGTTTCTAGAACTAATAAATATGAACAACACTTAGGCAGATTTCATTTCAGCCTAAAATCTATTTTTAACTCATTCTAAAGTTTTCCAAGTGCTAGGAGAGTTTAACTTTGAATTTGCACATGTGTTTTCCTTACTATTTAAATTTAAATCCTAGTCACATATTCAAATTTCTGAATTTATAGGGTCAAATAGGTAAATCCACCCTACTGCAGGGTCTAATTCACTATTTCATAAATTTCCAGGGGTCTAACTACACATAACAGAGGGGTTTTCCTAATTTTTATTAAGTCCAGGGGCTAAAACTGATTTTTAAATGAATTTACATGAATTTCTGAAGTTCCAGGGGCTAGATCAGAAGTTTTCAGGGCTAGCTCGTGTTTTCCGAGATCCCCAGGGGGTAGCGCATAAGAATCCCGGCCTTTATAATGCGGGGCTGATGTGGACCGTCCGATTTAAAACAGACGGCTCAGATTAGATCGCCGAACCGGTACGCGTGGGTTTTATTTCTACCGTGCGATTTAAAATAGACGGCCCTCAAGGGGCCACGTCGCCCTGGCCGGAACCAGCCCCCGCGCGGGGCGGCGGGGGTGGCGATCTCGCCGGCGCAGCCTCGGCTTTTGCCGCTACATGTTAGAACTCGCATCTTTTTGCATGGATCGGCTGCGGAGGGTTAGGGGATGCTCACCGAGGGGTTTTCCAACACTCGGAGGCCCTGGAAGTCGGTCGGCGGCGAGCTTCAACGGCGCTGATCTTCGGTGCATGTTGGGGTGGCCGTTGGGGCGCAAGAAACGTCGTTTCCTTCACCTGCAGGGCTCCCCGGCGGCGGTGGAACGTGATCAGAACGTTAGATCAGGAAATTTGAGCAAGGATCGATGAAAATTGGCTGTAGAAACCTCGGTTCTCACCGGAGAGAAGAACGGCCGATCGGGAAGGGGGGGAAACAGGGCGATTGTCGGTGTTTAAATAGGCGAGGGAGGGCGGCGGTCTGTTGAGATCGAGGTGGGGGCGTCCGGGACCGGAAATCGGGGCTGGAAGCGTGGGTTCCGGGGGTTGTTTTGATCGAGCGCGAGAGAAGAGTCCGGGGTCGGGTGGGGTGCGCGGGAGGTGAGGGATGACCCGCGGGCCCCGCGTGTCAGTGAGAGGGAGAGAGGGGGCGCGAGTTCGGGCTGGCGCGGGGGATTGGGCCGGCTGGCGGGTTTTGGCCCACTGGCCGGTTGGGGTTTTTCTTTTTCTTTTCCTTTTTCCTTTTCTTTTCTGTTTTGATTTGAATTTGAATTCCAGTTTGAATTTGAATTTCTCCACCACATGCAATACGTCCAAAAAATTTTAAATACCCCTCTTTAGCAGGTTTTGGGGTGTTACACCCTGTCTGTGTCGGTTAAGGCCCGTCCGTGCTTGGCCCTGTTGGACAAGTTTGAGTTGTGTACCGGGCGCATACTGGCTATATGGAACCCAGGAAACCGATGTACCTTGGGAGATCCATAGTGGAACTTTTCCAACTGCCTTAGGCTTTCGGCGTCAGGGTAGCAGGAGGTAACTCGCTTAAGAACATACCACTACGGGTATGTACCTTGAGGGAGCTTGCATACTCGGGGCAGTTGGACTGCGTCCAATGTGGAAGATCTTGGGAAAGGTGGCCGCGTACAACGTCAGTCGAGGTTGCTGCCGGCAACTCGGAGTACGGGTGTACGTGTCGTGTAGTCCGGGCATGTACTGATTCGAATCACCGTCGCTCGCGGTTATATGAGCATACTTGCCCACTGCGTCTTGACGTAGTAACAACTGGAACTGGTTATCCTTGAACTTGATAAGGCTGTGCTGTAACTTGTATTGCAACCATGATTGAATTAGAGATAGGTGCATTAAACTTTACTTTCACTTTGTGCAAGGGGTATCGCAACAAAGCGTTTCTTGTTTGATTGTGGAGTTGTGATGCTTTTCGGCTCAACGTCTGCACAATAAAGCTTAAAAATATGAAAGTTAAGGATCAACTGTAGGTGAGTCCTTTATGCAAATCTAGCTAACCCAATTGCAACCGTCGTGCATGTAGAGTTTCTTGTTTAGGAGAGATGGATCAGTCTTGCTGAGCCTATGTGCTCACACTTGCTATATAAGTGGTTTTGCAGGTTAACATCGATGCTAAGATGGAGGTTGTCCGGTGAGACTCGGAGACTTCCGAGTCAGGTAACACATGGAGAACCCAGCCGCTGCTGCTTGTATTCGTGTTGCTAGCGAGAGGAGTCTGCGGGCTGGACTTCATCTCAAGTGCTCTTAGTTATTCGACGTGAGTTGTTATAGACTTCTGCTGTAGCTATTTGATGTAAATTATTTACAAAGAAAGATTTGTAAGCTTCCGCTATTGTTTTATGTAATACATTGTTCCTTGTATGTGTGCTGTTGGGTGCCGCACAACACGGCACCACCCAATGCGAGTCCCGGGCGAGTGGACTGTCTCAAAATCTGATGGCTGCCACGTCTGGATCGGGATCTGCTTCCCACTCTATCGAGCTAAGGCCTGTAATTGCAGAATATTAAAACAAATAAACTAATGCAATGTTAGAAATTTAAATTAATTTATATTCAAACACTTACCTCCATCGCCGCCTGCATCTGAGCCATGTAGTTTGCCATGTAGGCGGCCCGCTGCTCCTGTGCGGCCTGGGCTAGATCCCTCTCCCTCTAGAGCTCCTCCCTCTCTCTCCGGATCTCTTCTCTCTCCCTAAGGAGCTCCTCTATCTGGCGCTGTGAGGGACGATGACTTGTATGCCCGATGGAGGAACCCTCGGTCGATGGAGTGACGACCAAAGGTCGCGCTACCCTCGAGTTGACAACTCCATCGAAAATAACAAACCTACAAAAAATAAAAGAATAATAATTAGAAGAGGCAAGTTTTTACAGAAATAAAGAAAATCACCAACTTATCGTCCATGTGCCTTCCCGCCTCCGCTAGCGTAAACGGCTTGAGGGTCGATTGGCGCATTTTCCCGATCGTACCCTTCACCGTGTATCCTCATGGCCTCTCGCTCATACTTTTCCTAAAAAGAGTAAAATTGCGTATTAGTAACAATAAATTAGTAAAAATTGAATTGATAAGTTTTTATAACTTACCAGTTGATCGGCCGTGACCTGACTGCACTCCCCAGGCTAGGATGGGTCCTTATGACCCCGCTTCCAGACGGCAGTGTCGGTCGGTACCTGATCGGTCTCGCGCTCTTGTAGATATGTGTTAGTATGCTAATTATATTATAAAGACATACAAAGAAGGGTCATTATTCTTACTATGTGCTTAGCTAAACGCACATGGCCATCGGGGCCATAGGAGTGCTTTGAGTCTGAACCTCTGCATCCACAAGCCCTTCTGGACTTAGCGATGAAAGCATCGCTAGCCCACATCTGGCGGAAAGATCGATACACTTCGGGCCGACCCTCTAGCCAGGAAATACTGACGTGCACATATTTATTATGTCATTGAAATACCTTTTACATAACTAAGTATTGAAATAATTGAAAACAAACAACTTACCTCCGCGTACTGCTCCTCTGTCAAGTAAGTGTCTGAGGCCCTCCTAAACGGCCCCGACTGGTACTCCTGGTGCCGCTTGAGGTACTCGTTCACGGCTTTTGAATACGAGCGTATGATAACGCTTGCATTATAATCTTTCATGCGTTCCTGTTCAACACGACTCTAGAATGTTCCAACATGCTCTAGCTCGTGTCCTCTAAACGGTACCTTAGCTATAATAAAACAAATATTGAAGAGATATGCATTAACGATTGAATCAAGTTGAAGAATAATAATTTACAAAAATTTATTAAGTAGACTTACCAAAAAATCTTCCCACATAGCCCCCTGAAGGTTGTTGTGCGCCTCGTGGGAGACACGAGCGTAGTCGTCCCACGACGTCGCAGGGACCCCGTCGATCACACCGGGATAGTGCAGATGCACTAAAGGCCTGATGCAACCGCACACCTGTCTGTGGTGCCCCTGACCCGTGAATGAGCAGTCATACCAGGTGCTGCAAGGATTTAGTGAACTTATTAATATACCCACAATCAAAAGAATCTAAAAGTTGAATATTATTTGATAGTTTGCTTACGTGTCTCTGACCGGGTGAATAGTGACCCCCTCTGTAGGAACTGGAGAAGGACACACAAAGTTCATCCTCCTCGTCTGCCGTGTCTTCTCCGGGACCAAGTCCGGTGACCCGGAAGGCTGCTCACCACTGGAGCCCGAAGGCTCCACGCTAGGCGCCTCCGTGGCAGCCATAGGCGACCCCGAAGGCTGTGGCGACGCCCTAGCCTTTGATTCTGACTCACATGATTCCGAGTCATACTGCAAAATAGAAGGATTGATAAGAATAGTTAATACCTAAGAGACATATAAGATAATGTAATTTCTAATGAAAATGTACCTCCGTGCACTCTAAGGACACAAGTATGCCCGCTAGGTCTTGGACGTGTCTCAACAGCTGAGTGCGTCTGCTCTCATCTGAGGAACTACCCCTAAAAAGGGTGTCCCGTGCCTCCCTGAGGAAGCCCCTAGCCCTCTTCCCTTTTTCTTTCTCTGACGACATCTTGTTGTAAGGAGTAATTGATAAATATGCTAGGAAAATATACGAAGTTATAATAATTTAGTGAAAAAATTACTTGGAGCCAGTTTCAGAATTCATTGACGTCACGAACCCTACTCCTCAAACCAGACCATCGATCTTGTTTCGTAATTTGTTTCCGTTTTCATTTGCGCATATTAGAAGTCTCTTCACCATTAGCGTTGCCAACCAAGTGATCAAGTTCGACACCAGGCTCGATGGAAAATGAGTCTGGCAACTCTTGTTCTTGATAAACCTCGTCAACGTCATTGATATCATGGTAGTCATCATCTCTTGGAGTATATAACTGCTCACGTGGATTCACCTTATGTACCACACACCAAGCATTAAGCTTTTGACATGGAGAAGGTAAATAATACACTTGCTCCACTTGGTGTGCAAGGACAAATGTATCATAGCCTCGTAGTCGTTCATTGTGTTTGGCTTCCACCATGCCAAATTCATTTTGTCGTGTTCCATGTTTGTTGTCAAATCAATCACAATCAAAGAAGACGACCTGAAGTTCCTTATTTCTGACAAAACTAAATTCAAGGATTTTGCTAATGATCCCATAATAATTAGTTTCGCGGCCTTGAGAGTCGATTACCCTCGTCAGAACTCCAGTATTACATGTTGCTACAAGCGGACGAAGAGCTTCAACTTCAGTTGTACAAAATCGAAACTCGTTGACGTCATATTGGCCATAGCTTCTAACTTTAACCAGTCCATAAGACAGTTGTCGCAAGTCTTCTTGGACGTCGGGCTCTTTCACGCACTATCCAAATTACGAAGTTATAAGACTACTTTATAATACTTAAAAGTTATAAATTAACGAGAAAATGTTACATATTCTCGGAACCAGGAAGGAAAATTATGTTGTCCATTTATTCCATCTTGTCGCATCGTTTCTACTTGTTTGCTCGTAGGTTGATGCCTATGTCTCCAATTTTTCTTGTGGAACTCACTGGATGGAAAACAAACTTTCATTAATATAAATATTGCATTATATGCCAATTAGCATAAATGTTAGGACAAAAACTTACTTGAAATATTTGTCCATCCCATCTATATTAGTATACACGTAGAGTAAAGCGGCCGTTCTTTCATCTGTGGTACAATTGTAGCTCCGACTACCACCAACAGTAGTGCCCTTCATTGCAAAAATAGAGAGATCGCTGCAAGGTGGATGTTCATCCATATTGTATTGCATTACCAAAGTATTTACATTGTGTTGCTTTACAAAGTAAACACTTGAAAAGTATCCCACTTCTATAAGGGTAAAATCTTCAACGATGCATCTTTCCACCCTTGCTCGGTTGCCAACCATTGGCTTTAGATATCTAGGTGCTCTTTCAATGTGATACATCCATCTATATTGCACAGGACCGCCCACTTTAGCCTCAAAAGGAATATGGATAAGGAGATGTTGCATTGGATTGAAGAAGCCTGGAGGAAATTTTTTCCCATCTTACATAACAGTACTGGTATCTCCTTCTCCAACTTATTCATCATCTCTACCTTGATTTCTTTAGCACATAGCTGTCTATAGAAGTAGCTAAGTTCATCTAGCACCTTCCACACCGCATCATCAAAATAGCCGTGAAACATAACAGGTGGAGTCTTTCCATAATTATGTGATAATCATGACTTTTTAATCCAATGAGTTTTTCTGTCTTCACATTCACGGCTCGTTTCAGATTAGTTGCGTAACCATCTGGGAATTTCAAACTTTTCAACCATTTCATGACTTATTTCTTTTGTTTAGATCGAAGACAGAAAGAAGCATGTGGCTTCCCACCGCTTTCAGAGAGCTCAAGAGTTGGACGGTTACAAAGCTCTGCCAGATCCTTTCGAGCCTTTATATTGTCTTTCGTCTTACCCGTCATATCCATGCAAGTTCTTATTATATGTTCACCCATGTTACGCTCCTGATGCATAACATCAATGTTGTGCAATAAAATCAAGGACTTCACATACTGGAGATCCCAAATTCCACATATGTGAGTCCAATCATGTTCCCCCCGTAACCTACAAAACATCCAGGACGACTTTCATTTGACACCAGATTGTTCAACATATCAGAAATTTCTGACCCATTTTGACGTTTGGGTGGTCCTTTTGTTACAACTGTGTCCTTTCTGAAGACATTCTTCTGTTGTCTAAACATGTGATTTTGAGGCAACCAACGTCTATGACAATCGAAGTAGCATATCTTGCCTCCATGAGCAAGTCTAAAGCAATCCATGTCCGAAGCACATATCGGGTACGTCAAACGACCGTGAGTGCTCCTTCTAGAAAACATACTGTATGCTGGAAAATCATGGATGGACCATAAGTAAGCAGCCCGCAGGTTAAATTTCTACTTCTTGTAACAGTCGTAAGCTTCGACTCCTGTCTATAAATTTTTCAGTTCTTCAATCAACGGTTTCAACATCACGTTTAGATGTGGCCCAAGATGATCCGGTCTAGGTATGATGAGGTAAAGAAACATAAATTCATACTTCATACAAAGAGATGGTGGCAGGTTGTATGGAATAACAAAAATGCGCAACACGAGTATGGCGTGGCGTTTGTACTAAACGGCGAGAAGTCATTTGTCGCCAAACCATGCTAACATTTCTCATATCACTGGTAAATTCTGGATCAAAGCGGTCCAACGCCTTCCATGCCTTACCATTGGACGGGTGCATCATGACTCCATTGCTCTGACGTACACCTTCATTGTGCCATCTCATGTGTCTAGCTGTTCTTTTTGAAATAAACAACCGCTTCAATCGAGGTATCAGTGTAAGTAACGAAGTTGCTTATGTGCGACTTCTGTCATCACATTATCACCATCGTCGTTAACAACTTCGACAAACCTCAATTTACCAAATTTTAAGCACTTGTTCTCTTTCGCATGCTCTTTCCAAAAAGCATACAATTGTCTGGACACACATCAATCTTCTCATATTTCACACCGAGACCAGACAACAACTTCTTCGACTGGTACATATCTTTAGGCACATTGTGGGGTTGTGGAGGAATATCACTGATCAATTTGATTAGGTCATTGTAACGGTTGTTGGAAAAGATAATCTGGTGATGAACGTAAGGAGGGTCACTTTTGTGTGTTCATGAAGCACCTCTTCTGATGCTTTAAGAAGTTTGAAGAACGCTTCTACCTCCATTGTTGGAGGATCCTCTGTAGCCTCTGGTTCAATAGCTTGTAGCATCTCATCCATCCGATCAACCCCCGTGTTGTCATCATCCTCTTGCACTTCTTGTACGGCTTTAGAAGTTGTCTTGCCGTGAAAACTCCACACCTCATAATGTGACGTGTAACCATTTCCACATAAGTGTATCAAAATAGTCATTTTATCAAGCCACTTTGTGTTTCGGCATTTCATACATGGGCATCGCACCTTATCGATTGTCGACAACGAAAAGGCTCGATCGATAAAAGCATCTGTCTTTGCGAACCATTCATCTGAGTGACCACCTTTCTTGTTCCAACCAGTGTACATCCAACTACGGTCTTCACCCATATTGGAGGCTACAGATTAAAGAGGGAGGAAACATCATTAATTTATACTTCTATTGGGACAGATAGGTCCTAAACCCACCCAAGAGTGACCGAGATGAACATGCTTCTGATGAGACGCCAGGTCCGAATCCAGACAAAATTTTGGCAGCATAACCCTGCTGTTCTCCGACTGCGCGCCCGATAATGGTGCAGCAGAGAACATCAGGGTTACGCTGTCAAAATCTCGTCCATATTCATACCTGTGTCTCGTCGTAGGCACGCTCCCTTGGTCACTCTCAAGCTGTCCAAAAAGGGATAATTCTGAACCTACCTGGCTCACATGCATAACGCATGTGAGACGGGTCGGTTCGAAACGGGTGATGCATATTCTAAAAGTTTACGTTACTCATTCATTTTTGATTCATTAATGAGAGAAAGATAAAGAGAGAGAGAGAGAGAGAGAGAGGGGAAAGAACGAAAGATAGAGAGAGGGGGGAGAGAATAGGAGTGACCATCAACTCGTGGGTCTGCGACCATGCGACCTAATCCTTCGACATGTCTGTGGTCTCAAGAACAACGGGAGAAGACGAAGACAAAGCCTGCTGGCCTTTCGTTGGGGGGTCCTTGTACCCTTCTGCGACGGGTCACGGCGGTTGAGCGGTCAAGCGTTGGAGGGAGGTCAGCCGGGCACCACGCCTGGACCGACAGCTCTCGTCGAGTGTCTCTCCGCGTCCTTGGGTGCTCAAAGTTCCGTGAATGTCTTGTGTACACCATCGTTTTCCAACGAGTGCTTCGCGTCCGCACAGGCACCGTTCGCCTCGAAGCCCGGGTCGATAGACATCCCACTATTAATTATCGTATTACATGCTCTCACGACGATGTATATAGCTCAATGTTGTGAAGCGAATAATTATCACTCAATTTTCAAATAATTTTCATGCAAGTAATTAATAGACAAAACATAATTATTAAAAAATGACTCAAAGAGGGCACAAAGTCCAATGGCAGCGGCAGGGTGGGCTGCCGGGGGCCAAGAGGGGGGCAGTGGGGGCCGGGGACGGCGCGGCGGCTTGGAGTCGAGCGAGGGTGGGGCGTGGCGGCAGCCGTGGGCAGTAGAGAGGGAGGGGGCCTGGGGCGGCGGCCGGTAGTGGAAGCGGTGGCAGCAAACGGCAGACGCCGATGGAGGCGGCGGCAGAGGACAGCTTGGGGGAAGGGCTGAGAGAAGGGCTCAGGCTCAGGGGCATGAGGCGTCGACGGTGGCGCCGCGAGGGGCTGGACTCCTAGGCGTCGCCTTGAAAACACTAAATTAACTAAATCGCCTAGGGACTGGGGCGGCGAGGCCGGGGAGTAAAGAAAAAATTAAATATCTAAAATAACTAAAATCAATCAATTACTAAATTAACTTAATTAAACAACTAATCAATAAATTAAACAACTAATTAATCAATTAAACAACTAATAAATCAACTAACTAAATTAAATGCTAAAATTAGAAACCATTATTAAAATAACTAAAATCGATCAATTACTAAATTAACTTAATTAAACAACTAATCAATCAATCAAACAACTAATGGATCAATTAAACAACTTAAATAACTAAAATCAGAACCAATTTCTAAATTAACTAAAATAACTAAAATCAATCAATTACTAAATTAACTAAATTGAACAACTAATCAATCAATTTTGGACCATGTTCACCTTATCCAAGTAGGATGCGGCGCGGTGGTGTAAAGGTCCCGAAAATTATGAATACAAAGAAACACTTGTTTGCAAAGTTTTGTTTCATGTGTATGAAATTTGGGACTTGTTACAACTTTTCCCACATGTGATAACACACATGAGGGCTTTCTTCACACAAGTCAAATGTTCGTTTGAGAACGTGGAACCCCTAGAGGGGTCTAAAACAAGGATGGGAAGTTCCCATATGTGTGAGAAAACAAAAATCAGATTTAGAACAATTTGTTCAAACAAAAATTCAAATGAGAACAACACAATGGGATTCAAAACTGTTGTGCTACAAATCTCATTTGCAGCAGCCAAAATAAAAATCAGATTTCATATTTGAATTCCTTGAGTCCAAATTAGGGGGTGTGCAAAGTTTCATGATTTATAGAAATAGTATGCAACCCATTTTGCAAAATGGACTTTAAAAGACAAAGAATTCAAATGCATGTTTGAATTTGGATGAAACTTGCCCAATTATCCAAATGCATACCAGATTTGAATTCCCACAATTTAATTTAGTTAACACTCAAACTTGGGAGATATTTGGAGAGGGGATAAGGAGGACTGATCAGTGGGTCCCACATGTCATTGGGAGCACTGAAATTGCAAAAGATCTGAAGTCCACAGTCTCTGTTTTGCTTACTTCCCACGTGAAGCAGTCGGCAGAGCCGACAGCGGCACTCACCGCCTCAGGCGACCGCCTCCCCACGGGAACCGCCTCACCCAGGGTTTTATTAACCCCTGTCGGGCTCCTTCTCCCTCTCATCACCGAAGCCCCGAACCCTCGGCCTGTTCTTCCTCCTCGCGCAAGAAAAATCAACCGAGCGCTGCCGCCGAGCTCTCGGTCGATCGACCACCACCTAGAGCTTGTGCCAGCCGCAGCTGAGCAGCAAAACTGCACCGCAGAACACCCCACAGCATCCCCGAGCCATCACCGAGCGGATTCACGCTCTCTGCACCGAGAACGGCGAGTTTCCACGGCAGCCGCCATAGAACCGAGAGCAAGTGCTCTCGGGGGCAGCTTCAACCGCGGCTTCTTACGACCGAGCTAGGCCATCTCTGGGCGCGTGCGACGTCCAGGCAACTCACCCCCGAAGCTCAGGATCACCCGTGGATCGTCGGCAGGGAATTTCGAGAATTTCTCCCGATCGGTGCAAACCGACCTTCCGGTACGTTTCCGAGAAATTTCCAGTTGATTATGGTCTAGATAGCCCGAAACTTCGCACATGAGGGCTAGACGTAAGGACGCACCAGTTTGCTTTTGAAACCCCGCATGAAAAACACTGTGCACGACGTATTTCCAGTCTTTGCAACGGCGGCTATGGCGGAAAGGTTCGGGTGCACGGTGAACCCTAATTTAGAACCGTTTCCGAGCCATTGTATTCCCATGTCAATGTTCCTTAGTGTCCGCCGGTGCTCTAGAGCTTGGAAACTGAAGCCTAGAAGGCTTAGGGCGTCGGGGCGACATCGCCGGACTTCGTCCGAACCGTTGCGCCGTCGCGGGCTAGTTTGGGGGCCCTGCCAGCTGAAGACAACCCCATCAGCGTGTTCCTCGCGTTGAATTGGGGGCTGGCGGCGAGTTTCATCGACAGAGGTGGCCGTACGACTGATCCCGAAGCTACTCCGGTGAGCCCGGCGGCGGGATCGCGCGGGAGCGAGAGGTGGAAGACGACCCCCCTGGGCCCGCGTGTCAGCGACTCGGGAAAACGGGCCGGATACTCTGTGGCGCGGGATCAATTGTGACAGTGCGGGAAATGACCCTGTGACCCCGTGTGGCACTCCCTCAGCAGCTAACACGTGCCCCGTGGCCCACAGTCAGGTTTAAACTTTCCCCGGATTTATTCAAATCCCAGATTTTTCCCCAAACTTTAGAAGAGCATAACTTTTTCTAGGAACCTCCAAAATTAGTGATTCAAATTGGGTTAGATTCATATTGACAAACTATATCCAAATATGCAACCCAATTTGTATGAAAGTCTTTATTTAATTCTGGAAAATTCTTTAAATCTTTTCAGCAAAAGAATTTTAGAGAGAGTTTGGTTTATCCAAAAATCCTCAAATTTTGCCAGAATAATCTTTATGGTGTTATTCGACTCCTGTAAAATTTTCAGTTCATTTGGAGTTGAATTGATCAGGGTAATTCAGATTATAAGTTCCTGTATTCAAATGAATACAGAAAACATTTTCAGAGAATTTCCAAAACTTGTAAATTCAGTTCTGGGAAATTCTTAGCTCCAAAAATCCTAGGAAAATTTATGTCGACTCTATGAACTATAATTGAAATTGTGGTTCACTGAGTTTGACATGAACATGGGTGTTACCTCAGAATTAATTCATCTTTGACTAAACCCTTAGAGAATTATTCTGAATAAACCACTCCATGAAATGTGCTAAGTTTTGGTCCAGAGGACTTTCTTGTGACAAGGAACTCACATGAAAATTCTCAGCTCCATTAGAGCTCTGGATCACCACTGTCATGTGTGATCTTTTAAGGTGATCAACACTAAAGTGGGAAAAGCACTCAACACTTGAGTATCGTGTTTAAACCCAACCCAAACCACTAGCACCAGTGTCATTTTAAATTCTTAAACAAAATTCCAGTTTTAAAACCGTCATTAGATCTTATTAGCAAAAGCTTTTCAATTAAATACATATGCATGATCATATCGTGTAGCATATACGTGAAGAAGGTGAGAAGGACTTGAAGTGAAGATCAAGGAGGGAGGAAAACAAGTGATCAAGCTTCAAGTGGTCGTCACTAACTGATTGTAACCTTAGTCACCTGCAAAACAGGCAAGCCCCGGTTTGCATTTGAACCGTTTTATAAAGCATTTTCATTTGTAGAGATCATAGCTTTGCATTGTTGATTGCATTACGTCTAGATAATATTGAAAACCCCACTTGCATGACCAGAAACACCTAAGAGAGAAAGGGTAGAATAGCAACTCCTCGAGGGAATTTGGCTACGCTAATGTTAGTAGGAAATGTCCGGTAGAAGACGAGTAGTCGGAATCTACTCGCGAGTTTAGGGCTGGTTTACTCGGAACGGGTCCGAATTAGAAAAGATGAGGAAAGTTCACACATAAGAAATGGAGACCGGGCAGGGAGGTTTAGATGCAGCAGGTTGCAGGCCGTGCGTGCATAGCCCTGCCTGTGTCGGTTAAGGCCCGTCCGTGCTTGGCCCTGTTGGACAAGTTTGAGTTGTGTACCGGGCACATACTGGCTATATGGGACCCAGGAAACCGATGTACCCTGGGAGATCCATAGTGGAACTTTTCCAACTGCCTTAGGCTTTCGGCGTCAGGGTAGCAGGAGGTACCTCGCTCAAGAACATACCACAGCGGGTATGTACCTTGAGGGAGCTTGCGTACTCGGGGCAGTTGGACTGCGTCGAATGTGGAAGATCTTGGGAAAGGTGGCCGCGTACAACGTCAGTCGAGGTTGCTGCCGGCAACTCGGAGTACGGGTGTACGTGTCGTGTAGTCCGGGCGTGTACTGATTCGAATCACCGTCGCTCGCGGTTATATGAGCATACTTGCCCACTGCGTCTTGACGTAGTAACAACTGGAATTGTTTATCTTTGAACTTGATAAGGCTGTGCTATAACTTGTATTGCAACCATGATTGAATTAGAGATAGGCTCATTAAAGTTTACTTTCACTTTGTGCAAGGAGCATCACAACAAAGCGCTTCTTGTTTGATTGTGGAGTTGCGATGCTTTTCGGCTCAAGGTCTGCACAGTGAGGCTTAAAATATGAAAGTTAAGGATCAACTTTAGGCGAGTCCTTTATGCAAATCTAGCCGACCCATTTGAAACCATCGTGCATGTAGAGTTTCTTGTTTAGGGGAGACGGGTCAGACTTGCTGAGCCTATGTGCTCATGCTTGCTATATAAGTGGTTTTGCAGGTTAACATCGATGCTGAAAAGAAGGTTGTCCGGTGAGACTCGGAGACTTCCGAGTCATTTAACACAGGGAGAACCCAGCCACTGCTATTGTCTTCGTGTTGCTAGCGAGAGGAGTCCGCGGGCTGGACTTCATCTCGAGTGCTCTTAGATATTCGACGTGAGTTGATGTAGACTTTCGCTGTAGTTACTTGATGCAAAGTATTTACAAAGAGAAAAACTTCTAAGCTTCCGCTATTGTTTTATGTAATACATTGTTCCTCATATGTGTGCTGTTGGGTGCCGCACAACACGGCACCACCCAATGCGATTCCCGGGCGAGTGGCCTGTCTCGGCTGAGCGGGTCGCATCAGCGTGGTATCATAGCCAGGTTGGGAATAGCACACGGAATAAGGATGGTCTTACGACAAAAATTTAGGTTACGGTGAGGATACGGTACTAGGCCCACATAAGGATTACTATTAGCTTAATATGAAGGTGGCAACCTAACTTATTTGTTATGTCAGAAAATCGTGCATCTCGGGACAATTTATGTCTTGGGGGGTGCACGTAAGCGCTGTCCACCAGTGCGCACAAGCTGAAGGGTGGAGCCCCACGGGTGGCAGGTAACCCGATCCGCTTTAGTATCCTCTACGACTCTTCATGTCGTTTGGGGTACTCGAGCAACGTCTGTCCCAGGCGTGCGTGGTGCAATTTGGGAAACCCCGTCACGTGGTTAGTAACGTGAACACGTAGCTCAAGGCGTGTTTGGCTTGAGAACACCTGTGCGAGTGATGACGGACGGGTGTAAGAACTGTATGGATACCGGGTTCGGTGTGCAGCCGGACCTGACGATTGAGTGTGACTTATGCAGGATTAACCACGAAATCGTAGCACGAATAGAACACGTTTGCGAGTGATCGTTTTAGTGCCACCTAAGATACGAATATGCCGGTATAATCCGGTTAGGATTTTCTTTTGGTGAGGCTACGTAGTACCGACATGCTTCTTACGGTGCATCGACACCGTACTAAACTTAATAACCCATTTCCTTTGAAGAAATGACTCATGAACTAACTTTCAAATAAAAATGGAAGTTTGAAACAAATATTAGTTATTGAACTCTTATTTTGAGCTAAGATTCAAATAAGAGGAAGATTAGACTTCAAAGATTTCAAAAACAGAGTGCTCTGTTTTCGGCAGAATTCTTGCTGGATTTTAACAGAGCATAATTCTGAGTAGCTTGACCCAATTAAGGTGTATGATACAGTTCTGGAAAGATTTTCAAGTGATCTACAACTTCTTTGTAGACCTCCAGAGCTAAATCACATGCTAAATGGGTATAAAGTTCAGAGTAAGGTAAACTGTCCAGAACCAGCACAGCAACAAAACCTCTCTGGACCTTTATGTTTTTAAGCCATAACTTTCTGTAGAGAAACCCTTAAGAAGCCTATGATACACCATTGGATAGGTTATGAAATGTGCAACATTGTTGTAGTTCAAAGTTTGTTCAGGTTCTTATTGTATTTACATATACAACTGTGATAAAATCAGCCTTGTACAAAGGAGGTGCTGGCAAATTTTATCCAGGAATTCTGTCAACTTTGGAAAATCATAACTTTTATACCGGAGATGATCTGGGGGCATATGAGTACTCGTTGGACAGATAATGAAGTTAACTTTAACTTTGGTATTCAACTGGAGTTATGAAAATGCTCTTAAGTAGATCAAAATCTGGAGATAGTGCATAAAGGTCTGTCCTGTACAGATAGGCTGAATAGCTATGCCTACTAAGGAGTTGTGTAAACATGAATTTTGTTACTGCTTTTATAAAGTTTTGACATATTCTTGTTTTCATTAGTCTCACATACTGCTGAGTTCTTGTTTAACTCATCTCAACTACATTTTGCAGTATGGTTCGTACTCGCTCTAGGAGTAGGGCCAGAAGTTCTCGTCGAGGTGGTGATGTTTCTATCCCACCATCGGAACCACCATCCATGGGATGGATGGATCTTATGACTGGAGTCGTCGAGTCTAACCAAGAGAACGCTAGGCTACTCCAAGAAGCAACGCAAGAACACACACGCTTACTCCAAGCTTTGGTACAGCAAGGCGTACTCCAGAACATGCAACAGTCGTTCCGTCTCGGGACGCTTATCTGGACTTCTTGGCGACTCAACCGCCTATCTTTACTGAAGCCACCGAACCTGTGGAAGCAGATCAATGGCTTCGTGTCATGGAGTCAAAATTTGGAGTATTCAAGTGTGATGACTACCATAAGACAAAGTTTGCCGCTCAGCAACTCCATGGAGCCGCGGGAAACTGGTGGGTGGATTATCTTGCCACCATTCCGGAGGACCATCAAATAACGTGGAGTGAATTTTGTGAAACCTTTCGTACACGTTACATACCATTAGGTATTGTCAAGGCAAAGCGGGAGGAATTTTTGGGCTTGAAGCAAGGGGACATGAGTGTCCTCGAGTATGTCAGGAGATTTAATCTTTTAGCCCAATATGCTCCCGAGTATGTGGCGAAGGAGAGGCACGGTGTGACCTATTCTTCCATGGCCTGAGTACCATATTACAGGAAAAGCTGGCCGTACACAATAACGGCAGTTACACCGACATGGTCGATGCGGCTTTCATTCAAGAGAAGCCGACACTTGAGTGGCAAGCAGAGAAGAGAAAGATGAGTGAGATCGAGCAGGCTAGCACAAGTTATGTGCCTCAGAAGTACCGTTTGGTGTATCAAACGCCATCCGGTGAAAGATGGAGGCCACCTGTACGATCAACTCTTCAGAGATTGATTGCTGGTCAAGTTTTACAACTTGCACCACCTCCACAGCCGCAGCATCAGACGGTGGTTTGTGCTCCATCGCTGCAGCCATATGTACCTAGCAGTCCACCGCAAGTCAACGAAGAACCGGAGAGGCATCCGTGTCTTACTTGTGGGCGTAAGGGCCATTATACTAGGCAATGTCCGGAGGGAATTCGAAGCTACGGGTCGCCATATTTACAACAATATGATCCGTACCTTAATCTGCAGATAGGAGGGCAGATAAGGGGCAATATTCACTATACAGTGATTAACGATGTTCCGGAAGGAGAAGCCGCTTTAGCAGGGATGTTTTCACTGAATCAGCTACCGGTTTTAGTTCTCTTTGATTCCGGTGCCACACACAACTTCATTAGCAAGTCTTTCGTGGCTCAACATCAGCTCCAAACCATTTATACAAAGAGGCAATACCTCATATCTTCGCCCAGGGGCAGCAGTACTGCAAGCGAGGTTGTCTCCCGAGCACCTCTTTGTTTGGGGGGTAAAATATACCCTATGACCCTCATTATTCTTGAAGGTCTGAAGATCGACATCATTTTGGGGATGTCGTGGTTGAATTACCACAGAGCGGTTCTTAACATCAGCTCCAGGACCGTTGAGCTTAATTCCCCACAGCACGGTCTTCATATACTAATTCTGGGCGCCAGACGGCAACAGATTGCAACAGTGAACCACACGGAAGCTGTTAAGATAGAGGACATTCCGGTGGTACATCAGTATCCGGATGTATTTCCCGAGGATTTACCGGGCATGCCGCCCGAACGAGACGTTGAGTTCAAGATTGAACTTATACCGGGAACCACACCGATATCACGAAGGCCGTACAAGATGGCACCCAATGAACTGGCAGAATTGAAGACACAGCTGAATGACCTAATGAGCAAGGGCTTTATACGACCAAGTTCGTCACCTTGGGGTTGTTCAGCGTTGTTTGTCAAGAAGAAGGACGAAACACTACGGCTTTGTGTTGATTATCGTCCTTTGAACGCCGTTACCATCAAGAACAAATATCCACTACCTCGCATTGATATGCTCTTCGATCAATTAGTGGGTGCGAAGGTATTTTCAAAGATGGATCTTCGGTCCGGATATCATCAGATTAAAATCCGGGCAGAAGATATTCCGAAGACGGCATTCTCAACGAGATACGGGCTATATGAGTATCTCGTTATGTCTTTTGGTTTGACCAACGCCCCGGCACACTTTATGTACCTGATGAATTCAGTGTTCATGCCGGAGTTGGATAAATTCGTCGTTGTCTTCATCGACGATATCTTGGTGTACTCCAAGTCAGAGGAAGAACATGCTGAACATCTGCATATTGTGCTACAAAGATTGCGAGATCATCAGCTCTATGCAAAATTCAGCAAGTGTGAATTCTGGATTAATCAAGTACCTTTTCTCGGACACATCATTTCAGCGGAGGGCATCGCTGTAGATCCGAGTAAGATTATCCAAGTCCAGAAATGGGAGTCACCAAAGTCAGTACATGAAATCCGAAGCTTCCTCGGTTTAGCGGGTTACTACCGGAGGTTTATTCCGAGTTTCTCCAAGATTGCTAAACCGATGACGGAATTATTAAAGAAGAATACCAGCTTTGTGTGGGGTGCTGCGTGTGAACAAGCTTTCAAGACCTTAGTGAAGCATCTCACAACAGCCCCAGTTCTTGCTCAGCCGGATACAACAAAGCCATTCGACGTTTATTGCGATGCATCTGGCATCGGTCTTGGTTGCGTGCTGATGCAAGAAAGACGAGTGGTCGCTTATGGATCTCGTCAACTCAGAAATCACGAGCAGCATTATCTAACTCATGATCTTGAGTTAGCTGCCGTGGTCCTTGCTTTGAAGATGTGGAGGCATTACTTGCTTTGAAATCTTGTACACCTCTACACCGACCACAAGAGCTTGAAGTACATCTTCACTCAGAAAGAATTGAACAAGAGGCAACGAAGATGGCTAGAGCTCATTAAGGATTATGAACTAGAGATTCATTATCATATAGGAAAGGCGAATGTGGTCGCCGATACGCTCAGTCGTAAGGCGCACATCCATCACCTAACTATTGCTGAAATGGATGATGAAGAACCAAGCCTCCGTGTCATACCGTATTGAGCTCTCTATAATCTCGCCCTCATTCCTACTATCCGAGAGGAGATCATGGAAGCTCAACGAAAAGACAAGGGTATGTCTCACATACGGCGGAGGATAGACAACGGAGAAATGAAGTGCTTCCGGAAGGACGATGAAGGTACCTTGTGGTTCAACGACCAGATTGTAGTATCCCGGGATATGGGACTACAGAAGAAAATTTTGGATGAAGCTCATTTGTCCAAGTTTTCCATTCATCCGGGCAGTAATAAAATGTACCAAGATCTCCGGAAGAAGTTTTGGTGGACACGTATGAAACGTGAAGTCGCAAAGTACGTTTCAGAGTGTGATACGTGTCGAAGAGTCAAGGCCGACCATATGAAGAAGTTAGGCCTGTTGCAGCCACTGCAAATACCGGCATGGAAGTGGGAAGACTTGAGTATGGATTTCATCATCGGGCTGCCGATGACCTCCCACAACCATGATTCGATTTGGGTAATTGTGGACCGATTAACCAAATCAGCACATTTCATCCCTGTGCATACTAGGTATAACGCAAGGCAGTATGCGGAGCTGTACATAGCACGGATCTTGTGCTTACATGGAGTTCCCCGTACCATTGTGACCGACAGAGGATCGCTGTTCGTAGCCCGTTTCTGGGAACAGCTACACACCTCCTTGGGGACAAAGTTGATTAGAAGCTCTGCATATCACCCTCAAACCGATGGGCAAACTGAGAGGGTGAATCAAATACTAGAGGATATGCTGAGGGCATGTGCCATCCACCACGGTAAGATCTGGGATGATCACTTACCGCTGGCGGAGTTCTCGTACAACAACGGATATTAGACGAGCATTAGGATGGCACCATATGAAGCTCTATACGGCCGGAAGTGCCGTACACCATTGAATTGGTGCGAATCCGGTGAACGAGTAACGTTCGGGGTTGATCTTGTCAATGAAGCCGAAGAGAAAGTTCAGATAATACAAGAGAACCTCAAAGCTGCCCAATCTCGTCAAAAGAGCTACGCGGACCAGAGACGTCGACCGCTGCATTTCGAAGTCGGAGAGCACGTGTATCTTCGTGTGTCTCCAATGAAGGGGATTCATCGGTTCGGTGTCATGGGGAAACTTGCTCCCCGATTCATCGGTCCATTTAGTATCGCGGAGAAGTGCGGAACTGTAGCCTACCGGCTGGAACTACCGGCAAGCCTTGCCGGTATTCATGACATATTTCACGTGTCCCAGCTGCGGAAGTGTCTCAAGTTTACAGCTGCCATCCGCACCGAAAACATCGACGAGTTGAAACCGGATCTCACCTATGTCGAGCAACCTGTACAGATTATCGATGAAAAGACCCGGACCACCAGGAACCGGACTTTGAAATTTTACAAAGTCCTGTGGAGTAATCATACCCCGGAAGAGGCGACGTGGGAATCCGAAGATTACATCCACAAGAATTATCCGGAGCTTTTGTCATAAACCTTGTAATTACCTCCCACCTCGTTCCTCTTTTGAATCTCGGGACGAGATTCCTTTCAAGGGGGGAGGAATGTAAAGGTCCCAAAAATTATGCATACAAAGAAACACTTGTTTGCAAAGTTTTGTTTCATGTGTATGAAATTTGGGACTTGTTACAACTTTTCCCACATGTAATAACACACATGAGGGCTTTCTTCACACAAGTCAAATGTTCGTTTGAGAACTTGGAACCCTAGAGGGGTCTAAAACAAGGATGGGAAGTTCCCATATGTGTGAGAAAACAAAAATCAGATTTAGAACAATTTGTTCAAACAAAAATTCAAATGAGAACAACACAATGGGATTCAAAACTGTTGTGCTACAAATCTCATTTGCAGCAGCCAAAATAAAAATCAGATTTCATATTTGAATTCCTTTAGTCCAAATTAGGGGGTGTGCAAAGTTTCATGATTTATGGAAATAGTTTGCAACCCATTTTGCAAAATGGACTTTAAAAGACAAAGAATTCAAATGCATGTTTGAATTTGGATGAAACTTGCCCAATTATCCAAATGCATACCAGATTTGAATTCCCACAATTGAATTCACTTAACACTCAAACTTGGGAGATATTTGGAGAGGGGATAAGGGGACTGATCAGTGGGTCCCACATGTCATTGGGAGCACTGAAATTGCAAAAGATCTGAAGTCCACAGTCTCTGTTTTGCTTACTTCCCACGTGAAGCAGTCGGAAGAGCCGACAGCGGCGCTCACCGCCTCGGGCGACCGCCTCCCCGCGGGAACCGCATCCCAGGGCTTTATTAACCCCTGTCGGGCTCCTTATCCCTCTCATCGCCGAAGCCCCGAACCCTCGGCCTGTTCTTCCTCCTCGCGCAAGAAAAATCAACCGAGCGCTGCCGCCGAGCTCTCGGTCGATCGACCACCACCTAGCGCTTGTGCCAGCCGCAGCTGAGCAGCAAAACTGCACCGCAGAACACCCCACAGAATCCCCGATCCATCACCGAGCAGATTCACGCTCTCTGCACCGAGAACGGCGAGTTTCCATGGCAGCCGCCATAGAACCGAGAGCAAGTGCTCTCGGGGGCAGCTTCAACCGTGGCTTGTTACGACCGAGCTAGGCCATCTCTGGGCGCGCGCGACGTCCAGGCAACTCACCCCCGAAGCTCAGGATCACCCGGGGATCGTCGGCAGGGAATTTCGAGAATTTCTCCCGATCGGTGCAAACCGACCTTACGGTACGTTTCCGAGAAATTTCCAGTTGATTATGGTCTAGATAGCCCGAATCTTCGCACATGAGGGCTAGACGTAAGGACGCACCAGTTTGCTTTTGAAACCCCGCATGAAAAACACTGTGCATGACGTATTTCCAGTCTTTGCAACGGCGGCTATGGCGGAAAGGTTCGGGTGCACGGTGAACCCTAATTTAGAACCGTTTCCAAGCCATTGTATTCCCATGTCAATGTTCCTTAGTGTCCGCCGGTGCTCTAGACTTGGAAACTGAAGCCTAGAAGGCTTAGGGCGTCGGGGCGACGTCGCCGGACTTCGTCCGAACCGTTGCGCCGTCGCGGGCTAGTTTGGGGGCCCTGCCAGCTCAAGACAACCCCATCAGCGTGTTCTTCACATTGAATTGGGGGCTGGCGGCGAGTTTCATCGACAGAGGTGGCCGGACGACTGATCCCGAAGCTACTCCGGTGAGCCCGGCGGCGGGATCGCGCGGGAGCGAGAGGTGGAAGACGACCCCCCCTGGGCCCGCGTGTCCGCGACTCGGGGAAAATGGGCCGGATACTCTGTGGCGCGGGATCAATTGTGACAGCGCGGGAAATGACCCTGTGACCCCGTGTGGCACTCCCTCAGCAGCTGACACGTGCCCCGTGGCCCACAGTCAGGTTTAAACTTTTCCCCGGATATATTCAAATCCAAGATTTTTCCCCAAACTTTAGAAGAGCATAACCTTTGCTAGGTACCTCCAAAATTAGTGATTCAAATTGGGTTAGATTCAGATTGACAAACTCTATCCAAATATGCAACCCAATTTGTATGAAAGTCTTTATTTAATTCTGGAAAATTCTTTAAAGCTTTTCAGCAAAAGAATTTTAGAGAGAGTTTGGTTTATCCAAAAATCCTCAAATTTTGCCAGAATAATCTTTAGGGTTTTATTAGACTCTTGTAAAAGTTTCAGCTCATTTGGAGTTGAATTGACCAGGGTAATTCAGATTATAAGTTCCTGTATTCAAATGAATACAGAAAACATTTTCAGAGAATTTCCAAAACTTGTAAATTCAGTTCTGGGAAATTCTGAACTCCAAAAATCCTAGGAAAATTCATGTAGACTCTATGAACTATAATTGAAATTGTGGTTCGCTGAGTTTGACATGAACATGGGTGTTACCTCAGAATTAATTCATCTTTGACTAAACCCTTAGAGAATTATTCTGAATAAACCACTCCATGAAATGTGCTAAGGTTTGGTCCAGAGGACTTTCTTGTGACAAGGAACTCACATGAAAATTCTCAGCTCCATTAGAGCTTTGGATCACCACTGTCATGTGTGATCTCTTAAGGTGATCAACACTAAAGTGGGAAAAGCACTCAACACTTGAGCATCGTGTTTAAACCCAACCCAAACCACTAGCACCAGTGTCATTCTAAATTCTTAAACAAAGTTCCAGTTTTAAAACTGTCATTAGATCTTATTAGCAAAAGCTTTTCAATTAAATACATATGCATGATCATATCGTGTAGCATATACGTGAAGAAGGTGAGAAAGACTTGAAGTGAAAGATCAAGGAGGGAGGAAAACAAGTGATCAAGCTTCAAGTGGTCGTCACTAACTGATTGTAACCTTAGTCACCTGCAAAACAGGCAAGCCCCGGTTTGCATTTGAACCGTTTTATAAAGCATTTTCATTTGTAGAGATCATAGCTTTGCATCGTTGATTGCATTACGTCTAGATGATATTGAAAACCCCACTTGCATGACCAGAAACACCTAAGAGAGAAAGGGTAGAATAGCAACTCCTCGAGGGAATTTGGCTACGCTAATGTTAGTAGGAAAGGTCCGGTAGAAGACGAGTAGTCAGAATCTACTCGCGAGTTTAGGGCTGGTTTACTCGGAACGGGTCCGAATTAGAAAAGATGAGGAAAGTTCACACATAAGAAATGGAGACCGGGCAGGGAGGTTTAGATGCAGCAGGTTGCAGGCCGTGCGTGCATAGCCCTGCCTGTGTCGGTTATGGCCCGTCCGTGCTTGGGCCTGTTGGACAAGTTTGAGTTGTGTACCGGGCACATACTGGCTATATGGGACCCAGGAAACTGATGTACCTTGGGAGATCCATAGTGGAACTTTTCCAACTGCCTTAGGCTTTCGGCGTCAGGGTAGCAGGAGGTACCTCGCTCAAGAACATAGCACAGCGGGTATGTACCTTGAGGGAGCTTGCGTACTCAGGGCAGTTGGACTGCGTCTAATGTGGAAGATCTTGGGAAAGGTGGCCGCGTACAACATCAGTCGAGGTTGCTGCCGGCAACTTGGAGTACGGGTGTACGTGTCGTGTAGTCCGGGCGTGTACTGATTCGAATCACCGTCGCTCGCGGTTATATGAGCATACTTGCCCACTGCATCTTGACGTAGTAACAACTGGAATTGTTTATCTTTGAACTTGATAAGGCTGTGCTATAACTTGTATTGCAACCATGATTGAATTAGAGATAGGCTCATTAAAGTTTACTTTCACTTTGTGCAAGGAGCATCGCAACAAAGCGTTTCTTGTTTGATTGTGGAGTTGCGATGCTTTTCGGCTCAAGGTCTGCACAATGAGGCTTAAAATATGAAAGTTAAGGATCAACTTTAGGCGAGTCCTTTATGCAAATCTAGCCGACCCATTTGAAACCATCGTGCATGTAGAGTTTCTTGTTTAGGGGAGACGGGTCAGACTTGCTGAGCCTATGTGCTCACGCTTGCTATATAAGTGGTTTTGCAGGTTAACATCGATGCTGAAAAGAAGGTTGTCCGGTGAGACTCGGAGACTTCCGAGTCATTTAACACAGGGAGAACCCAGCCGCTGCTATTGTCTTCATGTTGCTAGCGAGAGGAGTCCGCGGGCTGGACTTCATCTCGAGTGCTCTAGATATTCGACGTGAGTTGATGTAGACTTCCGCTGTAGTTACTTGATGTAAAGTATTTACAAAGAGAAAAACTTCTAAGCTTCCGCTATTGTTTTATGTAATACATTGTTCCTCATATGTGTGCTGTTGGGTGCCGCACAACACGGCACCACCCAATGCGATTCCCGGGCGAGTGGCCTGTCTCGGCTGAGCGGGTCGCATCAGGTGGCTGCGGCGGGGTCGGCGGAATCCGGTGCGGCGGCCGGGTCGGCAGAATCCGGTGCGGCTGCGGAGGGCGGGGCGGCAGAATCCGGTGCGGCGGCGGAGGCAGGGTCAGCTGCGGCCGGGATTCCGCTATCGTAAATAACATGTTACTTATGATGACCTATTTAATTACGACAGCCCTAGGGTAGGCCGTCGTAAGTTGAGACTAAGTTACGACGGCTCTGACCAGGCCATGGTAAGTTAGTCTAAATTTACGATGGCCGGATTCGGCCATCGTAAATACCGATGTTTCCGACGGCTAATCATAAGGCCGTCGTAAATTATGTCAGCCGTCATAAATGGTGTTTTTTCCTGTAGTGGGTACTTGTTCCTTATGGTGACGGCATTGAGCGGACGATAATCAACACATAGCCTCAGTGTTTCGTCCTTCTTTTTAACGAACAGCGCAGAGCAACCCCAATGCGATGAGCTTGGTCGTATGAAACCTTTTCTCATGAGTTCATTTAGCTGCTCCTTCAACTCCGCTAGTTCATTAGGTGCCATCTTGTGAGGCCTCCGTGAAATTGATGTTGTTCCCGGCGCCAGTTCAATTTGAACTCGACGTCCCGTTCAGGCGGCATGCCTGGTAAATTATCGAGAAACACATCGAGGTGTTTACGTACCACCAGAATATCTTCGAGTTTAATCACTTCCATGTGGTAGGCGAACCAGTCCTCTTTTCTGTACAGACACACCCTTCTGTCCTTAACCCAGATTTTTATCCGTTTAACAGCATTTTCATAACTCAAATTGAATACCAAAGTTAAAGTTAACTTTAGTATGTTTCCAATGAGCATTTATATGCCTCCATATCATTTCTGTATCAAAGATTATGATTGCTCAAAGTTCACAAAATTTCTGGATATAATTTTCCAGCATCTCCTCTAAATGCGGCTGTTTTTATCACAGTTGTATCTGAAAATAGAATACGATTATGAACAAACTTTGAACTACAACATTGTTGCATATCTCATAGTCTTTCCAATGGTGTATCATAGGATCCTTAGGGACTTTTCTACAGAAAGTTATGGCTACTATACAGAAATGTCCAGAGAGGTTTTGCATCTGTCCTGTTTCTGGACAGTTTGCATTCAACTGGACATTCAACAAGTTTGGCCTGTGATTTTGCTCTGGAGATCTACAAAGAAGTTGTAGATCACTCAAGAAACTTTCCCAAACTGTATCCCCTCATTGTGATGCATCCAGACAAGGGCTCAGATGTGTGCTCATGCAAGAAGGACAAGTGGTAGCCTATGCCTCACGACAATTAAAGAAGCACGAGCTTAATTATCCTACACATGACTTGGAGCTAGCAGCAGTAGTGCATGCATTGAAAATTTGGAGACATTATATCCTTGGTCATTGATGTGAGATCTATACGGATCATAAAAGACTCAAGTACATATTCATGCAAACAGACTTAAATTTGAGGCAACGTCGATGGTTGGAACTCATCAAGGATTACGATGTTGGAATCAACTACCACCCTGGAAGGGCCAATGTAGTAGCTGATGCATTGAGCCGGAAGGGAGCATGTCACCAAATCACGGTTCGGGAGCTAGCACCCGAACTACGTAAGGAGTTCAAACGGTTACACCTTGGATTCTTGAACAACATGGAAGTGATGGAACTCCACTCTTCATTTGTCACACCCGGTTTTTCCGAAGAACAACCAAGTGAATATCACATGTATGCCAGGATCATTTTCTCATACATGTGATGACAAATAGTGAAGCATCATTTATTACAAGCTAGGTGTCGAATATAAATAAGTCTTACATAGCAAATGTCTCGATGGACAATAATAAGTTCATCACAAGTAAATAAACTAGCAGCGGAATATTATTCTTGTGGGCTCCATTACAGGCGTTGCCCGGGGGTCTCCATGAACCTAGAAACCTTTTTCGGGTCCAAAGTCTTGGTCATTATACACCACCTCATTATCTTGACCTGAGCAGCAATATAAACCAACAAATATGCAAGGTTCAGTACCGATGGTACTCAGCAAGTGTGGGAAAATTATGTCATGCATGGCTAGATCAAGGAGAGATTGAACTCAGGGTTAAAGCACTACGCAAATAATACCTACCACCTTAGCTTATTAAGCACCTACATTACTACACAGGTGAATTGGTCCCAATTTCCCATCCCATCATCATAATCAAATAACCATAACATCATTTCCAATGTTAAGTTCCCCACTTAACATCCACAACTTCCAAAACCATCAATCCTCTAATCATGAATAAGTCCAAGCCGCTCTTGACCGTGAGCACGGCTGTCATGACAGTTTTGACTCTGCAGAGTTTGCACCACTGTAGCCACATGTAGTGATTTCATCCCCCGTTGCCGGGTGGACTAAAAGAACCTCCATTATGCCAGTGGCTACGAACCACATTCACACTTCCCAGGTGTGTAGCCAGGAGATCACTATGAAGCCTTTACAAAGGGATTCCCGACGAGCGTGGGCTCACTGAGATTTCACCCCTAACAGCATACAAGAGGCTCCAACCCCGCTGCAGTGGCCCCCTCTTGAGCCTTGCGGTTCATATGGTAGTCCAGCTGACACCTACTCCCCGCACCATCCAACACACCCATACTACGTCGGGGATACACCTAATTAATTGGCCAAGCTGCCCCATCTCAGCATGTGGTTGGCACGGTAAAGCCAGGTTACATGCTCCATGAACCGGTCCTTAGGATCCAGGCAAGTACTAAACACAAACCCGAGTCTCGTGCACCCAGCACACAACCAAAACATCCAACTTGCCTTGATCCCTACCTCTACATAACTCACAATATCTCATTTAAGAGTATGGTAAAATAAACTGATGATCTCATATCCCAAGTATCCCATTCTAAGCATGGCTAAGCATATGCATAATAATAAATGACATGATAAAATAAATCCCAACCCAAGCTACAAGGAAACAAAGTAATGCAATTCTAGGGAAACTTCCTAGCATGGGTTTCATATTTCAATTGACAATGCAAACAATTCTAGCTACACATCCTAGCATAGGATCAAAGTGGTCAAGGACACTTGCCTCCTTCCTGCTGCTCTTGAAATGGGTAGTCCTGATCTTGGAAAGGAATAACTTGCTCTTGAGCAGGTTCTACATCATACCATCACACATAGCAAAAGAAAAACAACAATCCATAAGACATAGTTCACACTTCCACTTCATACAAACCACACATTCATATTTATGAAAGTCATTCACAATTATATGTGTTGTGGTTACTCTATGTGTGTTGATTTGTGGCTTGCATGCACTTTTAATCATGTGTATATGATTCCTACTTTTGTGTTCACATTTATACTTACATACTATATATATGAGTTTCCAATTTAAATAAATTCCTTATATTCAATTACTACACCTTTTAGCTACCAAGTATGCATGAAAGGTATTTTCCTTCTCCATATGTGTCTTCAGAATTTCTACCAACCCTACACTGAATTCTTTGGATTTTAGAAACTCCATTTATCATTTACTAGTTGCTATATTTTCAGATTTATTTCCTATGCCTAAATGTGAACTTTATGAAAATAACAAGACACATAATCTAAACAGAATAGGTTCTGATCTAAAATATTTACTAATATATTTTTGACCTTTTCCTCTGATGTAAACTATTTTACAATTATTTTCCCTATTTTCCAGAACTATTATTTACTTAAAAATGTGTCCCTAAATGTGAAACCACGGCGAGGCTCGTCGGCGCTGTGTTTGAACCGCAAGTCACCGAGTTTTCTGCACCTGCAGGGTTCCCCGGAGGCGGTGGATCAAGACCAGCGAGTTAGATCGGAATTTCCGAGCTTAGATCGGCCAGAATTCACCGGAGAAGGCTCGGGTTCTCACCGGAGTAAAAACGGTGGATCACATGGGAAAAACAGAACGAGGCCGGGGTTTTTATAGACGGGGGAGGGCGGCGGGGTGGTTTAGATCGAGTTTGCGTCGCCCACGAGCAAAATTCGGCTGGGATACGCAGAAATCAGGGTCGGTTTGGGTTCGGGGTGAGAGAGAGTCTGGCCGATCGCGGGCGCGGGCGCGAGGTAGAAGAAGGGCTGGCGGGCCCCGCCTGTCAGTGGGAGGAAGGGGGCGCACGCGGCTGCGAGCTGGCGCGGGTGCTGGTTGGGCCGGCTGGTGGGTTTCGGGCCCACTGGCCGGTTTTTTTCTGTTTTCCTTTTTCTATTTCTTTTCTGTTTTTAGTTTAATTTGAATTCCAGTTTGAATTTAAATTGTTGCAAAACATGCAACACGTCCAAAAATTTTTAAATTCCCCTCTTAACATGATTTAGGGTCTTAACAAGATTTTTGGGGTGTTACAGCTGTACCCCCCTTAAAAGAAATCTCGTCCTCGAGATTGGTGGTTCTAAGAAAACAATTCCGGAAATTGTGCCTTGAGCTCATCTTCCCGCTCCCAGGTGGCTTCCTCTTCTGAGTGATGCTTCCACTGCACCTTGCACATCCGGATTCTTTTATTTCTGGTGAGGCATTCCATTGTCTCCAAAATCTTGTATGGTTGCTCGGCATAAGAAAAATCCTCAGCTACGTCCACTTCATTCATGGGTAACACCTCTTCAGGCGTCCTCAGGCATTTCTTGAGTTGTGACACATGGAATACATCGTGCACATCCGATAGACGAGCCGGTAACTCTAGTTGATACGCCACTTCGCCTTTCCTTTCCAGAACTTGAAAGGGTCCGATGTATCGAGGTGACAACTTCCCTTTCACCTTGAACCGACGAAGTCCTCTGATAGGGGACACCTTGAGATAGACATAATCTCCCACGATGAAAACGAGCTCTCTTCTTCGTACATCGGCATAGCTCTTTTGGCGTGTCTGTGCTATCCTCAAGTTGTTGCGAATTTCCCTTACCTTCGCCTCGGCTTCTTGTAATACTTCTGAACCAAACACTTTACTTTCCCCCGTTTGGTTCCAAAATAGGGGAGTTCTGCACTTCCTCCCGTACAAAGCTTCAAACGGCGACATCTTCATACTAGCTTGATAGCTGTTGTTATAGGAAAACTCCGCATACGGTAAGTTCTTGTCCCAACTCCTATTGTTTTTGAGTGCACACGCTCTCAGCATATCCTCAAGAATCTGATTGGTCCTTTCCGTCTGCCCGTCAGTTTGGGGATGATAGGCAGAGCTAAAATTCAGATGGGTTCCCATGGTTTCATGCAACTTCTACCAGAACCTTGAGGTGAACTGTGTCCCTCGATCCGACACTATCTTCTTTGGCACTCCATGGTAACACACGATCCTTGACATGTACAACTCTGCCAATTTGGATCCGCTGTAGTTTTCTTTCACGGGGATGAAATGAGCTACCTTGGTTAGCCTGTCAATGACGACCCATATCGAATCATATCCTGATTGGGTCCTAGGCAGTCCTACTATGAAATCCATACCGATTTCTTCCCATTTCCATTCAGGCACTTTGAGTGGTTGCAATAATCCCGCGGGTCATTGATGTTCTGCTTTCACCAACTGACATGTGTCACATAGGGCAATATGTTCCGCGACATCTCGCTTCATGCCATACCACCAATACCTGCTCTTGAGGTCCTGGTACATTTTCGTACTCCCAGGATGAATGGAATAGTCAGAATCATGAGCCTCCTTCAAAATTAATTCACAAATCTCCTTTACTTCAGGCACACAGATCCCTTTCCCGTGCCACACCGTTCCTTGTTCATCCTCTCTAAAACCAGGAGCTTTATTTTCCATGATGAGTTGCTTGATTTCTTGTATCTTCTCGTCTTTCTTTTGACCCTCGCGGACTTCTTGCTCGAGTGTGGAGTCCACTTCCATGGCGATGGCTTCCCCACTATTTAGCAGGCATAGATTGAGCCTTATAACCTCGTCCTTCAATTCTGCAGGCATGTCCTTCAAGCTCAACTTATTGACCTGCACTTTCCGACTTAAAGCATCGGCCACGACGTTTGCTTTCCTAGGATGATAGTTGATGCCCACATCAAAGTCATTGATTAGCTCTAACCATCTCCTTTGTCTGAGGTTGAGATCTGGCTATGTGAAAATGTACTTCAAGCTCTTATGATCCGTATATATCTCTGTCCTCTTCCCCATCAAATAGTGTCGCCAAATTTTCAACACGTGTACCACTGCGACTAGTTCTAGGTCATGTATAGGATAGTTTTTCTCGTGCTTCCGAAGCTGCCGGGATGCATATGCCACGACATGCCCTTCTTGCATGAGAACACATCCCAATCCGTTTCCAGAGGCATCGCAGTACACTGTGAAATTCTTCTGCATATCTGGCATAACTAACACTGGGGCTGTGATCAATCTTTTCTTTAGCTCCTGAAAACTCGTCTCGCACTGTGGCGTCCATGTGAATGTGATTCCCTTCTCCAACAGTTTGGTTAGGGGTCTCGAGATCTTGGAGAATCCCTCAATAAACCGTCGATAGTATCCAGCCAATCCCAAGAAGCTTCGAACTTCCCCAACATTTTCAGGGGTCTTCCACTTCTGTATATCCTCGATTTTGGCAGGATCCACGGAGATTCCTCCCTCCGAGATTATATGTCCTAAGAAGGGAACTCTCTTCAGCCAAAACTCACACTTGCTCAACTTGGCATATAGTTGGTGTTCTCTCAGCCTCTGCAACACCAACCTTAGATGTTTCTCATGTTCTTCTTCATCTTTGGAGAAGACGAGAATGTCATCTATGAAAACCACCACAAATTTTTCCAGATATTCCATGAATACCTTGTTCATGAGATACATGAAGTATGTCGGGGCATTAGTTAGCCCGAAAGGCATGACAGTGTATTCATATAGTCCATACCGAGATATGAAAGTTGTCTTGGGAATATCAGATTGCCTTATCTTGAGTTGGTGGTATCCCGACCTGAGATCAATTTTTGAGAACACACAAGCTCCCCTCAACTGATCAAACAAGTCTTCAATGCGGGGTAATGGGTATTGTTCTTGATGGTTACCTCATTCAAGGCACGGTAATCCACGCATAACCTTTGGGTTCCGTCCTTCTTGGGCACAAATATCACCGGAGCTCCCCATGGTGAGGAACTAGGACGAATATACCCCTTCTCCGTCAATTCTCTTAAATGATCCTTGAGTTCTTCTAGCTGCTTGGAGTCCATCCGATAAGGTCTCTTGTATATCGGGGCTGTTCCAGGTACTAGCTCAATTGCGAATTCCACTTCACGATCGGGAGGCATACCTGGCAACTCCTCCAGAAAAACATCTGGATATTCCCTGATGGTCCTGATTTCCTCAACTTTCACCTCAACTTGATTTAATTTAATGTCCCTCCTAGGCTCGTGTATTGTTATGAACTTTACTCTTGTGCCACTAGGGTGAGTTAGTTCCACCGTTCTGGTCGAACAATGGATGATTCCTTTATGTTTTGTCAACCAATCCATATCCAAAATAATATCTATCCCTTGTGAATCTATCACTATGAGGTTAGCAGTAAATACCACCCCATTAATGTCTAGGTTCACTTTGGGACACACTTGTCTTGTCCTTATTTCTCCACCTGGAGAGTTTACGGCTAGCATATGGTTCATTTGTGTGGTTGCTAGGTCATGCTTCTTAACAAACCCTTGAGCAATGAACGAGTGGGTAGCACCAGAATCAAATAGCAGGGTTGCAATGTGTAAATTGGCAGGAAACTTACCAACTACCACGTCGGGTGCCTCTTGTGCTTCCTCCAAAGTGACGTGGTTCACCCGTCCTCTCATTACATTCTGCTGTTGTGGCTGCGTGGGCTTCTTCTTTGGGCACTTATGGGCGTAGTGCCCCACTTCACCACAGCTAAAACATTGCACCCAAACCTTAGGTGCCTGGCCTTTGTTGTCTTGGGGTTGGTTTGGGGGTCCTTGCACTGCTGGTCGAGGTGGATATGCGGGGCGAGGCTGCTGTACAAACTGACGTTGTGGCTGTGCTGGTGCTGCCGGAGGCCTGTAGTTCGGGTTGTACCCTCTTGGTGCTGAGTAGGGTACCGCAGCACGGTTCGCCTTCCCTGCAGGTTGCTGCATCAGACGTGGGCGGGTGTTGCTCCCTGAGGCTTGGTGTGACCACCCGGCCTTCCTCTTGTTCTCATTTTCCAAGGCCTTCAGCTTCCTTTCCACCACAATTGCTCTGTCCACCATCTTTTGGAAGCTTTCATACTCATTTGAGGACATCACACACTGCATTTCGGCGGTAAGCAATTCCACGAAACAATCTTGTTTCTGCTCATCAGTCTCTATGTCTCGTGGGGCATAACGGGATAGTTGAGTAAATTTAGTGAGGTATTCCCTCACCGTCATGTTTCCCTGCTGCAGTCCCAAGAACTCCTTCCTCTTGTTTTTGAGTTCACCCCTTGGTATGTAATGATTGCGGAAGCTACGCTTGAACTCTTCCCAAGTGATGTTCTCAGGGTCATGATGGGCAGCCACGTAGGCGGTCCACCAATCAGCAGCAGGTCCATGCAATTGATGAGAGGCAAACAGCACCCTCTCATACCCTTGGCACTGTATGATCCTCATCTTGCTCTCAATGGTCTTAAACCAATCATCTGCCTCCAGAGGTTCAGCAGCACTTGCAAACTTTGGAGGTTGAGTTCCTAGAAACTCACTCAACCTTGGTTGGCGTGGTGCAGCTTATGGAGGTGGGACTTGATGCAAGTTGGCCACCACTTGAGTCAAGTTCTGGATGAGCTGATTTTGATTCTCCAGCATTTGGTGGAGGGGATTAACTCCTTCACGGCGATCACCCCTGTCTTGGCCTCCAGAAAGATGAGGGTTGCAGGCCTCATCGTTGTTGTTGGCGGGGTTGGCAGCATGTCCTTTTCCTCTTCCGGCCATCTGGCAGAATCAACCAATGTTAATTTGAAAGCATTTAGTATCATCTTACTACTTTCATTTGTTTGTACTTTGAAGTGTTGAGGCTTTGTTATACTTCTCTAAGGGTTCATTTCTAACACAAAAATAAATGCAAAATTATTTCATGTGGGTTCACACACCAAAGCAAAACAATCTAAAGACGAGGTTATGGACAATTGCTCGTGGCTTCCACAACTCACATCACACACCAAGCATTAACACACCATTAACTTAACGTAACGACTCGCCTATTCGACATCTTGCTAACTAAGGGAAGGACTCTACACTACTCGTTTTCTTGAGCTGGCTCCTCGGGATCTTCCCCATCATTTCGGCTGCCTTCTGACTCTGCTTTGGGTGGGGAGGCTGCTGGTGGAGAAGTGCGACGACGCCTGATCGCTCGGCGATCTAGGGAGTCAGGAGTCCATGTATCATTCACGGTGACACACAGTTCATTCCCATTTCCTCTTTCTCTCGCCCTCAAGCAGGCTCGAAGCAACGCCTCAGTTTCCTTCAGGGTGTCCCGAACATCCTGAAGCTCTTGCTGACACTCCTGCAGTCGAGTGCTGAGCATAGCAGCATCCTCCAAGCACAAGTCCATGTGCTCATGGGAAGTCCCTTGCTGCACTGGCGGGTACTTATACTCCGCGGTACCACTCTCACGCTGGAGGACATACATGTACTCCGTCCTGTCCAGGTGGCGACGATAGATGTGACTCTGGCAGGTGATTGCCTCCCAGGTGACATCCTTCTCTGCATCGACCTGTGTTGCTCGACAAGCTGGAGAGTGGTCGATCTTGAGCAGCTGGTTTTCATGGATAATCCTCATTTCTGAACTCCATTCTTCCCGCTTCTCCCGGATGGTCCTGGTAGAGCTATAGTGTATGATTAGCTTGCCAGTATTGGCGGCGGCTTCGAGCATACGTCGAAGACGGCGCAAAAAGCCTCCTACTGCCAATTCATAGGAAAGGTACGTCACCGGACGGCTCTACTCCCTTTCGGCAAGGGCAACTACGGGAACTCTCCGTCCTGTGGACTTGCGAGCGGTGCGAATCATGCGAACCATCTAAAACAAAAAGCATTTAAACTTAGGTTAGATAAACTTTTAAACAAAAATCCTATTTTGAAGGAAAGTTGGGGTAAGATGAAGAAAGTGACTCCATTAAATAATACTTTTCAACACACACCTTGTAAAATAGTTTTTAAGAAAATAGGGCCCTTAAATACGTCCATTTCTACCTAGGTCTACGTTCCTACGGGCAACCTTGCTCTGATACCACTTCTGTCACACCCGGTTTTTCCGAAGAACAACCAAGTGAATATCACATGTATGCCAGGATCATTTTCTCATACATGTGATGACAAATAGTGAAGCATCATTTATTACAAGCCAAGTGTCGAATATAAATAAGTCTTACATAGCAAATGTCTCGATGGACAATAATAAGTTCATCACAAGTAAATAAACTAGCAGCGGAATATTATTCTTGTGAGCTCCATTACAGGCGTTCCCCGGGGGTCTCCATGAACCTAGAAACCTTCTTCGGGTCCAAAGTCTTGGTCATTATACACCACCTCATTATCTTGACCTGAGCAGCAATATAAACAAACAAATATGCAAGGTTGAGTACCGATGATACTCAGCAAGTGTGGGAAAATCATGTCATGCATGGCTAGAGCAAGGAGAGATTGAACTCAGGGTTAAAGCACTACGCAAATAATACCTACCACCTTAGCTTATTAAGCACCTACATTACTACACAGGTGAAATGGTCCCAATTTCCCATCCCATCATCATAATCAAATAACCATAACATCATTTCCAATGTTAAGCTCCCCGCTTAACATCCACAACTTCCAAAACCATCAATCCTCTAATCATGAATAAGTCCAAGCCGCTCTTGACCGTGAGCACGGCTGTCATGACAGTTTTGACTCTACAGAGTTTGCACCACTGTACCCACATGTAGTGATTTCATCCCCCGTTGCCGGGTGGACTAAAAGAACCTCCATTATGCCAGTGGCTATGAACCACATTCACACTTCCCAGGTGTGTAGCCAGGAGATCACTACGAAGCCTTTACAAAGGGATTCCCGACGAGCATGGGCCCACTGAGGTTTCACCCCTAACAGCATACAAGAGGCTCCAACCCCGCTGCAGTGGCCCCCTCTTGAGCCTTGCGGTTCATATGGTAGTCCAGCTGACACCTACTCCCCGCACCATCCAACACACCCATACTACGCCAGGGATACACCTAATTAATTGGCCAAGCTGCCCCATCTCAGCATGTGGTTGGCACGGTAAAGCCAGGTTACATGCTCCATGAACCGGTCCTTAGGATCCAGGCAAGTACTAAACACAAACCCGAGTCTCGTGCACCCAGCACACAACCAAAACATCCAACTTGCCTTGATCCCTACCTCTACATAACTCACAATATCTCATTTAAGAGTATGGTAAAATAAACTGATGATCTCATATCCCAAGTATCCCATTCTAAGCATGGCTAAGCATATGCATAATAATAAATGACATGATAAAATAAATCCCAATCCAAGCTACAAGGAAACAAGGTAATGCAATTCTAGGGAAACTTCCTAGCATGGGTTTCATATTTAACTTGACAATGCAATAATTCTATCTAAACATCCTAGTATAGGATCAAAGTGGTCAAGGACACTTGCCTCCTTCCTGCTGCTCTTGAAATGGGTAGTCCTGATCTTGGAAAGGAATAACTTGCTCTTGAGCAGGTTCTACATCATACCATCACACATAGCAAAAGAAAAACAACAATCCATAAGACATAGTTCACACTTCCACTTCATACAAACCACACATTCATATTTATGAAAGTCATTCACAATTATATGTGTTATGGTTACTCTATGTGTGTTGATTTGTGGCTTGCATGCACTTTTAATCATGTGTATATGATTCCTACTTTTGTGTTCACATTTATACTTACATACTATATATATGAGTTTCCAATTTAAATAAATTCCTTATATTCAATTACTACACCTTTTAGCTACCAAGTATGCATGAAAGGTATTTTCCTTCTCCATATGTGTCTTCAGAATTTCTACCAACCCTAAACTGAATTCTTTGGATTTTAGAAACTCCACTTATCATTTACTAGTTGCTATATTTTCAGATTTATTTCCTATGCCTAAATGTGAACTTTATGAAAATAAAAAGACGCATCATCTAAACAGAATAGGTTCTGATCTAAAATATTTACTAATATATTTTTGACCTTTTCCTCTGATGTAAACTATTTTACAATTATTTTCCCTATTTTCTAGAACTATTCTTTACTTAAAAATGTGTCCCTAAATGTGAATAATAAATTAAACAGATTCATTTCAGCCCAAAATATATTTTTATCTCACTCCAAAGTTTTCTAAATACTGAGAAAGTTTTTAATTTAATTTTGACAATATGTTTGTCCCACTTTTTAAATTTTAAACACTAGCCACATATTCAATTTCCTAAATTAAATATTAAACAGGGCTAAAAAGGTAAACTCACCCCCATACAGGGTCTATAATATTATTTTAATATATTTCAGGGGTCTAGCTATACATAACAGAGGAGTTTTGCTAATTTTTATTAAGTCCAGGGGCTAAAACTGATTTTTAAATGAATTTACATGATTTTCTGAAGTTCCAGGGGCTAGATCAGAAGTTTTCGGGGCTAGCTCTTATTTCCCGAGAACCCCAGGGGGTAGCACGTAAGATTTCCAGTCTTTATAACGCGGGGCTGATGTGGACCGCCCGATTTAAAACAGACGGCTGAGATTATAACGTCGAACCGGTACGCGAGGATTTAAACCCTACCGTGCGATTTAAAATAAACGGCACGCGGCCACGTCGCTCTGATCGAGCGCGGGCGGCGCTGCCGGCGGCGCACGGCGGCGGAAGGCGGCGATCTCGCCGGAGAGTTTCGGATCTTCGGGAATTCTTCCTAGAACTGTGATTTTATGGCATAGATCGGTGGAGGGGAGGTCCGGGATCTCACCTCGGGGGTTTTCTTGAGCTCGGAGGTCCTGGAAGGCGGTCGGCGACGAGGTCCGAAGTGAAACCACGGCGAGGCTCGTCGGCGCTGTGTTTGAACCGCAAGTCACCGAGTTTTCTGCACCTGCAGGGTTCCCCAGAGGCGGTGGATCAAGACCAGCGAGTTAGATCGGAATTTCCGAGCTTAGATCGGCCAAAATTCACCGGAGAAGGCTCGGGTTCTCACCGGAGTAAAAATGGCGGATCGCGTGGGAAAAACAGAACGAGGCCGGGGTTTTTATAGACGGGGGAGGGCGGCGGGCTGGTTTAGATAGAGTTTGCGTCGCCCACGAGCAAAATTCGGCTGGGATACGCAGAAATCCGGGTCGGTTTGGATTTGGGGTGAGAGAGAGTCCGGCCGATCGCGGGCGCGGGCGCGAGGTAGAAGAAGGGCTGGCGGGCCCCGCCTGTCAGTGGGAGGAAGGGGGCGCGCGCGGCTGCGGGCTGGCGCGGGTGCTGGTTGGGCCGGCTGGTGGGTTTCGGCCCACTGGCCGGTTTTTTTCTGTTTTCCTTTTTCTTTTTCTATTTCTTTTCTGTTTTGAGTTTAATTTGAATTCCAGTTTGAATTTAAATTTTTGCAAAACATGCAACACGTCCAAATTTTTAAATTCTCCTCTTAACATGATTTAGGGTCTTAACAAGATTTTTGGGGTGTTACATCATTGGAGCAAGAGATAAGAAATGGCCAAGAAACGGATGAGGAGATCAAGGAAATCAAAGAAAGGATCCGACAAGGAATAGAGAAGGATTTCAAGGATGATGAGAAGGGTACGCTTTGGCTAGGAAAAAGGATTTGTGTGCCTAATGTAAAGCACATCCGCGACATGATATTAAAAGAGGCACATGATTCACCTTATTCCATACATCCCAGAAGTACCAAAATGTACAAGGACTTGAAGACTTGTTATTGGTGGGATGGTATGAAAAGGGACATAGCCGAATATGTTGCACTATGCGACATATGCCAACGGGTGAAGGCCGAACATCAAAGACCCGCTGGATTGTTGCAACCCTTGAAGGTACCCGAGTGGAAGTGGGAAAACATCAGTATGGATTTCATCGTCGGATTGCCACATACTCAGTCGGGTTATGACTCCATCTGGGTTATCGTGGACCGATTGACGAAAACAGCCCATTTTCTCCCTGTAAGGGCCAAGTACAACGTTGCACAATTAGCCGATTTGTACATGGAGCAGATCGTGTACCTCTAGATTTTGGAGGAAGCTGCAGAAAGCTATGGGAACACGACTGGATTTTAGCTCCGCCACCCACAAACTGATGGACAAACCGAAAGGACAAACCAAATTTTGGAGGACATGTTGAGAGCTTGCGCCTTGAAATATGGGCGTAGTTGGGATAGGAGTTTACCGTACGCCGAATTCTCCTATAACAACAGCTATCAAGCTAGCTTGAAAATATCGCCTTTCGAAGCATTGTACGGTGGATGGTGTAGAACGCCGCTGTTTTGGAACGAGACCGGAGAGAACTAGGTGTTTGGACCCGAAGTGCTACAAGAAGCTGAAAAGCAAGTCCAAACGATACGGGAGAACTTAAAGGCTGCTCAGTCACGACAGAAAGGCTATGCGGACAATAGGCGAAGGAAGTTGACTTTCGAAGTTGGAGACTTTGTATGCCTTAAGGTATCGCCTATCCGTGGCCAACGACGTTTCAACGTCAAAGGCAAGCTAGCACCTCGCTATATCGGGCCATTTAAGATTTTGGACAAGCGAGGAGAAGTAGCCTATCAACTAGAGCTCCCAACACACCTCTCCGACGTACATGACGTGTTTCATGTATCCCAGCTCAAGAAGTGTTTGAGAGTACAAGAGGAGCAAGTACCGATGGATAAACTTGAACTTCAAGAGGATCTGACCTACGCGGAGCACCCCGTCCGAATTTTGGACATAAAGGAAAGGGTCACGAGGAACAAAGTAATCTGATGGTGCAAGGTACAATGGATCCATCATACCGAAGCTGAAGCCACATGGTGTAAGGGCCTCAGTTTTTGACACCCATTTGCAGTGTTCATCACCACACCACACACCTCATTTGAGGAAGAATGATGAACACAAATGAAGAGCAAGTAACAATTATCAACATGCTCATTAGAGAACAAACTTACACATTGCAAAAGTGGTATTTCCCACATGTGATATAGATGGGCTGGACATATGAAAACTCCTACACTTTGCTAAGGATGTCCATGCCAAGTTTCACCCAAATTCAAAACCTTTTTGAGGTCATCTTGGGTATAGATAGGAAGAGGGCATTTTGAAAACATATTCAAATTCAAACTGTTTTTATCCCATGAATTTAAAAGTGGAAGGCATATTCTTACTCAGCACATTTTTGTGAGCTCACACACCAATTTTCACTCCATTTGGAGTTGATCTTGACATGAGCTAAGGGGGAGAAATTCAAACTTTATTTGAATTTCAAACTGAACTTGTGCTGAAATTTATTCAAACCAAACCTCATTTGAACTTTGATCAATTCAAATGGCTCATGGGTGAATAATTTGAATTGCCAAGGGTAGTATAGGGCTCACTGTTTACAACAGTGGTTGGTAGTAAATTTCAGAGGTTAAAAGGAGGGGTGGGACCCACATGTCAGCCTCTACTTCAACACAAACCGACTGAAACCAGCTCCATCGGTTCCCGGGTGCAGTGTACGCGCGCCACCGAGGGGGGCAGCCGGCGCCAGCTCCTGCTGCGAGCCCCAAGCCGGAGACCAGTCGCCGGGCTACTTATCCCCTCCCCGGCGTGCTCCGATCGCCCATTCCCCGAGCTGCCGACATACTCGGCCTGTTTTTCCACTGCCACCGCCGCCGCTCGAGCTCACGCTTGATCAAGCTGATCACTCGCGAGCACAGCCTCCTCCACAGCAAAACGGCACCAAGAGGTCGTGAGCAACCTCCTAGACCCCGTGTTGTCCAGTGAGCAAGCGTTCTCGAGCTGTACGAGCCATTTCTCCGGCGAGCCGAACATCGCTGCCGATCGGGCTCCCGTGGACAGCATGGCACAGCCGTTGTCACGTCCTCTTCTCTACACAAGAAAGGTGCGTGATTGTATGTAGATGGAGTAGCCGAAAGCCGTTTGGCGATTGATCAACTCTCGGCCGAGAATTTCCAAATTTACTCTTGATCAGTTCATAAGGACCGAGCTCACCTTCGGGTGAAATTCGTGCTATATGCACGAGGGTTGGACGAGCTCGTTACCTAGTAGCTTCTACGCACGATAGCGCCCACGCTCGAACTGGAATTAGAGAAAACCATCGAGAATCGGCCATGATATGGCTGTTTTCCCCGCCGCCATGGCTGAACACCTCGGCTCACCGTCGAGGGCCTAGTTGCCGGTATTTCTAGCTTCCACCCAGCCCTGGTTCGGGTGTCCCATGCTCTACTGATGCTCTCCGACCGATTTCCGGTCGATTTGGTGCACGAGAGAGCGGGACCGACCTCACCGGAACCCTAGCAGGTGCTGTCATCGGTGCGCACGGGTTTCCGGTCATCGCCGGCGGCCGGTGACCCCACCATCGAGTCCAGGGGGTCAGTAAAGGGGCAGGCGGCAAGTTTCGGGCCGGGGGGTGGCCGGGAACTCAGTTCCGGCGAGGGTCGCCGGAGAACGCCGCCGCCGCGCAGTTGGCGCGAGGAGGGAGACGACGCACTGTATGCGGGGCCCACCAGCCAGAGTTTAAACTTTTTCCTGAATTTTAGTTTCAGTTCAAACTTCAAATCCTTATAACTTTGGCTAGAAAGCTCCAAATTGAGTGAACCAAATTTTGCTGGATTCAGCTCTCCGAGTACTTTCCAGCAAATCAAGTTTCACTTCATGAAAAACCTTAATTTTCCAGAATTAATTCCTCAAAGTTTAAACTGTTAGGAATTTTAACTGCAGAATCCTGTGGAGGAAAATCCTGAAATTTTGCTGGGATATTCACCAAAATATCCCTGAACTACCATAAAAATTTCAGATCCATTGGAGCTCATTTAATCCACCTAATGGTGTGATTAGTGAAACTGTTCCAGAGAAAATAGAAAATGTTCAGAAACATTTTCAGAATTTTCTCTGAAATTGTTTAGCTCATATCTTTAGTTAGAGACTTCCAAATTAAGTGAGACCAACTCCATTAGAACCCTCTGAAAATCTAGTTTTCAGAAAGTCATAGTTTGTCTCATGAAAATTCCTAGAACACCCTAAGAGTTCCAATTAAGGTCAAGGACATAATTATTTGTGGAGGGCTCAAATGAGCTATGCTGCAACTAAAACTTGACCAGGTCTCTGTTTAGGTTGTAACCAAGCCACAGTAAAAGTTTCACAGTCATTAGGTCTATCTAGCAAAGGGTATAGACTTCACAACTTCAAAGATAATACAAATGCATTTAAATTAATACATACATTGCTCTTATCATGTAGTCGCTAAGGTCGAGGAGGAACCCGAAGTCCTAGACTTCGTTACTCCGGAGGAACAGCTAGCCTACGACCAAGAGCAGCAAGGCAAGCCCCGGTTTGCATTAACCTCTTTACAAATGTTTATTGTTTTGAGCACATCTTTGAATATTGTTCTTTGCATCAGAGTCTTGATTGGAAACCCAACTGCACAGCCAAGAAAACCATGGGTTGGGTTTAGGATCGAAAACCTCGTTAGCCACTGCATTGCTAGGATAGAGTAGGATTCGGTACAAGTCGAGTAGTTGGAACTACTCGCGAGAATAGGCTAGAGGCACATTGCTCGGGTAGAGATAGCACATGATACACATGGCAAGAAAATGAGACCGAGCGGAGAGTAAGGGCAGCAGGACTTTGGGGCCTGTGTGCTGTAGCTCCGCTTGTGTCGATTGAGGACCGAGCCGTGTGCGGGCCTGTTGAACAAGCTAGAACAATACCGAAGACCTACCGGCTATATGGGAACCGGGAAACTGATGTAACCCGGGTAGCTGGGTATTGAGGCATTGCCCGTCGTTCAGAGGGTAGGTTGAGAGCTCGAGGTGTAAATCGGCTGGCGGCACAGAGATGCGCGTGCAGAGACCTCTTGCTCGGGACGATGGGACCGGTTCAATATTTGGCTAACGGGTGAAAGGTAGTCGCGTACGGCATCCGTGATGGTTGTTGTAGGCAACATCGAGTACGGGCGTACGTGACGGGTTGTTCGGGTAACCCTGCAGGTGTAAATCGATTATAATCGCCGTCCCTCGCGGTCAGTGAGTACCACTTGTTCACTGTACCGTGACGTAGAAAGAACAGGCTAGTTACATGTTAAAATGTTGCTGATTGAAAGCTGGACATTGATTGTTAACGATATGCTGTAGCTTAGAGCTAATTAAAGTTCTTTTCAACTTTGGGCAAAGTACATGAGAGAAATGCGTTTCTTGTTTGATTGCGGCTCTCTCATGTGCCTTAGCGTAAGGTTCTCCACAACCTGCTGCTAAAACTTGAAAGTAAGGTTCTACTAATTAGGCGAGTCCTTGCAAATGATTTTTACCTCATGCAACCCATTACCCTCATGTAGAAGTTCTATGTTTAGGTGAGACGGGTCAGACTTGCTGAGCCTTTGTGCTCACTGCTTGTGTTTGAAGCTTTTGCAGGGTTCTATGAGGAAGGGACTCCCGAAGAGGAGACGGAACCCCAGGAGGGGAACCCCGTCGAGTGGGAGTCGTGCACGCCGCAGAGTTAGTGTGCGTGTGTGCCAGCAAGGACACGTTCGAGGGCTGAACGTGCACTTGATGCTTAGTCTACACCCGCGAGTGTAGACTGAACTTATTTTGATGTAAACATGTTCATAAACTTGTTTATGTAATAAAACTTCCGCTTCCGCTTTGCACCTTTGCCGTGTGTTATACGGTGCTGTGCAACGCAGCACCCCTCAGCGTGATCCTGGCTCGACAGGACCAATGGGGTCGTGTCAGCGTGGTATCAGAGCTCCCTTGAGGTTTAACACAGTACAAAGGTCTTCTTTTTCAAAAATCCAGTGAGGAACGAGTTAGTAGCCCGTATAAGGATGTTATTAGCATATAGAAAGTGGCATATTAACCTATTTGTTATGTCGGAAAATCGTGCATCTCGGGACGTTCATGTCTTGGGGGGTGCACGTAAGCGCTGTCCACCAGTGCGCACAAGCTGAAGGGTGGAGCCCCACGGGTGGCAGGTAACCCGACCCGCTTTGATACCCTCTACGACTCTTCATGTCGTTTGGGGTATTCGAGCAACGTCTGTCCCTGGCGTGCGTGGTGCAATTTGGGAGACCCCGTCACGTGGTCTGAAACGTGAACACGTAACTCAAGGCGTGTTTGGCTTGAGAACATCCGGGCAAGTGATGACGGCCGGGTGTACCAACTGTATGGATTCCGGGCTCGGTGTGCAGCCGAGTCTGACGATTGATTGAGTTTCTGCAGGTAGCCTTACCACGAAACGGTAGACGTGTAGCATCCGTGTGCGAGTGACGTTTAGTGCCACTGAAATAACGAAGCCGGCTAAGTCCGGTATAGGTTTTCCTTTGTGAGGACGTAGTACTGACATAATCTGGTGATGCATCGACGTCACATCTAACTAAATGAACAACTTCACTTGAAAACTTGAAGGTTTTGATCCCAAGTAGTAGAACTTGATGTAACTCCTTCCCTTATACAGGATATTCAAAGTTAACAAGTTTTCAACTTATAGGATGTTAAGGACAGAGCACTCTATTTTCAGCTGAATCAAGGCTGAAGATAATCAGAGGTTAGAGGTTGAGTTCTTTCGAGGTTGGGGTCGTATGATACATTTCTGGAAAGCGTTGGAAGAGCTTTACAACTCTTCTGTTGAGGTCCAGAGGTGTTTCATCCCTTAACCACTCGAAAAATGCAGTAGAGTTGAAACTGTCCAGAAAACAGGACAGAGCAAAGACTCTCTGTAAACTCTCTGTAAGTTAAGCATAACGTCCTGCTTAAAAATCCAAAAATAGGAAAATGAGGTACTTCTGGAAAGCTTATGATGTAGGTTACGACTTTGTAACAGCAAGTTTTGTCAGATTGAGAACAGAATTAACTGGGATTCTTGGATCAATTCAGTACCTAAAGCAGGGAGGTGCTGTCCAATTGTTTCCAGAAATTCTGTTAGCTTTGACATCTCATAACCTTTGAACCAGGACAGATCTTAGGCCAAGCAAATACTGGATGGAAAGCTATTGAAGTTAACTTTAACTTTGATGTTGAGCTCCAGAATTGGTTTTGCCTTTAACATGGCCTAAATAAGGTTGATGTGGAAACTAGTCAAGGCTGTCATGGGAACAGCAGATCAGCAGTCAAATTTGTTTAAAAATTTGAACTATGTTTCCAAGTGTTATGGGTTTAATGACATATCTTATGTTATAACTCAATGGTTTACTGTTTAAATAAATATTTGACATTTCTCAAATATATTTTTACAGATGGTAGTAGATAAACAGTTGGAGAACGGGTGGGTAGTTTCCCACTGTTCTGACCGTAGCGGCTACCCGGAAGCATTGCGGCAAATGCTCCAATATTTCGGGTACAATCAGATGCCGCAATACTTCGCCAAGGAAGAAGGAAAAGAGGGGAACAAGACGTGGACGATCCATGTCGAGGTTCCCGCAGGACCTATGCCACCCGGTTGGGTGCCATTCACCGTCACGGTGAGAGGAAGACAACCGGAAGGGATGTGGCAAGTGGCAGCCCGTGACACTATGTCACGTTTCTGCCAACTACACGTGCAGGCTATGGAGGGAACTCCATACGCACTCGTTCCGGTGGAGGGACGAGCTCAGCATGTGTGGGAGGAGAGGTACCTGGAGGCAACAGACCCGAATTGCCCAAGGTACAACCCTGCGGAGGCAAACCTCAGCCTCCAAATGAGGGCGGGAAACGCTGTGATGGACAGCCAAGCTGTTCATACGGAGCATCTCGCCACCAAGCTCAAGGAGAGCACAAGCCGTGGAGATCATTTCGAGAGTGCTCACAGCGCACTCCGCAATGTGCTCCTTCCGACGATCAAGCGACTGAATGAACAACACCATCAGTTGCGTCGTCTGAAGAAGGCAAAGAAGAAGAGCCGTGTTGACATCGCGGCGTTACAAGAGCTGGTGCAGACCCTAACCCAGCAGAATGAGGACCTTGCTCAGGAGCGGGACGACGCTATCGAGGAAGGTCAAGGCTGGGAAGAGGACTACAACCAAGCTATGGACGAGGTGCATGCCTTGCAGGACCTCGTGCCCCCGGTATTGGGCGTACCGGTAGTCTTGGGTCTTCCAGCCATGGGAGAACCCGGAATGGGAGAAGAGGTGGTAGACCCCGAGCCACCAGCGGAGGTACCGGAGGAGGACGACCCACAGGAGGTCGAGTTCTACTCCGAGTAGGGGGTTACGGTTGCCGAGTAGGGCAGCTAGGGTAGCGTAACCCAACTTTTGTAATCGGTGACATGTCGTGTAGACAGTAGCATATGTATAGGTAGTGACGACATGAGCACGACTTCTCGGAGATCCGAGAATAATGTATCTTGTATAAAGTTTATGCTTTATCAATATATGTGAATGTTGTGCAAGTTAATCATGCGTCACTTCAATACCTACTGCTGTTTATGGAATTTTGAGTAAGACATATGCTAATTGCTGCTGTGTTGAATTTCAGAATGACGCGTACTCGTGCCAACCCTGATGTTGGAGGTACTAGCCAAGGGGGATAGACCTCCCAACCACCTCCCGAGGACTCCTCGGGACAGCAGCAGCAACAGCAACAGCAAACACCGCCACCGCCACTGCCAACGGTTACATTGGCCGACATTGTCGCGGCAATGGCGGGCTTGCATCAGCAGCACACAGAGTTGCTGCAGACTCTCATCGCCAATACGTCTCGCCCAGAGAGACGTCAAGATCGTGAGGAGCACCAACAGAGCTCCTACTCCGACTTCCTGGCAACTCATCCCCCTGTATTCTCAAGGGCGGATGAACCACTTGACGCGGACAACTGGCTCCGCGCCATAGAGATGAAGTTCGGGCTGCTCCAAATCAGCGAGCAGCGCAAGACTCAGTTCGCGGTCCAGCAGCTCCAAGGATCCGCGAGCGCGTGGTGGGCCAACTTCTGTGCTTCACAGCCCACCGACCGAGTGATGACCTGGGCGGAGTTCCGGACGGCCTTCAGGGCCTATCATATACCGCCAGATCTGATGAAGAGGAAGACGCAGGAGTTCTTACACCTGCAACAAGGGGGCCGGAACGCGCTGGAATATTCCAGGGCGTTCAATGATCTCGCGCTCTACGCGTCGTATCACGCAGATACGGACGAGAAGCGCCGGGACCACTTTTACCAGGGGCTTAACCCGCTCCTGAAGGACAAGTTGGCGATGTTCAATCGCGGCAGCCTCAACGACATCATTGATGCTGCGATTGTTCAGGAGGACTCCGGCAAGGAGTTGGCGGCGGCAGAGCGAAAGCGAAGTGCGCCGCAGAGCAGCGGAGAAGGAGGCGGTCCTTCTCAGAAGTTTCGGATGGTGAATCGCCCACCATCAGGCCCACGCTGGCAGCCACCACAGCGGTCGATGCCGTTCCGCAGTCGGCCGTACTCTTCACCGCCATTCCGGCCGTCACTGCCAGTACCACCGCAGCAGCGGGCGATGCCGCGTGCGTTTGCACCTCCGCAACGCATGCCGGGCTTTCGTCCACCGAGTACTCCACCAGCAGCGGCCACATGTTACATGTGTGGTCGTCCAGGACACTTCGCGAGCAGTTGCCCGGAGAGGCAAGGCGGCGGAGTGGCACCACATTTTCCGGGGAGGAATCAACCCCGGAACCCTACTAATGCGCGGCGGGCAAACCCTAGGCCCGGCACTGTCCACCAACTTGCCATTGAGGACGTGCCGGAGGGCGAGCCAATCCTTGCGGGTATGTTCCAACTCCACCAGCATCCCGCTATAGTACTATTTGATTCAGGCGCCACGCATAATTTTATTAGCCAAGCTTTCATTGCTAAACACAGTTTGCCAATACTACCCACCGATAGTCCATATTTAATTTGTTCACCGGGTGGGAAGATTTCAGCAAGCGTAATGGTCTCCAAAGCACCATTATGCTTAGCGGGTAGAGTGTATCCCACGTCTCTCATTATCTTAGAGGGACAGAAGGTCGATGTCATCCTAGGGATGTCGTGGTTAACCCGCCACGGCGCTGTTTTAGACACCGTCCTTCGAGTCGTGCACTTAAACTCAGAGGTGCACGGTTCTCACTCATTATTTCTGGACAGTCCAGAAATAAAACTTCCAAGTGTCTATCAAGCCACAACCATCAGATTGGAAGACATTCCAGTGGTCCGAGAGTCCCCTGATGTATTCCCGGACGATTTGCCGGGGATGCCACCCGATAGAGAGGTGGAGTTCAAGATTGAACTTGCACCGGGAACCATGCCAATATCCCGAAGGCCGTACAAGATGGCTCCCAAGGAGTTGGCTGAACTGAAGATGCAGATCACGGACCTTCTGGAGAAGGGTTTTATTAGGCCGAGCTCCTCGCCATGGGGCTGTTCGGCATTATTTGTCAAGAAGAAGGATGAAACGTTGCGGCTTTGCGTGGACTATCGTCCGTTAAATGCCATAACCATCAAGAACAAGTACCCGTTGCCACGGATCGACATGTTGTTTGATCAGTTGGTCGAAGCAAGGATCTTTTCCAAAATGGATTTAAGATCCGGGTACCACCAGATTAAGATAAGGGCGGAGGACATTCCAAAGACGGCTTTCTCGACGAGGTACGGACTTTATGAGTACCTGGTCATGTCCTTTGGCCTCACCAATGCTCCAGCTCACTTCATGTACTTAATGAACTCGGTGTTCATGCCGGAGCTGGACAAGTTTGTCGTGGTCTTCATCGACGACATCCTGGTATATTCCAAGTCGGAGGAAGATCACAAGAAACATCTGGAATGGTCTTGCAACGGCTGCGGGATCACAAATTATACGCAAAATTCAGCAAATGCGAGTTTTGGATATCGCAAGTGCCTTTCCTCGGGCATATCATCTCAGCGGATGGCATCGCTGTGGGCCCGAGCAAGATCACGCAAATGCTGAATTGGAAATCCCCGAGAACTGTTCATGAGGTACGGAGTTTCCTCGGACTCGCGGGATATTATCGGAGGTTCATTCCGAACTTCTCAAAGATTGCTAAGCCAATGACAGAGCTGCTGAAGAAGGCTACCAAATATGTTTGGAGTCCAGCATGTGAAGCAGCATTCAAGGCTTTAGTCAAGCACCTGACATCAGCACCGGTTTTGGCGCAGCCAGACACAACAAAACCGTTCGATGTGTACTGCGATGCATCCGGCATTGGGCTCGGATGTGTGCTGATGCAAGACCGAAGAGTGGTCGCGTATGGATCACGGCAGCTTAGGAACCATGAGCAGAATTATCCAACTCACGATTTGGAGCTCGCTGCCGTGGTACTTGCACTGAAGATGTGGAGGCACTACCTACTCGGTAACCTCGTACATTTATATACCGACCACAAAAGCCTCAAGTACATATTCACTCAGAAGGAGCTGAACATGAGGCAACGAAGATGGTTAGAACTGATAAAGGATTACGAGATAGAGATCCATTATCATCCGGGCAAGGCAAACATTGTGGCAGATGCGCTGAGCCGCAAGTCACACGTCAATAATCTGACCATCACACCATTGGAAGAGAGCGAACCACCACTCCATGTGATTCCACACGGAGCTCTCTACAACCTAGCTTTGATCCCCACCATCCGTGAAGAGATAGCGGCAGCCCAGAAGAATGACAAGGGCATGTCACATTTGCGGAGACGTATAGACAGTGGGGAGTTGAAATGTTTCCGGAAGGACGGAGACGGCATCCTATGGTTCAAGGACCGGATCGTCGTACCCCGAAACCCGGAGTTACGGAAGAAAATCTTTGATGAGGCTCACTTATCAAAATTTTCTATTCACCCCGGCAGCAACAAAATGTATCAAGAACTCAGAAGAAAGTTTTGGTGGACACGGATGAAGCGAGAGACTGCAAAATACGTGTCCGAGTGTGATACATGTCGAAGGGTGAAGGCAGACCACATGCGGAAACCGGGACTGCTGCAACCACTGGGCATTCCTGCTGGAAGTGGGAGGACGTGAGCATGGATTTCGTCGTCGGTTTACCCACCACCTTACAGAAACATGATTCTGTGTGGGTGATCGTCGATCGGCTCACCAAAGTTGCCCATTTCATCCCGGCCAACACCAACTACAACGCCAAGAAGTACGCTGAACTGTACATCTCACGGATCCTATGCTTATACGGCATACCCCATACCATCATATCGGACCGGGGCACTTTATTTGTGTCCCGTTTTTGGGAGCAGCTACACGCTGCCTTGGGGACGAAGCTGATCCGTAGTTCAGCCTACCACCCGCAGACGGATGGACAAACCGAGCGGGTAAATCAGATTCTAGAAGACATGCTACGAGCTTGCGCTATCGACCACGGCAAGAATTGGGATGATCACTTGCCGTTAGCCGAATTCTCGTACAACAATGGGTACCAAGCCAGCATCAAGATGGCGCCCTACGAGGCGCTATACGGAAGAAAATGCCGCACACCATTGAACTGGTGTGAGTCTGGCGAAAGGGTTACCTTCGGGATTGACCTTGTCAAAAACGCGGAAGAAAAGGTTCGATTAATTCAAGCGAACCTAAAAGCCGCTCAATCCCGACAGAAACAGTATGCGGACCGGAGAAGGCGCCCGTTACAATTCGAAGTTGGAGATCACGTATATCTACGGGTGTCTCCAATGAAGGGCGTAAACAGATTTGGGGTGAGAGGAAAGTTGGCACCCCGATTCATCGGTCCATTCCAGATTACCGAAAGATGTGGATCGGTGGCATACCGGCTGAAATTACCAGAAGCACTTTCCGGTGTGCATGACGTCTTTCACATTTCCCAGCTAAGGAAGTGTCTCAAGCTATCAACTACCGTTCAGCTGGAAGACATTGAAGAATTGCAACCGGATCTCACCTATCGGGAAGAACCGGTGCAGGTTATTGATGAAAAGGCCCGAACCACACGCAACCGTACGTTGTGGTTCTACAAGGTTCTATGGAGTAATCACTCCATGGACGAAGTGACATGGGAGAGCGAAGAATTCCTTCGCACTAACCACCCCGACTTTTTCACGTCGCATATCCGGTAATTTTCCACCGTCCTCTCTCTCATTTTCACCTTATAATCTCGGGACGAGATTCTTTTAAGGGGGGAGGAATGTAAGGGCCTCAGTTTTTGACACCCATTTGCAGTGTTCATCACCACACCACACACCTCATTTGAGGAAGAATGATGAACACAAATGAAGAGCAAGTAACAATTATCAACATGCTCATTAGAGAACAAACTTACACATTGCAAAAGTGATATTTCCCACATGTGATATAGATGGGCTGGACATATGAAAACTCCTACACTTTGCTAAGGATGTCCATGCCAAGTTTCACCCAAATTCAAAACCTTTTTGAGGTCATCTTGGGTATAGATAGGAAGAGGGCAGTTTGAAAACATATTCAAATTCAAACTGTTTTTATCCCATGAATTTAAAAGTGGAAGGCATATTCTTACTCAGCACATTTTTGTGATCTCACACACCAATTTTCACTCCATTTGGAGTTGATCTTGACATGAGCTAAGGGGGAGAAATTCAAACTTTATTTGAATTTTAAACTGAACTTGTGCTGAAATTCATTCAAACCAAACCTCATTTGAACTTTGATCAATTCAAATGGCTCATGGGTGAATAATTTGAATTGCCAAGGGTAGTATAGGGTTCACTGTTTACAACAGTGGTTAGGAGTAAATTTCAGAGGTTAAAAGGAGGGGTGGGACCCACATGTCAGCCTCTACTTCAACACAAACCGACTGAAACCAGCTCCATCGGTTCCCGGGTGCAGTGTACGCGCGCCACCGAGGGGGGCAGCCAGCGCCAGCTCCTGCTGCGCGCCCCAAGCCGGAGACCAGTCGCCGGGCTACTTATCCCCTCCCCGGCGTGCTCCGATCGCCCATTCCCCGAGCTGCCGACATACTCGGCCTGTTTTTCCACTGCCACCGCCGCCGCTCGAGCTCACGCTTGATCAAGCCGATCACTCGCGAGCACAGCCTCCTCCACAGCAAAACGGCACCAAGAGGTCGTGAGCAACCTCCTAGACCCCATGTTGTCCAGTGAGCAAGCGTTCTCGAGCTGTACGAGCCATTTCTCCGGCGAGCCGAACATCGCCGCCGATCGGGCTCCCGTGGACAGCACGGCACAGCCGTTGTCACGTCCTCTTCTCTACACAAGAAAGGTGTGTGATTGTATGTAGATGGAGTAGCCGAAAGCCGTTTGGCGATTGATCAACCCTTGGCCGAGAATTTCCAAATTTACTCTTGATCAGTTCATAAGGACCGAGCTCACCTTCGGGTGAAATTCGTGCTATATGCACGAGGGTTGGACGAGCTCGTTACCTAGTAGCTTCTACGCACGATAGCGCCAACGCTCGAACTGGAATTAGAGAAAACCATCGAGAATCGGCCATGATATGGCTGTTTTCCCTGCCGCCATGGCTGAACACCTCGGCTCACCGTCGAGGGCCTAGTTGCCGGTATTTCTAGCTTCCACCCAGCCCTGGTTCGGGTGTCCCATGCTCTACTGATGCTCTCCGACCGATTTCCGGTCGATTTGGTGCACGAGAGAGTGGGACCGACCTCACCGGAACCCTAGCAGGTGCTGTCATCGGTGCGCACGGGTTTCCGGTCATCGCCGGCGGCCGGCGACCCCACCATCGAGTCCAGGGGGTCAGTAAAGGGGCAGGCGGCAAGTTTCGGGCCGGGGGGTGGCCGGGAACTCAGTTCCGGCGAGGGTCGCCGGAGAACGCCGCCGCCGCGCAGTTGGCGCGAGGAGGGAGACGACGCACTGTATGCGGGGCCCACCAGCCAGAGTTTAAACTTTTTCCCGAATTTTAGTTTCAGTTCAAACTTCAAATCCTTATAACTTTGGCTAGAAAGCTCCAAATTGAGTGAACCAAATTTTGCTGGATTCAGCTCTCCGAGTACTTTCCAGCAAATCAAGTTTCACTTCATGAAAAACCTTAATTTTCCAGAATTAATTCCTCAAAATTTAAACTGTTAGGAATTTTAACTGGAGAATCCTGTGGAGGAAAATCCTGAAATTTTGCTGGGATATTCACCAAAATATCCCTGAACTACCATAAAAATTTCAGATCCATTTGAGCTCATTTAATCTACCTAATGGTGTGATTAGTGAAACTGTTCCAGAGAAAATAGAAAATGTTCAGAAACATTTTCAGAATTTTCTCTGAAATTGTTTAGCTCATATCTTTAGTTAGAGACCTCCAAATTAAGTGAGACCAACTCCATTAGAACCCTCTGAAAATCTAGTTTTCAGAAAGTCATAGTTTGTCTCATGAAAATTCCTAGAACACCCTAAGAGTTCCAATTAAGGTCAAGGACATAATTATTTGTGGAGGGCTCAAATGAGCTATGCTGCAACTAAAACTTGACCAGGTCTCTGTTTAGGTTGTAACCAAGCCACAGTAAAAGTTTCACAGTCATTAGGTCTATCTAGCAAAGGGTATAGACTTCACAACTTCAAAGATAATACAAATGCATTTAAATTAATACATACATTGCTCTTATCATGTAGTCGCTAAGGTCGAGGAGGAACCCGAAGTCCTAGACTTCGTTACTCCGGAGGAACAGCTAGCCTACGACCAAGAGCATCAAGGCAAGCCCCGGTTTGCATTAACCTCTTTACAAATGTTTATTGTTTTGAGCACATCTTTGAATATTGTTCTTTGCATCAGAGTCTTGATTGGAAACCCAACTGCACAGCCAAGAAAACCATGGGTTGGGTTTAGGATCGAAAACCTCGTTAGCCACTGCATTGCTAGGATAGAGTAGGATTCGGTACAAGTCGAGTAGTTGGAACTACTCGCGAGAATAGGCTAGAGGCACATTGCTCGGGTAGAGATAGCACATGATACACATGGCAAGAAAATGAGACCGAGCGGAGAGTAAGGGCAGCAGGACTTTGGGGCCTGTGTGCTGTAGCTCCGCTTGTGTCGATTGAGGACCGAGCCGTGTGCGGGCCTGTTGAACAAGCTAGAACAGTACCGAAGACCTACCGGCTATATGGGAACCGGGAAACTGATGTAACCCGGGTAGCTGGGTATTGAGGCATTGCCCGTCGTTCAGAGGGTAGGTTGAGAGCTCGAGGTGTAAATCGGCTGGCGGCACAGAGATGCGCGTGCAGAGACCTCTTGCTCGGGACGATGGGACCGGTTCAATATTTGGCTAACGGGTGAAAGGTAGTCGCGTACGGCGTCCGTGATGGTTGTTGTAGGCAACATCGAGTACGGGCGTACGTGACGGGTTGTTCGGGTAACCCTGCAGGTGTAAATCGATTATAATCACCGTCCCTCGCGGTCAGTGAGTACCACTTGTTCAGTGTACCGTGACGTAGAAAGAACAGGCTAGTTACATGTTAAAATGTTGCTGATTGAAAGCTGGACATTGATTGTTAACGATATGCTGTAGCTTAGAGCGAATTAAAGTTCTTTTCAACTTTGGGCAACGTACATGAGAGAAATGCGTTTCTTGTTTGATTGCGGCTCTCTCATGTGCCTTAGCGTAAGGTTCTCCACAACCTGCTGCTAAAACTTGAAAGTAAGGTTCTACTAATTAGGCGAGTCCTTGCAAATGATTTTTACCTCATGCAACCCATTACCCTCATGTAGAAGTTCCATGTTTAGGTGAGACGGGTCAGACTTGCTGAGCCTTCGTGCTCACTGCTTGTGTTTGAAGCTTTTGCAGGGTTCTATGAGGAAGGGACTCCCGAAGAGGAGACGGAACCCCAGGAGGGGAACCCCGTCGAGTGGGAGTCGTGCACGCCGCAGAGTTAGTGTGCGTGTGTGCTAGCAAGGACACGTTCGAGGGCTGAACGTGCACTTGATGCTTAGTCTACGCCCGCGAGTGTAGACTGAACTTATTTTGATGTAAACATGTTCATAAACTTGTTTATGTAATAAAACTTCCGCTTCCGCTTTGCACCTTTGCCGTGTGTTATACGGTGCTGTGCAACGCAGCACCCCTCAGCGTGATCCTGGCTCGACAGGACCAATGCGGTCGTGTCACATGGGAGTGTGAAGAAGACATCAAGGCAGAATTCCCTCATCTATTCTCTACTAACGAATCTTGAGGGCGAGATTCAATTTAAGGGGGGTAGCTTTGTGACACCCTCATTTTTGGTTTCTGCATATATTCATGTTTCATGTAGAACAACGTTTTAAAATAAGCTGAAACAGAGAAAATATCAAAAGGATAGCCAAAAGGAGCCAAATCCAGTTCACAGAGAGCACCGAAGACAACTCCTGCCGCTAAACTAGCTACGTGGCAGGCTCGGGGCTCATCTCCACAAAGGGGGAGGGGTCCGACCCCGTGGGACACATGTTGCCCCGGAGCTAGCCTCTCAGAGGAGCGAGGCCAGTCCTGAAGGACATGTGTCGACTGCGGAGCTAGTCACCACGGAAAAGAGAGGACCAGCCACGCGGGACACGTATTGCTCTCGGAGCTCACCTCCGGGAGGGCCGACACTACCGGACACGTGTCGACCTCGGAGCTCGCCTCTGAGGAGAAAGGAAGTCTGGAGCAGCTAGGACACGTGGCAATATCGGAGCTCGCCTCTGTTGAGAAGGGAGGTCTGACACTGGCACGTGGCGTTCGCGGAGCTCGCCTCTGTTAAGAGGGGATGTCACGACCCGCCAGGATACGTGGCGCACGCGGAGCCCACCTCCGAAGAAGAGGGAGGTCTCGCTCGCTTGACATGCGGCACAACCGGAGCTCGTCTCTGTGGAAAGGGGGAGACCAGGCCCCGATGGACACGTAGAGCTTTTGGAGCTCATCACCGCGGAGGTAACGAGTTCTGGAGCGGTTTTTGCTTCTGTACGCGTGGGAATACCGGTACGGGAGGAAACCGACATGAATTCCACAATGTTACCGCACCAAATCAACTAAAGATAAGTTGTTAAGATTCAACGACAATTTGAATAGGACTCTTATTTGAAGTCCAATCAGATTAGAACTCTTTCTTCCTGATTATAAATAGAACCCAGAACCTTTGGCCGAAACCACGAACTTCTTTTCCAACTCCTGAGTCGACGACTTAGAGCCCTAGCTCCAACTCGCCGAATAAACCCTTCGCCGAAGTTCAGTCGAGGGAGATCGCCGGAAGAGAGCCCCAATGATCTGTTTTGCTAGGAGAAGGACCCCAAGACCAAGAAAGAACGTAAGGTAGGTCTCCAATACTACCTTACGACATCATCGCGTTTTCTTTGCATCTATTCTTCGATTCCTTTCGAACAGAAGCTTTTTCGTGGACAGATCACTTGTTGATCGATTTGATCTAAAGTCAAGATCATCGCCACGTCCAAAATTGATCTCTACAACTATGTTCATCGTAAAACCCATGCAAGCCATGCAAGAACACGTACAAACTAAACTGCATCATAGGATTGCCTGTATCATCGCATCTAGTTAAAGTTTGTGCATGATATTGATTGTTGTGAATCTTGTATGTGTGTGATCATGTATAGAAGGACAAGCTCAGGGAACTATCTACGACGGGATACAACAACAAGATTTTGAGCAACCGGAACAGCCATAACAAGGCAAGTGCCCCTTGACCATATTGATCCTATATTTTGCGAAACTATTTTGTTTTTGCGAAAAGGTGTGTGTGCTGAGTCAAACATGATGGGAAACCCTTTTATAGGAGTTTACTAGTTTTGGTTAAACCACCCTTGTCGCTAGGGAAGTTTATGAGTCGGGTATGGTTTTCACTTTTAGGCTTCGCTGAGTCCATGGGATTACGGAAGCGAGATAGATGTGTCTAGCTAACTGCACTCGTAAGAATATTGAGGAACTGATGTTGTTAATGAACATGGATCGGAGGAAGATCTAGGTAAGCCGGGTTTGTGAATGAGGTAGAATGAGATGGTGGTTTACTTGTCGTAGATCTAAGGACCGGTTCATGCGAGCACATGCCAGGATAACAGTGCCACCACAAGGCCAAGTATGGGTGCGGCTTAGCTAAGTAATTAGGTAAGTTGCTAGATTGTTATGGACTGTGGAAGGCGCGGGGAATGGGAGTTGAGTGAGGACTGCCCTGGGAACTGCATGGCACAAGAGGGGGCTCGTGGGTGGGAGAATTGGAGATTCTAGCCTGCCAGTGAAACCTTAGTGAGTCCATACATCTAGTAGCCCCTTTGTAAAGGCTATTTTTTGATCTCTTGTCCATACACCGACGGTTGTGTACTGGTGTAATGGAGGTTCTGCAGTGGCCGACGGGTGACGAAATCACAAACTTGTGGGTAAAGAGGTGCAAACTCTGCAGAGTATAAAACTATCATGATAGCCGAGCTTACGGTCACGAGCGCCTGGCCAACTTCCATGATTAGTTGGATGGTTATTTTGGGATGGTTTTGGATGGTTTTGGATATGGTTTGATTTTGGTTTGGTTTTCGGTACTGTTAAGTGCGGGTGATAAGATTGGTTGCATGACCGTTGAGTCATGGCAACGAGATTGGTCTCGGTGTGAGACGGAATTGTTTATGAGATGAAATGGTAGCAAATACGAGATGGTATCCGTGAGATGGTAGCGAATACAAGAAGGTATTCGTGAGCAAGAATGAGGTTGATTAATGTCTGATTGGGACATGGAAAGTGATGAACATAATGGAGGTACGATTGGTAATTTAATACATGTTGGGATTATGTTCACTTAAAGTTAAGATGCTGTTTTATCGTGGTTTTGATAAATAACTTTGTTTTCTGCAATGAGCCTTTTTATACCTACCTTGTTGTGAGCTACATATCATATTTTCCCGCACTTGCTGAGTACATCATTATACTCAAACTTGCATTATTATTTCATCATCAGCAACAAGAGAAGATTACTATGAAGACCAGGTGGAGCATTAGGAGTGTAATCTGTCCTCAACCTTGCCTGTGGGGGATGGAGTAGAGATGGAGCCACCGCTGCTGCTTAGATTGCTTCCGCACTAGTTAGAAGACTTCCGCTGCTAGAATAAAGACTTCCGCTGTTAGATTAAGACTTCCGCTGTTAGCATGCGTCCAAGACTCATGAGACAATGTAATAAACCATGTTATTCGTGGTAATATATATTCTGAATTCAGTTTGTGGAACATATGTGTATGTGTGATGAACATCCTGGGCACACATATGCATCAGTTCTCGGTTCCGTGGTTTTCCAGAGAATTGAGGGCGTCACAACCTGGCTGCCCTCAACCTACACCTATAAATTGGTGTGCTATGCCTCGACGCCCGAAGGTTTAGGTTACATCGGTTTATCGGGGCCCATATATCCGATATGCCTTCGGTACATTCAAAACTTGTTCAGCGGGGCCGCACACGGATCGGTCCTCAATCGACACGGACAGGGCTGCACCCACAAGACTTCCTCTTGCTGCGCCCTAGCCCCTGCCTAGTCTCATTTTCTTACTAAAGTGATATCACATCACTCGAACCAAACCCGTGTGTCCCAAAGCCTATACTCGCGAGTAGATTCCAACTACTCGACTTGTATTGAAGTTCTAGGAACATTAAGCACAGCCTGACTACTCGAGGACTTAGACCCTACCCACACTCTTGTGGGAATAATGTGGTTATGCACTTGGGGTTCCATCCATCCTACACCTAATGCACAAGTATATCTCAAGCTATGTGTGTATAAAGCAAAACTTTATAAACATGTTAAATACAAACCAGGGCTTGCCTTGTTGCTGCTGGTCAGTGGTTAGGGTCTTGTCCGTAAGTAGGAAGTCCAGCACTTCTGGGGTCTCCTCGCCTTCAGCGACTACACGTAGGAAAATTAACGATATGTCAATTTAAATGCAATGTTTGGAACTGAATATGTAAATACCATAACTCTAGATAGCCCTCCCATTTGGCTCTGAATTTTTATGGTGGCTTGGTAGGATTCTAACCAGAGACTTGACCAAGTTTCATCTGAAACAAAGTTCATTTGAGCTCGGTACAAATAAAAGTCTATTTCATCATTACTAGATCTTCTAAGGATTTCCAGGGATTTTCATGGCTCAACCCATTACTTTCTGGAAACTAGAGTTTGAGATGGTTCTAATGGAATTGGTTTCATGTAATTTGAAGAATCCTAGAGGAAGTTATACCCTAAACAAGATTTGAGAAAATCTGAAAAATGTTTCTGTACATTTTTCCATTTTCTCAGGGCAGTTCACTTAATCACACCATTAGGGGAACTAATGAACTTGGATGGATCTGAAATTTTTACTGTGAGTCATGAATTTTCAAATGAACATCCTAGCCAAATTTCAGAAATTTCCATAAAAGAATTCTCCAGATAAAATTCCCAACAGTTTCAATTTTAGGGAATTAATTCTGGAAAAAGAATAAGTTTCATAAGCTGAAACTTGTTTTTCTGGATAGTACTCGAAGAGTTGAATCCAAAAAATTTTGGTTCACTAAATTTGGAGCTTCCTAGCAAAAGTTATGGCTAGTTGAAGTTTGAACCAAATCTGAAAATCATAGAAATGTTTAAACTCTGGTTGTGGGCCCCCACTCTTTAAACCGGCCCACTGAGATCGCCGCCACACCGCAGCCCACGGGGTTTTACCCACACTTCTGCATCGGATCTCAGCCGCAAAACGGATCCCCGCTGGAAAACAGAGACTGACCGGTGGACCCGGCCCCTCTTCGTCTTCCTCGCGATAACCCGCGATCCCCACGGCGGCGCTTCGCCGGAGCTTTGACATAGCTAAAAGTGGAAGATCTAAATAAAGTAGGTCTCCCTTGTTCTAGCAAAATTGGTTTCATAATTGTTTGAACTACCTACAGGGAGAAATGGATTTTTGAAGTTGGTAGGAAAAGCTGGAAAAGTTCCTGTTTATTTTGAAATTTTCAATAAAGGCTGAGAATTGGAACAGATTGTACCCTAGTAAAAATAGTCCAATTATGCTCAAATTTTACAGAAGATCACTAGAGTTATGAAGGATCATCTAGCCAAATTTGAGCAAATTCCATTACAGGGATCTCCTGGAATTAATTCACAAATATTTAATTTCGATGAATTTTGGAGCAAATTCCAGGCACTTTAACACCAATTTATTCTGGAAAGTGCTGACTGAGAGGAATTTAACAAAATTTCTTTCAGAAATTTTGGACATTCTTCTGAAAGTTATGGAGGTTTGAAGTTTGGCATAAATCTGAACTTCGGGAAAATTTTAAAACCCTGGCCACGGGCCCCATGGTTTGAAATGGGCCACTGACAACACAGCCACACCGAAGCCCATGGGGTTTTACCCGCGCAGCCTCATCTGATCTAGGCCACAAACTAATCCGCGCGCCGAATACAGAGACTGATAGGTGGGACCGCCCCCACCCCCACCCCCGCCCCCGTCTACCTCGCGCTGCCCGCGCGGATACCCTCGTCGGAGACCTCGCCAGGAATGGGTTCCCGTGCCCCAAGCTTCACCAAATTCACCGCTTGTGAGTTTTCCAGCACGCTGAACACGATGGTGGGGTTGGTGAAGGGTGACAATGTCCAGAACAGTGCTTGTACCGGCGGCCCTGTCGAGTTCCACTTCGGCGACCTCGTTCTCACTCTGAAGTTGGTCATTCGGGCTAGGGTTTGCTCTAAAAGCACCAGTGAGTCATGGCCAATCTCAACCTGTATGCCAGCCTCCATGAAAATCGCCAGAGGTGGGACCTCACCGGCGACCCTAGCCTGCAAAACAGCGGTGGCGACAAAAACTCGGTTTCCGGTACCTCTACGCGATCATTTGAATGGCTAGGTCTTCAGAGAGGTTCGCAAGAGTATGGAGAAGCTAACCTAGGCTCATCTACCTTGGATCTACACGTATCACACTGAATTTCCCCGAAGAACTTTCGGTTTTCTAAAGAACCGCCCCATCTGCAATTGGAAATTCATCGGTTAGGGCGCAAGATGCTACGAGCTGGTGTGGGGAGAGCAACTACACTGAGCTACCAACCTCTCGTCGTTGTTTCTTGGTCGGGAGAGGCTGTGACTCGCCAGGTCGACGGTGAACCGAGGAGGCGCCAAACTTCGGTCCGTCGAAGGAAGTTTTGCCATGCTCGGGCTCTCACACGTCGATGGTCGACCGTTCTCATGCTGGGGATGTTGAGGACGATCTCCCGGTTCTGTTTTGTTGCTCAGCAGGGCTCCACACGGCTGAGAGCGCCGGTTCACATCCGAGGTCCGAGAAAATCTGAAAAATGTTTCTGTACATTTTTTCATTTTCTCAGGGCAGTTCACTTAATCACACCATTAGGGGGACTAATTAACATGGATGGATCTGAAATTTTTACTGTGAGTCAAGGATTTTCAAATGAACATCCTAGCCAAATTTCAGAATTTTCCATAAAAGAATTCTCCAGATAAAATTACCAACAGTTTAAATTTTAGGGAATTAATTCTGGAAAAAATAATAAGTTTCATAAGCTGAAACTTGTTTTGCTAGATAGTACTCAGAGAGTTGAATCCAAAAAAAATTGGTTCACTAAATTTGGAGTTTCCTAGCAAAAGTTATGGCTAGTTGAAGTTTGAACCAAATCTGAAAATCAGAGAAATGTTTAAACTCTGGTTGCGGGCCCCAATCTTTAAACCGGCCCACTGAGATCGCCGCCACACCGCAGCCCACGGGGTTTTACCCGCGCTTCTGCATCAGATCTCAGCCGCAAAACGGATCCCCGCTGGAAACAGAGACTGACCGGTGCACCCGGCCCCTCTTCGTCTTCCTCGCGACAACCCGCGATCCCACAGCGGCGCTTCGCCGGAGTTTTGACATAGCTAAAAGTGGAAGATCTAAATAAAGGAGGTCTCCCTTGTACTAGCAAAATTTGTTTCATAATTGTTTGAGCTACCTACAGGGAGAAATGGATTTTTGAAGTTGGTAGGAAAAGCTGAAAAAGTTTCTGTTTATTTTGAAATTTTCAATGAAGGCTAAGAATTGGAACAGATTTTACCCTAGTAAAAATAGTCCAATGATGCTCAAATTTTTACAGGAGATCACTAGAGTTATGAAGGATCATCTGGCCAAATTTGAGCAAATTCCATTACAGGGATCTCCTGGAATTAATTCACAAATATTTAATTTTGATGAATTTTGGAGCAAATTTCAGGCACTTTAATACCAATTTATTCTGCAAAGTTCTGACTGAGAGGAATCCAACAAAATTTGTTTCAGAAATTTTGGACATTCCTGCCGAAAGTTATGGAGGTTTGAAGTTTGGCCTAAATCTGAACTTCGGGAAAAATTTAAACCCTGGCCACGGGCCCCATGGTTTGAATTGGGCCACTGACAACGCAGCCACACCGAAGCCCACGGGGTTTTACCCGTGCAGCCTCATCTGATCCGGGCCGCAAACTGATCCCCGCGCCGAATACAGAGACTGATAGGTGGGACCCCCCCCCCCGTCTACTTCGCGCTGCCCGCGCGGATACCCTCGTCAGAGACCTCGCCAGGAATGGGTTCCCGTGCCCCAAGATTCACCAAATTCACCGCCTGTGAGTTTTCCAGCACACTGAACACGATGGTGGGGTTGGTGAAGGGTGCAATGGCCAAAACAGTGCTTCTACCGGCGGCCCTGTCGAGTTCCACTTTGGCGACCTCGTTCTCACTCTGAAGTTGGTCATTCGGGCTAGGGTTTGCTCCAAAAGCACCAGTGAGTCATGGCCAATCTCGACCTGTATGCCAGCCTCCATGAAAACCGCCGGAGGTGGGACCTCACCGGCGACCCTAGCCCGCAAAATAGCGGTGGAAAAAAAACTCGGTTTCCGGGACCTCTACGCGATCATTTGAATGGCTAGGTCTTCGAAGAGGTTCGCAAGAGTATGGAGAAGCTAACCTAGGCTCATCTACTGTGGATCTACACGTGTCACACTGAATTTTCCCGAAGAACTTTCGATTTTCTAAAGAACCACCCCATCCGCAATTGGAAATTCGTCGGCTAGGGCGCAAGATGCTACGAGATGGTGCGGGGAGAGCAACTACACTGAGCTACCAAACTCTCGTCGTCGTTTCTTGGTCGGGAGAGGCTGTGAGTCGCCGGGTCGACGGTGAACCGAGGAGGCGCCAAACTTCGGTCCGTCGAAGGAAGTTTTGCCATGCTCGGGCTCTCACACGTCGATGGTCTTCCGTTCTCATGCCGCGGACGTCGAGGATGATCTCCCGGTTCCGTTTTGTTGCTCAGCAGGGCTCCGCACGGCCGAGAGCGCCGGTTCACATCTGAGGTCCGAGGCGGCGCGAGTTCTGTCCAGTGGTGGGAGGAATTTTCGCTCGCTCAATGTGTGATGGCTCAATGAAATGAGGAAGTGCGTGAAGGGATAGTTCTGTGGCCGGCCCTGCTGCTTAAGACGTGGAGGAGGCGTGGGTGAGGTGGAGGGCACATCGGCATGCCGCTCGGCCAGCCGCGCGCGCCAAGCAGCTTTGTGGCGTCAGTGAACAAAACAGAGAACCGACTGTGTTGCACTGGCAAGCTGACTTGTGGGTCCCACTCCCCTAATAAAGCTACTGATATTTTTCTAGCTTCCTCACAAAGTAATGGGTTTGAATTTGAATTCCACTGAATTCTATTTCAGTTGGAAAGTTTGAATTGCAATTGGGTTTTTAAATTTGAATCAACATTTGAATTTCTCCCCTTTTATTGATTCAAAACCCTAGCAAACTAAACCCAAATAATCTCAATTTTTGTATGGATACTATTTCAAATTTGGAGAACACATTTGTGAACCCAATTTGCCATTTTGGAGAAGTTTGAATTTTGGAACTGAAATTTGAATTCAGATTTGAGTGCTTCCTCTCTTAATTCCAAACAAATAATAAACCCCGTTCAAATGAGCTGAAATTTGGTAGGCTTAATATTTAAACTATGGAGAACTAAATTTTCAGTTTAGCTCCCCATGTTTGTAAGTTTTTGCAAGTTCGACTCAGCCCTTTGAACTCACATTGTTATAATCAAAAATTTTAATTCCCCTCATTTTTCATAAGTGGGAATTAGCTGAGCCACTTGCTACAATTTTGGAGATTTTACAATATCCTGGGGTACAACTATGCGGTTGTTAAACCAGATAGTACCCTCTTTATCCTTGCGGAACATTTTCAATTCACCGATGTCCACTCTTTCCCGTAGGTGAGACATACCCTTGTCTCTCTTCTGAGCCTCTACAATCTCATCTCGGATTGTATGAATGAGGGCGAGATTAAACAGCGATCCGTAGGGAACTAAGCGCGGGCTTGGTTCTCCTTCTTCATTTGCAGCCATGGCTAAATGGTGAACGTGGCCTTTCCAACTAAATGTGTCAGCATCCACATTCGCTTTGCCCGGATGGTAATGAATTTCAAGTTCATAATCCTTGATTAATTCTAGCCATCTTCGCTGCCTCATGTCCAGTTCTTTTTGTGTAAAGATGTACTTTAAGCTTTTGTGGTCTGTGTAAAGATGTACTAGATTGCATAGTAAATAATGTCTCCACATTTTCAAAGCAAGGACCACTATAGAAAGTTCAAGGTCGTGCATCGGGTGATAGGGTGAAACCCGGGGGTGGCCCGATCTTCACGGCAGTAAGTACGATGAAGGGCAAATGAAAAGAACGGACAGTGGAACGAACAATGGTAACTAGCTAAAAACATAACGGTAACTAGCTTTATACCTGCCGAGGTTGGATGCGACCAAGTGACGGGGAGAGAGGCACCGAAGTCTTGGAGAACTTGAACTCGATCTCCAAACGACCAAAGAACCACAATCCAAGATAACTAGCTTTATACCAGCCAAGGTTGGTTGCGACCAAGCGACGGGGAGAGAGGCACTGCAACCTTAAGAATTTCGACTCGATCTCCAAACAACCGCAGAACCACAAACCGAAAACTAATCCACACAAAAGGCCCGGAAGCCTAGAGCATGAATTAAGGGACCACTTCACAAGTCCATGAAGAACCAGAATGAACAAAGGTGTGCAAGGCACTCAGAATTATATTGTTTATCAAATGATCAATGGTTGTTTTTCCAGGAGCACAAGGGTAATATTTATACAAGGAACAACCCTCCTAGCTAGGTGTGAACTTACGTCACCACGTTTTGAGGTGGGAAACCAGCTACTGAGCAATTGACGAAGTAGTCTTTGATCCTGGCGCGTCTTGTCACCTTCTGTGCAGTCTTTAGTAATTTAACCATAACTTCTGCTTGGAAAGTCCAAACGATGCACCGTTTATTGAGTTTGAAAGTACACTTGATAAGATTTCAAACCATGCATATTATGGGCTCTGAAACGTGACAGATTGGTACAGGATTACATGTGAAGTTGAGGTTCCTGCAGTGTACCCGTTCTCAGTTCAGACAGGGCGAACAATCGCGCCAACGAAAGTTCGGACAGTGTGAACTGACTTGGTTCTTTTTTGTGCCAGCCAATGATATTCTTTCATGGGTAAACCTGAGTAACACGTAATTACATGACTTAGGTAGCATATCATTCTAATCAATATTAAAATATAATCCATAGAGGAAAGAATTCACCTCTTGTTTGAGTTTTTGAACATGAGTGTGCATAGCAAGTCCTTCATAAGCTCTTGTACGTGTATGTGATGCTGGGATGTCCACATCATTGGGTAATTCTGCTCATGACCCCTGAGTTGTCGAGATCCATACACGACCACGCGTCCTTCTTGCATCAGCACACAACCAAGACCGATGCTGGATGCATCACAATAAACATCAAACGGCTTTGTTGTTTCTGGCTGGTTCAAAACCGGAGCTGTGGTGAGATGCTTCACTAACGTTTGAAAAGCTTACTCACATGATTGGCTCCAATCATACTTGGTGCTTTTTTTCAACAGCTTCATCATAGGTTTAGCAAGGATAAATTTGGAATGAATCTCCAGTAATAACCCGCTAAAACTAGGAAACTCCTCACTTCATGAACATATGTTGGAGATTTCTAATTCAGCACTTGCTCGATTTTACTTGGATCTAAAGCAATGCCATACGCTGAAATGATATGTACAAGAAATGGCACTTGGCTGATCCAAAACTCACATTTGTTGAACTTTGCACAGAGCTTGTGATCTCTCAAGCGTTGGAGTACAATACGCAAATGTTCAGCGTGTTCTTCTTCTGATTTAGAATAGACCAATATGTCATCGATAAAAACCACGACAAACTTATCTAACTCCGGCATGAACACAGAGTTCATGAGATACATAAAATGAGTCGGAGCATTGGTCAACCTAAATGACATGACAAGATATTCATAAAGCCCATATCTTGTCGAGAACGCCGTCTTTGGTACATCTTCTGCCCGGATCTTTATCTGATGGTACCCGGACCGAAGATCCATCTTGGAGAATACCTAAGCACCCACTAGTTGATCGAACAAAATATTGATGCACGGTAGTGAATACTTATTCTTGATAGTGACGGCATTCAATGGACGATAATCTACACATAATCTCAATGTCTCGTCCTTCTTCTTAACAAAGAGAGTGGAACAGCCCCAAGGTGATTAACTTGGGCGTATAAAACCTTTGTCCATGAGGTCATTCAGCTGCTCCTTAAATTCTGCTAGCTCCTTCGGTGCCATTTTGTATGGTCGCCTAGAAATTGGTGTGGTTCCCGGTGCTAATTCAATCTTGAACTCCACATCACGTTTGGGCGCATGCCCGGTAAGTCATCGGGAAACACGTCTGAATATTCACATACCACTGGAATATCCTCAAGCTTAGGAGATTCAATATGATACACTGCTGCAACTCGTTGTGATGGATCCACAAGATTCAATGTTTTGCAACCGTGCATTGGGGAATTCAACTGTCCAGTCCGAGAACTGATGTCAAAGATAGCTCCATAATGTGTCAACCATGACATTCCCAAAATAACATCAATCTATTGGCCCTTGAGTATGATAAGGCTTGCAGGACAGATGTTTCCACCCAAACACAAAGGTTTGTCATTTCAGGCAGGTCCATATGATAGTAAAAATATACAACTCCGTATAACTGCCATACGGGTCATCCATGTGTCAGGCCACGCCTCAAGGTACATGATCTTGTTATTCACCACCCGATGGAGGGCTCCACACCTTTGCAATTAAGCACACCGGTGGAATCGCACTTTTATATGCCTCATAGGACATGAAGAGTCCTAGAGAACATACTTCGTGTTACTAACCACACGATGGGGTCTCCTCCTCTTGCCCCTGGGTTTGCGCACTGGAGGCTAGTGCATTTCATATGTCTCTAAGACATGAAGAGTCTTAGAAAACATATTCACTTACCATTCATTTATGAACGGGACATCCCACACTACTTTCCTCGTATGGAGGAGCTAACCAAAATTGATCCGCTTTTTGTGGCGTTCCTTAATATTCTTACCTCCACGTAGGTGCGTTGTTACATAATTGAAATAATGAATATTAACACAAGTCAGCTTGCCACCTTACGTAACTATATTATTAATAGTTCTTATGTGGGCATACTATACGTTTCTCACTCGTATACCTCTAAATTTTCAAAAATATGCTATTTTCATGCGTGTTATTCCCAATGCGGCTCTAGTACCATGTCTGTGGGGAACCCCTCCGGGATCCCACTCTAGGAATCGCATTGGGTGGTGTCGTGCGATGCGGCACCCAACAGCATACACGAGAAGACAGTAAAACATAAGGAATGCTTTATTTCTCAAGATACTCTTTTACAACATAATGTACACAAGTTGTACATACGCAGCGGAATTTAAAACTATACAATTACTCACTCTCGGCCCTAACTACGCTGAAGAGAAGTCGTTCAGCCCGTGAACGCTTCCTACTAGCTTCACCAAAATAAGGCAGCGGCTAGGTTTCCGGTGAGTTGAACAAACCGTAAGGTTCGACGTCTCACCGAACAACCATCTTCATGGCATCCTGCTACCTACAAAAACAACTACGAAGCAACCGTGAGCACTAAGGCTCAGCAAGTCTTAACCGTCAATCCTAAACATGTAACTCTACATGCAGGAGTTGTAAGAAGATAGGAATATGAAATTTGAAAAATGAAGCTTGGCTAAACTTGATCCTTATATTCAGATTCTTATAGCAGTCATTTTAGTGGTCCTCATGCCTCACAACACCGGAAGTCCACAATCAAACAAGAAACGCTTATCCTGATGTTGCTAGCCTAAGGTGGAATAGAAATTTAGTTGCACTATATCTACTTCAGTCAAGGTTTCAATACAATTATAAGCCAAGATCAATATCTTAAGAGACTTAGTTCCTCTTCTTACTACATCACAGCGCAGTGGGCAAGTACGTTCAATCCTTAACCGCGAGCGACTGTGATTCGAATCAATAACAACCCGGAATACATGACACAAACACCCGCCTCGAAAGACTCACTCTAGAGCTCTTTCTTACGTTGTATGCAGCAACCTTTCACACAACACCCCGACACAGAAAAATGCTTCGCCCGGAGCAGGATGGTCCTCTACGCAGACACGTCAAAGTTGCCCCTAAAGTATTTACACCTCCTGACTTCTCAACTCAATTCTTAGATGAAGGATGAGTTTCTACATCACGGTCCATCGAGTTACATCGGTTTCATGGGTCTCATACCCCACAATGTATCCGGTACAGCTCAAACTTATCCAGCAGGGCTGCATATGGTGCGGTCCTTAACCGACACGGACGGGGCTAATACCCAACCTCCACATTAGCCTTACCATAACCGGCCCAGGCCCGATGTGGTCCCAAGCATTGTCACACCCATCGGGTCGAGACAACCATGAGCGTTCCATCCCACAGGAACTCCCCATCTCACTTTCTTTGAGGGTTCTCTTATCAACAACTTCCTCTCACGAGTAGATTCTGCTACTCGACCTTTCTCGCGAGTAGCTTTTAACTACTCGACTTCTACCGGTCTAGACATTAGCCTAGCCATCTACGACGAGGCAAATCCTACACTAGACCTTCTATTCAGGGTTATAATCGCCATGCAAGTGGGTATCAAGCATCCTACACGTAATGCACAATATCAACTCTAATCAACTTTAAGTGAGAGTAAAGACAATTTGAAAAGGCAATTATATGCAAACCGGGGCTTGCCTTGCTCATCAGTTTTGTTAGTGAAACTAGAAAGTTAGTCTTCATCTGGAGAATCCGCCAAACCTGTCATGATATGGAGATCCTCGCCTCTGAGTTGAACTCCACGTCGAGCGTCGACATCACGTGAGCTATTGAGATATAATGCACATATATTTCAAAAGTAACTTAGCAAATGCTTTGAAACTGTTGTATAAGTTAACTACGACTAAGAGGGGAAAACAACAGCAAGGTTTCTGTTGTTGGATCTACAACACTAGAGAGGATGATTTAAATGGATGAACCCACTATTTGTTGGGTTAAGAAATACATATGTCCCTTGAGAGACATATGCAAGCATTTGGAAGGATATGGCTGAAAACAGGGGAAGATGAATTATAATGCCTCTGAAACTTTTACAGTAGTCCATGGATCCCTCAGAGATACTGCCTGCCAAATTTCAGAGAAAAATGCTAAGAAAGGTGGTCTTAAGAATTCTCTAAGTAAGTGGGATTTTCTGCTTTAACCAAGCAATTCTAGAGTGTTGGCATGCTGATAAATGGACTATTTATGAATTACACATTCTCATGAGTCCATAGGACTTGGTTTTATCAATTTTGAAGTTTCCTACATGGAGATATGGATTTTACAATAGTTGGGAAAAAGCTGGAATTGTCTCTGTTCTTTTTCCTTTTTTTCAGAGACATACAGGATTGACACAGTATTTGGCCAAGCAAATGAGGTCCAATGCCTCTAAAAATTTTACTGGAGTTCAAGTATATTTGGGGGAAGGTTCTGCACAAAATTGCGAATTTTCCAAATAACAGAACTCCTGGAATTAATTCTATAAGTTTTTTTTCTTAAATGAATTAATGAGCGAAATCCAGGGACTTTCATAAATATTGGGATGCACCCTTGCATAGTACTCACTGAGAGGAACCCAATGCAATTTATTTGGGAATTTTTGGACAATTCTACACAAAGTTGTGGCCTTTCAAAGTTCGAACAGAAAATTGAAAAATCGGAGAAATGTTTAAAACACTGCCAGCGGGGCCCACGCTACAGTTTCTTCTTCCTCACGACAGCCGGGCTCGGGCGGCGGTGTACTCCGGTGAGGGTCGCCGGAATTGACTTCCCGGCTGCCTCTCGGGCCAAATCTCGCCCCCCCCTTTCCGCAACACTGAACTCATCTAGGGGGTCGCCGGCCGCCGGCGATGGCCGGAACACCGTGCACAACTACGACAATCACATTTAGGGTTCCGGCGACCTCGGGCAAGCTCAATTCTCCACTAAAGCTTCGGTTCTTTGGCCCTAGAGTATCAGTGGAGTGTGTAGAACATGAATTGAGAAGCCTTGGAAACTGAAAACGTCGGGCTGCTGTCGCGCACTCAGCCGAGGGAAGAAAAGAACAGAATCTGTTCTGTACAGAGACAATGACATGTGGGGTCCACAGTGGTTCACTCCCCCTCCTCTCTGTACTTTCAGATTCCCGCACATTGGTTGTCCAAATTTCACCAAATTTGGAGGGTAAGCCAAACAAAATATGGGGAACTCAATTCTGAACTCAGATTTTGAAATTGAGCAAGTTTGGTTCAGTTTCCAAATTCAAATTTGAATTTGAACGTGCTCTCAATTCTTAATTTGAATAAATGGTATATGAGCTCCAAAATTATCCAAATTTGGAATGTAAGCTCTTTGATACATAGGGAATGCACTGGTTGTATACATTTGTGAAATCTGAACATGAATCCTTTTAAAGAACTCAAATTATGTTTAAATTTTTCCCCCACCCTACTCATAGAGGATGTGCACATGAGTTTAAATTAGGGAGTGAAATTTTTTCCTCATGTTAACATGTTAAGCATGAGTTAAAGAAAATAAATTAACTCCCTCAAATGTCCATTTTTGTGTTTCATTATTTTATGTGACACATAATCGTTTTCCTTCTCCTCAACTTTGCTTCATAAGTTGAAATGTAACTTTACAAAAGTTAGGGCTGTTACAACATCAAGACCGAGAGGAATGCCAGCAAAGTTCTTACTCAGATTTTCTCGCGACGTATTGTGAGGGCCTTCCCCATCACGGGGTTGTGCCGCTCGCCCGGAAATCGCATTGGGTGGTGTCGTGCGATGCGGCACCCAACAGCACATATATAAGGAAGTCGTATCACAACAAATGCGGAAGCTTACAAGTAGTCTTTGTAAATAATTCACATCAAATAACTACAGCGAAAGACTATAATCATCTCACGTCTAATATCTACTAAGCACTCGAGAAGATGTTCAGCCCGCGGACTCTCCTCGGTAGCAACACGAAGACATATGACAGCAGCTGGGTTCTCCATGTGTTAAACGACTCGGAAGTCTCCAAGTCTCGCCGTACAACCTCCTCATAGCATCGATGTTAACCTGCAAAACCACTCATATAGTAAGCGTAAGCACATAGGCTCAGCAAGGCTGATTCGTCTCCTCTAAAACTTGTCCAACAGGGCCAAGTACGGACGGGCCTTAATCAACACAGGCCAGGGCTATGCACGCACGGACCTCGGCCTCCTGCATCTCTATCTTCTGCCCGGTCTCAATTTCTCACTTGTGAATTTTCCTCAATGATTCTATTCATAACCCATTACGGTGAAACCAAGCCCTAAACTCGTGAGTAGATTCCAACTACTCGACTTTTACCGTCCTTCTAAAGTAACATTTAGCGTAGCCTAAATCCACTCAGCGAGGAACTAATATACCCATTCTCTCTTGGGTTAACTTTGGTCATGCAATTAGGTTTCAAACATCTAGACCTAATGCACAATATCACCTCATAGCTATGATCTCAATAATGGAAAACTTTATAAAAAATGTTTGGATGCAAACCGGGGCTTGCCTGTTTTGCAGGTGACTAAGAGTATATATTCAGTTAGTGTAGTTGATCACTTGAGGCTTGATCATTTTACTCCTTAATTCACACCTCCTTTTGCTTCACAATTCTTCAAGTCGATGACTATACGATATGGGATGCACATGTATTTAATTCTAAAGCTTTTGCTATAAAGGTCTAATGACAAGTTAAAAACTGGAACTCTGTTTAAGAATTTAAAATGGAACTGGTGCTAGTGGGTGGGGTTGGGTTAAGCAAAAGTGATCAAGTGCTAAGTGTATCCCCTACTTGTGGTTTATTCACCTAAAGAGGATAACCAGAAAATTGATGATCCAGAGCACCAATGGAGCTGAAATTTTTCATATGAGTTTTTCGTCACAAGAATGGACTAAAAATTAGCACTTTTCACTGAGTGGTTTACTCAGAACAATTCCCTAAGCATTTAGGCAAAAAGGAATTAATTATGAAATAAGTTACATGTTCATGCCAAACTTAGTGAACTAAAATTTCAATTATAGTTCATAGAGCATGCATGAATTTTCCTAGGATTTTTTAAGCTAAGAATTGCCCAGAACTGATTTTCCAAGTTTGGGACTTTTTCTGAAAATTTTCTGTATTCATTTGAATACAGCAAATTGTAATATGAATTCTCCTACTCAAATCAACTCTAAATGAGCTGAAAAAATAGCTGCTGAATTTTTGGGCAGCAGCACCACTTCTTCCTCTTCTTCAATGAAAATACTCTCCCCCTGCGGATATGGATCCGGACCTGCAATATTTGAACTAGTACCTGGGCTAGCTTCATCAAAACAAACCTCACAAGTCTATACAATTTTGTTAGTATCAAGTAAAAGCACACGGTAGCCTCTAGTATGAGATGGATAACCAAGAAACATGCCATCAACAGATCTAGCTTCAAATTTATCAAGATTACCATGTTTCTTAACAAAGCATTTGCAACCAAAGACCCTAAAGTGTGTGACACTAGGCCTATGTCCAAACCTGAGCTCATATGGTGTTTTACCTAGCTTAGCACGCAAGAAAACATGATTTGAGACATAACAAGCGGTTGCAATTGCATCAGCCCAAAATTTTCTAGGAGTTTGATATTCATCAAGCATAGTCCTAGCCATCTCAACTAAGGTTCTGTTCTTTCTCTCTACAACATCGTTTTGTTGAGGTACATATGGTGAAGAAAATTGATGATTTATTGCATTTTCAGCACAAAAGTGATCAAACGATTGATTTTTAAATTCGGTTCCATTATCACTTCTAATTGCTCTTAAAGATCTTGGGTGATCAATTGATAATCTAAGAAATAAAGTTCTAAAGTGACTAAAAGCTTCATTCTTAGATGCCATAAAGTAAACCCAAGAGTATCTAGAATAGTCATCAACAATCACAAGAATATACATTTACCTCCGAAGGATTGAACACGTGAAGGTCCTACGGTGTCAAGGTGTAAAAGTTGACCCGGTTCAGTTGTCATGGTCATTGTGAGAGGAGCATGTGAACCTGCAACCATCTTAGCATGTCTACAAGAAGAGCACACAATTTCTTTGTCCCCTTTAAGCTTAGTCAGCCCACGTATACGATCAAGAGCACTAACACGCGTCAGATGATCAAAGCCTACGTGACCAAGTCTACGATGCCAAAAATATAAATCTTTGGAATCATTTGCAACTAGACATCTATGCTTAGAGGAAGACATATCAAAATCAGCTTTAAAAACTCTTCCAAACCGAGACATGTTAAAAATAAGCTCACTATTTGAACCTACAACTTTGCAGCAATTTTTATTGAAAATAATTTCCAGATTTTCATCTAGCAATTGTGAAACAGAAAGCAAGTTGTATTTCAAATTTTTTACAAGTGCCACATCCTTCAAAGTGTAGTGATCATTTACTCTAACCGAACCCTTAGCAATTATAGGAGTTGAAGAATTATAGGCAAAAGTAACATTCTCTACATGTGACACAAAAGAGAGAGAGGAGAACCATTCTTTGTTACCGGTCATGTGGCGTGAGCAACCTGAATCCACAATCCAAATATTCTCCTTCCTCAAGCCTGTAATCTACATAGAAGCACAATACGTCGATGACTCAATACTGGGGTTAGTTAAAAGGCATTTAGGAATCCAGTACTGAGTCACACGACGTCCAGCAGGAATACATGCGAAAGCTGAGATAAAACAGCAGGTTTATGAGTCAAAATTTGAGATTTTTTGTTCTTAACTACTGACCTATGAGGTGTTACTTGTGAAGCACGAAAATCAGTAGCTCCGGAGGCAAAAACGGAAGGTCCGGAGGCAAAAACTGAAGCTCCGGAGGCAAAAACTGAAGCTCCAGAGGTAAACTTTGAATATTTCTGACTCATAACAGCAGGTTGCATGTTCCTGACATTCGGTTTAGGTATGTGCAGCAAATTTTGCATGAGAGTTATAAGATCTAGCTTGCATTTTTTCCTTTTTATGTTGTTTAGCTAGTCTATAACAAAAATCTATGACATGACCATCTCTACCAAATAGGTACAATGAAATTTAACTTTGTGTTCATGTCTAGATGAGCATGCAGTATGCTTATTTGAACCCGAATGTGACAACACTCCTGCAGATTTAAAAATCACTTCTTTTTGTTTAGGAACTGTTTGAATCAAACCACTTCCTAATAATTTTACAATTTTTGGTGGATGTTCCTTAGCATGAGCATGTGAATCAAAACCTAAACCAGTTTTATCATTGCAAGACTTGGAAGAATTCAGCAGCAAATTTAGGTTCTTATTCCCATTACAAAACTGATCTAATGTCTTATGCATGTTATCAAGTTTATTTGATAGATCAAGACAATTTTCACATGAAGTTTTTCCTTTTAATTTGCAATTGGAACAATATTTAACTTCATGAGAACGTAAAGCATTGTTCAGTATAGAAATTTCTTTCATAGCATCTTGTAGTTTCTTATCAAGATCATCGCAAGTAGAACAATGCAAATCAATTGTAGAACAACAAGCATCTTTCAAGTTTTTATCATTAAGTGCAGCAAGCTTTTTGTTCTTTTTTATTTCAAGTTCAAGTTTATCAAGTGTGGAGATGTGTGCACTTCTTAGAGAGGACAATTGTTCATATATTAAATCACATGAGGAACAAGAATCATCACTAGGAATCAAGGAATTTAAACGATTAATTTCAGATTCTAGTGACTCAATTTTAACAGCATTGTCCCTAAGCTTTTTGTCCTTTTTTTAACAATAATAGTGGCACGGGAAATAGCATCACACATTTCTTCGTGTTGTGGCAAAACTGATCATGCCGAGAGTTGATAAGGGTGAGGTTGAGGTGGTTTAGTTGAGTGGGGACCGATCGGCAGCGTCGAGCTCGTGCTGGCGCTGGCAAGTAGCTGCTGTCGAACACTCGGCAGTAGAAAACAGAGACCGGTTTGCTTCTCTGCAAATTTTTTGCCTGCCCCTGCCAATTGGGTTCCACATTTTCTTCTCCCTGATGTGGACATCACTCCTACGGATATACATAACACTCCCATGTTAGACATGCAAGATCCAATTACTAGAGCTCGAGTAAGACAATTGAATTTAGAGGTGAGCTCGTTCCTGAACAATTCTTTATATGTGAATTTTGAGTGTATATCGCTACCTAATGGAGTAATTATGATTAGGAACCATGAAGAGGACATGAAGATACATGGAGAGGGGTTTGGAGGCGTGAAGGACCAGAAAATACGCCAACAAGAAGCTAGAGACTGAGCCAACCTCAAACTCGAGTTCAACTCGGGGCCCAGGAGCAGTCCACCTTAAAATGGATGCTCAGGAGGCATACGGACTCCGTTTTGACGTTCTACATATGCACGGAAAGATGAGAGGATAAAATTTCCAATGCCACTGCCCCCACATCAAAATTCCTTTGGTGTCGAAGGTAATCTTTGAAACAATATCAAGTTTAGAGTCTGTCAGGGTGTTGCATCACCTAGTTGGGCTATTGGGCCTTGTATCGAGTCCAAGTCCATTATGTACGTGTCTTAGGGTTAGGTCACGACCCCAGCAACCCCCTGGTAGTCCTCCACCTCCTTTATACCCCCTAGCCGCCATCACAAATAGCTGGATTTTGCTTAGATTATTCTGTCAAGAACAGTTTCGCCGTTCATCGGTTTGTGAGACCCCAACTTTGAGTGCTTCATATCTTTCAGCAATTTGGTTGTGTTTTTTCTTGTTCTTGACAGGGACCACGCCGCCCTTTCAATCACGGGGCCGTGCCACTTGCCCGGGAATCGCATTGGTTGGTTCCGTGTTGTGCTGCACCCAACAGCACACATATAAGGAACAATGTATTACATAAAACAATAGCGGAAGCTTACAAGTTTTTCTTTGCAATTAGTTTACATCAAGTAGCTACAGCAGAAGTCTATAAACGGCTCACGTTGAATAACTAAAGAGCACTCGAGAAGAGGTCCAGCCCGCGGACTCCTCTCGCTAGCAACATGAAGACAACAACAGCGGTTGGGTTCTCCATGTGTTAAACGACTCGGAAGTCTCCAAGTCTCACTGGACAACCTTCTTCTTAGCATCAATGTTAACCTGCAAAACCACTCATATAGCAAGCGTGAGTACATAGGCTCAGCAAGATGGATCCATCTCTCCTAAACAAGAAACTCTACATGCACGATAGATTGAAATAGGGTAGCTGAATTTGCATAAAGGACTCGCCTAATGTTGATCCTTAACTTTCAGATTTTTAAGACTCATTGTAAAGACTTTGAGCTGAACAGCATCGCAACTCCACAATCAAACAAGAAACGCTTTGTTGCGATGCTTCTTGCACAAAGTGAAGTAAAGTTTAATGAGCACTATATCTAATGCAAGCATGGTTCCAATACAACTTAAATCACAGCCTTATCAAGTTCAAAACAAACCATTCAGTTGTTACTACGTCAAGACGCACTGGGCAAGTATGCTCATATGACCACGAGCGACGGTGATTCGAATCATTGCATGCCCAGACTACATGACACGTACACCCGTACTCCGAGTTGCCGGCAGAAACCTCGACTGTGAAATGGTACATAAAAACTTTTCAGCGGAAGCAACAAAACACCCCTCAGCAGAAAACCGGTCTGTTAAAGAAACCATGTGTGCGACTAATCTAAACGTTTTCAACTGTGACAAAACTAGTATAGATTGTATAGAATTAAGTCACGAAGACGTCACAACAAGAATCATGAAAATCCGTTGAGAGAAACTCAAGTTACGATCGAAAGATCGAACAACGGTTAATCTGTCATACGCGAGAAAAACAGTTCCGGAATACTGCAAAAAAACTCGTGTAGATCAGAAACCACAAATTCAATGACCGTGAAATTTTCACAGATGATAGATAATCAAGTTATGAAGACAATCCAAAAATAATCACATCAATTGGATCTGTAAAACTCGAGTTATGATAAAACCACCGAAGCAAGGTAGTGCTGAACAGAAACTTGACGAGAAAAGCTTGTCTGAAATAAGTCGGACGAACAAGGCACAAAAGTTCCTTTAGAATACGAATTTTATTTATCAAAACACAAGAGGAACAGCCCCAAAGTCGTGCTCTCCATGAGCCTTGGCCTCCCTTGCTTATATAACCAGCTCTATGGCCAATCCAATTCAAACTAGGACTCCTACTCCTACTTGGATTCAAACTGTAACTTTCTAATACTGCTCAAGACTCTTCTACACGCAGATAGAAGCAATCTTAAGACTTCCAAACACCTTAGTAACGTCCCAAACATTCCTAAAACAACTCAAATTCGTGACCCACATGAAATCCTATCATAACCAACTCAAAACTTTTCATATTTGAGTCAAACACGACTCAGCCGCAGCCTGAGTCCATAACCTAGTCGGTTGAACCTTTCTGACCAATTCTTTACGTCCACATCTCTTCATCATGCCTTGGAACCATGCAGCCACGTCCATGCACTCCTTGCACACGTGCAAACATCTTCCAACGACGTCCAAGATACCTTCATATGCATTGTTCTTGATTCAAACATATTGCGCAACCTCCCGATCAACTCAACCACAATTCATCCCGAATTTGGTTGTTGAACCTCATCTTCTCCCTAAGACTAGTTCAATGGATCCCGTCACCAGCCATGTCTTGAACTCAAGCAATACCTGCACATGAATAAACAACCAATACTTCCGAGCACAAGTCCTCGACTTGACTCTCGTTAGTTCCGAAACTATAACATCTTACATGAGCACCTCACATAAGCATGTTGTAAACCATAGCAAAATGATATCAGCCATAACCAGCAAAACACACCAAAAACTTAGTAAAATAATATTAAGCAAACTTTCCATAAGAGTAAAGAAAGTTCAAAACATTGCAAGTTAAAAGCAGAACCATTGCAATCAAGCTCCGAACCTTACCAAAGCTAACCGGACCTTGAACCAGAGCTTACCAAAACTAGTCGGACCCAGCGCCGGAGCTTACTAAAGCTTAGTCGGACCTAGCACGGAACTTACCAAAACTAGTTGGACCTAGCACCGGAGCTAGCAAAAACAAGTCGGACCTAGCCAAAATAAGTGAGACCTAGACAAAGCAAGTCGGACCTTACGTCGGACCTTGCCGGAGCTACCCAAAACAAGTCGGACCTATCGTCGGACCTTGCAGGAGCTCGGACCTAGAGTCGGACCTTGTTAAAAAGGTGTTTTGGTAGTATTCAAAACTTTTATCGTCAAAGCCAATGTATTCAGCACACATAGGTCTCACAATCTCCCCCTTGATGAATGCATTGGCAACACCACTTAAAATCCGAACATTGGCTTATTCACATGAAAAGTTTTGAAAACAATTTCTCCCCCTTTGTAAATCAGAAATAAAATGAGAAGATTTAATTTGTTATGAGCATATTATAACTTATAAAACAAAGCTCACCAAATCATACTATCAAGTAACTTACACTATCACATCGATGAGATACATAAAGTAGTGTAAGCCATGCTAGAGATCAAGTGTAATTTTCAATTTAAGCAAGTCATGATCTCACAAACTTAACTATTTCAAGACCTGAAAGCATGACACTTGTTGCTGCATTTTATTTATCATTTAAAGCACAAATTTTGATCTTATGACATTTGCAAGAGATTATATGCAGCATCAGCCTTATTCTAACCAACCAAGCCAAGCCTATGTCATTTGACAGTCAGAAGCTTAAGGACATGGTTTTAGTCATACACAACTCCTTTCAAGTTCATATCTAAGTGCAATGATAAGCCATCTCAAAAGAAGAAGTGTGATGCATGCATATTCTCTTGATCTTTTCTCATTTTTTTATTTGAACATAAAAACTCAACATGTGAGTTGATTACTTGATTAATTCTTTATGATTAAAAGCACTTGTGAGCATGCAATAAGTTCAAAACAGCAAGAAAGTTCGACCATGACCAGATTTAGTGTAAGTAATTTTTCCAATTACTAGACATGGTAAAAACTACAAAATGTATAACACGAGTAATGTAGTAAGAACTTTCAGCATGAAAAAGGAATCACAAAGTCATATATGCATGAAATACTATGCTCATATTGTTTTAATTTCAGATTCACACATAGACTTCCCAAGTTTCAAAATTTTTCCTCAATTTAAGCCATGAGGATGCATAACCCCTATTTCACTATGAATGTAACAAAAACGAGTGAAATCCAAAGGTTTTGTAAAAATGTCAGCCAATTGTTGTTCGTTATCTACATGGTGAAGCACAATGTTCCCTTTTTCAACATTATCACGGAGAAAGTGATACCTAATGTCAACGTGCTTAGTTCTCGAATGTTGCACGGGGTTTTTAGCAATGCAAATGGCACTAGTGTTATCACAAAACAGTGGAACACTATCTAGAGCAACCCCATAGTCCTTAAGTGTTTGAACAATCCAAAGAATTTGTGAGCAAGCACTAGCAGCAGCTACATATTCAGATTCGGCTGTGGATTGTGCAACTGAACTTTGTTTTCTAGAGGACCAGGCAACAAGTGAATTACCAAGAAAATGACAAGCACCAGAAGTACTTTTCCTATCAATCCTACAACCCCCAAAATCAGCATCGGAAAAAGCTTTCAAAGTAACGGTTGAGGAAGAAGGAAGAAAAATGCCAAATTCTTGAGTTCCATGTAAGTACCTGAGAATCCTTTTGACGGCTTGACGATGTGAAGCACGTGGGGAGGCTTGAAACAATGCACAAAGACATACGCTGAATTGTATGTCTGGTCTTGATGCCGTGAGATACAAAAGTGATCCGATCATGCTTCTATATTCTTTTTGATCAACGGGATCACAATCTTCATCAAGTTCAAGTGTTGTTGCTGTTCCCATTGGTGTCCGAAGAGGCTTGCTTTTGTCCTTTTGAAGCGCCTTAGGAGATCTTTTGTATACTTTGTTTGATGCACAAAGGTACCCTCCTTGGTTTGCTTGATTTGCAGCCCCAAAAAGTACGTGAGTCTCCCATCATACTCATCTCAAATTTTGAACTCATCATAGCTGAAAACTTGGACACAAGATCATGAGAAGCACAACCAAAGATAATATCATCCACATACACTTGAACGAATAATGAGTCATTGCCATGCTTAAGCACAAAAAGAGTTTTATCAACCTTGCCCATGGTAAACCCCTTTTCAAGTAAGAATGTTTTTAACCTATCATACCATGCTCTAGGGGCTTGTTTGAGACCGTACAAGGCTTTGGACAGTTTGTAAACATGATTAGGAAAATTTGGATTTTCAAAACCAGGTGGTTGTTTGACATAAACCTCCTCATCTATGTAGCCATTAAGAAAAGCACTTTTAACATCCATTTGATATAGCTTACAACCTTTAGATGCAGCAAAAGCTAACAAAATCTTATGGCTTCTAATCTAGCAACAGGAGCAAAAGTTTCATCAAAATCTAGACCTTCAACTTGTGTGAAACCTTGAGCAACCAACCTAGCCTTATTCCTAACCACAACCCCATCCTCACTTTGTTTATTTTTAAACACCCATTGAGTTCCAATTAAAGTGTGACCTTGAGGTGGAGGTACAAGTTTCCAAACATTATTTCTTTCAAAATTTTCTAACTCTTCTTGCATGGCAATAATCCAAGATTCATTAGTGAGTGCGTGTGATATATCTTTGGGTTCAAAAGAAGCAACAAAAGAAGAATGAGCATGAGAATTGGGGTCAAAAAACCTGGATCTTGTAACTCGTTCATGCAAGCTTCCAATAATTTGTTGTGGAGGATGACTTTTGAGAATCCGGAGGGGAGTGGACACTTCACAAGCTTCTTCTTCTTCATGTTCATCACAAATAGATGAGCTTGTGACGTGAGGAGGATCTGGACCAGCAATGGTGGTCGTCGGTGCTGGCTGTGAATCAAGATCAGGAGCTGGAACAATGTCATTAGCTGCTGAATTTTCGGGCAGCAGCACCACTTCTTCCTCTTTTTCAACAAAAATACTCTTCCCCTGCGGATATGGATCCGGACCTGCAATATTTGAACTAGTACCTGGGCTAGCTTCATCAAAACAAACCTCACAAGTCTATACAATTTTGTTAGTATCAAGTAAAAGCACACGGTAGCTTCTAGTATGAGATGGATAACCAAGAAACATGCTATCAACAGATCTAGCTTCGAATTTATCAATATTACCATGTTTCTTAACAAAGCATTTGCAACCAAAGACCCTAAAGTGTGTGACACTAGGCCTATGTCCAAACCTGAGCTCATATGGTGTTTTACCTAGCTTAGCACGCAAGAAAACACGATTTGAGACATAACAAGCGGTTGCAATTGCATCAGCCCAAAATTTCCTAGGAGTTTGATATTCATCAAGCATAGTCCTAGCCTTCTCAACTAAGGTTCTGTTCTTTCTGTGACGCCCTCAATTCTGTTGGAAAACCATGGAACCGAGAACTAATGCATATGTGTGCCCAGGATGTTCATCACACATACACATATAATCCACAAACTGAATTCAGAATATATATTACCATGAATAACAGAGTTTATTACAATGTCTCATGAGTCTTGGACTCATGCTCACAGCGGAAGTCTTATTTTTATGCAGCAGAAGTCTTTATTCTAATGCGGAAGCAAATCTAAGCAGAAGTGGCTCCATCTCTACTCCCTCCACAGGCAAGGTTGAGAACAGATTACGCGCCTAATGCTCCACTTGGTCTCCATAGAAATCTCCTTCTGTTGCTGATGATGAAATAATAATGCAAGTTTGAGTACAATGATGTACTCAGCAAGTGCAGGAAAACATGATATGTAGCTCATAACAAGGTAGGTATAAATGGTTCATTGAAGAAAGCAAAGTTATTTATCAAAACCATAATAAAACAGCAACTAGACCTTTAGGTGAATGTAATCCCAGCATGTATTAAATTACCAACATACCTCCATCACTTTCCATGTTCCACCCGAACATTAACCAACTTCATTCTTGCTCAGGAATACCTCCTCGTATTTGCTACCATCTCACAAATACCATCTCGTATTCCCTACCATCTCATCTCATAAATAACTTCGTCTCACACCGAGACCAATCTCGTTGCCATGACCCAACAGTCATGCAACCCATCTTATCACCCAGACTCAACAGTCCCGAAAACCAAAACCATAACCAATAACCATAACCAAGAACCATCCCAATAACCATCCCAACTAATCATGGCAGTTGGCTAGGCGCTCGTGACCGTAAGCTCGGCTATCATGATAGTTTTAAGAACTCTGCAGAGTTTGTACCACTTTACCCACAAGTTTGTTATTTCGTCACCCGTCGGCGACTGCAGAACCTCCATTATACCAGTACACAACCGTCGGTGTATGGCCAAGAGATCACAAAATAGCCTTTACAAAGGGGCTACTAGATGTATGGACTCACTAAGGTTTCTGTAGGATCGAAGAGCACGTGAAAAGCTACCAGAGGGGGGGGGTGAATGGTTGTGACACCCTCATCTCGGGTGTCAGCATATGTTCATGTTTTATGAAGAAGAAAAACATTTTAAGAAAAGAAGGAACAGAGACAAGTATCAAAGGGATGGCCAATAAAGCTCTCCGAGAACACCGAAACGCAACTTCCACGGCCAGCAGACCACGTGGCGCGTTCGGAGCTCATCCCCGAGAGATTGGGAGAGGTCCGACGCTAAACTAGGCTACGTGGTAGACTCGGGGGTCACCTCCGCAATTGGAAAAGAGGTCCGACCCTATGGGACATGTGCTACCGCGGAACTAGCCGCTGCGGAAGAAGCAAAGGCATTTTTATAGGACACGTGTCATCCTCAGAGCTAGTCCTCGCGGAAATCAGAGGACCATTTGCGGGGGATACATGTCAATCCCGGAGCTCATTTTAGAGAAGTCTGGATCTATCGGATACGTGTCACCACCGGAGCTTATCACCGGAAGGTCCGTCGCAAAAACACGTGGTGTGCGCGGAGCTCGTCTCCAAAGAAGAGGGAGGTTTCGCTCGTGACACATGGCACAACCGGAGCTCGTCTCTGCGGATGAGGACATACCAGGCCCGAAGGACACGTGGAGCTTCCGGAGCTCATCACCGCGGAGGTAACGAGTCTGAAGCGGTTCTTACGAGTAAAGATACCGGTGCGCAACGGAAACCGATCTAAAATCCACGATGTTACCGAAGATAAGACGTCAGGATCTAACAAAGATCTGAATAAGACTCTTATTCGGGATCCAATCACATTAGGACTCTTCTCTTCCCGATTATAAATAGAACCCAAAACCTCCGGCCGAAACCACAAACTCCTCGTTCAACTCCTGAGCCGACGACTTAGAGCCCTAGCCCTAACTCGCCGAGCAAAACATCGCCGAAAGCACAACAAGGGAGATCATCGGAGGAGAACCAAGCGGTCTGAGGAGGACCCCGAAGACAAGAAGAACGTGAGGTAGGACTTCAATACCACCTTACGACATCATGGTGTCCATCTCTTGCATCTGTTCTTCAATTCCTTTCGAACAGAAGCTTTCTCGTGGGCAGATCACTCGATGATCAGTTTGAACTAAAGACAAGATCATCGCCACGTTCATCTTTGATCTGAACACCTCTGACCATGCAAGCCATGCAAGAATACGTACAGATCAATCTAATGAAACTAATCATAGGATAGCATGCATGTGCATCATCGCATCTAGTTTAGGGTTTTGTGCATGATATTGATTGCTATGAATATTGTATGCACGTGAATCCTACAAAGCAGGACAAACTCAGGAAGCTGTCTACAACGAGCTGCAGCAACAAGGTTTTGAGAATCAAGGACAACCGGAACCGCAAGAACAAGGCAAGTGCTCCTTGACCATGTTGATCCTATGTTTTGGGTAAAACTATTTTGTTTTGCGAAAAGGTGTGTGTGCTGAGTCAAACATGATGGGAAAACCCTTTTTATAGGAGTTTACTAGTTTTGATTAAACCATCCTTGTCGCCTGGAAAGTTTATGAGTCGGGTATGGTTTTTGCTTTATGCTTCGCTGAGTCCATGGGATTGGGAAGCGAGATAGATGTGTTTAGCTAACTGCACTCGTAATAATAAGAGGAAACTGATGTTAATAATGAACATGGATCGGAGGGAGATCTAGGCAAGCCTGGGTTTGTGAATGAGGTAGTATGAGAGGGTGGTTTTGCTTGCCGCAGATCTAAGGACCGGTTCATGCATGCACATGCCAGGATAACAGTGCCACCACAAGGCCAAGTATGGGTGCGGCTTAGCTGAGTAATTAGGTAAGTTGCTAGGATGTTGTGGACTATGGAAGGCGCGGGGAATGGGAGTCGAGTGAGGACTTCCCTGGGAACTACATGGCACAAGAGGGGGCCCGTGGGTGGGAGAATTGGAGATTCTAGCCTGCCGGTGAAACCTTAGTGAGTCCATACATCTAGTAACCCCTTTGTAAATGCTATTTTGTGATCTCTTGACCATACACCGACGGTTGTGTACTGGTATAATGGAGGTTCTGCAGTCGCCGACGGGTGACGAAATCACAAACTTGTGGGTAAAGAGGTGCAAACTCTGCAGAGTTGTTAAAACTATCATGATAGCCGAGCTTACGGTCACGAGCACCTGGCTAAACTGCCATGATTAGATGGGATGGTTATTGGAATGGTTATTGGGAAGGTTCTTGGTTATGATTATGGGTTTGGTTATGGTATGGTTTGGAATTGTTAAGCCTGGATGATGAAAGGGTTGCATGACTGGTGGGTCATGAAATGAGATTGGTCTCGGTGCGAGATGAGGTTGTTATATGAGATGAGATGGTAGCGAATACGAGGAGGTATTCGTGAGTATGAATAAAAGATTGGTTAATGTTCGGATGGAACACGGGGAGTGATGAAGGTATGTTGGTAATTCAATATATGTTGGGATTACATTCATCTAAAGTAAAGTTGCCGTTTTATCATGGTTTTACAAGATCGCTTTTCTGCAAATAAGCCTTTTATACCTACCTTGTTTATGAGCTGCATATCATGTGTTATTCCCGCACTTGCTGAGTACATCATTGTGCTCAAACTTGCATTATTATTTCTTCATCAACAGCCAGAGAAGACTACTATGAAGACCGAGTAGAGCATTATGGCGTGTGATCTGTTCTCAACCTTGCCTGTGGAAGGATTAAAGATGGAGCCACTTCTGCTTAGTTTTGCTTCCGCATTAGTTTTTGCTTCCGCATTGAAATAAGATTTCCGCTGCATAGAAATAAGACTTCCGCTGTGAGCATGAGTCCAAGACTCATGAGGAATTGTAATAAACTCTGTTATTCGTGGTAATATATAATCTGAATTCAGTTTGTGGAACGTATGTGTATGTGTGATGAACATCCTGGGCACACATATGCATTAGTTCTCGGTTCCGTGGTTTTCCACAGAATTGAGGGCGTCACAGATTGGTATCAGAGCCACGGGTTGACAGTAGGTTACACGCCTAGATAGAAACCTTGGGTTGACATTAGAATCACGGGTTAACAGCAAGTTATACCCCTAAATAGAAGCTACGCGGACCAAAGGAAGCATCCTAGGATGAATAGCTTAGATTGGCCTTGAAACCACCTTGACATAGGAAACCATCCTTGAATAGGAGTTGAGTGGGCCCTTGTGATGATTATTTGTGAATACATGCTTAGTGTGAGTTGTGGGGCGTCTCAACAACGTTGCCCATATCCACACGTAAGAAGAAAGAGGAGTGAAATGCTTCGGCACTTGATCACATCCTCATAAGGACTAATATATATAGTCCAAACTCCCCTTGATGCATATAGTTGAAAGGACCTATCTAATCTTCTAACCTTCTATTCTATTTCGTTCTCTCTCACAGATGGTGAGAGGAAACGCCAGCCGAAGGAACGTCCAGGAAGATGACCACGAAGAATTTCCTACTAACCCTGGAGCTGGCGAAAACAACCTAGAAAGGTTGATGGCCATGCAAAACCAGCTTATGCAAACCATGATCCAAACCTTGGGTCAGTTGCAAGCCAACCAACACCCCGTTCCGGCACCACCGCCACCACCACCGCCGGCTCATAACAAGTTGGGAGAGTTCATGAGGACTCGACCACCCACCTTTGCTCAAGCAAGCGATCCAATGGAGACCGATGATTGGTTGAAATCCATGGAGAAGAAGCTTGCCATTGTACAGTGCAACGACCGAGAGAAGGTTCTCTTTGCGTCGCACCAACTGATGGGAGCAGCTGCTGGCTGGTGGGATGCCTTGAGCAACGCCCATGCCAACCCGGAGACTATCACTTGGACTGAGTTCAAGGAAAGTTTCCGCTCCCACTACATCCCTGTTGGCGCAATGATGCTCAAGAGGCAGGAGTTTGAAGGTCTCCGCCAAGGGCAGAAGAGTGTGAACGAATACCTCAACAAGTTCATACAACTGTCCCGGTATGCCCCCGAAGATGTCAACTCAGATCAGAGGAAGCAGTACCTGTTCATGAGAGGGTTGAACAATGAGATCCAAGTTCAGCTCCTCAGCAATGACTACGTAAGCTTCCAGAAGCTGGTTTATAAGGCTATTGTGGTGGAAAACAAGATCCGAGAGATCGAGCACGAGTGCAAAAGGAAGATCCCATACCAGCCCCAAGGGAGCAACGTACGACCTAGATACATGCCCCCTGCACCGCAGTATGGATCGACCACTCCTACGAACCGCCCTGGTCAGCCACCACAGTAACGGCTCGTTGCACCGGCACCTCGTGTGCCCATGCCTCCTGCGCCCCAGCCTAACAATGGCGCTCCTGTTCAAAACCCCCGCCCCAACGTACCTGCTGCCGTAGGCAACAGGGCATGCTTTGCATGCGGGGAAGCAGGCCACTTCGCTAACCAGTGCCCGAAGAGAGGCACTGGACAGCAAGGTAACGTGCCCAAGCAGAACCAGCGACCAAACGGAGGGGACCACCAAGGGAACCGTGGACCGCAGAACTATGCTCGTGGCCATGTTAACCATGTCACTGCTGAGGAAGCACAACAGGCTGAGGACGTCGCAATTGGTATGTTCCTTGCCAACTCAAACCCAGCCACCATTTTATTTGATTCCGGAGCATCGCATTCCTTCATATCATCCAAATATGTTGCCAAGCATCATCTACCCGTATCCCACTTAGAAGGTGCTATGTTAGTTAATTCTCCCGGAGGAGAAATGAGGACTAATATAGTATGTCCTAAAGTAAGCCTTAAAATAAGGGGGGTAGACTTCCTTGCCAACCTTATTGTTCTGGACTCCCACGGAATTGACATCATACTCGGAATGGACTGGTTAAGCAAGCACAATGGGGTAATCCAATGTGTTGAGAGAAGCGTGCAATTGACGAACGAACACGGTATCCGTGTCGAGTTTGAGTCAGCCCAGCAAGCGACCGAACGGGCGGACCTGAACCATGTTGAAGGAGTAGCATTGGACAAAATTCCAGTGGTTCAGGAATTTTCGGATGTGTTCCCGGAAGAACTTCCAGGTATGCCACCTGACCGGGACATTGAGTTTGCCATAGATTTGGTACCTGGAACTGCACCCATAGCTAAGAGACCATATAGGATGCCCGTCAACGAGTTAGTTGAACTCAAGAAGCAAATTCAAGAACAGTTGGAGAAGGGTTTTATCCGTCCAAGTTCGTCACCATGGGGAGCCCCGGTACTCTTCGTAGACAAGAAGGACGGAACCCAAAGAATGTGCGTGGACTACAGGTCTCTCAACGAGGTAACAATCAAGAATAAATACCCTCTTCCCCGTATAGAGGACCTGTTCGATCAAATGAAAGGAGCCCAAGTGTTCTCCAAGATTGATCTTCGGTCGGGATATTTCCAGCTGAAGATTAAGCCCTCCGATATACCTAAGACAGCCTTTCGGACGCGGTATGGTTCATATGAATATACAGTTATGTCTTTTGGATTGACGAATGCACCCGCATACTTCATGTACCTTATGAATAAGGTTTTCATGGAGTACTTGGACAAGTTCGTCGTAGTTTTCATCGACGACATTATGGTGTATTCAAAAAGTAAGGAGGAGCATGAAGAACATCTGATATTGACCTTGCAGAAGTTGCGCGAGCATCAGTTGTATGCCAAGCTCAACAAGTGTCAATTTTGGCTAAGGGAAATATCCTTCCTAGGCCACATCATCTCCAAGGAAGGGGTATCGGTTGATCCTAGAAAGGTGAGAGATATTTTGAAGTGGGACCAACCGAGGAGCGTGAAGGATATTCGGAGTTTCCTTGGGATGGCAGGATACTATCGGCGCTTCATTAAAGACTTCTCTAAGATAGCAAAACCTATGACGGAGTTGCTAATGAAGGGAAAAGTCTTTCAATGGACACAAGCCTGCCAAGAAAGTTTTGAGGAACTCAAGAAAAGGCTAACCACAGCACCAGTTCTGGTATTGCCAGACGTAAGCAAGAGCTTCGACATATATTGTGACGCATCCAGACAAGGGCTCGGATGTGTGCTCATGCAGGAAGGGCAAGTGGTAGCCTATGCCTCACGACAATTAAAGAAGCATGAGCTTAACTATCCTACTCATGATTTGGAGTTAGCAGCAGTGGTGCATGCATTGAAGATTTGGAGGCATTATATCCTTGGTCATCGATGTGAGATCTATACGGATCATAAAAGCCTCAAGTACATATTTACATAAACAGACTTGAATTTGAGGCAACGTCGATGGTTAGAACTCATCAAGGATTATGATGTAGGAATCAATTACCACCCCAGGAAGGCCAATGTGGTCGCTGACGCATTGAGCAGAAAGGGAGCATGCCACCAACTCACGGTTCGGGAGCTACCACCCGAACTACGTAAAGAGTTCGAACAGTTACACCTCGGATTCTTGAATAACATGGAAATAATGGAAATCCACTCCTCATTGGAGCAAGAAATAAGAAAGGGACAAGCAACGGACGAGGGGATTAAGGAGATCAAAGAAAGAATCCGACAAGGGATAGAAAAGGATTTCAAGGAGGATAAAAAGGGTACGCTTTGGCTAGGAAAAAGGATTTGTGTGCCAAACATAAAACACCTTCGCGACGTAATATTGAAGGAGGCACATGATTCACCCTATTCCATACACCCAGGGAGCACCAAAATGTACAAGGATTTGAAAACTTGCTATTGGTGGGATGGTATGAAGAGGGATATAGCTGAATACGTTGCCCTATGCGACACATGCCAACGGGTGAAAGCCGAACATCAAAAACCCGCTGGATTGTTGCAACCTTTGAAAATACCTGAATGGAAATGGGAGGACATCAGTATGGACTTTATTGTCGGATTGCCACGAACTCAGTCAGGATACGACTCCATCTGGGTCATTGTGGACCGGTTGACGAAGACCGCCCATTTTCTTCCGGTAAAGACAAGTTACAACGTTACACAGCTAGCAGAATTGTACATGGAGCAAATCGTGTGCCGTCATGGAGTTCCAAAGAGGATAATCTCAGATCGAGGTTCTCAGTTTACCTCTAGATTCTGGAGGAAGTTGCAGAAAGCCATGGGTACACGACTGGATTTTAGCTCTGCCTATCACCCACAAACAGATGGACAAACCAAAAGGACGAACCAAATTTTGGAAGACATGTTGAGAGCTTGCGCCTTGAAACGTGGGCGTAGTTGGGATAGGAGTTTACTGTATGCCGAGTTCTCCTATAACAACAGCTATCAAGCTAGCTTGAAGATGACGCCTTTCGAAGCCTTATATGGTAGACAGTGTAGAACGCTGCTGTTCTGGAACGAGACTGGAGAGAACCAGGTGTTTGGACCCGAAGTACTACAAGAGGCTGAAAAGCAAGTCCAAACAATACAGGAAAACTTAAAGGCTGCTCAGTCACGACAGAAAGGCTATGCGGACAATAGGCGTAGAAAGTTGACCTTTGAAGTTGGAGACTTCGTATACCTTAAGGTATCGCCTATCCGAGGCCAACGACGTTTTAACGTCAGAGGCAAACTAGCGCCTCGCTACATCGGACCATTTAAGATTTTGGGTAAGCGAGGGGAAGTAGCCTACCAACTAGAGCTCCCAAACCACCTCTGCGACGTACATGACGTGTTTCATGTATCCCAGCTCAAGAAGTGCTTGAGAATACCAGAGGAACAAGTGTCAATGGGATAACTTAACCTTCAAGAGGACCTGACTTACGCAGAACACCCTGTCCGAATCTTGGACGTGAGGGAAAGGGTCACCCGAAACAAGGTGATTCGGTGGTGCAAGGTACAATGGAGCCATCACACAGAAGCTGAAGCCACATGGGAGCGAGAAGAGGATATCAAGGCAGAATTTCCCCATCTATTTTCTACTAACGAATCTCGAGGACGAGATTCAATTTAAGGGGGGTAGATTTGTGACACCCTCATCTCGGGTGTCAGCATATGTTCATGTTTTATGAAGAAGAAAAACATTTTAAGAAAAGAAGGAACAGAGACAAGTATCAAAGGGATGGCCAATAAAGCTCTCCGAGAACACCGAAACGCAACTTCCATGGCCAGCAGACCACGTGGCGCGTTCGGAGCTCATCCCCGAGAGATTGGGAGAGGTCCGACGCTAAACTAGGCTACGTGGCAGACTCGGGGGTCACCTCCGCAATTGGAAAAGAGGTCCGACCCTATGGGACATGTGCTACCGCGGAACTAGCCGCTGCGGAAGAAGCAAAGGCATTTTTATAGGACACGTGTCATCCTCGGAGCTAGTCCTCACGGAAATCAGAGGACCATTTGCGGGGGATACGTGTCAATCCCGGAGCTCATTTTAGAGAATTCCGGATCTATCGGATACGTGTCACCACCGGAGCTTATCACCGAAAGGTCCGTCGCAAAAACACGTGGCGTGCGCGGAGCTCGTCTCCGAAGAAGAGGGAGGTTTCGCTCATGACACATGGCACAACCGGAGCTCGTCTCTGCGGATGAGGACATACCAGGCCCGAAGGACACGTGGAGCTTCCGGAGCTCATCACCGCGGAGGTAACGAGTCTGAAGCGGTTCTTACGAGTAAAGATACCGGTGCGCAACGGAAACCGATCTAAAATCCACGATGTTACCGAAGATAAGACGTCAGGATCTAACAAAGATCTGAATAAGACTCTTATTCGGGATCCAATCACATTAGGACTCTTCTCTTCCCGATTATAAATAGAACCCAAAACCTCCGGCCGAAACCACAAACTCCTCGTTCAACTCCTGAGCCGATGACTTAGAGCCTTAGCCATAACTCGCCGAGCAAAACATCGCCGAAAGCACAACAAGGGAGATCATCGGAGGAGAACCAAGCGGTCTGAGGAGGACCCCGAAGACAAGAAGAACGTGAGGTAGGACTTCAATACCACCTTACGACATCATGGTGTCCATCTCTTGCATCTGTTCTTCAATTCCTTTCGAACAGAAGCTTTCTCGTGGGCAGATCACTCGATGATCAGTTTGATCTAAAGACAAGATCATCGCCACGTTCATCTTTGATCTGAACACCTCTGACCATGCAAGCCATGCAAGAATACGTACAGATCAATCTAATGAAACTAATCATAGGATAGCATGCATGTGCATCATCGCATCTAGTTTAGGGTTTTGTGCATGGTATTGATTGCTGTGAATATTGTATGCACGTGAATCCTACAAAGCAGGACAAACTCAGGAAGCTGTCTACAACGAGCTGCAGCAACAAGGTTTTGAGAATCAAGGACAACCGGAACCGCAAGAACAAGGCAAGTGCTCCTTGACCATGTTGATCCTATGTTTTGGGTAAAACTATTTTGTTTTGCGAAAACGTGTGTGTGCTGAGTCAAACATGATGGGAAAACCCTTTTTATAGGAGTTTACTAGTTTTGATTAAACCATCCTTGTCGCCTGGGAAGTTTATGAGTCGGGTATGGTTTTTTGCTTTATGCTTCGCTGAGTCCATGGGATTGGGAAGCGAGATAGATGTGTTTAGCTAACTGCACTCATAATAATAAGGGGAAACTGATGTTAATAATGAACATGGATCGGAGGGAGATCTAGGCAAGCCTGGGTTTGTGAATGAGGTAGTATGAGAGGGTGGTTTTGCTTGCCGCAGATCTAAGGACCGGTTCATGCATGCACATGCCAGGATAACAGTGCCACCACAAGGCCAAGTATGGGTGCGGCTTAGCTGAGTAATTAGGTAAGTTGCTAGGATGTTGTGGACTATGGAAGGCGCGGGGAATGGGAGTCGAGTGAGGACTGCCCTGGGAACTGCATGGCACAAGAGGGGGCCCGTGGGTGGGAGAATTGGAGATTCTAGCCTGCCGGTGAAACCTTAGTGAGTCCATACATCTAGTAACCCCTTTGTAAAGGCTATTTTGTGATCTCTTGACCATACACCGACGGTTGTGTACTGGTATAATGGAGGTTCTGCAGTCGCCGACGGGTGACGAAATCACAAACTTATGGGTAAAGAGGTGCAAACTCTGCAGAGTTGTTAAAACTATCATGATAGCCGAGCTTACGGTCACGAGCACCTGGCTAAACTGCCATGATTAGATGGGATGGTTATTGGAATGGTTATTGGGAAGGTTCTTGGTTATGATTATGGGTTGGTTATGATATGGTTTGGAATTGTTAAGCCTGGATGATCAAAGGGTTGCATGACTGGTGGGTCATGAAATAAGATTGGTCTCGGTGCGAGACGAGGTTGTTATATGAGATGAGATGGTAGCGAATACGAGGAGGTATTCGTGAGTATGAATAAAAGATTGGTTAATGTTCGGATGGAACACGGGGAGTGATGAAGGTATGTTGGTAATTCAATATATGTTGGGATTACATTCATCTAAAGTAAAGTTGTCGTTTTATCATGGTTTTACAAGATCGCTTTTCTGCAAATAAGCCTTTTATACCTACCTTGTTTATGAGCTGCATATCATGTGTTATTCCCGCACTTGCTGAGTACATCATTGTGCTCAAACTTGCATTATTATTTCTTCAACAACAGCAAGAGAAGACTACTATGAAGACCGAGTAGAGCATTATGGCGTGTGATCTGTTCTCAACCTTGCTTATGGAAGGATTAAAGATGGAGCCACTTCTGCTTAGTTTTGCTTCCGCATTAGTTTTTGCTTCCGCATTGAAATAAGATTTCCGCTGCATAGAAATAAGACTTCCGCTGTGAGCATGAGTCCAAGACTCATGAGGAATTGTAATAAACTCTGTTATTCGTGGTAATATATAATCTGAATTCAGTTTGTGGAACGTTTGTGTATGTGTGATGAACATCCTGGGCACACATATGCATTAGTTCTCGGTTCCGTGGTTTTCCACAGAATTGAGGGCGTCACAATGGTAGATTAAAACTTTTCGCAGCGGAAACAACAAAAACCCCTCAGCAAAAAATCAATCGGTTAAAGAAACCATGTGTGCAAGTGTTTTCAAACGTGTTCAACCATGACAAATCAAGTAGAGAGGTAGAGAATCAAGTCACGGATCTAATGCAACAAGAATCACTTGAAAACACGAAGTAAAACTTGAGATACGATCAAAACATTAAACAAAGATCAATCTGTTCTACCCGATATAAAACAGATCTGCAACGCTGCAAAGAAACTCGTGTATCTCAAAAACTACAGATCCGAAGCTCATGAAAATTTCACATATTATAGATAATTGAGTTGTGAAGACAACCCAAAAAGAATCACGTCAATCGGATCTGTAAAACTCGAGTCATGAATGAAACACCAAAGCAACGTCGGTCTGTCCAGAAACTCGGCGAGAAAGACTTGACGAAAAGCAAGTCGGACGAACAAGGCACAAAAGCTCCTCGAAACTGTAAAAGTCTCAAAAATGTGTATGAATAAAAACCAAGGTGTGAGTTCATATGTGTGGCAAAGACATGAAAAATGGGACTTGCTAAAACTTTTCTTCATGCAAGGTAATACATGGATGAACATCCAACATGAGGTTCACCTTTTATTTAAAAGTGTTGAACCAATAAGGAGTTAAATACCTCTTTGCATGTAAGTTTAAAATTCAGTTTTGAAATTCAAAGTTCACACATATGGTGACCCAAAAACTTTGAATTAACATGCAGCCATATAGTTGAGTTTTTAGGGGAAAGGTTATCACCACCTTTCCATTTGTAGGGTGGGCTCAAAAAGGAGTGTAAGAGAAACATTTGTAAATTCTAGCCAAATTCAAATTGGTCATACCAATTCAAACTGAATTTGGAGAATTCGATTTTCTAACCCACAGTTTTAAAACTCAGAATTTTGAGAATTAGGAGGATCAGCTTGAGAAGATATTTGGGAGGAAATATGGAGTGGGACCCACATGTCATAGAGCTAAAGGAGGAGTCTTGCACCCTAAGTCTCAGCCCCAGTGGGGAAAATCGTCGAGCAGCACGTGGGCCAAGAGCTGCTCCCACCGTGGAGCCACGGGGGCGCTCGGCAGCGCCACCAGCTGCTGCATTTCCCCACACGCGGCGCCCAGAGGCGGTTCTGCGACCTGATAAACCCCCCTGGACGAAGCAAAGGCCGTCCCTTCTTCTCCTCCTCGCAAGCGCACGGCCAGCGATCGTCTTCCCCTCCGCCTCTCGGTCCGACCGGAAGAACGGCGAAACCGCCACGCTATTTCCTCCCCTGACCTGCTAAACAGCACCGCGAGCTCGGCCTCCACCTCCCGGACCTGCAAGCCAGCGAGCTGCGGCCTCCAGTGCCCGAGAACAACCGCCGCCGCGGCGACCTAAGCCGAGGAAGTGATCGGGCGCTCGTGGACAGCCCTCCACAACGGGTTTCCCGGCCGAGCGATCACACCTACGGGCGCGCACGGGTGCGGTGCTGCTCTCAGCCCAAGCTCAGGCCATACCGTGAAGCATCGCCGGCGAATTTCAAAGTTTTGCTCCGGCGACGTCAACCCGAGCATCCGGTATGGAAATCCAAAATTCTCCACTTCTATTCGTTCTTAGCTCGCCAAACTTTGCACGTAGGAGCTGGACTAGCCGGCGATCATATTCTCTTAAGCATCCGTCGCATGAAAACCCTTTGCGGCGACGCATTTTGAGGTCTACCGATCACTTCTCCGGCGGACCGAATCGGGCGCACGGTGACGACCGATTTGCGGCTTTTCCCGAGCCATTTAGGGGCCAGGCCGAGCCTTGCGATCATCCACTGGTGCTGTAGGGCTCGTCGGCACAGGTTTTGGCGGGCTGGATACCTCAGGCAACGCCGCCGAACCCCCACAGTAACTGTCGCACGTCGCCGGCCATTTTACGGTCGTCGGCGGCCCTAGCAAACCCCACAGCCCTGTTCCTCGAGGCCCTAAACCCCCTGGCGGCGAGTTGTAGCTCCGGCGGTGGCCGGGAAGGCCGTTCCGGCGAACTTCCAGTTACTCCGGCGAGGGGGAGCGCGCGGGCGTGAGAGAGGAAGCCGGAGGTAGGAGAGGAAGCATGGGCCCCGCCTGTCAGCAGCTCAGAATTCAAATCCGGGATCGGGTGTGGCCGGGATCCTGTGTGCTGGCACGAAAAACCCCGTGGCCCGGTGTGGCCCAGTTCTGATTGGTTGGAATTCAAATAAGCGGGCCCAGTGGGATTTTCAATAGGAAAATAATTCTAGACTTAGCTCAATCTTTAGAAATTCATATCTCCCTGTGGAAAACTCCAATTTGAGTGATTCCAATTGGGTTGGATTCATATTTCTGAGTTCTATCCAAATATGAACTCAGATTTGTATGAAAGTCAATATTATATTCTGGAAAATTCTTTGAAGGTTTTATGAAAAAGAATTATTGAAGGAGTTTGGATTATCCAAAAATACCCAAATTTTGCCAGAATATTCTTTAGCATATTGTTGATCCTGTAGCAAATTTTCAGCTCATTTGAAGATCATTTGAGTAGGAAGTTGCTAAAAACAATCTGCTGTGTTCATAAGAGTCCAGAAACATTTTCAGAAAATGTTTCCCACTTCAAAAATCTGTTATGGGCAATCCATAGCTCCAAAAATCATAGGAAAATTTAGGCAGGCTCTCTGAGACATACTTGGAATTGTAGTTCATCTAATTGGGCATGAAAATGCACATTACTCCATAATTAATTATTTTGAGCACAAATGCTTAAAGAATTGTTCTGGGAGAACTACTCAAGTAAAAGGGCTGAATTTTGGACCAGGTTACTCTCATGTGATCAAGAACTCACAAGTTAATTATCATCCCAAGATGAGTCCTTGAACTCCCTGTTCTTCTTCTCCATACTTATATATAAGGGAAAAATACATAAGAGATATTGTGAGAATTATGAAGGACACAATATGACTCCACATTAGCTGCAATTTGGCAAGCTAAATCCTTAGGTAGTATAGAACCTGCTGTAAAAGTTTTGAGGCCATTGGAGTTCTTGTTCTTCAGTTGCACTCAAATCTTTTCAGCTTGTCTACTATGATCATTAGGGAAAATGATTAGTGTATAGCTAAGACCTTAAGGTCAATTTAGTTTATTTTTGTTCTTTGCACAACAGAGGCAAACCAAGCCATGCTTGGCTTTTCCACACAACCTCTGTTCTTAAGAAAGTAATTCTATAACTTCTTTCCATTACATTCTATAAAACATGTGCATATGCATCTCAATAGGAACCACAACGAAGGGGACTCAAAGGAGTGATTCATCGAAGTGGATCAGGCTCCGGAGAGTCAAGGGTGGATCTGCAAGGATACTAACTGCTTATATACGACTACCCTGCAGAACAGGCAAGCTCCGGTTTGCATTTAACAGCTGTTAAGTTTTTATTTTGTATTCACCTTTGGTTAAGATTTGAACTGTGCATTAGGTCTAGTGTTTGATACTCCTCTTGCATAGCCAAATGACCCATGGAGTATTGGGTAGGTGTCTTTCACCGTGTAGAACTGTCATGCTTAAGTACGGTTCGGTAGAAGTCGAGTGGTGAGATGCTACTCGCAGATTTAGAACAACAGGGGCATACGGGATTGGTTCGTAATTGAATTAGCAAGTTAAAGTTGAGACCGGAAGGTTGTAGGAGCAGCAGGACATAGGGGCCTGGGTGCTGTAGACCTGTCCGTGTCGGTCAAGGACCGATCCGTATGCGGCCCTGTTGAACAAGTTTGAGTTGTGTACCGGACTCATGCTGGCTATATGGGACCCAGTAAACCGATGTACCTCGGGAAGCTGTCGTTGGGACTTTTCGGGTCGCCTCAGGCGGACGGCCGGTGTGCAGTATGTGGAGAATATTCTCATGACATCTCACGTCAGAAGGTGCACCATGAGAGTAGCTACTGTACGGGGTGACTTGATCGATTCAGCGGGGGTGAAACGGGGGAAAGGCTGCCACGTACGACGTCAGTGATGGTTGTTGTAGGCAACGTCGAGTACGGGCGTACGTGTCGTGTAGTCCGGGTGTTATTGATTCGAATCACCGTCGCTCGCGGAATGGACCGAGCATACTTGTTCTCACAGTCGTGATGTAGTAAGAACTTGCATGAGAAAGGAACTAATCATTTTGATGTGAAGTATTATACTAGTGTTGTATTGGATCTCGATGAATAGGCTAGTGCAAACTCGATTCTTTTATGCCATGAGCCATTTACATCGGGGGAAAGCGTTTCTTGTTTGATTGTGGACTCCCGATGTGGCGTGCCCAGGGTTACTTAAAATGCTGCAATTAATAACTGAAAGTAAGGATTCACTTTTAGGCGAGTTAATTATGCTTATGCCATCCTATGTTAGGTTCATAACCTCACTTAGAGTTTCATGTTTAGGGTGACGGTTAAGTCTTGCTGAGCGTTATGCTCACGGATGCTATCCGAGTTGTTTTGCAGGTATTTGACTCGATGCCTATGAGAAGGGATGCCGATGAGACTCGGGAACATCCGAGTGTTTACTCAAAGAGCATCCTCGCTGCTGCAGATTGATCTTCGTGTTGCTAGTAAGAAACGTCCGCGGGCTGGACCGTTTCTTTGTTGCTAGTTTAGATATGAATCGTGAGAGTGATAGTCTTCCGCTGTAGTTTACTCTGATATATATTTATTTGTGAAACAATCTTGTACGCTTCCGCAAACTATTTATGTAATATGATGTGTGTTCATCGACCCGTGTGCTGTTGGGTGCCGCATAACACGGCACCACCCAACGAGGTCCCGTGGGGCCGTCTCAGCGTGGCATCAGAGCCTTTTACACATGGTATCAGAGCTGCGTTGGGAATAGAGCACGGATTGAGCATCATATTATGTCAAAAACTTAGGATACGGTGAGATAACGGTACTAGGCCCACATAAGGACTATTATTAGCATATTATGAAGGTGGCTACCTAACTTATGTGTTATGTCGGAAAATCGTGCATCTCGGGACGTCTATGTCTTGGGGGGTGTACGTATGCGCTGTCCACCAGTGCGCAGAAGCTGAAGGGTGGAGCCTCACGGGTGGCAGGTAACCCGACTCGCTTTAGTATCCTCTATGACTCTTCATGTTGTTTGGGGTATTCGAGCAGCGTCTGTCCCAGGCGTGCGTGGTGCAATTTGGGAGACCCCGTCACATGGTCAGTAACGTGAACACGTAGCTCAAGGCGTGTTTGGCTTGAGAACACCTGGGCGAGTGATGACGGCCGGGTGTACAAACTGTTATGGATACCGGGTTCGGTGTGCAGCCGAACCTGATGATTGAGTGTGTTTTATGTAGGTACTAACCACGAAAACCTTAGTACGTGTAGAACACGTTTGCGAGTGATCGTTTTAGTGCCACCTAATGATACGTATATGCCGGTGTAATCCGGTTAGGTTTTTCTTTGGTGAGGCAACGTAGTACCGTCATATGTCTTACGGTGCATCGTCACCGTACAACACTGGATAGTATTCTTACCTATGAAGAAATCATTCATGACTAACTTCCAAACTAAAAATGGATGTGATAAAGCACATATTAGTTACTGAACTCTTCATTTGAACTAAGTTTCAAAGAAGAGAATTACTAGGCTTCTTTTGATCTCAAAAACAGAGTGCTCTGTTCTGGCAGAAGTTTTGCCAAACTTTAACAGAGCGTAACTCTGATTAGCTTGACCCAACGGAGGTGTTTGATACAGTTCTGGAAAGGTTATCAAGTGCTCTACAACTTTTGTGTAGAACTCCAGAGCCAAATCCGACACCAACTTGGTTATATGTCCAGATGAATGCAAACTGTTCAGAAAACAGAGCAGCTGCAAACTTCTCTGGATGTTTCGGTAAATTGGTCATAACAATCTGTAGAAAATTTTCTAAGGGTCATGTAATACACCGTTGGAAAGGTTATGAAACTTACAACGATTTTGTAGTTCATAGTTTGTTCAGAATTGTACCCCAGTTGTATGTAAAACTGTGATGAAAACAGCCACATACAAAGGAGGTGCTGGTAAATTTTAGCCAGAAATTCTGTCAACTTTGAACAATCCTAACTTTTGTTCCAGAAATGATCTAGGGGCATGTGAGTACTCGTTGAAAATATACTGAAGTTAACTTTAACTTTGGTATTCAACTTGAGTTATGAAAATGCTAATAAATGGATCAAATTCTGGGTTAAGTACATAAAGGTCTGTTCTGTACAGCAAATGGGGATTGTTTTTGTTGGCTTTAGAAAGATATGTAAACATGAACTATTGTTATGCTTTCATAAAGTTTTAGCATGTTCATGTTTTACATACTTTCACATACTGCTAGATCAAGTTGTGACTCCCCTCAAAATTATGCTTTTGCAGTATGGTGCGTACTCATTCTCCGAGTAGGACTGAAGGTTCTCATCGAGACGGTGATGACTCGACTCCACCAGGGGCACCGCCATCAACGGTATGGGCAGATATCATGGCTCAGATGGTCGAGTCAAGTCAAGAGAACACAAGACTACTCCAAGCCTTGGTACAACAGGGCTTAGTCCAACACGCACAACAGGACGTTCCACCTCGGAACGCCTACTTGGATTTCTTGGCGACACAACCGCAAATTTTCACGGAGGCCAATGAACCAGTGGAAGCTGATCAGTGGCTTCGAGTTATGGAGTCCAAGTTTGGAGTGTTTGAGTGCGACGAGTATCAGAAGACATCATTTGCAGCTCAACAGCTCCATGGAGCCGCCGGAAATTGGTGGTTTGCGTATCTCGCCACCGTTCCGGAAGGCCATCAAGTGGAATGGACGGAATTTCGTGAAGCATTCCGGGCTCATCACATTTCTATGGGTTTTATCAAGGCCCAGCAGCAAGAATTCAGAAACTTGAAGCAGGGGGACATGAGTGTCCTCGATTATGTCAGACGATTCAACCTTCTGGCACAATATGCTCCTGCTTATGCGACGAGCGAAGCTGCAATGTGTGACTACTTTTTCTATGGCTTGAGTGTCATACTAAAAGAGAAGTTAGCTTTGTTCAATCAGGGCAGTTACACCGAGTTGATCAGTGCTGCTCTGCTGCAAGAACAAGCGACACTTGAGTGTCAAGCAGAGAAGAGGGACCGGGAGGATCTGCAAGAAGACACACCAGTTGTTCCTCGCAAATACCGTGTGGTGTATCACACACCATCCGATGAAATATGGCAATCACCAGTGAGATCAACTCCGTACAGATTTCCTGCTCAAGAATCTTGTCTTGAAGCAATACCTTTGCCGCAGCAACGAATGACACCTGTGGCATCATTGCTGCAGCCAAGTACATCAACTTCTCAACCACAAGTCAACGAAGAACCGGGGAAACCTCCGTGTTCTTATTGCCACCGTTCAGGGCATTTTAGGCAAGAATGCCGGGAGAAGTTGGTGAACACCAAACAGCCATCATCATCAGGTGGTATGCCGCCACCTGCTCCAGTCAACATAACAGCATTACAATCCAGGAGTGTGCAACATCTTGCTATTGAGGATGTCCCGGAGGGAGCACCGGTGTTAGCGGGCATGTTTACTCTCAAGGACGTGCCCGTGTTGGTACTTTTTGATTCAGGTGCAACCCACAATTTTATCAGCAAAACATGCGTGGATCAGCACCAATTATCCACCAATACTCCCACAACGAGTTTTCTTATACGATCACCGGGAGGAAATATCTCTGCCAATCAGATTGTGTCCCGAGCAGCTTTGTGTTTGGGCGGAAAAATATACCCAACATCGTTGATTATGTTGGATAGGCAGAAGATAGACATTATATTGGGGATGTCTTGGTTAAATCGTCACGGTGCCGTTCTCAATATCGGTAACCGGACTGTCCAGATTAACTCGCCGATTCACGGACAGCACACGCTGTTTTTAGACAGCAAAGACCCAGACATGGTAGAGGCCTACCACACGGAAGCGCTGAAGCTTGAAGATATTCCGGTGGTACGTGATTATCCCGACGTATTTCCTGATGATTTACCGGGCATGCCGCCCGAACGGGACGTCGAGTTAAAAATTGAACTGGCGCCGGGAATGACGCCTATTTCACGAAGGCCTTACAAGATGGCACCTAACGAGCTAGCGGAGTTGAAAGAGCAACTGAGTGAACTTATGAGCAAGGGTTTCATACGACCAAGTTCTTCACCTTGGGGTTGCTCAGCGCTGTTCGTTAAGAAGAAGGATGAAACACTACGGCTATGTGTTGACTACCGTCCTCTCAATGCTGTCACAATAAAGAACAAATATCCTTTGCCCCGCATTGACATCCAGTTCGATCAACTTGTGGGTGCAAAGGTATTTTCGAAGATGGATCTTCGGTCGGGATATCATCAAATCAAAATCCGACCGGAGGACATACCGAAGACAGCTTTCTCGACGAGATACGGACTCTATGAGTACCTCGTCATGTCATTTGGGCTAACCAACGCTCCGGCACACTTTATGTATTTGATGAATTCGGTATTCATGCCGGAGCTAGACAAGTTCGTCGTGGTATTCATCGACGACATTTTGGTTTACTCCAAATCTGAAGAAGAGCATGATGAACATTTGCGCATTGTGCTACAACGGTTGCGGGAGCACCAGTTATATGCCAAGTTCAGCAAGTGCGAGTTCTGGATCGATCAAGTGCCTTTCCTAGGCCATATTATTTCAGCAGAAGGTATCGCCGTGGACCCCAGCAAGATTGAACAAGTGCTGAAGTGGGAATCTCCCAAATCGGTCCACGAGGTCCGAAGTTTCCTAGGTTTAGCGGGGTATTATCGGAGGTTTATTCCGAGCTTCTCAAAGATTGCTAAACCAATGACGGAGCTGCTGAAGAAGGGCACTAAATACATGTGGAATGCAGCATGTGAAGCCGCATTCAAAACTTTGGTGAAACATCTCACAACGGCTCCAGTTCTTGCTCAGCCGGACACGACGAAGCCATTCGATGTATACTGTGATGCATCCGGCATCGGTCTCGGCTGCGTTCTGATGCAAGAAGGGCGTGTAGTCGCCTATGGGTCTCGTCAACTGCGAAACCACGAGCAGCATTATCCAACTCACGATCTTGAGCTTGCTGCTGTGGTGTTGGCGTTAAATATGTGGAGGCATTAACTACTGGGTAATCTTATTCACCTCTACACCGACCACAAAAGCCTGAAGTATATCTTCACGCAGAAGGAGCTAAATATGAGACAACGGAGATGGTTGGAGCTCATCAAAGATTATGAAATTGAGATCCACTATCATCCAGGAAAAGCAAACGTGGTTGCCGACGCGCTAAGTCGGAAGGCCCATGTTCACAACTTAGCGGCTGCTGAGTTAGAAGACGAAGAACCAAGCCTCCGTGTCATTCCGTATGGCGCGCTTTATAATCTCGCGCTCATTCCAACAATACGTGAAGAGATTGTTGAGGCTCAAAGAAGAGACAGAGGTATGTCTCACATACGGAGAAGACTAGACAACGGAGAGGTGAAATGTTTCCGGAAGGATGAGAACGGTACAATATGGTTTAACGACCGTATAGTGGTACCGCACAATATGAAACTCTGGAAGAAAATCTTGGATGAAGCCCACCTGTCGAAGTTTTCTATTCATCCCGGAAGTAACAAGATGTACCAAGATTTGAAACAGAAATTTTGGTGGACGAGGATGAAGAGGGAGATTGCTAAATACGTATCCGAATGCGATATGTGTAGACGGGTCAAGGCTGATCATATGCGGAAAGCCGGACCGCTACAACCTTTGAAGATTCCGGCATGGAAATGGGAGGATGTGAGTATGGACTTCATCGTCGGATTACCACTCACATCCAAGAAGCATGACTCGATATGGGTGATCATCGACCGGTTGACGAAATCAGCTCATTTCATACCGGTGAACACTCATTATCGAGCAAGACAATATGCGGAGTTATTCATCTCCAGAATTATATGTTCACATGGTGTTCCAAAGACCATCATTTCAGATTGAGGTGCGCTGTTTGTTGCTCGATTTCGGGAGCAGCTGCATGCCTCGTTGGGCACCAAGTTGATTAGGAGCTCCGCATATCACCCTCAAACTGATGGACAAACAGAGAGGGTGAATCAAGTGCTTGAGGATATGTTGAGAGCGTGTGCCATCCACCACGGTAGGAATTGGGACGATCACCTACCGCTGGCGGAGTTTTCATACAACAACGGTTATCAAGCGAGTATTAAAATGGCACCGTATGAAGCTCTCTACGGCCGGAAGTGTCGCACACCACTAAATTGGTGTGAGTCCGGCGAAAGAGTTCTGTTTGGGATTGATCTTGTCAACGAAGCCGAAGACCGAGTTCGGTTGATACAAGAGAACTTAAAGGCTGCACAATCCCGACAGAAGAGTTACGCTGATCAACGGCGTAGGCCTTTGCATTTTGGCGTCAGAGAGCATGTGTACCTTCGGGTATCTCTGATGAAGGGAATTCACCGGTTCGGTGTAAAGGGGAAACTCGCTCCCTGTTTTATTGGTCCTTTTGCTATCACGGAGAAGTGCGGGCCCGTAGCCTACCGGCTGGAGTTACCGGCAAGTCTAGCGGGTATTCATGATGTATTTCATGTATCACAGCTGCGGAAGTGCCTCAAATTCACCGCTGCTGTTCGCACTGAGGACATCGATGAATTGAAACCAGACCTGACCTACACCGAGCGACCGGTCCAGATTTTGGATGAAAAGACCCGGGTAACCCGGAACCGGACGATCAGATTCTTCAAGGTGCTGTGGAGTAATCACACCGCGGAAGAGGCGACGTGGGAAAGTGAAGATTATCTCCGCACCAACTATCCGGAATTTTTAGCTTTGTACAGCTTGTAATTACCTCTCCCGTCTCGTTCCTCTTTTGTAATCTTGGGACGAGATTCTTTTAAGGGGGGAGGAATGTAAAAGTCCCAAAAATGTGTATGAATAAAAACCAAGGTTTGAGTTCATATGTGTGGAAAAGACATGAAAAATGGGACTTGCTAAAACTTTTCTTCATGCAAGGTAATACATGGATGAACATCCAACATGAGGTTCACCTTTTATTTAAAAGTGTTGAACCAATAAGGAGTTAAATACCTCTTTGCATGTAAGTTTAAAATTCAGTTTTGAAATTCAAAGTTCACACATATGGTGACCCAAAAACTTTGAATTAACATGCAGCCATATAGTTGAGTTTTTAGGGGAAAGGTTATCACCACCTTTCCATTTGTAGGGTGGGCTCAAAAAGGAGTGTAAGAGAAACATTTGTAAATTCTAGCCAAATTCAAATTGGTCATACCAATTCAAACTGAATTTGGAGAATTCGATTTTCTAACCCACAGTTTTAAAACTCAGAATTTTGAGAATTAAGAGGATCAGCTTGAGAAGATATTTGGGACGAAAAATGGAGTGGGACCCACATTTCATAGAGCTAAAGGAGGAGTTTTGCACCCTAAGTCTCAGCCCCAGTGGGGAAATCGTCCACCGTGGAGCCACGGGGGCGCTCAGCAGCGCCACCAGCTGCTGCATTTCCCCACACGCGGCGCCCAGAGGCGGTTCTGCGACCTGATAAACCCCCCCTGGATGAAGCAAAGGCCGTCCCTTCTTCTCCTCCTCGCGAGCGCACGGCCAGCGATCGTCTTCCCCTCCGCCTCTCGGTCCGACCGGAAGAACGGCGAAACCACCACGCTCTTTCCTCCCCTGACCTGCTAAACAGCACCGCGAGCTCGGCCTCCACCTCCCGGACCTGCAAGCCAGCGAGCTGCGGCCTCCAGTGCCCGAGAACAACCGCCGCCACGGCGACCTAAGCCGAGGAAGTGATCGGGCGCTCGTGGACAGCCCTCCACAACGGGTTTCCCGGCCGAGCGATCACACCTACGGGCGCGCACGGGTGCGGTGCTGCTCTCAGCCCAAGCTCAGGCCATACCGTGAAGCATCGCCGGTGAATTTCAAAGTTTTGCTCCGGCGACGTCAACCCGAGCATCCGGTATGGAAATCCAAAATTCTCCACTTCTATTCATTCTTAGCTCGTCAAACTTTGCACGTAGGAGCTGGACTAGCCGGCGATCATATTCTCTTAAGCATCCGTCGCATGAAAACCCTTTGGGGCGACGCATTTTGAGGTCTACCGATCACTTCTCCGGCGGACCGAATCGGGCGCACGGTGACGACCAATTTGCGGCTTTTCCCGAGCCATTTAGGGGCCAGGCCGAGCCTTGCGATCATCCACTGGTGCTGTAGGGCTCGTCGGCACAGGTTTTGGCGGGCTGGATACCTCAGGCAACGCCGCCGAACCCCCACAGTAACTGTCGCACGTCGCCGGCCATGTTCCAGTCGTCGGCGGCCCTAGCAAACCCCACAGCCCTGTTCCTCGAGGCCCTAAACCCCCTGGCGGTGAGTTGTAGCTCCGGCGGTGGCCGGGAAGGCCGTTCCGGCGAACTTCCAGTTACTCCGGCGAGGGGGAGCGCGCGGGCGCGAGAGAGGAAGCCGGAGGTAGGAGACGAAGCGTGGGCCCCGCCTGTCAGCAGCTCAGAATTCAAATCCGGGATCGGGTGTGGCCGGGATCCCGTGTGCTGGCGCGAAAAACCCCGTGGCCCGGTGTGGCCCAGTTCTGATTGGTTGGAATTCAAATAAGCGGGCCCAGTGGGATTTTCAATAGGAAAATAATTCTAGACTTAGCTCAATCTTTAGAAATTCATATCTCCCTGTGGAAAACTCCAATTTGAGTGATTCCAATTGGATTGGATTCATCTTTCTGAGTTTTATCCAAATATGAACTCAGATTTGTATGAAAGTCAATATTATATTCTGGAAAATTCTTTGAAGTTTTTCTGAAAAAGAATTATTGAAGGAGTTTGGTTTATCCAAAAATACCCAAATTTTGCCAGAATATTCTTTAGCATATTGTTGATCTTGTAGCAAATTTTCAGCTCATTTGAAGATCATTTGAGTAGGAATTTGCTAAAAACAATCTGCTGTGTTCATAAGAGTCCAGAAACATTTTCAGAAAATGTTTCCCACTTCAAAAATCTGTTCTGGGCAATCCATAGCTCCAAAAATCATAGGAAAATTTAGGCAGGCTCTCTGAGACATACTTGGAATTGTAGTTCATCTAATTGGGCATGAAAATGCACATTACTCCAGAATTAATTCTTTTGAGCACAAATGCTTAAAGAATTGTTCTGGGAGAACTACTCAAGTAAAAGGGCTGAATTTTGGACCAGGTTACTCTAATGTGATCAAGAACTCACATGTTAATTATCAGCCCAAGATGAGTCCTTGAACTCCCTGTTCTTATTCTCCATACTTATATATAAGGGAAAAATACATAAGAGATATTGTGAGAATTATGAAGGACACAATATGACTCCACATTAGCTGCAATTTGGCAAGCTAAATCCTTAGGTAGTATAGAACCTGCTGTAAAAGTTTTGAGGCCATTGGAGTTCTTGTTCTTCAGTTGCACTCAAATCTTTTCAGCTTGTCTACTATGATCATTAGGGAAAATGATTAGTGTATAGCTAAGACCTTAAGGTCAATTTAGTTTATTTCTGTTCTTTGCACAACAGAGGCAAACCAAGCCATGCTTGTCTTTTCCACACAACCTCTGTTCTTAAGAAAGTAATTCTATAACTTCTTTCCATTACATTCTATAAAACATGTGCATATGCATCTCAATAGGAACCACAACGAAGGGGACTCAAAGGAGTGATTCATCGAAGTGGATCAAGCTCCGGAGAGTCAAGGGTGGATCTGCAAGGATACTAACTGCTTATATACGACTACCCTGCAGAACAGGCAAGCTCCGGTTTGCATTTAACAGCTGTTATGTTTTTATTTTGTATTCACCTTTGGTTAAGATTTGAACTGTGCATTAGGTCTAGTGTTTGATACTCCTCTTGCATAGCCAAATGACCCATGGAGTATTGGGTAGGTGTCTTTCACCGTGTAGAACTGCCATGCTTAAGTACGGTTCGGTAGAAGTCGAGTGGTGAGATGCTACTCGCAGATTTAGGAACAACAGGGGCATACGGGATTGGTTCGTAATTGAATTAGCAAGTTAATGTTGAGACCGGAAGGTTGTAGGAGCAGCAGGACATAGAGGTCTGGGTGCTGTAGACCTGTCCGTGTCGGTCAAGGACCGATCCGTATGCGGCCCTGTTGAACAAGTTTGAGTTGTGTACCGGACTCATGCTGGCTATATGGGACCCAGTAAACCGATGTACCTCGGGAAGCTGTCGTTGGGACTTTTCGGGTCGCCTCAGGCGGACGGCCGGTGTGCAGTATATGGGGAATATTCTCATGACATCTCACGTCAGAAGGTGCACCATGAGAGTAGCTACTGTACGGGGTGACTTGATCGATTCAGCGGGGGTGAAACGGGGGAAAGGCTGCCACGTACGACGTCAGTGATGGTTGTTGTAGGCAACATCGAGTACGGGCGTACGTGTCGTGTAGTCCGGGTGTTATTGATTCGAATCGCCGTCGCTCGCGGAATGGACCGAGCATACTTGTTCTCACAGTCGTGATGTAGTAAGAACTTGCATGAGAAAGGAACTAATCATTTTGATGTGAAGTATTATACTAGTGTTGTATTGGATCTCGATGAATAGGCTAGTGCAAACTCGATTCTTTTATGCCATGAGCCATTTACATCGGGGGAAAGCGTTTCTTGTTTGATTGTGGACTCCCGATGTGGCGTGCCCAGGGTTACTTAAAATGCTGCAATTAATAACTGAAAGTAAGGATTCACTTTTAGGCGAGTTAATTATGCTTATGCCATCCTATGTTAGGTTCATAACCTCACTTAGAGTTTCATGTTTAGGGTGACGGTTAAGTCTTGCTGAGCGTTATGCTCACGGATGCTATCCGAGTTGTTTTGCAGGTATTTGACTCGATGCCTATGAGAAGGGATGCCGATGAGACTCGGGAACCTCCGAGTGTTTACTCAAAGAGCATCCTCGCTGCTGCAGATTGATCTTCGTGTTGCTAGTAAGAAACGTCCGCGGGCTGGACCGTTTCTTTGTTGCTAGTTTAGATATGAATCGTGAGAGTGATAGTCTTCCGCTGTAGTTTACTCTGATATATATTTATTTGTGAAACAATCTTGTACGCTTCCGCAAACTATTTATGTAATATGATGTGTGTTCATCGACCCGTGTGCTGTTGGGTGCCGCATAACACGGCACCACCCAACGAGGTCCCGTGGGGCCGTCTCAGCGTGGCATCAGAGCCTTTTACAGAAACTATGAACTTTATTCAATAGAAACACAAGAGGAACAGCCCAAAGTTCTCTACCCACGAGAGCTCTGACCTCCCTTGCTTTTATAGCCAGCCCTCAGGCTAAACAATCCAATCTAGGACTCCTACTCCTAATTGGACTCGTATCCTAACTTACCATAACTGCTCAGGACTCTCCTATTCGCAGATAGAAGCAATCGTGAGACTTCCAAACACCTTAGGAACGTCCTAAACATTTCTAAAATAACTCAACTTCGTGCCTAGCACGAAATCCTATCATAACCAACTCAAATCTTCCATATTTGAGTCAAACACGACTCAGCCTCAGCCTGAGTACGCAATCCAGCCGGTTGGACCTTTCCGACCAATTCTTTACGTCCACTTCTCTTCATCACGCCTTGGAACAATGTTGCCACATCCATGCACTCCTTGCACACGTGCAAACACCTTCCAACGACGTACACGCAACCTTCATATGCACTGCCCTTGATCCAAACATGCTGCGTGACCTCCCGATCAACTCAACCACAACTCCTCCCGAACTTTGTTGTTGGAACCTCATATCCTCCCTGAGACTAGTCCAAGGATCCCGTCACCAGCCATGTCTTGAACTCAAGCAACACCTGCACATGAATAAACAACCAATTCTTCCGAGCACAAGTCCTCGACTTGACTCACGTTAGTTCGAAAACCACAACACCTTACATCAGCACGTCACATAAGCATGTTGCAAACCATATCAAATGATAACAGCCATAACCACCAAAACACACCAAAAACTTAGAAAATTAATACTAAGCAAACCTTCCCATAAAGCAAGTTTGAAACATTGCGAGTTAAAAGCAAAAACAAGACGCTTCAGTTCTACGAGTTGAACTTCACGGGAGCTCCCTAAAAACAAGCTCCGGACATCACAGAAGCTCTCCGGACCTTGCAGGAGCTCTCCGGACCTTGCGTCGGACCTTGCCAACACTTGACGGACCTAACAAAGAACTTGTCGAACCTTGCCACAGAAGAATGTTTTGGCAATATTCAAAACTTTGAATGTTAATGCTAACTTTTATCCTAATTGCCAATGTATTCAGCACACATAGGTCTCACAATCTCCCCCTTGATGAATGCATTGGCAACACCAATTAAAATCCAAACATTGGCTTATGAAAAGTTTTGAAAAGCTTTGAAAACTCATTTCTCCCCCTTTATTAATTTCTCGCCATTTTTTAAAATCAGAGAAGGAAGAAAGTGTATAACATATGCAAAGTGTAAAAAAATCTCTCCTTATACATATTTCTCCCCCTTTGACAATGTATTCAGCAAGGTTCAAAAGAGAAATTTTTAAATGTTATGAGCATATTATAACATATACATACAAAACAAAGCTCATCCAAGTCATACTATCAGGTTACTTACACTATCACATCAATGAGATACATAAAGTAGTGTAAGCCATGCTAGAGATCAAATGTATTTTTCAGTTTAAGCAAGTCATGATCTCCCTTACTCAACTATTTCAAAACCTGAAAACATGACACTTGTTGCTGCATTTTTATTATTCATAATCATTTAAGGCACAAAGTTGATCATATGATATTTGCAAGAGATTATATGCCGCATCAGCCTTATTCTAACCAACCAAGCCAAGCCTATGTCATATGACAATCAGAAGCTTAAGGACATGGTTTTAGTCATACACAATTCCTTCCAAGTTCATATCTTAGTGCAATGATAAGCAATCTCAAAAGAAGAAGTGCGATGCATGCATATTCTCTTGATATTTTCTCAATTTTTTATTTGAAAACTCAACATGTGAGCTGATCACTTGATTATTTTTTTATGATTAAAAGTACTTGTGAGCATGCAACAAGTTCAAAACAGCAAGAAAGTTTGATCATGACAAGATTTAGTGTAAGTAATTATTCCAATTACTAGTCATGGCAAAAACTACAAAATGTATAACATGAGTAATGTAGTAAGAACTTTCAGCCTGTAAAAGGAATCACAAAGTCATATATGTATGAAATACTATGCTCATATTATTTTAGTTTCAGATTCACACATAGACTTTCAAAGTTTCAAAAACTCCCCCTCAATTTAAGCCATGAGGATGCATAACCCCTATTTCACTACGAATGAAACAAAAACGAGTGAAATCCAAAGGTTTTGTAAAAATATCAGCCAATTGTTGTTCGGTATCGACATGGTGAAGCACAATGTTTCTATTTTCAACATTATCACGAAGAAAGTGATACCTAATGTCAATGTGCTTAGTTCTAGAGTGTTTCACGGGGTTTTTAGCAATACAAATTGCACTAGTGTTATCACAAAACAGTGAAACACTATCTAAATCAACCTCATAGTCCTTAAGTGTTTGAACAATCCAAAGAATTTGTGAGCAAGCGCTAGCCGCAGCTACATATTCAGATTCGGCCGTGGATTGTGCAACTGAACTTTTTTTTCTAGAGGACCAAGCAACAAGTGAATTACCAAGAAAATGACAAGCACCCGAAGTACTTTTCCTATCAATCCTACAACTCCCAAAATCAGCATCCGAAAAAGCTTTCAAAGAAACGGTTGAGGAAGAAGGAAGAAAAATGCCAAATTCTTGAGTTCCATGTAGGTACCTGAGAATCCTTTTCATGGCTTGGCGATGTGAAGCACGTGGAGAAGCTTGAAAACGTGCACAAAGACATACGCTGAATTGTATGTCCGGTCTTGACGCCGTGAGATACAAAAGTGATCCAATCATACTTCTGTATTCTTTTTTATCGACCGGGTCACCATCTTCGTCAAGTTCAAGTGTTGTTGCTGTTCCCATTGGTGTCCGAAGAGGCTTGCATTTATCCATGTTGAAGCGCTTAAGAAGGTCCTTTGTATACTTAGTTTGATGCACAAAAGTTCCTTCTTTTGTTTGCTTGATTTGCAGCCCCAAAAAGTATGTGAGTTCTCCCATCATACTCATCTCAAATTCTGAACTCATCATAGCTGAAAACTTGGACACGAGATCATGAGAAGCACAACCAAAGATAATATCATCCACATACACTTGAACGAATAATGAGTCATTGCCATGCTTAAGTACAAAAAGAGTTTTATCAAGCTTGCCAATGGTAAACCCCTTTTCAAGTAAGAATGTTTTTAACCTATCATACCATGCTCTAGGGGCTTGTTTTAGACCATACAAGGCTTTGGACAGTTTGTAAACATGATTAGGAAAATTTGGATTTTCAAAACTCGGTGGCTGCTTAACATAAACCTCCTCCTCTATGTAGCCATTAAGAAAAGCACTTTTAACATCCATTTGATATAACTTGAAACCTTTAGATGCAGCAAATGCTAATAAAATTCTTATAGCTTCTATTCTAGCAACAGGAGCAAATGTTTCATCAAAATCTAGACCTTCAATTTGAGTGAAACCTTTAGCAACCAACCTAGCTTTATTCCTAACCACAACCCCATCCTCACTTTGCTTATTTTTAAATACCCATTTAGTTCCAATTAATGTGTGACCTTGAGGTGGAGGTACAAGTTTCCAAACATTATTTCTTTCAAAATTTTCTAACTCTTCTTGCATGGCATTAATCCAAGATTCATTAGTGAGTGTGTGTGATATATCCTTGGGTTCAAAAGAAGCAACAAAAGCAGAATGAGCATGAGAGTTTGGATCGCAAAACCTGGACCGAGTGACTCGTTCATGCAAGCTTCCAATGATTTGTTGTGGAGGATGACTTTTGAGTACTCGGAGGGGAGTAGACACTTCACAAGCACCTTCTTCTTCATGTTCGGACCATTGATTAGGAGAGCTTGTTGATTGAGGAAGGTCCGAACCAGCAGTAGTGACTGTTGGTGCTGGTTGTGGTGCAAAATCAGCAGCTTGATCGTTATTTACTTCTGAGTTTTCGGGCAGCAGCACCACTTCTTCAATAAAAATACTCTCCCCCTGCGGATATGGATCCGGACCTGCAATATCGGAGCTAGTACTTGCGCTAGCTTCATCAAAAGAAACCTCGCAAGTCTCCACAATTTTGTTAGTGTCAAGTAAAAGCACACGGTAGCCTCTAGTATGAGATGGATAACCAAGAAACATGCCATCAACAGATCTAGCTTCAGATTTATCAAGATTACCATGTTTATTAACAAAGCATTTGTAACCAAAAACCCTAAAGTGTGTAACACTAGGCCTATGTCCAAACCGGAGCTCATATGGGGTTTTTCCAAGCTTAGCACGCAAGAAAACACGATTTGAGACATAACAAGCGGTTGCAATTGCATCAGCCCAAAATTTCTTAGGAGTTTGATATTCATCAAGCATAGTCCTAGCCATCTCAACTAAGGTCCTGTTCTTTCTTTCTACGACACCATTTTGTTGTGGTACATAGGGTGAAGAGTATTGATGATCTATTCCATTTTCAGCACAAAAGTGATCAAAGGATTGGTTTCTAAATTCAGTTCCGTTATCACTTCTAATTGCTTTTAATGATCCTGGGTGATCAATAGATAATCTAAGAAATAAAGTTCTAAAATGACTAAAAGCTTCATTCATAGATGCCATTAAATAAACCCAAGAATATATGGAATAATCATCAACAATCACAAGCACATACCATTTACCTCCGAAGGATTGAACACGTGCCGGACCTACTGTGTCAAGATGTAAAAGTTGTCCCGGTTCAGCTGTCATGGTCATTGTGAGAGGAGCATGTGAACCTGCAACAAACTTAGCATGTCTACAAGAAGAGCACACAATATCATTGTTCTTTTTAAGCTTCGGCAGCCCACGTATGCGATCGAGAGCACTAACACGAGTGAGATGATCAAAGCCTATGTGACCAAGTCTACGATGCCAAAAATATAGATCCTTTGTATCATTAGCAACTAGACACCGATGCTTAGAAGTTGACAAATCAAAATAAGCTTTAAAAACTCTTCCAAACCTAGACATGTTAAACAAAAGCTCACCTTTTGAATCTACAACCTTGCAGCAATTTTTAGCAAAGCTAACCTCTAGATTTTCATCTAGCAATTGTGAAACCGAAAGCAAGTTGTATTTCAAATTTTTAACAAGTGCCACATCTTTCAAAGTGTAGAGATTGTTTACTCTAATAGAACCTTTAGCAATTATGGGAGTAGAAGAGTTATCGGCGAAAGTAACATTTTCTACACGTGACACAAAAGAGAGAGAGGAGAACCATTCTTTGTTACCGGTCATGTGGCGTGAGCAACCTGAATCCACAATCCAAATGTTCTCCTTCCTCAAACGTGAAACCTACACAGCAGCACAATACGTCGATGACTCAATACAAGGGTTAGTTAAAAGACTTTTAGGAATCCAGTACTGAGTCACACGACGTCCAGCAGGAATAACACGCGAAAGATGAGAAGGTACAGCAGGTTTATGAGCCAAACATCGAAAATTTTTGTTCCCAACTACTGACTTAGAAGATGTGTTATATGTAGCACAAAAAACAGTAGGTTCGGGAGCAAGTTTTTGACTCATTACAGCAGGTTGCAAGCTCCGAACATTCGGTCTAGCAGATTTTGCTTGGTTGTTATGTGATCTAGCAAGTATTCTTTGTTTCTTATCGTGTTTAGCTAGTCTATAACAAAAATCCATGACATGACCATCTCTACCACAGTAGGTACAATGCAAAATAACCTTATTATCATGTCTAGATGAGCAAGCAACACGTTTATTAGAACCCGAATGGGACAGTACTCCTGCAGATTTGAAAATCACCTCTTTTTGTCTACGAGCTGTTTGAATCAAACCGCTTACTAATGACTTTACAACTTTAGGTGGGTGTGCCTTAGCATGAGCATGAGAATTAAAACCTAAACCAGTTTTATCATTACAAGACTTGGAAGAATTCAGCAGCAAGTTTAGGTTCTTATTTGCATTAGAAAACCGATCTAGTGTCCTATACGTGTCATCAAGTTTATTGGACAGATCAAAGCAGTTTTCACATGAAGTTTTTCCTTTTAGTTTGCAATTTGAACAATATTTAACTTCATGCACACGTAAAGCATTGTGCAAAATAGAAATCTCATTCATAGCATCATTTAGTTTCTTATTCAGATCATCACATGAAGAACAATGCAAATCAATTGTAGAACAACAAGCATCTTTCAAATTTTTATCATTAAGTGCAGCAAGCTCTTTGTTCTTTTCAATTTCAAGTTCAAGTTTATCAAGTGTAGATGCGTGTGCACTTCTTAAAGAGGATAATTGTTCATAAATCAAATCACATGAGGAACAAGAATCATCACTAGGAATCAAAATTTTTAAACGATTAATTTCAGATTCTAGTGATTCAATTTTAACAGCTTTGTTCCTAAGTTTTTTTATCCTTTTTCTTTAATATAACAGTGGCACGAGAAATAGCATCACACATTTCTTCGCATGTGGGACATACCTCTTCATCGTCGCTGTTGTGTTCTGCCTCCTCGGAGCTTGAATTTGACTTGCTCGCCATGCAGCACATATTTGCCATAGCTTCTTCATCTTCATCACTACCGGTGTCCACATCACTTGAGCCGAAATGTTGAAGTGCAGAGATCATACTATGCACTATGTTGCGCATTGATAAATCTTTCTTCTTCTTATTCTTTGCAAACGATTTCTTCGGCCTTGTTTGCTTTTCTTCACGTGAAGTCGGACCTGAAAGGTTAGGGCACTCCGTACGAAAATGTCCTGTCTTACCACATTCAAAATATCGTTGAGGTCCGGAGCTTCCTCTCCTTCTAGTTCTCACATTTTGCAATGCTTTTGAGAACCGAGTAGAGATGAGTGCAAGCTCCTCCTCTGGAAACTCTTCAATCTGTTCAAGGGTTAGAGAGGACAGCAAAGAGAGTGCACCACTAGATGATGATTGACTAGAACTAGACAAGTCACGTTGCGAAACAAATGCAATATAATTGTTGGGGTTTTTACGTGAGATGATGTCAATTTCATGAGTTTTCAATTTAGAATAAAGCACGTCTAAAGTAAGAGAACTCATGACAGTAGATTCACGAATAGATGTAACTTTCATCTCCCAGATTGACATATCTAATGCTCCTAACAATTGTCTAGCATTTTCAGCATCTGAAAAGTTAACATTGACACTACGCAAGTTGCTGAGAATTTTATTAAAGCGAGCAAAAAGGTCGTCAATTGACTCACCGGGTTGCATCTCAAAACGCATGTATTCTTTCTTGAACATATCTTGCCTTACCTCCTTGATCGTATTGGATCCTTCATGGTAGTCACAAAGAGCTTTCCAAACATCATATGCAGATCGGAGGTGTGCAACACGGTCGAAGTCGCTTTGAGTCAATTCTTGGATGATCAAGTTGCGAGCCTTGTTGTTGTTGTCAACATCTCTCATGTTCGCAGCCGTAACTTGATCGTTGGGTGGTACATCGAAGTTCCGGTAGACCTTTTCCCATATGGCGAAGCCTTGCGCCTGTATGTAGGCCTCCATCCGCGCCTTCCAAACCTGAAAATCGATGTCATTGAACACACAAGGTTTTGCGTAGTACTTCTCCATGATGGTTAGTCAAAACACATGCAAATCACAAAGATTAGAGCACCTTGGCTCTGATACCAATTGTAGGATCGAAGAGCACGTGAAAAGCTACCAGAGGGGGGTGAATGGTAGATTAAAACTTTTCGCAGCGGAAACAACAAAAAACCCTCAGCAAAAAATCAATCGGTTAAATAAACCGTGTGTGCAAGTGTTTTCAAACGTGTTCAACCGTGACAAATCAAGTAGATAGGTAGAGAATCAAGTCACGGATCTAATGCAACAAGAATCACTTGAAAACACGAAGTTAAACTTGAGATACGATCAAAACATTAAACGAAGATCAATCTGTTCTACCCGATATAAAACAGATCTGCAATGCTGCAAAGAAACTCGTGTATCTCAAAAACTACAGATCCGAAGCTCGTGAAAATTTCACAGATGATAGATAATTGAGTTGTAAAGACAACCCAAAAAGAATCACGTCAATCGGATCTGTAAAACTTGAGTTATGAACAAAACACCGAAGCAACGTTGGTCTGTCCAGAAACTCGGCGAGAAAGACTTGACGAAAAACAAGTCTGACGAACAAGGCACAAAAGCTCCTCGAAACTATGATCTTTATTCAATAGAAACACAAGAGGAACAGCCCTAAGTTCTCTCTCCATGAGAACTCCGGCCTCCCTTGCTTTTATAGCCAGCCCTCAGGCTAAACAATCCAATCTAGCACTCCTACTCCTAATTGGACTCGTATCCTAACTTATCATAACTGCTCAGGACTCTCCTATTCGCAGATAGAAGCAATCGTGAGACTTCCAAACACCTTAGGAACGTCCTAAACATTCCTAAAACAACTCAACTTCGTGCCTAGCACGAAATCCTATCATAACCAACTCAAATCTTCAATATTTGAGCCATATCCGACTCAGCCTCAGCCTGAGTACGCAATCCAGCAGGTTGGACCTTTCCGACCAATTCTTTACGTCCAATTCTCTTCATCACGCCTTGGAACAATGTTGCCACGTCCATGCACTCCTTGCACATGTGCAAACACCTTCCAACGAGTACACGCAACCTTCATATGCACTGCCCTTGATCCAAACATGCTGCGCGACCTCCCGATCAACTCAACCACAGCTCCTCCCGAACTTGGTTGTTGGAACCTTATCTCCTCCCTGAGACTAGTCCAAGGATCCCGTCACCAGCCATGTCTTGAACTCAAGCAACACCTGCACATGAATAAACAACCAATTCTTCCGAGCACAAGTCCTCGACTTGACTCACGTTAGTTCGAAACACATTACATGAGCACGTCACATAAGCATGTTGCAAACCATATCAAATGATAACAGCCATAACCACCAAAATACACCAAAAACTTAGCAAATTAATACTAAGCAAACCTTCCCATAAAGCAAGTTTGAAACATTGCGAGTTAAAAACGAAAACAAGACGCTGCAGTTCTACGAGTTGAACTTCACGGGAGCTCCCTAAAAACAAGCTCCGGACCTCACAGAAGCTCTCCGGACCTTGCAGGAGCTCTCCGGACCTTGCGTCGGACCTTGCCAACACTTGGCGGACCTTACAAAGAACTTGTCGGACCTTGCCACAGAAGAATGTTTTGGCAATATTCAAAACTTTGAATGTTAATGCTAACTTTTATCCTAATTGCCAATGTATTCAGCACACATAGGTCTCACAGTTTCACCGGTAGGCTAGAATCCCCAATTCTCCCATCCACGGGCCCCCTCTTGTGCCATGCAGTTCCCAGGGCAGTCCTCACTCGACTCCCATTCCCCGCGCCTTCCACAGTCCATAACGATCTAGCAACTTATCTAATTACTCAGCTAAGTCGCACCCATACTTGGCCTTGTGGTGGCACTGTTATCCTGGCATGTGCATGCATGAACCGGTCCTTAGATCTACAGCAAGTAAACCACCTTCTCATGCTACCTCATTCACAAACCCTGTCTTGCCTAGATGTTCCTCTGATCCATGTTCATTAACAACATCAGTTTTCTCATTATCATTATGAGTGCAGTTAGCTAGACACATATATCTCGCTTCCCAATCCCATGGACTCAGCGAAGCATAAAGCAAAAACCATACCCGACTCATAAACGTCCCTGGCGACAAGGATGGTTTAACCAAAGCTAGTAAACTCCTATAAAAGGGTTTCCCATCATGTTTGACTCAGCACTCACACCTTTTCACAAATCAAAACAGTTTTTCCCAAAACATAGGATCAATATGGTCAAGGAGCACTTGTCTGCTTCTTGCGGTTCCAGTTGCTCTTGGATCTCGAAACCTTGTTGTTGCAGTTCATCGTAGACAGCTCCCTGAGCTTGTCCTGCTATACAGGATCACACACATACAAGATCCACAGCAATCAATATCATGCACAACCTTTAACTAGATGCGATGATGCATATGCATGCTATCCTATGATTAGTTTTATTAGATTAGTTTGTGTTCTTTGCATGGCCTGCATGGATTTTATGATGAATAGAGGTGTTTGGATCAAAGGTTGACATGGTGATGATCTTGTCTTTAGATCAACTTGATCATCAAGTGATCTGTCCACGAGAAAGCTTCTGTTCGAAAGGAATCGAAGAACAGATGCAAGGACCACATGGCGATGTCATAAGGTGGTATTGGAGACCTACCTTACATTCTTCTCGGTCTCGAGTCCTTCTCAGATCATTGAGCTCTCTTCCGGCGATCTTCCTCGCTGAGCTCCATCGATGGCTTACTCGGCGAGTTGGGGCCAGGGCTCTAAGTCGTCGGCTTAGGAGTTGGAAAAGAAGTTTGTGGTTTCGGCCAGAGGTTCTGGGTTCTATTTATAATTGGGAAGAGAAGAGTCCTAATCTGATTGGACTTCGAATAAGAGTCCTATTCAAATTGTCGTTGAATCTTAACAACTTATCTTTAATTGATTTGGTGCGGTATCATTGTGGAATTCAGGTCGGTTTCTCCTCCGTACCGATATTTCTACGCGTACAGAATCCAAAAACCGCTCCAGAACTTGTTACCTCCTCGGTGATGAGCTCCGGAAGCTCCACGTATCCACCGGGTCCTGGTCTCTCCCTTTCCGCAGGGACGAGCTCCGGTTGTGCCGCGTGTCAAGCGAGCGAGACCTCCCTCTCCTTCGGAGGTGAGCTCCGTGTGTGCCACGTATCCTGGCGGTCGGGACCTCCTCTCTTATTCGGAGGTGGCTCCGCGCACGCCATGTGTCCTAACAGCGCCAGCCTTCCTTTCTTCTCAGAGACGAGCTCCGAGGTTAACACGTGTCTAATAGTGACGGACCTCCCGGAGATAAGCTCTGGTGGCGACACGTGTCCAATAGAACCGGACTTCTCGGAGGTGAGCTCCGAGATCGACACGTATCCTGCGTGACTGGTCCTCTGATTTCCGCGGTGACTAGCTATGAAGGTGACATGTGTCCTGTGAAAATGTCTTTGCTTCTTCCGTAGAGGCTAGCTCCGGGGGCAACATGTGTCCCACAGGGTCGGACCTCTCCCCCTTTGCGGAGATGAGCTCCGAGCCTGCCACGTAGCCAGTTTAGCGGCGGACCTCTCCCCACTTTGCAAGGATGAGCTCCGGACACGCCACGTGGCCAGCGGACCGTGGAAATTGTCTTTGGTGCTTTCTGGAAACTGGATTCAACTCTTATTGGCTATCCTTTTGATGGTGTTCCTACTTCTCTTAAAATGTTTTCTCTTCATAAAACATAAATATATGCTGAAACCAAAAATGAGGGTGTCACACTTTCTCTCTACAACACCGTTTTGTTGAGGTACATATGGTGAAGAAAATTGATGATCTATTGCATTTTCAGCACAAAAGTGATCAAACGACTGATTTTTAAATTCGGTTCCATTATCACTTCTAATTGCTCTTAAAGATCCTGGGTGATCAATTGGTAATCTAAGAAATAAAGTTCTAAAGTGACTAAATGCTTCATTTTTAGATGCCATAAAGTAAACCCAAGAGTATCTAGAATAGTCATCAACAATCACAAGAACATACCATTTACCTCCGAAGGATTGAACACGTGAAGGTCCTACGTTGTCAAGGTGTAAAAGTTGACCCGTTCAGTTGTCATGGTTATTGTGAGAGGAGCATGTGAACCTGCAACCATCTTAGCATGTACAAGAAGAGCACACAATTTCTTTGTCCCCTTTAAGCTTAGGCAGCCCATGTATGCGATCAAGAGCACTAACACGCGTGAGATGATCAAAGCCTACGTGACCAACTCTACGATGCCAAAAATAAAAATCTTTGGAATCATTTGCAATTAGACATCTATGCTTAGAGGAAGACATATCAAAATCAGCTTTAAAAACTCTTCCAAACCGATACTTGTTAAAAATAAGCTCACTATTTGAACCTACAACTTTGCAACATTTTTTATTGAAAATAATTTCCAGATTTTCATCTAGCAATAATGAAACAGAAAGCAAGTTGTATTTCAAATTTTTGACAAGTGCCACATCCTTCAAAGTGTAGTGATCATTTACTTTAACCGAACCCTTAGCAATTATAGGAGTTGAAGAATTATCGGTAAAAGTAACATTCTCTACATGTGACACAAAAGAGAGAGAGGAGAACCATTCTTTGTTACCGGTCATGTGGCGTGAGCAACCTGAATCCACAATCCAAATGTTCTCCTTCCTCAAGCGTGTAACCTACTTAGAAGCACAATACTTCGATGACTCAATACTGGGGTTAGTTAAAAGGCATTTAGGAATCCAGTACTGAGTCACACGACGTCTAGTAGGAATAACATGCGAAAGCTGAGATAAAACAGCAGGTTTATGAGTCAAAATTTGAGATTTTTTGTTCTTAACTACTGACCTATGAGGTGTTACTTGTGTAGCATGAAAATTAGTAGCTCCGGAGGCAAAAACAGAAGGTCCGAAGGCAAAAACTGAAGCTCCGGAGGCAAAAACTGAAGCTCCAGAGGTAAACTTTGAATATTTCTGACTCATAACTGCAGGTTGCATGTTCCTGACATTCGGTTTAGGTATGTGCAGCAAATTTTGCATGAGAGTTATAAGATCTAGCTTGCATTTTTTCCTCTTTATGTTGTTTAGCTAGTCTATAACAAAAATCTATGACATGACCATCTCTACCAAATAGGTACAATGAAATTTAACTTTGTGTTCATGTCTAGATGATGTAACACCCCAAAATTTTGATTTAAAACCCTAAATCATGTTAAGAGGGGAATTTAAAAAATTTTGGACGTGTTGCATGTTTTGCAAAAATTCAAATTCAAACTGGAATTCAAATTAAACTGAAATCAGAAAAGAAATAGAAAAAGAAAAAGAGAAAACAGAAAAAAAACCAGCCAGTGGGCCGAAACCCACCAGCCGGCCCAACCAGCGCCGAGCCAGCCCGCGGCCGCGCGCGCCGTTTCCTTCCGCTGACAGGCGGGACCCACCAGATCGTCTTCCACCTCGCGCCCGCGCCAGACTCTCTCTCCCCCGAATCCAAACCGATCGGAATTGCTGCGGATCACAGCCGAATTTCGCTCGGGGGTGAAGAAAACACGATCTAAACCACCCCGCCGCCCTCCCCCGTCTATAAAAACCCCGGCCTCGTTCTGTTTTTCCCACGCGATCGCCGATTTTTCCTCCGGTGAGAACCGAGACTTCTCCGGCAAATTCTGGCTGATCTAAGCTCGGAAATTCCGATCTAACTCGCTGGTCTTGATCCACCGCCTCCAGGGAACCTTGCAGGTGCAGAAAACTCGGCGACTTGCGGTGTAAACACAGCGCCGACGAGCTTCGCCGTGGTTTCGCCTCGGACCTCGTCGCCGATCACCTTCCAGGACCTCCGAGCTCAAGAAAACCCCCGAGGTGAGATCCCCGATCTCCCCTCCACCGATCTATGCCATAAGATCACAGTTCTAGGAAGAATTCTCGAAGATCCGAAAGTCTCCGGCGAGATCACCGCTTCCCGCCGCCATGCGCCGCCGGCAGCGCCGCCCGCGCTCGATCAGAGCGACGTGGCCGCTTGTGCACCGTTTATTTTAAATCGCACGGTAGGGTTTAAACCCCCGCGTACCGGTTCGATGTTATAATCTCGGCCGTCGGTTTAAAATCGGACGGTCCACGTCAGCCCCGCGTTATAAAGACTGGAAATCTTACGTGCTACCCCCTGGGGTTCTCGGGAAATAAGAGCTAGCCCCGAAAACTTCTGATCTAGCCCCTGGAACTTCAGAAAATCATGTAAATTCATTTAAAAATCAGTTTTAGCACCTGGACTTAATAAAAATTAGGAAAAACTCCTCTGATAAGTGTAGCTAGACCCTTGGAAATTCTGAAAATAATATTATAGACCCTGTAGTGGGGTAAGTTTACCTTTTTAGCCCTGTTTAGTATTTAATTTAGGAAATTGAATATGTGGCTAGTGTTTAAAAATTAAAAAGTGGGATAAACATATTGTCATAATTAAATTAAAAACTTTCTCAGTAATTAGAAAACTTTGGAGTGAGATAAAAATATATTTTGGGCTGAAATGAACCTGTTTAATTTATTATTCACATTTAGGGACACATTTTTAAGTAAAGAATTGTTCTAGAAAATAGGGAAAATAATTGTAAAATAGTTTACATCAGAGGTAAAGGTCAAAAATATATTAGTAAATACTTTAGATCAGAACCTATTCTGTTTAGATGTTGTATTTTGTTATTTTCATAATAAAGCTCACATTTAGGCATAGGAAATAAATCTGAAAATATAGCAACTAGTAAATGATAAATGGAGTTCTAAAATCCAAAGAGTTCAGTTTAGGGTTGGTAGAAATTATGAAGACACATATGGAGAAGGAAAATACCTTTCATGCTTATTTGGTAGTTAAAAGGTGTAGTAATTGAATATAAGAAATTTATTTAAATTGGAAACTCATATATATAGTATGTAAGTATAAATGTGAACACAAAAGTAGGAGTCCTATACATATGATTAAAAGTGCATGCAATCCACAAATCAACACACATAATGGTGAATGACTTTCATAAATGTGAATGTGTGGTTTGTATGAAGTGGAAGTGTGAACTATGTCTTATGGATTGTTGTTTTTTCTTTTGCTATGTGTGATGGTATGATGTAGAACCTGCTCAAGAGCAAGTTATTCCTTTCCAAGATCAGGGTTACTCATTTCAAGAGCAGCAGGAAGGAGGCAAGTGTCCTTGACCACTTTGATCCTATGCTAGGATGTGTAGATAGAATTATTTGCATTGTCAATTGAAATATGAAACTCATGTTAGGAAGTTTCCCTAGAATTGCATTATCTTGTTTCCTTGTAGCTTGGGTTGGGATTTATTTTATCATGTCATTTATTATTATGCATATGCTTAGCCATGCTTAGAATGGGATATTTGGGATATGAGATCATTATTTATTTTACCATACTCTTGAATGAGATATTGTGAGTTACGTAGAGGTAGGGATCAAGGCAAGTTGGATGTTTTGGTTGTGTGCTGGGTGCACGAGACTTGGGTTTGTGTTTAGTACTTGCCTGGATCCTAAGGACCGGTTCATGGAGCATGTAACCTGGCTTTACAGTGCCAACCACATGCTGAGATGGGGAAGCTTGGCCAATTAATTAGGTGTATCCCCGGCGTAGTATGGGTGTGTTGGATGGTGCGGGGAATAGGTGTCAGCTGGACTACCATATGAACCGCAAGGCTCAAGAGGGGGCCACTGCAGCGGGGTTGGAGCCTCTTGTATGCTGTTAGAGGTGAAACCTCAGTGGGCCCACGCTCGTCGGGAATCCCTTTGTAAAGGCTTCGTAGTGATCTCCTGGCTACACACCTGGGAAGTGTGAATGTGGTTCGTAGCCACTGGCATAATGGAGGTTCTTTTAGTCCACCCGGCAACGGGGGATGAAATCACTACATGTGGGTACAGTGGTACAAACTCTACAGAGTCAAAAACTGTCATGACAGTCGTGCTCACGGTCAAGAGCGGCTTGGACTTATTCATGATTAGAGGATTGATGGTTATGGAAGTTGTGGATGTTAAGTGGGGAGCTTAACATTGGAAATGATGTTATGTTTATTTGGTTATGAAGAAGGGATGGGAGATTGGGACCATTTCACTTGTGTATTAATGTAGGTGCCTAATAAGCTAAGGTGATAGGTATTAATTGCGTAGTGCTTTAACCATGAGTTCAACCTCTCCTTGTTCTAGCCATGCATGACATAATTTTCCCACACTTGCTGAGTACCATTGGTACTCAACCTTGCATATTTTGTGGTTTATATTGCTGCTCAGGTCAAGATAATGAGGCGGTGTATAATGACCAAGACTTTGGACCCGAAGAAGGTTTCTAGGTTCATGGAGACCCCCGGGCAACGCCTGTGACGGAGCCCTCAAGAATAATATTCCGCTGCTAGTTTATTTACTTGTGATGAACTTATTATTGTCCATCGAGACATTTGCTATGTAAGACTTATTTATATTCGACACCTGGCTTGTAATAAATGATGCTTCACTATTTGTCATCACATGTATGAGAAAATGATCCTGGCATACATGTGATATTCACTTGGTTGTTCTTCGGAAAAACCGGGTGTGACAGAAGTGGTATCAGAGCCAAGGTTGCCCGTAGGAACGTGGACCTAGGTAGAAATGGACGTATTTAAGGATCCTATTTTCTTAAAAACTATTTTACAAAGGTGTGGATTGAAAAGTGTTATTTAATGGAGTCACTTTCTTCATCTTACCCCAACTTTCATTCAAAATAGGATTTTTGATTTGAGAGTTTATCTAACCTAATTTTAAATTCTTTTTGTTTTAGATGGTTCGCATGGTTCGCACCGCTCGCAAGTCCACAGGAGGGAGAGTTCCCATAGTTGCCGTTGCCGAAAGAGAGGAGAGCCGTCCGGTGACGTACCTTTCCTACGGATTGGCAGTAGGAGGCTTGTTGCACCGTCTTCGACGTATGCTCGAAGCCGCCGACAATACGGGCAAGCTAATAATCCACTATAACTCCACCAGGACCATCCGTGAGAAGAGGGAAGAATGGAGTTCAGAGATGAGGATTATCCACAAAAATCAGCTACTTAAGATCCACCACTCTCTAGCTTGTCGAGCAACACAGGTCGATGCGGAGAAAGATGTCACCTGGGAGGCCATCACCTGCCAGAGTCACATCTATCGTCGCCACTTGGACAAAACTGAGTACATGTATGTCCTCCAACGTGAGAGTGGTACCACGGAGTACAAGTACCCGCCAGTGCAGCAAAGGACTTCCCATGAGCACATGGACTTGTGCTTGGAGGATGCTGCTATGCTCAGCACTCGACTGCAGGAGTGTCAGCAAGAACTCCAGGATGTTCGGGACACCCTGAAGGAAACAGAGGCGTTGCTGCGAGCCTGCTTGAGGGCGAGAGAAAGAGGAGATGGGAATGAACTGTGTGTCACCGTGAATGATACATGGACTCCTGACTCCCCAGATCGCCGAGCGATCAGGCGTCGTCGCACCTCTCCACCAGCAGCCTCCCCACCCAAAGCAGAGTCAGAAGGCAGCCGAAATGATGAGGAAGATCCCGAGGAGCCAGCTCAAGAAAACGAGTAGTGTAGAGTCCTTCCCTTAGTTAGCAAGATGTCGAATAGTCGAGTCATTAAGTTAAGTTAATGGTGTGTTAATGCTTGGTGTGTGACGTGAGTTGTGGAAGCCATGAGCAATTGTCCACAGCCTCGTCTTTAAATTGTTTTGCTTTGGTGTGTGAACCCACATGAAATAATATTACATTCATTTTTGTGTGAGAAATGAACCCTCAGAAAAGTATAACGAAGCCTCAACACTTCAAAGTACAAACAAATGAAAGTAGTAAGATGATACTAAATGCTTTCAAATTAACATTGGTTGATTCTGCCAGATGGCCGGAAGAGGAAAAGGACGTGCTGTCAACCCCGCCAACACCAACGATGAGGCATGCAACCCTCATCTTTCTGGAGGCCAGGACCGGGGTGGTCGCCGTGAAGGAGTTGATCCCCTCCACCAAATGCTGGAGAATCAAAATCAGCTCATCCAGAACTTGACTCAAGTGGTGGCCAACTTGCATCAAGTTCCACCTCCACAAGCTGCACCACGCCAACCAAGGTTGAGTGAGTTTCTAGGAACTCAACCTCCAAAGTTTGCAAGTGCTGCTGAACCTCTGGAGGCAGATGATTGGCTGAAGACCATTGAGAGCAAGATGAGGATTATACAGTGCCAAGGGTATGAGAGGGTGCTGTTTGCCTCTCATCAATTGCATGGACCTGCTGCTGATTGGTGGACCGCCTACGTGGCCGCCCATCATGACCCTGAGAACATCACTTGGGAAGAGTTCAAGTGTAGCTTCCGCAACCATTACATCCCAAGAGGTGAACTCAAAAACAAGGGGAAGGAGTTTTTGAGACTGCAGCAGGGAAACATGACGGTGAGGGAATACCTCACTAAATTTACTCAACTATCCCGCTATGCCCCACGGGACATAGAGACTGATGAGCAGAAACAAGATTGTTTCGTGGAGGGACTTACCGCAGAGATGCAGTGTGCAATGTCCTCAAATGAGTATGAAAGCTTCCAAAAGATGGTGGACAGAGCATTTGTGGTAGAAAGGAAGCTAAAGGCCTTGGAAACTGAGAATAAGAGGAAGGCCGGGTGGTCACATCAAGCCTCAGGGAGCAACACCCGCCCACGTCTGATGCAGCAACCTGCCGGGCAAACGAACCGTGCTGCGGTACCCTACTCAGCACCAAGGGGGTACAACCCAAACTACAGGCCTCCGGCAGCACCAGCACAGCCGCAACGTCAGTTTGTGCAGCATCCTCGCCCCGCATATCCACCTCGACCAGCAGTGCAAGGACCCCCAAACCAACCCCAAGACAATAAAGGTCAGGCACCTAAGGTTGGGGTGCAATGTTTTAACTGTGGTGAAGTGGGGCACTATGCCCATAAGTGCCCAAAGAAGAAGCCCGCGCAGCCACAACCGCAGAATGTGATGTGAGGACGGGTGAACCACATCACTATGGAGGAAGCGCAAGAGGCACCCGACGTGGTAGTTGGTAAGTTTCCTGCCAATTTACACCTTGCAACCCTGCTGTTTGATTCTGGTGCTACCCACTCGTTCATTGCTCAAGGGTTTGTTAAGAAGCATGACCTAGCAACAACACAAATGAACCATATGCTAGCCGTAAACTCTCTAGGTGGAGAAATAAGGACAAGACAAGTGTGTCCCAAAGTGAACCTAGACATTAATGGGATAGTATTTACTGCTAACCTCATAGTGATAGATTCACAAGGAATAGATATTATTTTGGGTATGGATTGGTTGACCAAACATAAAGGAATCATCCATTGTTTGACCAGAACGGTGGAACTAACTCACCCTAGTGGCACAAGAGTAAAGTTCATAACAATACACGAGCCTAGGAGGGACATTAAATAAAATCAAGTTGAGGTGAAAGTTGAGGAAATCAGGACCATCAGGGAATATCCAGATGTTTTTCCAGAAGAGTTGCCAGGTATGCCTCCCGATCGTGAAGTGGAATTCGCAATTGAGCTAGTAACTGGAACAACCCCGATTTACAAAAGACCTTATCGGATGGACTCCAAGCAGCTGGAAGAACTCAAGGATCATTTGAGAGAATTGACGGAGAAGGGGTATATTTGCCCTAGTTCCTCACCATGGGGAGCTCCGGTGATATTTGTGCCCAAGAAGGACGGAACCCCAAGGTTATGCGTGGATTACCGTGCCTTGAATGAGGTAACCATCAAGAACAAGTACCCATTACCCCGCATTGAAGACTTGTTTGATCAGTTGAGGGGAGCTTGTGTGTTCTCGAAAATCGATCTCAGGTCGGGAAACCACCAACTCAAGATAAGGCAATCTGATATTCCCAAGACAGCTTTCGTATCTCAGTACGGGCTGTATGAATACACCGTCATGCCTTTCGGGCTAACTAATGCCCCGGCATACTTCATGTATCTCATGAACAAGATATTCATGGAATATCTGGACAAATTTGTGGTGGTTTTCATAGATGACATTCTCGTCTTCTCCAAAGATGAAGAAGAACATGAGAAACATCTAAGATTGGTGTTGCAGAGGCTAAGAGAACACCAACTATATGCCAAGTTGAGCAAGTGTGAGTTTTGGCTGAAGAGAGTTCCCTTCTTAGGACATATAATCTCGGAGGGGGGAATCTCCGTGGATCCTGCCAAAATCGAGGATATACAGAAGTGGAAGACCCCTGAAAATGTCGGGGAAGTTCGAAGCTTCTTGGGATTGGCTGGATACTATCGATGGTTTATTGAAGGATTTTCCAAGATCTCGAGACCTCTCACCAAACTGTTGGAGAGGGGAATCACATTCACCTGGACGCCACAGTGCGAGACGAGTTTTTAGGAGCTAAAGAAGAGATTGACAACAGCCCCAGTGCTCGTTATGCCAGATATGCAGAAGAACTTTACGGTGTACTGCGATGCTTCTAGAAACGGGTTGGGATGTGTTCTTATGCAAGAAGGGCATGTCGTGGCATATGCATCCCGGCAGCTTCGGAAGCACGAGAAGAACTATCCTACACATGACCTAGAACTAGCCGCAGTGGTACACGCGTTGAAAATTTGGCGATACTATTTGATGGGGAAGAGGACCGAGATATATACGGATCATAAGAGTTTGAAGTACATTTTCACACAGCCAGATCTCAACCTCAGACAAAGGAGATGGTTAGAGCTAATCAATGACTTTGATGTGGGCATCAACTATCATCCTGGGAAGGCAAACGTCGTGGCCGATGCTTTAAGTCGGAAAGTGCAAGTCAATGAGTTGAGTTTAAAAGACATGCCTGCAGAATTGAAGGATGAGGTTATAAGGCTCAATCTATGCCTGGTAAATAGTGGTGAAGCCATCGCCATGGAAGTGGACTCCACACTAGAGCGAGACATACGCGAGGGTCAAAAGAATGATGAGAAGATACAAGAGATCAGACAACTCATCAAGGAAAATAAAGCTCCGGGTTTTAGAGAGGATGAACAAGGAACGGTGTGGCACGGAAAAAGAATTTGTGTGCCTGAAGTAAAGGAGATCCGTGAATTGATTTTGAAGGAGGCTCACGATTCCGACTATTCCATTCATCCTGGGAGTACAAAGATGTACCAGGACCTCAAGAGCAGGTATTGGTGGTATGGCATGAATCGAGATGTCGCGGAACATGTTGCCCTATGTGACACATGTCAGTTGGTGAAAGCAGAACATCAACGACCCGCGGGATTATTGCAACCACTCAAAGTGCCTGAATGGAAATGGGAAGAAATCAGCATGGATTTCATCGTGGGATTGCCTAGGACCCAATCAGGATATGATTCGATATGGGTCATCATCGACAGGCTAACCAAGGTAGCTCATTTCATCCCCGTGAAAGAAAGCTACAGCGGATCCAAATTGGCAGAGTTGTACATGTCAAGGATCGTGTGTTACCATGGAGTGCCAAAGAAGATTGTGTCGGATCGAGGGACACAGTTCACCTCAAGGTTCTGGCAGAAGTTGCATGAAACCATGGGAACCCATCTGAACTTTAGTTCTGCCTATCATCCCCAAACTGATGGGCAGACGGAAAGAACCAATCAGATCCTTGAAGATATGCTAAGGGCATGTGCACTCAAAAACAATAGGAGTTGGGACAAGAACTTACCGTATGCGGAGTTTTCCTATAACAACAGCTATCAAGCTAGTATGAAGATGTCACCGTTTGAAGCCTTGTACGGGAGAAAGTGCAGAACTCCCCTATTTTGGAACCAAACGGGGGAAAGTAAAGTGTTTGGTCCAGAAGTACTACAAGAAGCCGAGGCGAAGGTAAGGGAAATTCGCAACAATTTGAGGATAGCACAGACACACCAAAAGAGCTATGCTGATGTACGAAGAAGAGAGCTCGTTTTCAACGTGGGAGACTATGCCTATCTCAAGGTGTCCCCTATCAGAGGACTTCGTCGGTTCAAGGTGAAAGGGAAGTTGTCACCTCGATACATTGGACCCTTTCAAGTTTTGGAGAGGAAAGGCGAAGTGGCGTATCAACTAGAATTACCAGCTCATCTATCGGATGTGCACGATGTATTCCATGTGTCACAACTCAAGAAATGCCTGAGGACGCCTGAGGAGGTGTTACCCATGAATGAAGTGGACGTAGCTGAGGATTTGTCTTATGCCGAGCAACCATACAAGATTTTGGAGACAATGGAACGCCTCACCAGAAATAAAAGAATCCGGATGTGCAAGGTGCAGTGGAAGCATCACTCAGAAGAGGAAGCCACCTGGGAGCGGGAAGATGAGCTCAAGGCACAATTTCCGGAATTGTTTTCTTAGAAACACCAATCTCGAGGACGAGATTTCTTTTATGGGGGGTAGAGCTGTAACACCCCAAAATTTTGATTTAAAACCCTAAATCATGTTAAGAGGGGAATTTAAAAATTTTTGGACGTGTTGCATGTTTTGCAAAAATTCAAATTCAAACTGGAATTCAAATTAAACTCAAATTAGAAAAGAAATAGAAAAAGAGAAAACAGAAAAAAAACAGGCCAGTGGGCCAAAACCCACCAGCCGGCCCAACCAGCGCCGAGCCAGCCCGCGGCCGCGCGCGCCGTTTCCTTCCGCTGACAGGCGGGACCCACCAGATCGTCTTCCACCTCGCGCCCATGCCAGACTCTCTCTTCCCCGAATCCAAACCGATCGGAATTGCTGCGGATCACAGCCGAATTTCGCTCGGGGGTGAAGCAAACACGATCTAAACCACCCCGCCGCCCTCCCCCGTCTATAAAAACCCCGGCCTCGTTCTGTTTTTCCCACGCGATCGCCGATTTTTCCTCCGGTGAGAACCGAGACTTCTCCGGCGAATTCTGGCTGATCTAAGCTCGGAAATTCCGATCTAACTCGCTGGTCTTGATCCACCGCCTCCGGGGAACCTTGCAGGTGCAGAAAACTTGGCGACTTGCGGTGTAAACACAGCGCCGACGAGCTTCGCCGTGGTTTCGCCTCGGACCTCGTCGCCGATCACCTTCCAGGACCTCCGAGCTCAAGAAAACCCCCGAGGTGAGATCCCCGACCTCCCCTCCACCGATCTATGCCATAAGATCACAGTTCTAGGAAGAATTCTCGAAGATCCGAAAGTCTCCGGCGAGATCGCCGCTTCCCGCCGCCGTGCGCCGCCAGCAGCGCCGCCCGCGCTCGATCAGAGCGACGTGGCCGCTTGTGCACCGTTTATTTTAAATCGCACGGTAGGGTTTAAACCCCCGCGTACCGGTTCGATGTTATAATCTCGGCCGTCGGTTTAAAATCGGACGGTCCACGTCAGCCCCGCGTTATAAAGACTGGAAATCTTACGTGCTACCCCCTGGGGTTCTCGGGAAATAAGAGCTAGCCCCGGAAACTTCTGATCTAGCCCCTGGAACTTCAGAAAATCATGTAAATTCATTTAAAAATCAGTTTTAGCCCCTGGACTTAATAAAAATTAGGAAAAACTCCTCTGATAAGTGTAGCTAGACCCTTGGAAATTCTGAAAATAATATTATAGACCCTGTAGTGGGGTAAGTTTACCTTTTTAGCCCTGTTTAGTATTTAATTTAGGAAATTGAATATGTGGCTAGTGTTTAAAAATTAAAAAGTGGGACAAACATATTGTTATAATTAAATTAAAAACTTTCTCAGTAATTAGAAAACTTTGGAGTGAGATAAAAATATATTTTGGGCTGAAATGAACCTGTTTAATTTATTATTCACATTTAGGGACGCATTTTTAAGTAAAGAATTGTTCTAGAAAATAGGTAAAATAATTGTAAAATAGTTTACATCAGAGGTAAAGGTCAAAAATATATTAGTAAATACTTTAGATCAGAACCTATTCTGTTTAGATGTTGTATTTTGTTATTTTCATAATAAAGCTCACATTTAGGCATAGGAAATAAATCTGAAAATATAGCAACTAGTAAATGATAAATGGAGTTCTAAAATCCAAAGAGTTCAGTTTAGGGTTGGTAGAAATTATGAAGACACATATGGAGAAGGAAAATACCTTTCATGCTTATTTGGTAGTTAAAAGGTGTAGTAATTGAATATAAGAAATTTATTTAAATTGGAAACTCATATATATAGTATGTAAGTATAAATGTGAACACAAAAGTAGGAGTCCTATACATATGATTAAAAGTGCATGCAATCAACAAATCAACACACATAATGGTGAATGACTTTCATAAATGTGAATGTGTGGCTTGTATGAAGTGGAAGTGTGAACTATGTCTTATGGATTGTTGTTTTTCTTTTGCTATGTGTGATGGTATGATGTAGAACCTGCTCAAGAGCAAGTTATTCCTTTCCAAGATCAGGGTTACTCATTTCAAGAGCAGCAGGAAGGTGGCAAGTGTCCTTGACCACTTTGATCCTATGCTAGGATGTGTAGATAGAATTATTTGCATTGTCAATTGAAATATGAAACCCATGCTAGGTTGTTTCCCTAGAATTGCATTACCTTGTTTCCTTGTAGCTTGGGTTGGGATTTATTTTATCATGTCATTTATTATTATGCATATGCTTAGCCATGCTTAGAATGGGATATTTGGGATATGAGATCATCACTTTATTTTACCATACTCTTGAATGAGATATTGTGAGTTATGTAGAGGTAGGGATCAAGGCAAGTTGGATGTTTTGGTTGTGTGCTGGGTGCACGAGACTCGGGTTTGTGTTTAGTACTTGCCTGGATCCTAAGGACCGGTTCATGGAGCATGTAACCTGGCTTTACAGTGCCAACCACATGCTGAGATGGGGCAGCTTGGCCAATTAATTAGGTGTATCCCCGGCGTAGTATGGGTGTGTTGGATGGTGCGGGGAGTAGGTGTCAGCTGGACTACCATATGAACCGTAAGGCTCAAGAGGGGGCCACTGCAGCGGGGTTGGAGCCTCTTGTATGCTGTTAGGGGTGAAGCCTCAGTGGGCCCACGCTCGTCGGGAATCCCTTTGTAAAGGCTTTGTAGTGATCTCCTGGCTACACACCTGGGAAGTGTGAATGTGGTTCGTAGCCACTGGCATAATGGAGGTTCTTTTAGTCCACCCGGCAACGGGGGATGAAATCACTACATGTGGGTACAGTGGTACAAACTCTGCAGAGTCAAAACTGTCATGACAGCCGTGCTCACGGTCAAGAGCGGCTTGGACTTATTCATGATTAGAGGATTGATGGTTGTGGATGTTAAGCGGGGAGCTTAACATTGGAAATGATGTTATGGTTATTGGATTATGATGATGGGATGGGAGATTGGGACCATTTCACCTGTGTAGTAATGTAGGTGCTTAATAAGCTAAGGTGATAGGTATTGATTACGTAGTGCTTTAACCGTGAGTTCAACCTCTCCTTGTTCTAGCCATGCATGATATAATTTTCCCACACTTGCTGAGTACCATTGTTACTCAACCTTGCATATTTGTTGGTTTATATTGTTGCTCAGGTCAAGATAATGTGGTGTATAATGACCAAGACTTTGGACCCGAAAAAGGTTTCTAGGTTCATGGAGACCCCCAGGCAACGCCTGTGACGGAGCCTTTAAGAATAATATTCCGCTGCTAGTTATTTATTTGTGATGAACTTATTATTGTCCATCGAGACATTTGCTTTGTAAGACTTATTTATATTCGACACCTGGCTTGTAATAAATGATGCTTCACTATTTGTCATCACATGTATGAGAAAATGATCCTGGCATACATGTGATATTCACTTGGTTGTTCTTCGGAAAAACCGGGTGTGACAGAAGTGGTATCAGAGCCAAGGTTGCCCGTAGGAACGTGGACCTAGGTAGAAATGGACGTATTTAAGGACCCTATTTTCTTAAAAACTATTTTACAAAGGTGTGGATTGAAAAGTGTTATTTAATGGAGTCACTTTCTTCATCTTACCCCAACTTTCATTCAAAATAGGATTTTTGATTTGAGAGTTTATCTAACCTAATTTTAAATTCTTTTTGTTTTAGATGGTTCGCATGATTCGCACCGCTCGCAAGTCCGCAGAAGGGAGAGTTCCCATAGTTGCCCTTGCCGAAAGAGAGGAGAGTCGTCCGGTGACGTACCTTTCCTACGGATTGGCAGTAGGAGGCTTGTTGCGCCGTCTTCGACGTATGCTCGAAGCCGCCGGCAATACGGGCAAGCTAATCATCCACTATAACTCCACCAGGACCATCCATGAGAAGAGGGAAGAATGGAGTTCAGAGATGAGGATTATACACGAAAATCAGCTGCTTAAGATCCACCACTCTCCAGCTTGTCGAGCAACACAGGTCGATGCGGAGAAAGATGTCACCTGGGAGGCCATCACCTGCCAGAGTCACATCTATCGTCGCCACTTGGACAAAACTGAGTACATGTATTTCCTCCAACGTGAGAGTGGTACCACGGAGTACAAGTACCCGCCAGTGCAGCAAGGGACTTCCCATGAGCACATGGACTTGTGCTTGGAGGATGCTGCTATGCTCAGCACTCGACTGCAGGAGTGTCAGCAAGAACTCCAGGATGTTCGGGACACCCTGAAGGAAACAGAGGCGTTGCTACGAGCCTGCTTGAGGGCGAGAAAGAGGAGATGGGAATGAACTGTGTGTCACCGTGAATGATACATGGACTCCTGACTCCCCAGATCGCCGAGCGATCAGGCGTCGTCGCACCTCTCCACCAGCAGCCTCCCCACCCAAAGCAGAGTCAGAAGGCAGCCGAAATGATGAGGAAGATCCCGAGGAGACAGCTCAAGAAAACGAGTAGTGTAGAGTCCTTCCCTTAGTTAGCAAGATGTCGAATAGTCGAGTCGTTAAGTTAAGTTAATGGTGTGTTAATGCTTGGTGTGTGACGTGAGTTGTGGAAGCCATGAGCAATTGTCCACAGCCTCGTCTTTAAATTGTTTTGCTTTGGTGTGTGAACCCACATGAAATAATATTACATTCATTTTTGTGTGAGAAATGAACCCTCAGAAAAGTATAACGAAGCCTCAACACTTCAAAGTACAAACAAATGAAAGTAGTAAGATGATACTAAATGCTTTCAAATTAACATTGGTTGATTCTGCCAGATGGCCGGAAGAGGAAAAGGACGTGCTGCCAACCCCGCCAACACCAACGATGAGGCAAGCAACCCTCATCTTTCTGGAGGCCAGGACCGGGGTGGTCGCCGTGAAGGAGTTGATCCCCTCCACCAAATGCTGGAGAATCAAAATCAGCTCATCCAGAACTTGACTCAAGTGGTGGCCAACTTGCATCAAGTTCCACCTCCACAAGCTGCACCACGCCAACCAAGGTTGAGTGAGTTTCTAGGAACTCAACCTCCAAAGTTTGCAAGTGCTGCTGAACCTCTGGAGGCAGATGATTGGCTGAAGACCATTGAGAGCAAGATGAGGATTATACAGTGCCAAGGGTATGAGAGGGTGCTGTTTGCCTCTCATCAATTGCATGGACCTGCTGCTGATTGGTGGACCGCCTACGTGGCCGCCCATCGTGACCCTGAGAACATCACTTGGGAAGAGTTCAAGCGTAGCTTCCGCAACCATTACATCCCAAGAGGTGAACTCAAAAACAAGAGGAAGGAGTTTTTGGGACTGCAGCAGGGAAACATGACGGTGAGGGAATACCTCACTACATTTACTCAACTATCCCGCTATGCCCCACGGGACATAGAGACTGATGAGCAGAAACAAGATTGTTTCGTGGAGGGACTTACCGCAAAGATGCAGTGTGCAATGTCCTCAAATGAGTATGAAAGCTTCCAAAAGATGGTGGACAGAGCATTTGTGGTAGAAAGGAAGCTAAAGGCCTTAGAAACTGAGAATAAGAGGAAGGCCGGGTGGTCACATCAAGCCTCAGGGAGCAACACCCGCCCACGTTTGATGCAGCAACCTGCCGGGCAAACGAACCGTGTTGCGGTACCCTACTCAGCACCAAGGGGGTATAACCCAAACTACAGGCCTCCGGCAGCACCAGCACAGCCGCAACATCAGTTTGTGCAGCATCCTCGCCCCGCATATCCACCTCGACCAGCAGTGCAAGGACCCCCAAACCAACCCCAAGACAATAAAGGCCAGGCACCTAAGGTTGGGGTGCAATGTTTTAACTGTGGTGAAGTGGGGCACTATGCCCATAAGTGTAGTAATGTAGGTGCCTAATAAGCTAAGGTGATAGGTATTAATTGCGTAGTGCTTTAACCATGAGTTCAACCTCTCCTTGTTCTAGCCATGCATGACATAATTTTCCCACACTTGCTTAGTACCATTGGTACTCAACCTTGCATATTTTGTGGTTTATATTGCTGCTCAGGTCAAGATAATGAGGTGGTGTATAATGACCAAGACTTTGGACCCGAAGAAGGTTTCTAGGTTCATGGAGACCCCCGGGCAACGCCTGTGACGGAGCCCTCAAGAATAATATTCCGCTGCTAGTTTATTTACTTGTGATGAACTTATTATTGTCCATCGAGACATTTGCTATGTAAGACTTATTTATATTCGACACCTGGCTTGTAATAAATGATGCTTCACTATTTGTCATCACATGTATGAGAAAATGATCCTGGCATACATGTGATATTCACTTGGTTGTTCTTCGGAAAAACCGGGTGTGACAGATGAGCATGTAGTATGCTTATTTGAACCCGAATGTGACAACACTCCTGCAGATTTAAAAACCACTTCTTTTTGTTTAGGAACTGTTTGAATCAAACCACATCCTAATGATTTTACAGTTTTTGGTGGATGTTCCTTAGCATGAGCATGTGAATCAAAACCTAAACCAGTCTTATCATTGCTAGACTTGGAAGAATTCAGCAGCAAGTTTAGGTTCTTATTCCCATTACAAAACCGATCTAATGTCCTATGCATGTTATCAAGTTTATTTGATAGATCAAGACAATTTTCACATGAAGTTTTTCCTTTTAATTTGCAATTGGAACAATATTTAACTTCATGAGAACGTAAAGCATTGTTCAGTATAGAAATTTCTTTCATAGCATCTTGTAGTTTCTTATCAAGATCATCGCAAGTAGAACAATGCAAATCAATTGTAGAACAACAAGCATCTTTCAAGTTTTTATCATTAAGTGCAGCAAGCTTTTTGTTCTTTTTGATTTCAAGTTCAAGTATATCAAGTGTGGAGATGTGTGCATTTCTTAGAGAGGACAATTGTTCATATATTAAATCACATGAGGAACAAGAATTATCACTAGGAATCAAGGATTTCAAAAGATTAATTTCAGATTCTAGTGACTCAATTTTAACAGCATTGTCCCTAAGCTTTTTGCCCTTTTTCTTAACAATAATAGTGGCACGGGAAATAGCATCACACATTTCTTCGGTGTTGTGGCAAAACTGATCATGCCGAGAGTTGATAAGGGTGAGGTTGAGGTGGTTTAGTTGAGTGGGGACCGATCGGCAGCGTCGAGCTCGTGCTGGCGCTGGCAAGTAGCTGCTGTCGAACACTCGGCAGTAGAAAACAGAGACCGGTTTGCTTCTCTGCATATTTTTTGCCTGCCCCTGCCAATTGGGTTCCACATTTTCTTCTCCCTGATGTGGACATCACTCCTACGGATATACACAACACTCCCCATGTTAGACATGCAAGATCCAATTACTAGAGCTCGAGTACGACAATTGAATTTAGAGGTGAGCTCGTTCCTGAACAATTCTTTATATGTGAATTTTGAGTGTATGTCGCTACCTAATGGAGTAATTATGATTAGGAACCATGAATAGGACATGAATATACATGGAGAGGGGTTTGGAGGCGTGAAGGACCAGAAAATACGCCAACAAGAAGCTAGAGACCGAGCCAACCTCAAACTCGAGTTCAACTCGGGGCCCAGGAGCAGTCCACCTTAAAATGGATGCTTAGGAGGCATACGGACTCCGTTTTGACGTTCTACATATGCACGGAAATATGAGAGGATAAACTTTCCAATGGCACTGCCCCCACATCAAAATTCCTTTGGTGTCGAAGGTAATCTTCGAAACAATATCAAGTTTAGAGTCTGTCAGGGTGTTGCATCACTTAGTTGGGCTATTGGGCCTTGTATCGAGTCCAAGTCCATTATGTACGTGTCTTAGGGTTAGTTCACGACCCCAGCAACCCCCTGGTAGTCCTTCACCTCCTTTATACCCCCTAGCCGCCATCACAAATAGCTGGGTTTTGCTTAGATTATTCTGTCAAGAACAGTTTCGCCATTCATCGGTTTGTGAGACCCCAACTTTGAGTGCTTCATATCTTTCAGCAATTTGGTTGTGTTCTTTCTTGTTCTTGACAGGGACCACGCCGCCCTTTCAATCACGGGGCCGTGCCACTTGCCCGGGAATCGCATTGGTTGGTGCCGTGTTGTGCGGCACCCAACAGCACACATATAAGGAACAATGTATTTCATAAAACAATAGCGGAAGCTTACAAGTTTTTCTTTGCAATTAGGTTACATCAAGTAGCTACAGCGGAAGTCTATAAACGGCTCACGTCGAATAACTAAAGAGCACTCGAGAAGAGGTCCAGCCCACGGACTCCTCTCGCTAGCAACATGAAGACAACAACAGCGGTTGGGTTCTCCATGTGTTAAACGACTCGGAAGTCTCCGAATCTCACTGGACAACCTTCTTCTTAGCATCAATATTAACCTGCAAAACCACTCATATAGCAAGCGTGAGTACATAGGCTCAGCAAGACTGATCCGTCTCTCCTGAACAAGAAACTCTACATGCACGACGGATTGAAATAGGGTAGCTGAATTTGCATAAAGGACTCGCCTAATGTTGATCCTTAACTTTCAGATTTTTAAGACTTATTGTAAAGACTTTGAGCTGAACAGCATCGCAACTCCACAATCAAACAAGAAACGCTTTGTTGCGATGCTTCTTGCACAAAGTGAAGTAAAGTTTAATGAGCACTATATCTAATGCAAGCATGGTTCCAATACAACTTAAATCACAGCCTTATCAAGTTCAAAAGAAACCATTCAGTTGTTACTACGTCAAGACGCACTGGGCAAGTATGCTCATATGACCACGAGCGACGGTGATTCGAATCAGTGCATGTCCAGACTACACGACACGTACACCCGTACTCCGAGTTGCCGGCAGCAACCTCGACTGTGAAATGGTAGATAAAAACTTTTTAGCGGAAGCAACAAAACACCCCTCAGCAGAAAACCGATCTGTTAAAGAAACCGTGTGTGCGACTAATCTAAACGTGTTCAACTGTGACAAAACTAGTATAGATTGTAGAGAATCAAGTCACGAAGACGTCACAACCAGAATCTGTGAGACCTATGTGTGCTGAATACATTGGCAATTAGGATAAAAGTTAGCATTAACATTCAAAGTTTTGAATATTGCCAAAACATTCTTCTGTGGCAAGGTCCGACAAGTTCTTTGTTAGGTCCGCCAAGTGTTGGCAAGGTCCGACGCAAGGTCCGGAGAGCTCCTGCAAGGTCCGGAGAGCTTCTGTGATGTCCGGAGCTTGTTTTTAGGGAGCTCCCGTGAAGTTCAACTCGTAGAACTGCAGCGTCTTGTTTTTGCTTTTAACTCGCAATGTTTCAAACTTGCTTTATGGGAAGGTTTGCTTAGTATTAATTTGCTAAGTTTTTGGTGTGTTTTGGTGGTTATGGCTGTTATCATTTGATATGGTTTGCAACATGCTTATGTGACGTGCTCATGTAAGGTGTTGTGGTTTTCGATCTAACGTGAGTCAAGTCGAGCACTTGTGCTCGGAAGAATTGGTTGTTTATTCATGTGTAGGTGTTGCTTGAGTTCAAGACATGGCTGGTGATGGGATCCTTGGACTAGTCTCAGGGAGGAGATGAGGTTCCAACAACCAAGTTCGGGAGGAGCTGTGGTTGAGTTGATCGGGAGGTCGCGCAGCATGTTTGGATCAAGGGCAGTGCATATGAAGGTTGTGTGTACGTCGTTGGAAGGTGTTTGCATGTGTGCAAGGAGTGCATGGACGTGGCAACATTGTTCCAAGGCGTGATGAAGAGAAGTGGACGTAAAGAATTGGTCGGAAAGGTCCAACCGGCTGGATTGCGTACTCAGGCTGAGGCTGAGTCGTGTTTGACTCAAATATGGAAGATTTGAGTTGGTTATGATAGGATTTCGTGCTAGGCACGAAGTTGAGTTATTTTAGAAATGTTTAGGACGTTCCTAAGGTGTTTGGAAGTCTCACGATTGCTTATATCTGCGAATAGGAGAGTCCTGAGCAGTTATGGTAAGTTAGGATACGAGTCCAATTAGGAGTAGAAGTCCTAGATTGGATTGTTTAGCCTGAGGGCTGGCTATAAAAGCAAGGGAGGCCAGAGCTCTCATGGGTAGAGAACTTTGGGCTGTTCCTCTTGTGTTTCTATTGAATAAAGTTCATAGTTTCGAGGAGCTTTTGTGCCTTGTTTGTCCGATTTGTTTTTCGTCAAGTCTTTCTCGCCGAGTTTATGGACAGACCGACGTTGCTTCGGTGTTTCGTTCATAACTCGAGTTTTACAGATCCGATTGACGTGATTCTTTGTGGCTTGTATTCACAACTCAATTATCTATCATATGTGAAATTTTCACGAGCTTCGGATCTGTAGTTTTTGAGATACACGAGTTTCTTTGCAGCGTTGCAGATCTGTTTTATATCGGGTAGAACAGATTGATCTTCGTTTAATGTTTTGATCGTATCTCAAGTTTTACTTCGTGTTTTCAAGTGATTCTTGTTGCATTAGATCTGTGACTTGATTCTCTACCTCTCTACTTGATTTGTCACGGTTGAACACGTTTGAAAACACTTGCACACACGGTTTCTTTAACCGATTGATTTTTTGCCGAGGGGTTTTTGTTGTTTCCGCTGCGAAAAGTTTTAATCTACCATTCACCCCCCCTCTGGTAGCTTTTCACGTGCTCTTCGATCCTACAATTGGTATCAGAGCCAAGGTGCTCTAATCTTTGTGATTTGCACATGTTTTGACTAATCATCATGGAGAAGTACTCCGCAAAACCTTGTGTGTTCAATGGCATCGATTTTCAGGTTTTGAAGGCGCGGATGGAGGCCTACATACAGGCGCAAGGCTTCGCCATATGGGAAAAGGTCTACCGGAACTTCGATGTACCACCCAACGATCAAGTTACAGCTGCGAACATGAGAGATGTTGACAACAACAACAAGGCTCGCAACTTGATCATCCAGGATTGACTCAAAGCGACTTCGACCGTGTTGCACACCTCCGATCTGCATATGATGTTTGGAAAGCTCTTTGTGACTACCATGAAGGATACAATACGATCAAGGAGGTAAGGCAAGATATGTTCAAGAAAGAATACATGCATTTTGAGATGCAACCCGGTGAGTCAATTGACGACCTTTTTGCTCGCTTTAATAAAATTCTCAGCAACTTGCGTAGTGTCAATGTTAACTTTTCAGATGCTGAAAATGCTAGACAATTGTTAGGAGCATTCGATATGTCAATTTGGGAGATGAAAGTTACATCTATTCGTGAATCTATTGTCATGAGTTCTCTTACTTTAGACGTGCTTTATTCTAAATTGAAAACTCATGACATTGACATCATCTCACGTAAAAACCCCAACAAGTCTATTGCATTTGTTTCGCAACGTGACATGTCTAGTTCTAGTCAATCATCATCTAGTGGTGCACTCTCTTTGCTGTCCTCTCTAACCCTTGAACAGATTGAAGAGTTTCCAGAGGAGGAGCTTGCACTCATCTCTACTCAGTTCTCAAAAGCATTGCAAAATGTGAGAACTAGAAGGAGAGGAAGCTCCGGACCTCAACGATGTTTTGAATGTGGTAAGACAGGGCATTTTCGTATGGAGTGCCCTAACCTTTCAGGTCCGACTTCACGTGAAGAAAAGCAAACAAGGCTGAAGAAATCGTTTGCAAAGAATAAGAAGAAGAAAGATTTATCAATGCGCAACATAGTGCATAGTATGATCTCTGCACTTCAAGATTTCGGCTCAAGTGATGTGGACACCGGTAGTGATGAAGATGAAGAAGCTATGGCAAATATGTGCTGCATGGCGAGAAAGTCAAGTTCAAGCTCCGAGGAGGCAGAACACAACAGCGACGATGAAGAGGTATGTCCCACTTGCGAAGAAATGTGTGATGCTATTTCTCGTGCCACTGTTATATTAAAGAAAAAGGATAAAAAACTTAGGAACAATGCTGTTAAAATTGAATCACTAGAATCTGAAATTAATCGTTTAAAAACTTTGATTCCTAGTGATGATTCTTGTTCCTCATGTGATTTAATTTATGAACAATTATCCTCTTTAAGAAGTGCACACGCATCTACACTTGATAAACTTGAACTTGAAATTGAAAAGAACAAAGAGCTTGCTGCACTTAATGATAAAAATTTGAAAGATGCTTGTTGTTCTATAATTGATTTGTATTGTTCTTCATGTGATGATCTGAATAAGAAACTAAATGATGCTATGAATGATATTTCTATTTTGAACAATGTTTTACGTGTGCATGAAGTTAAATATTGTTCAAATTGCAAACTAAAAGGAAAAACTTCATGTGAAAACTGCTTTGATCTGTCCAATAAACTTGATGACATGCATAGGACACTAGATTGGTTTTCTAATGCAAATAAGAACCTAAACTTGCTGCTGAATTCTTCCAAGTCTTGTAATGATAAAACTAGTTTAGGTTTTAATTCTCATGCTCATGCTAAGGCACACCCACCTAAAGTTGTAAAGTCATTAGGAAGCGGTTTGATTCAAATAGCTCCTAGATAAAAAGAGGTGATTTTCAAATCTGCAGTACTGTCCCATTCGGATTCTAATAAACGTGTTGCTTGCTCATCTAGACATGATAATAAGGTTATTTTTCATTGTACCTACTGTGGTAGAGATGGTCATGTCATGGATTTTTGTTATAGACTAGCTAAACACGATAAGAAGCAAAGAATACTTGCTAGATCAAATAACAACCAAGCAAAATCTGCTAGACCGAATGTTCGGAGCTTGCAACCTGCTGTAATGAGTCAAAAACTTGCTCCCGGACCTACTGTTTTTTGTGCTACATATAACACATCTTCTAAGTCAGTAGTTGGGAACAAAAAATTTCGATGTTTGGCTCATAAACCTGCTGTACCTTCTCAGCTTTCGCGTGTTATTCCTTCTGGACGTCGTGTGACTCAGTACTGGATTCCTAAAAGTCTTTTAACTAACCCCAGTATTGAGTCATCGATGTATTGTGGTGCTGTGTAGGTTTCACGTTTGAGGAAGGAGAACATTTGGATTGTGGATTCAGGTTGCTCACGCCACATGACCGGTAACAAAGAATGGTTCTCCTCTCTCTCTTTTGTGTCACGTGTAGAAAATGTTACTTTCGCCGATAACTCTTCTACTCCCATAATTGCTAAAGGTTCGGTTAGAGTAAACAATCTCTACACTTTGAAAGATGTGGCACTTGTTAAAAATTTAAAATACAACTTGCTTTCGGTTTCACAATTGCTAGATGAAAATCTAGAGGTTAGCTTTGCTAAAAATTGCTGCAAGGTTGTATATTCAAAAGGTGAGCTTTTGTTTAACATGTCTAGGTTTGGAAGAGTTTTTAAAGCTGATTTTGATTTGTCAACTTCTAAGCATCGGTGTCTAGTTGCTAATGATACAAAGGATCTATATTTTTGGCATCGTAGACTTGGTCACATAGGCTTTGATCATCTCACTCGTGTTAGTGCTCTCGATCGCATACGTGGGCTGCCGAAGCTTAAAAAGGACAATGATATTGTGTGCTCTTCTTGTAGACATGCTAAGTTTGTTGCAGGTTCACATGCTCCTCTCACAATGACCATGACAGCTGAACCGGGACAACTTTTACATCTTGACACAGTAGGTCCGGCACGTGTTCAATCCTTCGGAGGTAAATGGTATGTGCTTGTGATTGTTAATGATTATTCCAGATATTCTTGGGTTTATTTTATGGCATCTAAGAATGAAGCTTTTAGTCATTTTAGAACTTTATTTCTTAGATTATCTATTGATCACCCAGGATCATTAAAAGCAATTAGAAGTGATAACGGAACTGAATTTAAAAACCAATCCTTTGATCACTTTTGTGCTGAAAATGGAATAGATCATCAATACTCTTCACCCTATGTACCACAACAAAATGGTGTCGTAGAAAGAAAGAACAGGACCTTAGTTGAGATGGCTAGGACTATGCTTGATGAATATCAAACTCCTAGGAAATTTTGGGCTGATGCAATTGCAACCGCTTGTTATGTCTCAAATCGTGTTTTCTTGCATGCTATGCTTGGAAAAACCCCATATGAGCTCCGGTTTGGACATAGGCCTAGTGTTACACACTTTAGGGTTTTTGGTTGCAAATGCTTTGTTAAGAAACATGGTAATCTTGATAAATTTGAAGCTAGATCTGTTGATGGCATGTTTCTTGGTTATCCATCTCATACTAGAGGCTACCGTGTGCTTTTACTTGACACTAACAAAATTGTGGAGACTTGCGAGGTTTCTTTTGATGAAGCTAGCCCAAGTACTAGCTCCGATATTGCAGGTCCGGATCCATATCCGCAGGGGAGAGTATTTTTATTGAAGAAGATGAAGAAGTGGTGCTGCTGCCCGAAAACTCAGAAGTAAATAATGATCAAGCTGCTGATTTTGCACCACAACCAGCACCAACAGTCACTACTGCTGGTTCGGATCTTCCTCAATCAACAAGCTCTCCTAATCAAAGGTCCGAACATGAAGAAGAAGGTGCTTGTGAAGTGTCTACTCCCCTCCGAGTACTCAAAAGTCATCCTCCACAATAAATCATTGGAAGCTTGCATGAACGAGTCACTCGGTCCAGGTTTTGCGATCCAAACTCTCATGCTCATTCTGCTTTTGTTGCTTCTTTTGAACCCAAGGATATATCACACGCACTCACTAATGAATCTTGGATTAATGCCATGCAAGAAGAGTTAGAAAATTTTGAAAGAAATAATGTTTGGAAACTTGTACCTCCACCTCAAGGTCACACATTAGTTGGAAGTAAATGGGTATTTAAAAATAAGCAAAGTGAGGATGGGGTTGTGGTTAGGAATAAAGCTAGGTTGGTTGCTCAAGGTTTCACTCAAATTGAAGGTCTAGATTTTGATGAAACATTTGCTCCTGTTGCTAGATTAGAAGCTATAAGAATTTTATTAGCATTTGCTGCATCTAAACGTTTCAAGTTATATCAAATGGATGTTAAAAGTGTTTTTCTTAATGGCTACATAGAGGAGGAGGTTTATGTTAAGAAGCCACCGGGTTTTGAAAATCCAAATTTTCCTAATCATGTTTACAAACTGTCCAAAGCCTTGTACGGTCTAAAACAAGCCCCTAGAGCATGGTATGATAGGTTAAAATATTCTTACTTGAAAAGGGGTTTACCATGGGCAAGGTTAATAAAACTCTTTTTGTACTTAAGCATGGCGATGACTCATTATTCGTTCAAGTGTATGTGGATGATATTATATTTGGTTGTGCTTCTCATGATCTCATGTCCAAGTTTTCAGCTATGATGAGTTCAGAATTTGAGATGAGTATGATAGGAGAACTCACATACTTTTTGGGGCTGCAAATCAAGCAAACAAAAGAAAGAACTTTTGTGCATCAAACTAAGTATACAAAGGACCTTCTTAAGCGCTTCAACATGGACAAATGCAGGCCTCTTCGGACACCAATGGGAACAGCAACAACACTTGAACTTGATGAAGATGGTGACCCGGTCGATAAAAAAGAATACAAAAGTATGATTGGATCACTTTTGTATCTCACGGCGTCAAGACCGGACATACAATTCAGCGTATGTCTTTGTGCACGTTTTCAAGCTTCTCCACGTGCTTCACATCGCCAAGCCATCAAAAGGATTCTCAGGTACCTACATGGAACTCAAGAATTTGGCATTTTTCTTCCTTCTTCCTCAACCGTTTCTTTGAAAGCTTTTTCGGATGCTGATTTTGGGGGTTGTAGGATTGATAGGAAAAGTACTTCGGGTGTTTGTCATTTTCTTGGTAATTCACTTGTTGCTTGGTCGTCTAGAAAACAAAGTTCAATTGCACAATCCACGGCCGAATCTGAATATGTAGCTGCGGCTAGCGCTTGCTCACAAATTCTTTGGATTGTTTAAACACTTAAGGACTATGGGGTTGATTTAGATAGTGTTCCACTGTTTTGTGATAACACTAGTGCAATTTGTATTGCTAAAAACCCCGTGAAACACTCTAGAACTAAGCACATTGACATTAGGTATCACTTTCTTCGTGATAATGTTGAAAAAGGAAACATTGTGCTTCACCATGTCGATACCATACAACAATTGGCTGATATTTTTACAAAGCCTTTGGATTTCACTCGTTTTTGTTTCATTCGTAGTGAAATAGGGGTTATGCGTCCTCATGGCTTAAATTGAGGGGGAGTTTTTGAAACTTTGAAAGTCTATGTGTGAATCTGAAACTAAAATAATATGAGCATAGTATTTCATACATATATGACTTTGTGATTCCTTTTACAAGCTGAAAGTTCTTACTACATTACTCATGTTATACATTTTGTAGTTTTTGCCATGACTAGTAATTGGAATAATTACTTACACTAAATCTGGTCATGATCGAACTCTCTTGCTGTTTTGAACTTGTTGCGTGCTCACAAGTGCTTTTAATCATAAAAAAATTAATCAAGTGATCAGCTCACATGTTGAGTTTTCAAATAAAAAATTGAGAAAAGATCAAGAGAATATGCATGCATCGCACTTCTTCTTTTGAGATTGCTTATCATTGCACTAAGATATGAACTTGGAAGGAATTGTGTATGACTAAAACCATGTCCTTAAGCTTCTAATTGTCAAATGACATAGGCTTGGCTTGGTTGGTTAGAATAAGGCTGATGCGGCATATAATCTCTTGCAAATATCATATGATCAACTTTGTGCCTTAAATGATTATGAATAATAAAAATGCAGCAACAAGTGTCATGTTTTCAGGTTTTGAAATAGTTGAGTAAGGGAGATCATGACTTGCTTAAACTGAAAAATACATTTGATCTCTAGCATGGCTTACACTACTTTATGTATCTCATTGATGTGATAGTGTAAGTAACCTGATAGTATGACTTGGATGAGCTTTGTTTTGTATGTATATGTTATAATATGCTCATAACATTTAAAAATTTCTCTTTTGAACCTTGCTGAATACATTGTCAAAGGGGGAGAAATATGTATAAGGAGAGATTTTTTTTACACTTTGCATATGTTATACACTTTCTTCCTTCTCTGATTTTAAAAAATGGGGAGAAATTAATAAAGGGGGAGAAATGAGTTTTCAAAGCTTTTCAAAACTTTTCATAAGCCAATGTTTGGATTTTAATTGGTGTTGCCAATGCATTCATCAAGGGGGAGATTGTGAGACCTATGTGTGCTAAATACATTGGCAATTAGGATAAAAGTTAGCATTAACATTCAAAGTTTTGAATATTGCCAAAACATTCTTCTGTGGCAAGGTTCGACAAGTTCTTTGTTAGGTCCGCCAAGTGTTAGCAAGGTCCGACGCAAGGTCCGGAGAGCTCCTGCAAGGTCCGGAGAGCTTCTGTGATGTCCGGAGCTTGTTTTTAGGGAGCTCCCGTGAAGTTCAACTCGTAGAACTGCAGCGTCTTGTTTTTGCTTTTAACTCGCAATGTTTCAAACTTGCTTTATGGGAAGGTTTGCTTAGTATTAATTTTCTAAGTTTTTGGTGTGTTTTGGTGGTTATGGCTGTTATCATTTGATATGGTTTGCAACATGCTTATGTGACGTGCTGATGTAAGGTGTTGTGGTTTTCGAACTAACGTGAGTCAAGTCGAGGACTTGTGCTCGGAAGAATTGGTTGTTTATTCATGTGCAGATGTTGCTTGAGTTCAAGACATGGCTGGTGACGGGATCCTTGGACTAGTCTCAGGGAGGAGATGAGGTTCCAACAACCAAGTTCGGGAGGAGTTGTGGTTGAGTTGATCGGGAGGTCGCGCAGCAAGTTTGGATCAAGGGCAGTGCATATGAAGGTTGCGTGTACGTCGTTGGAAGGTGTTTGCACGTGTGCAAGGAGTGCATGGACGTGGCAACATTGTTCCAAGGCATGATGAAGAGAAGTGGACGTAAAGAATGGGTCGGAAAGGTCCAACCGGCTGGATTGCGTACTCAGGCTGAGGCTGAGTCGTGTTTGACTCAAATATAGAAGATTTGAGTTGGTTATGATAGGATTTCGTGCTAGGCATGAAGTTGAGTTATTTTAGAAATGTTTAGGACGTTCCTAAGGTGTTTGGAAGTCTCACGATTGCTTCTATCTGCGAATAGGAGAGTCATGAGCAGTTATGGTAAGTTAGGATACGAGTCCAATTAGGAGTAGGAGTCCTAGATTGGATTGTTTAGCCTGAGGGCTGGCTATAAAAGCAAGGGAGGTCAGAGCTCTCGTGGGTAGAGAACTTTGGGCTGTTCCTCTTGTGTTTCTATTGAATAAAGTTCATAGTTTCGAGGAGCTTTTGTGCCTTGTTCGTCCGATTTGTTTCTCGTCAAGTCTTTCTCGCCGAGTTTCTGGACAGACCGACGTTGCTTCGGTGTTTCATTCATAACTCGTTTTTTACAGATCCGATTGACGTGATTCTTTTTGAGTTGTCTTAACAACTCAATTATCTATCATCTGTGAAATTTTCACGAGCTTCGGATCTGTAGTTTGTGAGATACACGAGTTTATTTGCAGCGTTGCAGATCTGTTTTATATCGAGTAGAACAGATTGATCTTCGTTTAATGTTTTGATCGTATCTCAAGTTTTACTTCGTGTTTTCAAGTGATTCTTGTTGCATTAGATCCGTGACTTGATTATATACCTCTCTACTTGATTTTTCATGGTTGAACACGTTTGAAAACACTTTCACACACGGTTTCTTTAACCGATTGATTTTTTGCTGAGGGGTTTTTGTTGTTTCCGCTGCGAAAAGTTTTAATCTACCATTCACCCCCCCTCTGGTAGCTTTTCACGCGCTCTTCGATCCTACCGAATCATACAAATCCGTTGAGAGAAATTCAAGTTACGATCGAAAGATCGAACAAAGGTTAATATGTCATACGCGAGAAAAACAGTTCCGGAATACTGCAAAGAAACTCGTGTAGATCACAAACCACAAATTCAATGACCGTGAAATTTTCACAGATGATAGATAATCAAGTTGTGAAGATAACCCAAAAAGAATTACATCAATTGGATCTGTAAAACTCGAGTTATGATAAAACCACCGAAGCAAGGTAGTGCTGAACAGAAACTCGACGAGAAAAACTTGTCTGAAACAAGTCGGACGAACAAGGCACAAAAGTTCCTTTAGAATACGAATTTTATTTATCAAAACACAAGAGGAACAGCCCCAAAGTCGTGCTCTCCATGAGCCTTGGCCTCCCTTGCTTATATAACCATCTCTATGGCCAATCCAATTCAAACTAGGACTCCTACTCCTACTTGGATTCAAACTGTAACTTTCCAATATTGCTCAAGACTCTTCTACACGCAGATAGAAGCAATCTTAAGACTTCCAAATACCTTAGTAACGTCCCAAACATTCCTAAAACAACTCAAATTCGTGACCCACACGAAATCCTATCATAACCAACTCAAAACTTTCCATATTTGAGTCAAACACGACAGCCGCAGCCTGAGTCCATAACCTAGTCGATTGAACCTTTCCGACCAATTCTTTACGTCCACATCTCTTCATCACGCCTTGGAACCATGCAGCCACGTTCATGCACTCCTTGCACACGTGCAAACATCTTCCAACGACATCCAAGATACCTTCATATGCATTGTTCTTGATTCAAACATACTGCGCAACCTCCGGATCAACTCAACCACAAGTCCTCCCGAATTTGGTTGTTGAATCTCATCTTCTCTCTAAGACTAGTTCAATGAATCCCGTCACCAGCCATGTCTTGAACTCAAACAACACCTGCACATGAATAAACAACCAATACTTCTGAGCACAAGTCCTCGACTTGACTCTCGTTAGTTCCAAAACTACGACATCTTACATGAGCACCTCACATAAGCATGTTGTAAACCATAGCAAAATAATATCAGCCATAACCACCAAAACACACCAAAAACTTAGTAAAATAATACTAAGCAAACTTTCCATCAGAGTAAAGCAAGTTCAAAACATTGCAAGTTAAAAGCAGAACCATTGCAATCAAGCTCTGAACCTTACCAAAGCTAACCGGACCTTGAACCGGAGCTTACCAAAGCTAGTCGGACCCAGCGCCGGAGCTTACTAAAGCTTAGTCGGACCTAGCACGGAACTTACCAAAACTAGTTGGACCTAGCACCGGAGCTAGCAAAAACAAGTCGGACCTAGCCAAAATAAGTCAGACCTAGACAAAGCAAGTCGTACCTTACGTCGGACCTTGCCGGAGCTACCCAAAACAAGTCGGACCTATCGTCGGACCTTGCAGGAGCTCGGACCTAGAGTCAAACCTTGTTAAAAAGGTGTTTTGGTAGTATTCAAAACTTTTATCATCAAAGCCAATGTATTCAGCACACATAGGTCTCACAGACTGACGTTGTACACGGCCACCTTTCCCAAGATCTTCCACACAGGACGTGGTCTAACTGTCCCAAGTATGCAAGCTCCCTCAAGGTACATATCCGCAGTGATATATTCTTGAGCGAGTTACCTCCTGCTACCCTGATGACGAAAGCCTAAGACAGTTAGAAAAGATCCAATGTGGATCTCCCGAGGTACATCGGTATCCTGGGTCCCATATAGCCAGTATGCGCTCGGTACACAACTCAAACTTGTCCAACAGGGCCAAGCACGGGCGGGCCTTAACCGACACAGGTAGGGCTATGCATGCACGGTCCGCAGCCTGCTGCATCTAAACCTCTCCTGCCCGGTCTCTATTTCTTAAGTGTGAACTTTTCTCATTGTTTCTATTCTTGACACGCTCCGAATAAACCAGCCCTAAACTCGTGAGTAGATTCCAACTACTCGACTTCTACCGGACCTTTCCTACTAACATTTAGCGTAGCCAAATCCACTCGAGGAGGTGCTATTATACCCGTTCTCTCTTAGTTAGTTCTGGTCATGCAACTGGGGTTTTCAATATCAACTAGACTTAATGCAATCAAACAATTCAAAGCTATGATCTCTTGAAATGGAAATACTTTATAAAACTGTTCAAATGCAAACTGGGGCTTGCCTGTTTTGCAGGTGACTAATATAAATAGTTAGTGAAGATCACTTGAGGCTTGATCACTCGCTTTCCTTCCTCCTTGATCTCCACTTCAAATCCTTCACACGTAGATGCTACACGATATGAATATGCATATGTATTTAATTGTAAAGCTTTTGCTAATAAGCTCTAGTGACAAGTTTAAAAACTGGAACTCTGTTTAAAAATTTAAAAATGACACTGGTGCTAGTGGTTTGGGTTGGGTTTAAGCAACATGATCAAGTGTCAAGTGCTTGTCATCACTTGTCTGTGTATCACCTTAAGAGGTTAAACAGAACAGTGGTGATCCAGAGCTCCAATGGAGCTGAAAATTTTCATGTGAGTTCCTTGTCACAAGAAAGTTATCTAGACCAAAAATTAGCACTTTTCATTGAGTGGTTTATTCATAACAATTCTCTAAGTAATTAAGCAAAGAGGAATTAATTATGAGGTAACACCCATGTTCATGTCAAACTTAGTGAACGAAAATTTCAATATAGTTCATAGAGACTGCATGGATTTTTCTAGGATTTTTGGAGCTTAGAATTGTCCAGAACTGAATTTCCAAGTTTTGGAAATTCGCTGAAAATATTTCTGTATTCATTTGAACACAGCAACTTAAAACCTGAATTCTCCTAATCAAATCAACTCCAAATGAGCTGAAAGTTTTTCAGGAGTTCAATATTACCCTAAAGGATACTCTGGCAAAATTTGAGGATTTTTGGATAAATCAAACTCCCTCTAAAATTCTTTTTCTGAAAAGTTTTAAAGAATTTTCCGGAACTAAATAATGCCTTTCGTATAAATTGGGTTGCATATTTGGATAGAGTTTTTCAATCTGAATCTAACCCAATTTGAATCACTAAATTTGGAGTTTCCTAGCAAAAGTTATGCTCTTCTAAAGTTTGGAGAAAATCTGGAATTTGAATTAAATCGTGGAAATGTTTAAACCTGACTGTGGGTCTGGGGAAACACGTGTCACTCGCTGGAACAAGCAACACGGGGCCACAGAGCTATTTCCCACGTTGCCACAGTTAATCCGGCGCCACAGAAAATCTCCCACCCGGTTTCCTTCTCACTGACAGCGGGCCCGGCCCCGGTCGTCGTCTACCTCGCGCCTCCCGCGCGATAGCGCCGCCTAGCTCGCCGGAGCACCTCCGAACTCGGTCGTCCGGTCATCTCCCACGCTCAAAGCCGCTGCTAGTGCCTTATTCCACGTGCTGAACACATTGGTAGCATTACCCCACACCGGTGTCGGCTCTAACGTAGCGCGCGACGGTGCGGCGGCTCGGAGAGAATTCGGCGACGTCGCCCCGACGTGCTAGCCCGCCAAATGCTCACTGGAAAGGCCCTACAGCATCCATGATGGCTATAGAATCTCGACATGGTGGTGAAAAGGCTCAGAAATGGCTCCAAATTAGCGTTCATCATGCGCCCGAGGCCCCCAGACATTGCCGTCGTTGGAAAAGCTCGGAGTAGGCCCACTACGGTAGGTTTCATGCAAGTCTTTGTGAAGAAAACTTATGCTCCATCGTGTCTAGTTCCTGGGTGTTAAGTTTCGTGGACTCTAAACAAGAATCAAATGAGAATTTCAATGTTCCTTACCCGCGGGTCTGTTAACACCGGCCGGAAGAAAACTGCAAAATTCGCCATCGACGATCAACCTTTCGGCTCAAGCTTCAGAGGTGAGCTGTAGGAAGGTCTTCTGCGTTCAGAGGAGGTCTTGCTCGGCCATGACACGCCCTGGATGAGGCTGTCCACGAGAGACACCCGTTGCGGTTTCTTTCGGCCGCCACGGGAGAATCAGTTTCTCGGTGTAGGGAGCACGAACTCACTTGGTGATGGCGCAAGGAGGTCGTGGAGGGTGCCAGGGTGCTGTTTTGCTACTGTGCAGAGGCTTGCATACAAGTGAAGTGTCGGCTTACGATCGATCAAAGCAGCGGCGACCTCTCTATTGGGTTCTTGCGGGAGAGAAAGGCAGAACCGGGGCTTTCGGCGGTGTGGCAAAACGAAGTACGGCGTGGAGTGAAAGCAGCACATGAGTAGCTCGCCAGCGCAAGGGAAACACCTGGGAGGTGTCCTCGGTGTTGTCTCGGTGTCGTCTGGTGAAGCTGCCTTCGATCGAGACTAACCACTGAGATCTTTTGCAATTTATCTACCTCAATGACATGTGGGTCCCACCACAACTCCCTCTTATCCTCTAAAATATCTCCCAAAATCTGCAAATGATGAAATTAAATTGTGGGAGTTCAAATCTGAGGTGCATTTGGATAATTGGGCAAGTTTCATCCAAATTCAAATGGGTATTTGAATTCTTTGCAATTTAAAGTTCATTTTGAAAAAATGAGTTGCAAAACGTTTCAAAAATTCATGAAACTTTGCATACCCACTATTTTGGACCTAAGGAATTCAAATATGAAATCTGATTTTAAATTTGGCTGCTGCAAATGAGAATTTTAGCACAACAGTTTGAATTTCATTGTGTTACCCTCATTTGAATTTTGAGTTGAACAAACTTGTTCCAAAATCTGAATTTAGCTTCCTCACATATATGGGAACTTCCCACCTTGGTTTCAACTCCCTTTTTGGGTTCCAAGTTTTCAAATAAATACTTGAATTTGTGTGAAGGAATCTCTCATGTGTATTACCACATGTGAAAAAGGTTTTAACAAGTCCCAATTTTTATACATATGAAACCAACTTTGTGCAAACATGAGTTTCTTTCTATTCATATTTTTGGGGCCTTTACACTTCTTGCTTGTGTTCTTTGATTCACAGGCAAGGATTAGCCTTCTTGGCGAGGTCAACTGCACAATATCGGTTGATAACCTGAGGAGACGTGGTGCTGCGATTGCAGGGTTCAGAATGTGTTGTTCGGAAGCCGGATCGATTTGTGTCAAGTCTCCACCAAATCGAGAGTTATCAGAACCTTTCGGAAGATCGGGACCCCTGTACATATCAAATGGTAATCAGAGCTTCAGGTGCACAATCAGGTTCGCCTTCACTTAGTTTTGTTTATCTCGAACTCGTCCTATCGTCCATGAAAAAGCCAAAAAATTATATTCATAGGTTTCCCCATCCCAGACCACGTTTAGCCTTTTGCACAATTCTATTTCAGAGTCCGTAGTGTTGAATTTGTGTCCTAGTTCGTGTTTTGTTGCTGGTTTAATCGTATTTTGTTTCGTACTTTGTTATTCCATCCGTTGTGTTCCATCGAAACCTTAGCTGCCACAATTGTTATCAAATTGATCATTCATTGTGCTAGGGTTATCCTTGTTCTTCAGTTTTTATCACATATTAAGTGAGTTTATCCTCCTTGATATACGCATGCCATCCCACACGTTATCACCATCATATCTATTTTTTTCTCACCACTATTTCCAATTCAGCTGCAACAAAAACATAATCTTGTGGTGCTGCCTTAAAACAGCCATAACCTTGGCATTGGGTGAAATTACATTTCCCAAATTCACTTTGGAAGATTGATTATTTGGCATCTAAAGGCTCAACAATAATCATAATGAAACATATTGAGTTTTTTTGCCACATCTTCTTTTTTCAAGTGAGCTGAAATTTGTGCGACGTGTGTATTAGTGCTCTTGATTTCATGACAGATATAAAAAAACAAAAAATAGAAAATAAAATTTGTGAAGAGGAGCACAAATATCAAAACTTGGGTGTGTTACTTTGCCTTGTGGTGCAATTGTTCCTGCTTAATTATTGTCCTTATCATTCATACTTCTTGCTGTCTTGTTCATAACATCCGAGATAAGGCACGAGTAGGCCAGCAACTAGGACAAGTGTTGGGACATTTATTCAGCATTACTATATGTTATTGAATTGTGTGCTACTCACATATTTGGCCATCCAAACTCCCCATTCATCCTTTCGAACAGCACAAGTTTTTGACCCTTGCAATCGCTGAATCACGTCGTCCAAGTATCCTTTGCCTTGTTGTGGTAAGAAACTTATAAGAGCTTGGTAAGACTGGACCCATTGCGTTTGTGAGTTCCACCATCATTGCGTAGTAGTTGATAGGGATAATCTTGTTATTTTCCATATTATTTTTGCTAACAATGTCAGATCACGTCGACCCTATGGAGTGTGTTTTGAAAAGTGAGATGAAGGGTTACATGGAACAGATGATGAAGTCTGTCAAGGAAGCATTCGTGCAAGGGATAAAAGATTATCTTGCAGAACATAGAATACCCCGCACTCTTGAGAGGTTGGACAAACGCTTAAGCTCACTAGCCGGTAGGATTGATGATATGGAGACCCACCTACCGTTCAACCATGATGCTACCCACCACAACAACTTTGAAGAAGAAGAAGACGTGTTGTGTGATGTCAATGGAGAGGTGGATACACATGCTGCGCAGAATGTAAGCCTACGTCAACGCCTTCGTCAAAACACTCATGGTATGGTAGGAAATAACATGCGTGGTAACAATAACCGCCCTCTTGATGACCCTTTTGCTAAAGTTAAATTTTCAATACCTTCATTTTCTGTGGTGCTTATGATGGTAAGGCATATCTTGATTGGGAAATGACGGTTGAGCAGAAATTTAATTCCCACCTTGTTCCTGAACAACATAGAGTTTGACAAGCCACTAGTGAGTTTAAGGATTTTGCTATAATATGGTGGAATGAACTAGGTACCACACGCTTTGTAACACCCCAAAATCCTGTTAAGAGGGGAATTTAAAAATTTTTGGACGTATTGCATGGGCTGCAGAAATTCAAACTTAGTTGGAATTCAAATTCAAATTCAAACCAGAAAAGAAATGGAAAAAAGAAAAAGAAAAAACAGAAAAAAACGGGCCAGTGGGCCGAAACCCACCAGCCCCCGCGCCAGCCAGCAGCCGCGCGCCCGCGCTCCCTCTCGCAGACAGGTGGGACCCACCTGTCATCCCCAACCCCCGATCGTCCGAAACCCGGACTGTTTCCCCCGCGCGCGCGCGATCGCAACCGACCGGAAAATCCCGCGTTCCCAGCCGACTTCCGGACCCCGAAGACTCCAGCTCGATCTAAACCAACCCATCGCCCTCCCCCGTCTATAAAAACTCCGGCACCGTCCCGTTTTCCCCCACGATCCGCCGATTTTCTCTCCGGTGAGAACCCGAGCCCCTCCGGCGAATTCTGCTCGATCTACGCTCGGGAATTCTGATCTAACTTGCTGGTCTTGATCCACCGCCTCCGGGGAACCTTGCAGGTGCAGAAAACTCGGTGATTTGCGGTTCAAACACAGCGCCGACGAGCCTCACAGTGAATTCACCTCGGACCTCGTCGCCGATCGCTTTTCGGGACCTCCGAGCTCAAGAAAACCCCCGAGATGAGATCCCCGACCTCCCCTCTACCGATCTATGCCATAAAATCACAGTTCTAGGAAGAATTTACGAAGATCCGAAACTCTCCGGCGAGATCGCCGCCGGGCAGCGCCGCCCGCGCTCGATCAGAGCGACGTGGCCGCTTGTGCGCCATTTATTTTAAATCGCACGGTAGAGTTTAAATCCCCGCGTACCGGTTCGATGTTATAATCTCAGCCGTTTGTTTTAAATCGGACGGTCCACGTCAGCCCCGCGTTATAAAGACCGGGATTCTTACGTGCTACCCCCTGGGGTTCTAGGAAAATAAGAGCTAGCCCCTGGAACTTCTGATCTAGCCCCTGGAACTTCAGAAAATCATGTAAATTCATTTAAAAATCAGTTTTAGCCCCTGGACTTAATAAAAATTAGGAAAAACCCCTCTGTTAAGTGTAGCTAGACCCCTGGAAGTTCTTAAAATAATATAATGGACCCTGTAGTGGGGTGAGATTACCTTTTTAACCCTAGTTGATATTAAAATTAGGAATTTGAATATGTGGCTAATATTTAAAATTTAAAAGGTGGAACAAACATATTGTCAAAGACATTAAAAACTTTCCCAGTACTTAGAAAACTTGGAGTGAGATAAAAAGAGATTTTTGGCTGAAATGAATCTGTTTAATTGATTAATCACATTTATTGGTTATAGGGACACATTTTTAAGTAGAGAATAATTCTGAAAATTAGTAAAATAAATGTAAAATAGTTTACATCAGAGGAGAAGTTTAAAAATATATTATTATACATTTTAGACCCAAAACCTATTCTGTTTAGATGAGGTGTCTTACTATTTTTTTTATAATAAAGTTCACATTTAGGCATAAGAAATAAATCTGAAAATATAGCAAATTAGGTATGAATAACTAGAAAATGATAAATGAAGTTTCCAAAAGTCCAAAGAATTCAGTTTAGGGTTGGTAGAAGGACTGAAGACACATATGGAGTAGGAAAATACCTTTCATGCATACTTGGTAGCTAAAAGGAGTAGTAATTGAATATAAGGAATTTATTTAAATTGGAAACTCATATATATAGTATGCAAGCATGAATATGAATACAAAAGTAGAAATTATATACACATGTTTAAAAGTGCATGTAAGCCAAAAATCAACACACATAGAGTAACCACAACACATAGAATTTGTGAATGGCTTTCATAAATGTGAATGTGTGGTTTATATGAAGTGGAAGTGTGAACTATGTCTTATGGATTGTTGCTTTTCTTTTGCTATGTGTGATGGTATGATGTAGAACCTGCTCCAGAGCAAATTCTACCTTTCCAAGATCAGGACTACCCATTTCAAGAGCAGCAGGAAGGAGGCAAGTGTCCTTGACCACTTTGATCCTATGCTAGGATGTGTAGCTGGAGTTATTTGCATTGTCAAATGAAAATATGAAACCCATACTAGGATGTTTCCCTAGAATTGCATTACCTTGTTTCCTTGTAGCTTGGGTTGGGATTCATTTTATCATGTCATTTATTATTATGCATATGCTTAGCCATGCTTAGAATGGGATATTTGGGATATGAGATCATCAGTTTATTTTACCATACTCTTGAATGAGATATTGTGAGTTATGTAGAGGTAGGGATCAAGGCAAGTTGGATGTTTTGGTTGGTGCTGGGTGCATGAGACTCGGGTTTGTGTTTAGTACTTGCCTGGATCCTAAGGACCGGTTCATGGAGCATGTAACCTGGCTTTACCGTGCCAACCACATGCTAAGATGGGGCAGCTTGGCCAATTAATTAGGTGTATCCCCGGCGTAGTATGGGTGTGTTGGATGGTGCGGGGAATAGGTGTCAGCTGGACTACCATATGAACCGCAAGGCTCAAGAGGGGGCCACTACAGCGGGGTTGGAGCCTCTTGTATGCTGTTAGGGGTGAAACCTCAGTGGGCCCACGCTCGTCGGGAATCCCTTTGTAAAGGCTTCGTAGTGATCTCCTGGCTACACACCTGGGAAGTGTGAATGTGGTTGTGGCCACTGGCATAATGGAGGTTCTTTTAGTCCACCCGGCAACGGGGGATGAAATCACTACATGTGGGTACAGTGGTGCAAACTCTGCAGAGTTAAAACTGTCATGACAGCCGTGCTCACGGTCAAGAGCGGCTTGGACTTATTCATGATTAGAGTATGATGACCTTGGAGGTTGTGGATGTTAAGCGGGGAGCTTAACATTGGAAATGATGATATGGTTATTTGATTATGATGATGGGATGGGAGTTTGGGACCATTTCACCTGTGTAGTAATGTAGGTGCTTAATAAGCTAAGGTGATAGGTATTAATTGCGTAGTGCTTTAACCATGAGTTCAACCTCCCCTTGTTCTAGCCATGCATGACATAACTTTCCCACACTTGCTGAGTACCATCGGTACTCAACCTTGCATATTTGTTGGTTTATATTGCTGCTCAGGTCAAGAAAATGAGGTGGTGTATAATGATCAAGACTTTGGACCCGAAGAAGGTTTCTAGGTTCATGGATTCCCCGGGCAACGCCTGTGACGGAGCCCTCAAGAATAATATTCCGCTGCTAGTTTGTTTATTTGTGATGAACTTATTATTGTCCATCGAGACATTTGCTATGTAAGACTTATTTATATTCGACACCTGGCTTGTAATAAATGATGCTTCACTATTTGTCATCACATGTATGAAAAACTGATCCTGGCATACATGTAGTATTCACTCGGTTGTTCTTCGGGGAAACCGGGTGTGACAGAAGTGATATCAGAGCCAAGGTTGCCCGTAGGAACGTGCACCTAGATAGAAATGGACGTATTTAAGGGCCCTATTTTCTTAAAAACTATTTTACAAGGTGTGTGTTGAAAAGTGTTATTTAATGGAGTTACTTTCTTCATCTTACCCCAACTTTCATTCAAAATAGGATTTTTGTTTAAAAGTTTATCTAACCTAAGTTTAAATGCTTTTTGTTTTATATGGTTTGCATGATTCGCACCGCTCGCAAGTCCACAGGAGGGAGAGTTCCCGTAGTTGCCCTTGCCCAAAGAGAGGAGAGTCGTCCGGTGACGTACCTTTCCTACGGATTGGCAGTAGGAGGCTTGTTGCCGTCTTCGACGTATGCTCCAAGCCGCCGGCAATACGGGCAAGCTAATCATACACTATAGCTCCACCAGGACGATCCGTGAAAAGAGGGAAGAATGGAGTTCAGAGATGAGGATTATCCATGAAAATCAGCTGCTTAAGATTCACCGCTCTCCATCTTGTCGAGCGACACAGGTCGATGCGGAGAAGGATGTCACCTGGGAGGCCATCACCTGCCAGAGTCACATCTATCATCGACACCTGGACAGGACCGAGTACATGTATGTCCTCTAGCGCGAGAGTGGTACCATGGAGTACAAGTACCCGCCAGTGCAGCAGGGGACTTCCCATGAGCACATGGACTTGTGCTTGGAGGATGCTGCTATGCTTAGCACTCGACTGCAGGAGTGTCAACAGGAGCTTCAGGATGTTCGGGACACCCTGAAGGAAACCGAGGCGTTGCTTCGAGCCTGCTTGAGGGCGAGAGAAAGAGGAGATGGGAATGAACTGTGTGTCACCGTGAATGATACATGGACTCCTGACTCCCTAGATCGCCGGGCGATCAGGCGTCGTCGTACTTCTCCACCAGCAGCCTCCCCACCCAAAGCGGAGTCAGAAGGCAGCCGCAATAACGAGGAAGATCCCGAGGAGCCAGCTCAGCGATACGAGTAGTGTAGAGTTTTTTCCCTTAGTTACCAAGATGTCGAGTAGTCGAGTCGTTATCTTAGTTAATGGTGTGTTAATGCTTGGTGTGTGACGTGAGTTGTGGAAGCCATGAGCAATTGTCCACAGCCTCGTCTTCAGATTGTTTTGCTTTGGTGTGTGAACCCACATGAAATAATAGTGCATTTATTTTTGTGTGAGACATGAACCCTCAGAAAGTATAACAAAGCCTCAACACTTCAAAGTAAAAACAAGTGAAAGTAGTAAGATAATACGTAATGCTTTAAATCGACATTTGGTTGATCATGCTAGATGGCCGGAAGAGGAAAAGGTTGTGCTGCCAACCCCGCCAACAACAACGATGAGGCCTGCAACCCTCATCTTTCTGGAGGCCAAGACAGGGGTGGTCGCCGTGAAGGAGTTGATCCCCTCCACCAAATGCTTGAGAATCAAAATCAGCTCATCCAGAACTTGACTCAAGTGGTGGCCAACTTGCATCAAGTTCCACCCCCACAAGCTGCACCACGCCAACCAAGGTTGATGAGTTTCTAGGAACTTAACCTCCGAAGTTTGCAAGTGCTGCTGAACCTCTGGAGGCAGATGACTGGCTAAAGACCATTGAGAGCAAGATGAGGATCATACAGTGCCAAGGGTATGAGAGGGTGCTGTTTGCCTCTCATCAATTGCATGGACCTGCTGCTGATTGGTGGACCGCTTACGTGGCCGCCCATCATGACCCTGAGAACATCACTTGGGAAGAGTTCAAGCGTAGCTTCCGCAACCATTACATACCAAGGGGTGAACTCAAAAACAAGAGGAAGGAGTTTTTGGGGTTGCAGCAAGGTAACATGACGGTGAGGGAATACCTCACTAAATTTACTCAACTCTCCCGTTATGCCCCACGGGACATAGAGACTGATGAGCAGAAACAAGATTGTTTCGTGGAAGGACTTACCGCAGAAATGCAATGTGCAATGTCCTCCAATGAGTATGAAAGCTTCCAAAAGATGGTGGACAGAGCGTTTGTGGTAGAAAGGAAGCTGAAGGCCTTGGAAAATGAGAACAAGAGAAAGTCCGGGTGGTCACACCAAGCCTCCGGGAGCAACACCCGCCCACATCTGATGCAGCAACCCGCAGGGCAGACGAACCGTGCTGCGGTACCCTACTCGGCACCACGAGGGTACAACCCGAACTACAGGCCTCCGGCAGCACCAATACCGCCACAACGTCAGTTCGTACAACAGCCTCGCCCTACATATCAACCTCGACCAGCAGTGCAAGGACCCCCAAACCAACCCCAAGACAGCAAAGGCCAGGCACCTAAGGTTGGGGTGCAATGTTTCAACTGTGGTGAAGTGGGGCACTACGCCCAAAAGTGCCCAAAGAAGAAGCCCACGCAGCCTCAACAGCAGAATGTAATGAGAGGACGGGTGAACCACGTCACCGTGGAGGAAGCGCAAGAGGCACCTGACGTGGTAGTCGGTAAGTTTCCTGCCAATTTACACATTGCAACCCTGCTGTTTGATTCTGGTGCTACCCACTCGTTCATTGCCCAAGGGTTTGTTAAGAAGCATGACCTAGCAACAACACAAATGAACCATATGCTAGCAGTAAACTCTCCAGGTGGAGAAATAAGGACAAGACAAGTGTGTCCCAAAGTGAACCTAGACATTAATGGGGTAGTATTTACTGCTAACCTCATAGTGATAGATTCACAAGGGATAGATATTATCTTGGATATGGATTGGTTGACCAAACATAAAGGAATCATCCATTGTTCGACCAGAACGGTGGAACTAACTCACCCTAGTGGCACAAGAGTAAAGTTTATAACAATACAAGAGCCTAGGAGGGACATTAAATTAAATCAAGTTGAGGTGAAAGTGGAGGAGATCAGGACCATCAGGGAATATCCAGATGTTTTTCCGGAGGAGTTGCCAGGTATGCCTCCTGATCGTGAAGTGGAATTCGCAATTGAGCTAGTGCCTGGAACAACCCCGATATACAAGAGACCTTATCGGATGGACTCCAAACAGCTGGGAGAACTCAATGATCATTTGAGAGAACTGACGGAGAAGGGGTATATTTGTCCTAGTTCCTCACCATGGGGAGCTCCAGTGATATTTGTTCCCAAGAAGGACGGAACCCAAAGGTTGTGCGTAGACTACCGTGCCTTGAATGAGGTAACCATCAAGAACAAGTACCCGTTACCCCGCATTGAAGACTTGTTTGATCAGTTGAGGGGAGCTTGTGTGTTCTCGAAAATTGATCTCAGGTCGGGATACCACCAACTTAAGATAAGGCAAGCCGATATTCCAAAGACAGCTTTCGTATCTCGCTACGGACTGTACGAATACACCGTCATGCCTTTCGGGCTAACTAATGCCCCGGCATACTTCATGTATCTCATGAACAAGGTGTTCATGGAATATCTGGACAAATTTGTGGTGGTTTTCATAGATGACATTCTCGTCTTCTCCAAGGATGAAGAGGAACATGAGAAACATCTAAGGTTGGTGTTGCAGAAGCTGAGAGAACACCAACTATATGCCAAGTTGAGCAAGTGTGAGTTTTGGCTGAAGAGAGTTCCCTTCTTAGGACATATAATCTCGGAGGGAGGAATCTCCGTGGATCCCGCCAAAATCGAGGATATACAGAAGTGGAAGACCCCTGAAAATGTCGGGGAAGTTCGAAGCTTCTTGGGATTGGCTGGATACTATCGACGGTTTATTGAGGGATTCTCCAAAATCTCGAGACCTCTCACCAAACTGTTGGAGAAGGGAATCACATTCACATGGACGCCGCAGTGCGAGACGAGTTTTCAGGAGTTAAAGAAAAGATTGACAACAGCCCCAGTGCTAGTTATGCCAGATATGCAGAAGAACTTTACAGTGTACTGCGATGCCTCTGGAAACGGGTTGGGATGTGTTCTCATGCAAGAAGGGCATGTCGTGGCTTATGCTTCTCGGCAGCTCAGGAAGCACGAGAAGAACTATCCTACACATGACCTAGAACTAGCCGCAGTGGTACACGCGTTGGAAATTTGGCGACACTATTTGATGGGGAAGAGGACAGAGATATATATGGATCATAAGAGTTTAAAGTACATTTTCACACAGCCAGATCTCAACCTCAGACAAAGGAGATGGTTAGAGCTAATCAATGACTTTGATGTGGGCATCAACTATCATCCTGGGAAAGCGAACGTCGTGGCAGATGCTTTAAGCCGGAAAGTGCAAGTCAATAGGTTGAGCTTGAAGGACATGCCTGCGGAATTGAAGGACGAGGTTATAAGGCTCAATCTATGCCTTGTGAATAGTGGTGAAGCCATCGCCATGGAAGTGGACTCCACCCTAGAGCGAGAAATACGCGAGGGTCAAAAGAATGACGAGAAGATACAAGAGATCAGACAACTCATCAAGGAAAATAAAGCTCCTGGTTTCAGAGAGGATGAACAAGGTACGGTGTGTCACGGGAAAGAATCTGTGTGCCTGGAATAAAAGAGATTCGTAAATTGATTTTGAAGGAGGCTCACGATTCCGACTATTCCATCCATCCTGGGAGCACGAAGATGTACCAGGATCTCAAGAGCAGGTATTGGTGGTATGGCATGAAGCGAGATGTCACAGAACATGTTGCCCTATGTGACACATGCCAGTTGGTGAAAGCAGAACATCAACGACCCGCGGGATTATTGCAACCACTCAAAGTGCCTGAATGGAAATGGGAAGAAATCGGTATGGATTTCATAATGGGATTGCCTAGGACCCAATCAGGATATGATTCAATATGGGTCATCATCGACAGGCTAACCAAGGTAGCTCACTTCATCCCTGTGAAGGAAAGCTACAGTGGATCCAAATTGGCGGAGTTGTACATGTCAAGGATCGTGTGTTACCATGGAGTGCCAAAGAAGATTGTGTCGGATTGAGGGACACAGTTCACCTCAAGGTTCTGGCAGAAGTTGCATGAAACCATGGGGACCCATCTGAATTTCAGCTCTGTCTATCATCCCCAAACTGACGGGCAGACGAAAAGGATCAATCAGATTCTCGAGGATATGCTGAGAGCGTGTGCACTAAAAAACAATCGGAGTTGGGATAAGAACTTACCGTACGCGGAGTTTTCCTATAACAACAGCTATCAGGCTAGTATGAAGATGTCACCGTTCGAAGCTTTGTACGGGAGGAAGTGCAGAACTCCCCTATTTTGGAACCAAACAGGGGAAAGTAAAGTGTTTGGACCCTGTAGTGGGGTGAGATTACCTTTTTAACCCTAGTTGATATTAAAATTAGGAATTTGAATATGTGGCTAATATTTAAAATTTAAATGGTGGAACAAACATATTGTCAAAGACAAATTAAAAACTTTCCCGGTACTTAGAAAACTTGGAGTGAGATAAAAAGAGATTTTTGGCTGAAATGAATCTGTTTAATTGATTAATCACATATTGGTTTATGGGACACATTTTTAAGTAGAGAATAATTCTGAAAATTAGTAAAATAAATGTAAAATAGTTTACATCAGAGGAGAAGTTTAAAAATATATTATTATACATTTTAGACCCAAAACCTATTCTGTTTAGATGAGGTGTCTTACTATTTTTTTATAATAAAGTTCACATTTAGGCATAAGAAATAAATCTGAAAATATAGCAAATTAGGTATGAATAACAAGAAAATGATAAATGAAGTTTCCAAAAGTCCAAAGAATTCAGTTTAGGGTTGGTAGAAGGAATGAAGACACATATGGAGTAGGAAAATACCTTTCATGCATACTTGGTAGCTAAAAGGAGTAGTAATTGAATATAAGGAATTTATTTAAATTGGAAACTCATATATATAGTATGCAAGCATGAATATGAATACAAAAGTAGAAATTATATACACATGTTTAAAAGTGCATGTAAGCCAAGAATCAACACACATAGAGTAACCACAACACATAGAATTTGTGAATGGCTTTCATAAATGTGAATGTGTGGTTTATATGAAGTGGAAGTGTGAACTATGTCTTATGGATTGTTGCTTTTCTTTTGCTATGTGTGATGGTATGATGTAGAACCTGCTCCAGAGCAAATTCTCCCTTTCCAAGATCAGGACTACCCATTTCAAGAGCAGCAGGAAGGAGGCAAGTGTCCTTGACCACTTTGATCCTATGCTAGGATGTGTAGCTGGAGTTATTTGCATTGTCAAATGAAAATATGAAACCCATACTAGGATGTTTCCCTAGAATTGCATTACCTTGTTTCCTTGTAGCTTGGGTTGGGATTCATTTTATCATGTCATTTATTATTATGCATATGCTTAGCCATGCTTAGAATGGGATATTTGGGATATGAGATCATCAGTTTATTTTACCATACTCTTGAATGAGATATTGTGAGTTATGTAGAGGTAGGGATCAAGGCAAGTTGGATGTTTTGGTTGGTGTTGGGTGCACGAGACCCGGGTTTGTGTTTAGTACTTGCCTGGATCCTAAGGACCGGTTCATGGAGCATGTAACCTGGCTTTACCGTGCCAACCACATGCTGAGATGGGGCAGCTTGGCCAATTAATTAGGTGTATCCCCGGCGTAGTATGGGTGTGTTGGATGGTGCGGGAAATAGGTGTCAGCTGGACTACCATATGAACCGCAAGGCTCAAGAGGGGGCCACTGCAGCGGGGTTGGAGCCTCTTGTATGCTGTTAGGGGTGAAACCTCAGTGGGCCCACGCTCGTCGGGAATCCCTTTGTAAAGGCTTCGTAGTGATCTCCTGGCTACACACCTAGGAAGTGTGAATGTGGTTGTGGCCACTGGCATAATGGAGGTTCTTTTAGTCCACCCGGCAACGGGGGATGAAATCACTACATGTGGGTACAGTGGTGCAAACTCTGCAGAGTTAAAACTGTCATGACAGCCGTGCTCACGGTCAAGAGCGGCTTGGACTTATTCATGATTAGAGTATGATGACCTTGGAGGTTTTGGATGTTAAGCGGGGAGCTTAACATTGGAAATGTGTTATGGTTATTTGATTATGATGATGGGATGGGAGTTCGAGACCATTTCACCTGTGTAGTAATGTAGGTGCTTAATAAGCTAAGGTGATAGGTATTAATTGCGTAGTGCTTTAACCATGAGTTCAACCTACCCTTGCTCTAGCCATGCATGACATAACTTTCCCACACTTGCTGAGTACCATTGGTACTCAACCTTGCATATTTGTTGGTTTATATTGCTGCTCAGGTCAAGAAAATGAGGTGGTGTATAATGATCAAGACTTTGGACTCGAAGAAGGTTTCTAGGTTCATGGAGTCCCCGGGCAACGCCTGTGACGGAGCCCTCAAGAATAATATTCCGCTGCTAGTTTGTTTACTTGTGATGAACTTATTATTGTCCATCGAGACATTTGCTATGTAAGACTTATTTATATTTGACACCTGGCTTGTAATAAATGATGTTTCACTATTTGTCATCACATGTATGAAAAACTGATCCTGGCATACATGTGGTATTCACTCGGTTGTTCTTCGGGGAAACCGGGTGTGACACGCTTACAGCCTGATACATGGGAACGTTTAAAAGAAGCTATGCATAATCGTTTTGTTCCTCCATCCTACCAACGTGATTTACGAAAGAAATCGCAGCGCTTAGAGCAGAGAAATAATTCTGTCCAAGATTATTATGCGGAGCTTCAAAAGGGTATGATACGTTGTGGGGTAGTAGAGGACACTGAGAATAAAATTTGTTGTTTCTATGGGAGGTTGAGACGTAAGATACGGGATATTGTTGATTATAAGGAATTTAATACTGTCAACCAGTTGTTCCAGCTTGCTATGCTTGCATAAAAGGAGTTACAGGGTCGTCAACAAAAGAACAAGAGCAGCAGTGGTGCCTCCTACACTCCACGTACGACAACATCTTCGGGGGCGTCCAAGTCATTCCGTTTTGATGCCCCTTCACCAACACCAGCAGCCAAGCTTCCTTCTGGCAGCAACAACGTTTCAGCAGCACCGAAACCACCACCCGCACGACCTACAGATTCGGGTAAAAAATCCTTGCAGGTATGTCACACCCGGTTTTTCCGAAGAAACAACCAAGTGAATATCACATGTATGCCAGGATCATTTTCTCATACATGTGATGACAAATAGTGAAGCATCATTTATTACAAGCCAGGTGTCGAATATAAGTAAGTCTTACATAGTAAATGTCTCGATGGACAATAATAAGTTCATCACAAGTAAATAAACTAGCAGCGGAATATTATTCTTTTAGGGCTCCATCACAGGCGTTGCCCGGGGGTCTTCATGAACCTAAAAACCTTCCTCGGGTCCAAAATCTTGGTCATTATACACCACCTCATTATCTTGACCTGAGCAGCAATATAAACCAACAAATATGCAAGGTTGAGTACCAATGGTACTCAGCAAGTGTGGGAAAATTATATCATGCATGGCTAGAACAAGGAGAGGTTGAACTCATGGTTAAAGCACTACGCAATTAATACCTATCACCTTAGCTTATTAAGCACTTACATTACTACACAGGTGAAATGGTCCCAATCTCCCATCCCATCATCATAATCCAATAACCATAACATCATTTCCAATGTTAAGCTCCCCACTTAACTTCCAAAACCATCAATCCTCTAATCATGAATAAGTCCAGGCCGCTCTTAACCGTGAGCACGGCTGTCAAGACAGTTTTGACTCTGCAGAGTTTGTACCACTGTACCCACAAGTAGTGATTTCATCCCCCGTTGCCGGGTGGACTAAAAGAACCTCCATTATGCCAGTGGCTACGTTCCACATTCACACTTCCCAGGTGTGCGGCCAAGAGATCACTACGAAGCCTTTACAAAGGGATTCCCGACGAGCGTGGGCCCACTGAGGTTTCACCCCTAACAGCATACAAGAGGCTCCAACCCCGCTGCAGTGGCCCCCTCTTGAGCCTTGCGGTTCATATGGTAGTCCAGCTGACACCTACTCCCCGCACCATCCAACACACCCATACTACGCCGGGGATACACCTAATTAATTGGCCAAGCTGCCCCATCTCAGCATGTGGTTGGCACTGTAAAGCCGGGTTACATGCTCCATGAACCGGTCCTTAGGATCCAGGCAAGTACTAAACACAGACCCAAGTCTCGTGCACCCAGCACACAACCAAAACATCCAACTTGCCTTGATCCCTACCTCTACATAACTCACAATAACTCATTCAAGAGCATGGTAATATAAACTGATGATCTCATTTCCCAAATATCCCATTCTAAGCATGGCTAAGCATATGCATGTGTATAAATGACATGACAAAATAAATCCCAACCCAAGCTTCAAGGAAACAAGGTAATGCAATTCTAGGGAAACTTCCTAGCATGGGTTTCATATTTAACTTGACAATGCAAATAATTCTATCTACACATCCTAGCATAGGATCAAAGTGGTCAAGGACACTTGCCTCCTTCTTGCTGCTCTTGAAATTGGTAGTCCTGATCTTGGAAAGGAATAACTTGCTCTTGAGCAGGTTCTACTTCATACCATCACACATAGCAAAAGAAAAACAACAATCATAAGACATAGTTCACACTTCTACTTCATACAAACCACACATTCATATTTATGAAAGTCATTCACCATTATATGTGTTGTGGTTACTCTATGTGTGTTGATTTGTGGCTTGCATGCACTTTTAATCATGTGTATATGATTCCTACTTTTGTGTCCACATTTATACTTGCATACAATGTGCCTTCACAATTTCTATCAACCCTAAACTGAATTCTTTGTATTTTAGAAACTCCATTTATCATTTACTAGTTTCTATATTTTCAGATTTATATTCCTATGCATAATTGTGTATTTTATTATTAAATTAGTAATTCACATTACCTAAACAGATTAGGTTCTGGTCCTAAATAATTTAATATCATATTTTGACCTTGGCTTCTGATGTATACTATTTCATAATTATTTTCCCTATTTTTCTTTAACTATTCTTTACTTAAAAATGTGTCCCTATACTATTAAATGTGAATAATAGATGAAACAGATTTATTTCAGTCCAAAAATATATTTTTATCTCACTCCAAAGTTTTCTAAGTACTGAGAAAGTTTTTAATAAATTTTGACAATTATGTTTGTCCCACTTTTTAATTTTTAAACACTAGTTACATATTCAATTTTCTAAATTAAATACTAAACAGAATTAAAAAGTAAACTCACCCCATTACAGGGTCTATAACATTATTTTCATAATTCCCAGGGGTCTAGCTACACTTATCAGAGGTGTTTTTCTTAATTTCTATTAAGTCCAGGGGCTAAAACTGATTTTTAAATGAATTTACATGATTTTCTGAAGTTCCAGGGGCTAGATCTGAAGTTTCCGGGGCTAGCTCTCAATTCCAGAGAACCTCAGGGGGTAGCACGTAAGAATTCCAGACTTTATAATGCGGGGCTGACGTGGTCCGTCCGATTTTAAACCAACGGCTGAGATTATAAGATCGAACCGGTACGCGGGGTTTTAAAGTCTACCGTGCGATTTAAAATAAACGGCGCACAAGCGGCCACGTCGCTCTGATCGAACGCAGGCGGCGCTGCCGGCGGCGCACGGCGGCGGGAAGCGGCGATCTCGTCGGAAAGTTTCGGATTCTCGAGAATTCTGCCTAGAACTGTGATCTTATGGCCTAGATCGGTAGAGGGGAGGTCAGGGATCTCACCTCGGGGGTTTTCTCGAGCTCGGGGGTCCTGGAAAGTGATCGGCGGCGAGGTCCGAGGCAAAACCACAGCGAAGCTCGTCGGCGCTGTGTTTGCACCGCAACTCTCCGAGTTTTCTGCACCTGCAAAGTTCCCCGGAGGCGGTGGATCAAAACCAGCGAGATAGATCAGAGTTTCCGAGCTTAGATCGGCCAGAATTCACCGGCGAAGTCTCGGTGCTCACCGGAGTGAAAATCGGCGATCGCGTGGGAAAAACTGATCGGATCGGGGGTTTTTATAGCCGAGGGAGGGCGGTGGGTCTGTTGTGATCAAGTTGGAGTCCTCTGGGACCGGAATTCGGCTGCGGGGACGGGTTTCCCGATCGGTTGCGATCGCGCGCGCGGGAGAGAGTCCGGGGTCGCGCGGTTAGGGATGACATGTGGGTCCCACCTGTCGGCGAGAGGCAGCGCGGCGCGCGCGGGGGCGGGCTGGCGCGGGGGTAGCTGGGCCGGCTGGCGGTTTCGGCCCACTGGCCAGTTTTTTCCCGATTTCCTTTTTCTTTTTCCATTTCTTTTCTGTTTTGGGTATAATTTGAATTCTAGTTTGAATTTGAATTTTTGCAAAACATGCAGCACGTCCAAAAATTTCTAAATTCCCCTCTGAACATGGTTTAGGGTTTTAAATCAAAATTTGGGTTTTGACTAAAAATTTGGGGTGTTACAGCTCTACCCCCCTTAAAAGAAATCTCGTCCTCGAGATTGGTGTTTCTAAGAAAACAATTCCGGAAATTGTGCCTTAAGCTCATCTTCCCGTTCCCAGGTTGCTTCCTCTTCTGAGTGATGCTTCCACTGCACCTTACACATCCGGATTCTTTTATTTCTGGTGAGGCGTTCCATTGTCTCCAAAATCTTGTATGGTTGCTCGGCATAAGACAAATCTTCAGCTACATCCACTTCATTCATGGGTAACACCTCCTCAGGCGTCCTCAGACATTTCTTGAGTTGTGACACATGGAATACATCGTGCACATCTGATAGATGAACCGGTAACTCTAGTTGGTACGCCACTTCGCCTTTTCTTTCCAAAACTTGAAAGGGTCCGATGTATCGAGGTGACAACTTCCCTTTCACCTTGAACCGACGAAGTCCTCTGATAGGGGACACCTTGAGATAAACATAGTCTCCCACGTTGAAAACGAGTTCTCTTCTTCGTACATCAGCATAACTCTTCTGGCGTGTTTGTGCTATCCTCAAGTTGTTGCGAATCTCCCTCACCTTCGCCTCGGCTTCTTGTAGCACTTCTGGACCAAACACTTTACTTTCTCCTGTTTGGTTCCAAAATAGAGGAGTTCTGCACTTCCTTCCATACAAAGCTTCAAACGGTGACATCTTCATACTAGCTTGATAGCTGTTGTTATAGGAAAACTCCGCATACGGTAAGTTCTTGTCCCAACTCCTATTGTTTTTGAGTGCACATGCCCTTAACATATCTTCAAGGATCTGATTGGTTCTCTCCGTCTGCCCGTCAGTTTGGGGATGATAGGCAGAGCTGAAATTCAGATGGGTTCCCATGGTTTCATGCAACTTTTGCCAAAACCTCGAGGTGAACTGTGTCCCTCGGTCCAACACTATCTTCTTTGGCACTCCATGGTAACACACAATCCTTGACATGTACAATTCTGCCAATTTGGATCCGCTGTAGCTTTCTTTCACAGGGATGAAATGAGCTACCTTGGTTAGCCTATCAATGATGACCCATATTGAATCATACCCGGATTGGGTCCTAGGCAATCCCACGACAAAATCCATGTTGATTTCTTCCCACTTCCATTCAGGCACTTTGAGTGGTTGCAATAATCCCGCGGGTCGTTGATGTTCAGCTTTCACCAACTGACATGTGTCACATAGGGCAACATGTTCCGCGACATCTCGCTTCATGCCATACCACCAATACCTGCCTTTGAGGTCCTGGTACATCTTCGTACTCCCAGGATGAATGGAATAGTCGGAATCGTGAGCCTCCTTCAAAATTAATTCACGGATCTCCTTTACTTCTGGCACACAGATCCTTTTCCCGTGCCACACCGTTCCTTGTTCATCCTCTCTAAAACCAGGAGCTTTATTTTCCTTAATGAGTTGTCTGATCTCTTGTATCTTCTCATCATTCTTTTGGCCCTCGCGTATGTCTCGCTCGAGTGTGGAGTCCACTTCCATGGCGATGGCTTCACCACTATTTACCAGACATAGATTGAGCCTTATAACCTCGACCTTCAACTTTGCGGGCATGTCCTTCAAACTCAACTTATTGACCTGCACTTTCCGACTCAAAGCATCGGCCATGACGTTTGCTTTTCCGGGATGATAGTTGATGCCTATGTCAAAGTCATTGATTAGCTCTAACCATCTCCTTTGTATGAGGTTGAGATCTGGCTGTGTGAATATGTACTTCAAACTCTTATGATCCGTATATATCTCTGTCCTCTTCCCCATCAAATAGTGCCGCCAAATTTTCAATGCGTGTACCACTGCAGCAAGTTCTAGATCATGTGTAGGATAGTTCTTCTCGTGCTTCCGAAGCTGCCGGGATGCATATGCCACGACATGTCCTTCTTGCATGAGAACACATCCCAACCCATTTCCAGAGGCATCGCAGTACACTGTGAAATTCTTCTGCATATCTGGCATAACCAGCACTGGGGCTGTTGTCAATCTCTTCTTTAGCTCCTGAAAGCTCGTATCGCACTGTGTCGTCCAGGTGAATGTGATTCCCTTTTCCAACAGTTTGGTGAGAGGTCTCGAGATCTTGGAGAATCCCTCAATAAACCGTCGATAGTATCCAGCCAATCCCAAAAAGCTTCGAACTTCCCCGACATTTTCGGGGGGTTTCCACTTCTGGATATCCTCGATTTTGGCGGGATCTACGGAGATTCCTCCCTCCGAGATTATATGTCCTAAAAAGGGAACTCTCTTCAGCCAAAACTCACACTTGCTCAACTTGGCATATAGTTGGTGTTCTCTCAGCCTCTGTAACACCAACCTTAGATGTTTCTCATGTTCTTCTTCATCTTTGGAGAAGACGAGAATATCATCTATGAAAACCACCACAAATTTGTCCAGATATTCCATGAATACCTTGTTCATGAGGTACATGAAATATGCCGGGGCATTGGTTAGCCCGAAAGGCATGACAGTGTATTCATACAGTCCGTACCGAGATACGAAAGCTGTCTTGGGAATATCTGATTGCCTTATCTTGAGTTGGTGGTACCCCGACCTGAGATCAATTTTCGAGAACACACAAGCTCCCCTCAACTGATCAAACAAGTCTTCAATGCGAGGTAATGGGTACTTGTTTTTGATGGTTACCTCATTCAAGGCACGGTAATCCACGCATAACCTTTGGGTTCCGTCTTTCTTGGGCACAAATATCACCGGAGCTCCCCATGGTGAGGAACTAGGGCGAATATACCCCTTCTCCGTCAATTCTCTCAAATGATCCTTGAGCTCTTCTAGCTGCTTGGAGTCCATTCGATAAGGTCTCTTGTATATCGGGGCTGTTCCCGGTACTAGCTCAATTGCGAATTCAACGTCACGGTCGGGAGGCATACCTGGCAACTCCTCCGGAAAAACATCTGGATATTCCCTGATGGTCCTGATTTCCTCAACTTTCACCTCCACTTGATTTAACTTAATGTCCCTCCTAGGCTCGTGTATTGTTATGAACTTTACTCTGGTACCACTGGGGTGAGTTAGTTCCACCGTTCTGGTCGAACAATGGATAATTCCTTTATGTTTGGTCAACCAATCCATACCCAAAATAATATCTATCCCTTGTGAATCTATCACTATGAGGTTAGCCGTGAATACTACCCCATTAATGTCTAGGCTCACTTTGGGACACACTTGTCTTGTCCTTATTTCTCCACCTGGAGAGTTTACGGCTAGCATATGGTTCATTTGTGTGGTTGCTAGGTCATACTTCTTAACAAACCCTTGAGCAATGAACGAGTGGGTAGCACCGGAATCAAACAGCAGAGTTGCAAGGTGTAAATTGGCAGGAAACTTACCAACTACCACGTCGGGCGCCTCTTGTGCTTCCTCCATAGTGACGTGGTTCACCCGTCCTCTCACTACATTCTGCTGTTGTGGCGGCGCAGGCTTCTTCTTCGGGCATTTATGGGCATAGTGCCCCACTTCACCACAGCTAAAACATTGCACCCCAACCTTAGGTGCTTGGCCTTTGTTGTCTTGGGGTTGGTTCGGGGGTCCTTGCACTGCTGGTCGAGGTGGATATGCGGGGCGAGGCTGCTGCACAAACTGACGTTGCGGCTGTGCTGGTGCTGCGGGAGGCCTGTAGTTTGGGTTGTACCCTCTTGGTGCTGAATAGGGTACCGCAGCACGGCTAGTCTGCCCCGTAGGGTTCTGCATCATACGTGGGCGGGTGTTGCTCCCTGAGGCTTGATGTGACCACCCCGCCTTCCTCTTATTCTCATTTTCCAGGGCCTTTAGCTTCCTTTCCACCACAAACGCCCTGTCCACCATCTTTTGAAAACTTTCATACTCATTAGAGGATATGGCACACTGCATCTCTGCGGTAAGTCCTTCCACAAAACAATCTTGTTTCTGCTCATCAGTCTCTATGTCTCGTGGAGCATAACGGGATAGTTGAGTAAATTTAGTGAGGTATTCCCTCACCGTCATGTTTCCCTGCTGCAGTCCCAGAAACTCTTTCCTCTTGTTTTTGAGTTCACCTCTTGGGATGTAGTGGTTGCGGAAGCTACGCTTGAACTCTTCCCAAGTGATGCTCTCAGGGTCATGATGGGCGGCCACGTAGGCGGTCCACCAATCGGCAGCAGGTCCCTGCAATTGATGAGAGGCAAACAGCACCCTCTCATACCCTTGGCATTGAATAATCCTCATCTTACTTTCAATGGTCTTCAGCCAATCATCTGCCTCCAGAGGTTCAGCAGCACTTGCAAACTTCGGAGGTTGAGTTCCTAGAAACTCACTCAACCTTGGTTGGCGTGGTGCCGCTTGTGGAGGTGGAACTTGATGCAAGTTGGCCACCACTTGAGTCAAGTTCTGGATAAGCTGATTTTGATTCTCCAGCATTTGGTGGAGAGGATCAACTTCTTCACGGCGACCACCCCTGTCCTGGCCTCCAGAAAGATGAGGGTTACATGCCTCATCATTGTTGTTGGCGGGGTTGGCAGCACGTCCTTTTCCTCTTCCAGCCATCTGGCAGAATCAACCAATGTCAATTTGAAATCATTTAGCATCATCTTACTACTTTCATTAGTTTGCACTTTGAAGTGTTGAGGCTTTGTTATACTTTCACGGGGATTCATATCTCACACCAAATAAATGCACTATTATTTCCTGTGGGTTCCCACACCAAAGCAAAACAATCTGAAGACGTGGCTGTGGACAATTGCTCATGGCTTCCACAACTCATGTCACACACCAAGCATTATCACACCATTAACTACGTAACGACCCGACTACTCGACCTCTTGCTAGCTAGGGGAAAGACTCTACACTACTCGTCCTCTTGAGCTGGCTCCTCGGGATCTTCCTCCTCATTTCGGCTACCTTCTGACTCTGCTTTGGGTGGGGAGGCCGCTGGTGGAGAAGTGCGACGATGCCTGATTGCTCGGCGATCCGGGGAGTCAGGAGTCCATGGATCACTCACGGTGACACACAGTTCATTCCCATCTCCTCTTTCTCTCGCCTTTAAGCAAGCTCGCAGCAGCGCCTCCGTTTCCTTCAGGGTGTCTCGGACATCCTGAAGCTCTTGTTGACACTCCTGCAGTCGAGTGCTGAGCATAGCAGCATCCTCCAAGCACAAGTCCATGTGCTCATGGGAAGTCCCTTGCTGCACCGGTGGGTACTTATACTCCGTGGTACCACTCTCACGTTGGAGGACATACATGTACTCAGTTTTGTCCAAGTGGCGACGATAGATGTGACTCTGGCAGGTGATGGCCTCCCAGGTGACATCTCTCTCCGCGTCAACTTGTGTTGCTCGACAAGCTGGAGAGTGGTGAATCTTAAGCAGTTGATTCTCGTGTATAATCCTCATCTCCGAACTCCATTCTTCCCTCTTCTCACGGATGGTCCTGGTGGAGTTATAGTGGATGATTAGCTTGCCCGTATTGCCGGCGGCTTCGAGCATACGTCGAAGACGGCGCAACAAATCTCCTACTGCCAATCCGTAGGAAAGGTACGTCACGGGACGACTCTCCTCTCTTTCGGCAAGGGCCACTACGGGAACTCTCCCTCCTGTGGACTTACGGGCGGTGCGAATCATGCGAACCATCTAAAACAAAAGAATTTAAAATTAGGTTAGATAAAATCTCAAACAAAAATCCTATTTTGAATGAAAGTTGGGGTAAGATGAAGAAAATGACTCCTTTAATAACACTTTTCCACCCACACCTTGGAAAATAGTTTTTAAGAAAATAGGGCCCTTAAATACGTCCATTTCTACCTAGGTCCACGTTCCTACGGGCAACCTTGGCTCTGATACCACCTCTGTCACACCCGGTTTATTCGAAGAAACAACCAAGTGAATATCACATGTATGCCAGGATCATTTTCTCATACATGTGATGACAAATAGTGAAGCATCATTTATTACAAGCCAGGTGTCGAATATAAGTAAGTCTTACATAGTAAATGTCTCGATGGACAATAATAAGTTCATCACAAGTAAATAAACTAGCAGCGGAATATTATTCTTTTAGGGCTCCATCACAGGCGTTGCCCGGGGGTCTTCATGAACCTAAAAACCTTCCTCGGGTCCAAAATCTTGGTCATTATACACCACCTCATTATCTTGACCTGAGCAGCAATATAAACCAACAAATATGCAAGGTTGAGTACCAATGGTACTCACCAAGTGTGGGAAAATTATATCATGCATGGCTAGAACAAGGAGAGGTTGAACTCATGGTTAAAGCACTACGCAATTAATACCTATCACCTTAGCTTATTAAGCACTTACATTACTACACAGGTGAAATGGTCCCAATCTCCCATCCCATCATCATAATCCAATAACCATAACATCATTTCCAATGTTAAGCTCCCCACTTAACTTCCAAAACCATCAATCCTCTAATCATGAATAAGTCCAGGCCGCTCTTAACCGTGAGCACGGCTGTCAAGACAGTTTTGACTCTGCAGAGTTTGTACCACTGTACCCACAAGTAGTGATTTCATCCCCCGTTGCCGGGTGGACTAAAAGAACCTCCATTATGCCAGTGGCTACGTTCCACATTCACACTTCCCAGGTGTGCGGCCAAGAGATCACTACGAAGCCTTTACAAAGGGATTCCCGACGAGCGTGGGCCCACTAAGGTTTCACCCCTAACAGCATACAAGAGGCTCCAACCCCGCTGCAGTGCCCCCCTCTTGAGCCTTGCGGTTCATATGGTAGTCCAGCTGACACCTACTCCCCGCACCATCCAACACACCCATACTACGCCGGGGATACACCTAATTAATTGGCCAAGCTGCCCCATCTCAGCATGTGGTTGGCACTGTAAAGCCGGGTTACATGCTCCATGAACCGGTCCTTAGGATCCAGGCAAGTACTAAACACAGACCCAAGTCTCGTGCACCCAGCACTCAACCAAAACATCCAACTTGCCTTGATCCCTACCTCTACATAACTCACAATAACTCATTCAAGAGCATGGTAATATAAACTGATGATCTCATTTCCCAAATATCCCATTCTAAGCATGGCTAAGCATATGCATGTGTATAAATGACATGACAAAATAAATCCCAACCCAAGCTTCAAGGAAACAAGGTAATGCAATTCTAGGGAAACTTCCTAGCATGGGTTTCATATTTAACTTGACAATGCAAATAATTCTATCTACACATCCTAGCATAGGATCAAAGTGGTCAAGGACACTTGCCTCCTTCTTGCTGCTCTTGAAATTGGTAGTCCTGATCTTGGAAAGGAATAACTTGCTCTTGAGCAGGTTCTACTTCATACCATCACACATAGCAAAAGAAAAACAACAATCATAAGACATAGTTCACACTTCTACTTCATACAAACCACACATTCATATTTATGAAAGTCATTCACCATTATATGTGTTGTGGTTACTCTATGTGTGTTGATTTGTGGCTTGCATGCACTTTTAATCATGTGTATATGATTCCTACTTTTGTGTCCACATTTATACTTGCATACAATGTGCCTTCACAATTTCTATCAACCCTAAACTGAATTCTTTGTATTTTAGAAACTCCATTTATCATTTACTAGTTTCTATATTTTCAGATTTATATTCCTATGCATAATTGTGTATTTTATTATTAAATTAGTAATTCACATTACCTAAACAGATTAGGTTCTGGTCCTAAATAATTTAATATCATATTTTGACCTTGGCTTCTGATGTATACTATTTCATAATTATTTTCCCTATTTTTCTTTAACTATTCTTTACTTAAAAATGTGTCCCTATACTATTAAATGTGAATAATAGATGAAACAGATTTATTTCAGTCCAAAATATATTTTTATCTCACTCCAAAGTTTTCTAAGTACTGAGAAAGTTTTTAATAAATTTTGACAATTATGTTTGTCCCACTTTTTAATTTTTAAACACTAGTTACATATTCAATTTTCTAAATTAAATACTAAACAGAATTAAAAAGTAAACTCACCCCATTACAGGGTCTATAACATTATTTTCATAATTCCCAGGGGTCTAGCTACACTTATCAGAGGTGTTTTTTCTTAATTTCTATTAAGTCCAGGGGCTAAAACTGATTTTTAAATGAATTTACATGATTTTCTGAAGTTCCAGGGGCTAGATCTGAAGTTTCCGGGGCTAGCTCTCAATTCCAGAGAACCCCAGGGGGTAGCACGTAAGAATTCCAGACTTTATAATGCGGGGCTGACGTGGTCCGTCCGATTTTAAACCGGCTGAGATTATAAGATCGAACCGGTACGCGGGGTTTTAAAGTCTACCGTGCGATTTAAAATAAACGGCGCACAAGCGGCCACATCGCTCTGATCGAACGCAGGCGGCGCTGCCGGCGGCGCACGGCGGCGGGAAGCGGCGATCTCGCCGGAAAGTTTCGGATTCTCGAGAATTCTGCCTAGAACTGTGATCTTATGGCCTAGATCGGTAGAGGGGAGGTCAGGGATCTCACCTCGGGGGTTTTCTCGAGCTCGGGGGTCCTGGAAAGTGATCGGCGGCGAGGTCCGAGGCAAAACCACGGCGAAGCTCGTCGGCGCTGTGTTTGCACCGCAACTCTCCGAGTTTTCTGCACCTGCAAAGTTCCCCGGAGGCGGTGGATCAAAACCAGCGAGTTAGATCAGAGTTTCCGAGTTTAGATCGGCCAGAATTCACCGGCGAAGTCTCGGTGCTCACCGGAGTGAAAATCGGCGATCGCGTGGGAAAAACTGATCGGATCAGGGGTTTTTATAGTTGGGGGAGGGCGGTGGGTCTATTGTGATCGAGTTGGAGTCCTCTGGGACCGGAATTCGGCTGCAGGGACGGGTTTCCCGATCGGTTGCGATCGCGCGCGCAGGAGAGAGTCTGGGGTCGCAGGGTTAGGGATGACATGTGGGTCCCACCTGTCGACGAGAGGCAGCGCGGCGCGCGCGGGGGCGGGCTGGCGCGGGGGTAGCTGGGCCGGCTGGCGGTTTTGGCCCACTGGCCAGTTTTTTCCCGATTTCCTTTTTCTTTTTCCATTTCTTTTCTGTTTTGGGTATAATTTGACTTCCAGTTTGAATTTGAATTTTTGCAAAACATGCAGCACGTCCAAAAATTTCTAAATTCCCCTCTGAACATGGTTTAGGGTTTTAAATCAAAATTTGGGTTTTGACTAAAAATTTGGGGTGTTACAAGGTACCCGCCAAAAGTGCTTCATCCGTTGCTTAAATGAGACGCACTTCTGGCATTTAGTGTCACCGCTGCCATGGTCTTGGTCATGTGTAAAAAGATTATCCTAGTCAGCGTGCATACGTGGCTACAGAAGAAGGAGGATACATCAGCACCTCCGATGTCGAAGACAACAATGATCATGAAGCTGCCACGGACAACGATGAGGGACATGTTTTTGGGAGTGACGACACATCATCCTACATGAACATCATTGTGCAGCGGGTGCTGAACACACAGGTACAACAACTTGATAGATTACAACGCCATAATTTGTTTAAGATTTTCTTCGTCATCAAGAACCGGCGAGCACGTGTCGTCATTGATGGAGGAAGCTGCAACAACTTGGTGAGTTCTGAATTGGTCAAGAAGCTTAGCTTGAATACATGACCACACCCACATCCGTACCATATTCAATGGTTGAATGATTCTAGAAGAGCTAAGGTAACACAAACTTGCAGAATTCCATTTTCTATTGGTACATATGCTGATTCTGTTGATTGTGATGTGGTACCATGCAAGCGTGTTCACTTTTATTGGGTCGACCTTGGGAACATGATAAGGATTCTTTGCACCACGGTAGAAGTAATAAATATACTTTTATGCATAAAGGAAAGAAAATTACTTTGCTACCTTTAACTCCTGCTCAAATTGTACAAGCTGATAGGGAGTGAGCTGGAATTTCTAGTAGTTCTAAATCAGAAAATTAGCAAGTTGTTAATTCTGTGTTACCACCAAATAATGAGAGATCTACACCTAGTTCTAAGGCCGAGGGAATAAAATTGAAGGGTCGTGTAATGCTTGCTACAAAATCAGACCTTGCTGAATTTTCTGATCATGATATTTGCTATGCATTGGTGTGCAAACAAGTTTTGTTCTCCGTCGATGATATTGCTAGGTCTTTGCATCCTGCAGTTACTAACTTGTTGCAGGAGTATGAGGATATTTTTCCAGCTGAGATACCCCCGGGACTTCCACCTTTGAGAGGGATTGAACATCAAATTTATTTGATTCCAGGTGCAATTTTTACCAAACCGTGCTGCATATAAGACCAACCCCAAGGAGACTAAGGAAATTCAGCGGCAAGTCCAAGACCTTTTAGACTGTGGGTATGTACATGAAAGCCTTAGTCCTTGTGTTGTTCCTATACTTTTGGTTCCTAAGAAAGATGGTACTTGGCGTATGTGTGTTGATTGTAGAGCCATTAACAATATTACTATAAGGTATCGTCATCTTATTTCTTGGCTAGACGACATGCTTGATGAGTTGTGTGGTTCTATAATTTTCACAAAGATTGACTTGCGTAGTGGTTACCACCAAATAAGAATGAAATTAGGAGATGAATGGAAAACAGCTTTCAAAACCAAATTTGGGTTGTATGAGTGGTTAGTAATGCCTTTTGGTTTAACTAATGCACCAAGTACATTTATGTGTTTGATGAATGAGGTTTCAAGAGCTTTTATTGGGAAATTTGTGGTGGTTTACTTTGATGATATCTTGATTTATAGAAAGTCAATGGACGAATAAATGGATCATTTACGTGTTGTTTTTAATGCTTTGAGAGATGCACATTTATTTGGTAACCTTGAGAAGTGCATCTTTTGTACGAATCGAGTTTCCTTTCTTGGCTATATTGTGACTCCACAGGGAATCGACGTGGATGAGATGAAAATTCAACCGATCAAGAGTTGGCCAATACATCAAGCCATCACACAAGTAATGAATTTTCTTGATTTTGCAGGTTTCTACCGACGCTTCGTCAAGGATTTTAGCACCATTGCTGCCCCATTACATGAGTTGACTAAGAAAAGTGTGGTGCTCCATTGGGGGAAGCACAAGAGGATTCCTTTGACACCTTGAAGGACAAGCTTAGACATGCACCATTGCTGCAACTTACTGATTTTAGTAAGACTTTTGAACTTGAATGTGATGCTAGTGGAGTTGGCATTAGTGGTGTCTTAATGCAAGATGGTAAACCGGTTGCATACTTTAGTGAAAAACTTAATGGTCCTATTTTGAATTACTCCACATAGGATAAAGAATCTTATGCTCTCGTATGATGGAGACACAACATCATTATTTATGGCCTAAAGAATTTGTTATTCATTCTGATCATGAATCACTAAAGCATATTCGTTCTCAAAATAATCTGAATCGTAGACATGCAAAATAGATTGAATTTATTGAATCTTTTCCTTATGTCATTAACCAAAAGAAAGGAAAGGATAATCTGATCGCTGATGTGTTGTCTAGACGATATAATATGGTGTCCCAACTTGATTGTCGAATTTTTGGACTTGAATCAATTAAAGAACAAACTTCGCCTATGTTGTAATGACATAGCCGGTCCCAAGCCCGGGTAAAGGAGGAGGGGTTGTGATAGGCTTGTCGAGCCAACAACTACACTTAGCCATTCTCATGGAAATGAAACCCAATAGAAATTCGTTGAGGTGTAACCCTCTTAGCGACGCGCCATATCGGAACCCGGGTATGGTGTTAAGTGGGCAAGGGCCGGGTCGCCACCACCTTAGTGGCGCGCCATATCGGAACCCGGATATGGTGTTAAATGGGCAAGGGTCGGACCGTCACCACCTTAGTGGTGCGCTACATCATCGCCCGGATGTAGTGCTGAGTAAACAAGGGTCTTTGCATCTTACTCGATGGGTGCAAAGCGTAAGGAAGCTAGCCGAGGAACATAGATTTTGGGAGGGTAGTTGGAATGTAGGATCCTTAACGGGGAAGCTATGTGAGTTAGTAGATGTTGCCATTAGGAGACGAGTAAATATCCTTTGTGTACAAGAGACTAGATGGGCGGGTCAAAAGGCGAGAGAGGTTGAGAATACCGGTTTCAAGCATTGGTATTCTAGATCGGCTGGGACTAGAAATGGCGTAGGTGTTCTAATAGATAAGAGTCTTAAGGATGGAGTAGTGGATGTTCGAAGATGAGAAGATAGGATCATCTTAAGATAGTTATTGGGGACATTGTCTTGAACGTAATTAGTGCTTATGCCCCACAAGTTGGGCTCAACATGAGTGCTAAGAGCAATTTTGGGAGGACTTGGAGAATATGGTTAGTAGTGTATCGATAACCGAGAAACTCCTCATAGGAGGAGATCTCAGTGGTCTTGTGGGTGCAACTAACGTAGGATTGGAGGGAGTACATGGAGGCTTTGGATGTGGCGATAGAAATCAAGAGGGTAAGGACATCCTAGACTTTGTCGTAGCCTATGATCTGTTGGTAGCTAACACCCTCTTTAGGAAGAGGCAATCTCACCTAATGAACTTTAGTAGTGCCCAACACTCTAGCCAGATTGACTTTGTCCTTACTAGGAGAAGGGGTAGATGGGAGTGTCTAGATTGTAAGGTAATCCCCGGGGAGTGTGTTGTGACACAACATAAGCTTGTGGTAGTTAACTTTCCCTTCCAGACATGTTCTTTGTGGGACAAAGGTGTCAAAATCAAAAGAACAAAGTGGTGGAAGTTGAAAGGAGAATCACAAGAATCCTTTAAAAACAGGGTGATCACAAAAGGACCCTGGGTAGAAAATGGAGAGGCAGATAGTATGTGGGTGAAGATGGCAACTTGCATTAGAAAGGTAGTTGTTGAGGTTTTTGGTGTGACAAAAAGAAAGAAACTTGTGGATAAAGACACTTGGTGGTGAAATGCGGATGCACAAAAGGCCATTAAGGAGGAGTGTTACAAGAGTTGGCATCATGATAGAAGCGCAAGCAACATGCTGAAGTACAAAGAGGCCAAGAAAAATGCATGGCGGGCTGTGAGTAAAGCAAGAGGACAGGCCTATAATAAGTTATATGAGACACTAGAGACAAAAGAAGGTGAAAAGGACATATACAATGTAGCAAAAATCCGTGAGAGAAAGATGAGTGATTTCAATCAAGTTAAATGCATCAAAGATGAGACTGACCGCATTCTAGTGAAGGATGAAGAGATTAAGAATAGATGGTGTGATTACTTTAATGGGCTATTCAATGATGGGAATGGGAGCACTATGGTTGAGTTGGATGACTCCTTTGATGACTCCAACAGGCGGTTCATGCGGAGGATACAAGAGTTTTAGGTTAAGGAGGCCTTAAAAAGGATGACAGGAGGAAAGGTCCTCGGCCCTGACGATGTCCCTATTGGGGTGTGGAGATGCCTTGGGGACGTGGCAATAGTATGGCTCACAAAGCTATTCAACCATATTTTTCAGTCAAACAAGATGACTGGAGAATGGAGGAAAAGTATATTAGTACCTATCTTCAAAAATAAAGGAGATATTCAAAGTTGTACTAATTACCGAGGGATTAAACTTATGAGTCATACTATGAAGCTTTGGGAGAGAGTGTTTAAACAGCGCCTGAGGAAAGTGACCAATGTCACTAAAAACCAGTTTGGTTTTATGCCTGGGAGGTCTACTATGGACGCGATTTTTTTGCTTCGTCAACTTATGGAGAGATATAGGGAGGAAAGGAAGGACCTACATATGATGTTCATTGACTCTGAGAAGGCGTACGACAATATACCAAGGTCAGTCATGTGGTGGGCACTATAGAAACATAAAGTGCCAACAAAGTACATTACCCTTATCATGGGTATGTACAATAATGTTAGGACAAGGTTGCGCATAAGTGATAGTGAGACTGATGTATTTCCTATCACGGTAGGACTACATCAAGGATCAGCTTTGAGCCCATACATCTTTTCCTTGGTGATGGATGAGGTGTCGAAGGATATATAAGGCGATATCCCTTGGTGCATGCTCTTTGCTAATGATGTAGTGCTGGTAGATGAAACTAGGGATGGTGTTGATAAGAAATTAGAGTTATGGAGACAAACCTGAGAGTCCAAGTGGTTTAGACTTAGTAGGACCAAGACCGAGTATATGAGGTGTGACTTTAGTGGTGTTGGTCGTGAAGAGGGAGATGTTAGTCTACAAGGACAAATAGTACCTAGAAGAGACTCTTTTCGATACTTAGGATCAATGTTACAAAGCAATGGCGATATTGATGAGGATGTTTGCCACAGGATCAAGGTAGGGTGGATGAAATGGCGACAAGCCTCTAGAATCTTATGTGATAGAAAGGTCCCATAAAAGCTAAAAGGGAAGTTCTATAGGACGGTGATCAGACCCGCGATGCTATATGTGGCGGAATGTTGGCCAACTAAACGGCAACATGTCCAACAAATGAGTGTCGTAGAGATGCGCATGCTACGGTGGATCTGCGGGCACACGAGAAGAGACCGAATAAGGAATGAGGCGATTCGTGATAGGGTAGGGGTGGCGCCGATTGAAGAGAAGTTAGTCCAACATCGACTAAGTTGGTTTGGACATATCCAGCGGAGACCTCCAGAAGCACCGGTTAACAGTGGGATTTTAAGAGGTAGAGAAAATATTAGGAGGGGTAGAGGACGACCAAGGTTGACCTGGGAGGAGGCGGTAAAATGAGATTTGAGAGATTAGAATGTATCCAGAGACTTATCTCATGATAGGACCGCATGGAAAGTAGCAATTCATGTGCCAGAATCTTAGTATTTTTCTTTTCTTTTTTCTTGTTACTCTTATATCTCTTCCTCTCTTTTAGTTCATTTAAATATATATATATATATTAAAATTATTGGGTTTCATGTCTAGCCGACCCCAACATGCTTGGGGTAAAGGCTTGGTTGTTGTTGTTTTTGTAATCAATTAAAGAATAGTATGCCCCTGATGTTGATTTTAAAGATGTGTTGCTGCATTGTAGAAAAGGTCATACCTGGAACAAATTTGTGCTTGATGGTGGATTCTTGTTTAGAGCTAACCGCCTATGCATTCCAGTTGGTTCCGTTCGTCTTTTGTTATTACAGGAGGCACATGGTGGTGGTTTGATGGGCTATTTTGGTGCAAAGAAGACGGAGGATGTTCTGACCACACATTTCTTTTGGCCAAAGATGAGGAGAGATGTAGAGCGGTTTGTGGCTCGCTGCACCACATGTCAGAAAGCTAAGTCCCGTTTGAATCCACATGGTTTATACATGCCTCTTCCCACTCCTTCCATTCCTTGGGCGGATATCTCTATGGACTTTGTTTTGGGATTGCCTAGGACTAAGAGGGGGAGGGATAGCATTTTTGTTGTGGTGGATCGTTTTTCTAAGATGGCACATTTTATACCTTGTCAGAAAAGTAATAATGTTGTACATATTGCCAACCTCTTTTTCAAAGAGATTGTTCGCTTGCATGGTATGCCTTCTACTATTGTTTCAGATCGTGATGCCAAATTTTTTAGTCACTTTTGGCGCACCCTATGGAACAAGTTGGGTACAAAACTGTTGTTCTCTACAACATGTCACCTACAAACTGATGGGCAAACAAAAGTAGTGAACCACACTTTGGGCACCATGTTGAGAGCTGTTTTGAAGAAAAAATTTAAAGATGTGATAAGAATGTCTGGCACATGTGGAGTTTGCATATAATCGGGCAATACATGCTACTACCTAGGTAAGTCCTTTTTAGATAGTGTATGGATTCAATCCCCATACTCCTATTGATATCTTGCCTTTACCTACTAGTGAGAGAACTCATAATGATGCAAAGGAACGTGCTGATTTTATTTTGAAAATTCATGAGACCACTAAACACAATATTGAAAAGATGAATGAAAAATATAGAATTGTTGGTAGTAAAGGTAGGTAGGAAGTTAGACTTGAATCGGGTGATTTAGTTTGGTTACACTTGAGAAAGGATAGATTTCCAGAACTGAGAAAGTCTAAATTGATGCCTAGAGCTGATGGCCCTTTTAAAATACTAGAGAATATTAATGACAATGCATATAAACTTGAGTTGCCTCCTGAGTTTGGGGTTAGTTCCACCTTTAACATTTCAGATTTGAGGCCATATTTGGGAGAAGAAGATGAGCTTGAGTCGAGGACGACTCCAATGCAAGAGGGGGATGATATGAACATCACTCCTATGGATATACACAACACTCCAAGGGTAGACATGCAAGATCCAATTACTAGAGCTCGAGCACGACAATTGAATTTAGAAGTGAGTTCGTTCCTGAACAATTATTTATATGTGAATTTTGAGAGTATGTTGCTACCTAATGGATTAATTATGATTAGGAACCATGGAGAGGACATGGAGATACATGGAGAGGGGTTTGGAGGCGTGGAGGACCAGAAAATACGCCAACAAGAAGCTAGAGATAGAGTCCAACTCAAACTCGAGTCCAACTTGGGGCCCAAGAGCAGTCCACCTTAAAACGGATGCCCAGGAGGCATACGAGCTCCATTTTTGACGCTCTACATATGCACGGAAATCTGAGAGGATAAACGTTCTAATGGAACTGGCCCCACATCAAAATTCGTTCAGAGTCAAAGGGGGTCTTCGAAACAATATCAAGTTTAGAGTCTATCAGGGTGTTACATCACCTGGTTGGGCCATTGGGCCTTGTATCGAATCCAACTCCATTATGTATGTGTCTTAAGGTTAGGTAATGACCCCAGAACCCCCCTGGTCGTCCTCCACCTTCTTTATACCCTCTAGCCGCCGCCACAAACAGGTGGATTTTGCTTAGATTATTCTGTCAAGAACAGTTTTGCCGTTCATCGGTTTGTGAGACCGCAACTTTGAGTGCTTCATACCTGTCAGCAATTTGGTTGCATTTTTTCTTGTTCTTGCTTGTGTTCTTCGATTCGCAGGCAAGGATTAGCCTTCTTGGCGAGGTCAACCGTGCAATATCGGATGATATCCTGAGGAGACGTGGTGCTGCGATTGCAGGGTTCAGAACGTGTTGTTCGGAAGCCGGATCGATTTGTGTCAAGTCTCCACCAAATCGAGAGTTATCAGAACCTTTCGGAAGATCAGGGCCCCTGTACACATCACCTAGTGCACAACATCACATCATACCTATAGTAGCTATAAATGAAAAACTTTATAAAAACTTGCTTGAATGCAAACCAGAGCTTACCTGTTTTGCAAGGGACTAATAGTCTATAATATTCAGTTAGTGTTGCTGATCGCTTGAGGCTTAATCACTTGATTTCCTTGCTCCTTGATCTAATCATCCATTGCTCCACACTTCTCCACATCAACTACTACACGTTATGAACAAGCATGTGTATTCGATTATAAATATTTTGCTATCAATGCCTAATGACAAGTTAAAAACAGATCTTCTGATTAGGAATTGGAATTGGACTGATCCTAGTGGATGAAGTGGGATTTAACAAATGGAACCAAGTGCTAAGTGTTCTTCCTACTTGTTGTTTTTTACCTAAGCAAAGTATACTGCAAAGTACTGATCCAGAGCTCAAATTTAGCTGATAATTTTTATGTTAGTTTCTTGTCACAAGAAAGCATTCTAGACCAAAATTCAAGACTTTTCAATAATCAGTTCACCCAGAACAATTCCCTAAGCATTTAGGCAACAAAGAATTAATTCTGAGGTAATTTGAATGTTCATGTAAAACCAAGTGAACTACAATTTCAATCATAGCTCATAGAGCATACATGAATTTTCCTAGGATTTTTGGAGCTAAAATTGCCCAGAACTGATTTTCAAAGTGGAAGCTCTCTCTGAAAAATGTTTCTCGACTTTTTTTAATACAGAAATTTGTAATTTAAAATTTCCAACACAAATCAACTCCAAATGAGCTTAAATGTTAACATGAGTTTAATAATATCCTAAAGAATATTCTGGCAAATTTTGGGAAATTTTGGATGCACCAAACTCCCTCAATAATTCTTTTACTAAAAAGCTTCAAAGAATTATCCAGAAATTATTAATGAGTTTCATACAAATTGGGTTGCAAATTTGGATAGATCTTTCCATGTTGAATCTAACCCAATTTGAATCACCAAATTTGGATTTTCCTACACAAAGTTATGAATTTCTAAAGTTGGATTGCAATCTGTGAATTTCTTTTCTACTGAAAATCTAACTGGACCCACTGTTTAAACTGCAGCCAATGAGGTGCGAGCCACACGGGGCCACGGGGTTCTTAAGCGTGTAGCCACAACAGATCTACAGCCACAGCCGAACCCAGTTTAAATTACAGCCGCTGACAGTGGGCCCGGCACCCCCTTCTTCCTCCTCCCACCTTCTTCGCGCGCGCGCAGCCACCCCTCGCCGGACCGAGGCGGCGCATCGCCGGAGTAGGGTTCCCAGCTGCCTCCTTACCTAAAACTCGCTGCCTCGGGGTTTTCGGGTACGAGGAACCCATTTGTGGGTTTAGTTCGAGCTGCCGGTGGCCGGAAGTGGGCGGGCGACGTGTTGCGGCTCCGAGAGAGCTTCGACAACGTCGGCCGGCCTCTCTAGCCCTCCAAAAGATCGGTTAGTTGGCTCTACAGCACCGGTGGAACCTAGAGAAGATCGACATGGAAGCAAACAAGCTCGGGGAGATCGGCTACTAGGGTTTCACCGTGCACCCGAAGTGTGCCAACTACATGCGGTTTCATGCTAGGGTAGCGAAGGGGAATCGATCACTAGCTGGTCTATCTCACATGTGCACAACTTGGTGACCTAAGAACTTGAATTGAGGTTGAATTCAACGGATTCTTACCCGAAGGTCCGTTTGTATGCGCCGGGAGAAAAACGTCGAATTGGAGCTCGATGATCCACGGCTTGAGCTGAGGTTTGGGGAGGAGTAGCTCGAGGTTCCGGCGCTCCTTTAGGGTTGTTTTCTTGGGCATGAAAGAGTCCGGGTAGAGTTGTCCAAGTGAGCCCGGAGTGTTGGTCTTGTGCGGTCGCCGCTTGAAGAAGCCGTTCTAGGGTTGGGGAGGCCGATCATCCCTCAACTTTGCGCCGAGGAAGTCGAGGATGAAGCCTGGGGGTCTCTGTTCACATGCAAACTGCTGGGTCACGATCGAGACTGAGGCGGCAGCGGTGCTGCTGCTCAGTTTGTACGCGAGGGAGAAACAGGGTGCCGGGTTTCAGTTTTGTGGGCAAAATGAACATGCCGGGAGCTGATAAGGGCACTGAGATGAACCACGAGCTGCGCAAGCAGCTGGGAGGTGTCCCCCCTCGGTGCAACTCTGTGTCGCCCAGTGAGCGCTCGGTGTGCATCGGTAGCCTTCGAGAGGAAACAAAGAACCGACTGAATTTTGATATTTAGGGTGCAGCTGACCAACGGGCCCCACACTCCCTCTTATCCACCCTAAAATCTCTCAAACTTGGCAATTGATCCAATTCAATTATGTGGAGTTCAAAGCTAAAATTCATTTGGAGAATTAACAAGGTTTACTCCAAATTCAAATTTGAATTTGAATTCCAATGAAACTCAAAGTCCTTTTTGAAATGAATAGCAAAGTATCTCCAAACTCCATCAAACTTTACATTCCTACTAATTTGTACCTGAGGAATTCAAATATGCAATCTGATTTTTAAATTACCTGCTGCAAATGGGGTATTTGAAACAACAGTTTGCATTTCTTATGTGCTGCCCCATTTGAATTTGAGTGAACAAGGTGAGTTCAAAATCTGAATTTATAACTCTCTCTTGCACATGAGAACCATACATATGGTGTTTAAATCAACATGGCTTTAAATATTCAAATGAACGCAAAAGTTCCGGATAGTTCTTATGGATGTAATCCTCGCTTTCCCACGTCGCTTCTTCTACGGTATGATTACTCCACAGGACTTTGTAAAATTTCAACGTCCGGTTCTAGGTGATCCGGGTCTTCTAATCGGTAATCTGAACTGGTCGCTCGGTGTATGTGAGATCCGGTTTCAACTTGTCGATGTGTTCGGTGAGGACAGTAGCGGTAAACTTGAGACACTTCCGCAGCTATGACACGTGAAATATGTCATGAATACCAGCAAGGTTCGACGGTAATTCTAGCCAGTAGGCTACGGATCCGCACTTCTCCGTTATGGCAAACGGACCGATAAATTGGGGAGCAAGTTTCCCCTTTACACCGAACCGATGAATTCCTTTCATCGAAGACACACGAGGATACACATGCTCTCCAATGTCAAAATGCAGCGGTCGACGCCTCTTATCCGTGTAGCTCTTTTGACGAGATTGAGCAGCCTTCAGGTTCTCTTGTATTATTTGAACTCGGTCTTCGGCTTCGTTGACAAGATCAACCCCGAACGTTACTCATTCTCCGGACTCACACCAATTAAGTGGTGTATGGCACTTCCGGCCGTAGAGAGCTTCATATGGTGCCATTTTGATACTTGTTTGATAACCATTGTTGTACGAGAACTCCGCCAATGGTAAGTGATCATCCCAGTTCTTACCGTGGTGGATGGAACACACTCTCAACATACTTTCAAGTATTTGATTCACCCTCTCAGTTTGCCTATCAGTTTGAGGGTGATATGCAGAGCTTCGAATTAATTTGGTTCCCAAAGCTGCGTGTAGTTGTTCCCAAAAATGAGCTATGAACAGCGACCCTCTGTCGGATACGATGGTACGAGGAACTCCATGTAAGCACAAAATTCGTGCTATGTACAACTCCGCATATTTCTTCACGTTGTAACCAGTATGCACAGGGATGAAGTGTGCTGGTTTGGTTAATCGATCCACGATTACCCAAATTAAAACATGATTATGGGAGGTCATCGGCAACCTGACGATGAAGTCCATACTCAAGTCCTCTCATTTCCATGCCGGTATTTGCAATGGTTGCAGCAGGCCCGACTTTCTCATATAGTCGGCCTTTACTCTTCGACACGTATCACATTCAGAAATATATTTGGCTATCTCTCGTTTCCTGCGTGTCCACCAAATTTCTTCCGGGGATCTTGTTATATTTTATTTTTGCCCGGATGAATGGAAAATTTGGATAAATGAGCTTCATCCAAAATTTTCTTCCGTAGTCCCATATCTCTGGTACTACTATCCGGTCTTTGAACCATAACGTACCATGTTCGTCTTTCTGGAAGCACTTCATTTCTCTGTTGTCTATTCTCCACCGTATGTGAGGCATTGATGTGGACATCACTCCTATGGATGTACACAACACTCCCATGGTAGACATGCAAGGTCCAATTACTAGAGCTCGAGCATGACAATTGAACTTAGAGGTGAGCTCGTTCCTGAATAATTCTTTATATGTGAATTTTGAGAGTATGTTGCTACCTAATGGATTAATCATGATTAGGAACCATGGAGAGGACATGGAGATACATGGAGAGGGGTTTGGATATGTGGAGGACCAGAAAATACGCCAACAAGAAGCTAGAGACCGAGCCCAACTCAAACTCGAGTCCAACTCGGGGCCCAGGAGCAGTCCACTTTAAAATGGATGCCCAGGAGGCATACAGACTCCGTTTTTTACTTTCTACATATGCACGGAAAGCTGAGAGAATAGACTTTCTAATGGCACTGTCCCCACGTCAAAATTCCTTCGGAGTTGAAGGGAATCTTTAAAACAATATCAAGTTTAGAGTCTGTCAAGGTGTTGCATCACCTAGTTGGGCCATTGGGCCTTGTATCGAGTCCAAGTCCATTATGTACGTGTCTTAGGGCTAGGTCATGACCCCAGCACACCCCTGGTCGTCCTCCACCTCCTTTATACCCCCTAGCCGCCATCACAAACATGTGGGTTTTGCTTAGATAAACAGCCGCCGTTCTACGGTTTTTGTGAGACCCCAACTTCATGATTTTTAGATCGTGTCATCTACGTTCTTGCTCGTGTTCTCGGTTGCACTTGCAGGGATTAGACTACTTGGTGAGGTCAAGCGTTTGCTGAATGGTTGATAACCAACGCAGCAGTGGTGTAGTGATTGTAGGGGTCTTCCAACTGCTCGAGTGTCGCGGATAATCGACGTCGAGATCTCCACCTCAATCGACCTACCTTTCGGAAGATCGGGCCTAACCTTCTCATCAATTGGTATTAGATTTCCAGATTGCTCATGAGGTATCTTTGTTTACCATTAGATTAGTTTTTTTATTACCTAGAGTCCACAAAAAAGCCACAAAAAAATTTATGGCTTCCTACTCTATAGTGTCTGCAATTTTTCTTTTTCGGTTTGCATTGTTGAGTTTGCATTCGTGTGGTCGAGTATTGTTGTTGGTTTAGATTTTTTGTTTTGGGTCCTAGTTATCATGTTTCACCCTTGTTTTCTTTATGTTCGACACCTATTCCACAATCCCTAAACAATAAGCCGATCCGCCATGTTCATCGGTTTGCGCTAGCTAGCCACCTTGTGTGAACTCTCGCATCGCCAGCCCTAGATTAGGTGACAAACCTTCGTGCCAGTCATCCATGATTCATCACACACCACCCTATAAGTCGCTGGGAAAATTTCTGATCATTCTCGTATCCGATTGCGAGATCTGTTCTAAAACCGAGTTCGAATCAACATCCAAAAACTATAATTTAGACACTACCTTAAAACGGCCATAACTTTCGCATACGAACTCGAAATCGGACAATTTTTTTAAATTGATCTATGCAAAATTTTGCATTCGATTCTCCCATGCTGTGTCGGGTTTGGCAAAATTAGATTGGCCAAAATCCCATCGGAAGATAGCCTTTTTGGCCTCCAAAGTTCTAGCACGAATTTTATAAAATCTTCTTGATTTTCTGTAGACCAAATAATACGTCCAGTTGAGATAAAAATTTGTGTGCTTCCTATTTTGTGCTCTTGAGTAAAGAAAAAATATATAAAAAAAAGAAAAATTAGAAGAGCACATATATTAAAGCAATTGGCCTAGTCTATACACTTGTGGTGTTGTGATTGTTGGTCATATCATTCTTCTTTCTTTTGCCTTCCTACTTCCTTGTGTTGTGCTAGGCCTATACTACTTGGTTAACCAGTAACAGTTTCCTACATTGAATATTTATTCAAATTTGTTTAGCTATTAACGATTTTTGCTCATTAGCCACCATACTTTGTCATCCAAGCTCCACCTTTTTCTCTTGAGCAGTATAGGTACCTTTGCAATCACACCATGCTTCATTGGGTTATCTCACCGTACACACCACCTGTTGTGTTGGTAAGAACATCTGTAAGAGCGTGGTAAGACGCTTGAGATAAAGCCCACCTTCTCCACATTGCCACTGCCCTTTCTAGTTGATAGAGATAACACTTTTTGTTGTTGTTTTTGTTTCATCACTAACCATGTCAGGGAACAACGACGAGGAGAACAACAACAGGGAGTGGATTGTGTTTTACATGCAGAGCTTCATGACATGATGCAGATAACAGAGAATACACTAGCGAACTTGACTCGCCAAGTCTCCGTGCTGTTCGGATGGATAATATGGAGGCGTGATTGCCTCCCATTGAAGCACGTGACGATGATGCTTTCGACGTGGAAGACTTTGATGACCATCCACGACGTCCATTTCAGCGTCGAGGTAGGGGAGGTAATAAGTGTTACAATTACAATGATCATTATAACAATTATAATCGCCCTCCTGATAATCCTTTTGCTAAAGTGAAATTTACTATACCTTCTTTTTATGGTGCTTATGATGCTGAAGCTTATCTTGATTGGGAGATGATAGTAGAGCAAAAAATTATTGCCCATCTTGTTCTTGAACAACATAGGGTTCATCAAGCCACTAGTGACTTTAAGGATTTTGCTATCATATGGTGGAATGAACTTGTTAAAACTAGGACAGATCCTCCAACATGGGAGAGATTAAAAGATGATATGCGTGTTCGATTTGTTCCTCCTTCTTTTCAGCGTGACCTTCGAAAAAAATTGCAACGCTTGAACCAGGGTAACATGTACGTAGAGGAGTATATTCAAGACTTACAAAAAGAAAAAGAATTGCAGGGACGCCAACAACGGCAGCATCGCAGAAGGAGCAACTTCACGCCACGTTCAATGTCTACACCACCCAAAACAGCACCATCTTCGAGTTTTCGTGCAGCCACTACGCCATCCAATGGCGGCCAACGATCAACACCTGCTGATGCGCCTCCTCACGTGCAGGGCAGTGGCAAGATGGCACAATTCAAGCCTACGTCTTCAACACCTTCTACGAGTCGCACTTCCGACATCAAGTTTCATCGCTGTCAGGGACTTGGTCATATGATCAAAGATTGCCCAAGCAAGCGAGCATACATACCACGCAACAATGGCGGGTATGATAGTACTTCGGATGTTGAAGATGAATATTCTCTTGCTACTAACATTGTAGGCACAAATGATGACCAATATAGCTCCGACGAAGAGGTACTTGGTACCGTAGCGTTGGAGAAGTATATGAGCATCATTGTGCAGCGTGCTTTGAGCTCCAAAGTGGAGGTCGACGACAAGCTACAACGACATAATCTCTTTCACATGTTCCTCGTCGTCAAGGATTGTCGCGTACACACTATAATTGATGGAGGCAGCTGCAATAACTTGGTGAATATGGATGTTGTCAACAAACTAGTTTTGACAACAAGAGCACACCCTCATCCATACCACATTCAATGGTTTAACAACAGCGGTAAGGTTTGGGTAACTAAAACAGCAAGAGTACATTTTTCGATTTGTTCTTACAATGATTTTGATGTCGTGCCTATGGATGCTTGTTCTCTTTTATTGGGTCATCCTTGGGAATTTGATACGGATGCTATTCATCATGGTAGAACCAATAAATATACTCTCATGCATAAAGGAAAGAAAATCACTCTGCTTCCGATGACCCCTGCTGAAATTGTGCGTTTTGAGAAGAGTAAAATTAATGATGATAAAGCAACAAAACTAAAATCTGAAAAATAGCAAGCCATTAAGTTAAAATCATCTTCATTGCTCACAACTAAATCTGATCTTGTTGATTTATTTGATGCTAAGGGGATGTGCTATGCTTTAGTATACAAATAAGTCGTGTTTTCACTTCATGAATTATCTATTGCATTGCCCCTGCTGTTGCTAACCTTTTACAGGAGTTTGAGAATGTGTTTCCCTCTTAGATACCCCTGGGCTGCCACCTGTGAGGGGAATTGAACACAATATCGACTTGATTTCGGAAGCAAGTTTGCCAAATCATGCAGCGTATAGGGCGAATCCGGAGGAGACTAAGGAAATTCAGCGACAAGTCCAAGATCTTTCGAACTGCGGGTACATTCGTGGAAGCCTTAGCCCTTGTTCTGTTCATATTCTTTTGGTTCCTAAGAAAGATGGTGGTTGGCGCATGTGTGTTGATTGTCGATCGATTAATAACATCACCATTCGATATCGTTATCCTATTCCTCGTTTGGATGACATGCTTGATGAACTGAGTGGTGCTATCATTTAAAAAAAAAATTGATTTGCGTAGTGGTTACCGCCAAATAAGAATGGCATTAGGAGATGAATAGAAAACTGCATTTAAAACCAAGTTTGGCCTTTATGAGTGGTTATTCATGCCTTTTGGTTTAACTAATGCACCTAGCACTTTCATGCGATTAATGAACGAGGTTTTACGTGCTTTTATTGGAAAATTTGTAGTGGTTTACTTCGATGATATCCTCATTTACAGCAAATCATATGACGAACATCTCTCACATTTACGTGCTGTTTTTTCTGTTTTGAGAGATGCATGCTTGTTTGGTAACCTCAAAAAGTGTGTCTTTTGCGCAAATCGAGTATTGTTTCTTGGCTATGTCGTTTCCTCGCTGAGAATTGAGATGGATGGGACAAAAATTGTTGCAATCACCACCTGGCCAACTCCAACAACGGTCACGCAGGTGCATAGTTTTCTTAGTCTTGCAGTTTTTTATCGTCGCTTTGCGCGGGATTTCAGCACCGCTGCAGCACCTCTCCACAGCTAACGAAGAAAGGAGTGTCGTTTCAATTGGGCAAACAACAGCGACAAGCTTTTGATACTCTCAAATCAAAGCTTACACAAGCACCATTGCTGCAACATCCTGATTTTGACAAGACCTTTGAGATCGAATGCGATGCAAGCGACATTGGTATTGGAGGCGTCCTCATACAAGGAGGTAAACCCGTTGCTTTCTTCAGTGAAAAACTGCATGGTCCTTCTCTGAATTATTCTACTTATGATAAGGAATTGTATGCATTAGTGCGAGTTTTTCAAACTTGGCAACATTATCTTTGGTCTAAGGAGTTTGTCATACATTCCGATCATGAATCTTTGAAGTATCTTAAGTGTCAAACCAATCTAAATAAACGACATGCTAGATGGATTGAGTTTATAGAGTCGTTTCCATACATCATTAAGCATAAAAATAGGAAGCAAAGTGTCATTGCCGATGCATTATATAGACGACATACCATGCTGTCCCAACTTGATCACAAAATCTTTGGTTTGGAAACAATAAAAGCATTATACCACTTCAAAAATGCTTTTGAAAATTTTAGAGAAGGAAAAACATGGAATAAATATGTGATGCGAGATGATCTCCTCTATCGTGCTAACAAGCTATGCGTTCCAGCTAGCTCCCTTCGTCTAATGCTTTTGCAGGAAGCACATGGAGGAGGTTCCCAGAACCTCCGAGCCATCAAGGAGAGCTCCAGAGGCACCACGTGTCCTACGGCTCCGGGCCCGACCTCCAACCTGGGAGAGCTCCTGTGCTGCCATGTGGGCAACGACTCTAGGCATCCCTTCCCGCCAAGAAGAGCTTCGGAGGTGCCACGTGTCCTACGGCTCCAGGCCCGACCTCCAGCATGGGAGGGCTCCAGTGCTGCCACGTGTCCAACAACTCCAGACCCCTCGCTGCTCCGCAAGACACCTCTGGTGGCGATGCGTGTCTCGGGGGCTAGCCACCCGGACGCCGCGCCGACGAGCAACAGGCAGATAGCCAAGGAATAAAGAGGAAGATGCGCTGTCAGGCCGTGCATTCAAGGTTCGCGCCTTCCCCAAAAGCATGGCGCATGGCACATGCCTCCGTCCTTCGTGTGTCCACCACTACGGTGAAAGACAGGGCGGCGAGGAGTGATGGCGGAGCAGTGCCGCCCAGAGGCACAGAGCCGCTCAGCAGAGCGGGGGGACGCGGCGACAAGACGGATACTTCATCATCCCCTGCTACCCGGTCAGAGACGTCCGGCGGGACAGGCAGCGCGCCATAACTCCTCCAACAGCGACAATGCATATGGTTGTAAATGCCTAGCTCATGTATAGGGTACAGATAGCCGCGGGGGCACCTATCGGGCCCAAGGCCACATTGTAACTGCCCCGACCTTGGGATATAAAAGGATCGGGGCAGCCTCCGGGCAAGGGGTTCGCACCCAGCGCCCTCCTCCTAGCATCAAGGGTTCCAAACCCGACTCTCTCACAGACTCATACGACAAGCAATACAACAAGCACTCTCGTGAACGTAGGGTATTACGCCCCGGCGGCCCGAACCACGTAAATCCTCGTGTTCATCCTCATCGTTGTGCTCCGACCTTCGAAACCACCAGCCCCTCCTAAAAAAGAACCTCCACGGACTGCTTTCGAGCAGACCGGGGGAAGTGTCGCAGGAAAACACTTCAACAGATATGAAGGCAAATAAGTACTCGTTGGAAAGATATTTAAGTTATTTGTAACTCTGATATTCAACTTGAGAAGCTAGCCACTGCCTTACTCTTGTGAAGCTAGTGGGAAGCGTCCACAAGCCGGACGACTTCTCTTTGGCGTAGTTAGGATCGAGAGTGAGTATGTATCTAGTTTTATTTTTGCTGCGTATATACATTCTTTGTAGATTATGTTGTAAACGACTTTATGTTGAGAGATAAAGAATTTGGTATATTTATACATTCTTTTCGTGTATGCTGTTGTGTGTCGCATCGCACGGCACACAACCAATGTGATTCCTGGAGTGTGGACCCGGAGGGGTTCCCCACACCGTGTCTGATATGTTGGAACACTAAGCCCTAGTATTCACTGATAGCATACCCATATATAAACTATTAGTCTACGCATTTGTATAATAGAAGCATATTAGGAACAACCCTTTACCTTAGCTTAACTCTCACTAGGACTATCTTACCTTTAGAGTATATTGCTTTAGTGTGTATCACACTATTCCTTGATGTATTTTTATTCATCCTACCTGACTTCCTATTAGAACACCCTATACTATCCATCATTTTGGCACACTTCACCTTCCTTTGGGATTATACGATACACTAGGGAATACTCTTGGGTGAAATGCTACAACAGTATTTTCCGTGCGCTTGCGGTACTCATTTTGCTTTGACCCTAGGTTAGCCTAGTTGTCACAAGCATTGCTGGCATCCATTGCCAGGATGAACTGTAGTCGTTTAGAAATATCAATAGTTAGCAAAACTAAGTTTTCACATGCCATTGACTTGTTTGATGGTATAATTGAAAAACTCCCCCTGGAGTGATGGTGTATGGATATAAATAGCACTTGTTTAGTTGCTCCTTTATTCCTCATTGATGAAACCTATGTCAGATGACAAAATTTGTCCTCTCTTAACAATCCATCACCAAACTTCACAACACTTATCACGGGTATTTCCCGATAATAGAATTTATAGATAGGATCATGAGAAATTCAATAAGTTATCTACATGTTGATAATCACAACAATAACATGAGATATGAGTTATCTAGGTTTGGACCCTTAGTGGCGAGGTAATACACTACTTTTGCTTGATTTATTTCGTTTTGGATGAGATTACAATGATGTATGTGGGTTTCCTATTGACTAAGGGTTCAGAGGTTCTAACGCAGTGACCCGAGTATGTCACAAAGTGGATTCCATCTAATTTGAATCCTACTTATAACTTGATATAACTGATTTTAAAGTGATGCCTTCTTTTCTTTTTATCATAGAGTTTAGATTGTATTTCCATCTGAGCTCCACCTATCTTTTTGTTGTAGCTATGCCGTAAGCCTAATTTATATGAGCCTTTATGGGTTTGATATTCAATTCCTTGACCATGGCATACGACATAGTCATCCTCTCACAAGCACCCCATTCTCATGCAAACATCCCTCACACACCTACTCTTTACATGTTATTCAGGAGCTGTTGGTGGCCTCATTGACTCATTTCCTGGATGATTAGTGTCTCTTCGAGATTCCTGAAAGGCCAAGCGCTTCATGGCTGCCCACAAAAGAAACTCTTATGTAAACAAAAGAATATGGCGATGTTTGCAGTAGCCAACCATATTAAGGGCCATTTTGGTAGAGCTCCACAATCTGATTCTTTTAGATTCATTTCTAATTCTCTGTTGAAGTGATTCTTCTAATTCTCCTAGTGAATCAGAATCTGTTTGTAAAAAACGTTTGGCAAGATAACTAAATTCGTGATTAGGTGAAACGATTTGGTTTTCAATGGCATTTGTTGGTAAATAGATGACAACTATAAGGCGAGGTTTGTATTTGGTTGGTTGAGAAGTTGTTTTGAGGATGGAGAAACGGGTTTTTCTGGATTCACAGTTGCTTCACAAAAACGAAGAATCGATTCACCTGATTCTACCGTGAATCAGGTACGCAAATCACCCGTTTGGCAGAGCTCCTCTGATTCTCGTCGAGAATCAGGAGCTGGGAGCCCTGACAAAAGGGGCCTAAGTCAGCTGTAAATCTAATAGATAACAGTTCCAAGACCAGCAGTTAGTATCCTTTCTTGCCCCCATTTGACAAGGAAGAAACTAGCTAGCCTAGCGGTCAGAAGTTGACCCTTATTTGAAGTATGGATAACACAATGCATTTTTGACCTTGTTTGGATGAATGTTAAGGGTGATGGCCTTGATTGAGCGCTAGATGCGCAGGTCGACATCCTTGGCTTCTAAGGGGGCTGACCATGAATGATGAATTAGTTGTCATAGTGTCCTTAGTCATCTTAGTCGGCATAAGAGCAACTTCAACGGAGTTGCTATTCCCTTTGTTATCCTATATTTTAGTAAAAAAACGAATAAAAAGGGTCTCCAACCAAATTGTTACTCTATTTGCTACTTGTACCAGTTTGCTATCCATTCGTCTCCATGTGCCACTAGTAGCAAGTCATCCTCAATTGCTATCCACCTCTTATTGTCTACTGAAAATGAATTTGTTGAGAAAGTTCTTATATAAGCAAGAAGAGGACAAAAAATTTTACCCAACAAGAAGATGAGTTTTTGGTGTCCGCATGGCTAGAAATAAGCATGGATGCTACACAAAAGAAATGAACAATCATGTAACATATTATAAGAGAATCATGATTATTTTTGCAAGCACAATCGTTGTAAATATAGTTATTGCAACAATATAGTTTGGATTTCAAACTAGTTATTGGATATTAATAAAATGTAAGGAAGTAAGATATAGGGTATCAATTTTAGCAAATTGGTTGGAGTGTCATGTGAAATGAATTGCTAAATCTCGATAGGACATTTGCTATTCAAGAGAATAGCAGACAAAAAATAACAACTCGATTGGAGTTGCTCTAAGTGGAACACCTGCAGAGATGCAACATCCTCAGATTTTTGAAACTGCAGCTTGTTGAACTGTAGGAAATATGCATGTTACCTTGTTTAGATGAATGTTCAGAGTGAACAAAACAAAAGCAATATCAAAGCCATCAACGAATCGCGCTGGCGAACCGATTGACAATGAACACCTTCAAGAGCGAAGCCGCCACAAGGGAAGGTCTGGGTACGTGCGGATGCAGAGCAGACAACGGCAGCGACAGTCATAAGCTGGCACCACGTGGGCAGGTTCAGGTGCCCGCGGATACAAAGTGGACATCTTCAGCGGCGGCGACGGCTCTAAGAGTGGGGGCGTTTGGGCATGGGTCAAGCTTGAGTATGTGACTGAGTGAGGTGTGAGGCTATGGGCCAAGGTGGGTTTTGTTCTGCTCTGAGTGAGGATGTGAATGATGGGTTGATCGTGATCAGGAAATTAAACTAATATTGTTAAAAAAATTCTGAATAAGTACGAAGTTTTGAAAATTCGATCATAAATCTTTTCAGATTGTTTCCATTTCAATTTCAAATGTTTGTGTCTGATTTCAAAAAAAAACAAAAATCGGTTCCGAGATTTTCGAAATCGATATAAGATGATACAGAAAATTTTTGACCAAATTTCATCCCTATCTAGAAATGCCCTCCAAAACTATCACGTTGCTGTGCTTAATCAAATGAAAACTTGAGGTAGCTGGAATGGCTCAAGGTGACATCCGCCATCCAAAGTGGTGGATTACCGGATTTGATAGAGGATGGGGTGGTCTGATCTTTCGCTGGAGACGTAGACTCGATTGGTAGATGGAGATGATGTTCACGGCCCGACTACAACCGTTAAAGAACGCTGCGCCTTAGCAACCGATACACCAACTCCAATGGTCGTCGCGATCTTGCGGTGCTCGATAACCCAGCCATGAGGGCACTTGTCCTGTAAGCATTCAAAGAACCATCAAGAACAAGTGGAACAACCACTGAGTTGCGAGATAAAGTATAAAGGATTCAAACTCAAATAACAATAAGGTGGGGTTCTGAACAAGTAGAACGGGTGATCTAGTCGACACACACGCCTAAATGGAAGTAGGAGCAGCTAAACTTGCATCTAAACAAAAACAGAGTATTTCTAGCGGCGGGTAGGGAGTATAAATAGATGAGAGGACGACCAAAGGGGTTTCGAGGTCGTACTCAAACCCTAGGATGTGTCCCTAGTGGACTCAACTTGATACATGGTCCATTGGGCCCAAAGAGTGTGGCACAACACCGTGGACAGAAATGGGTGTGTGTAATAAAATGACGATTATGACCTCCTCCCAGTAGATATGGATATGTTGTTGGATCTGTTGGGAAATAGACTTCAATACTTTTGAATGAGTAGTTGAACGCTCAAATTGGAGTTTGTATTAGGTCGTGGTGGCCGTCACAAGTTGGTGCTATTCTGCTGTCCGAATCCAGCCTGCGCGAATCCCCTCCCCTCTTGATCCGCTCCATCATTCCTAAGCAAAACTAGAGTGCACGTATTTCTATTCTCTAAATAAGAAGGAGATAGAACCAAGAGTGAACTTACTTGGTAGTTAAGTTGGCGTGCATGAGCTCGTGTAATAGGACTAGCAACCGGTACATGTGTTGTGGTGCATGTATCGATATCGTTGATGTCCTTATCATCCTCCCCTTCTTACATTTGAGCCGTCCTTGACTCCAGCTCATCCTCTTCTCCCAAATATGGATTCAAATTTGCAACATCAAATGTGGGGCTAACCCTGAAATCTGCAGGCAGATCTAGCCTATATGCATTCTCATTAATTTTCTTCAAGACTTTAAAAGATTCATCAGCTATAGACATCAACTTAGACTTTCTCAATTCAGGAAACATATCCTTTGTCAAATACAACCGTACTAAATATCGAGGTTTAAAATTCAATTGCCTTCTACCTTTATCACCTCCAAGCTTATACTTAGCATTTGTGTGCTCTATGTTTGCTTTATTGGTCTCATGCAGTTTTAACATCAATTCAGGATGTTGCTTAGCATCAAAATTCAGTTTTTCAGAAGATGGTAAAGGCAATAAATTAATAGGAGTACGAGGCAACAATCCATAAACAATCTTAAATGGGCACATCTTTGTAGTAGAATGGTGTGAACGATTATAAGCTAATTTAATATGAGGCAAGCATTCTTCCCGCATCTTAATGTTTTTTTTTAAAACAACCCTTAACATAGTGGACAACGTTCTATTCACAAATTCAGTTTGACCATCCATTTGAGGGTGACAAGTAGTAGAAAACAAAATCTTAGTCCCTAATTTAGCCCATAACGTTCTCCAAAAATGGCTAAGAAATCTAGTGTCCCGATCAGAAACAATTGTATTTGGCACACCATGTAAACGAACAATTTCTCGAAGGAACAAATCAACAATATGAGTAGCATCATCAGTCTTATGACATGGTATGAAGTGTGCCATTTTAGAAAATCTATCCACAACCAAAAAAATGCCATCACGTCCTCTCCTAGTTTTAGGGGATCCCAACATAGAATCCTTAAAAATATCTTCTCAAGGAATACTAGGAACAAGTAGGAGTGTGTAAAAACCATGTGGATTTAGTCGTGACTTAGCCTTTTGACATGTAGTACAGTGATAAACAAATCTCTCCACGTCTCTCCTAATCTTTGGCCAAAAAGAAATGACTAACAAGTATATCCTCTATCTTTTTGGCCCCAAAATGCCCCTCAACCCACCACCATGCGCTTCCTGTAGCAACAACAAGCGAACAGAGCTAGATGGAATGCATATTTTGTTAGATTGAAACACAAATCCATCATTGATGACAAATTTGGTCCATGCCTTTCCCATATTTACAATGCAAAAACACATCTAAAATCATCATCATGTACATACTGATTTTTATTGTTTCTAATCCAAAGATTCTATAGTCAAGTTGTGTTAACAAAGTATGTCTCCTAGACAAAGCATCAACAATGATATTTTTCTTTCCTTTCTTGTGTTTGACAACATAAAGAAATGAATCAATGAATTCAACCCATTTACCATGTCTACGGTTCAATTTTCCTTGACTACGAATATGTTTCAAAGATTCATGATCAAAATGTATGACAAATTCTTTAGGCCACAAATAATATTGCCATGTTTCTAATGTTCTCACAAGAGCGTATAATTCCTTGTCATAAGTAGAATAATCCGAAACAGGCCCACACATTTTCTCACTAAAATATGCAACTAGTTTTCCTTCTTGCAGTAAAACATCACCCAATCCAATCCCACTAGCATCACATTCTAGATCAAAAGTCTTGTTAAAATCAGGAAGTTGGAGGAGAAGTGCACGCATCAACTTATCTCTTAACATGTTGAAAGTGTTCTCTTGGGATGTGTCCCAAGAAAAGGTCACTCCCTTCTTTGTAAGCTCATTCAATGGTGCAGCAATGGCGCTGAAATCTTTGATAAAACTGCGATAGAATCCAGCAAGGCCAAAAAAACTCCGCACCTGTGTGATAGTCTTTGGTGTAGTACATCCTTGTATAGCTTCAACCTTGGCTTGATCAACTTTAATTCCCTGTGAGGTCACAACATAGCCAAGAAAAGAAACTTGATCCGTCAGAAAGTGCACTTTTTAAGATTACCAAATAAACGAGCTTCAAGTACAACATTAAAAATAATAAGTAAGTGATCAAGATGTTCATCCATAGACTTGTTGTAGATCAATATATCATCAAAGTATACTACCAAAAATTTCCCAATGAAAGCACACAAATCCTCATTCATTAGTCTCATGAAAGTACCAGGTGCGTTAGTTAATCCAAAAGGCATAAATAACCACTCATATAATTAGAACTTAGTTTTGAAAGCACTTTTTCATTCATCTCCCAATTTCATGCGAATCTGGTGATATCCACTACGCAAATCAACTTTTAAAATTACAACAACACAACTTAATTCATCAAGCATATCATCTCACCGTGAAATAGGATGACGGTATCGAATAGTAATATTATTAATAGCTCTACAGTCAACACACATACGTCATGCTCCATCTTTCTTAGGCACTAAAATAACTGAAACATCACAAGGACTAAGAGACTCACATATATAACCTTTGTCAAGTAGTTCTTGTACTTGGCGCTGAATCTGTTTTGTTTCCTCCGAATGGTCCTCTATGGTGCACGGTTGGTAACGAAGCATCAAGAATAAGGTCAATTTGGTGCTTGATCCCTCGTATCGGTGGCAGCCCCTGTGGTATCTCACTTGGGTAGACATCAGAATACTCCTGCAAAATGTTAGACACAACAAGAGCCACCGAATGTTGCATATTGTGAAATGAAGTCAAATCATCTTTGTATACCAAAGAATAGGACACGGAAGTGGAAATAATCATTTTATTAGTGTCATACTTGGTAGCTAGCAGGCAATTTCCCTTCAAAGTTATCTCATTTTTCTTATCAAGATCAGGCTTCCCTTGTTTCTTCTCATGGTTTACATGTTCCTTAGCAACAATGTGGTTCTCACTTTTGGCATGGTCCTAAGATTTAATTTTTCGAGCCCTCGCAACTTCATCATACACAATAGCTCCTGGAGACATGGGATGTAGCACAATTTTCTTACCATGTTACAGGAAAGAATATTGGTTTGATCTACCATGATGCATAGAATCCTTATCAAATTGCCAAGGTCTACCTAGAAGAATATTACATGCTTGCATAGTCACAACATCATATTCAACAACATCATGATATGTTCCAATAGCAAAATTAATTTGTACCAGTTTGGATACCTTTGCCTTATCACTGTTGTCTAGCCACTCGATGTAATATGGATTTGGGTGTGGTTTCGTGCTAAGTGCAAGCTTGTCCACCAAGTCGTTGTTGGCCAAGTTGTTGTAGCTACCTCCATCAATGATTACACGACGTGAATGCTCTTTGATGTTCGATGACACACTTTGTTTGAAACAGTGTGTGCTGCTGATTTTGCTCCGCTTTTTCCATTTGTGCACTAAGCACACGCTGCACAATGAGGCTCTCATAACGTGCCATATCATCTGCACCAATATGTTCTTCTAGATGTTCCTCGCTACCTGCGTAGTTTGCTGCAAGCAAAACACGTGTATCTTCACCGAAATCACTGGCAGATGAATATTCACCGTCATCTTTAACAATCAGAACACGCTTGCTAGGACAATCACGTAACACATGTTAAAGCTCTTGCATCAATGGCACTGAATATCTCTAGCTCTATCCGTAGATGCAACAGAAGAAACCCTCTTGACGGGCCTTTAAGAAGTCTTTGTGGCTAAATTTGTGGGAAAGACACGTGGCTTGCTGTTGGATGAAGAAGGTGCTGCCAGACTTGGTGAAGAAGATGGTGTAGAAACACGTCCTGTTGGTGTAGTAGTCATGTGTGTCTACCATAAGGTAGTTTTTCATACAGAAATATTAGCCTTGGAGCTCGCACGTCGTCATGTACTTCCCTTTGAGATTTACAAGCAAGATGAAACAAACGAGCAACATTATTGTAATCTTTGTAAGCAAGGGTGTCCTCATTTTCACGGTTTAGACCGTCCAAAAATCTAGCCATAGCAGGTTCCTCAACCTCCTCTAAATTACAACGCAACATACCCATTTGTAATTCCTGATAATATCCTTCTACACTTTTGGTGCCCTGCCTCGATTGTTGCAACTTATGTAATAGATCACATGCCATAGTATGAAGGAACAAATCTAGCTCTCATGACCCGTTTTAAAGCACCCAAAGTTTGAGGTATGTTCACTTTTCTTACAATGTTCTATCCACCAAACAGAAGCAAAATCAGTGAATTCACTAATAGAAGCACTAAATCTTGTATTATCAGAAAATTCATGACATGCAAATTTTTGATCAAACAACAATCTCTCAAGTAATATATGCATCAGAATCATATTTACCATCAAAAGGAGGTATCTTAAATTTTATTAATGAAAGCATCATCACTAGTGCGTACCTCACGATGGCGGGCGTTGGATCCGTTGAAAAATAGACTTCAATATCTTTTCAATGAGTACTTGAATCAACTTGGAGTCTGTATCAGGTCGTGGTGGCGGTCACAAGTTGGTGTTATTCTCCTGTCCGAATCCAGCCTACGTGAATCTCCTCCCCTTTTGATGCATGCATTTTCGTTCTCTAAATAAGAAGATAGAACCAGTAGTGAACTCACTTGATTGGTAGTTAAGTTTGACGTGCATGAGCTCGTGTAATCGGATCAGTAATTGACACTTGTGTTGTGGTGCATGTATCGATAGCATTGATGATGAGATACTCCTCATGGATTGGTTTATTTTGACTAATTTCTTCTCTCAAGGTCATGTGGTAGACTATTAAATTGCCTTAGGATACATTAATTTAAAGAAATGCTATTTTTAATTGACATCTTTTTTCAACTCATATTCTAGGTTATTTGATCTATTTTAAGCTTCATATGCTTGTTATCAATTGTTTTCTATTTTTATAAGATTCTATTTTGACTATAGAAACAATTATTGATATTTGGACTATAGAAAATTTATAAACTATATTTATTCGACCTAGATCCAATGACTTAGAATGTAGCTTGCAAGAAGATACTAAGTTTAAAGGTCTGAAAATTAGCAACTTCCATTAAATTACACTATTTTTAACATTTGAAGTTTGGTAACTGTCACTTCTTTTATCACAATTTTTTGTAAGGGATGGCCCCACAGCGTCAACTCCATACTCGATTCCCCTCTCCGACACGTCGGCGCCGTCTATTCGTGTCCGCAGCCGATTGGACGGCCCAGATCAGGCAAGGGCTTTGCCCTGGGCGGTACAAATAGTGCTCCTGCCCCGGCCGGCCGCCACCGCGCTCTTTTTTCTGCTTCCTCGCGACGCCGCCGTTGGGACTTGGGAGCCCGGACCCGGAGCCCCCAACCCTTATCAAACCCTAAACCAAAATTTACCCACAAAAAAATCCGCAAAAACCAAGAAAAAACCAAATCCAGATGGCGGCGCAGGGGCAGTCGGCGGCGGGATCCGCGTCGGAGGGCGGCTCGCCGGCTTCCGCGGCGGCGGCGTTCCCGGCGACCTCGCTGTACGTAGGGGACCTCCACGAGAGCGTGCAGGACGCGCAGCTCTTCGACGTCTTCAGCCAGGTTGGCGCCGTTGTCTCCGTTCGCGTCTGCAGGGATGTCAACTCCCGCAAGTCGCTCGGATACGCATACGTCAACTACAACAACCCGGCCGACGGTGAGAGCCGGGCCCGACCACCACTCCTCTACCTCTCGCGGATCTATCGCTCGGTTGCGGCTGCGATTGCGATCAAACTACTGCGGCCAGCGGTCAGACCTGCCGCGGTTAGGGTTTAGTTGTGGTTGCCCCCAGTCGGTGGTTCGATTGGCTGGATAGTTTTTCTCGGTGCGGTTTGGTTTGGTGGCCTATTCGCATTGGTACTTTATAGGTTCGATATAGGAAGTCATTCTTCTCCAATCCAGCCCTCCAGATCTTCATGTCTTAGTAATTGACATGGCGCTGCTGTGTTTTTTAGATGCAAATGCTGCTCGATTTCTGTTACTTAGACTTGACTCCCCTTTTTGTGAAACGCCCAGGCGCTAGGAGAGCTCCTCAGCTCTCTTTTCTCTGTTTTTTTAAACATTGCCCTGTTCTGAGCTATTTGTATTCTTAGGAACTGTCTTGTGCTGTTACCTTAGCATGTGAATTGCATCACATGATCTTAAATGTTTGCCTATGGACAAGGGATGAACATGAATCTTGATGACTCTTTTGTTGTTAAATTCATGCTCTTTAATTATTTTCGTATCACTGGCAGTGTCACCACCAACTGTTCTAAGCTTTGATAATATCAAGTTGTTGTCGTCTGACCCAAATATGCCTCCTTTATGACCTTAGTTAGTATATTAGGTCAGCTATAGTATCTGCAATTTGCTGGTTTCTTTACTGCCCAATGCTACGCTTCATACTGCAAGTGGTGTGCTGATTTGCTTTTCATTGCCTGCAAATATGGTATGGAAGTTTCTTTTTGTATGTGGTTAGAGCTCTCAGAATAAAGAGAAATCTAGGCCTAGTAGATATCATATCACTTTAGATCTTGTTGATTTTAGGGTTTAAAAGGCGTCACCTAGCATAGTTATTAAGGCGGTAAGGTGACTGTTGGTACCCTGCAGACTGGGTACCCCCGCGTAGAGGGAAAAAGACAGCCTAGGCCCCACCTCCCTGCTGAGGCTGGCCCGGGCGTAGCCACGTGCCCTTGGCCCTGAGGTCAGCCCTGGGGCTGCCACGTGCACTTGGGTTTCGGAGCCGACGCGTGCCTTGGGCTCCGGTCTGAAGCCTCCCCGCTGAGGTGGATGTCGGAGCTGCCACGTGTCCCTAGGCTCAGAACCCCCTCCTTACTAAGGAGGTCCTCCGGGGCTGACACGTGCCCTGGGCTCCGGTCTGAGCCTCCTCGCTGAGGTGAGGTCCGGGGCTGCCACGTGTCCACCGACTCCAAACCTGTCGATAAGAGCTCTAGAGCCGCCACGTGCCCCACGATTCGTCGTGGGCCGTGGGTCGACGAAGTCAAGATGGAAATGCGTTGTCAGGCTTTGCATTCAAGGCTCGCACCTTCCCTAGAAGCATGGCACACTACACATGCCTTCATCCTCTGCCTGTTCGCCATTACGGACACAAGACAGGACGTCAAGACGTGACAGCAGTACAATGTTGCCCAACGGCACGAAGCCACCCAAGCAAGGGGAGAAGACCCGGCGACAAGACGACGTCTTCATCATCACCTGGCATGCGGTCAGGGGCGCTCAATGCGCCGAGCGGTGAGACTTAACTCCCTCGTCGACCACTCTACTCAGAGGACGAAGCCCTAGATCATGTATAGGCTTCACATAGCTCTGGGGCCACCTGTCGGGCCCCAAGCTTCATTGTAACCACCTCGGCCTTGAACTATAAAAGGACCGGGGTGACCACCCTGCAAAGGGTTCGCATTCCAGATCCCGCAACGCACAGGCACACACGCTCAAGCAATAGAACAAGCACTCTCGTGGACGTAGGGTATTATGCTCCGGCGGCCTGAACCACGTAAGTCTTGGTGTTCATCCGCTCCATCGAGCCTAGGTTGCGTAGGGCGCCCCCCCCCTCGAAAAAATAACCTCGCGGGCTGCTTCCGAGCAGGCCGGGAGGAGTGTCGCAGATCACACACTCCGACATTAGGTGTGCTAGGTAGGGGGGCTTTTCGCGCTCTCCTCGTGACAATGGTGAACATCACCTCTCATGGCGAGCCTTCTCGCCCAGTTCCCCGTCGCCTCCAGGCGGGAGATGAGGAGGCTACCTACCGCTCTAGAGCGGGCAGGCCTGGCCAAGCCGGCAGTCAAACAGCCGACACCCTCTGCGTGATGTACGGGGGTTCTTCCGATGTCTCGTCTAGGCTAGCCGTCAAGACCCTCTGTCGAGCAGTGGCAGCGGCCGCCCCAGTCCCGGGGCCGGCGCCGCATCGCAAGTGGATGGAAACGCCGATCAACTTCGACGCCTATGACTGCCCCAAGAACATGGCATGCGTCGTGCAACTGCCTCTTCTTGTTACCCTGACCATCGCCAACGTGAAGCTCTACCACGTGCTGATCCATTGCGGGGCGTCCCTTAGCGTTATCAGCTTCATAACCTTCAAGAAGCTGCAAACCCCTATGTCCCAGGTTACCCCCTCGATACTATTCTCAGGGGTAGGCAAGGTTCCAAAAGGCGCTAGGCGCTAGGCGGGCGGTGACCCTCCGCCTAGAGCCTAAGCGTGCCTAGGCATTCCTAGGCGGCACCTAGGCGTTATCTACTGTAGCAGTGGTATTTTATATTTTTTTTAAAAATATAGTAGTATGCAGTATTTCTGCTGTGTTAGATTAATTCTTCACAACCCACTTCTATTTTCTGTCTCTTTTCTTGTTTCCAGTTGTCTGTCATATAGCGCAGCCCACTAGGCTCTTGGTTTCAGCCCGCCCCACCCCGCGCTAGGGCTACGTTGTTCTTGGCAGTCGACCGCGCCCGGTCAGCCTGCTCCCCGCGCTTCCGCCATTCCCCCTGCGGTCACCCATCTCCACCGCCCCCAACCCCGCGTGCGCCGCCTCCATCCCCCCGCGCACGCGCCTCCATCTCCCCTCCCCGCGGTCCGAGACCGCCTGCGCCGCTCAGGCCTGGCCTGCTCCCCCCTGGAGGTCCGCCCGCGCTGCCAGGCCCGCTCCCTCCATGCGCGGCGCCTCCATCTCCTCTCCCTACGGTCCGCCTGCGCCCGGCCCGCCGCCTCCCTGCCTCGTGACCGCCTACCCACTGAGGCGGGGCGGGAGGCCTGCGCGGAGCGCTAAGGCACACCTAGGCGGCCGCCTTTTGCCGCCTTTTGTTTCATTGGGGGTAGGTCAGGACCCAATCTTCCCGTGTGGTAGCATCTCCCTCCCAATGACATTTGTGATGTTTGAGAACTACCACACGGAAAGCGTCGTCTTCGACGTTGCGGAGGTCAGCCTCCCCTTCAATGCTATAATCGGCAGACCAGCTCTGTATCGGTTCATGGCGGTAGCCCACTACGGCTACTTAGTCCCAAAGATGCCAACCTTGAGTGGCGTTCTCAAGATCCGTGGTGATTGCACCGCAGCTGTCTTAGCGCTGGAAAAGCTCCAAGCGCTGGTAGCAACACAAGAGGTCGCTTCTGGTCACGTTGAAGCTAGCCGGCCGCCTCCAAGCATGCGTCAGCGAGGGGTGACACTTGCACCCTGTGTGCAACCCTCGGACGGCGAGGAAGTACCAGTCAAGGTCGTCCAAGTCGGTCCTGATGTTACCCAGACCACCCGAATTGCCGGGGGTCTGGGGGGCAAATAGGAAGACTCGCTCGTCACCTTCCTCCAGGCCAATGTCGACGTGTTTGCATGGCAACTGTCGGAAATGCTCGGGATCCCTAGGGAGGTGATTGAGCACCAACTGAAGATCCATCTCGACGCCAGGCCGGTCCAACAGAAACCTCACAAGCAATCCATCGAGCGGCAAGACTTCATCCGTAAAGAAATCAAGAAGCTGCTCAATGTTGGCTTCATCCGAGAGGTCCACAATCCACGATGGTTGGCCAACCCTGTTGTCATCCCCAAGGCTGGCGGGAAGCTACACATGTGCATCAACTACACCACCCTCAATAAGGCATGTCCAAAGGATCCATTCCCTCTCCCTCATAGACCAAATAGTCGATTCTACATCCGGCTGTGATCTACCGTGTTTCCTAGACGCATATTCAGGTTCCACCAGATACCTATGTCTAGGGAAGATAAAGAACATACCACCTTCATCATAGTAGATGGTCTATACTGCTATGTGTTTATGTCTTATGGTCTTAAGAATGCCCTTCCCACTTTTGTGCGTGCAATGTACAAAACATTCGGGGAACCTCATTCGAGACCTGGTAGAGGTTTATGTCGATGACATCATAGTAAAGATTAAGTCGCAAGCATCTCTGCTCGACAACCTAGCCCTAGTCATGGCGACCAAACTGACAGGCATGACATAGGGAGTCATGTGTACCCCTAGAACACGAGATAACTGAACTACTGAACAACTTTGACATAGCATCTGCACCAGGGTGGCCAAGCCGGCGATGCCAGATGGTGGATGAAGCTGTCGTAGTCAAAGCAAATGGCGGTGATGCAGCGGAAGTAGGAAGCCGAAGTGTGTATAGGGGCCCCGAGCTATCACATCGGGAAAGAGGTCGCCGGGTGGAAAGATCCTTCACAGACAAACCAAAAGGATCAAATTCAATGGAAACATTTGAATGTGGCCTAGAGGGGGGGGGGGGGTGAATAGGCCTTTAAAGAATTCCTGCACACTTAATAAAGTTATCAGAAACTTGACCGACCGGACTAGTCCGGTTGTGTGGGCGGACTAGTCCGGTGTGCTGAATTATTTGAGTTAATTAAGTGTGTCTCACAAATTTAATGTTATAGCAGCGGAATGAGAACAACAGTTTTTATAAATTAAATTTATTGTATGGATGCACGTGCAAACTTGTAAGGAACTCAAACGATGACTAGCAAACTAGTGATCTAATGTGTCAAGATGTAAAACAAATGAGAGACAAAAGACACGAATTTTTACCGAGGTTCGATCTCACGAAGAGATCTACGTCCTCGTTGAGGAAGCTCACGCAGAGCCGGGTTCCCAACCCTTTCCCTCTTCAAGTCACCACAAAGGCCGACTTGACTCCACTATCACGGGTAATCACCGAGTTTGTGGGGCAACCTCACACGTTGAGAGCTCGCACAAGAATTACAGTGAGAAGGTGATCAAATACACTCAAAAAGATTACAATGCAGAATATGAGTGTAGAGAAATCAAACCCCAAGAGCTCACAACGAAAGAATGACGATCTCTCAATCCCAAATCCAAGTATTTGATTGATCTTGGCCTTTTTGCACCTTAGATGTATGGAGAGATGTGTTTTTGGGCTCTTGGGTCAGGTGGCGGCGCTAGGGTTCAAGCTTTTGACAATATGTGTCGTGTCTTGCCTGGGAAAAGACGAAGGACCTCTTTTTATAGGGTTTCCCAAAAAGTTACCGTTGTTAAACCTACTACCGGACTAGTCCGGTATATGATCGGACTTGTCCGGTCTACTTCCAGTGGGTTAACCGGACTAGTCCGGTCCAAAAATCGGACTTGTCTGGTGCTATGTGAAATGTGGTTTCAGAAACTTCAGCGGACTAGTCCTGTTGCTTGGATGGACTAGTCCGTAGTTCTCTAAAGAGGACAACAGAGACATGACCGGACTAGTCCGGTCTAAAACCGGACTTGTCCGGTTGAGTTCCAGTAAGCTGACCGGACTAGTCCGGTTCACAAATCATACTAGTCCGGTGCACTATGTTTGCGTCTTCCAGAAAGTTAAACGGACTAGTCCGGTCCATGAACGGACTAGTCCGATTTTCAGTGGATTTTAGTTGATTTTTAAACCCCTTACCCTTACGCAAAGTCATGAGCTCTTGGGATGTGTCTCTCTCACACACAACCTATACATTTATATCTACGTTGCTCTTCTAAATTCCACTAACGTCTTCCTTTTCGGGCACCTCTCTATTTTTCACCTTTTTGTGTGTGCCGAGCCAGTTCACTTTGTTTATCCTGCAATCATCTTAATAGTTTCATTAGGATCTCATATGTTCGTCATCAATTAGCCAAAACCCACAAGGGATATCCTAGATGCACTTACAATCTCCCCCTTTTTGGTGATTGATGACAACTATTTGAGATATCACAATTGAGAATAAAAAGTTGATTTTCATAAAGTGTGCACATATGAGAATAATAAAGAATTCAAGAAAAAGCTTCTCACATATGCACACACCTTATGGTGGGGTGCCTCACAGGTGTGTGATAAACAAAATGTGATAAATTAAAGACAAACAGTAGTGAACATGTAAGTGGGCATTAGAGCATAGTACATCACACATAAGAAAAGAAATAGTGCATTACAAGATTTTAAAAATAGGTACATGTCATTGATCACAAAAGATCTTAATAACTAATACTCGATAGAAATAGTCCAAGTCTAATCTCAATCTCTCCCCCTTTGGCATCAAGGCAGCAAAAAGGGAAAAATTGAGGGGAATCACTCATCGCTGCCTCCCCCGTCAGTCTCAGTCTGATCTTCATCTTCAGCATCCACGGGAGCAGGATCTTCCTCTGAGTCCTCGGAGGCGGGCGGTGATCCAACGGGCTCAATCTCAAGCTTTGCACAGATAGACTTGATATTGGCATTGACGTACTGTTGATGTTTCTTCCTTGCAAGCTTTTCTTTGCGTTGCCTGTCTTCGATCTTACGGCAGCAGGCAAAGATGGAGGGGAGCATCTTGAGGATGCCGCTAGATGATTCTTGGGCATGTGGAGAACCAGGAGGAGCAGCTGCAGACCTAGTGTCATCATGAGCTTGCTTTGATCTCCTCTCCACTGGTGGAGAGGACGGGGCAGTTGGAGCCGGAGGGAGAGTGTACTCGGTGGGTTTTTGCGGCTTCAACCCCATATGCTTGACATCCTTGACAAACTCGAGTCCCGTCACTTTCTCAATCATGTACATGATATACGGTGCGTATCCACAGGACCTATTGGGGGTAATTGAGATGTTCACAATGTCGTTGTAGATATACTCAAAGACATTGAATGGTCTCCTTCCACTAATGACCTTCATGAGAGTCCTCAAGGTTCCTTGTATAGTTCCTGCATCTCCATCCTTCGGAGCTATCGTCTTTCTCAAGACTCTATTTAGGACCACAAAGAAGGGCTTTAGATATTTGATGGTGGGAGGAACATATGGCATCCTTGTGTCACAGAGAAATTCAAGTTCCTCCTTCTCCAGGGGTTTCAGATTATGAATGACCAGTTCATGATCCAAAGTGTTTTGGAGGTGAAGAATCCTAGCAAATTCATCATACGTGACACTATACCTTGAACCATGAGTCATCTAAGTAAGACTGTCTCCATCATCCCGAGCAAAGTAGAGAGTGGAGTAAAACTGGGTAATTACTTCATTGTTCCAGTCATACTCAAAGGATAGCAAGTCCGTCAGACTGTGCCTCTCTAACGCTTCCACCATCTCACGAAAGGCAGGATACCTCTTTGACTTCAGATATTCAACATTTAGCCATTGACTCTCTACTACAGGGTTCTTCATCTTCATGTACACATGCTCGTAGTAGTCTGCATGGAAGTTGCTCCAGAACCTCGGGTCAGAGCATTGCTTAGGTCGGTCATACACTTGAATCTTCCTGAAATTATCAGCTAGCTCACTTCCTTTTCCAGTGAAATCCTCACTTGAAGTCTGCCTGTTGCGGTGAATTGGGTTTTTCATCTTCAAGGGCCCAAGGGGACCACTAGCAAGTCCCTTCCCTTTATTGAGAATTCTTTTTGGCCCTGACGAGCCCTCATCAGCATCTTTCCTTAGAGGCCTTTTGCCAATGACTTTCCTCTTCTTAGGTTGATTGTCGTCGGAGGGTGGAGAGTGGACATTGACATCATGTCTCTTCTTCATAACTCTCTCCTTAGTCCTCCTCACTTTCTCGCGTTGAACGTCTTCATCAATGTGGAAGGAGCTGTTATCTGAGCCTGAAGACATGATGCCTGATAGTGAGTTCAAGGATTAGATGCAAATGGACTCATTATTGACTTCAAATGGGAACGTAGGGGTTCAACTGTCAGAGACCGGACTTGTGCGGTTTCAGAGAGCGGACTTGTCCGGTGGACCGGACTTGTCCGCCTCTGTGCATCGGACTAGTCTGGCCTGGCATAAGAACCCTAATGTTTCATTTGAATCAAATCTCCTATCTAAGGGCATAAAGGTAGGAACATGGTAGGAATACATCTATTGAGGCAATGTACATCCTTTTGAAATCAAAGAAAACTAGCTAGAACTAGAAAAGTTGAGATTTTGGTTTAAAAGGGGAAATTTACCAAGATTTGAACATTTGCGTCGAAAAAGTGGAAATCAGTCCGGATGAGTCCGGAGTAGGGGGACCACTCGTCAAGGGGAGTCTTTTTCGCGGAGAAAAACTCGATTTTGAGGGTTCAACCAGAAAATCACTTTGGGGGCTAGGGTTTGGAAGAGGAGAGGGAGAGCAGTCCTAATGAGGAGTGAGAGAGAGATCTGGGCCGGCCAAGTGCTTCTATATACGACTGACCGGACTAGTCCGGTCATGGTAGCGGACTAGTCCGGTACCCCTGAGTTAACCTAGTTGTTGTCAGTCCGGACTAGTCCGGTTGGAAATCGGACTAGTCCGTTTCCAACAGACTTGATACATATATAGTTAATTAATAGTGATTCAAGGACAATAATTTTGCAAGTAGTCTTGGTGATTACGACCAGTAGGCAATCAGCAATCGAACAATGGTCATAATCCACAAGATTTCTTTATTAAAAATAGTTTTCTGAGTAGAAAGGAGAGGAGGAGCATTTTTGACAATACGGAGGAACAATTTAAGTTGCAACCAGGTATGCAATGTTTTAAGACACATTTCGAGAGTCAAGAATGTTTAGCTCATTTCTTAGTTCACAGAACTTTTTCTCATCTAATGGTTTGGTAAAAATATCTGCAAGTTGTTTTTCAGTCCTAACATGTGAAATAGCTATGTCACCTTTTAATGAATGATCTCTAAGAAAGTGATGACGGATGTCTATGTGCTTAGTTCTTGAGTGCTCTACAGGGTTGTGTGCAATATTTATAGCACTTTCATTATCGCATAGAAGCGGGATATGACTTAGATTGTAGTCGTAGTCCCTAAGAGTTTGTTGCATCCAAAGCAGTTGCGCACAGCAACTACCGGCTGCAACATACTCTGCTTCCGCTGTGGAAAGAGCAATGGTGTTTTGCTTTTTAGATGACCAAGAAACTAGTGACCTACCAAGAAATTGACAAGTCCCTGACGTGCTCTTTCTATCGACTTTGCATCCTGCATAGTCGGCGTCGGAATACCCTATCAAGTTAAACTTGGATCCTTTGGGATACCAAAGGCCCAAGTTGGGTGTGTGCACAAGGTACCTTACGATTCTTTTTACAGCAATTAAGTGACACTCTTTAGGTGCGGCTTGAAACCTTGCACACATGCAAACACTAAGCATAATATCTGGCCTAGATGCACATAAGCATAGTAAGGAGCCAATCATGGACCGATATACCTTTTGGTCCACATTTGGACCGTCTTCATTGAGGTCGAGATGTCCGTTGATGGCCATGGGTGTCTTGATGGGCTTGGCTTTGTCCATATTGAATTTCTTGAGAATGTCTTGTGTATATTTAGTTTGGCTTATAAATGTACATTCTCTCAGTTGCTTTACTTGAAATCCCAGGAAGAACTTCAATTCACCCATCATTGACATCTCGAACCTGTCTGTCATTATTTTGCTAAATTCTTCACAGAAGGACTCGTTAGTGGATCCAAAGATAATGTCATCAACATAAATTTGACATACGAATAAATGATCATCAAAATGTTTAGTAAAGAGTGTATTGTCAGCTTTACCAATTTTGAAACCATTTTGAATCAGAAAATCTCTAAGGCACTCATACCAGGCTCGAGGAGCCTGTTTGAGGCCATAGAGAGCCTTACGCAGTTTATAGACATGGTTGGGATACTCCTGATCTTCGAACCCCGGTGGCTGCTCCACATAGACTTCCTTCTTTATCGGACCATTGAGAAAGGCACTCTTGACGTCCATTTGATACAACTTAAAATTATGGTGAGTAGCATATGCCAATAAAATGCCAATGGACTCAAGTCTAGCTACAGGAGCGAAGGTTTCATCGAAATCCAAACCTTCCACTTGAGAATAACCTTTGGCCACCAACCTCACTTTATTTCTTGTCACTACTCCATGTTCATCTTGCTTGTTCCGAAAGACCCATTTGGTTCCAACGATATTCGCCCTTGGTCTTTCCACCAGCTCTCACACTTCATTTCTTTTGAAGTTGTTCAGCTCCTCTTGCATCGCAATCACCCAGTCTGGATCCCTTAAGGCTTCTTCTACCCTGTATGGCTCCAGAAAAGACACAAAAGAATAGTGTTCACAAAAATTTGCAATTTGAGATCTAGTAGTTACTCCCTTAGCAATATCTCCAATGATATTGTTGACAGGATGGTCCCTTTGCACACACTGATGTACTTTTGGGTGTGGAATTTGTATAGTTGCTTGTTCTTCATTGTTTTCATGTGTCATGTCTCCCCCTAGATCATTGCTTCCATGATCATCTTGATCTTCTTGACCTTCCTCAACCTGATCTTGTATAGGAGCTCCCCCTTGATCATTGCTTCCTTGTTGAAGTTCGTCTTGTGTCTCCTCTCGTGGTAGGATATCACCAAGTGCCATTTTCTTCAGCGCTTCACATGGGGCTTCCTCCTTATCTAGCATAGACTTATCGACTTGCTCCACTTGTGAGCCGTTAGTTTCATCGAACACTACGTCACGTGCTACTTCAACAAGGCCGGACACCTTGTTGAAGACACGATAAGCGTAGGCATTTGATTCATATCCGAGCAAGAATCCTTCATCGGACTTCGAAGCGAACTTCGAGGCCCTTGGTTTCTTGTTCAGGATAAAACATTTGCAACAAAAAATTTTGAAATAAGAAACATTAGGCTTTTTACCCGTGAGTAGCTCATATGGAGTTTTCTTCAGTAGTCGATAAAGGTACAACCGATTTGTGGCATGACAAGCGGTGTTCATCGCTTCTGCCCAAAATCGGTCTGACGTCTTGTATTCATCCAACATTGTTCTCGCCATTTCGATTAATGTTCTGTTCTTCCTTTCGGCCACCCTGTTCTGTTGAGGAGAGTAGGGTGCCGAGAATTCATGCTTTATACCTTCTTCATTGAGATATTCTTCAACTTGGGTGTTCTTGAATTCTGTCCCATTGTCACTTCTGATATTCTTTACGGTTGATGAGAATTCATTCTGAGCTCTTTTCAAGAACTGCTTGAGGATTCCCTGAGTTTCTGATTTATCATATAAGAAAAATACCTAGGTAAATCTTGAAAAATCATCAACAATTACTAAACCGTATTTGTTACTGCCGATGCTGATGTACGCAATTGGACCAAAGAGATCCATGTGGAGAAGTTCCAGCGGTCTAGTGGTGGTAGCGGGGTGTGGTGCTCCAACTTGTTTTCCTGCTTGACAAGCGCTGCACGGCCTGTCTTTTTCAAAAACCACATCCTTAAGACCACGGATGTGACCACCTTTTAAAAGTTTCTGCAGATTTCTCATTCCAACATGGGCTAGCCGTCTATGCCATAGCCATCCCATGTTGGTCTTTGCAACCAAGCAAGTGTTGAGTTCGGCTTTATCTTTGTTGAAGTCAACAAGATAAAACTTTCCCTTCAACAATCCCTTGAATGCAATCGAGCCATCGCTTCTTCTAAAGACGGTCACACCCTCATTAGTGAATAAACAGTTGTAACCTTTGTCGCATAGTTGAGATATTGATAAAAGATTATAATCTAGAGAGTCTACGTGTAAAACATTAGATAAGGTGTGTTGAGAGGATATTTCAATGTTACCACTACCAAGGACCTTTCCTTGGCTGTTGTCTCCAAAGTATATACCTTCACTTGGATCCTTGTTGCACTCGTATTCCACAAACATACCTCTCTCTCCGGTCATATGATTTGTGCATCCGCTATCTAGCACCCACTTAGATCCGCCGGAGGAGTAAGCCTGCAACATAGAATTATTTCTGGGTTTTAGGTACCCAAGCTTGCTTGGGTCCTCTCAGGTTAGTCACAAGAGTCTTGGGCACCCACACACAAGTTTTCAAGTTCTTGTGGCGTGGCTCTGTATATTTAGCAATGACTTTTCCATACTTGTTTTTCATGAGAACATAAGAAGCATCAAATGTATGGAACAGTGTTTGTATCTCAGATTCATGTGATTTTTCTTTAACAAAAATGATCCTATTCTTAGCATGATTAGAAGTGGACATGTGTTTGTTCCTGTCAAAGCTAAGACCATCTTTGACATTGAGAGGTCTAGTGATCATATATGCACTTCGTGCATATTTGATCTTCTCCTTATCAAAGATGCCATTTTGAGAAGAATACATGTCATGTGGGGTTGAAGCATTAAAAATTACATTCTTCTTACTAGAGCAAGTGCAGGTTCTTATTGTTGTCGAGCTCATGTCTTTGGAGGAAGAGCTCTTGAAGGAAGAGGAGTCACTTTGTTTGAGTGACTCAACTTGCACCTCAAGGATTTTGTTAACTTTTGACAAGTTAGCAAGTTCTTCCTTGATTGCAATGTGCGAGTTTTCTAACTTTGACTAAGTTTTGTTACTCAAGGCTAGCTCTAACTCAAGTGACTCATTCTTCTCTCTTTCAAGCTCAAGCTTTTCAACTTCTTGATATCTCTTCCTCTCAAGGATGAGCATATCTTCTTGTCGGTTGACAAATTCCTCCTTTTCAAAGATTTCGTTTGACAACATTTCCATTTTCTTTAAAGCAATTTTACTTAGCCCTCTAAACAATTCTTCATTATCACTAGAGCTATCAAAGTCATCAATGGAGGAATTTAGCACAGGAGGAGTTAGTCGAACCTTTTTCTTGCCTTCCTTAGCCATAAGACAAGTGTGGTTGTTCATGTCCCGTCCTCCCATGTTCGGAAAGAGTGTAGCTCTCATAGTTGGTTTCTTGACTGCGATAGTGGCCATCTCTTCTTCTTCATCGGAGGAGGACTCGTCGTTTGAGTCCCCACTCCTTCCCAATGTGAGCTTGATGGGCTTGTCTTCTTTTTCTGAAATTTTTCTTTTCTTGAGATCTTGTTTCCTTATTCTTTTTGTTTTCTTCATAAGTACAGTCCACCATGAAGTGACCATACTCTCCGCAGTTGTAGCAAGTGCGTCGAGCCTTGGATTTTCCTTTATCTTTGCTTTTGCCTTCATGTGAATTATTGCCGTGTCTTCTCTTCATCATGCGTTTGAACTTTTTGATGAAGAGTACCATTTCTTCGTCATCAAGATCGGTGCTCTCGTCGCTTGTATCACCGTCGTCTTGGTCTTCACGAGTTTCTTTGAGTTTGGATCTGCACGTTGCTTTGAGAGCAACTTCTTTCTTTTTAGAAGAGGTGAGCTCGGCTAAGTTCTTTGACATATTGAGCCTCTTTCTTCATCATTTCATGATTTATGATCTTTCCTAATAACTCATCGGGAGTCATTTTGTGAAACCCGGGGCTTTCTCTAATCATGGAGCAAAGTGTGACGTTTCTTGGCATGAAGGCTCTTATCATCCTTTTGACCACCTCGTGATCAGTCCATTTCTTACTTCCATAGGCACGAATTTTATTGATGAGTGACTTCATCCGATTGTACATGTCTTGAGGTGATTCGCCTTCTTCAATAGCAAATCTCCCCAACTCTCCTTCTAGCATCTCAATTTTGGCTTCACGTACAGACCTATTTCCTTCATGAGCTGTCTTGAGGGTATCCCAGATTTCTTTTGCACTTTCTAACCCATCGATCTTGGTGAATTCCTCTCTGCTTAGTGATGACGTGATCACGGCGACGGCTTGTGCGTTTCTGTGAATCTCTTGTTCTTGTTCTGGAGTGAGTTCATCATCCGTGTCCGGAATATCGATGCATGTGCAAACAATGTGCCACAGACTAGGGTTCAGGGATATCAGATGCATCTTCATGTTGTACTTCCACATGGTGTAGTCACTTCCATCAAACTGTGGGGGCCTTCCCATAGGAATAGAGAGATAATGATTATTTGAATTGAGACGGTTGTAGTTGTAACGATACCAGGAGTAGTCGTGATGACCACTCCCCATCGTCTTTTCTTCCTCTTTTCCTTTTTGTGCCAACAGTTTCTTTCTCAGGAGTGCTTTTAGCTGCCTCACTTCTTCATCGTCATGTGGACTTTCTTTCAGCACATCTAAGGCTTTGGCTTCTTGCTCCTCATCGTTGTTGCTCGTCTTCGGGATATCGTTGTTCTTCTCAGAGGCCATTGATCTCTCCGAGATGTGAGTCTCGTTGATGGAGAACTTGGCTCTGATACCAATTGAATGTGGCCTAGAGGGGGGGTGAATAGGCCTTTAAAGAATTCCTGCACACTTAATAAAGTTATCAGAAACTTGACCGACCGGACTAGTCCGGTTGTGTGGGCGGACTAGTCCGGTGTGCTGAATTATTTGAGTTAATTAAGTGTGTCTCACAAATTTAATCTTATAGCAGCGGAATGAGAACAACAGTTTTTATAAATTAAATTTATTGTATGGATGCACGTGCAAACTTGTAAGGAACTCAAACGATGACTAGCAAACTAGTGATCTAATGTGTCAAGATGTAAAACAAATGAGAGATAAAAGACATGAATTTTTACCGAGGTTCGATCTCACGAAGAGATCTACGTCCTCGTTGAGGAAGCTCACACAGAGCCGGGTTCCCAACCCTTTCCCTCTTCAAGTCACCACAAAGGCCGACTTGACTCCATTATCACGGGTAATCACCGAGTTTGTGGGGCAACCTCACACGTTGAGGGCTCCCACAAGAATTACAGTGAGAAGGTGATCAAATACACTCAAAAAGATTACAATGCAGAATATGAGTGTAGAGAAATCAAACCCCAAGAGCTCACAACGAAAGAACGACGATCTCTCAATCCCAAATCCAAGTATTTGATTGATCTTGGCCTTTTTGCACCTTAGATGTATGGAGAGATGTGTTTTTGGGCTCTTGGGTCAGGTGGCGGCGCTAGGGTTCAAGCTTTTGACAATATGTGTCGTGTCTTGCCTGGGAAAAGACGAAGGACCTCTTTTTATAGGGTTTCCCAAAAAGTTACCGTTGTTAAACCTACTACCGGACTAGTCCGGTATATGATCGGACTTGTTCGGTCTACTTCCAGTGGGTTAACCGGACTCGTCCGGTCCAAAAACCGGACTTGTCCGGTGCTATGTGAAATGTGGTTTCAGAAACTTCAGCGGACTAGTCCTGTTGCTTGGATGGACTAGTCCGCAGTTCTCTAAAGAAGACAACAGAGACATGACCGGACTAGTCCAGTCCAAAACCGGACTTGTCCGGTTGAGTTCCAGTAAGCTGACCGGACTAGTCCGGTTCACAAATCGTACTAGTCCGGTGCACTATGTTTGCGTCTTCTAGAAAGTTAAACGGACTAGTCCGGTCCATGAACGGACTAGTCCGGTTTTCAGTGGATTTTAGTAGATTTTTAAACCCCTTACCCTTACGCAAAGTCATGAGCTCTTGGGATGTGTCTCTCTCACACACAACCTATACATTTATATCTACTTTGCTCTTCTAAATTCCACTAACGTCTTCCTTTTCGGGCACCTCTCTATTTTTCACCTTTTTGTGTGTGCCGAGCCAGTTCACTTTGTTTATCCTGCAATCATCTTAATAGTTTCATTAGGATCTCATATGTTCGTCATCAATTAGCCAAAACCCACAAGGGATATCCTAGATACACTTACAACGTTGTTGCCAGTGGTAAAATGGCGAACAGAAAGTAAAATTTGAATGATATCTGGAGCGACAAGAATGTTTTTAAGTTGAAAAGTACCCGGAAGACCGGAATCACCTACTAAGGTGACTGGAAGAACGGACCCATTCCCAACAACGATAGATGAAGGAAAAGAGGGATTGGGAGGATGGGTGGAAGAGAGTATACCGGGATTAGGAGTGGTATGATATGATGCTCCGGAATTAACTATCCAGTCGGCACCTGGTGGAGTAAGGTGCATGGTGCTGAAGGAGGAAGCAAGCGACTGTCGATCCCACGTCGACGGTGGCTCCTGGAGAGGTGCCGATGGCTCTGAGTTCCCAACAGGGTAGTCAGTGCCTCCGTAGGTTGGGGCTGACTGTCCGCCAGAAGAGTATCCAGGCCCACTATAGGCCTGAGCTGTCGGCCCACCAGCACTGTGGGCTGGTCCACTGTAGCCGGGGGTAGCCGTGAACGCCGGCTGGGGGCGTGGTGGTCGTGGAGGCTGAGAACTCGGGGACGACGCAGGCCACATGTAGATCTGGCCAGTCCACGAGTTGTAGGGTGTGGGCCAGGGTGCGCCTCCCTGGCCGGTACCACCACTGCCATCAGTAGTCGAAGCCGTGGGGGTGCTGCTTGTACTGCTGCCACCACAACCGCCGTTCTTTCCTCGGCGACGATAGTTCCCACTTCCTGTACTTGTAGGAGTAGAAGGTGGTCGTGACGGTGGTCCACCAATAGCTGGTAAGGGTGGATGAGGGGACTGCTCGGAGCCATAGAAGGCTGTGGCAGATCCGGAGCCAGTAGAGCCTCCTGCAATGATCTCCTCAAGTTCAAGATCAGACCATACCTTCTCGAAGGTAGGTAGTGGCTCCAGTCGGAGTAGCCACGTCCGTAGGTGATAATAGTGCTCGTTCAGGCCTTGAAGGACCCGAAGAACAAGAGCGCTGTCGGTGACCGGCTCACCAAGGTCACGTAGGGCATCTGCCACACCCTTCATCTATCAACAGTAGGTGGAGATAGAACGATCACCTTGGACGGTGTTCTTGAACCGAGTGTTGATGTGGAGGGCTCGAGTGGCGCGGTTCCCTAGAAACCGTTGCTCAAGGACTACCAAGCCTGTCGAGCAGTGCCGCCATCGCGCTGCCTGAGATGTCCTGTAGCTCCTCTTTCAGTGAGCCAAGGATCCAAGATAGTACCAGGCTGTCCATGTTGATCCAGGACACCTGTACTGAAGACTCGTCCTGGAGGACGTGATCATCAAGGCAGTAGCGCCTCAGCGTGAGGAGCACCATATCACGCCACCTCGGAGCTGAGAACAACCGGCACGAGCGTCCGGATGTTCTGAATCCCTGCGGCCTGCGCATGAAGAGCGGCCACAAGTGAAGTCGAGTACATACCAGCGTCCGAGGGAGGCTCTTGGACAGCGCTCGTCGATCGGCGAGCACTCTCCTCGAGCTGGTGGGATAGTGATGCCACGGAGGCACGCTCCTGCTCTAGGGCAAGGGCGAGTGCTCGCTCGCGTTCGCGAGAGATGGCCAGTGCTGCGGCGATGTCAGAGGTGTCCGCAGTGTCGGTGCCGTAGGAAGAAGCTGTGTTCTCAGCAGTTGCACCGGCGGCTGGGAACGGAATCGGCGGGATCGCCGTGGTGCTCCCGTCGATGTCGAGGCCGGTCGAGTCCCGTAGTAGGAAGTACCGGTTTTCGAAAAAGGGGGGGCGGCAGCACCTCCAGCAGCGAGAGGCTAGGGGGCTGCGCCCCCTCCAGAAACGGCGGACCAGGGGGCGGCGGCCCCTCCAGAGGATGCGGTGCCTCCAGAAACGGCGGACCAGGGGGCGGCGGCCCCTCTAGAGAAGGTGGCCCCCCGCCCCCCCTCCCCCCCTGTGCGCGCGCGGCCCCCATCCTGGTGGGGGTGGCCCGAATCCGGGCGGAGGCACCCCGATCCAGGGCGCGGCGGACCCCCCCCCGGGCGGCGGCGGCCCCTGCCTGGGCGCGCGGCCCTCCAGAGGAGGCGGCACCCTCCCCTTGCGCGCGCGGCCCCCATCCGGCGCACTGGCGGCGCGCTAGGGGCGGCGGCGGGCGGCGCACCAGAGGCGGCGTCGCGAGCTCAGGGTGGGCCATTAGGGTTAGGCCTAACCCTAATTCTAATTATTTCTAGCTAATGATACCATGATAGGAGGCTAATGATAGTTGTATTGAGATAATGGAAAAGCTGGGGTACAGGTGTGATTATATAGAGGGATTAGGAGGGGACAAAAGACTAAACTACCCCTAACCCTAATCCCTCTCTAATGACTAATATGCCCCTGTGACACACTCCTAATTACAGTGTCTAACAATCATTATCTCTACCGGTGTGAATAACCGATGAATCTATCCATTCATTGCCCCAATCAAAATCTTCGATGACCAATGGGTCATCACTTGGGCTAGCTTTCTCCCTCCTCTCTTGAAAGCTACATTGCATCGTTCGGTTGTATGAAACAAAAACTAAGTCATTTAACCTCTTATATAGCAACCAATTCTTTTTTTTTTGTGTGCATATGCAAATTCAGCAATGAGAAGCTAAATGAGTATATGGATTATGCAACTCAAATATTTAAAATATATGGATTGTGGATTTCAGTACTTACAAATTCAAAGTTACTCTAATTCCGCTCAGAACCAGATGATGAAGCACAAAGGCTAACTAGACGCTTTGCAAATCTTTACAATTCAAAGGCTCGACATCATATAAACGTCATCAATCAACTAGAATGAGAAATGCAAACATGTATTAGTTACTAGCTAGGAATAGAATTAATATAGAGAAATTAGCAAGCAAAGCAACAATACTTACAAGGGCTTTTTAGATAAACTTGTTATACTGCCACCACGTTCAAAAAGATAGGCCCTTGTTGGTCTCCATAAACAATCTTGGCCTGAACTTCTTTATTGGGTTCCATTCTTGCAAGCACATTATTGAAGTAACTCCTTAGCTCATCAACATATCTTTCATATCCCTTCTTTCGTATTGCAAAGAATTTTCCCGGGTTCAAATAAAGTGCAAATCCAAACAATGGATGACCCATTTGTGAGACCCATCTATGCAAAATAATGTCCAAGATTTTTTCAGCAAAACTTGTTTGTTTTGGGTAGGAAAGCTAGCATTTATCTTCTCTTTTGCAACATCCATTAAAGCTGCAATCTCAAGCATGTCTGGTCTCTCATCAGCATCAACTGCTCTAAGTACAATAAGAAAAGGTGCTGAAGCTCTAAGACAATCTTCAACTGAGAACCAAAACAACTTAGCAAGAATAATGTACAAACATTATTTCCAGCCTCAGTCTTTGCTAATCTGTTTTGATTCCATGCTTGACTCATAAATAGACCTCTCGAGGCATCTCAATGCTTGTGTAAACTCTTTAAAGTAAGGAAGCAAGTGGAAAACTGAGTGGCTGCAGGTCTTACCAAGTCCATCCCACCTGTCTTCTCCCTCATTGCTGCAAGAATCCTCCTATGCCTATATATAAAAGTGGTGACCCATTTGACTTGTGTAATTGGCTTCTTAAAATCTTTCAACTTTCCAATATCTTCCAACATGATGTCTAAATAATGAGCTGCACAAGGAGTCCAAAACAATGTTGGAATCTACTGCATTATAATCTTGCCCGCCGTCTTACAGTTAGCACCATTATTTGTGACTACTTGAACCGGTTTTCTTTACCAATGTGGGAATCCTCTTCTCTAGCAAATCAACTAGCATAGCTGCATCATGTGCCTCATTTGATGCATCAATAGACTCTAGGAAGTGTGTTTCAGCTAGGCTATTGACAAGAAAATTGATCAAATAATGCTACCTTCTATTGGTCCACCTGTTGGACATAAGTGTGCCCATAAGTCTTCCATGCTACCTCATAATCAACCCTCATGTTGCTTTTATTGTTTACACATGAAGTAAAGGCTCTCTAATCTCATGCATGCTCCCGTCTCCTGCATACTAGGAGGCACATACCCATATTGTGCTGTGGCCTCACAAGCAATATGAAACTGTTAGGAGTTTATGGCATTAAAGGGTACACTATACTCATAGAACTATAAAGCCCATTTTTTGTTCACATAATTTCTGTTAGCCTTAAAATTTGTGATAGCCTCAATAGTGGTTTGGTGTGGTTCTGAAGAGTGCCTATCATCCACAACTTGTTCAGGGGTTCTTCGGAGCATGCTTGCAACTCTTCCAGATTGTGTTGTTGCATCTTATATACTCTTTAAGGTCTTCACCTTAAACATGACTCCTTTTAGCAATTGTCCCCGAACTTGGCTGAATAATAGACTGAGAGCTGTCTCCAACTCGTCTCTGCTCCTTTTACTATCCAACATCATCATCTAGGAAAATTGGTCGACTTTTAAAGTAACCTGTCATTTCTTTCCTAATCCCAGTGATAGTCTTGGAGCTCATAACGGTATCAAGATATCGACATGTAAGATGCTCTTTCAACCTTTTGATCCCCGTGTTGTCACATTCTTGCAAAGTTTGTATGTCACCCTGCCTCGGTTCCCAATTTCTATCTAAGAACCATACTTCCATCTTGGATTATTGGACTTTGCTCTTAGTTTAGGATTGGCCATTGGATCATAAGTATCTACATTTACAGGGGCATCGGCCGAACCAACACTCAATTGGATTCATTGTAAATGACTCAATGTTTAATCCTTGTATGCTGTATCGTGTAGCACAATTGCAGCAACCAAATTGGTGACTTGGTGAGAGGAGCACAGTCACAACACAATGTAGAGCCACAGACTCAGAGAGAGAGAGAGAGAGAGAGAGAGAGAGAGAGAGAGAGCCGGTCGCGAGCACAAACCAGAAAACAAAGTCGCTAAGTGCTCGAGCCGCTGCTGCCGTGAGCAGGGCCGTCGGCAACCCTAATCGAACCCGAGTCAAAGTGTCTAACCGATCCTTGGTCTAAGGCGTCGCCTTGAGCTCGCCTCGCGGACGCCCTAGGATGCCTCAGATGCCTTAGGCAGGGATCCAAGGCGACGGGGATGCCTTAATGCTTAAGCGACGCCTTAACAACTATGTTGCCTATGCCTCCAGGCGCTTTGGCCTGGACGCCAGGGTTGGCCGCCTCGACTGGCTGCCGCCGCGGCCATCTCTGCTCGTGGCTAGTGAAGAGGAGAGAGTGAGGGAGGGAAGAATTTAGGGTTAGGGGTAAGGGGGTGTGTGGGCTGATCTGCCCCTGGCTCAGGGCGGCCAGAACTGGGCCAAGTGGGCTGGTCAGCCCTGGCCCAGGCCGGGCCCCCTTTCTAGAAGGAATCTGAGTTTGATCTTCTTAGAGATAGACTAAAAGATCCTTTTGTAATAGATTAGGACTCTTGTAAGGGGGGGCTATATATATAAGCCAAAAACACCTCAAATTGTGAGAGAGTTGAATAAAGAAATTTTCCTCCACTTTTCTGCCCTAGCCGCCTCTCTCCCCTGCTGCAGCCGCCGCCCCCTCTTTCGTCCAGGTCGGCGCCTCTCTCTCCAGCCGCCACCACCAGGAGGCTAAACCCTAGCTGCTGCCGCCCCCTTGATCTCCCTGTTCAGCGCCTCCACAGCTCAGGAACAGGCCAGCAACTCTCCTCTCTCCCTGTTCTGATCGCCCAGATCAGAAGTATCTCTCTCCCTGCTTCTGTTCTGTCCAGGACAGAACCAGAAACTTCTGTTTTTCTTCTGTTCTAGCCTCTGTTCTTGCTGTAGATTAATTCTGGTCTATCTCCTTGGAGGGCAGATTGATCTGCTAGTTCATATCTGATTATAAAGCAAGATCAGACGTTGTTTCAGCAGGAAACAGGATCGGAGTTGCAACAATCGTGGTATCAGAGCTGGTTTCAACCCTAGGCTGAATTCTGCAAGATGTCGTCTACACCTACAAGCAGCGGCAGCGCCATCAGCCATGGCACAACCTCACCGGCAGCTCGTGAGGTGAACACCGGAATGGGGTTCCCTGTGCTCACCAAGACCAACTACGCGGAGTGGGCTGTCATGATGAAGATCAAGCTGAAGGCACGGCTGCTTTGGAAGGCCGTGGAGGAGGGGAACGTGAGCGAGCAGGAAGACATGATGGTGCTTGACATCTTGGTCAGCGCTGTCCTGTCGGAGATGATCACGATGGTCGGAGAAAAGAGGACGGCGAAGGAGGCATGGGACATGATCGCCATTATGCGGGTCGGGGCCGATCGGTGAGGAAGACAACAGCACAGCAACTCCGTAGGAGTTCGAAGACGCTGTCTTCAAGGATGGCGAAAGCGTGGAGGACTTCTCCCTCCGCTTGAGCGTCATGCTATCACGGCTTGCGTCGCTAGGGGAGGAGATAGGAGAAGAGAGGGCCGTGGAGAAGCTCCTGCGAAGCGTTCCAGAACGCTTCCAACAGATCGTGGTGGCGATCACGACACTGCTGGACGTGTCGACCCTCACCTTGTCGGAGGTGACGGGGCGTCTCAGGGCGGCTGAGAACGCTTTCGACTCGACGCAGCGGAAGGGAGGAGTACACAACGGCCAGCTGTACCTCACTCGGGAGGAGTGGGAGGCACAGCGGAAGGAGGAGCGGTCTACCCAGTCCGCTGGTTCTTCTAAAAGGGGCGGCCGAAAGGGCCCGCCCAAGAAGAACGGAGGCAAGAAGGGAGGTTCTGGGAAGGATATTCCGCGGAACCAGTGCAGGAAGTGCGGGAAGAAGGGCCACTGGGCTAGGGAGTGTCGGTCGAAGCCTAAGGAGGATCCGCAGCAGCAGGCTTTCGTGGCGAAGGCAGAGGAGGAGGGCGCCTTGTTTATGACAAGGGTGGCCTCTGTGCAGGAAGAGCCTGTACAGGAACGTCCTACGCGCCCACTGGAGATAGTGGAATGACGTGTCTTCGCTCACCGCAGCAACGACGACGACTTTGACGACACTCGTTGGTAACTCGACACGGGCGCGACCAACCATATGACGGGTGCGCGTGGTCTTCTCCGAGCTCGACGAAAACGTCGTCGGAACCATCAAGTTCGGCGATAATTCCGTCGTGCGTATCCAGGGGAAGGGTAGGGTCCTATTCGTCGCCAAGACGGGTGAGCATAGGAGGCTCACCGGCGTCTACCTCATCCCACGCCTCACCACCAATCTCATCAGCGTCGGCCAGCTGGATGAGGATGGCTACAGCATCACGGTACAAGGAGGAGTGATGCACATACGGGATGAGCAGCAGCGTCTCCTCACGCGAGTTCAGCGCGACGACAGCCAGCTGTACTCCATCAGGCTCAACATCACACGTCCGGTTTGCCTAACCGCGAGGCGTGATGATGTTGCGTGGCATTGGCACGAACGCTACGGACACGTCGGCTTCCAGGCGCTTCGGAAGTTGGCACGAGAGGAGATGGTGCTCGGGCTTCCGCAAATTGATCATGTCGATCAATTGTGCGAAGCTTGCTTGGTCGGGAAGCAGAGGCGCCCCAGCTTCCCCAAGCAAGCTCCGCGGTGCGCGGAGGGCGCGCTCGACCTTGTCCACGGCGACATCTGCGGGCCTATCACGCCGGCGACTCTAGGCGGCAAGAAGATGTTTTTTGGTTCTAGTGGATGACATGAGCCGCTATATGTGGCTCTATCTTCTAGCAACCAAGGACAAGGCGCCTGACTTAATTCAGCAATTCAAGGCGACAACTGAATTAGAGTCTAGGAGGAGGCTAAAGCTACTCCGTACTGATCGTGGAGGGGAGTTCACCTCACAGGAGTTCGGCGAGTACTGCGCTCAGCACGGAGTACAACGTCAGCTCACAGCCCCGTATACGCCGTAGCAAAACAGGGTTGTGGAGCGGCGCAACCAGACGGTGGTCGGTATGGCGAGGAGCATGTTGAAGGCGAAGGGTATGCTCGGGATATTTTGGGGTGAGGCAGTTATCACGACTGTCTATATCTTGAATCGATCCCCTACCCGCGGCCTTGACGGGAAGACGCCATATGAAGCTTGGCATGGAGAGCGACCAGCTGTCAATTATTTTCGAACTTTTGGGTGTGGGGGGCATGTTAAGAACACGCGCCCCACCTGAAAAAGTTGGAAGACCGGAGTACTCCGATGATTTTTCTTGGCTATGCTGCAGGAACGAAGTGCTATCGGATGTATAATCCGGCTGATGGGCGCACACACATATCATATGACGTGATATTCGACGAGGCGGCCAAGTGGGACTGGGGAGAAGGAGCAGGAGAAGAGGACTACACCGCCTTCCACGTCGACTCCTTAGGTCCAGCACCTTCTGGACCTGCTGTTCCAGCACTCGGAGAGGTGCTGCAGGGTCCGGAGGGGCCAAACAGCACCCCAACTGTGCCCAGGAGGGGCACAGAAGGGTCTGTCCAGACCCTAGGAGTTCCTACGCCAGCCTCCAGACCTGCTGGAGAGAGTCCAGCACCTGCAGCGTCGCCCCAAGGGCCCCTGCAAGGGCTGTCCAGCGAAATCGGGGCTGGGACAGTCCTGCACCGGGGTCAGCAGTAGTGGGGGGTTCCGGACTTGAAGATTCCAGCACCTTCATCACGCCCCGGAATCCTTCACGGCCCATCTGCTTCGCCTCATCGCTGTCGGACCCCGGCAACAATGTTGTCGACGACTACTACGACGACGGCGCGAAACTACGGTTCCGCACGATGCGCAACATACTCGGAACCCCCACCCCTCTTGGTCGGGCTGAGCGCCCACGAAGCTTGGAGGAGGGGGAGCTTATGTTCACCACCGCGGAGGAGCCCACGTCCTTCGCCGATGTTGAGGAACACCCGTGCTGGAGACGGGCCATGCTCGAGGAGATGGAGTCCATAGAAGAAAACAAGACTTGGCAACTTGTTATCTTCCTGCAGGACACAAGCCCATTGGCCTCAAATGGGTGTTTAAGGTGAAGAAGGACGAGCATGTGGAGGTGGTGAAGCACAAGACTCGATTGGTGGCAAAAGCTATGTGCAACGGCAGGGAATAGATTTTGACGAGGTATTTGCTCCTGTAGCTCGTCTCAAATCTGTTCGCTTGCTCCTTGCAGTTGCTGCACACAAGGGGTGGGAGGTACACCACATGGACGTGAAGAGCACCTTCCTGAACGGCGACTTGATGGAGGAGGTGTACGTCTCCCAACTCGCTGGCTTCATCATCACGGAGCCGAACACAAGGTGTATCGGCTCAAGAAAGCTTTATATGGGCTTCGTCAGGCGTCCTAGGGCCTGGAATGCCAAGCTCAACGATAGCTTGCTATCGCTTGGTTTCCAGAAGAGTACGAGCGAGCATGGGATCTATTTCCGTGGAGCTAAAGATGAGAAGCTCATCGTTGGCGTGTACGTCGACGACCTTGTGATCATAGGAGGAGGCGACCTCAAGAAGTTCAACGGGGAGATGATGAAAAGGTTCAAGATGAGCGACTTGGGTCTCTTATCATATTGTCTTGGCCTGGAGGTGCGGCAAACTGATGCAGGGATAAGCGTTGGGCAGGCGGCCTACGCTTCTAAACTTATCTCTAAAGCTAGCATGGAAGGATGCAATCCCTGTGCATTTCCCATGGAGCAATGCCTCAAGCTTTGCAAGACAAGTGATAGCCTGTTGGTGCATGCAACAGACTATAGGAGCTTGGTTGGAGGGCTGCGATACTTGGTGAACACACGTCTCGATCTTGCCTACTCGGTCGGGTACGTGAGTCGGTTTCTGGAGGAGCCCAAGGAGGATCACTTTGCTGCAATCAAACGCATTGTACGCTACATAGCGGGTACAATCAACTATGGAGTCTTCTATGCAAGAGGAGGAGACATGAAGCTTATTGGGTACTCGGATAGTGACTATGCGGGAGACGTGGAGGACCGCAAGAGCACAAGCGGAGTGCTGTTTTGTCTTGGAAACAACCCCGTTTCATGGCAGTCCTGTAAGCAGAAGGTGGTGGCCTTGTCCTCATGTGAAGCAGAGTATATCGCAGCAGCTCAAGGGGCAATGTCAAGGTGTATGGATGGCACGGTTGATGGAGGACTTAGCTAAAAAATCGAAGGCGCCGGTGCTGCGGGTTGATAACAAGTCAGCTATAGACTTGAACAAGAACCCGGTACACCATGACAGGAGCAAACACATCGACGTCAAGTACCACTACATACGGGAGTGTGTGGACATCGGTACTATTGTGCTTCAGCAAATCTCCACTCAAGACCAGATGGCGGACATCTTGACCATAGCTCTTGGAAGACAGAAGTTCGTGGAGATGAGAAGGATCGGAATCCTAGACGTGGGCCAACGTCAGGATCAGGAGGAGAATGTTGGCTGATCTGCCCCTGGCCCAGGGCGGCCAGAACTGGGCCAAGTGGGCTGGTCAGCCCTGGCCCTGGCCGGGCCCCCTTTCTAGAAGGAATCTGAGTTTGATCTTCTTAGAGATAGACTAAAAGATCCTTTTGTAATAGATTAGGACTCTTGTAAGGGGGGGCTATATATACAAGCCAAAAACACCCCAAATTGTGAGAGAGTTGAATAAAGAAATTTTCCTCGACTTTTCTGCCCTAGCCGCCTCTCTTTCCTGCTGCAGCCGCCGCCCCCTCTTTCATCCAGGTCGGCGCCTCTCTCTCCAGCCGCCACCACCAGGAGGCTAAACCCTAGCTGCTGCCGCCCCCTTGATCTCCCCGTTCAGCGCCTCCACAGCTCAGGAACAGGCCGGCAGCTCTCCTCTCTCCCTGTTCTGATCGCCCAGATCAGAAGTATCTCTCTCCCTGCTTCTATTCTGTCCAGGACAGAACCAGAAGTTTCTGTTTTTCTTCTGTTCTAGCCTCTGTTCTTGCTGTAGATTAATTCTGGTCTGTCTCCTTGGAGGGCAGATTGATCTGCTAGTTCTGATCTGATTATAAAGCAAGATCAGACGCTGTTTCAGCAGGAAACAGGACCAGAGTTGCAACAGGGTGAGGATATGATTTTATATGGTCCAATTTGAAATCAGGAAGATCTAACGGTCCACATTAATCGGGTCGAGTCCAGCCCAGCACAGCCTGACGCTAACGCCTCTGCTTGCCCGCCTGCTGCCGCCACCTGCACGCCTTCGCCTGTCCGCCCGCTGTCGCTGCTGCCGTCTGGGCGTCCAGGCGCCTGGCCTAGGCGGCGTGAATTTAAAACCCTTGTTGATTTCATGCAACCCTCTGAATTTCTAGCTTATTTGTTCATGTCATTTTGTATTGCAACTGATATAGAATCTATGCGACATTGATTTTGCTGCACTGGGCACTAGATATACTATCACTCTAGACGTTGATCTCATGCAACCCTATTAATTTATGGCTTGTTTGTTCATATGCCATTTCGTATTGCAACTGATATAAAATCTATGCGACATTGATTGCAGCTGCACGGGCACTGGAACTACTTAATTTCACCCCTATCAATGGGAAGCCTATCAGGATAATGTATTCTAACCGTGACCCTAGCTCACGCAAAAGTGGTGCAGCAAACATATTCATTAAGGTGATTCATTCTTATGCAATTTATTTGTTGGTTGCTATTGCTGAAATCAACTCTGTTTTGCAGAATCTTGATAAGTCAATTGACAACAAAGCTTTGTATGACACGTTCTGTGTGTTTGGAAGTATCCTTTCTTGTAAAATTGCAACAGATCCTTCTGGTGAATCTAGGGGCTATGGCTTTGTTCAGTTTGAAAGGGATGAGGCTGCTCAGGCTGCTATTGATAAACTCAATGGGATGCTTATAAATGACAAGAAAGTTTATGTTGGGCCCTTTGTACGTAAGCAGGATAGAGATAATGTTTTGAGCAATGTCAAGTTCAGTAATGTTTATGTAAAAAATCTGTCTGAGACTGTAACTGGTGATGAGTTGAAGGAGATTTTTGGAAACTATGGAACCATAACTAGCGCTGTTGTTATGCGTGATAGTGATGGAAAGTCAAGGTGTTTTGGATTTGTGAACTTTGAGAATGCAGATGCTGCTGCTCTGGCTGTTCAAGAATTGAATGGCAAGGTATTCAACGAAAAGGAACTCTATGTTGGAAGAGCACAGAAGAAGTCTGAAAGGGAGGTAGAGTTGAAGGAAAAATTTGAAAAGAACCTTCAAGAGGTAACTGACAAGTACCAGAACACTAACTTGTATATAAAAAACTTGGAAGACACTGTTGATGATGATAAGTTGCGTGAGCTTTTTGCTGAGTATGGCACTATTACTTCATGCAAGGTTTGTTTTGACTGAAACATTTAATTTGCAAGTTTTTCCCCTGTTCTGGGTACTGACTGGGTCTACATTCTAGGTTATGCGAGATTCGAATGGTGTCAGCCGAGGTTCTGGATTTGTTGCTTTCAAGTTTGCTGAAGACGCTTCACGTGCTGTAAGCTGAACTTATGTTACATGTTATTCGAATATTTATTTGTAGGTAAAGTATATAATGTTATTCGTATTGCCGTACTTGTAGCTTACTGAAATGAGTGGCAAGATGGTTGGCAGCAAACCACTTTATGTGGCACAGGCACAGCGCAAGGAAGACAGGAAAGCAAAGCTACAGGTAACATAGCTCTGGGTGCAATAATTCACTGACTTATCATAGCTGTTGCAATGTCGGCAATAATATCGTCTATACATGATACATGATTTTTGAAGTCATTCCTCACTCAACTTTTGCTAGTCTTCTTGGAACCAGTTTGTCTAGGAATTTCAGTATTCAAACATATGTTTTTATGGAATTCTTCTGACGTCCTACCCATGCAATCATAGTAATATTATCTTTGCAAAGTCAAATTTTCATGCTCTGTAGAGATCATCACAGATATGCTGTTGGGTGATCTGCCCGCTGGCCCTGGTCGGCCAGAACAGGGGGGCCGGACCAGGACCCCCTGTCAGGCGTGCGCTCAGGATCAGGGGCCGGATCCCCCTCCTAGAAGAGATTAGAGATTAATCTTCTTAGAGATAGTATTAAAGATAGACTAGAGATTGAGTTGTAATAGATCAGGACTCTTGTAAGGAGGTTATATAAATAAGCTAAAACACCCCGGTTTATTCAGATCAATAGAGTTTATTCCTCCACAATAAGCCAGCCGCCACCTCTCTCATGGAGCAGCCGCCGCCCAAGGCTAAACCCTAGCTGCCGCCCCTGTTCCCATCTATTCCGCGCCTCCACCTCCAGGAACAGGCGACAGCCCTTTGTTCTTCCCTGTTCTGCGCCGCCTCCTCAACAGCAGAACAGACCTGCGCTCCTCTGTTCTGTCCTACTAAGAACAGAACTGTTCTGATCAATCTGATCAGAACGAGAGCCCCTTTGATCCTCTCAAGTCTTGCTGCATCACTTGGAAATCCTTTTCTTTGATGTTGATCATTTGGATTAATCTGTTTTCAGCCGTACAGATCTGATCAAGGTGTTATGGACACCGGATTTGCAACAATCGTGGCATCAGAGCTGGTTCGACTTCAAGTTGAATTCAGCACGATATCGTCTACACCTCCAAACTCCGCCTATGCCTTTCTAGGTATAGCCGGTCCCAAGCCCGGGTAAAAGAGGAGGGTTGTGCTAGGCTTGGCGAGCCAGTATCAAAACCAGCCATTTCTATGGATATGAAAACCCAGTTTGGGTTTCATATCTAGCCTACCTCAACGTGCTTGAGACAAAAGGCTTTGTTGTTGTTGTCGTCGTCTACACCTTCAAGCAGCGGCTGCGCCACCAGCCATGCGACACCCTCTCCGGTAGCTCGTGAGGTGAACATCGGGACAGGGTTCCCCGTGCTCACCAAGACCAACTATGCGGAGTGGGCTGTCATGATGAAGATCAAACTGAAGGCACAACTGTTTTAGAAGACCATGGATGAGGGCAACGTGAGTGAGCAAGAAGATATGATGGCGCTTGACATCTTAGTCAGTGCTGTCCCGTCGTAGATGATCACGACGATCAGAGAGAAGAATACGACGAAGGAGGCATGGGATTGCCTTCATGCCGGTCGGGGCCGACCGCGTGAAGAAGACGACGACACGACAACTCCAGAAGGAGTTCGAAGTCGCTGCCTTCAAGGATGGCGATAGCGTGGAGGACTTCTCCCTCCGCCTAAGCGACAATGCTATCTTGGCTTGCGTCGCTAGGGGAGGTGATAGGAGAGATGTCCGTGAAGTTATTGTGAAGCGTTCCTGAACGCTTCCAACTGATCGTGGTGGCGATCACGACACTGCTGGACGTGTAGACCCCAAGGTTCCAAAAGGCGCTAGCGCTAGGCAAGCGGTGACCCTCCGGCTAGAGCCTAGGTGTTGCACACTGTAGCAACTAAGGATTATAAAAAATTCAAAATAAATAAGAATATGTGTATCTCTATAGTCGTTGACTAATTTTTTGGCTCACTTGCCCTCTCCTCTGATCCAACTTCCAAACTAGCGGCCTGCCTCCACAGTGGCCCATATTACTTTACATACGCCACCCCACATGCACCGAGATGCCCCCTCCCCGATGCTGATCGGCTCGCCCGCCGCCGCTGGATACATCCCGCCGCGGATCGACTCCCCCGCCGCTGCCCCTGCTCTAAAGGATGCCTCCACCATGGATTGGCTTGCTCCGCCGCCGCCCCTGCTCGGGAGGATGCCTCCCTCTGGATCGGCTTGCTCCGCCGCCGCTCCTGCTCGGGAGGATACCTCCCCCCGGATCAGCTCGCCTCGCCGTCGTCTCTGCTTGCGATGCCTCTACCCACATCCAAATCTGCTCGCCCCGCCGTCGCCCCTCCATGCAGGCTCGCGACCCCCCTCCTCTGCCGCCGCTGCCCCTCCGTACATGCCCCCCCCTGGCGCCTCTCGACCGCCTCACCCTAAGGCAAGGCGGAACCCGCGCTGAGGCGTGCCTAGGCGAGCGCCTAGAAACGCCTTTTGTAACACTGGTAGACCCTCACCTTGTCGGAGGTGACGGGACGTCTCGGGGCGGTAGAGAACACCTTCGATAAGACGTAACGAAAGGGAGTACATGACGGCCAACTATACCTCACTCGGGAGGAGTGGGAGGCACAACATAAGGAGGAGCAGTCTACCTAGCCCGTGGGTTCTTCTAAGAGGGGCGGCCGAAAGGGCCCGTCCAAGAAGAATGGAGGCAAGAAGGGAGGTTCCGGGAAGGATATTCCGTGGGACCAGTGCAGGAAGTGCGGTAAGAAGGGTCATTGGGCCAGGGAGTGTCGGGCAAAGCCTAAGCAGGAGGAGTCGGCAGCAGGCTTTTGTGGCGATGTCAGAGGAGGAGGGCGCCTTGTTCATGACTGTGGGCTGATCTGCCCCTGGCCCAGGCTGGCCCCTCCCTGGCCCAGGGCGGCCAGAACTGGGCCAAGTGGGCTGGTCAGCCCTGGCCCAGGCCGGGCCCCCTTTCTAGAAGGTTTTTGAGTTTAATCTTCTTAGAGATAGATTAAAAGATCCTTTGTAACAGATTAGGACTCTTGTAAGGGGAGGCTATATATACAAGCCAAAAACACCCCAAATTGTGAGAGAGATCAATACAGAAAATTTTCCTCCACTTTTCTAACCCTAGCCGCCTCTCTCCCTCCTGCCCTAGCCGCCTCTCTCCCTCCTGCCCTAGCCGCCGGCCTAGCCTCTGCCCTAGCCGCCGCCTCCCTCTGCAGCCCTAGCTGTCACCAGGGGCTAGAAACAGCCGCCATCCCTGTTTCCCCCTCTGTTCTGCGCCTCCATCAAAACCATAACAGATTGGTGGCTTACCGATCTCCCCCCTGATCTGTTCTCCCAAGAACAAAATCAATCTGCTCAGTTTTCTACACCAGAACTGTTCTTCTCCTTGCTGTTATTCCTCTGTTGTTGGCTGAAGAATTTTTCTAGTCTGTCTTCAAGGAAGACAGATCGATTTGCTAGGGCAGATCGGTTTATTCAGCAAGAACAGGGACAGTTTCAGCGCCGGAATTGCAACATTCGTGGTATCAGAGCCGGTTTCAACCCTAGGCTGAATTCTGCAAGATGTCGTCTACACCTACAAGCAGCGGCAGCGCCATCAGCCATGGCACACCCTCACCGGCAGCTCGTGAGGTGAAGACCGGGACGGGGTTCCCCGTGCTCACCAAGACCAACTACGCGGAGTGGGCTGTCATGATGAAGATCAAGCTGAAGGCATGACTGCTTTGGAAGGCCGTGGAGGAGGGGAACGTGAGCGAGCAGGAAGATATGATGGTGCTTGACATCTTGGTCAGCGCTGTCCCGCCGGAGATGATCACGACGATCGGAGAAAAGAGGACGGCGAAGGAGACATGGGACACGATCGCCATCATGCGGGTCGGGGCCGACCGCGTGAGGAAGATAACAGCACAACAACTCCGGAAGGAGTTCGAAGACGCTGTCTTCAAGGATGGCGAAAGCGTGGACTTCTCCCTCCGCCTGAGCGGCATGCTATCACGGCTTGCGTCGCTAGGGGAGGAGATAGGAGAAGAGAGGGCCGTGGAGAAGCTCCTGCGAAGCGTTCCAGAACGCTTCCAACAGATCGTGGTGGCGATCACGACACTGCTGGACGTGTCGACCCTCACCTTGTCGGAGGTGACGGGGCGTCTCAGGGCGGCTGAGAACGCTTTCGACTCGACGCAGCGGAAGGGAGGAGTACACAACGGCCAGCTGTACCTCACTTGGGAGGAGTGGGAGGCACAGCGGAAGGAGGAGCGGTCTACCCAGTCCGCGGGTTCTTCTAAGAGGGGCGGCCGAAAGGGCCCGCCCAAGAAGAACGGAGGCAAGAAGGGAGGTTTCGGAAAGGATATTCCACGGGACCAGTGCAGGAAGTGCGGGAAGAAGGGCCACTGGGCCAGGGAGTGTCGGTCGAAGACTAAGGAGGAGCCGCAACAGCAGGCTTTCGTGGCAAAGGCGGAGGAGGAGGGCGCCTTGTTTATGACAAGGGTGGCCTCAGTACAGGAGGAGCCTGTACAGGAACGTCCTATGCGCCCACTGGAGATAGTGGAGGGACGTGTCTTCGCTCACCGCAGCAACGACGACGACTTTGACGACACTCGTTGGTACCTCGACACGGGCGCGACCAACCACATGACGGGTTCGCGCGCCGTCTTCTCCGAGCTTGACGAAAACGTCGTCGGAACCATCAAGTTCGGCGATAATTCCGTCGTGCGTATCCAGGGGAAGGGTACGGTCCTATTCGCCGTCAAGACGGGTGAGCACAGGAGGCTCACCGGCGTCTACCTCATCCCATGCCTCACCACCAACCTCATCAGCGTCGGCCAGCTGGATGAGGATGGCTACAACATCACGGTGCAAGGAGGAGTGATGCACATACGGGATGAGCAGCAGCGTCTCCTCACACGAGTTCAGCGCGACGACAGCAAGCTGTACTCCATCAGGCTCAACATCACACGTCTGGTTTGCCTAACCGCGAGGCGTGATGATGTTGCGTGGCGTTGGCACGAACGATACGGACATGTCGGCTTCCAAGCGCTTCGGAAGTTGGCACGAGAGGAGATGGTGCTCGGGCTTCCGCAAATTGATCATGTCGATCAATTGTGCGAAGCTTGCTTGGTCGGGAAGCAGAGGCGCTCCAGCTTCCCCAAGCAAGCTCGGCGGCGCGCGGAGGGCGCGCTCGACCTTGTCCACAGCGACATCTGCGGGCCTATCACGCCGACGACTCCAGGTGGCAAGAAGATGTTCTTGTTGCTTGTGGATGACATGAGCCGCTATATGTGGCTCTATCTTCTAGCAACCAAGGACAAGGCACCAGACTTAATTCAGCAATTCAAGGCGACAGCTGAATTAGAGTTCGGGAGGAGGCTGAAGCTACTCCGTACTGATCGCAGAGGGGAGTTCACCTCACAGGAGTTCGGCGAGTACTGCGCGCAACATGGAGTACAACGTCAGCTCACAGCCCCATATACGCCGCAACAAAACGGGGTTGTGGAGCGGTGCAACCAGACGGTGGTCGGCATGGCGAGGAGCATGTTGAAGGCGAAGGGTATGCCCGGGATATTTTGGGGTGAGGCAGTTATCACAACTGTCTATATCCTGAATCGATCCCCTACCCGCGGCCTCGACGGGAAGACACCATATGAAGCTTGGCATGGAGAGCGACCAGCCGTCAATTATTTCCGAACTTTTGGGTGTGTGGGGCATGTCAAGAACACGCGCCCCAACCTGAAAAAGTTGGAAGACCGAAGTACTCCGATGATTTTTCTTGGCTATGTTGCAGGGACGAAGGGATATCGGATGTATAATCCGGCTGATGGGCGTCCACACATATCACGTGACGTGATACTCGACGAGGCGGCCAAGTGGGACTGGGGAGAAGGAGCAGGAGAAGAGGACTACACCGCCTTCCACGTCGACTCCTTAGGTCCAGCAGGTGCTGGACCTGCTGTTTCAGCACCCGGAGTGGTGCTGCAGGGTCCGGAGGGGCCGAACAGCACCCCTGCAGTGCCCAGGAGGGGCACAGAAGGGTCTGTACAGACCCTAGGAGTTCCTACGCCAGCCTCTAGACCTGCTGGAGAGGGTCCAGCACCTGCAGCGTCGCCCCAAGGGCCCCTGCATAGGCTGTCCAACGCAAATCAGGGCTGGGACAGTCCTGCACGGGGGTCAGCAGCAGCGGGGGATTCCGAGACTGAAGATTCCAACACCTTCGTCACGCCCTGGCACCCTCCACGGCCCATCCGCTTCGCCACGCCGCCGACGGACGTCGGCAGCAACGTCGACGCCTACCACGACGACAACGCTGCACTTCGGTTCCGCACGATGCGCAACGTGCTGGGAACCCTCACCCCTCCTGGGCGTCCACCACGCCCACTGAGTCTGGAGGAGGGGGAGCTTATGTTCACCACCGCGGAGGAGCCTACGTCGTTCGCCGACGCCGAGGAACACCCTTGCTGGAGACGGGCCATGGTTGAGATGGAGTCCATTGAAGAAAACAAGACATGGCAGCTTGTTGACCTTCCTGCAGGACACAAACCCATTGGCCTCAAATGGGTGTTCAAGGTGAAGAGGGATGAGCATGGAGAGGTGGTGAAGCACAAGGCTCGTTTGGTGGCGAAAGGCTATGTCCAACGGCAAGGAATAGACTTTGACGAGGTATTTGCTCCTGTTGCTCGTCTAGAGTCTATTCGCTTGCTCCTTGCAGTTGCTGCACACAAGGGGTGGGAGGTACACCACATGGACGTGAAGAGCGCCTTCCTGAACGGCGACTTGATGGAGGAGGTGTACGTCTCCCAACCCGCTGGCTTCATCATCGACGGAGCCGAACACAAGGTGTATCGGCTCAAGAAAGCTTTATATGGACTTCGTCAGGCGCCCAGGGCCTGGAATGCCAAGCTCAACGATAGCTTGCTCTCGCTTTGTTTCCAGAAGAGTACGAGCGAGCACGAGATTTATTTCCGTGGGGCTGAAGATGAGAAGCTCATCGTCGGTGTGTACGTCGACGATCTTGTGATCACAGGAGGAGGCGATCTCAAGAAGTTCAAAGGGGATATGATGAAGAGGTTCAAGATGAGCGACTTGGGTCTCTTGTCATGTTATCTTGGCCTGGAGGTGCGGCAAACTGATGCAGGGATAAGCGTTGGGCAGGCGGCCTACGCTTCCAAACTTGTCTCTAAAGCTGGCCTGGAAGGATGCAATCCCTGTGCATTTCCCATGGAGCAAGGCCTCAAGCTTTATAAGACAAGTGATAGCCCGTTGGTGCATGCAACGGACTATAGGAGCTTGGTTGGAGGGCTGCGATACTTTGGTGAACACACGTCCCGATCTTGCCTACTCGGTCGGTACGTGAGTCGGTTTCTGGAGGAGCCCAAGGAGGATCACTTTGTAGCAGTCAAACGCATTGTACGCTACATAGCCGGTACAATCAACTATGGAGTCTTCTATGCAAGAGGAGGAGACATGGAGCTTATTGGGTACTCGGATAGTGACTATGCGGGAGACGTGGAGGACCGCAAGAGCACAAGCGGGGTGCTGTTTTGTCTTGGAAACAGCCCCGTTTCATGGCAGTCCTGCAAGCAGAAGGTGGTGGCCTTGTCCTCATGTGAAGCAGAGTATATCGCAGCAGCTCAAGGGGCATGTCAAGGTGTATGGATGGCACGGTTGATGGAGGACTTAGCTGAAAAATCGAAGGCGTCGGTGCTACGCGTTGATAACAAGTCAGCTATAGACTTGAGCAAGAACCCGGTACACCATGACAGGAGCAAGCACATCGATGTCAAGTACCACTACATACGGGAGTGTGTGGACAGCGGTACTATTGTGCTTGAGCAAATCTCCACTCAAGACCAGATGGCGGACATCTTGACCAAGGCTCTTGGAAGACAGAAGTTCGTGGAGATGAGAAGAAGGATCGGGATTCTAGACATGGGCCAGTGTCAGGATCAGGAGGAGAATGTGGGCTGATCTGCCCCTGGCCCAGGCCGGCCCCTCCCTGGCCCAGGGCGGCCAGAACTGGGCCAAGTGGGCTGGTCAGCCCTGGCCCAGGCCGGGCCCCCTTTCTAGAAGGTTTTTGAGTTTAATCTTCTTAGAGATAGATTAAAAGATCCTTTGTAACAGATTAGGACTCTTGTAAGGGGGGGCTATATATACAAGCCAAAAACACCCCAAATTGTGAGAGAGGTCAATACAGAAAATTTTCCTCCACTTTTCTAACCCTAGCCGCCGGCCTAGCCTCTGCCCTAGCCGCCGCACGGCTCCTGCCCTAGCCGCCGCCTCCCTCTGCAGCCCTAGCTGCCACCAGGGGCTAGAAACAGCCGCCATCCCTGTTTCCCCCTCTGTTCTGCGCCTCCATCAAAACCAGAACAGATTGGCGGCTTACCGATCTCTCCTCTGATCTGTTCTCCCAAGAACAAAATCAATCTGCTCAGTTTTCTGCACCAGAACTGTTCTTATCCTTGCTGTTATTCCTCTGTTGTTGTCTGAAGAATTTTTCTGGTCTGTCTTCAAGGAAGACAGATCGATCTGCTAGGGCAGATCGGTTTATTCAGCAAGAACAGGGACAGTTTCAGCGCCGGAATTGCAACAATGACAAGGGTGGCCTCATTACAGGAGGAGCCTGTACAGGAACGTCCTACGCGTCCACTGGAGATAGTGGAGGGACGTGTCGTCGATCACCACGGCAACGACGACGACTTTGACGACACTCATTGGTACCTCGACACGGGCGCGGCCAACCATATGACGGGTTCGCGCGCCATCTTCTCCGAGCTCGACGAAAACGTCATCGGAAGTTGGCACGAGAGGAGATGGTGCTCGGGCTTCCGCAAATTGATCACATCGATCCGGAGGGGTCGAACAACACCCCTGTAGTGCCAGCCTCTGCCTGACCAAGCAAGCCTCGCACAATTGATCGATGTGATCAATTTGCGGAAAGCCCGAGCACCATCTCGTGCCAACTTCCGAAGCGCCTAGAAGTCAACGTGTCCGTAGCCTTCGTGCCAACGCCAGGCAACATCATCACGTCTCGCGGTTTGGCAAACCGGGCGTGTGATGTTGAGTCTGACAGAGTACAACTTGCCGTCATCGTGCTGAACTTGTGTGAGGAGACGTTGCTGCTCATCCCATATGTGCATCACTCCTCCATGCACCGTGATGCTGTAGCCATCCTCATCCAGCTGGCCGACGCTGATGAGGTTGGTGGTGAGGCGCGGGATGAGGTGGACGCCGGCGAGCCTCCTGTGCTCACCCGTCTTGGCGGCGAATAGGATCGTAACCTTCCTCTAGATACACACGACGAAGTTGTCGCCGAATTTGATGGTTCTGACGACGTTTTTGTCAAGCTCGGAGAAGACGACGCGTGAACATGTCATGAGGTTGGTCGCGCCCGTGGTTGGAACGACTGTATAAAAAACCTAAATGGGTTGGACCCTTCCCCAGATCCTGCAAAAGCGGGAGCTACATTCACCGGGTTGCCCTTTTATCTTGGCTCATGCTTGGTTGTGTACCATTTATTTCTCTATACTATATTCATATGCACTTTTGCAGTTGTAATTGTTTTTTTCAACTGTCTGTTTTACCTAAGAGGGAAACAAACATTGTATATCTTTTGTGTGGCCTCAATTCATGTTGTGATGCCTTGAATGTTATTTTCCAGTTTTTTTGTTATATTGTCATGCAAATTATCTCTATTAGTCTGTTGGTAAATTTGTCTTGGACGACTTTTCGTGCTGCTTAGACCTATTGCTCGGTTATTTGTTGCACCTGTTTTTGACTGAGTAGGATTTGACAATTGTTTTATAGCTGATTTGGAACTGCTAATTTGAATGCTCTATTTGCAGGCACAATTTTCACAGATGCGTCCTGTTGCAATGCCTCCATCTGTAGGTCCTCGCATGCCCATGTTCCCACATGGTGTTCCTGGAGTTGGTCAACAGCTTTTTTATGGTCAGCCACCACCAGCCTTTATCAACCCTCAGGTAAAAACAGAACTATGGTGAATGTAGGGGGTAAAGTCATTTTATGAAATATGTGTTTAAAATATCATGAAAAAATAGATATCCCAAGTGGGCCGGACCCTTTGACGGACCCTCTGCAAGCGGGAGCTACATGCACCAGGCTGTCCTTTCTTTCTGTAACCAGTAGTGTTATTTCTTTGTTGTTTTGTGCAGGGTCCCATAAGGCGCTAGGCGGGCGGTGACCCACCGCTAGAGCCTAGGCGTGCCTAGGCGTTCCTAGGCATGCCTAGGCGTTCCTAGGCGGTGCCTAGGTGTTTTACACTAATGCAAATAATTAAAAAAATTGAAAATATAAAGGTATATTCATACCTAGGCGTTAGACACTGTAGCAATGATGAATTATAAAAACTAAAAAAATAAAGAAGATTATGTGTATGCTGCTCTGTTGGGCTGGTTTTTTCTAGCCTGCCTCTCCTTTGGCCTCAGGCCAGCCCGCCTCTCCTCTTCCTCAGGCAGCCCAGCGGCCTGCCTCCACACCACCACCGCCCCCCTCCCCACACCACCCCATTCCTCCCTTCGCCCCGGCCCCCCAATTCCTTCCGCAAGCTGAATCGACAGCAGTTCGGGCTCTCTCCTCTCCCCTTCCTTCCTCTGCTCCGGCTGCCCAGATCGACCCCGCCCCCGCGATTCCTTGCTCCGTTCACCCGGATTGGCCCCGCCCTTGCGATTCCTCGCTCCGCCCGTCCAAATCGGCCCCGCCTCCGCGTGATTCCTTCCTTCGTCGACCGGATTGGCCCTGCCCCTGACGCGATTTCTACCTTCGCCACCCAAATCAGCAGATCAGCGCCCCCCCCCCCCTCGCGCCCGCCTACCCCGCGGAGCGCCGAGGCGTGCCTAGGTGGGCGCCTCGGAACGCCTTTTGGAACGCTGGTTTTGTGTTTCAATATTAGCTTTGGCCAAGAAGACTCCGTCCCTCCTTACTGTTCATTATTTTCTTTTTGGATAGATTGTATTTGTTTTGTGATACCTGCAACGTCTACTGTTTAATTATCATCTAGCTGGAAAAAAATGTATACTGCTAATTGTATTTGTTATGTCCAATGAACTTGTTTTGATTTAAGAACTGGGTTTGTCCTGTGGACAGCTATTTACTTGTGTAATGTCATCTGTCAGTGTGCATATTGGTTTCCTTGGAGATGCTTCTGTTTCATTTTCATAGAAACAGCTGTGCAGTTTTTTGTGGCACCCCCGTAGATTTATGTGTGGGAGGGCGGGGGTCAGGCTTCCGTCATTGATATACTTTACTGTTGCTTCCCATGATTTTAAACTGTTGACGTTGGCTAGTGCAAAGTGGAACTAGCCAGCGTCAGCAACATAAAACCTGTACAGTATGTGTCTCAGATGTAACTTAATTGTTAATTCAATCATCTTGAATGTGGACAATCGTCTTTGTGTGCGTGTGTGTTGGGGGGGCATTGTTCACTGCTCACCTCTTGTAGTATCATTTCCTATTTCTTTTTGCATTTTGATGTTTGCAGTCTAGTTCATGTGTTCAAAAAGAAAAACATTCCACTGATTATCTTTCGTGTTGATATTGATATTCTATGGTCTACTCTGTGGTTAGAATTCAAATGTTTTAATATTCAGCTCTTATATCTGGCTTGAACTAAAGAACACTTTTCTGAGACTGTTCTTTGCTGTTAGTCCTTGCCTCATTCTTTGTGGACCTCCTTAATGCAAGTTTTCATATTTTTTGTTAGGCTGGATTTGGCTTCCAGCAACCCCTCATGCCTGGAATGAGGCCTGGCACCCCAATGCCAAACTTTATCATGCCTATGGTTCAGCAGGGGCAGCAACCACAGCGTCCTGCTAGTAGACGTGCTGGTGGAATGCAGCAACCCATGCCAATGGGTGGTCAGCAACAGGTGTGCAGTACAGATGGTTCAATCTGTTAATAATTTTTTTCATCCGTTCTAACTTGACCTGGGGAATACTTGAGGAGTTTTTGCCTAATTTCTCTTTATGATGCAGATGTTCCCTAGAGGTGGTCTTGGTTACCGCTATCCTATGGGACGTGGAATTCCTGATCCTGGCATGCATGGTGTTGGAGGTGCGATGCCATCTCTGTATGAGATGGGTGGTGGGATGCCTATTAGAGATGGTGCTGTGTCACAGACTGTTCCGATTGGGGCACTGGCTACTGCACTTGCAAATGCACCCCCGGATCAGCAGAGGCTGGTATGGAAGTGATTTATTTTTTGGTTCTGTGCATTGTTCTACCAAGATGGATTGTAACTTTATTATTGTTGCAGATGCTTGGTGAGAACCTGTATCCTCTTGTGGATCAGCTGGAGCAAGAGCAGGCTGCCAAGGTGACTGGCATGCTTCTGGAGATGGACCAGACTGAGGTCCTGCACCTGCTGGAGTCGCCAGACGCTCTCAAGGCCAAGGTTGCTGAAGCAATGGAGGTTCTCCGCTCTGCGCAGCACCTCCAGCAGCCCAACGCCTCCCCTGAACAGCAGCTGGCTAATCTATCGCTCAATGATGGTGTCGTTCCCAGCTAAATGGTGTTGTTTTGGACTCTTGTTGCTGGCATTTTTTTTCTACATATCGCATCCTATCTAGAGTGCAAAATGACTGTCTGTTGGAGTTTTTAGCTATATGATTAGCAAAACCAGTGGTTTAGGCTTCTTGTTGATTGGTTTTGTTGCTTGTGAGGATTGGTTATTTTGTTAAAAGTTGTATCTGTTTGTTGCCGGATTTACCTTTGCGTATGTTACGGGTTGGTTGGTTGATGCTGGTTGTCTCAGTTGTGCTCTGCTGGTTCTATGCGCTCGTTATTGCTTGGTCACGTTTTAATTAGAACCGGCCCAGCATTCTTGTGACAGTCGCATTGCCACCAGATGAACACTGTCACTTTAGTACTTAAAAATAATGGACGTTGTGCACGTCTCCAAAAACGACCAAAGTCGCTAGGTTGGTAAGCAACGAAAGAATACAGTGGAGGTGAACTGTAATTACATTATGTATACATGAATGCCTACCCTTTAGAGATGGGCATTTGGTTAATTCAGTTAAGAGAAATTTTGGGTATAAATGATTATTGTATTTAATCTAAAAAGGTCATAACTGTATAATTTGGTTATGGTTATTTTGGTTTGATTTTATAGGTAACCACATTTTAATGTGTCATATAATTTATTGGGTAAAAGTTGAGATAGATATATAACTATAACAATAAATATAAAAAATGTTATATATATGCTGGTGATGGATTAACTGTTTTTTTCCAACACTACAAGTCATGTCCCAATTGGACAGCTGTATGAGCTCTTGCTTCTTTTGAAACATGCATGACTACTTTTCTTTTTTCCCTCTTTCAGTGTTTCCCTTTTATGGATTAAAGCACTGAGTAGCTTTGTTAAGGTGAAGGAAAACAATATCCCTGCAGTAGTAGTGTAGTACATGACTTTAATTTAAATTGTATTTACCCTCAGGATTTACAAATAACACATATGATTGTATTTTTTAACTTATTAATACATTATCCCTTCTAACGTGAAATGTCCATGTTATTGTTGTATATTTGACACGGAAATTCTAGCCAGTCTAATATGGTCATGCAGCCTGCACCCGTTTCACATCCATATGGGACACTTCCTGTAATGCCTCATATGTCAATTGGGAATGGCTGGTCTTTTTCTTCGGTTCAGTATGGAATTTCAAGTTTGTCGGTTCGTTTGCTTGGTATTTCCAAATTATTTTATAGAACAGAAAATTAGTACTCCATCTACGCCTTTCAAGATATATCCAGTCCCAAGTTCGGGTTATAATAGGCTTGACGAGTCAACATCAAAACCAACCATTACTATGGATATGAAACCCAGTTTGAGATAAAAGCTTTGTAAAAGAAGGGCAAAATGACAATATATACATAAAAATAGTAATAAAGATACAAAATGGCATAAATGTGCCGGTGATAGGTGGAGATTATTAAGATTAGGTTGTACTATGAGGAATTTTTTGGTAAGGATAAATATTAGTATTATTGAGCTTTATATTTATAGCTTATAGGATAGCACAACAATGCAACAATAACAAAGTCTTTGTCTCAAGCACGTTTGAAGTAGGCTAGATATGAATCCATAAGAATGATTGGTTTTGATGCTGCCTCGCCAAGCCTATCACAACTCTCCTACTTTATCCGGGCTTGGGACCGGCTATACTTAGAAAGGCATAGCTTATAGGATAGCATAGGTTAAAATTTGGTTAATACAACATGATAACTGAATAAAATTTAGTTAACTAAAATACATAAAAATGATAATCACATTTTAACTAAAAAATTCAGTTTACCACGTATTTCGATATAATTTAATGCGGTTCGATTTGGTTTTACGATTAAGGTTTAAACATGCCCACCCCTATCACCCTTCTTGGAGAAGTTGTATCTCATGTCAACAACGATATGTGGACATACAACGAACGATTATTTGACGATCAACCATGACAATTGATACCGTTTTGGGCATTTTTGCCGTTTTCCGAATCCACCATTCGCCTCGGTCGCCATCCCGGTCCGATGCCGATTCCGTAATCTGAGTTCTCCCGCGTCGGCACCGCGCCAGTTCATTCACCAAGGTTTAGGAGATGATTCGGCAGAAGATGACTAAACTTTCTCACACTTCGGTTTTTGTCGGCGCTTCGTATTAATGGTAGGGATGAAAACGGATTGTATATTATCCGTCTGCATCAGTTTTCGAAAATATTCGATCCATATCCATTTTTGTCGAATTTTATTCGGATTCGAATATGGATTCAAATATTTGAAATCGGATATCGGATCGGATATGGTTTCAGTCAAAATCCGTCCGTTTTGTCAGATATCCATATAGGGTCGGATATATCCGAACAATATCCGAGATATATCCGACCCAACAAAAATCATAACCCCCCACGGCCCCACCCCGCAGCCAGCCACCTCCCCGACCTCGAGTGGCCGGTGGCCGAGTCTTGATTCCTCCTCCTCCCGCCCGAGCTCGACTCCCGTCCCCACTCCCAGCCGCCGCGCAGTGCCCTAGCCGCCCTCCTCGCCTCGGTTCTTGCCGCTCGTCGGTGCCGCCCCTGACTCCCCGCCGCCGCCGGCTGGTGGCCACCGCCCCATCGCCCGACCGGCCCGAAGGCCGCAGCGGCCGTTGCCCTGACCCCGACTCCCGAGCTCCCGCCGCCCCCACCGTTGCGCCGCCCCGATGCGCCGCCGCCCCCGACGCCCAGCCAGCCCCGTTGCTCCGAGCCCCCGACGCCCCGAGTTGACGGCCCACCTGCCTCAACGCTCCACCCCCGATGGCCTGTCGCCCCCGACGCCCCCTCGCCTTGCCACCCGACGGCCGTCTGCCCTGCAAGTCTGCCGCTGCTGCATCGAAGGTACGAAGCAAATTCATCTTTGCACTGTGCTATCCCAAGATTTTAAGGTGTTATTTTCTGCATATGTGATATGGCATTCTCAGCTTGCTCAACAGCAGCAGCATTATATCTTTATTTTCTGCAATTTTCATGGCTAGTGTTAACTCACTCTTGATTTCTTCAATGTCGTTTAGTCCATCAATGGAAGAGACACCCAATAACGCGTCGGCTCCGAAATCAGCCCCTACACGCCATCTTCTTTTGGGGTCCCCTCCAACACTACCGGCCGGTATAATTATTACTCATTTGTGAGAAAAATTAGTGATTTGTATGAGTGTATGACAATAAGAAAATTTTGTATGCATGAATATCTAGTGGTACTGGTAGTAGTAATGTTGCGGCATCTTCTTCAAGTGTAAATGTACTTGAAAGTGACAATGCTCAAGTTGTTGTTAGTGATAATGATGATGATGGTGATGGAAGAGCTATAAAGAAGGCTAAGAAGCACACTTCAGAAGTGTGGCAACATTTTACTAAGGAGGACAAGATTGTAATAGTCAATGGTAAGCAATATGTGTAAAAATGGGCATCTTGCAACTTTCTAAGGTGCAAGACAAAATATAGATGTGAGAGCAACATGGGAACAACTAGGTTTTGGACACATCTAAAAACTACACACAATATTGTAAAAGGTCAACAACAGCTAGCAACAGGAAAAGATCATGAAAAAGACTTGCATTATGTTCAACCCTACAAGTGTGATCCCGAGGTTAGCATAAGAAAATTCATTTTGGCAATTATCATGCACGAGTATCCTTTTAACATTGTGGACTCATTACCACGAACCTGACTTGGACCTCCCTCCTCTTGTGTTGAACGTGTCCGCACCATTCTGCATTCAGACCATTCAAACGATCAGCACATGTTGGTTTATTTCATCCAGTCTATACAATAGTAATGCGAGAATGGAATAAACAGTATGCATAACAGTCACACATATGGATAAAGTATAAACTTTATACAACATATACATCCCTGGAACGTTTCACCCGATCGAGTTCCAAAGTATTGAACTTTAGGGGTTAAAAGTTCACTTCGACCATCGTGGGTTGCCACGGGATGTTAAGTGTGTTAGTATGCATAATTTCTCGCTATTGCACTGGACCCAAACATGTACCCGCTCGAAATGATATGTTGCATGCATAAACTTTTTGACTCCAACTCGCTTTTTTACAACAGCCACTGGACGTCGAGTTGTGAAACTAAGTGTTTTGTTTGAAACACTTCAACATGGTGCTTACTGTCCAGCTTCTGGTCCAGCTGACCAGTCCGGATAATTCAACAGTTTTACCCCCTTAGAGGCAAAATCTAGACTAGAGTTCAACAACAAAGTTGTAGAACATTTCCTGTACTTTCCAACGGTGTCTTGTTTGACCCTTGGAGATTTTTCTGCAGGAAGTTGTGGTTTAAATACAGAAAATTCCAGAGAGCCTTTTGGTCTGTCCTGTTTCTGGGCAGTACCTACTCTTCTGAGATTTTCATCCATTTGGAGTGAGATTATATTCTGGAGCTCTACAGAAAAGTTGTAGAGGACTCCAAAGCCTTTCCAGAATGGTATCCCACACCTCCATTGGTTCAGCCAATCTTAAGTTATGCCCTGTTCAAGTTCAGAAAAGTTTCTGCTGAAAACAGGGGAGGTTGTTCCTAAGTTTTTGAGATTGAACCTATACTTCCAATTGACTCTTAGTTCAATATGGAAGTTCAATACCCCCTAAATGGACTCCTAAACTTCATTTCGACTCTTTTCTTTGAAAATAAACTTTTATGCAGTCTCGGTACTACGTTTCCTCACCAAAGAAAAATCCTAAACCGGTATTCCGGCATATACGTGTCAAATGGTGGAACTAAAGACGTCACTCACAAACGGTTTCTACACGTCATGCGCTAACGTGGCTAATGTACCTGTAGAAGAACACACAATAATGGTGCACACAGAGGTTTTTGACATTTCAGGCAGTTCCATATCATAGTAAAAACATACGGTCCGTATCATTGCCATACGGATCGTCCTTGAGTCAAGCCACGTCTCAAGGTACATGGTCGTGTTTTCACACCACACGACGGGGAACCCAAGTAGAGCGTGAACGGGTCGTCACGGTTGGGAATTTTATCAACCCAACGGATACCACCTACTGCCTCATGACCATTGAGGCACGCCGATGGTGAGCGCTGCATTTGGCCCTTTGAACATTGAACGTTCAAGAGTTGCATACTATCGTGTTGCTTACCACACAATGGGGTATTCTCACTTTTGCCTAAAGCACGTTGGAGATCAGCGTTTTTATATGCTCTCAGAACCATGGAAAGGTTCAGAGACTCATATTCACTACCGTGCCAAGCCACGGTATATCTTTCCATACTATTGCTCGTATGGCGAGTTACCGCCATTGGTTCGCCTGCGGTGGCGTACCTTACCTCTTACCTGACGTCGGAGCATCGTTACAGAATGTATAACACATAAGTTAGCTTTTCCACCTTAGTAACTACTACTATCATAGACCTTATGTGGGCTTAATGACTAATCCTCACTCGACTACTTCTAAATTTTCAAAATAGGCTCTTTTCAAGCGTGCTATTCCCAATGAAGCTCTGATACCACGACTGTGGGGACCACCCCGTGGTTCACCCACGCCAAGATCGCATAGGGTGGTGCCGTGCGATGCGGCACCCAACAGCACACACGAAAAGAATAAAAAACAACATACAAACTTTTATCTAATATAAAACAGCGGAAGTCTTTTTACAAAACTTATTTATACAGCGGAAGTAATATACATAAGTAGCCTCTCATCCTAACTAAGCAAAAGTGCAGCCGTCCAGCCCGGGGACGCTACACACTAGCAGCATAGAACCGGAGAATCACGGCGGCGTGCAGGGCTCCAGCTCGGCCGTGTACCCCGACGGGGGAATCGCCTCGTCCTCGGAACCTTCCTCATAACTCTCACCTGCACACAGCTCAAATATTGCAACCGTGAGCATGAAGGCTCAACAACTCTTAACCGTCAACCCTAGGCATGGAACTCTACATGCAAGGATGTGTAAGATAGGAAAAAGGACTTTGCAATAAAGACACACCTACATATTGATCCTTACTTTCAGTTTTATAGCAACAGTTTAATGAGCCTTAGGCAGCCCTCACATCAGAAGTCCACAATCAAACAAGAAATGTTTTCCTCTGATGTGGTGATGCCCAAAGTGGAATATAAACTTAATTAGCTCTATAACTACAGCATACAAGGTTTCACAACATTAATAGTTCGATACAGCATATTCAGTTGGCTTATTTCACTTCTTACTACATCACAGCGCAGTGAACAAGCGGGAACTCAAATAACCGCAAGGGATGGTGATTGCAATCAAGACACACCCGGATAACACGTCACATACACCCACTTTCAGAAGCGTGATTCCACACCCCTTCCTACTCTGTTGTATGCAACAACCTTTCAAAGACAACCCAAATGCCGAAACGGTCCATCCGTAACGGGCAGGAGGTCCCCGCGTGGAACGTGACTGTGCCCACCGGCAGATTTACACCTTGCTACCCTCAACCCACTCCTATTTACGGTTGGGTAAGCCTCGGCACCCAGGTTAACCAATTACATCGGTTTCCTGGTTCCCATATGCCAGTATGCATCCGGTACTGTTCGATACTTGTCCAGCAGGGCCGCACACGGACGGTCCTCAACCGACGCCAACAGGGCTACGCACGTGAGACCTCTGCTCACTGCATCCTATCCCCCCTGCTGGGTCTCATTTTCACAGCTCAAGCCATTTTCTACCTCTTTTCATTCCGTGTGATAAGTACTATCTCGCGAGTAGCTTCCAACCACTCGACTTCTACCGGATCATAAACATTAGCATGGCATTCTCTACTCGTCGAGTTTGTAAACTACCCAACCCTTTATAGGAGTTAAAAAGGATATGCAAGTGGGGTTTCAATCACCCTAACTCTAATGCATACATTTCAACTTAGAAATAAGTGATACAAATGGAAAAAACTTTATAAAAGGTACTTAAGTGCAAACCGGGGCTTGCCTGGTCGCGAGTTAAATGGGAAGTCAGCTTCTGGTGGGAGGACATCCAAGCGCTCCGGTGCGTCCTCAACTTCGGTCACTATTATGAAATGTAACAAAATATATGTGTAAGCATTAAGGACTTATAAGAATTGAACTTCTATTCATAGCTACTGCTATTTAGGATCCTTAATTGGCTTTGGGATTTTTACAGTGGATACTAGACTCTCTGAGGATGATCTGAGCAAAATTTGGAGAAATGTCATTGCAGATTGTGGCCTCCAAAATAGCCACAAGCACAAGGCTTCTCTTAATTTTTGAGCCTAGATCAGGAGCTTTGACATAGCTAATAGTGTAAGATCTGAGTAGGGTAAGTCTCCATGGTTCTAACAAAATTTGTTTCACCATTTTTGGAGCTACCATCAGAGAGATATGAATTTTTGAAGTTGGGCAGGAGTTCTGAAAAGTTTCTGTTTAAATTTGACTTTCCAGTTAAAGGCTGAACTTGGGAAGGCAGTTTAGCCTAGCAAATGAACTCCAATGAAGCCCAAATTTTTACTGAAGATTAGTAACTAGGACAAGGATAAGCTGCCCAAATTCGAGGATGTTTCATAAAGAATTGCTCCTGTAATAAATCCCTAAAGGATTTAATAAAAACAATTCTACAGAAATCCCTGGGCATTTTCATAGAAAGCAAATTGTTCCCCTGTGAAGTACTCCTCCTAAGGATTCCAATAAAATTGGTCCCACCTTTTTTGGAGTTTTCTACACAAAGTTATGGGTCTCCAAAGTTTGAACTGTATTAGGAGTCTGGAAATGTTCAAATTCTGTCTGTGGGCCCCACCCGTCAGCTCTCTCTTCTTCCTCGCGGCAAACAGAGGAGCCCGCAGCGCTGCTCCGGCGAGGTTGGCGGGAAGGGCTTTCCCGGCCATCTCCCGGGCCCAAACTGGCCGCTCCTCCATTATTGACCGTGCTGAACACTCTGGGAGGGTTGCCGGCGGCCGTAGCCCACCGTAAACCACCGCGCACCGGTGACAGCAGGGTTTTGAACTCCGGCGAGGTCGGGAACCCTCATACCTCCACCAAATGATTGGTTCTCGGGCTCTAGAGCACCAGTGGAAGATGTAGGAGCTCGACAGGGAGCCTAAACTGATCGAGGACCGCTGTAACCCTATCGGCACCGTGCACCCGATGTGGTCCGGCGGTGTGCCATGATCAAGACGTGGAAATTCTCCCTCTACACCCCATATCTAGGTATAAGATCGAGGGAGGAAGTGCGCCAAGTAGTTAGGAAGCTTTGTGCACAGTTTGAATCAACGGGAACATGAATTAACGAAGAATTCGGCAAATTCCTACCTCGGAGTCAGTTGGTACCGCCTGGGAGAAAAACCCGAAATTCTTCTGCTGTGATCAACGTCCAGGGCTGCGTTTTGGGATAGAGCAGCTAGGGTCGAGGATGCACCGAGGGGCTTACTTGTTTTGGTGTGATCTTGCTCGGGGTGAGCTGTCCACGGCGAACTCTCTCGGGTTCTCAGTGTTCACCCGAGAACCGTGGCTACTTTGCCAATTTCCGGTGCAATCGAGCTCGGGAAAGGAAAGGAGAGGGGCTGGATAGCTAGAGCACTGGTGGGCGCAGCTCTTCGCCGTTGGGCACTCGAGTAACCGAGCTCAGTGGCTGTGGCGTGATCGGGAGGAAACAGCGGCGGTGTTCTGGGCGAAAGAAAGCGGCTGAGGCGCGAGTTATAGCTGAGGGATAGCGAAACAGCTCCGGTGCACCCCTTGCCGTGATCCAGCCGAGCAAACCCAGGCAGCAGGAGGTGGCACGGTGCTCTCCCTCGGGCGTGGGTTCAACCGGGAGCTGGCGCGCTCCCGCTGTTCGACCGCCGTCAGCTGAGGCGGCAGCACTTGTGTGTGGCTGACAAAGGGGTCCCACCACTCCTAATTCCTATCCAATTTTCCACTGATATTTCTCCCCCAGCAACTCAACATTTAAGGCTATACTTTCACCCCAAGTCATGGTTTAAACTTACTGAATTCAAATAGTTTGAATTCAGGTGTGAGGTTTGAATTGGGTTGGTTATTTGAATTTGAAAAGGAATTTGAATTCTCCATATTGTATTGTTCCAAAAACATAGCAAACCAACTCCAAAGTTTCTGATTTTTGGCATGGCTGCTACTTCAAATGTGAATAACACATTTGTGGAACCAAATTTGCAAATTGAGGGAATTGGAGTTTGAAACTGAATTTGAAATTCAGATTAGAGGGCTTCTCCTTTTAATCTCAAACAAATATTGAAACTCCTCCAAATTTGCTGAAATTTGGAAGGGTGAATATTTAGATTATGAAGATCCAAGTTATGAATTTAGATCTCCATGTTTGGAAGCTTTTGGGAAGTTTGAATCCTCACTTTGAACCTACACCATTATAATTCAAAGTTTTAATTCTCCTCATTTTTTCTAAGTGTACATGAGTTGAAAATTCTTTCTACCACTTTTTGGGGATTTTACAGGAGCCAATCATGGAATGATATACCTTTTGATCCACATTTGGTCCATCTTCATTTAGATCCAAGCATTTGTCGCCATGGGAGTGTTTATGGGCTTTGCTTTGTCCATTCCAAACCTCTTGAGAATATCTTGAGTGTACTTTATTTGGCTTATGAACGTCCCATCCTTTTGTTGCTTCACTTGGAATCCCAAGAAGTACCTCATCTCTCCCATCATGGACATCTCAAATCTATCTATCATAATCTTGCTAAATTCTTGACAAAAGGATTTGTTAGTTGAACCAAATATAATATCGTCAACATAGATTTGGCAAATGAAGAGATCATCATCAAAGTGTTTAGTAAACAAGGTGTAATCAGCTTTTCCGATCTTGAAGTCATTCTCAATTAAAAAATCTCTAAGGCACTCATACCAAGTTCTAGGAGCTTGTTTGAGGCCATAGAGAGCCTTACGCAGTTTGAACACATAGTCGGGGTGCTCTCGATCTTCAAAACCGGGTGGTTGCTCCACGTACACCTCCTCCTTGATCGGTCTGTTGAGAAAGGCGCTTTTCACGTCCATTTGATAAAGCTTGAAATCATGGTGAGTAGCATATGCAAGTAATATACAAATCGATTCAAGCCTAGCTATGGGAGCAAAAGTCTCATCGAAATCTAAACCTTCGACTTGTGAGTACCCTTTTGCCACAAGTCATGCCTTGTTCCTTGTTACCACTCCATGTTCGTCTTGCTTGTTGCGGAATACCCATTTAGTGCCAACAACGTTGGACTTGGGTCTTTCAACAAGCTCCCACACTTTGTTTCTTTTGAAGTTGTTCAATTCTTCTTGCATCGCCATCACCCAATCCGGATCTTTTAATGCATCCTCAACCCTGTATGGTTCCAAAGAAGATACAAAGGAATAGTGTTCACAAAAATTAGCTATGCGAGATTGAGTTATTACTCCCTTTCGGATGTCACCGATTATGTTATCAACGTGGTGATCTCTTTGGATGCTTTGGTGTACTCTTGGACATGGCACTTGTGGTCTTGAATCTTCATTATCATCTTCTTCTCCCCCTGGATAGTTGCCCTCATTGATGTTTTGGTCTTCTTAATTTTCTTGAGGTTGATCTTCTATGGAAGCTCCCCCTTGATCATTTTCCACCACCTGTGGTTCATTTTCTTCCTTCGCATATGAAGGTGGCACTTTTGGTCGAACATCGTCCAATGCCATCCTTCTCAATGCTTGACATGGAGCTTCTTCTTGATCTAGCACACACTGATCAACTTGCTCTTCTTGAGAGCCGTTAGTTTCATCGAACACTACGTCACGTGCTACTTCAACAAGTCCAGAGGTTTTGTTGAAGACACGATAAGCATAGGAGTTTGAATCATAGCCAAGTAAGAAACCTTCATCGGACTTCGAAGCAAACTTTGAAGCCCTTGGCTTCTTGTTTAAAATATAACATTTTGAACCAAAAACTCGAAAATATGAAATATTTGGCTTGTTACCCGTGAGTAGTTCGTAAGAGGTTTTCTTGAGCAACCGATGAGATATAGTCGATTTATGGCATGACAAGCGGTGTTAACCGCTTAAGCCCAAAACTTGTCCGAAGTCTTGTACTCATCGAGCATTTTCTTCGACATCTCAATGAGAGTTTTGTTCTTCCTTTCGGCTACTCCGTTTTGTTGAGGAGTATATGGTGCTGAAATTTCGTGCTTTATCCCTTCTTCGTCTAGATACTCCTCAACTTGTGTGTTCTTGAATTCTGTCCCATTGTCGCTTCGTATGTTCTTGATATTCAATGAGAATTCATTTTGGGCACACTTGATGAACTTCTTGAGGGTTGCTTGAGTTTCTGTCTTATCATGCAAAAGGAAAACCCACGTGAAGCGTGAAAAATCATCAACAATGACTAGACCGTATTTATTACCACCGATGCTTATGTAAGCAATTGGACCAAACAGATCCATGTGAAGGAGCTCAAGCGGTCTTGTTGTAGTCATAACATTCTTCGCGGGATGGGGTACTCCTACTTGCTTCCCTGCTTGGCACGCTCTAAACGGCCGGTACCAAGCACTTTTCCTTGACTATTATCACCAAAATAAATGCCTTCGTTTGGGTCTTCATTTTCTTCATATTCCATAAACATTCTTCTTTCTCCGGTCATATGATTGGTGCATCCACTATCTAGCACCCATTTTGCTCCACCGGATGAGTAAGTCTGCAAAAACAATTTATGCCTTGGTCTTAGGTACCCAAGCTTGCTTGGGTACTTTGAGGTTAGTCACAAGTGATTTGGGCACCCACACATGAGACTTGGTGTTCCCATGGCGTGGCCCAACATATTTAGCATAAACTCTTCCAAGATTACTTTTTATAAGTGCATATGAGGCATCAAAGGTTCTAAATAGAAGTTGTTGTTCATATGTGTTCACATTGTTAAATTTATCAACATTACTAAGCTTTATAGCTTGAGAGTAGTTTCCCTTGACAAAGGCAATGCAACCCTTGTTATTCTTGTGGCTTCTAGCGTTGTGCTTTTCACCATTAGAATATCTAATGCCATATTTGACATTAGGCGGTCTTGTGACCGAGTATACACTGCATGCATACTTGATCTTCTCTTTGTCAAATATGCCACTTTGAGAAGATTGCTTGTCCTTTGTCAAGTTTGGCTTTTTCTTCATATTAGTGTCACTTTTGGCACAGGTGCAAGTAATACTAGTTTTAGACTTTATGTGTTGAGAAGGTGATCTAGAAGTTGATGAAGAACCACTTTGCTTGAGTGACTCAACTTGTCCCTCAAGGATCTTGTTAACTTTGGTTAAGTTAGCAAGTTCATCCTTGATGGTGGTGTTTGAGTCTTTTAACTTCAAGCAAGTTTCCTTGCTTGAAGCTAATTCAAGCTCTAGTGATTTATTTTGTTCCTTTTCAAGTTCAAGAAGGTTTTCAATCTCAAGATATTCCTCCTTTTGGGAGATGATCATATCTTCCTGACAATCGACTAACTTCTCCATATCAACAAGCTTATGAAGTAGAAATTTCATTTTAGCAGCTGTCTTTTTGTCTAAACCCCTAAGCATATATTCATCTTCATCACTGCTACCATCCTCACTATAATTATCACTGTCACTAGTAAAAGAATGCGAGAAGAAAGATTTAGTTGGTACCTTTCTTTTACCTTCCTTTGCCATTAGACAAGTGTTGTCGGTATCCTTCCATGCGCCCATGGTTGGGAACAGAGTGGATTTCTTGGTAGTCTTCTTTATGGCTATGGTGGCCATCTCCTCTTCTTCTTCGGATGAAGATTCGTCATTGGAGTCCCACTCCTTCCCTAGATGCGCTTGGCCATAATGCTTCTTCTTCTTGAACATTTTCTTTGGTTGAGGCTTGTTGTCTTTTGTCTTCTTCTTGTTTTCATCATATGGACAATCTACTATGAAGTGATCATATTCTCCGCAGTTATACCACACCCGTATCATCTTGGGTCTTTGTTTGTCCCTTTGTATTCCTTCATTTGAGCTGCTACCCTTTCTTCTTCTCATCATTTTCTTGAACTTCTTCATGAACAAGATCATGTCTTCTTCATTGATATCACTACTTTCATCATCGCTGTCGTCTTCTCCATAAGCTTCTCGAGCTTCCTTTGATACAGGTTTACAAGTTGACTTCAAAGGAACTCCTTTCTTCTTTGCCGAGGTGAGATCGACAATTTCCTTAACATGCTTGGCTTGCTTCTCCATCATCTCAAAGTTGATGATCTTGCCAAGAAGTTCGTCTGGGGTCATTTTCCGGTACCCGGGGCTTTCTCTAATCATAGAGCAAAGAGTTACGTTGCGAGGCATGAATGCTCTGAGAATGAACTTCACGACCTCATGATCATTCCACTTCTTGCAGCCATAAGCTCGGACTTTGTTGATAAGATTCTTTAGTCGATTGTACATATCTTGTAGTGGTTTATCTTCTTCTATTGTGAATCCTCCCAATTCACCTTCAACCATTTCTATCTTGGCTTCGCGTACGTGACGGTCACCTTCATGTGCAGTTTGTAGTGTGTCCCATATCTCCTTGGCAATTTCGAGTCCATCCACCTTGGTGAACTCGTCTCGGCTTAGTGATGACGTGATCACAGCCGCAGCTTGAGCATTCCAATGAATGGCTTGTTCTTGGCTTGGGGTCAGCTCTTCATCATCATCCGGGATATCTATCCCTGTACACACTATGTGCCACAAACTTGGGTTAAGAGATATAAGATGCATTTTCATGTTTTGTCTCCACATTGAATAATCATTGCCATCAAAGTAAGGTGCTTTCCCTAGGGGAATTGATAGGTAATGATTATTGTTAGAATTCAAACGCTCATAATCAAAAGGATATTGGGAGTAGTCTGTGTGACTACCCCCTTTCTTCTTCTTTTCATCATCGGTATTCTTCTTCCCTTTTGGGGCGGTTGCCTTCTTCCGTAGAAGAGCCTTGAGTTGAAGCACCTCCTCATCATCGTCCTCACTGTCTTGAATGGCGTCGAGTAGCTTCTTTAGCTTTTGAGTCCTTTCATCATTACTCTTTTCGTCGTTGATATTCTTGTGTACATCCTTGACGTCCATATCGTCTCTTCAAACGGTGAGTCTCTTTTGAAGAGTTTGGCTCTGATACCAATTGAATGTAGCCTAGAGAGGGGGGTGAATAGGCTTTTTGACGCTTTGTTGAAACCTGAAACACTTAGTAGGTTTATCAAATACAGGGAAATCGGACTAGTCCGGTAGAGTGCGGACTAGTTTGTTTTCTTCTCAGAGAAAAATCGGACTAGTCTGGTGTCGTGTGGACTAGTCCGGTATGCGTGGACTAGAACGATCAAGATTGGTCAATGTTCACCTCTAGTACTCTATGCAGCAGAAATTAATTGATAACTTAGGTGTATTGCAACAGTGATACAATGAATGAAAAGAATCAACTTTGATTTTAATGTTTGAACGTGGATTTCAAAGGATTGATTAAACACTAGAATATGATGAACAATTAATGAACAAGAGTAGGAGACAAGTGTTTATCCCGAGGTTCGATTCCACGAAGGAAATCTATGTCTCCGTTGAGGAATCCACTAAGGACCAGGTCTTCTCCAACCCTACCCTCGTTGAATCGCCACAAAGGCCGATTCTCTTCCACTTATCACAAAGGGGAATAAATTGTTCAAGGGGCCTTCTCACAAGTTGAGGGCTCCCCAAAAGTTACAATGAATGAACACAACCAAACACACTCAACAGATGAACAATTACCAACCAAGAGTGTGCGAGAGATCAAACCCAAGAGATCAAGATGTGTAGAACAAGTCTCTCCTTTGATCAATTGCTAATCCCCAGAGAATTGATCCTTTTTGGGTTAGAATGTGTGGAGAGATGTGAATTTTGGGCTCTTGGGAGGTGTGACGGCGCAGGGGGTCGAAGAGTTATGGTGGTATGGCCATACACCTCTTTTTATAGTAGGGTTTCCAATGGTTACGTTAGGGTTTGCGATGTCTGGACTAGTCCGTGGTTGACTCCGGACTAGTCCAGTGTGCGGTGTGTAGAAAACCCTATGTGTTGTGAGATATCGGACTTGTCCGTAGTAGTGCGGACTAGTCCGATGTCTATCCAGAGACAAAATCGGACTTGTCCAGATGATATCGGACTAGTCCGTTTTCTGGTCAGAAAGGAAATCGGACTAGTCCGGTTGATATCGGACTAGTCTGCACATGCTGAAATTGTGCAGTTAGTTTGATGTCTTCCACTTGAGCTCTTGGGGTGTGTTTCTCCAACACACTCTATACTAAGTGATCTAATCTTTTCAGTTCTTGAGCTCTTATCAATTTTGATCCTCCTTCTCCTTTCTTTTTGCGCTTTCTTCCTAATTTCTTTGAGAACCTGCGCCCATCTCAATAATTTTGTTAGGGTCTCATTTGTTTGTCATAAATCAACCAAAACCCACAAGGGATGCCTAGATGCACTTTCAGCAATGCAGGGTACAACTAGATTTTCATGGCTGAGGAAGAAACATCAAAAATGGCATTATGTTGTCCAGGATTTGTGGGACTCCTCGAGTGGATTTTGATGACTTTTGGATTGAAGAATGCAGGAGAAACTTATCAAAGAGCCATGAACTTGTTCTTTCATGACCTGCTAGGTAACATCCTTGAGATTTACATTGATGATTTATAGTCAAATTGCCTGGTTTTCAGGGACATATGTCTGATTTGAGGGTAGCCTTTGAGAAGATGAGAAAATGGTTAAATATGAACCCACTCAAGTGTGCATTCGGTGTGTCCGCTGGAAGGTTCTTGGGGTTCATTGTACACAAACATGGCATAGAAATCGACCCAAATAAGGTAGAAGCTATCAAGAAAATAGATGAGCCAACATGCAAACGAGATGTGGAAAGACTACTAGGGAAAATTTAACTACTTAAGGAGATTCATTGCTAACTTGCCTGACAAGATTGGATCCTTCATGCCTCCGTTGAAGCTTAAACACGAACAAGAGTTCACTTGGGGGCAGAGCAGAAGGAAGCTTTCGATAGGATCAAGAGTTACTTGATCAACCCTCCAGTATTGCGAGCACCAAAGATTGGACAATCCTTTAGGCTTTACGTGGCTGCTCAAGATCAAGTTATCGGAGCTGTTTTAACTGAGAACACCAAAGTAAAGAATACTCTGTAGCTTACTTAAGTAGAAGGCTGTTAGATGACGATACAAGGTACATTTTTGTTGACAAGTTTCGGCATTACATACTCCCTAGTACATATTTTGTGACAGTGTCAACATGACATTGTCAAGCATATGTTACAACAACCGTTTCTAAGTTGCAGGTTAGGTAAATGGGCATACTCTCTAGTAGAATATGACTTGGTGTATGAACCTCTTTGGAGCATGAAAGGGCAAGTCGTGGCATACTTCATCGTGGAACATAGCGTGCAACTCGAAGATGAATGTCTAGTTGAGGTATGTCCCAGGAAGCTTTTCTTTGATGGATCAGTTTGTGACAAGGGCTAGGGGGTTGGTTGTGTATTGGTTTGACCCACATGGATCATCCGCCGTCAGGCTCAACATCACATGCCCGGTTTGCCTAATCGCTTGGCGTGATGATGTTGCATGGCGTTGGCACGAACGGTACGGACACGTCGGCTTCCAGGTGCTTCGGAAGTTGGCACGAGACGAGACGGTGCTCAGGCTTTCCGCAAATTGATCACATAGATCAATTGTGCGAGGCTTCCTTGGCCGTGAAGCAGAGGCGCTCCAGCTTTCCCAAGCAAGCTCGACGGTGCGCTCGACCTCGTCCACGGCAACATCTGTGGGCCTATGATGATGACGACTCCCGACAGCAAGAATATGTTCTTGTTTCTAGTGGATGACATGAGCCGCTATATGTGGCTCTATCTCCTAGCAACCAAGGACCAGGCACCTGACTTAATTCAGCAGTTCAAGGCAACAACTGAATTACAGTCCGGGAGGAGGCTGAAGCTACTCCAAGTTGCACCTTTCCCAAGTCAGGGCGACACCGAGTTGCACCAAGGTGGGACACCTCCCAGCTTCTAGCGCAGCTCGTGGGTCATCTCAGCACCCTTATAAGCTCCTGGCGTGTTCATTTTGCCCACAAAACCAAAACCCCGTGCCCTGTTTCTCCCTCGCGCACAAACTGAGCAGCACCACCACCGTCACCTCGGTCTCGATCGTGAGCCGGCAGTTTGCATGCGAACAGAGCCCCCTGAGCAGCAAAACGGCACACAGGCTTTATCCTAGACTTCCTCGGTGAAAAGTTGAGGGGTGATCGGCCTCCCCAACCCTAGAATGGCTTCTTTAAGCAGCGACCGCACAATACCGACACTCTGGGCTCACGTGGACAGCTCTACCCGGACTCTTTCACGCCCAAGCAAACAACCCTAAAGGAGCGCCGGAACCTTGAGCTACTCTTCCCCAAACCTCAGCTCAAGCCGTGGACCATCAAGCTCCAATTCGGCGTTTTTCTCCCGACGCATACAAACGAACCTCCGGGTAAGAATTCGTCAAATTTAACCTCAATTCAAGTTCTTTGGTCACCAAATCGTGCACACGTGAGCTACACCAGCTAGTGAGTGATTCCCTTCACAACCCTAGCATGAAACCGCATGTAGTCAGCCCATTTCAAGTTTTCTCGAACACGTTCATGGCGGCACTGTGACACCCGGTTCCGAAAAATGAAACAAGTGATGCGCATGTGTGTCCAGGATGTTCATCACACATACACATGTACTTGACAAACTGAATTTCAGAGTATAACCACGTACAAATAATGTTTAAGTACTTTATTATAATAACTCAATTACCAAATCATGAATTCCTAACTTATTCTGCAGCAGAAGACTCTAATCGATAGTGGAAAAAAAACTAAAGACGGTGGGCTCCAACTTCAACTCCACAATCATGTTGACGGTAGTACGCACGCCTAGTACTCCATATGTTCCTCTAAATATTCTTCTCCTGTAGCTGAATTATATGTGGGAATGCAAGGGTGAGTACATGTCGTACTAAGCAAGTGCGGGAAAAGTATAACATGTAGCTTATAGCAAGGTAGGGAATAAACGGTTTCAGTGCAGCAAGCAAGTTTTATTTCACAATCATGATAAAAACAACAACTATCTCTAGGTGAGTTAAATCCCAACATAACCAAGTAATTCATCATCCATACCATCATAATTCATTATTTACCAAGTCTCAACTAGCCATTAGTCTTTCTCAAGTTCATCTCATATTCATAAATGCTCATGATCGACACATATTCATATAACCGAATCCAATCTCATATCCATAATCAAAACCAGTCCCAAAACAAGCCCCAATGCAATACCATAACCATACCGAATATTCATCCCAAGTTTTGCCTCTAATGATGGAAGTTGGCCAGGTGCTTGTAACCGGAAGCACGGCTATCATGATAGTTTCACACTCTGTAGACGTGGCACCACTTTACCCACAAGTTCGTGATTTCGTCACCCGTAGGCGACTAGAGAGAACCTCCATTCTTCTACTACACAACTGTGGTGTATGGCCAAGAGATCACAAAATAGCCTTTATTACAAAGGGGCTACTAGAATATACTAACCCACTGAGATTTCGCCCGCAGGCTCGAATCTCTATTCTACCACCCACGGGCCCCGTCGTGTGCCATGCAGTTCCCAGGGCAGTCCTCCTCGACTCCCATTCCCCGCGCCATCCAATGGTCCATAACAAGCTAGCAACACACCTAATTAGTCAGCTAAGACGCACCCATATTTGGCCTTGTGGTGGCACTGTTTTCCTGGCATGTGCTCGCATGAACCAGTCCTTAGATCTACGACAAGGAAACCGCCATCTCAATTAGCAATAACTACGAACCAAACTTACCTAGATCTCTCAGATTCCATGCTCATTAACATCATCATATTCTCATCATCTTTAATCTTTATGAGTGCAGTAGCTAACCAAGTTTTATTTTAGTTTTCCCATGTCCCGCAAATTAAGGGAAGCAAAAGAGAAACAACCATACCTGACTCAACAATTTTCCCAGCGACAAGGGTGGCTAATAAAGATTGTAATCTCCTACTAAAGAGTTTCCCATCAAGTTGACATGAGAATGCAATTTTCACAATCAAAACAGTTTCAAAACTTAGGTTCAACATGGTCAAGGGGCACTTGCCTTGCTCCCGTGGTTCGTGTTGCTCAAGCGTCTCGAAGTCTTGGTGCTGTAGTTCCTCGTAGACGGCCTCTTGAGCATGTCCTTCTACTCACGACCACATACATACAAATAACAGCAATCAAACGTCATGCACAAACTTTACTCAAGATGCAATGAGGTAGATGAAAGAAAATCCTATAGTGCAGCTTATAGTAATCAGTTTGCACGTGTTCTGCAAGTTTTAGTAAGATTTCATGGGGTTTTATGATGAATGAGGCTGCTGGAATTAAGTGTGGACGTGGTTATGATCTTAACTCAAGTTGTAGATCAATTCTACCGTCAAAACTTAACCGGAACATGGTCTACCCCCGTGTAGAAATTTCTGCTCGCAGGGGGTGGAGAAAAATAGGTGCGTAGCAACAGCAGCGGCGTGGTAAGTGGGGTGACGGGGACCTACCTCTCTTCTTCCTCCTCTCCTCCTTGCGGCTGGGCTTTTTCCCTTGCAATGGAAGCAGCTGGGGTTTTTGTTTGGACATTGTAGAGCTGCGGATAGGGCAGGATGTCGGGGTCTTCTTCTCCGGCAACGGCAAGGCGGGGCAGAGCTTTGATGGTGGCCAAACCTCAGCAGGGGGCGGCGACCAGGGCTTGGCAGAAGAGGGAGGGGCGGCGGCCAGGGTTTTTGGGGGCTGGGGATGGCGGCTAGTGGGAGGGTTTTATTTATAAGGGGGGAAACAGTGAAGGGAGCTAGGATTTTAGCAACTCATATATCCAAGGGCTGAGATTAAATTTGAGAAGAGGTGGGAGTTAGGGGCTGAGATTTAATCTAATATTTTTCACCAAGGGCTGAGATTATTTGGGTAAAAAAATCCCAAAAAAGGAATAGGGGGGTGGGGCAGCTAGAGTTTTCCCCCTTAGGGTGGTTCGGCCAAGGTGGGCGGCTAGGGTTTCCCCCTTAGGGTGGTGCGGCCAAAATTGGGGAGAAATTCCCCCAAATGTTGGGAAAATTCCCTAGGGGGGATTTTAGGGAAAAAATAGGGGGAATTTGGGGGGGGGGATTTGGGGAGAATTAGGGGGAAATTGGGGGAAAATTGGGCGGCCAGGTTTTATTATTTTTAATTTTTTTCTTTTTATTTCTTTTTCTTTTCTAGTTATTTTTATTACTTCCTATTTTATTTCCTTTTATTAATTTGTTTGTTTCTATATTCCTTCCTTCATTTTCTTCTTCTTTTAAATGCTTCTCTACATTAAAAATGTATGCAATACATGGTAATGAATATGAGGGTGTTACAAACCTACACCCTTAAAATGAATCTCGCCCTCGAGATTCGATCGAGTAGAGAAAAGATGAGGGGATTCTGTCTTGAGGTCTTCCTCACGCTCCCATGTAGCGCCAGCTTCCGTGTGATGGCTCTATTATACTTTGCACCAACGAATTATCTTGTTCCTTGTGACTCTTTCCTTTATACTCAAGATTTTGATGGGGTGTTCCGCGTAGGTCCTATCCTCCTAAAGTTCTAACTCATTCACTGGTACTTGTTCTCCCGGCACTCTTAGCCACTTCTTGAGCTGGGATACGTGAAATACATCGTGCACGTCGGAGAGGTGCGTTGACAGCTCTAGTTGATAGGCTACATCTCCTCGCTTGCCCAAAATCTTGAACGGCCCGATGTAGCGAGGCACTAACTTGCATTTGACGTTGAATCGCCATTGGCTTTGGATAGGCGACACCTTGAGATACACAAAGTCTCCAACTTCGAAGGTCAAACTCCTTCGCCTATTGTCCGCATAGCCTTTTTGTCGTGACTGAGCGGCCTTCAAGTTTTCACGTATTGTTTGGACTTGCTTCTCGGCTTCCTGCAGCACTTCAGGTCCAAACACTTGATTTTCTCCTGTCTCATTCCTGAACAGGGGTGTTCTACACCGTCTACCGTATAGTGCCTCGAAAGGTGACATTTTCAGGCTGGCTTGATAACTATTGTTGTATGAGAATTCAGCATGCGACAAGCTCTTATCCCGACTACGCCCATGTTTCAAGGCGCAAGATCTCATCATGTCTTCCAATATCTGATTCGTTCTCTCAGTTTGCCCATCGGTTTGTGGGTGATACGCAGAGCATAAATTCAATCGTGTACCCATGGCTTCATGCAGCTTCTTCCAGAACCTAGAGGTAAATTAAGAACCCCGATCTGAAACTATCCTCTTCGGAACTCCATGATGACATACTATTTGCTCCATATACAGCTCAGCTAATTGCGCCACGGTGTACTTGGTCCTAACAGGAATGAAGTGGGCTGATTTCATCAGTCGGTCCACGATAACCCAAAAAAAGTCATAACCTGACAGAGTACGTGTCAATCAGACTATGAAATCCATGCCGATTTCTTCCCACTTTCACTCGGGAACTTTCAAAGGCTGCAATAATTCAGCGGGTCTCTGATGCTCGGCATTCACTCGTTGGCACGTGTCGCATAGGGCAACATATTCAGCAATGTCCCTATTCATGCCATCCCACCAATAACAAGTTTTCAAGTCCTTATACATCTTTGTACAGCTGGGATGTATGGAAAAAGGCGAGTCGTGTGCCTCCTTTAGTATCGCATCGTGGATGTGCTTCACGTTAGGTACACAAATCATTTTTCCTAACCAAAGCGTGTCACTCTCGTCTTCCTTGAAATCCTTCTCTCTCCCTTGTCGGATTCTTCCCTTAATTTCCTTTATCTCCTCATCCGTTGCTTATCCCTCTCGTATCTCTTGTTCCAGTGTTGAGTTTAGTTCTATCACCTCCATCACATTTAAGAACCCGAGAAATAATCGTTCAAACTCCTTACGTAGTTCGGGTGATAGCTCCTAAACCGTGAGTTGGTGACATGCTCCCTTTCGGCTCAATGCATCCGCTACTACATTGGCCTTCCCGGAGTGATAGTTGATTCCAACATCATAATCCTTGATGAGCTCTAACCATCAGTGTTGCCTCAAATTCAGATTCGTTTGCGTGAATATATATTTGAGGCTTTTGTGATCCGTATAAATCTCACATCGGTGACCGAATACATAATGCCTCCAAAGCTTCAAGGCATGTACCACTGCTGCGAGTTCCAGATCATGCAGAGGTTAATCCATCTCATGTTTCTTTAATTGCCTCGATGAATAGGCTACCACTTAGCCTTCTTGCATAAGGACACATCCAAGTCCCTGTCTTGTGGTGTCACAGTATATATCAAAGCTTTTCCTCATGTACGGCAATAGCAAAACCATGGCCGTTGTCAATCTCTTATTTAACTCCTCAAAGCTGTCTTGACACGCTTGTGTCCACTGAAATACTTCCCTTTCATCAGCAATTCAGTCATCGGCTTCACTATTTTGGAGAAATCCTTGATGAACCGGTGGTAATATCCAGCCATCCCAAGGAAACTCCAAATGTCCCTCACATTCTGCGGTTGGTTGTGAGGGCCCACCGTCCCGGTTCACTGGGACGGGGTACCTCGCCCGGGAATCGCATTGGGTGGTGCCGTGCGATGCGGCACCCAACAGCACACATAATAAAGCATCATATTACATAAACAAGCGGAAGCTTACAAAGTGTTAATTTTACAATTACTTCTCAAAATAATCTACAGCGGAAGACTATTACAACTCACGTCTCATACCTATGCTAAGCAACGGAGAAGGTGTCCAGCCCGCAGACCCTTCTCGCTAGCAACACTATCACAATAGCAGCGGCAGGGGTTGCCATGAGTTCACCACTCGGGGAATTCCGAGTCTCATCGTGCACCCGTACATATCAGCCTACAGTTCTCACCTGCAAAACAACTTATGCAGTATCTGTGAGCACGAAGCTCAGCAAGACTGACCCGTCACCCTAGTCATGAAACTCTACATGCTAAAATAGAGGGCTGAATATAGAAGTTTGCACAAAAGATAAACTTGAGCTAAAGGAGAGTCCTTACTTCCAGTTTTTTTAAGCAACTTTTATAGCCCTCGGGCAATTTACATCGAGACTCCACAATCAAACAAGAAACGCTTCATCTCGATGTCACTTGCCCGAGGTGAAAGTAACTTTAGTGAGCTACCCTAGACTCATACTGACCTTGCGCCATCAACGTATAGACTCCACAATCAAACGAGAAACGCTTTGCCTCGACGCTACTAGCCCAAGGTGGAAAATAAATTTAGTGAAGGTTTGATCGTTCCTCATATCCATTATGAGGATTACTCATACAGCATAATAAACGTTTCCCGGTTTATTACTACGTCACGACTCAGTGTACAAGTATGCTCACTACCGCGAGCGACGGTGATTGCAATCAAAAACACCCGGCTGACACGACACGTACACCCGTACTTGATGTTGCACACAGCAACCATCACTGACATCATACGTGGCAACCTTTCACACGACACCCAAATGTCGAACCGGTCCCACCGACTGAGATTAAGTCTTTCTACGGCAAACCCTCATAGAGCCGACTTCTCTATGCTTTCAGCATCGGCATCAGACGGTGAGGTATGCCTCGACACCCGGGTTAACATGTTACATCGGTTTCCTGGGTCCCATATAGCCAGTATGCATCCGGTACACAACTGAAACTTGTCCAGCGGGGCCGCACGCGAGAACGGGCCTTAAACGACTAAGACATATACTAGGTTCACATGACCACGTCCTTGAGCCTTCCATCCACTGCCCGGTCTCCATTCCCAACTATGAGGATCAATTCCCAACTCTTCTGATTGACCCCCCTTAACCCCGTTTCACGAGTAGGAAACTGCCCACTCAAGTTTTGCTTCTTTTAATCCACTTTTGTTAATTTGAGATCAGCAGTTATAATCAATTTATAACCTACTCTACATTATACTCCGGGATTTTCTGGGTCATGCATTTGGAGTGCCATACCACCTAGACTTAATGCAATAGATAAAATGCTAGACGTATAAAGTGAATACAAATGAAAACTTGTAAGTTTGATGCAAACCGGGGCTTGCCTTTGTTTTGCAAGGAACTAATATATATATCTCAGTTAGTGAAGACCACTTGGCTTGAGCTCTTGCCTCCCTCCTTTGATCTCTACTCCGACGACTTCAAGTTCTTCACATAGATACTACACGTAATGAATATGCACATATGTTTAATTGTAAAGACTTTGCTACAAGTTCTAATAACAAGTTTTTAAAAAAACTGGAACCCTGTTTAAGAATTTAAAAATGAAACTGGTGCTAATGGTTTGGGTTTGGATCTAAGCACATGATTAAGTGCTAAGTGGTTTCCCCCCTTCTATATTGATCACCTAAAGAGGTTAAATAGAACAGGGGTGATCCAGAGCTCCAATGGAGCTGAGAATTTTCATGTGAGTTTCCTTGAGTGGTTTGTTCAGAACAAATTTCTAAGCAATTAAGCAAATAAGAATTAATTCTGAGATAACACCCATGTTCATGCCAAACTTAGTGAACTATAATTTCAATTATAGTTCATATAGCTTGCATGAATTTTCCTAGGATTTTTGGAGCTAAGAATCTCCCATAAATGAATTTCCAAGTTTTGGAATTTCTCGGAAAATGTTTCTGTATTCAATTGAACACAGCAACTTCAAATCTAAATTGCCCTGAGCAAATCCACTCCAATTGAGCTGAAATTTTTACAGGGGTTTACTAACATCCTTGCGAATATTTTGGCAAAATTTGAGGATTTTTGGATTAACCAAAACTCCCTCACAAATTCTTTTGCTGAAAAGATTTAAAGAATTTTCCAGAATTAATTAATGAGTTTTATATAAATTGGGTTTCATATTTGGACAGTAATCTATTAGGGGAATCCAAAAAAATTTGTTTCACAATTTTTGGATTCTCCTACCCAGAGTTGTGGCCCTCCAAAGTTTAAACTGAAAACTGAAAATCCCAAAATGCTCAAATGTCTGCCAGTGGGTCCCACCCGGCAGACCTTCTTCTTCCTCTCGCCAAACAGGGGCCGCGGCGGCGCCCTCCGGAGAACGTCGCCGGAATGGCTTTCCCGGTCATCTCCCGACCTCAGACTCCCCCCCCCCCCCCCCGTAATTTGTGGCGCTGAACTTGTCTACGGCGTTGCCGGCGGCCATAGATCGCCGGAAAGGGATGCGCGGCGGCGGCAGTGGCCGCTAGGGTTCCGGTGAGCTCGTAAATCGCCTACACCGCATCAAAACGGTCGGGAATTGCTCGGAGAGTACCGTGGAAGCTTGAGAATGTCGGAAATGGGCGCCAAACCTCGTGAAAAGGCCGGCAGCATAGAGCTCCACGGTGACCCGAGACGATTTCTTCATGGCGGCACGAAAAATAACTATAACTCGGTCGATCCTAGGTGTTTTCGCTCGGTTCTTCTTTGAGGATGACCGCTAAGAGGTATAGAGGATGTGTGTAAGCTCGCCCGAGCTTAGGTGGACTGTGCCGCTAGAATTTTTGGGTAGACCGACCCCTAACCCCATGCACCATGTTTCGGGAACTTTGGAAATTCTCTATGCTCGGTCGATCAAATGCTACACGGTTTGCAGCTACACGAACTAGGGATCATGGTGCACCTTTTTCATGTTGAGGAGGGATTGTGAAAAGAGCCGTAGCTCGCTGTCCACGGTGACCCGACTTGGCTTCCGCCGGTGAGCTTTGTTCCTTGGCGCCAGTTGCTGAATTGCGCGCGCCACAGGCTAGGAGCTTCGGCGTTGTGGGGCTGGCTTGGTAGAGCATGCACGGGCACTGGTTTTCTGTGTTGCCGGTGCTAGCACCCGTCGCTCGGCTGGGGCTGGCGATCGGAAAAACACAGCGCGGCGGTGAGCTCCGGTTCTGTTCGTGCGTGAGAAAAACAGCGACAGTGCGATCGAGCGAGGGAGGCAGCGTGCTTCGGTTGGCTCCGGGTGTTAAGATCAGGCCGGTGTGAATTGGAGCAGGAGGTGGAGCCTTGGGCGGTGGAGCAGCCGCTCGGTGTCACCCGGGGTCAAGGCCTCGGTGGAGTGAGGAACAGAGAGAAAAGACTTAGGGGTTAAGTCTACTCACCCCTATGACATGTGGGCCCCACTAGTCAGTACCCCTTATCCTCAAAAGATCTCCAAAACTTGTCAAGTGATCAATTCAAATGTTTGGAGTTGGATAATGAGCTGCATTTGGATAGTTGGACAAATTTCATTCAAATTCAAATGCATATTTGAATTCTTTGCACATTTAACTCCATTTGGATAAATGGGTAGCAAACCTTTTCAAAATTTAATGAAACTTTGCCCAACCACTAATTTGGACCCAAGGAATCCAAAGATGCAACTTGATTCTTGTGTTAGTGTAAAAGCCCAAGAAAAGGGACTTGCAAAAACTTTTCTTCAGCTCACAACACCACAGTTTTTATTGTGAATATCTTAGGAAATATTGTGAAGAGCAAGTAACCTCCATCAAAAGAGTGATTAGAGGGGAAAGCCTTCACTTTCACAAAGTAGGGTTTATACACATGAACATGAGAGGTTGAGCTCACCCCTAGGACTTGAAAAGTCTTGGGAAGGTTCAAGCCAAATTTCATGTAAAAACAACACTTTTTGAGGCACTTTTGGAGGTATTTGAAAAAGAGGCCAATTTGAATGTAAATTCAAATTGCAGCAACTTTCATCACTCAAATTCAAAAGTTAGCTTCATATTCAAACTCAGCACATTTTTCTGAGTTAGCCCACCAATTTTCATCCCCATTGGAGTTCATCTTGTTGGGAGCTAAATTTGCAAGAATTCAAAACTGAATTTGAATTTCAGTTCAAATGTGAGGCAAATTTAGCCAAACAAATTTCAAAATTTAGAACTCAAATTCAAACCAATACTTGGGGGCTATGTCTCTCATTAAATGGAGAGTAGCTGAGATATTTACAGAAGAATTTGGAAAAAGAGGATTAGGGGGAGACTGGGCCCACAAGTCAGTGGGAGGACTGTTCTCCAAACCGAGCGTGGCCTGTTTTCTCCCCGACGCCGGTCGAACACATCATGCCAGCTCCTGGTCCCGCGCCCGAGAGGGAGGGACACCGCACGAGCCAGCGCGCCGTGGAAGACCGACTGCAGCGGTGGTAACACGCGCGGCCACGTGAAGATCGTCACTGCTTCCTTTACCTCGCGCTGAACCGACCCGACTGCCGCCGATCAACTTCCCATGAGAATTCAGATGAGCTCTCGCGTGCAGCACCCCCCCTAGCCAAAAACCACACCAGCTACTCGTCCTCTACCTCCTCCAGCCGAAGACAGTCGAGTTTAGCTGCCCAGAACCTAGCCCGGAGACTCTTGGCGGTGACCAAGAAGAACAGCCGACACGGGCTCACCGTGGGCAGCTCGAACAAGAGGCTTTCCCTGCCGAGCTAGGCCACTCGGAGACGCGTCGGATAGTCACGCTGCTACTGGCCAAGCCACAGCCCCAACGGTGGACCATCGAGCGTCAATTTGACGTTTTTCTCCCGGCACATCCACTCGGACCTCCGGGTAAGAATCCATCGAATTCGTCCTTAATCTTCGTTCTTAGGCCACCAAATCGTGCACACATGACCTAGACTGGCTAGCGGTCAATTTCTCTTCGCAACCCTAGCTAGAAAACTGATGAAGTGCGGGGTATTCCATGTCGTCCCACGCTCAACCGCGCGGCAGGGGTCGGGCGCACGGTGAGAACCCCTCTGGAGGTGTTGCCATGCACCGGCCTTTACTTGACGTGTTTCCCTAGCACCCACTGGTGCTCTAGAACGGATGGGCTGAGTCCTTGGCAGGCTAGGACCACCGGGCGACGATGCCGATCATCCCCCGAGGCCGCCGCACGCTGCCGGCATAGTTCCGATCCTCTAGCGCCTGAACCGAGCCCACAAACATGTTTCCCGACTCCATAAACCCCCAGGCGGCGAGCCTCCGGCCGGGAGACGGCCAGAGACACTCAACCGGCGAGGCGCCGCCTCGGTCCGGCGAGGTTAGCGCGCGCGGGAAGGAGGGCTCGGAGGAAGAAGAAGGGTGGGGCGGGCCCACCAGTCAGTGAGGGAGAGTTTAAAACTGGATCGAATATGGTCCAGGATTCTGTGTGGCTGTGCGCAGGGTAACCCTGTGGCCCGAGTGTTCTCGGTTCTCACTGGCTGGGATTTAAAGAGTGGGCCCAGGTTCTTTTCCAATAGCAAAACAAATCAAGTTTCGGCCCAATGTTTAGAAATTCATAACTTTTGCTAGGGAGCTCCAAATTTAGTGATTCAAATTGGGTTAGATTCAGCTTGCATAGCTCTATCCAAATATGCAACCCAATTTGTATGAAACCCATTAATTAATTCTGGAAAATCCTTTAGAGCTTCTCAGCAAAAGAATTTTTGAGGGAGTTTGGTTCATCCAAAAATCCCCAAATTTTGCCAGAGTGTTCTTTAGGATGTTAGTGAAATCCTGTAAAAGTTTCAGACCATTTGGAGTTGATTTGATCAGAGCAACTCAAATTTGAAAGTGCTGTGTTCATTTGAATACAGAGACATTTTCAGATAATTTCCAAAACTTGGACATTCAGTTCTGGACAAACCTTAGCTCCAAAAATGCTAGGAAAATTCAGGCAAACTATATGAGCTATAATTGAAATTGTAGTTCACTAAGTTGGGCATGAACAGGAGTGTTACCTCAGAATTAATTCTTCTTTGCTTAATTGCTAAGAAAATTATTCTAAACAAACCACTCAATGAAAAGTGCTAAATTTTGGTCCAGAGGGTTTCCTTGTGACAAGGAACTCACATAAAAATTCTCAGCTCCATTGGAGCTCTGGATCACCCCTGTCCTGTTTAACCACTGGAGGGATTAACATGGAAAAGGGGGAAAACTACTTAGCACTTAACCATGTACTTAGGTCCAAACCCAAACCCCTAAACCCCAGTTCCATTTTAAATTATTGAACAGAGTTCCAGTGGTTAGAAACTGGTTATTAGAATTAGTAGCAGCAGCATTACAATAACTTGTATGCATATTAATTAACATGTAGTATTTCAATAACGTGTAGTCGCTGAAGGCGAGGAAGCTCCAGAGATTCTCGACTTCCTGCTTCCAGAGGAAGAACTAACTTCTGACCAGCAGAAACAAGGCAAGCCCCGGTTTGCATTAACTCTTTTATAAAGTTTTTACTTTGTTTACATACGTAGGGTGATGTATGAATGTGCATTAGGTATAGGATGAATGAAACCCCACTTGCATGACCAGAAATTTCCATAAGAGCGAGGGTAGTGTCTAAGACCTCGAGTAGACAGGCTATGCTTAATGTTTCATAGGACTTCGGTACAAGTCGAGTAGTTGGAATCTACTCGCGAGTTTAGGCTTGGGACACACGGTTCGGTTGAGTGATGTGAGATCACTTTAGTAATGAAAATGAGACTAGGCAGGGGCTAGGGCACAGCAAGAGGGAGTCTTGTGTGCGCAGCCCTGTCCGTGTCGATTGAGGACCGATCCGTGTGCGGCCCACGCTGATCAAGTTTGAACGTATCAAAGGCATATCGGATATATGGGCCCCGATAAACCGATGTAGCCTAAACCTCCGGGCGTCGAGGCATAAAGCACCGATTTATAGGTGTAGGCTGAGGGCAGCAAGGTGGAAATCTGCCAACGGGCATAGAGAGATGCTCCGTGTGGGGAAGCTCCTGCTCGTTTTGGTGCGACGGGTTCGACGTTTGGGCTGTTGGGTGAAAGGTTGTCCCGTACGACATCGAGTGAGCGTGCTGTGCAGCTCCACGGGTGGGCGTACGTGACGTGCTCTTTGGGTTTCCCTGCAGGTGTATATCGAGTTGATTCGCCGTCCCTCGCGGTGAAGAGTACCACTTGGTCACTGAGTCGTGACGTAGAATAATGCATGAAATATGTTGATTCAATATTGCTGATATGATATAATATTGTATTGCTACATGTTTGCCACCAAATATTGCTTACTAAATTTCAGCTTCCTGAACTGTTAACTTGTTGCTAAAAGTTGAACTAAGGATGAACTTGTAGGCGAGTCCATTTGTTGCAATATGACTATCCTATGTCATTGTACACCTCATGTAGAGTTTCATGTTTAGGTGAGTCGGTTAAGGCTTGCTGAGCCTTCGTGCTCACGGTTGCTGCCTAAGTGTTTTTCAGGTGAGGAGCCACCCACGGACTCGGAGTACGAGTCCACTGGCGAGGGTTACCCTCCGTCGGGGACCACGGCTGAGTGGGAGCCGTACACGCCGCGCTGAGCTGAGGAGTGCAGCCAGTGTTGGTTACCCTAGGGGTGGGCAACCGACTTTTGCTAGATAGGCGGGCGTGAGTTGTACAGAGTAGACTTCCGCTGTGTAAAATAAATACTAGTTTGTAACTGAAGTTGTACCTTTTTGTACAGTTCAGTTTGTTTTTCCCATGTAATATATTGTGTTCTTATGATGTGTGCTGTCGGGTGTCGCATCGTGCGGCACCACCCTCTGCGATCCTGGATGGGCGGATTCCGGTCGGCACAGTTAGCTGCTGCAAACAAGAGTTTGAACACAACAGTTTTGAATTACCATTGTGTCCTCCCCTCATTTGAAATTTGAGTTGAACATTTAGTTTAACTTCTGATTCTTTTAAACCCTTCCATTGCACTTGAGTACTTCAACTCTGTGGTCTTAACCTACCTAGGGTCCCATCATGCAAATAACCCTAAGTTGGTTTTTGAACAATTTTTCATGTGTTATCATATGTAAAAAGTTGAAACCAGCCCCTTTTACATACACATGACAACCACATTTGTGCAAACTCATGTTTCTTTTTATTCATACTTTTGGGACCTTTACATTGGTTCCACTTTAAAACATCTCTCACTTTTCCGGGATCAACCGATACTCCTCCTTCGGATATGATGTGGCCTAAGAATGATATCTCCTTTAGCCAAAATTGATACTTGCTGAACTTAGCATACAATTGACGCTCTCGCAGTTTCTGCAATACAACCGTGAGCACGATGGCTCAACAAGACTTAACCGACTCACCTAAGCATGAAACTCTACATGCAGTTTACACGAACATGGGATGGTACATTTCAGCAAACGGACACGCCTACAAGTTCATCCTTAATTCATCTTTTAGACACAAGTTAACAGTTCATGAATATGAAATTTAGTTAGCAATATTTGGTGGCACACATGTAGCAATACAATTTTATCATAACAGCAATATTGAATAATCACATTTCATATATTAACCTACGTCACGACTCAGTGACCAAGTGGTACTCATCACCGTGAGGGACGACGAATCAACTCGATATACACCTTCAGGGATACCCGAAGAGCACGTCACGTACGCCCACCCGTGGAGCTGCACAGCACGCTCAGTTGATGTCGTACGGGACAACCTTTCACCCAACAGCCCAAACGTCGTACCGGTCGCACCGAAACGGACAGGAGGTTCCCTACACGGAGCATCTCTCTATGTCCGTTAGTATATTTCCACCTTGCTGCCCTCAACCTGCACCTATAAATCGGTGCATTATGCCTCGATGCCCGGAGGTTTAGGATACATCGGTTTACCGGGGCCCATATATCCGATATGCCATCGGTACGTTCAATCTTGATCAGCATGGGCCACACACGGATCGGTCCTCAATCGACACGGACAGGGCTGCACACACAAGACTTCCTCTTGCTGCGCCCTAGGCCCTGCCTAGTCTCGTTTTCATTACTAAAGTGATCTCACGTCACTCGAACCAATCCCGTGTGTCCCAACGCCTAAACTCACGAGTAGATTCCAACTACTCGACTTCTACCGAAGTTCTATGAATCATTAAGCATAGCCTGTCTACTCGAGGACTTAGACACTACCCTCACTCTTGTAGGAAATTCTGGTTATGCAATTGGAGTTTCATCCATCCTACACCTAATGCACATATATACCACATACTAAGTATACAAAAAGCAAAACTTTGTAAAATTGGTTATTGCAAACCGGGGCTTGCCTTGTTGCTGCTAATCAGTGGTTAGGTCTTCTTCCGGAAGGATAAAGTCGAGCACTTCCGGGGTCTCCTCGCCTTCAGCGACTACACGTAAACCATATACTATATGTCAATTTAAATGCAATGTTTAAAATTGAATATGTAAAGGCTATACCTCTAGCTAGCCCTCCCCTTAGGTTCTTAAATTTTTATGGTGGCTTGGTAGGGTCCTAACCAGAGTCTTGACCAAGTTTTATTGAAACAAAGTTCATTTGAGCTTTGTACAAATTAAAGCTTATTTGGTCATTAGTAGAGCCTCTATGGAATTTCAGGGATTTTCATGGCTCCAACCATTATTTTCTGGAGACTATAATTTGAGATGGTTCTAATGGAATTGGTTTCATGTCATTTGAAGAATTCTAGATGAAGTTATGCCCTAAACAAGATTTGAGAAAATCTGAAAAATGTTTCTGTACATTTTTCTATTTTCTCAGGGCAGTTCCCTTAATCACACCATTAGGGGGACTAAATTAATTTGGATGGTTCTGAAATTTTCCTGTGACTCAAGTATTTTCAAATGAACCTCTCATCCAAATTTCAGAATTTTTCATAAAGTAATTCTTCAGATAAAATTCCCAACATTTTAAATTTTAGGGAATTAATTCTGTAAAATTATTAAGTTTCATAAGCTGAAACTTATTTTTCTGGATAGTACTCGAAGAGATGAATCCAACAAAATTTGGTTCACTGAATTTGAAGCTTCCTAGCAGAAGTTATATGCCTTTGAAGTTTGAACCAAATCTGAAAATTGAAATAAAGTTTAAACCGGCTGGTGGGGTCCCCGGGCTACGTGTCAGCACCGCAGCCAAACCACACGGAGGTCCGCAGAGTCTCCCGCGTAGTCGCACGAGATCCCGGTGCCACAGCAGATCCAGCGCTGTTTAAACAGATGCCGACACATGGGGCCCGCGGAGCTTTGTCTACCTCGCGCTCCCGCGGCTCCCCACCGCCACCTTCGCTGGAGAGCTCACCGCCGGGCATTCTGCTGCCCGACCTTTGACGAAAGTCGCCACCTGTGCATATTTGCGCCTGGGAAACACGGTGGTGCACTCCCCGGAGCTCGGCGACGGCCGGAATAGTGCTCGCGACGGTGACAGCGTCCGGGAGCTCATCGGCGACGTCGAACTCGGTGTTCTCTACACCTTTTTTGACATGGTTTGCTCGGAGAGCTCCGGTTAGCCTTGCTGATCACGGATATGAGCACTGAACCTCATGAAAACGGCCACAACCAGGACCTCACCATTGACCTAGGGCTAAAATGGCGGTGATCGGAAAATTTCAAAGAACTACAACCCTAGTCTATGGTTTTCGCTGGTTTTTGATCCTAGGTGGCCGTGGGGACGTGTAAAACATGTGCTTATCTTGGTTTACGCGGTGGTGGACCGATCACCATGAATTTTGGATTTTTGGCTAGCTCGGTTCTTTGAACACCGAGGACGGAACGTGGAAATCCTCTCCCGACAGGGCACGAAAGGAGGTAGGGTTTTCACCGTGAGTTCGAGCAGCCTCCGGCGCGTCTATTTGCTGTTGATCGTCGGTCGCAAGAGCACTCAAATCGGCGGCGCACCGAGGACCCGAGGAGAGCGGCCAGCGAGGTGTTTTGCTTCGGTCGTGTACAGGGTAGAACGGAGAGGATGAGGGAGGAATCACGTGGACTGGCGTGTTACTTGAGTGTTGCACCTGGTGCCCTCAGCCACTGAGCAGGAGGTGGCATAGGCGAGCCGGTTGGCGCCGGCGTTCGGGAGCTGGCGCGCATGCGCCCGAGCGAATGGAACTGAAGACTTCAGTGGAAAGTCTTCTGACCAGTGGGTCCCCTCCCCTCTAAATTCTTTTTTCCTTTTTTGCTACAAATATCCCATCTACTCCCTCTTAAATGGTAAGCTTAGCCACCAAGTCAGGGAGTAAATTTGAATTCACCAAAATGGATTTAGTTTGGCTGAATTTACTTCCCATATGAATTTGAAATTCAAATTCAGTTTGAATTATTGCAAATTTAGCTCCCGACAAGATGAAGTCCAATGGGGATGGGAATTGGTGGACTAACTCAGAAAAATGTGCTAAGTTTGAATATGAAGTCAACTTTTGAATTCAAGTGATGAAAGTGGATGCAATTTGAATTTGAATTCAAATTAGTCCCTTTTTGAAATGTCTTGCTGTCGGCAGCAGCCCGTTTTCACGCCGCCAAAACGTGCCCAGCGCTGAGAAACCCGAGCCGATCGCCGCACAGCCCCACCGCATCGCCTCGCCGTCGACCGGCCAAAGCAGTGCCTTCCACCACGAGGTAAGGCCACAAACGGCACCACCGGTCCTTGCTCAACGTATTACAGCCCTCAACTGCTCGTGGTCAGCTTCGGTTGAGCCTGTCCGAGTCAATCTTCCATCGCTCTGTCAACCCGAGAGCTCCTCCGACTCGACGCCGTCGCCCGGGCAGCTCTAATCTTCTCCAGCGCAACAAACGTGTCTCTGAGGTTAGAACCAAAGTCTAGTAGCTCTCCCCGAACTCCCTAGGTCCCTCTTAGCGCCGGTTAACCGGAATTTCCACTTTTCCCGAGGATCACCATATAGAATACCGAGGACCAAAACCCAAAATTCATCGTGATCACTTGATCACTGGTAATCCGGGTCGGGCTGAAGCTAGAGTAGCACCTCACGGTCACTTCAGCCAAATCCTAGCGGTGATGATCAACCAGTGAGCAGAGCACCGGAATTTGGCCATTGCCGGTGAAAACGGCTCGGGTCGCCGGTGAAGTCTACTTTCCCGGCGGTCTCCGTCCAAGAGAAGGGCAGGGATAACTTCCTCATGCCCCAGTGGTGCTTTGCGACCCATTGGTTGATTGTGTTCACCGCCGAGACGAGCTAGCACCGTCGTACCCGAGCTCATCTTCCGCCTCCGACGTCGCCGACTAGGTTTCCGGCGATGTCGAGGTCCGAGAAGGTGCCCGGCGTGTACGCCATGCTCCAAGGGCCGCGTAGGAAGAAACCGTGTCGAAAATTAGGCAGTAGCGGCCGAGAACAAACCGCGCCACCGTCGCTGGACGTCGCACGCTCGGGCGCTGGCGGGAGGTAGACGAAGGCACTGTGCATGGGACCCACGTGCAGTGTTTTAAACATTTCCCGATTTTCAGTTTTAATTCAAACTTCAAACCCACATAACTTTGGCTAGGAAACTCCAAATCGAGTGAACCAAATTTTGTTGGATCCAGATCTCTGAGTAATTTCCAGAAAATAAAGTTTCACTCTATGAGAATCTTTATTTCACCAGAATTAATTCTTCAAAATTTAAACTTTTTAGAATTTTAACTGGAGAACCCTTTGAAGGAAAATTCTGAAATTTGGCTGCGATGCTCACCAAAATATCCCTGAGGTACCATAAAAATTTCAGATCCATTTGAGCTCATTTGATCCACCTAATGGTGTGATTAATAAAACTGTTCCAGAGAAAATAGAAAATGTCCAGAAACATTTTCAGAATTTCTTTGAAATTGTTTAGCTCATATCTTTAGCTAGGAACCTTCAAATTAAATGAGACCAACTCTATTAGAACCCTTTTAAAATCTAGTTTTCAGAAAGTCATGGCTTTCTCCATGAAAATCCCTAGAACACTCTAAGAGCTCCAATTAAGGTCAAGTACATAATTATTTGTGGAGAACTCAAATGAGCTTTTCTGCAAATAAAACTTGGCCCAGTCTCTGTTTAGGTTGTATCCAAACCACAGTAAAAATTTCAGAGTCATTGGGTCTGTCTAGTAAGACTTATAGTCTTCACATGTTTAAATTTAATTCAAATGCATTTAAATTGATACATGTACATGTTATCTCATGTAGTTGCTAAGGTTGAGGAGGAACCCAAAGTCTTAGACTTTGTCACTCCGGAAGAGCAGCTAGCCTACGACCAAGAGCAGCAAGGCAAGCTCCGGTTTGCATTAACCCTTTTACAAATTTTTACTGTTTTGAGAACCTACTTTGAGCACCCACTTACTTCTTGCATTAGAGTCTTGATTGAAACCCAAATGCATACCCAAGAAAACCCTGGGTTGGGATTAGGTTTGAAAACCCCGTTTAGCTACTGCAATGCTAAGATAGTGTAGGATTCGGTACAATTCAAGTAGATGGAATTACTTGCGAGGATAGGCTAGAGGCACTCGACTGGGGTAAAGATAGCAAATGAAACACATGGCAAGAAAAATGAGACCGAGCGGAGAGTAAGGGCAGCAGGACTTTAGGGCCTGGGTGCTATAGCTCTGCTTGTGTCGATTGAGGACCGAGCCGTGTGCGGGCCTGTTGAACAAGCTAGAACAGTACCAAAGACCTACCGGCTATATGGGAACCGGGAAACCGATGTAACTCGGGTAGCTGGGTGTTGAGGCATAGCTGGTCGTTCAAAGGGTAGGTTGAGAACTCGAGGTGTAAATCGGCTGGCGGCACTGTGGATGCGCGTGCAGAGACCTCTTGCTCGGGACGATTGGACCGGTTCAACATTTGGCAGATGGGTGAAAGGTGGTTGCGTACAACGTCCGTGATGGTTTCTGTAGGCAACATCGAGTATGGGCGTATATGACGGGTTATTCGGGTAACCCTGCAGGTGTAAATCGATTATAATCACCGTCCCTCACGGTCAGTGTGTACCACTTGTTCACTGTACCGTGACGTAGAAAGAATAGACTAGATACATGTTAAAAGTTTGCTGATTTGAAAGTTATACTTTGCTTGTTAATGTCTTGTTATAGTTTATAGCTAATTAAAGTTCTTTTTAACTTTGGGCAAAGTACATGAGAGAAATGCATTTTTGTTTTATTGTGGCTCTCTCATGTGCCTTAGCGTAAGGTTCTCCACAACCTGCTGCTAAAACTTGAAAGTAAGGTTCCATTAATTAGGCGAGTCCTTTGCAACTTATTTTACCACATGCACCCTAAAACCATTCATGTAGAAGTTTCATGTATAGGAGAGACGGGTCAGTCTTGCTGAGCCATCATGCTCACTGCTTGTGTTTGAAGCTTTTGCAGGGGTTTATGAGGAAGGGACTTCTGAGGAGGAGACGGAACCCCAGGAGGGGAACCCCGTCGAGTGGGAGTCGTGCACGCCGCCGTGTTAGTGTGTGTGAGTGCTAGCGGGGACACGTTCACAGGCTGAACATGAACTCGATGCGTAGTATACGCCCGTGAGTGTAGACTTAACATATTTTGTTGTAAAAGTGTTCATAAACCTGTTTATATAATAAAACTTTGCTTTCGCTTTGTATCTTTGATGTGTGTTATTCGGTGCTGTGCAACGCAGCACCCCTCAGCGTGATCCTGGCTCGACGAGGCCGTGGGGCCCTTGTCAGCGTGGTTTCAGAGCTCGCTTGAGGCTTAACGCACTACAAAGGTCTTCCTTTTCAAAAATTCGGTGAGGAACGAGTTAGTAGCCAATATATGGATGTTATTAGTGTATAGAAAGTGGCATACTAACCTATTTGCTTATATCGGAAAATCGGGCATCTCAGGACGCTTTATGTCTTGGGGGGTGCACGTAAGCGCTGTCCACCAGTGCGCACAAGCTGAAGGGTGGAGCCCCATGGGTGGAAGGTAACCCGACCCGCTTTAATATCCTCTACGACTCTTCATGTCGTTTGGGGTATTCGAGCAACGTCTGTCCCTGGCATGCTTTGGGCAATTTGGGAGATCCCGTCACGTGGTCTGTAACATGAACACATAGCTCAAGGCATGTTTGGCTTGAGAACATCCGGGCGAGTGATGACGGCCGGGTGTACGAACTGTATGGATACCGGGCTTGGTGTGCAGCCGAGTCTGACGATTGTTTGAGTTATCTGCAGATAGTCTAACCACGAAACGGTAGACGTGTAGCATCCGTGTGTGAGAGACGTATAGTGCCACTGAACTAACGAAGCCGGCTAAGTCCGGTATAAGTTTTTCTTTGTGAGGACATAGTACGGACATGATCTGGTGACGCATCGACGTCACACCCCACTAAATGATCAACTTCATGGTAAAACTTGAAAGTTTTAATCTAGAGCATTAAAAATTTGCTGTAACCTCATCCCTTAATCAGGATATTCAATGTTAACAAGTTTTCGACTTATAGGATACTAAGGACAGAGTCCCCTGTTTTCAGCTGAACTAAGGCTGAAGTTAATCAGAGGTGAGAGGTTGAGTTCTTTCTAGGTTGGGGTCATATGATACATTTATGGAAAGCCTTGGAAGAGCGTTACAACTTTTATGTTGAGGTCCATAGGTGTTTCATCCCTTAACCAATCGAAAAATGCAGTAGAGTTGAAACTGTCCAGAAAACAGGGCAGAGCAAACACTCTCTATAACTCTCTGTAAATTGAGCATAACTTCCTGCATAAAAATCCAAAAATAGAAAATGAGGTAGTTATTAAAAGTTTCTGAGATGGGTTACAACTTTGTAACAGAAAGTTTTGCCAGATTGGGAGTAGAATTAACTGGAATTCTTGGATTCAATCAGTACCTAAAGCAGGGAGGCGCTGTCCAATTTTCTTCATAAATTCTGTTAATTTGACATCTCATAACTTTTGAACCAGGACAGATATTAGGCCAAGCAAATACTTTCTGAAAATCTAATGAAGTTAGCTTTAACTTTGATATTGAGCTCCAGAATTGGTTTTGCATTTAGCATGGTCTAAATCAGATTGAAATTGAAACTGGTCAGGGCTGTCTTGTTGGACAGCAGATCAGCAGTCAAATTTGTGTAAGTTTGAACTATGTTTCCAAGTTTTATGAGTTCAATGACAAGTTTTATGTTATAACTCAATGGTTTACTGTTCAAATAAACCACATATGTTTCTCACATATGTTTCTACAGATGACAGCGGATAGACAGTTGGAGACGGGTGGGTGGAATCTCACTGTTCTCACCACAGCGGCTATCCGGAAGCATTGACGCAAATGCTTCAATATTTCAGGTACATCAAGATGCTGCAGTACTTCACCAAAGAAGAAGGCGAGGAGGGGAACAAGACGTCGACGATCCATGTCGAAGTTCCTGCAGGGCCTACGCCACCCGGTTGGGCGCCGTTCACCGTTACGGTGAGAAGTAGACAGCCGGAGGGAATGTGGCAAGTGGCAGCCCGCGACATCATGTCGCGTTTCTGCCAACTACACGTGAGAGCTATGGAGGGCACTCCATACATGCTCGTTCCCATGGAGGGACGGGCTAATCATGTGTGGGAAGGGAGGTACATGGAGGCAACAGATCCGGGTTGCCCAAGGTACAACCCCGCGGAGGCGAACCTCAGCCTCCAGATAAGAGCGGGAAAGGCCGTGATGGACAGCCAAGCTGTTCATACAGAATGTCTCGCCATGAAGCTCAAGGAGAGCAACAGCCGTGGAGATCTTTTCGAGAGTGCTCACAGCGCACTCTGCAATGTTCTCCTTCCGACGATTAAGCGACTGAACGAACAATATAATCAGTTGCATCGTCTGAAGGAAGTGAAGAAGAAAAGCCGTGTCGACATCACGGTTTTGCAACAACAGGTGCAGGCTCTGACCCAGCAGAACGAGGTCCTTACTCAAGAGCGGGACGACGCTATTGAGGAGGGGCAAGGCTGGGAAGAGGACTACAACCAAGCCATGAACGAGGTGCATGCGTTGCAGGACCTCGTACCTCCGGTAATGGGCATACCGGTGGTAGGTGCTGTACCTGTGGTTTTGGGTCTTCCCGCAATGGGGGAACCCGATCCGAAAGAGGAGGTCATGGACCCAGAGCCACCAGCAGAGGTACCGGAGGAGGACGACCCGCAGGAGGTCGAGTTCTACTCCGAGTAGGAGGTTACCGTTGCCAAGTAGGGCAGCGAGGATGATGTAACCCAAATTTTGTAATCAGTGACATGTCGTGTAGACAGTACCGTATGTATAGGCAGTGAAGATATGAGCACGACTTCTCGGAGACCCGAGACTAATGTATCTTGTATAAAGTTTATGCTTTATCAATATATGTGAATGTTGTGCAAATTATTCATGCGTCACTTCAATACCTACTGTTTCATATGGAATTTTAAGTATGACATGTGCTGATCGCTGCTGTTTTCAATTTCAGAATGACTCGTACTTGTGCCAACCCGGACGTTGGGGGTTCCAGTCAGGGGGGAGAGACCTCCCAACAGCCTCCCGAGGACTCCTCGGGACAGCAACAGCCACAGCAGCAACAACAACAACCGCCACCGCCAACGGTTACATTGGCCGACATCGTTGCGGCGATGGCGGGATCTCATCAGCAGCACACGGAATTTCTTCAAACTCTCATTGCAAATACGTCTCGACCAGAGAGGCGTCAAGATCGCGAGGAGCGCCAACAAAGCTCCTACTCCGATTTTCTGGCTACTCATCCCCCGGTATTCTCAAGGGCGGATGAACCCATCGATGCGGATAACTGGCTCCGCACGATGGAGATGAAGTTCGGGCTGCTCCAAGTGAGTGAGCAGCGTAAGACTGAATTAGCGGTCCAAGAGCTTCAGGGATCCGTGAGTGCTTGGTGGGCGAATTTCTGCGCCTCGCAACCCACCGAGCGAGTTATGACCTGAAACAGGCCTGATACCAACTGAGACAGGGCTCAGCTCATGATACCACTTGTCACAGATCTGATACCACGCTGAGACGCAGCCCAACGCCGCCCGTTTAGTCACGGGGACGGGGCACTCACCCGGGAATCGCATTGGGTGGTGCCGTGTTGTGCGGCACCCAACAACACAAATACAAGGAATACTGTATTACATAAAACAATAGCGGAAGCTTACAAGTTTTTCTTTGTAAATAATTTATATCAAGTAGCTACAGCGGAAGTCTATAACAACTCATGTTGAATAACTAAGAGCACTCGAGATGAAGTCCACCCGCGGACTCCTCTCGCTAGCAACACGAAGACAACAGCAGCGGCTGGGTTCTCCATGTGTTACATGACTCGGAAATCTCCGAGTCTCACCGGTCAACCTTCATCTTAGCATCGATGTTAACCTGCAAAACCATTTATATAGCAAGCGTGAGCACATAGGCTCAGCAAGACTGATCCGTCTCTCCTAAACAAGAAACTCTACATGCACGACGGTTGCAACTGGGTTAGCTAGATTTGCATAAAGGACTCGCCTAAAGTTGATCCTTAACTTTCAAATTTTAGGCCTCATTGTGCAGACCTTGAGCTGAAAAGCATTGCAACTCCACAATCAAACAAGAAACGCTTTGTTGCGATGCTCCTTGCACAAAGTGAAAGTAAAGTTTAATGAGCCTATCTCTAAATCAATCATGGTTGCAGTACAAGTTACATCACTGTCTTATCAAGTTCAAAAGATAACCAGTTCAGTTGTTACTACGTCAAGACGCAGTGGGCAAGTATGCTCATATAACCGCGAGCGACGGTGATTTGAATCAGTACACGCCCGGACTACACGACACGTACACCCGTACTCTGAGTTGCTGGCAGCAACCTCGACTGACGTTGTACACGGCCACCTTTCCCAAGATCTTCCATATTGGACGCAGTCCAACTGCCCTGAGTCCGCATGCTCCCTCAAGCTACATACCCGCAGTGGTATGTTCTTAAGTGAGTTACCTCCTGCTACCCTGACGCCGAAATCCTAAGGCAGTTGGAAAAGTTCCACTATGGATCTCCCAAGGTACATCTGTTTCCTGGGTCCCATATAGCCAGTATGTGCCCGGTACACAACTCAAACTTGTCCAACAGGGCCAAGCACGGACGGGCCTTAACCGACACAGGCAGGGCTATGCATGCACGGTCCGCAGCCTGCAGCATCTAAACCTCCCTGCCCGGTTTCCATTTCATAGGGGTGAACTTTCCTTATCATTTCTATTCTCGACCCGCTCCGAATAAACCAGCCCTAAACTCGCGAGTAGATTCCAACTACTCGACTTCTACCGGACCTTTCCTACTAACATTAGCGTAGCCAAATCCACTCGAGGAGGTACTATTCTACCATTTCTCTCTTAGGTATTTCTGGTTATGCAAGTGGGGTTTTCAATATCAACTAGACTTAATGCAATCAAACAATCCAAACTATGATCTCTAGAAATGGAATTGTTTTATGAAACTGTTCAAATGCAAACCGGGGCTTGCCTTTTTGCAGGTGACTAAGATTACAATCAGTTAGTGATGATCACTTGGAGCTTGATCACTTGTTTTCCTCCTTCCTTGCTCTTCAAGTCCTTCTCACGTTCTTCACGTATATGCTACACGATATGATCATGCATATGTATTTAATTGAAAAGCTTTTGCTAATAAGATCTAATGAAAGTTTAAAAACTGGAGCCATGTTTAAGAATTTACAATAACACTGGTGCTAGTGGTTTAGGTTGGGTTAAAGTACTATGATCAAGTGGTGAGTGCCATTTATCACTTGTGTGTTGATCACCTAAACAGGTTACACAAGACATTGGTGATCCAGAGCTCCAATGGAGATGAAAATTTTCATGTGAGTTCCTTGTCACAAAAAAGTCATCTGGACCAAAAATTAGCACTTTTCATTGAGTGGTTTATTCAGAACAATTCTCTAAGTATGTAAGCAAAGATGAATTAATTCTGAGGTAACACCCATGATCATGTCAAACTTAGTGGACTATAATTTCAATTATAGTTCATATAGATTGCATGAATTTTTCTAGGATTTTTGGAGCTAAGAATTGCCCAGAACTGAATTTCCAAGTTTTTGGAAATTCTCTGAAAATGTTTCTGTATTCATTTGAACACAGCAAATTACAATCTGAATTATCCTGATCAAATCAAATCCAAATGAGCTGAAACTTTTACATGAGCCTAATAACACCCTAAAGAATATTCTGGCAAAATTTGAGGATTTTTGGATAAACCAAACTCCCTCTAAAATTCTTTTGCTGAAATGTTTTTGAGATTTTTCCAGAATTAATTAATGTCTGTTATACAAATTGGGTTGCATATTTGGATAGAGTTTGTCAATCTGAATCTAACCCAATTTGAATCACTAAATTTGGAGGTTCCTAGCAAAAGTTATGCTCTTCTAAAGTTTGGGGAAAATCTGGGATTTGAATAAATCCGGGAAAAGTTTAAAACTGACTGTGGGTCCGGGGAGCACACGTGTCACGCCCTGAAATAAGCCACACGGGCTACAGAACTGTTTCCCGCATTGCCACAATTAATCCGGCACCACAGAAGATCCATCCCCCTCTCACTCGTCACTGACACGCGGGCCCGGCTTCACCTTCTTCTACCTCTCGCCCCCGCACGCCCGCGCCGCCGGCGCTCGCCGGAGCTACCCTGAACTCGGTCGTCCGGCCACCTCCGGTGCTCAAACTCACCGCAAGTTCCTTATTCAACTCGAGGAACACACTGGTGCGGTCCTCCCGAGCCGGTAGAGCCTCCAACCTGGCGCCCGACGGTGCGGCGGCTCGGAAGGAGCTCGGCGGCATTACCTGTAAAATCCCCAAAAGTGGTAGCAAGAAAATTCTGCTCATGTGCACTTATGAAAAATGAGGAGAATTAAAACTTTGAATTATAATGGGGTAAGTTCAAAGTGCGGGTTTAGACTTCCCAAAACTTCCAAACATGGAGATCTAAATTCATAACTTGGATCTTCATAGTCCAAATATTCACCCTTCCAAATTTCAGCTCATTTGGAGGAGTTTCAATATTTGTTTGGGATTAAAAGAGGAAGCCCTCTAGTCTGGATTTCAAATTCAGTTTCAAATTCCAATTCCCTCAATTTGCAAATTTGGTTCCACAAGTGTGTTCCTCACATTTGAATTAGCATCCATGCCAAAAATCAGAAATTTTGGGCCTGGTTTGCCATATTTTTGACGCAATACAAAGTGGAGAATTCAAACTCCTTTTCAAATTCAAATGATCAAACCCCATTCAATTTCTACACCAGAATTCAAACCATTTGAATTCTGCAAATTCAAACCATGACTTTGGGAGGAAGCAAAGGATTTAATTTGGAGAAAAATATCAGATCTATTAGGTGAGGTGGGACCCACATGGCAGTGACACATGAAATAACAGGGGCAATTTGCTTCTGTTCGAGTCCTCGAGCTGCCACCGTGCTGTATTTTCTCTCCACCGAGCTGCTTGGAAAACTTGCACCCGAAGTAGCAATTGCTGGCGTGGATTGCTACATGGTAAAGATCAGCAGCTGCCTAACTCAACCGTGGTTCTTCCTCTTCCTTGCACGAGCAAATCCCTGAGTACCGCTCCCTCTCAGCGCTCACGAGCAACACACCTCGTGGCCACCCCATGTGTCTCTGCTCCTCATCCCGATCAGCCTACAGCCACTGTGGCGCCCAGCTGAGCCGACTAGAAGGTGCGCCTGCCTCCACTGGACGTCATCCACCCTTCCCCAGCTCGTCCTCGGCCTCCCCTCGCTGTGCCCGAGCCGTTCTTCGCCGGAAGAAATCAGAGCACCGTCGCCCTCACTGCTCCTCGAGTTCCAGCCGCTCCAACGCCTCTACTGCACGTCCAGCACCTCCCTAAGGTGCGCCAAGGTGTGTAGATCATGCTACCGCAGTCCCCTTGCCCTTCCCCATCACTGTCTCGCCGGAATTTAGGTTTTGGCGCAGGTACACGTGAAGAACCGACCCACACCAAAACTGGAAATTCGTCCAACGTGGTTGATCATCGGTTCTACAATTCAAGCCACAAAAACTAGTGACCCTAGCGCCCTCCCACGCCAAAGCACACATCAAACCGTCCACCACAGGCCCCGGGCGGTCCTCCGGCCATTTGCTGCAAGGTTTAACCTGCGTTCCATGTTCCCCGATCATTGGTGATGATTTAGGGCAAGGTAGCTCGACGGGAGAAGCTTCAAACGCGCCATAGCGCGTTGATGCCGAGCTCCCGAGCCACCCCACCGGTGCCGGCCTGTTTTCGGCCGTTTTCATGCGTGGAAACCTTGCCCGGCAGCTGCGCCATGTTCCCAGGAGCATGTAGGGCGAAACCGGAGCTAATTTGGTGGAGAAATGAGGGAGAGCGAGCCATGCCACGATTTGAACTGGTGTGCACGCGCGCCTCTGGCGGGAGGTTGAAGAAGGACCTGACCAGTGGGCCCCCCTGTTAAGTCTCTGTGTAGATTTTAAACAGAGAGCTATCACAGTTTGAAAAATTCATAACTTTGTGTAGACAGCTCCAAAAATGGTGAGACAAATTTTTATCTGAATCCTTAGGAGGAGTACTTTACAGAGGAGCAAATTGCATGCTATGAAAATGCCCAGGAATTTCTGTATAATTATTTTTATTAAATCCTTTAGGGATGTATTACAGGAGCAATTCTTTATGAAATATTCCCAAATTTGGGAAGCTAGTCCTTTTCATAGTGACTGACCTCCAGTAAAAATTTTAGGATTTTTGGAGCTTATTTAGAGGGCTTAATCAGTATGTTATCTCAGGATTAAATAAATTAGCTAAAAATCATAGAATTGATTTCCAGAAAATTGGTTCAAACTTCATACTTCCATAACTTTCTGTAGGGTTTTCCAAAATTTGTGAAACAAATTTTGTTAGATTTCTCTCAGTCAGTACTCTGCAGAAATGCAAAGAAATTGATCTGAAGATCTCTGGATATTTCTCCAATATTCATCAAATTTAAATTTTTGGGAATTTAGTCCAGAATATCTCTGTTATGGAATTTCTTCAAATTTGGCCAGGAAGTTCCTCATGACATTACTGATCTCCAGTAAAAATTTGAGCTTAATTGGAGTTCATTTGCTAGGTCAAATTACCTTCCCAAATTCAGCCTTTATTTGGAAATTCAAATTTATACAGAAATTGTTCAGCACTCCTGTCCAAACTTCAAAAATTCATATCTCTCTGATGGTAGCTCCACAAATGGTGAAACAAATTTTGTTAGAACCATGGAGACTTACCCTAATCAGATCTTTCATTTCTAGCTATATCAAAGCTCCTGATTTGGGCTCGAAATTCAGATAAGCATTGTACTTGTAGGAATTTTAAAGACTACATTATGCAATGACATGTCTCCAAATTTGGCTCAAATCATCCTTATAGGGCCTAGTATCCACTGTAAAATTCCCAAAGCCAATTAAGGATCCTAAATAGCAATAGCTATGAATAGTAGTTCAATTCTTATAAATCCTTAATACTTATACATCTATTTTGCTACATTTCATTTAGTGACCGAAGTTGAGGACACACCGGAGCCTTTGTACGTCCTGCCACCTGAAGTTGACTTCCCATCTAACTCGCAACCAGGCAAGCCCCGGTTTGCACTTAAGTACCTTTTATAAAATTCTTTATTTGTATCACTTATGTCTAGGGTGAATGTTTGCATTAGAGTTAAGGTGTTTGAAACCCCACTTGCATAACCATTTAAATCCTATGAAGGGTTGGGTAGCTTACAGAGCCGACGAGTAGACAAGGCCCCGCTAATATGCTTAGGACCTCGGTAGAAGTCGAGTAGTTGGAATCTACTCGCGAGGTAAGGTTTATCACACGGTTTGGTCAGAATAGAAAATGATTTAAGAGTGGTAAAAATGAGACCCAGCAGGGGGGATAGGAAGCAGTGAGCGGAGGTCTCACGTGCGTATCCCTGTTGGTGTCGATTGAGGACCGAGTCGTGTGCGGGCCTGCTGAACAAGTATCGAACAGTACCGGATGGCATACTGACATAAGCAGGAAACCGATGTAAATGGTTAACCTGAGTGCCGAGGCTTACCCAACCGTAAACAGGAGTGGGTTGAGGGTAGCAAGGTGTAAATCTGCCGGTGGGCACAGTCACGCTCCACGCGGGGACCTCCTACCCGTTACGGATGGACCGGTTCGGTGTTTGGGTTGCCTTTGAAAGGTGGTTGCATACAACAGAGTAGGAAGGGGTGTGGAATCACGCTTCTGAAAGTGGGTGTATGCAACGTGTTGTCCGGGTGTCTCCTGATTGCAATCACCGTCCCTCGCGGTTATTTGAGTACCGCTTGTTCACTGTTTCGTGACGTAGTAAGAAGTGAAGTAAGCCAGTTGAATGATAATATGCTGTGATGATATATTAATGTTTTGGAAACCATGTATGCTGTAGATGTAGAGCTAATTAAGTTTACTTTCCGCTTTGGGTATCACCACATCGAAGGAAAGCGTTTCTTGTTTGATTGTGGACTTCCGATGTGAGGGCTGCCTAAGGCACATGAATTTGACGCTATAAAACTGAAAGTAAGGATCAACTTATAGGCGTGTCTTTGTTGTAAATTCCTTTTCCTATCATACACCTCCCTGCATGTAGAGTTCCATGCCTAGGTCAGACGGTTAAGCCTTGCTGAGCCATCGTGCTCACGGTTGCAATATTTGAGCTGTATGCAGGTGAGAGCTATGAGGAGGGTTCCGAGGATGAGGCGATGCCCCCGTCAGGGTACACGGCCGAGATGGAGCCCTGCATGCCGCCGTGATTTCTCCGGTTCCATGCTGCTAGCGTGTAGCGTCCCCGGGCTGGACGGCTGCACTTTTGCATAGTTAGGATGAGAGGCTACTATTGTACATTACTTCCGCTGTATAGTTATATTTTGTAAAAGACTTCCGCTGTTTTATATCAAATAAAAGTTTGTATGTTGTTCTTTAATCTTTTCGTGTGTGCTGTTGGGTGCCGCATCGCACGGCACCACCCTATGCGATCCTGGAGTGGGTGAACCACGGGGTGGTCTCCACAGTCGTGGTATCAGAGCCGCATTGGGAATAGCACGCTCGAAAAGAGCTTATTTTGAAAACTTAGAAGTAGTCGAGTGAGGATTAGTCATTAAGCCCACATAAGGTCTATGATAGTACTAGTTATGATGGTGGAAAGCTAACATATTTGTTATACATTCTGTAACGACGCTCCGACGTCAGGTAAGAGGTAAGGTACGCCACCGCAGGCGGATCAATTGCGGTAACTCGCCATACGAGTAATAGTATGGAATGATATACCGTGGCTTGGCACGGTAGTGAATATGAGTCTCTGGACCTCTCTATGGTTCTGAGAGCATATGAAAACGCTGATCTCCAGCGTGCTTTAGGCAAAAGTGAGAATACCCCATCGTGTGGTAAGCAACACGATATTATGCAACCCTTGAACGTTCAATGGTGGTATCCGTTGGGTTGATAAAATTCCCAACCGTGACGACCCGTTCGCGCTCTACTCGGGTTCCCCGTCGTGTGGTGTGAAAACACGACCATGTACCTTGAGACGTGGTTTGACTCAAGGACGATCCGTATGGCAATGATACGGACCGTATGTTTTTACTATGATATGGAACTGCCTGAAATGTCAAAAACCATTGTGTGCACCATTATTGTGTGTTCTTTTGCAGGTACATTAACCACGTTAGTGCATGACGTGTAGAAACCGTTTGTGAGTGACGTCTTTAGTTCCACCATTTGACACGTATATGCCGGGATACCGGTTTAGAATTTTTCTTTGGCAAGGAAACGTAGTACCGAGACTGCATAAAAGTTTATTTTCAAGGAAAAGAGTCACAATGAGGTTTAGAAATTCATTTAGGGGTTAGTAAACGCCTATATTGAACTAAGAGTCAATTGGGAGTATAGATTCAATCTCAAAAACTTAGGAACAACCTCCCCTGTTTTCGGCAGAAATTTTGCTGAAATTGAACAGGGCATAACTTAATATTGGTTGAACCAATGGAGGTGTGGGATACCATTCTGGAAAGGTTTTGAAGTCCTCTACAATTTTTCTGTAGAGTTCCAGAACAAAATCTCCCTCCAAATGGATGAAAATCTCAGATGAGTAGGTACTGTCCAAAAACAGGGCAGACCAAATGCTCTCTGGAATTTTCTGTATTTCAACCAAAACACTTAGTTTCACCGTTTGACGTCCGGTGGCTGTTGTAAAAAAGCGAGTTAGAGTCGAAGGGTTTATGCATTTGACATATCACTTCGAGTTAGTACATGTTTGGGTCCAATACAATAGCGAGGAATTACGCATGCTAACACACTTAACATCCCGTGGTGACCCCGATGGTCGAAATGAACTTTTAACCCATAAGGTTCAATACTTTGGAACTCGATCGTATGACACGGTCCAGGGATGTATATGGTGCATAAAGTTTATACTTTATCCATATGTGTGATTGTTATGCGCATTGTTTATCCCATTCTCGCATTACTATTGTATAGACTGGATGAGCTAAACCCACATGTGCTGATCGTTTGAATGGTATGAATGTAGAATGGTGCGGACACATTCAACGCAAGAGGAGGGAGGTCCGAGTCAAGTTCGTGGTGATGAGTCTCCACCTCCGGAGCAGACCACGACGCAGCAGCAACCACCTCCTCCACCACCAGAACTTCCAAGGAATCTTGCGGAGGTTCTCGCCGCAGTGCTCGGCTCGCGCGACGAGCAAACCTAGTTAATGCGGATGTTGGTGCAGCAGAATGCGTCCCATCAGGGAGGACGCCAAGACAATGGGCAACGCCAGCCCCAACAAAGTTCATATTCAGAATTCATGGCGACCCATCCACCGGTCTTCACGGAGGCCGAAGAACCTTTGGAGGCAGACAGCTTTATCCGCACTCTGGAGGCGAAGTTCGGGCTGCTACGATGCACCGGACACCAGAAGGCGCTGTACGCAGCGCAACAGCTTCAAGGAGAAGCTGGTACTTGGTGGGCGAACTACACCGCCTCCTTACCGGCTGACCATGCCGTCACATGGACGGAGTTCCGGGAGGCGTTTCGCGCCTATCACATCCCTCCCGGTGTGATGGAAATGAAGCTCCAGGAGTTCCTGGCGTTACGGCAAGGCGAGAGGAGTGCTCATGAGTACTCCAGGTTATTCAACCGGCTGGCACAGTATGCGCCAGGGTTTGTGGGGATGGAAGACAACAAGCGCAACGCGTTCTTCCGGGGCCTGAATTCAAAAATGAAGGTCCATCTCGCCCAGAGCAATCGCGGCACATTCAATGATCTAGTTAATGCCGCGATTCTACAAGAGAATGCTCAGCGCGAGCGCGGTTCTGATAAGAGGAAACGCAGCGCGCTGACGAGCAGCAGTGGTGGGACGCCACAGAAATACCGTGTGGTGTATCGTTCACCATCTGGTCAGAGATGGCAGCCACCGGCGCGACCGCCTCAGTTCCGCGGTCGACAATATAATGCGCCGGGCGTCTGACCGACGTATCCACCACAGCAACAGCAGATGCAAAGGATGGTCCCACGTGCGCCTCAGTTTCAACAGCGTGCACCGGGATTCCGTCCTCAAGTCGGCGGGACCCCGACACCTTACACGTGCTACACATGTGGCCGTGTCGGGCACATTTCAAGAGACTGCCCCGAGCCGCGACAGGGCAGGGGTGCAGCACCATATCAGGGTGCTAATCAACCCCGCAAACCAGCCCAAGAAACCAGCACCAAAACCCGGCAACGTCCACCACTTAGCCATCGAAGACGTGCCGGAAGGCGAACCCGTCCTCGCGGGTACGTTCTCTTACCTAGATCATCCCGTAGTCATACTTTTTGACTCCGGTGCCACCCATAATTTCATAAGTCAGTCTTATGTTATTAAATATCAACTGCCTATCATTCCCACAAATAATTCATATTTGATATGTTCTCCGGGTGGGAAAATAACAGCTGATAAAATGGTCTATAGAGCACCATTACAATTGGGTGGGAACCTATATCCGACTTCTCTAATTATGTTAGAGAGTCAGAAACTTGATGTCATTTTAGGAATGTCATGGCTACATCTCCATGGTGCTGTTCTTGACATCATTCCACGTGTGGTTCATCTCAATTCTCCACTTCATGAACCACATGTTCTTACTCTTGACCGATTGGTTCAAGAAGCTCCAGCCACATATAATACGGAAGCCACAAAACTTGAGGATATTCGTGTGGTCCGTGAATACCCGGATGTCTTTCCGGATGATCTCCCGGGCATGCCACCCGAAAGGGTTCTGGGTTCAAAATTGAACTTGTACCTGGGACGACGCCAATATCACGGAGACCATACAAGATGGCTCCAAACGAGCTGGCTGAACTGAAGGAGCAGCTCAACGATCTAATGAAGAAGGGTTTCATTCGACCGAGTTCCTCGCCATGGGGATGCTCGGCGCTGTTTGTGAAGAAGAAGGATGAAACCTTGAGGTTGTGTGTGGACTACCGACCTCTCAACGCCGTCACCATCAAGAATAAATATCCACTACCCCGCATCGATATATTATTCGATCAACTTGTGGGTGCAAGTGCATTTTCAAAGATGGATCTTCGCTCTGGATATCATCAAATTAAGATCCGGGCAGAAGATATTCCAAAGACGGCCTTCTCGACGAGATATGGGTTGTATGAATACCTCGTCATGTCCTTTGGTCTCACCAACGCCCCGGCACACTTCATGTATCTCATGAACTCAGTGTTCATGCCGGAGTTGGACAAGTTTGTGGTGGTGTTCATAGACGACATCTTGGTTTACTCCAAGACTGAAGAAGAACACGCCAAACACTTGCATATCGTACTTCAGCGATTAAGAGACCATAAGCTTTATGCTAAGTTCAGCAAGTACGAGTTTTGGATCAGCCAAGTGCCATTCCTTGGTCACATTATTTCTGCAGAAGGCATTGCAGTTGATCCAAGCAAAATTGAACAAGTGCTGAAATGGAAGTCCCCCACATCAGTCCATGAAGTCAGGAGTTTCCTCGGGTTAGCAGGATATTATCGGAGATTCATACCAAATTTCTCCAAGCTTGCTAAGCCGATGACTGAACTGTTGAAAAAGGGGATCAAATATGTTTGGAGCTCAGCTTGTGAAGAAGCTTTCCAAGCATTAGTGACGCATCTTACAACTGCCCCGGTGTTAGCTCAACCGGATACAACCAAGCCCTTTGACGTATATTGTGATGCGTCTGGCATCGGGCTTGGCTGTGTATTGATGCAAGGAGGAAGAGTGGTCGCCTATGGCTCACGTCAACTTCGTAACCACGAGCAGCACTATCCGACTCATGATCTTGAGCTCGCTGCTGTGGTATTGGCCTTGAAGATGTGGAGGCACTATTTGCTTGGGAACTTAGTGCACCTCTACACCGACCACAAAAGTCTGAAATATATATTCACTCAAAAGGAGTTGAATATGCGGCAACGGAGATGGCTAGAACTGATCAAAGACTATGAGATCGAGATTCACTACCATCCCGGGAAGACAAACGTGGTTGCCGATGCCTTAAGCCGCAAATCCCATGTCAACAGTCTGTCCATCACCCCACTTGAAGAGGAGGAGCCGAGTCTGTACTTGGTTCCATATGGGGCATTGTATAATCTTGCTCTCGTCCCTACAATACGAGAGGAGATTATGGAAGCGCAGAAGAAAGACGTGGGAATGTCGCACATTCGGAGAAGGATAAAGAATGGCGAAATGAAATGCTTCCGAAGAGATGATAACGGTACACTATGGTTTAAAGACCGTATAGTGGTACCCCGCGACATGAAGCTTCGGAGGAAAATATTGGACGAAGCTCATTTGTCCAAGTATTCTATTCATCCGGGCAGCAACAAGATGTACCAAGATCTGAAAACAAGGTTTTGGTGGACGCGGATGAAAAGAGAAATCGCAAAGTACGTATCCAAATGTGATACATGTCGGCGGGTGAAAGCCGACCATATGCGTAAAGCCGGACAGCTGCAACCGTTGAACATTCTGGCGTGGAAGTGGGAGGATATCAGCCTGGACTTCATAGCCGGATTACCTCTCATGTCTCACAAACATGACTCGATTTGGGTAATAGTCGATCGACTAACCAAGTCGGCTCATTTCATTCCCATACATACCAGCTACGTGGCCAAGCAATATGTGGAGCTTTATATTGCAAGAATCTTATGCTTGCACGGTGTTCCCCGCTCCATTATTTCAGATCGCGGTGCGCTGTTTGTCTCTCGGTTTTGGGAACAGCTGCACGCATCATTGGGGACCAAACTGATCTGAAGCTCCGCGTATCACCCGCAGACAGATGGTCAAACTGAACGGGTGAATCAAGTGCTTGAAGACAAGCTACGCGCTTGTGCCATTCACCACGGCAAGAATTGGGATGATCATTTGCCGTTGGCGGAGTTTTCTTACAACAATGGCTATCAAGCTAGCATCAAGATGGCGCCGTATGAAGCTCTCTACGGCCGGAAATGTTGCACACCTCTCAACTGGTGCGAGTCCGGCGAGCGAGTCATCTACGGCATTGAACTGGTGAATGAAGCTGAAGAACGAGTGCGAGTGATACAAGCCAACCTCAAGGCTGCTCAATCTCGTCAGAAAAGCTATGCGGATAAAAGACGCCGTCCTCTCCACTTCAACATCGGGGACCATGTGTATGTCCGTGTGTCTCCGATGAAAGGAGTTCACCATTTCGGAGTGAAGGGTAAACTTGCGCTGCGGTTCATTGGTCCGTTCACCGTTATTGAAAAATGCGGACCCGTGGCCTATCGCCTAGATTTACCGGCGTCGCTCGCAGGCATTCACAACGTCTTCCACATCTCTCAGCTGAGGAAATGCCTCAAACCCTCAGCTGAAATCCGCACTGAAGACATAGAAGTTCTTCAACCGGACCTCACGTACACGAAGTATCCAATCCGGATCATCGATGAAAAGACTCGTGCCACAAGAAACCGGACCTTATGGTTCTACAAGGTGTTGTGGAGTAACCATACCGCTGATGAGGCGACATGGGAAAGCGAGGATTATCTACGAGCGTATTATCCGGACTTGCTATCATCATATACCCGGTAAGGTTTTCCCCACTTTACTTTTCCTTTGGAATCTCGGGACGAGATTCTTTTTAAGGGGGGAGGGATGTAAAATCCCCAAAAGTGGTAGCAAGAAAATTCTGCTCATGTGCACTTATGAAAAATGAGGAGAATTAAAACTTTGAATTATAATGGGGTAAGTTCAAAGTGAGGGTTTAGACTTCCCAAAACTTCCAAACATGGAGATCTAAATTCATAACTTGGATCTTCATAGTCCAAATATTCACCCTTCCAAATTTCTGCTCATTTGAAGGAGTTTCAATATTTGTTTGAGATTAAAAGAGGAAGCCCTCTAATCTGGATTTCAAATTCAGTTTCAAATTCCAATTCCCTAAATTTGCAAATTTGGTTCCACAAGTGTGTTCCTCACATTTGAATTAGCATCCATGCCAAAAATCAGAAATTTTGGGCCTGGTTTGCCATATTTTTGAGGCAATACAAAGTGGAGAATTCAGACTCCTTTTCAAATTAAAATGATCAAACCCCATTCAAATTCTACACCAGAATTCAAACCATTTGAATTCTGCAAATTCAAACCATGAATTTGGGGGAAGCAAAGGATTTAATTTGGAGAAAAATATCAGAGCTATTAGGTGAGGTGGGACCCACATGGCAGTGACACATGAAATAACAGGGGCAATTTGCTTCTGTTCGAGTCCTTCTCGAGCTGCCACCGTGCTGTATTTTCTCTCCACCGAGCTGCTTGCAAAACCTGCACCCGAAGTAGCAATTGCTGGCATGGATTGCTACATGGTAAAGATCAGCAGCTGCCTAACTCAACCGTGGTTCTTCCTCTTCCTTGCACGAGCAAATCCCTGAGTACCGCTCCCTCTCAGCGCTCACGAGCAACACACCTCGTGGCCACCCCGTGTGTCTCTGCTCCTCATCCTGATCAGCCTAGTGCCACTGTGGCGCCCAGCTGAGCCGACTAGAAGGTGCGCCTACCTCCACTGGACGTCATCCACCCTTACCCAGCTCGTCCCCGGCCTCCCCTCGCTGTGCCCGAGCCGTTCTTCGCCGGAAGAAAGCAGAGCACCGTCGCCCTCACTGCTCCTCGAGTTCCAGCCGCTCCAACGCCTCTACTGCACGTCCAGCACCTCCCTAAGGTGCGCTAAGGTGTGTAGATCATGCTACCTCAGTCCCCTTGCCCTTGCCCATCACTGTCTCGCCGGAATTTAGGTTTTGGCGCCGGTACACGTGAAGAACCGACCCACACCAAAACTGGAAATTCGTCGAACGTGGTTGATCATCGGTTCTACAATTCAAGCCATAGAAACTAGTGACCCTAGCGCCCTCCCACGCCAAAGAACACATCAAACCGTCCACCACAGGCCCCGGGCGATGAGAAATCGCCGGCGGCGGCAAAAACGGGTCGGTCCTCCGGTGAACCCTATGTTCCGGCCATTTGCTGCAAGGTTTAACCTGCGTTCCATGTTTCCCGATCTTTGGTGATGCTTTAGGGCAAGGTAGATCGAAGGGAGAAGCTTTGGACGCGCCAGAACGCGTTGATGCCGAGCTCCCGAGCCGCCCCACCGGTGCCGGCCTGTTTTCAGCTGTTTTCATGCGTGGAAACCTTGCCTGGCAGCTGCGCCATGTTCCCAGGAGCATGTAGGGTGAAACCGGAGCTAATTTGGTGGAGAAATGAGGGAGAGCGAGCCATGCCACGATTTGAACTGGTGTGCACGCGCGCCTCTGGCGGGAGGTTGAAGAAGGACCTGACCAGTGGGCCCCCCTGTTAAGTCTCTGTGTAGATTTTAAACAGAGAGCTATCACAGTTTGAAAAATTCATAACTTTGTGTAGAAAGCTCCAAAAATGGTGAGACAAATTTTTATCTGAATCCTTAGGAGGAGTACTTTACAGAGGAGCAAATTGCATGCTATGAAAATGCCCAGGAATTTCTGTATAATTGTTTTTATTAAATCCTTTAGGGATTTATTACAGGAGCAATTCTTTATGAAATATTCCCAAATTTGGGCAGCTAGTCCTTTTCATAGTGACTGACCTCCAGTAAAAATTTTAGGATTTTTGGAGCTTATTTAGAGGGCTTAATCAGTATGTTATCTCAGGATTAAATAAATTAGCTAAAAATCATAGAATTGATTTCCAGAAAATTGGTTCAAACTTCATACTTCCATAACTTTCTGTAGGTTTTTCCAAAATTTGTGAAACAAATTTTGTTAGATTTCTCTCAGTCAGTACTCTGCAGAAATGCAAAGAAATTGATCTGAAGATCTCTGGATATTTCTCCAATATTCATCAAATTTAAATTTTTGGGAATTTAGTCCAGAATATCTCTGTTATGGAATTTCTTCAAATTTGGCCAGGACGTTCCTCATGACATTACTGATCTCCAGTAAAAATTTGAGATTCATTGGAGTTCATTTGCTAGGTCAAATTACCTTCCCAAATTCAGCCTTTATTTGGAATTCAAATTTATACAGAAATTGTTCAGCACTCCTGTCCAAACTTCAAAAATTCATATCTCTCTGATGGTAGCTCCAAAAATGGTGAAACAAATTTTTTTAGAACCATGGAGACTTACCCTAATCAGATCTTCCATTTCTAGCTATATCAAAGCTCCTGATTTGGGCTCAAAATTCAGATAAGCATTGTACTTGTAGGAATTTTAAAGACTACATTATGCAATGACATGTCTCCAAATTTGGCTCAAATCATCCTTATAGGGCCTAGTATCCACTGTAAAATTCCCAAAGCCAATTAAGGATCCTAAATAGCAATAGCTATGAATAGTAGTTCAATTCTTATAAATCCTTAATACTTATACATCTATTTTGCTACATTTCATTTAGTGACCGAAGTTGAGGACGCACCGAGCCTTTGGACGTCCTGCAACCTGAAGTTGACTTCCCATCTAACTCGCAACCAGGCAAGCCCCGGTTTGCACTTAAGTACGTTTTATAAAATTCTTTATTGTATCACTTATGTCTAGGGTGAATGTTTGCATTAGAGTTAAGGTGTTTGAAACCCCACTTGCATAACCATTTAAATTCTATGAAGGGTTGGGTAGCTTACAGAGCCGACGAGTAGACAAGGCCCCTCTAATATGCTTAGGACCTCGGTAGAAGTCGAGTAGTTGGAATCTACTCGCGAGGTAAGGTTTATCACATGGTTTGGTCAGAATAGAAAATGGCTTAAGAGTGGTAAAAATGAGACCCAGCAGGGGGGATAGGAAGCAGTGAGCGGAGGTCTCACGTGCGTAGCCCTGTTGGTGTCGATTGAGGACCGAGTCGTGTGCGGGCCTGCTGAACAAGTATCGAACAGTACCGGATGGCATACTGACATAAGCAGGAAACCGATGTAAATGGTTAACCTGGGTGCCGAGGCTTACCCAACCGTAAACAGGAGTGGGTTGAGGGTAGCAAGGTGTAAATCTGCCGGTGGGCACAGTCACGCTCCATGCGGGGACCTCCTACCCGTTACGGATGGACCGGTTCGTTGTTTGGGTTGCCTTTGAAAGGTGGTTGCATACAACAGAGTAGGAAGGGGTGTGGAATCACGCTTCTGAAAGTGGGTGTATGCAACGTGTTGTCCGGGTGTCTCCTGATTGCAATCACCGTCCCTCGCGGTTATTTGAGTACCGCTTGTTCACTGTTTCGTGACGTAGTAAGAAGTGAAGTAAGCCAGTTGAATGATAATATGCTGTGATGATATATTAATGTTTTGGAAACCATGTATGCTGTAGATGTAGAGCTAATTAAGTTTACTTTCCGCTTTGGGCATCACCACATCGAAGGAAAGCGTTTCTTGTTTGATTGTGGACTTCCGATGTGAGGGCTGCCTAAGGCACATGAATTTGTCGCTATAAAACTGAAAGTAAGGATCAACTTATAGGCGTGTCTTTGTCGCAAATTCCTTTTCCTATCATACACCTCCCTGCATGTAGAGTTCCATGCCTAGGTCAGACGGTTAAGCCTTGCTGAGCCATCGTGCTCACGGTTGCAATATTTGAGCTGTATGCAGGTGAGAGCTATGAGGAGGGTTCCGAGGATGAGGCGATGCCCCTGTCAGGGTACACGGCCGAGATGGAGCCCTGCACGCCACCGTGATTTCTCCGGTTCCATGCTGCTAGCGTGTAGCGTCCCCGGGCTGGACGGCTGCACTTTTGCATAGTTAGAATGAGAGGCTACTATTGTACATTACTTCCGCTGTATAGTTATATTTTGTAAAAGACTTCCGCTGTTTTATATCAAATAAAAGTTTGTATGTTGTTCTTTAATCTTTTCGTGTGTGCTGTTGGGTGCCGCATCGCACGGCACCACCCTATGCGATCCTGGAGTGGGTGAACCACGGGGTGGTCCCCACATTATCCCGATGAGCTAGCCCACCAAACGCCCCCTGGAAAGGTCCTACAGCACCAGTGAAGGCTGGAGAAGCTTGGAATGGCCGCATATGGGCTCGGGAACGGCTCCAAACTGGGGTTCATCATGCGCCCGAACCGTCCCGCTAAAACCGCCATCGGAAAGATCGAAAATACACCGTGCAGAGTGTGTTTCATGCTAGGTTTCAAAAGGGGAGTTGTTGCTAAGCAAGGCTACGTCATGTGAGTGCAATTTTCAGCGCTCTAAACAATTATAGCGTGAGAATTTAAATGATTCGTACCCACGGGTCCGTTTACACCGGCCGGAGGCAATTCTCAAAATTCGTCGACAAGAGGCAACGGCTGGAGCCGAGCTTCGGATGGAAGCTGCAGGGACCTCTTGCGCGCCCAATGGTTGCCTAGCTCGGCCGTGACAATCCTCGGGTGAGGCTGTCCACGAGAGCACCTCCTCTCGGTGCTATGGCGGCTGCCGCGGGAACTGATTTATCTCGGTGTAGAAGGCACGAACTCACTCGGTGAAGGCGCGAGGAGGTCGGGGAAGATTCCGTGGTGCCGTTTTGCTGCTCTGCTTGGGCTCACGCACGGGCTACGGTGTGGCTGAGTGATTGAAAGGCAGAGGCAGCGCTCGGGTCTGTTTCTCGCGCATGGGAGGAAAAGGCAGCGCCGAGTCTTCGGTGATAAGGGTGAAAGGGAGCACGGCAGTGGTTAAAGACGTCCAGGCAGCTCTCCAGCGTGATGTGATTCACCAGGAGGTGGAGCCGGCTGATATCGGTGTCGCCCGGAGAGAAGCGTCGGTCTGCCGGTTGCTTCGCGTGGGAGGTGAAAAACAGAGACCAACCACTGCACAATTGAAGATCTTTTGCACATTTTAAATCCTCAATGACATGTGGGTCCCAGCCCCTCCTTATCTCTAAAATATCTCCCAAAATTGGCAAATGGTGGAATTCAATTGTGGAACTTTAAATCTGAGAGGCATTTGGACAATTGGGCAAGTTTCATCCAAATTCAAATATGCATTTGAATTCTTTGTTATTTAAAGTCCATTTTGGAAAATGGGTTGCAAATCATTTCCATAAATCATGAAACTTTGTATACCCCCTAATTTGGACCCAAGGAATTCAAATATGAAATCTGATTTTTAATCTGGCTGCTGAAAATGAGATTTGTAGCACAACAGTTCTGAAATTCATAGTGTTGCTCTCATTTGAATTTTGAGTTGGACAAGTTTGTTCCAATTCTGACTTTAGCCTTCCCACACATATGGAAACTTCCCCTCTTGGTTTTAGACCCCTCTTGGGTTCCAAGTTTTCAAACAAACATTTGAACTTGTGTGAAGAAAGCACTCATGTGGGTTATCACATGTGGAAGAGTTTTAATAAGTCCCAAATTTTATACATATGAAACCAACTTTTGCAAACAAGGGTTTCTTTGTATTCACATTTTTGGGACCTTTACATTCCTCCCCCCTAAAAAGGAATCTCGTCCCGAGATTACAAAAGAAGAATGGAAAGGGAGGATAATTACAAAGTTTATGACGAAAGTTTCGGATAGTTCTTGTGGATGTAATCTTAGGTCTCCCACGTCGCTTCTTCCGGGGTAGGATTGCTCCACAGGACTTTGTAAAATCTCAAAGTCCGGTTTCGGGTGATCCGGGTCTTTTCGTCGATAATCTGAATAGGGTGCTCGACATAGGTGAGATCCAGCTTCAACTCGTCGATGTCTTCGGTGCGGACAGCAGCGGTAAACTTGAGACATTTACGCAGCTGGGACACGTGAAATATTTCGTGAATACCGGCAAGGCTTGCCGGTAGTTCCAGCCGGTAGGCTACAGTTCCGCACTTCTCCGTGATAGCAAACGGACCGATGAATCGGGGAGCAAGTTTCCCCTTGACACCGAACCGATGAATCCCTTTTATCAGAGACACACGAAGATACACATGCTCTCCGACATCGAAATGCAGCGGTCGACGTCTCTGGTCTGCGTAGCTCTTTTGAAGAGATTGGGCAGCTTTGAGGTTCCCCTGTATTATGCGAACTCTTTCTTCGGCTTCATTGACAAGATCAACCCCGAATGTTACTCGTTCACCGGATTCGCACCAATTCAATGGTGTACTGCACTTCCGGCCGTATAGAGCTTCATATGGTGCCATTTTGATGCTCGTCTGATATCCGTTGTTGTACGAGAACTCCGCCAGCGGTAAGTGATCATCCCAGCTCTTACCGTGGTGGATGGCACATGCTCTTCGCATATCTTCCAGTATTTGCTTCACCCTCTCAGTTTTCCCATCGGTTTGAGGGTGATACGCAGAGCTTCGAATCAGTTTGGTCCCCAAGGATGCGTGTAGCTTCTCCCAGAAACGGGCTACGAACAGCGATCCTCTATCAGACACAATGGTACGGGGAACTCCATGTAAGCACAAGATCCATGCTATGTACTCCTCCGCATATTGCTTTGCGTTATATCTTGCATGCACAGGGATGAAATGTGCTGATTTGGTTAATCGATCATGATTACCCAAATCGAATCATGGTTGTGGGAGGTCATCGGCAACCCGACGATGAAGTCCATACTCAAGTCTTCCCACTTCCATGCCGGTACTTGCAGTGGTTGCAACAGGACCGACTTCTTCACATGGTCGGCCTTAACTCTTCGACACGTATCGCATTCTGAAACGTACTTTGCAACTTCACATTTCATACGTGTCCACCAAAACTTCTTCCGGAGATCTTGGTACATTTTATTACTGCCTGGATGAATGGAAAACTTGGACAAATGAGCTTCATCCAAAATTTTCTTCCGTAGTCCCATATCCCGGGGTACTACAATCCGGTCGTTGAACCACAAGGTACCTTCATCGTCCTCCCAGAAGCACTTCATTTCTCCGTTGTCTATCCTTTGCCGTATGTGAAACATACCCTTGTCTTTTCATTGAGCTTCAATGATCTCCTCTCGGATGGTAGGAATGAGAGCGAGATTATAGAGAGCTCCATACGGGACGACACGGAGGCTTGGTTCTTCATCACCCATTTCAGCAAGAGTCAGGTGATGGATATGCGCCTTACGACTGAGCGCATCGGCGACCACATTCGCCTTTCCTTGATGATAATGAATCTCAAGTTCGTAATCTTTAATGAGTTCCAGCCATCTTCGTTGCTTCATGTTCAATTCTTTCTGAGTGAAGATGTACTTCAAGCTCTTGTGGTCGGTGTAGAGGTGTACAAGATTTCCGAGCAAGTAATGCCTCCACATCTTCAAGGCAAGGACCACGGCAGCTAACTCAAGATCATGAGTTGGATAATGCTGCTCGTGATTTCTGAGTTGACGAGATCCATAAGCGACCACTCGTCCTTCTTGCATCAGCACGCAGCCAAGACCAATACCAGATGCATCGCAATACACGTCGAATGGCTTCGTCGTATCCGGCTGAGCAAGAACTGGGGCTGTTGTGAGATGCTTCACTAAAGTCTTGAAAGCTTGTTCACACGCAGCACCCCACATAAATCTGGTATTCTTCTTTAATAATTCCGTCATCGGTTTAGCAATCTTGGAGAAACCCGGAATGAACCTCCGGTAATAACCCGCTAAACCGAGGAAGCTTCGGATTTCATGCACAGACTTTGGCAACTCCCATTTCTGCACTTGGATAATCTTACTTGGATCTACAGTGATGCCCTCTGCTGAAATGATGTGTCCGAGAAAAGGTACTTGATTAATCCAGAATTCACACTTGCTGAATTTTGTATAGAGCTGATGATCTCGCAATCTTTGTAGCACAATATGCGGATGTTCAGCATGTTCTTCCTCTGACTTGGAGTACACCAAGATATCGTCGATGAAGACAACGATGAATTTATCCAACTCTGGCGTGAACACTGAATTCATCAGGTACATAAAGTGTGTCGGGGCGTTGGTCAAACCAAAAGACATAACGAGATACTCATACAGCCCGTATCTCGTTGAGAATGTCATCTTCGCAATATCTTCTGCCCGGATTTTAATCTGGTGATATTCGGACCGAAGATCCATCTTCGAAAATACTTTCGCACCCACTAATTCATCGAAGAGCATATCAAATGCGAGGTAGTGGATACTTGTTCTTGATGGTAACGGCGTTCAGAGGACGATAATCAACACAAAGCCGTAGTGTTTCGTCCTTCTTCTTGACAAACAATGTTGAACAACCCCAAGGTGATGAACTCGGTCGTATAAAGCCCTTGCTCATTAGGTCATTCAGTTGTGTCTTCAATTCTACCAGTTCATTGGGGGCCATTTTGTACGGCCTTCGTGATATAGGTGTTGTTCCCGGTATAAGTTCAATCTTGAACTCAACGTCTCGCTCGGGCGGCATGCCCGGTAAATCATCGGGAAACACATCCGGATACTCACGTACCACCGGAATATCCTCTATCTTAACAGCTTCTGTGTGGTTCACTGTTGCAATCTGTTGCCATTTGGCACCCAGAATTAATATTTGAAGACCGTGCTGTGGGGAGTTGAGCTCAATGGTCCTGGAGCTGATGTTAAGAACCGCTCTGTGGTAATTCAACCACGACATCCCCAAAATGATGTCGATCTTCAGACCCTCAAGAATAATGAGAGTAATAGGGTATATTCTACCCCCCCAAACAAAGAGGTGCTTGGGAGACAACCTCGCTTGCGGTACTGATGCCCCCGGGCAAAGATATGAGGTATTGCCTCTTTGTATAAACTGTTTGAAGCTGATGTTGAGTCACAAAAGACTTGCTAATGAAATTATGTGTGGCACCGGAATCAAAGAGAATTAAAACCGGTAACTGATTTAGAGAAAACATCCCTGCTAAAGCGGCTTCTCCTTCCGGAACATCATTAATCACAGTATAGTGAATGTTGCCCCTTATCTGCCCTCCTGTCTGCAGATTGAGGTACGGGTCGTATTGTTGTAAATATGATGACCCGCAGCCTCTAGTTCCCTCCGTACAATGCCTAGCATAATGGCCCATACTCCTACAAGTGAAACGCAGATGTCTTTCCGGTTCTTCGTTGACTTGCGGTGGGATGCTAGGTACACCTGGCTGCAGCGATGGAGCACAAACCACCGTCTGATGCTGCGGCTGTGTAGGTGGTGCAAGTTATAGAACTTGACCAGCAATCAATCTCTGAGGAGTTGATCGTACAGGTGCCTCCATCTTTCACCGGGTGGTGTTTGATACACCAAACGGTACTTCTGAGGCACATAACTTGTGCTGGCCTGCTCGATCTCACTTATCTTTCTCTTCTCGGCTTGCCACTCAAGTGTCGGCTTCTCTTGGATGAAAGCCACATCTACCATGTCGGTGTAACTGCCGTTATTGTGCACGGCCAACTTCTCCTGTAATATGGCACTCAGGCCATGGAAGAATAGGTCACACCGTGCCTCTTCTTTCGCCACATATTCGGGAGCATATTGGGCTAAAAGGTTAAACCTTCTGACATACTCGAGGACACTCATGTCCCCTTGCTTCAAGCCCAAAAACTCCTCCCGCTTTGCCTTGACAATACCTAGTGGTATGTGACGAGTACGAAAGGCTTCACAAAACTCACTCCATGGCACTCGATGGTCCTCCGGAATGGTGGCAAGATGATCAACCCACCAGTTTCCGGCAGCTCCATGGAGTTGCTGAGCGGCAAACTTGGTCTTCTGGTATTCATCACACTCGAATACTCCAAATTTGGACTCCATGACATGAAGCCACTGATCTGCTTATGCAGGTTTGGTAGCTTCCGTAAAGATTGACGGTTGAGTCACTAAGAAGTCCAGATAAGCGTTCCGAGGTGGAACGACTTGTTGCGAGTTCTGGAGTACGCCTTGCTGTACCAAAGCTTGGAGTAAGCGTGTGTGTTCATGCGTTGCTTCTTGGAGTAGCCTAGTGTTCTCTTGGTTATACTCGATGACTCGAGTCATAAGATCCATCCATCCCGTGGATGGTGGTTCCAACGGTGGAATAGAAGCATCACCGCCTCGGCGAGAACTCCCGGCCCTACTCCTAGAGCGAGTACGAACCATACTGCATAAATGTATTCACAATGAGTTAAACATGAATACAGCAGTATGTGAGACTAATGAAAACACGAATATGTCAAAACTTTATGAAAGCAGTAACAAAAATCCATGTTTACACAACTCCTTAGTAGGCATAGCTAACCAGTCTATCAGTACAGAACAGACCTTTATGCACTATCTCCAGATTTTGATCTAGTTAGAAGCATTTTCCTAGCTCAAGTTGAATACCAAAGTTAAAGTTAAATTTAGTATATTTCCAACAAGTACTCATATGCATCTAGATCATCTCTGGATTAAGGGTTATGATTTTCCAAAGTTGACAGAATTCCTGGATAAAATTTGCCAGCATCCTCTTTGTATGTGGCCGATTTTATCACAACTGTATATACAAATACACTAAGAATCTGAACAAACTTTGAACTACAACCATGTTGTAAATTTCATAACATTTCCAACGGTGTATCATGGGCTCCTTAAGGATTTTTCTACAGAAAGTCATGGCTTAAAAACAGAAAGGTCCAGAGAGGTTTTGCTGCTGTCCTGGTTCTGGACAGTTTACCTTACTCTGAACTTTCTACCCATTTAGCTTGTGATTTTGCTCTGGAGGTCTACAAAGAAGTTGTAGAGCACATGAAAATCTTTCCATAAATGTATCATATACCTTAATTGGGTCAAGATACTTAGAGTTATGCTCTGTTAAAGTCCAGCAAGAATCCCTGCTGAAAACAGAGCACTCTGTTTTTGAAATCTTTGAAGCTTAGTCTTCCTTTCATTTGAATCTTAGCTCTAAATAAGAGTTCAATAGCTAATATTGGTTTCAAACTTCCATTTTTAGTTGAAAGTTAGTTCATGAGTCATTTCTTCAAAGGAAAGGGGTTATTAAGTTTAATACGGCGTCGATGCACCGTAAGAAGCATGTCGGTACTACGTAGCCTCACTAGAAGAAAATCCTAACCGGACTATACCGGCATATTCGTATCTTAGGTGGCACTAAAACGGTCATTCGCAAACTTGTACTATTCATACTACGGTTTCATGGTTAATCCTGCATAAGTCACACTCAATCGTCAGGTCCGGCTGCACACCGAACCCGGTATCCATACAGTTCTTACACCTGTCCGTCATCACTCGCACCGGTGTTCTCAAGACAAACACGCCTTGAGCTACGTGTTCACGTTATTAACCACGTGATGGGGTTTCCCAAACTTGGCCGCATCCCGCCAGAGAAGGGTGTTGCTCGAGTACCCCAAATGACATGAAGAGTCGTAGAGGATACTAAAGCGGGTCGGGTTACCTGACACCCGTGGGGCTCCACCCTTCAGCTAGTGCGCACTGGTGTACAGCGCTTACATGCACCCCCCAAGACATAAATCGTCCCGAGATGCATGATTTTCCGACATAACAAATAAGTTAGTTTGCCACCTTCATATGAAGCTAATAGTAATCCTTATGTGGACCTAGTACCGTATTCTCACCGTAACCTAAATTTTTGTCGTAATACCTTCCTTATTCGGTGCGCTATTACCAATGCAGCTCTGATACCAACTGAAACAGGCCTGATACCAACTGAGACAGGGCTCAGCTCATGATACCACTTGTCACAGCTCTGATACCACGCTAAGACGCAGCCCAACGCCGCTCGTTTAGTCACGGGGACGGGGCACTCGCCCGGGAATCGCATTGGGTGGTGCCGTGTTGTGCGGCACCCAACAGCACACATACAAGGAAAATGTATTACATAAAACAATAGCGGAAGCTTATAAGTTTTTCTTTGTAAATAATTTATATCAAGTAGCTACAGCGGAAGTCTATAAAAACTCACGTCGAATAACTAAGAGCACTCGAGATGAAGTCCAGCCCGCGGACTCCTCTCGCTAGCAACATGAAGACGACAGCAGCGGCTGGGTTCTCCTTGTGTTACATGACTCAGAAATCTCCGAGTCTCACCGGACAACCTTCATCTTAGCATCGATGCTAACCTGCAAAACCACTTATATAGCAAGCGTGAGCACATAGGCTCAGCAAGACTGATCTGTCTTTCCTAAATAAGAAACTCTACATGCACGACGGTTGCAACTGGGTTAGCTAGATTTGCATAAAGGACTCGCCTAAATTTGATCCTTAACTTTCAAATTTTAGGCCTCATTGTGCAGACCTTGAGCCAAAAAGCATCACAACTCCACAATCAAACAAGAAATGCTTTGTTGCGATGCTCCTTGCACAAAGTGAAAGTAAAGTTTAATGAGTCTATCTCTAAATCAATCATGGTTGCAATACAAGTTACATCACTGTCTTATCAAGTTCAAAAGATAACCATTTCAGTTGTTACTACGTCAAGACGCAGTGGGCAAGTATGCTCATATAACCGCGAGCGATGGTGATTCAAATCAGTACACGCCCGGACTACACGACACGTACACCCGTACTCCGATTTGCTGGCAGCAACCTCGACTGACGTTGTACGCGGCCACCTTTCCCAAGATCTTCCACATTGGAGGCAGTTCAACTGTCCCGAGTCCGCAAGTTCCCTCAAGGTACATACCCGCAGTGGTATGTTCTTAAGCTAGTTACCTCCTGCTACCCTGATGCCGAAAGCCTAAGGCAGTTGGAAAAGTTCCACTATGGATCTCCCAAGGTACATCGGTTTCCTAGGTCCCATATAGCCAGTATGTGCCCGGTACACAACTCAAACTTGTCCAACAGGACCAAGCACGGACGGGACTTAACCGACACAGGCAGGGCTATGCACGCAAGGTCCACAGCCTGCTGCATCTAAACCTCCCTGCCCGGTCTCCATTTCATAGGGGTGAACTTTCCTTATCATTTCTATTCTCGACCCGCTCCGAATTAACCAGCCCTAAACTCACGAATAGATTTCAACTACTCAACTTCTACCGGACCTTTCCTACTAACATTAGCATAGCCAAATCCACTCGAGGAGGTACTATTCTACCCTTTCTCTCTTAGGTATTTCTGGTTATGCAAGTGGGGTTTTCAATATCAACTAGACTTAATGCAAACAAACAATCCAAACTATGATCTCTAGAAATGGAATTGTTTTATGAAACTGTTCAAATGCAAACCGGGGCTTGCCTATTTTGCAGGTGACTAAGATTACAATCAGTTAGTGACGATCACTTGGAGCTTGATCACTTGTTTTCCTCCTTCCTTGCTCTTCAAGTCCTTCCCACGTTCTTCACGTATATGCTACACGATATGATCATGCATATGTATTTATTTGAAAAGCTTTTGCTAATAAGATCTAATGACAAACTGGAACCCTGTTTAAGAATTTACAGTAACACTGGTGCTAGTGGTTTAGGTTGGGCTAAAGTACTATGATCAAGTGGCGAGTGCCATTTATCACTTGTGTGTTGGTCACCTAAAGAGGTTACATAAGACATTGGTGATCCATAGCTCCAATGGAGCTGAAAATTTTCATGTGAGTTCCTTGTCAAAAGAAAGTCATCTGGACCAAAAATTAGCACTTTTCATTGAGTGGTTTATTCAGAACAATTCTCTAAGTATGTAAGCAAAGATGAATTAATTCTGAGGTAACACCCATGTTCATGTCAAACTTAGTGGACTATAATTTAAATTATAGTTCATATAGATTGCATGAATTTGCCTAGGATTTTTGGAGCTAAGAATTGCCCAGAACTGAATTTCCAAGTTTTTGGAAATTCTCTGAAAATGTTTCTGTATTCATTTGGACACAGCAAATTACAATCTGAATTATCCTGATCATATCAACTCCAAATGAGCTGAAACTTTTACAGGAGCCTAATAACACCCAAAAGAATATTGTGGAAAAATGTGAGGATTTTTGGATAAACTAAACTCCCTCTAAAATTCTTTTGCTGAAAAGGTTTAAAGATTTTTCCAGGATTAATTAATGCCTGTAAAACAAATTGGGTTGCATATTTGGATAGAGTTTGTCAATCTGAATCTAACCCAATTTGAATCACTAAATTTGGAGGTTCCTAGCAAAAGTTATGCTCTTCTAAAGTTTGGGGAAATCTAGGATTTGAATAAATCCGGGAAAAGTTTAAAACTGACTGTGGGTCCGGGGAGCACACATGTCACACCCTGAAATAAGCCACACGGGCTACAGAACTATTTCCCGCGTTGCCACAATTAATCCGGCGCCACAGAAGATCCAGCCCCCCTCTCACTTGTCACTGACACGCGGGCCCCGACTTCACCTTCTTCTACCTCTCGCCCCTGCGCGCCCGCGCCGCCGGAGCTCACAGGAGCTACCCCGAACTCGGTCGTCCGGCCACCTCCGGTGCTCAAACTTGCCGCCAGTGCCTAATTCAACTCGAGGAACACACTGGTGCGGTCCTCCCGAGCCGGTAGAGACTCCAACCTGGTGTCCGACGGTGCGGCGGCTCGGAAGGAGTTCGGTGGCGTTACCCCGATGAGCTAGCCCGCCAAACGCCCCCTGGAAAGGTCCTACAGCACCAGTGAAGGCTGGAGAAGCTTGGCATGGCCGCACATGGGCTCGGGAACGGCTCCAAACTGGGGTTCATCGTGCGCCCGAACCGTCCCGCTAAAACCGCCGTCGGAAAGATCAAAAATACACCGTGCAGAGTGTGTTTCATGCTAGGTTTCCAAAGGGGAGTTGTTGCTAAGCAAGGCTACGTCATGTGAGTGCAATTTTCAGCGCTCTAAACAATTATAGCGCGAGAATTTAAATGATTCGTACCCGCGGGTCCGTTTACACCGGCCGGAGGCAATTCTTGAAATTCGTTGGCAAGAGGCAACGGCTGGAGCCGAGCTTCGGATGGAAGCTGCAGGGACCTCTTGCACGTCCACTGGTGGCCTATATCGGCCGTGACAAGCCTCGGGTGAGGCTGTCCACGAGAGCACCTCCTCTCGGTGCTATGGCGGCTGCCGCGGAAACTGATTTATCTCGGTGTAGAAGGCACGAACTCACTCGGTGAAGGCGCGAGGAGGTCGGGGAATATTCTGCGGTGCCGTTTTTCTGCTCTGCTTGGGCTTGCTCACGGGCTACGGTGTGGCCGAGTGATCAAAAGGAAGCGGCAGCGCTCGAGTCTGTTTCTCGCGCATGGGTGGAAAAGGCTGCGCCGAGTCTTCGGTGATAAGGGTGAAAGGGAGCACGGCAGGGGTTAAATACGTCCAGGCAGCTCTCCAGCACGATGTGATTCACCAGGAGGTGGAGCCGGCTGATCTCGGTGTCGCCCGGAGAGAAGCATCGGTCTGCCGGTTGCTTCGCGTGGGAGGTGAAAAACAGAGACCAACCACTGCACAATTGAAGATCTTTTGCACATTTTAAATTCTCAATGACATGTGGGTCCCAGCCCCTCCTTATCTCTAAAATATCTCCCAGAATCGGCAAATGATGGAATTCAATTGTGGAAGTTTAAATCTGAGAGGCATTTGGACAATTGGGAAAGTTTCATCCAAATTCAAATATGCATGTGAATTCTTTGTTATTTAAAGTCCATTTTGGAAAATGAGTTGCAAATCATTTCCATAAATCATGAAACTTTGCATACCCCCTAATTTGGACCCAAGGAATTCAAATATGAAATCTGATTTTTAATTTGGCTGCTGCAAATGAGATTTGTATCACAACAGTTCTGAAATTCATAGTGTTGCTCTCATTTGAATTTTGAGGTGGACAAGTTTGTTCCAATTCTGACTTTAGCCTTCCCACACATATGGAAACTTCCCCTCTTGGTTTTAGACCCCTCTTGGGTTCCAAGTTTTCAAACAAACATTTGAACTTGTGTGAAGAAAGCCCTCATGTGGGTTATCACATGTGGAAAAGTTTTAACAACTCCCAAATTTTATACATATGAAACCAACTTTTGCAAACAAGAGTTTCTTTGTATTCACATTTTTTGGACCATTACATGACCTGGACGGAATTCAGGACGGCCTTCAGGGCCTATCACATACCGCCGGGTATCATGAAGAGGAAGACACAGGAGTTCCTACGTCTGCAATAAGGAAGCCGGAACACGCTGTAATACTCCAGGTCGTTCAATGATCTTGCGCTCTACGCTTCGTATCACGCCGATACCGACGAGAAGCAGCGGGATCATTTTTACCTGGAGCTTAACCCGCTCCTGAAGGACAAGCTGGCGATGTTCAATCGCGGCAGCCTCAACGATATAATTGATGCTGCGATTGTTCAGGAGGACTCTGGCAAGGAGTTAGCGGCGGCGGAAAGGAAGCGAAGCGCGCCGCAAAGAAGTGGAGAAGGAGGTGGTCCTTCTCAGAAATATCGGATGGTGAATCGCCCACCATCGGGTCCATTCTAGCAGCCACCACAAAGACCGATGCCATTCCGCAGTCGGCCATATTCTCCACCGGCATTCAGGCTGGCACTGCAAGTACCACCTCCGCAGCAACAACAGCAACAGCGGGCGATGCCGCGTGCGTATGCACCTCAGCAGTGCATGCCGGGCTTTCGTCCCCCAAGCACCGGACAAGCAGCAGCCACATGCTATAAGTGTGGTCGTCCAGGACACTTCTCCAGCAATTGTCCGGAGAGGCAAGGTGGCGGAGTTGCACCACAGCTTCCGGGGAGGAATCAGCCCCGGAACTCCACTAATGCGCGGAGGGCAAACCCTAGACCCGGCACTGTCCACCAACTTGCCATAGAGGACGTGCCGGAGGGTGAACCAATCCTTGCGAGTATGTTCCAACTCCACCAGCATCCCTCTATAGTGTTATTTGATTCAGGCGCCACATATAGCTTCATTAGCCAAGCTTTTATTGCTAAATACAGCTTGCAAATACTACCCACCGATAGTCCATACTTTATTTGTTCACCGGGTGGGAAGATTTCAGCAAGCATGATGGTCCCAAAAGCGCCATTATGCTTAGAGGGTAGAGTATACTCTATGTCTCTCATAGTTCTAGAGGGACAAAAGGTCGATGTCATATTAGGGATGTCGTGGTTAACCTGCCACGTCGCTGTTTTAGACACCGTCCTCTGAATTGTGCACTTGAACTCAGAAGTGCACGAATCTCATTCCTTATTTCTGGACAGTCCAGAAATAAAACTTCCAAGTGTGTATCAATCCACAACCATCAGATTGGAAGACATTCCAGTAGTCCATGAGTTCCCTGACGTGTTCCCGGATGATTTACCGGGGATGCCGCCTGACAGAGAAGTGGAGTTCAAGATTGAACTTGCGCTGGGAACCATGCTAATATCCTGAATGCCGTACAAGATGGCGCCCAAGGAGTTGGCTGAACTGAAGACTCAGCTAACGGACCTGCTGGAGAAGGGTTTTATTAGGCCGAGCTCCTCGCCATGGGGTTGTTCAGCATTATTCGTGAAGAAGAAAGACGAGACGTTGCAGCTTTGCGTGGATTATCATCCATTAAACGCCGTAACAATCAAGAATAAGTACCCATTGCCACGGATCAACATGTTGTTTGATCAGTTGGTCGAAGCAAAGATCTTTTCCAAGATGGACTTAAGATCCTGGTACCACCAGATTAAAATACGGGCTGAGGATATTCCAAAGATGGCTTTCTCGACGAGGTACGGGCTTTATGAGTACCTGGTCATGTCCTTCGGCCTCACCAACGCTTTAGCTCATTTCATATACTTGATGAACTCGGTATTCATGCCGGAGCTGGACAAGTTTGTCGTGGTCTTCATCGACGACATATTGGTATATTCCAAGTCGGAGGAAGAGCACAAGAAGCATCTGTGTATAGTCTTGCAATGGCTGCGGGATCACAAGCTATACGTGAAATTCAGCAAGTGCAAATTCTGGATATCGCAAGTGCCTTTTCTCGGGCATATTATCTAAGCGGAGGGCATCGCTGTAGACCCGAGTAAAATCACACAAGTGCTGAACTGGAAGTCCCCGAGAACTGTTAACGAGGTACGGAGTTTCCTCGGACTCGCGGGATATTATCGGAGGTTCATTCCGAACTTCTCAAAGATTGCCAAGCCTATGACGGAGCTGCTTAAGAAGGCTACCAAATATGTTTGGAGTCCAGAATGTAAAGCAGCGTTCAAGGAATTAGTGGAGCACCTAACATCAGCACCGGTTTTGGTGCAGATAGACACAACAAAAACCGTTCGATGTGTACTGCGATGCATCTGGCATTGGGCTCGGGTGTGTGCTGATGCAAGACCGAAGGGTGGTCGCGTATGGATCACGGCAGCTTAGGAACGATGAGCAGAATTATCCAACTCACGACTTGGAGCTCGCTGCCGTGGTACTCGCGCTTAAAAATGTGGAGGCACTACCTACTCGATAACCTTGTACATTTATATACCGACCACAAAAGCCTCAAGTACATATTCACTCAGAAGGAGCTGAACATGAGGCAGCGAAGATGGTTAGAGTTGATAAAGGATTACGAAATAGAGATCCATTATCACCCTGGCAAGGCAAACGTAGTGGCGGATGCGCTGAGTCGCAAGTCACACGTCAACAATCTGACCATCACACCGTTGGAAGAGAGTGAGCCACCTTTGCACGTGGTTCCACATGGAGCTCTCTACAACTTAGCTTTGATCCCCACCATCTGTGAAGACATAGCGGCAGCTCAGAAACATGACAAGGGCATGTCGCATTTGCGGAGACGTATAGACAGTGGGGAGCTGAAATGTTTCCAGAAAGACGGAGACAACATCCTATGGTTCAAGGACCGGATCGTCGTACCCCGTAATCCGGAGTTACGGAAGAAAATCTTTGATGAGGCTCACTTGTCAAAGTTTTCTATTCACCCCGGCAGCAACAAAATGTATCAAGAACTCAGAAGCAAGTTTTGCTGGACACGGATGAAGCGGGAGATCGCAAAGTACGTGTCCGAGTGTGATACATGTCGAAGGGTGAAGGCAGACCACATGAGGAAACCTGGACTGTTACAACCACTGGGCGTTCCTGCCTGGAAGTGGGAGGATGTGAGCATGGACTTCATCATCGGTTTACCCACCACTTTTCAGAAGAATGATTCTGTGTGGGTGATTGTCGATCGGCTCACTAAAGTTGCCCATTTCATCCCGGTCAACACAAACTACAACGCCAAGAAGTATGCTGAAGTGTACATCTCACTGATCCTATGCCTGTACGGCGTACCCCGCACCATCATATCGGACCGGGGCACTTTATTTGTGTCCCGTTTTTGGAAGCAGCTACATGCTGCGTTGGGGACGAAGCTGATCCGTAGTTCAGCATACCACCCACAGACGGATGGACAAACCGAGCGGGTAAACCAAATTTTAGAGGATATGCTACAAGCTTGCGCTATGAACCATGGCAAGAACTGGGATGATCACTTGCCGTTGGATGAGTTCTCGTACAACAATGGGTACCAAGCGAGCATCAAGATGGTGCCTTACGAGGTGCTATACGGGAGAAAATGCCGCACACCACTTAATTGGTGTGAGTCTGGCGAAAGGGTTACCTTTGGGATTGATCTTGTCAATAACGCGGAGGAAAAGGTTCGGCTGATTCAAGCGAATCTAAAAGCCGCCCAATCCCGACAGAAACAATATGTGGACCGGAGAAGACGCCCACTACAATTCGAAGTCGGGGATCATGTATATCTATGTGTGTCTCCAATGAAGGGCGTGAACAGATTCAGGGTGAGAGGAAAGTTGGCACCCTGATTCATCGGTCCATTTCAGATTACCGAAAGATGTGGATCAGTAGCATACCGGATGAAATTACCAGAAGCACTTTCCGGTGTGCACGACATCTTTCACATTTCCCAGCTGAGGAAGTGTCTCAAGATATCAACTACCATTCAGCTGGATGATATAGAAGAACTGAAACCGGACCTCATGTATCGTGAGGAACCGGTTCAGATTATTGATGAAAAGGCCCGAACCACACACAACCGTACATTGTGGTTCTACAAAGTTCTATGGAGTAATCACTCCGTAGACGAAGCGACATGGGAGAGCGAAGGATTTCTTCGCGCTAACTACCCTGAGTTTTTCACGTCGCATATACGGTAATTTTCCACTGTCCTGTCTCATTTTCACCTTATAATATCGGGACGAGATTCTTTTAAGGGGGGAGGAATGTAAGGGCCTAGGTTTTTGGCACATCTTCAAAGTATTCATCACACCACACAACCCTCATTTGAGGAAACCTTATGAAGACATTTGAAGAGCAAGTAAACACCATCAACATGATCATTAGAGAAGAAACTCACAAAATGCAAAAGTGGCATTTCCCACATGCATCATCTAGGGGCTGAGTATATGAAAAACTCCTACACTTTGCTAGGGATGCTCATGCCAAATTTCACCCAAATTCAAACCTTTTTGAAGTCCTTTTGGGTATAACTAGAAAGAGGGTGGTTTGAACTCAAATTCAAATTCAAACTATTTCCATCCCATGAATTCAAAAGTGGGGGGCATATTCTTACTCAGCACATTTTTGTGAGCTCACACACCAATTTTCACTCCATTTGGAGTTGATCTTGACATGAGCTAAGTTTAGCAAATTAAAACTTTATTTGAATTTCAAACTGCATATGTCCTGAAAATATATTCAAACAAACCCCAATTTGAATTCTATCCAATTCAGATGGCCAAAGGGTAGATAATTCAAATGACCAAGGTTATTTGGGTCTCTACTGTTTATAGCAGTGGGGAAAATTCAATTTCAGAGGTTAAAACTGGGGTGGGACCCACATGTCAGCCTCACCAGTGTTTTAACCGACTGAAGTCACCGCAGCTCGGGTCTTGCGCGCGCCCACGAGGTCACCACAGAACTGCCGACCGCTGCCACCTCCTGGTCCCGATCGGAGCCACGAACCGACATCCCCAGCTATTTAGCTGCGAGCTGCCGCCGGCAGCAGCCTGTTTGCACGCCGCCTCAACGTGCCCAGCGCTGAGAAACCCGAGCCGATCGCCGCACAGCCCCACCGCATCGCCTCGCCATCGACCGGCCAAAGCAGTTCCTTCCACCACGAGCTAAGGCCACAAACGACACCGCCGGTCCTTGCTCAACATATTACAGCCCTCAACTGCTCGTGATCAGCTTCGGTTGAGCCTGTCCGAGCCGATCTTCCATCGCTCTGTCAACCCGAGAGCTCCTCTGACTCGACCCCGTCGCCCGGGAAGCTCTAAGCTTCTCCAGTGTGACAAACGTGTCTCAGAGGTTAGCATCAAAGTCTAGTAGCTCTCCCCAAACTCCCTAGGTCCCTCTTAGCGCCGGTTAACTGGAATTTCCACTTTTCCCGAGGATCACCGTACAGAACACCAAGGACCAAAACTCAAAATTCATCGTGATCACTTGATCACTGGTAATTCGGGTCGGGCTGAAGCTAGAGTAGCACCTCACGGTCACTTCAGCCGAATCCTAGCGGTAATGTGAAAGTTGCCTAGAGGGGGGGGGGTGAATAGGCTAATAAAACCTGAATTCAAATAAACAGCGGATAAAACCAGAGCAGGCCGGACTAGTCTGGTATGAGGTCGGACTAGTCCGGTCTAAGCCTAATTTGTGATTTAGGTTTCCTTTTAAGTTTGTTTGAGCGGAAAATATGTGGTAGTCAAATGATATCACTAATTAGTTGAAAATGATTAGATTGCAAAATAATAGAACAATTTGCGGGAGATAACACAATGAAAGCTTGACCAATAATTCTAGTGAGCAATTTAAATAGTGGAGAGATCAAGTGACACGATTTATCCCGAGGTTCGATTCCACACAGGAATCTACGTCCTCGTTGAGGAGTCCACCAAGGACCGGGTCTTTTCCAACCCTTCCCTCACCGAGCGATCACCAAGATCAAGCCCGGGTTTTCTCACTATCAATCGAATGTAAATACAATGATCTTAGGGGCTACTCACACTTTGAGGCTCTCTACACCAACCAAGTAGTTCTAGAATTCAAAGTACAACTGTTAAGAACTCAAAATAACAGTTAGAGTTCAAAGGAATCAAACCGAGAGCTCAAACGTCGGTCACCACTTCTTTCCTCTCACAAAAACCGCTAACACCTTAAGATCCAATCTTAGGGGTCTAGAAGGTGAGGAAGGAGGCTTAAAAGAGCTCTAGGAATGAGTTTTCAACGCTTGAGTTCGTGTCTCTTCTATTCTCAGCCGTGGGGTCTCCTTTTATAGAAATCCCGGCATTTAGCCGTTACCAACTAAAGTCCGGACTAGTTCGGTCCCAACCCCGGACTAGTCCGATCTTGAGGGACCACTCACGTCACGGCTTACCTAATAAAGTTTTAGTGACCGTTGAATTCAAACGGTCATGAAACCCCGGACTAGTCCGGCCAAGAGCGGACTAGTCCGATCTCAGTCAGGAACCTTTGTTCCGTACGAGAACGGACTAGTCTGGTAAGGGCGGACTAGTCCGGTGCGAGGGGCGGACTAGTCCGGTCTTACCGGACTTAGTCTAGAAGACTCTCTCAACTGGAGCTGCGGACTAGTCCAGCTAACCTCGGACTAGTCCGAGGTCACACAGGAACCTTTGTTTCGTCCTATTTCGGACTAGTCTGAAAAGATCGAACTAGTCCGGCCTGTGGAGCGGACTAGTCCGATGACACTCAGAGACTCCTTCTCCGGATCTAAGCGGCTTAGTCCGCTTAGCGGACTAGTCCGGCCTCTTGGGCGGTCTAGTCCGGCCTTCTGAGACTTAGTCTCATAATGGCTCAGACTCACATAACAACGGACTAGTCCGGCCTTTATCGGACTAGTCCGAGCTGACTCAGGAACTCTTTGTCCGGTCTAAAACGGATTAGTACGCTTCTGAACGGACTAGTCCGGCCATTTGTCGGACAAGTCCGGTCTTCCCTTTTATTCATGTCTATGAATACCTCATCTCTTGATTCTAACGTTCTATCCTTCGCTTGAGCTCTCTAGTGATTCTTAAGCACTCTAAAGGAGAAGACCCTATACACAACTAAAAAATGTGAAGATTAATAGAAAATGCTATTTTCAACTCTTCCAAGTCTTCTTCTTTTCCTTTTGCTTCTTGAGAGACTCCACATCCATTTCTTTGATAAACACCTGTGCTCATACTCAGTAGAAACTTATTAGCATCTTAATTGTCATCAATCAACCAAAACCACAGGGATTATCTAGATGTACTTTCAATCTCCCCCTTTTTGGTGATTGATGACAACTCATTAAGATTTTCGCAAAGTAGATATAGTAGATTGTTTCCATAAAGATTTGCTCCCCCTAGATGTGTGCATAATGGATTATCAAGAACGAGAGAAAAATGTGCACAAGAGTGAGTTTATGGGGAATTTTATGCTTACATGTGTTGTGATGGTGGGACTAAGTATAAGCAGTAACCACATTTAGAAAGATATAACATTTATGAGCAAGCAGGCATAATGTGAAGAGATAAAGTAACATAGTCATTACAAAACCAACATAACGTGGCGTAATGTAGCATAGTTATTACAAGCCATCATGAAATGAGTGTAATAAGCAAGACTAGACTATGACTATGACTAGAATACTCCCCCTTGTTCTCTCCCCCTTTGGCATCAAGGCACCAAAAAGGAAGGAAAAGGAGAAAACCTAATCACTATCATCGTGATCTTCGTCTTGGTCACTCTGGGTCTCTTCGTCCTCATTCTCTTCTTCATCATCATCCTGGTGATGGGTGTGGGAGGTAGGAGGAGCAGCTGAGGTGGATCCAAAGTAGGCAAGCTCATCCTCCATGAGCGTGGGAAACTCTGTCACATCGTCATCATCTGATGACGGTGGAGACATAGGTATCTCCATCTTGTCGCACATGGTCTTGAGATACTTCTCTTGGTGTTGCTTCATCTTCTGTGTGTGAACTTCCACCTTCCGGCATGAGGAGAAGATGGCGTTGAAGATCTTGAGCAGTCCACTTGAGGAGCCACTCGATGACGGAGGAATGGATGGTCCGGCAGAAGATGATGGAGCTGCAGTAGATCCCCTGCCCATGGATGCAGGAGGGCGAGGAAGAGGAGTCGGCATCTGAGGACGGAGCTTCCGGTGCTTCACATCCTTTGCAAACTCTAGCCCTGTGACTTTTTCAATCATGCACATGATGTATGGTGCATAGCCACAGGATCTGTTCGGGGTGTGGGAGATGTTGAAGATGTCGTTGTAGATGTAGTCAAAGACATTGAATTTCTCTTCTTCATTGAGCAGCTTCAACAGGTTTCGGAGGTACCCATGTATCATCCCCACATCTCCATCTTTTGGAGCTAGAGTCTTCCTCGGAACTCTGTTCATCACTCCAAAGAAGGGTTTGATGTTGTGGGTGGAGGATGCTTCATAGGAGAGATAGGAGGGGTACATGAAGTCCAAGTCATCCTTTCCCAGAGTTCTCTCATTGTGAACTATTATCTCATAGTTCAAATGCTCCCCAAGTCCTAGGATGCAAGCAAACTCATCATAGAGGACCGAGTATACTACACCATTTGTCATCCATGTTATTTTCCTGTTTCCGTAGGTGTGGAAGTAACAGGTGGTGTAGAACTGGACTATGACCTCAATGTTCCAGTCATATTGAAAAGCCATCAAGTCTTTGATCCCATGCCACTCTGTTGCTTCGATTACTGCATCAAAGGCTTGATGTTTCTTGTCGGCCATGTATGGCCAGTCCACCCACTGAGCATCAACTACCGGTGTCTTCATTGGGAGATAGACATGCCGGTAGTAGTCACAGTGGAAGTCACACCAGAAGAGAGGGTCTGGTGTAGACTTCTCATACTTGTAGACCTCCTCCTCCCGGAACCTTCTTGCCTTGTCGGCTCCTTTCCCCTTGAAGGTTGCACTCGCCAAATTGGGTTGACGGTTTGGATTGTGCATGGGAGGTGCCCTTTTAAGGGGCCCAACAGGTCCCTGTGGGGGATTTTCCATTCCCCGTCTAGGGTTGTCACGAATGACGAGTCCCCTGTTGGCTAGAGCTTTCTTTCTAGAAGGATCAGCAGCTTTGCCTTTTCCTTTGTCCTGGGTTGTTTTTTTTGTGGCTCGCGCTGTTTGTCCTTTAGAGTGACTAGTCTCTTCCTCCTTGGAGGGTCAACGGACTGGGAGGATTGAGCTTCCCTGTCAGCCCTCCGAACTTCCCTTGCAGCAGCCTCTACTGCTTCTGCCTCGGCTGCCGCACGATAAGCGGCTTGACGAGCTGCTTCGGCCCCGGGATTTGGAAGAGGGCTGTCATTGGATCCTGACATGATCTGGTGAGAAAAGAAGTTTTTAGTTGATGGAGTACTGCGTTTGAATTGGTTTACAAACCCAAAGTTAGAGGTTAAGACTGTATCATCCGGACTTGTCCGGGCAGGAGCCGGACTAGTCCGCTCAGGCCGGACTTGTCCGGTTGGAGTCCGGACTAGTCCAGACTTTACAGTTTTAAACCCTAACTAATGTGATTTGCTTATCAATTCGTCAAAGTAGGTGCAATACTACGGGGGTTTGAAATGATATGGTCTAGGAAACTCAGAGAGGCCCTAAGGTACCCAATATATGTTCTAGGAATAGGATTTTTTGTGAAAAATCAAGGCTAGGTCAAAAGTACCTTGGAGTGAAGGAACGTGATGAAATCCGCGGTTCGAAGGAGCGGAGATGGTCGGAGAAGAGTTCCCCACACTTCACAAGCCTTGAATCGATGATGCCTTCGAGGGATTTGAGGAAGAACTCCAAAATCGCCAATGGGGGCGAGTTTTGGAGGAGAGAGGTGGAGTGGAGGTGAATGAGGAAGACAGAGGGGGGCAGCCCGATCCTTGGAGGTTAAGTCTCCAGGGGCCGGACTAGTCCGGTCTGTCGGACTAGGTCCGGACTAGTCTCTAGTCCGGACTTGTCCGTGTTCCGGGCGGACTAGTCCGTTGTGGACTTGTCCACTGCTCCTCGGACTTCTTTTAGAATGCCCGGACTTGTTCGGCCACTAGGTCGGACTAGTCCGGCTTTTTAAAGTCTAAATTTTTTATATATATTAGAATTTTGCCTTGGTGATTTTACTTGTACTTGCTATATGGTCCACATATATATATATATATATATATATATATATATATATCAAACACATAATTATGTGATAACAATATAGCCAAAGATAATATGAGATGAAAATAGAGGAGGTACAAGTTTCCACAATCATGCACATTTTTGAAGGTTGTAAAAGAGTTTTTGAGAACTTAATTTGCACAATCAGCTTACATTCCTATAGTCTAATATATTCAGCTCATTTCGAAGTTCACAAAATCGTTTTTCATCTAGTGGTTTGGTAAAGATATCGGCTAGTTGTTTTTCAGTTCTTACGTGTGAGATAGCTATGTCCCCCTTTATAGAGTGATCTCTTAAAAAGTGATGCCGAATGTCTATGTGTTTGGTTCTAGAGTGCTCAACGGGATTGTGGGCTATCTTAATAGCACTCTCATTGTCACAAAGGAGTGGAATGTTGTTCATATTGTGTCCATAATCCCTTAAAGTTTGTCGCATCCAAAGAAGTTGAGCACAACAACTTCCGGCTGCGACGTACTCCGCCTCTGCTGTGGAGAGAGCGATGGAATTTTGTTTCTTGGATTACCATGATACTAGAGACCTACCCAAAAATTGACAAGTTCCTGAGGTGTTTTTTCTATCTATTTTACATCCGGCGTAATCCGCATCGGAGTATCCGATGAGATTAAATTTAGACCCCTTTGGATACCATAATCCTAGGTTGGGTGTGTGAACTAGATATCTTAGGATCCTTTTAACGGTTGTTAAATGGCATTCTTTGGGTGATGCTTGAAATCTTGCACATAAACATACAATAAGCATGATATCGGGTCTAGATGCGCAAAGATAAAGTAATGAGCCAATCATGGAGCGATATACCTTTTGATCCACGCTTGGTCCATCTTCATTGAGGTCAAGATGCCCATTTGTTGCCATTGGTGTCTTGATAGGTTTTGCTTTGTCCATGTCGAACTTCTTGAGTATGTCTTGTGTGTACTTGGTTTGACTAATGAACGTGCCTTCCTTGAGTTCTTGACTTGAAATCCGAGGAAGAACTTCAACTCTCCCATCATGGACATCTCAAACCTATCTGTCATTATCTTGCTAAACTCAATGCAAAAGGATGTGTTAGTAGAAATATAATGTCATCGACATATATTTGGCATACAAAAAGATCGTTGTCTACATTCTTTGTGAACAGTGTATAATCTGCTTTGCCTATCTTAAAGCCGTTATCAATAAGAAATTCTCTAAGACATCCATACCAAGCTCTAGGAGCTTGTTTAAGGCCATAGAGAGCTTTATGCAATTTAAACACATGACCAGGATATTCTCGGTCTTCAAAGCCGGGAGGTTGCTCCACGTACACCTCCTCCTTGATTGGACCGTTTAGAAAGGCACTTTTCACATCCATTTGATAGAGTTTAAAATCATGATGAGTAGCATAGGCTAATAGAATACGAATAGATTCAAGCCTAGCTACGGGAGCAAAAGTTTCATCGAAATCCAAACCTTCGACTTGAGCATATCCCTTTGCTACAAGTATGGCCTTGTTTCTTGTCACCACTCCGTGTTCATCTTGTTTGTTGCGTAACACCCACTTGGTGCCTACCACATTTGCGTTTGGTCTTTTCACTAGCTCCCATACTTGATTTCTTGTAAAGTTGTTTAATTCTTCTTGCATGGATACTACCCAATCCGGGTCCTTGAGTGCATCTTCCACCCTAAATGGTTCCAAGGACGACACAAAAGAGTAATGTGCACAAAAGTTGGCTATACGAGAACGTGTTGTTACCCCTTTTGTGATATCTCCAAGGATGTTATCAACGGGATGATCTCGTTGAATGCTTTGATGAACCCTTGGGTGAGGCACTTGATTTCTTGAGTGGTTTTCTTCATCTTCATCTTCTTCTCCCCCTTGATCAACGCCATGGTTTTGATTTTCTTCTTCCTCAAACTGACCGTCTTGATCTTGGGGTGCTTGGTTTTGATCTTGAGTGAGAGGTGCCACTTTTGATGAGCTTGTAGCATCTTGTCCTACGTTTTCTTGGGGACGTATTTCTCCAAGCCCCATTCTTCTTAGTGCTTCACTTGGTGCCTCTTATTCATCTAATACACATTGATCAACTTGCTCCACTTGGGAGCCATTAGTTTCATCAAACACCACGTCATGTGCAATTTCAACGCACCCGGAGGTTTTGTTGAAGACACGATAAGCGTAGATGTTTGAGTCATAACCAAGTAGGAAACCTTCATCGGATTTCGAAGCAAATTTTGAAATCCTAGGCTTCTTGTTAAGAATATAGCATTTGCTTCCAAAGACTCGAAAGTAGGATATATTGGGTTTGTTACCGGTTAGGAGCTCGTATGAGGTTTTCTTTAAGAGTCGATGAAGGTCGAGGCGGTTTGTAGCATGACAAGCGGTGTTGATTGCTTCCGCCCAAAATCGATCCGAGGTCTTGTATTCGTCGAGCATGGTTCTTGCCATCTTTATGAGTGTCCGGTTCTTCCTTTCAGCCACCCCATTTTGTTCGGGAGTATAAGGGGCTGAAAACTCATGTTTGATGCCTTCTTCATCCAAAAATTCTTCCACTTGAGTGTTCTTGAATTCAGAACCATTGTCACTTATAATCTTCTTAGTCTTTGAAGAAAACTCGTTTTGAGCTCTCTTCAAGAACTTCTTGAGGATTCCTTGAGTTTCTCCCTTATCATGCAAGAAAAATACCCAAGTGAAACGAGAATAGTCATCAACAATTACAAGACCATACTTGTTACCGCCAATGCTTATATAGGTGACAGGACCGAAGTGGTCCATGTGAAGCATCTCCAATGGTCTTGTTGTCGTCATCACGTTCTTGGCGGGGTGAGCTGTTCCGATTTGCTTTCCTGCTTGGCACACACTACATGGTCTATCCTTTTCAAAAACAACACCTTTTAGTCCACGGATGTGATCCCCCTTTAGAAGTTTTTGTAAGTTCCTCATTCCAACATGGGCTAGTCTTCTATGCCACAGCCATCCCATGTTGGTTTTTGCTATTAAGCATGTGTCAAGCTGAGCTTTACTTGTGAAAAAATCCACCAAGTAGAGCTTTCCTTTTAACACACCCTTAAAGGCAATTGAGTTGTCACTTCTTCTAGAGACGGTCACTTCCTCGTTAGTAAACAAGCAATTATAACCTTTCTCACATAGTTGAGATATGGACAATAGGTTATAATCCAATGATTCAACGTGTAGAACATGTGAAAGGAAGTGTTGAGAAGAGATTGCGATTTTACCAATACCTAGTACCCTTCCTTGGCTGTTGTCACCAAAATAGATGCCTTCATTTGGATCATCATTTTCTTCATACTCAACAAACATTTTCTTCTCTCCGGTCATATGGTTAGTGCATCCACTATCTAGCACCCATTTAGTGCCACCGGAGGAGTAGGCCTGCAAAACAATTTAAACATTGCTCTTAGGTACCCAAACTTGGTTGGGTCCTTTGAGGTTAGTTACTAGGCATTTGGGCACCCACACACAAGTTTTTGGACTCTTGTGGAGTGGCCCAGCATATTTTGCATAAACTTTACCATACTTGCTTTTCATAAGAACATAAGATGCATCGAAATTATGAAATACTATAGATTTTATATTTTTGGTAATCTTATGTGAGGTAGATGCAAGGTTTTTACTCTTGTCTTGACTTGAGTTTTCTTTTACGAAGGCTACGAATTTGCTATTGTTTTTAAGGATTCTAGCATTTTGCTTTCCTCCCCTAGTATATCCAAGTCCATCTTTGATGAAGGGAGATCTTGTGATTGTGTATGCACTGCGTGCATAATTGATTTTTTCTTTATCAAAGATCCCACTCTTGTGTGTATTTTTGCTTTGTGCCTCTTTGAGCTCATTTTTTAAGTTTAAGATAGTGCTAGCACATTTGCAAGTTTTAGTGTTGGATTCTATCTTTGTTGAGAGAGAGCCTTTAGAGGATGTATTAATTGGGACGCTAGACTTAAGTGAGTTAAGTTGTGCTTCAAGATTCTTGTGAGCTTTGGTTAAACTTACAAGTTCATCTTGAAGGGCTATATTATCACTTTTAAGCTGAGCGCATGTCTCCTTGCTCGTGGCAAGTTCACTTTCAAGTGTTCTACACTTTTCTCTCTCAAATTCAAGAAGCTTCTCAATCTCAAGGTTTCTTTCCTTTTCAAAGATAACCAATTCTTCTTGTTGATTTAGAAGCTCTTCTTGTTCAAATATTTCATCCGATAGCATTTTCATTTTAGCTATAGCCTTTTTGTTTAATCCTCTAAACATGAATTCGTTTTCACCACTACTATCGAAGTCACTATCATCTTCAATATGTAACTTAGAAGGTTTAGTCATTACCTTGCGTTTTCCTTCCTTTGCCATGAAGCATGTGTGACTTCAGCTTTTCCAATCACCCTTGTTTGGCAAGAGTGATTTCTTCATGGTTGGCCTTTTGATGGCTACAGTTGCCACTTTTTCTTCATCTTCGGAGGAAGATTCTTCATTTGAGTCCCATTCTTCTCCGATGTGGGCTTGTCCATATGTGTTCTTCTTTGTGAAGAATTTCTTGTCTTGTGGCTTCCCATCCTTTTTCTTTCTCTTGTCATCTTCCTTGCTATGGGGGCAGTTCACAATGAAATGCCCATGTTCTCCACAGTTGTAGCAGGTCTTCTTTGTTCTTGACTTGCCTTTGTCTTTGCTCTTGTTCTCATAGTGATGGCTTCTCCTTATTCTCATCAACCTTTTGAATCTTTTGATGAAGAATGCCATTTCTTCATCATCCATATCTGTGCTTTCATCATCACTTTCTTCATCTTCACTTGTGAGTTGTGTTTCTTTTGCCTTTGACTTGGATGTGGCCTTGAGAGCAATGCCCTTCTTCTTGGATGAAGTGATTTTGGCTAAGTCGTTGACGTGTTGGGCTTCCTTCTCCATCATCTCATGGTTAATGATTTTCCCTAGCACTTCATCCGGAGTCATCAAATGAAAGTTTGGACTTTCCCGGAGTAGGGTGCAAAGGGTCACATTGCGAGGCATAAATGCTCGTATCATTCTTTTAACCACCTCATGGTCATTCCATTTCTTGCATCCGTACACCCGACTCTTGTTGATAAGAGTTTTGAGTCGGTTGTACATTTCATGAGGTGTTTCGCCTACTTCCATGGCAAACCTTCCCAGCTCTCCTTCAATCATCTCAATCTTAGCTTCCCTCACGGATCAGTTTCCTTCATGTGTGATCTTGAGGGTGTCCCAAATATCTTTGGCGAGCTCCAACCCATCTACCTTGTTAAATTCTTCAATGCTCAAAGATGAGTTGAGCACGGCTGCTGCTTGTGCATTGCGATGTATTTGTTGTTCTTGTTCTAGAGTGAGTTCATCCTCGTCTTCGAGGATATCTATACCTGTACATACCACATGCCAAAGACTTGGGTTCAAGGAAATTAGATGCAACTTCATGTTGTGTTTCCACATTGTATAGTTAGTTCCATCAAAGTGTGGTGGTTTGCCTAGAGGAATCGATAAATAACTAGAATGAGAATTTAGTCGTTCATAGTTAAAAGGATATCGCGAGTAGTCTTGTTGACTACTCTTGAGTTTCTTCTCTAACTTCTCCTTCTTTTTCATTTTGGCCTCCTCCTTCTTCTTTTTGAAGAGTGCCATAAGACGAATAACTTCTTCATCTTCTTCTGAGCTTGTAACGTCTTGTGGAGGAGCAACTGCGGAAGGTGGGTTAGACCCTTGTTCTTCAAAGTTGCTCGAGCTTGCTCCTTTTCCCTTGTTGAGATCAATTTGGCTACCGACCTTGTCCCCCATCTCCTCTCCAAGCGGTTAAGCTTTTTGTGGAGAGTTAGGCTCTCATACCAATTGAAAGTTGCCTAGAGGGGGGTGAATAGGCTAATAAAACCTGAAATTCAAATAAACAGCGGATAAAACCAGAGCAGGCCGGACTAGTCCGGTATGAGGTCGGACTAGTCCGGACTAAGCCTAATTTGTGATTTAGGTTTCCTTTTAAGTTTGTTTGAGCAAAAAATATGTGGTAGTCAAATGGTATCACTAATTAGTTGAAAATGATTAGATTGCAAAATAATAGAACAATTTGCGGGAGATAACACAATGAAAGCTTGACCAATAATTCTAGTGAGCAATTTAAATAGTGGAGAGATCAAGTGACACGATTTATCCCGAGGTTCGATTCCACACAGGAATCTACGTCCTCGTTGAGGAGTCCACCAAGGACCGGGTCTTTTCCAACCCTTCCCTCACTGAGCGATCACCAAGATCAAGCCCGGGTTTTCTCACTATCAATCGAATGTAGTTACAATGATCTTAGGGGCTACTCACACTTTGAGGCTCCCTACACCAACCAAGTAGTTCTAGAATTCAAAGTACAACTGTTAAGAACTCAAAATAACAGTTAGAGTGCAAAGGAATCAAACCGAGAGCTCAAACGTCAGTCACCACTTCTTTCCTCTCACAAAAACCGCTAACACCTTAAGATCCAATCTTAGGGGTCTAGAAGGTGAGGAAGGAGGCTTAAAAGAGCTCTAGGAATGAGTTTTCAACGCTTGAGTTCATGTCTCTTTTATTCTCAGCCGGGGGGTCTCCTTTTATAGAAATCCCAGCATTTAGCCGTTACCAACTAAAGTCCGGACTAGTCCGGTCCCAACCCCGGACTAGTCCAATCTTGAGGGACCACTCACGTCACGGCTTACCAAATAAAGTTTTAGTGACCGTTGAATTCAAACGGTCATGAAACCCCGGACTAGTCCGGCCAAGAGCGGACTAGTCCGATCTCAGTCAGGAACCTTTGTTCCATACGAGAACGGACTAGTCTGGTAAGGGCGGACTAGTCCGGCGCGAGGGGCGGACTAGTCCGGTCTTACCAGACTTAGTCTAGAAGACTCTGAACTGGAGCTGCGGACTAGTCCAGCTAACCTCGGACTAGTCCGAGCTCACACAGGAACCTTTGTTCCGTCCTGTTTCGGACTAGTCTGAAAAGATCGGACTAGTCCGGCCTGTGGAGCGGACTAGTCCGATGACACTCAGAGACTCCTTCTCCGGATCTAAGCGGCTTAGTCCGCTTAGCGGACTAGTCCAACCTCTTGGGCGGACTAGTCCGGCCTTCTGATACTTAGTCTCATAATGGCTCAGACTCACATAACAACGGACTAGTCCGGCCTTTATCGGACTAGTCCGAGCTGACTCAGGAACTCTTTGTCCGGTCTAAAACGGATTAGTCCGCTTCTGAACGGACTAGTCCGGTCATTTGTCGGACAAGTCCGGTCTTCCCTTTTCTTCATGTCTATGAATACCTCATCTCTTGATTCTAACGTTCTATCCTTCGTTTGAGCTCTCTAGTGATTCTTAAGCACTCTAAAGGAGAAGACCCTATACACAACTAAAAAATGTGAAGATTAATAGAAAATGCTATTTTCAACTCTTCCAAGTCTTCTTCTTTTCCTTTTGCTTCTTGAGAGACTCCACATCCATTTCTTTGATAAACACCTGTGCTCATACTCAGTAGAAACTTATTAGCATCTTAATTGTCATCAATCAACCAAAACCACGGGGATTATCTAGATGTACTTTCATAATGATCGACCTAGTGAGCAGAGCACTGGAATTTGGCCATCACCGGTGAAAATGGCTCGGGTCGCCGATGAAGTCTACTTTCCCGGCGATCTCAGGCCAAGAGAAGGGCAGGGATAGCTTTCTCATGCCACAGTGGTGCTTTGCGACCCATTGGTTGATTGTGTTCACCGCCGAGACGAGCTAGCGCCATCGGACCCGAGCTCATCTTCCGCCTCCGCTGTCGCCGACTAGGTTTCCAGCGATGTCGAGGTCCGAGAAGGTGCCCGGCGTGTGCGCCATGCTCCAAGGGTCGCGTAGGAAGAAACCGTGTCGAAAATTAGGCAGTAGCAGCCGAGAACGAACCGTGCCACTGTCTCTGGACGTCACGCGCTCGGGCGCTGGCGGGAGGTAGACGAAGGCACTGTGCATGGGACCCATGTGCAGTGTTTTAAACATTTCCCGATTTTCAGTTTTAGTTCAAACTTCAAACCCACATAACTTTGGCTAGGAAACTCCAAATCGAGTGAAACAAATTTTGTTGGATTCATCTCATTGAGTACTTTCCAGAAAATCAAGTGTCACTCCATGAAAATCCTTATTTCTCCAGAATTAAGTCTTCAAAATTTAAAATGTTTAAAATTTTAACTGGAGAACCCTTTGAAGGAAAATTCTGAAATTTGGCTGGGATGTTCACCAAAATATCTCTGAGCTACCATAAAAACTTCAGATCCATTTGAGCTCATTTGATCCACCTAATGGTGTGATTAATAAAACTGTTCCAGAGAAAATAGAAAATGTCCAGAAACATTTTCAGAATTTCTCTGAAATTGTTGAGATCATATCTTTAGCTAGGAACCTTCAAATTAAGTGAGACCAACTCTATTAGAGCCCTTTGAAAATCTAGTTTTCAGAAAGTCATGGCTTGCTCCATGAAAATCCCTAGAACACCCTAAGAGCTCCAATTAAGATCAAGTACATAATTATTTGTGGAGAACTCAAATGAGCTTTGATGCAAATAAAACTTGGCCAAGTCTCTGTTTAGGTTGTATCCAAACCACAGTAAAAATTTCAGAGTCATTGGGTCTGTCTAGTAAGACTTATAGTCTTCACAAGTTTAAATTCAATTCAAATGCATTTAAATTGATACATGTACATGTTATCTCATGTAGTCGCTAAGGTTGAGGAGGAACCCGAAGTCTTAGACTTCGTCACTCCAGAAGAGCAGCTAGCCTACAACCAAGAGCAGCAAGGCAAGCTCTGGTTTGCATTAACCCTTTTACAAATTATTACTGTTTTGAGAACTTACGTTGAGCACCCACTTACTTCTTGCATTAGAGTCTTGATTGAAACCCAAATGCATAGCCAAGAAAACCCTAGGTTGGGATTAGGATTGAAAACCCCATTTAGCTACTGCAATGCTAAGATAGTGTAGGATTCGGTACAAGTTGAGTAGATGGAACTACTCGCGAGGATAGGCTAGAGGCACTCGACTCGGGTAAAGATAGCAAATGAAACACATGGCAAGAAAAATGAGACCAAGCGGAGAGTAAGGACAGCAGGACATTAGGGCCTGGGTGCTATAGCTCCGCTTGTGTTGATTGAGAACCGAGCCGTGTGCGGGCCTGTTGAACAAGCTAGAACAGTACCGAAGACCTACCGGCTATATGGGAACCAGGAAACCGATGTAACTCGGGTAGCTGGGTGTTGAGGCATAGCTTGTCGTTCAGATGGTAGTTGAGAGCTCCAGGTGTAAATCGGCTGGCGACACTATGGATGCATGCGCAGAGACCACTTGCTCGGGACGATTGGACCAGTTCAACATTTGGCTGACGGGTGAAAGGTGGTTGCGTACGACGTCCGTGATGGTTGCTGTAGGCAACATCGAGTACGGGTGCACGTGATGGGTTATTCGGTTAACCCTGCAGGTGTAAATCGATTATAATCACCGTCCCTCATGGTCAGTGAGTACCACTTGTTCAGTGTACCGTGACGTAGAAAGAACAGGCTAGATACATGTTAAAAGTTTGCTGATTTGAAAGTTATACTTTGCTTTGTTAATATCTTGTTATAGTTTAGAGCTAATTAAAGTTCTTTTCAACTTTGGGCAAAGTACATGAGAGAAATGCGTTTCTTGTTTGATTGCGGCTCTCTCATGTGCCTTAGCGTAAGGTTCTCCACAACCTGCTGCTAAAACTTGAAAGTAAGGTTCCATTAATTAGGCGAGTCCTTTGCATCTTATTTTACCTCATGCACCCTAAAACCATTCATGTAGAAGTTTCATGTATAGGAGAGACGGGTCAGTCTTGCTGAGCCATTGTGCTCACTGCTTGTGTTTGAAGCTTTTGCAGGATTTTATGAGGAAGGGACTCCCGAGGATGAGACGGAACCCCAGGAGGGGAACCTTGTCGAGTGGGAGTCGTGCACGCCGCCGTGTTAGTGTGTGTGCATGCTAGCGGGGACATGTTCACGGGCTGAACGTGAACTCGATGCGTAGTCTATGCCCGTGAGTGTAGACTGAACATATTTTGTTGTAAAAGTGTTCATAAACCTGTTTATGTAATAAAACTTTGCTTCCGCTTTGTATCTTTGATGTGTGTTATCCGGTGCTGTGCAACGCAGCACCCCTCAGCGTGATCCTGGCTCGACGAGGCCGTGGGGCCCCGTCAGGAACGTAGCCTACCGGCTGGAATTACCGGCAAACCTTGCTGGTATTCATGACATATTTCACGTGCCACAGCTGCGGAAGTGTCTCAAGTTTACCGTTGCTGTCCGCACCAAAGACATTGATGAGCTAAAGCCGGATCTCACATACACTGAGCAACCTGTGCAGATTATCGACAAAAAGATCCGGATCACCCGGAATCAGACTTTGAAATTTTACAAAGTCCTGTGGAGTAATCATACTGCGGAAGAGACGACGTGGGAAAGTTAAGATTACATCCACAAGTATAATCCGTAACTTTTGTCATAGACGGGTGGCGGGGCGGTCGCGCGGGAGCCGGAGGTTGAAGAAGAAGCTGCTGGGCCCGCTGTCAGTGAGAGAATTTCATTTGGGATCCTCTGCAGCCTCGGATTAGTCTGTGGCTGCGTGGGGATGACCCTGTGGCCCCGTGTGGTTTGCCCGAGAAAGCGCCACATAGCCCTGGACCCCACAGTCAGAATTTGAACTTTTCCCGATTTAATTCAAATTACAGATTTCAATCAAATTTTAGAAGGCCATATCTTTTGCTATGAAACTACAAATTTAGTGATTCAAATTGGGTTAGATTCAGATATGCAACCCAATTTGTATGAAAGTCAATAAATAATTCTGGAAAATTCTTTAAATATTTTCAGAAAAAGAATTTTAGAGGGAGTTTGGTTCATCCAAAAATTCTCAAATTTTGTCATAATAATCCTTAGGATATTATTGAACTCCTATAAAATCTTAAGCTCATTTTGAGTTTATTTGATTAGGAGAATTCAGATTACAATTTACTGAATTCAAATGTATACAGAAAAACCCCCAAATTTGAAAGTTCAGTTCTCGGCAATCCTTAGATCCAAAAATCCTAGGAAACTTAATGCAGGCTCTATGAAATATAATTGAAATTGTAGTTCAATTAGTTTGACATGAACATTTGAGTTACTTCAGAATTAATTCCTTTTTGCTTAATTTATTAGAGAATTGTTCTGAATAAACCACTTATTGAAAAGTGCTAATTTTTGGTCCAGATTACTTTATTGTGACAAAGAACTCACATGAAAATTTTCAGCTAAAGTTGAGCTATGGATCAGTACTTTTCAGTACATATTTCTTAGGTGAAGTCATTCCAATTAGGAAAGCACTTAGCACTTGATCACTTTTGCTTAACCCAGACCCAACCCCTAGCACCAGTTTCATTTTAAATTCTTAAACAGAGTTCTGGTTTTAAACTTATCCTTATGCTTTATAGCAAAAGCTTTACAGTTAAATACATATGCATTTCACATCGTATAGTCATCAATCTGGGAGATTGTGGAGCAAAAAGGGAGTTGGATCAGGAGTAAGGTGATTGAGCCTCAAGTGATCGACTACACTAACTGAACTTACATTCTTAGTCACCTGCAAAAAAGGCAAGCCCCGGTTTGCATTGAAACAATTTTATAAAGTCTTTCCATTTCTAGAGATCATAGCTATGAATATTGATTGCATTCGGTCTAGATGATATTGAAAACCCAATTGCATGAGCAGATTAAGCCAAGAGAGAATCGGTAGATTAGCATCTCCCCGAGTGGATTTGGGCTACGCTAAATGTTAGTTTGGAAGGATCGGTGGAAGTCGAGTAGTTGGAATCTACTCGCGCGTTTAGGGCCTGGTTTCATCGGAACGGGTCAAGAATAGAATCATTGAGGAAAGTTCACAAGTAAGAAATTGAGACCGGATAGGGAGATTGAGATGCAGCAGGCTGCGGACCGTGCGTGCAAAACCCTGCCTTTGTCGGTGAAGGCCCGTCCATACTTGGCCCTGTTGGACAAGTTTGAGTTTCGACTGGGCGCATACTGGCTATATGGGACCTAGGAAACCAATGTACCTCGTGAGATTCACATTGGAACTTTTCTAGTCGGCTTAGGCTTTCGGCGTCAGTACAGCAGGAGGTAACTTGCTGAAGAACATATCACTGCGGGTATGTACCTTGAGGGAGCTTGCTGTTCGGGGCGATTGGACTGCATCCTATGTGGAAGAACTTGAGAAAGCTGGCTGCGTACAACATCAGTCGAGGTTGCTGCCGGCAACTCAGAGTATGGGTGTACTTGTCGTGTAGTCTGAGCGTGTACTGATTTGAATCACCATCGCTCACGGTCATATGAGCATACTTGCCCACTGCGTATTGACGTAGTAAGAACTGAAGTGAATTCCTTTGAGTTTGATAAGGCTTGTGATTTAACTTGTATTGTAGCCATGCTTGAATTAGAGATAGTGCTAATTAAACTTTACATCACTTTGTGCAAGAAGCATCACAACAAAGTGTTTCTTGTTTGATTGTGGAGTTGCGATGTTGTTCAACTCAAGGTCCTTAAAATGAGGCTTAAAATCTGAAAGTTAAGGATCAACTATTGGCGAGTCCTTTATGCAAATTCAGCTACCCTTTTCAATCCTTCATGCATGTAGAGTTTCTTGTTTAGGGGAGACGGATCGGTCTTGCTGAGCCTATGTGCTCACGCTTGCTATATGAGTTGTTTTGCAGGTTAATATCGATGCTTATGAGGAGGTTGTCTGGTGAGCCTCGGAGACTTCTGAGTCGTTTAACACATGGAGACCCCAGCCCCTGCAGTTGTCTTCGTGTTGCTAGCAAGAAGAGTCCACGGGCTGGACATCTTCTCGAGTGCTTAGTAGTTATTCAACATGAGATGAACTAGTCTTCCGCTGTATCTATTTGATGTAAATTATTTACAAAAACATTTATAAGCTTCTGCTTTTGATTTATGTTATACTGTTTTACTTATATGTGTGCTGTTGGGTGCCGCATATCACGGCACCACCCAATGTGATTCCCGGGCGAGCGGCACGGTCCCATGATCGGGTCGGGCCCTGTCATCTTAGCTCAACAGGATACAACCAAGCCTTTCGACGTATATTGTGATGCGTTCGATATCGGGCTTAGATGCATGTTGATGCAAGAAGGATGGGTGGTCGCGTATGGCTCACGCCAACTTTGAAACCACGAGCAGCACTATCCGACTCATGATCTTGAGCTTGCTGCTGTGGTATTGGCGCTGAAAATGTGGGGCACTATCTTCTTGGAAACTTGGTGCATCTCTACACCGACCACAAGAGTTTAAAGTATATCTTCACCCAAAAAGATCTGAATATGAGGCAAAGGAGGTCGTTAGAATTAATCAAAGAATATGAGATTGAGATTCATTACCACCCCCAGAAAGGCAAATGTGGTTGTCGACACGCTGAGTCAGAAATCACATGTCCATAACCTCACTATTTACACCGATAGATGAGGAAGAACCGAGTTTATACTTGGTTCCATATGGATCACTTTACAACCTTGCTCTCATCCCTACCATTAGGGAGGATATTATTGCAGCTCAGAAAATTGACAAAGCATGGCACATCTCCGGAAATGAATAGACAGCTGGGATATCAAATGTTTCCGGAAGGATGATGAGGGGACGCTACGGTTCAATGACCGCATAGTCGTACCTTGGAATATGGATGTGGCGGACCGGAATTCGCTCGTCCAGGATCGCAGAGGGTGGTGCCGCACGATGCGACACCCGACAGCACACATCATAAGAACGATATTGTATTACATAGAAAACCAACTGAAATGTACAAAGTAGTACTACTTCAGTTACAAACTAGTAATGGAATTATAAAAGCGGAAGCTAAGTTTGTACAACTCACGCCCATCTACCTAGCAAAAGTCGGTTGCCCAGCCCTAGGGCAACCCACACTAGCTGCACTCCTCCAGCTCAGCGCGGCGTGTACGGCTCCCACTCAGCCGTGGTCCCCGACGGAGGGTAGCCCTCGCCGGTGGACTCGTAATCCGAATCCGTGGGGTGCTCCTCACCTGAAAAACACTTATAGAAGCAACCGTGAGGACGAGGGCTCAACAAGACTTAACCGACTCACCTAGGCATGAAACTCTGCATGTAGTGTATAACGGACATGGGGTGGTAATTAGCAGTAAATGGACACGCCTACAAGTTCATCCTTATTTCTTCTTTTAGCCACAAGTTAACAGTTCATGAATTTGAAATTTAGTAAGCAATATTTGGTGGCACAGATGTAGCAATACAATAATTCATATCAGCAGAATTAAATCATAATATTCCATAATTTATCTACGTCACGATGCAGTGAACAAGCGGTACTCATCACCGCGAGGGATGGAGAATCGACTCGATACACACCTGCAGTGATACCCGAATAGCACGTCACTTACGCCCACCCGTGGAGCTGCACAGCACGCTCACTCGATGCCGCACGGGAGAACCTTTCACCCAACAGCCCAAACGTCGAATCGGTCGCACCGAAACGGACAGGAGGTTCCCTACACGGAGCATCTCTCTATGCCCGTTAGCAGATTTCCACCTTGTGCCCTCAAACTACACCTATAAATTGGTGTGCTATGCCTCGATGCCCGGAGGTTTAGGTTACATCGGTTTATCGGGGCCCATATATCCGATATGCCTTCGGTACGTTCAATACTTGTTCAGCAGGGCCGCACACGGATCGGTCCTCAATCGATGCGGACAGAGCTGCGCACACAAGACTTTCTCTTGCTGCGCCCTAGCCCCTGCCTAGTCTCATTTTCATTACTAAAGTGATCTCACATCACTCGAACCAAACCCGTGTGTCCCAAGCCTAACTCGCGAGTAGATTCCAACTACTCGACTTGTACCAAAGTTCTATGAATCATTAAGCATAGCCTATCTACTCGAGGACTTAGACACTACCCTCACTCTTATAGGAAAAAGCCGTTTATGCACTTGGGTTTCATCCACCCTACACCTAATGCACATTCATATACCTCATACTAAGTAAATAACAAAGCAAAACTTTGTAAAATGGTTTAATGTAAACCGGGGCTTGCCTTGTTGCTGCTGCTCGTCAGTGGATAGGGCTTCGTCCGGCAGAAGGAAGTCGAGCACTTCCGGAGTTTCCTCGCCTTCAGCGACTACACGTAAACGATATGCTATATGTGAATTTAAATGCAATGTTTAGAACTGAATAAGTAATTACCATAAATCTAGCTAGCCCTCCCTTTTGGTTCTGAAATTTTTATGGTGGCTTGGTAGGGTCCTAACCAGAGTCTTGACCAAGTTTTATTTGAAACAAAGTTCATTTGAGCCTTGTACAAATAAAAGCCTATTTGGTCAATATTAGAGCCTCTAAGGAATTCCAGGGGTTTTCATGGCTCCAACCATTACTTTCTGGAAACTAGAATTTGAGATGGTTCTAATGGAATTGGTTTCATGTCATTTGAAGAATTATAGATGAAGTTATGCCCTACACAAGAATTTAGAAATTCTGAAAAATGTTTCTGTACATTTTTCTATTTTCTCTGGGCAGTTCACTTAATCGCACCATTAGAGGAAATAAATGAACTTTGATGGGTCTGAAAATTTTACTGTGACTCAAGGATTTTCCAATGAAACCCCCAGCCAAATTTTAGAATTTTTAATAAAGTAATTCTCCAGATAAAATTCCAAACAGTTTAAATTTTAGGGAATTAATTCTGGAAAACTATTAGGTTTCATGAGCTGAAACTTGTTTTGCTGGATAGTAATCAAAGAGATGAATCCAACAAAACTTGTTTCACTGGATTTGGACACTTCTAGCCAAAGTTATGAATTTCTAAAGTTTGGGGCTGATCCCTGAATTATTTTCCTATAGAAAATCGCCTCCCGCGCTTAACCGGAGACTGACAGAGGGGTCAGCCAGTTTAATTTAAACTAACCGCGCGCTCTGTGTGTGCTTAACACAGCGGCTGACACGTGGGACCCATGCCTTCGTCTACCTCCCGACGCCGCCACCCGGAGCCGCCGGACCTCCGGCGAGGTCGGCGTTCCCAGCGACCTAGCTCGCCGGCGACGGTGAGACTTGCCGCCCCCACATAACTTTGGACTCTGAACACGTTGGACATCATGCCGCCGTCGGCTAACCGCCGTAGCTCGCCGGCGACAAGCGCTATGTCTCTGTGCAACATCGACAACGTGTTCCCGTCCTCCTGACCACCCCCTTCGTGCGCTAATCACGTCACCACATCCAGGGAAGCCTCGGGCAACTCGGCATGGCCTTGGTTGGAACATAAACGGCCGGCAACCTGGACCTCACCGGTGACCCTCTCTTCCGCCGAACTGTGATCGGTGAAACTAGGGTTTGGGATGGTTGTTCCAGCAGGTTCTTGCTCGAAAAGACGCCCACGAGTGTCTAGAGCATGTGTGAGCTGCAGCTCGACCGGCGGTTGCCCCTGTGCAACGAATTTCGCCGACGGGCGATTTCTAACCCTAAGGTGCACCGTGGGGGAAAACTCAGAATTCTCGCTCTACCCCACATGAAACGGTGAAAGGTTTCCTCCTACAGCTTCCTCACATGTGGGCACACCTTTTCTTCTCTGGTGGTGGTGCGTGAAGCAGCCGGGATCGGCCGGTCACCGGTGATCAGAGGAAACAGCGACGAGTTCTTGCGCGGGGTCGGGAGAATAGCTCGGAACGTGTTTGTTTTCACACGGGAACAGAAGGAAGGGTGGAGCAGCTCGGTGTGCTGGCCTTTGAGCCGAATTTTTTCACTGTGAGGTGGAAGCCCCGAGCGAGCTGGCGGCCTCTGCACGCACCGGACGGTCGCCATGGACGATTTCCTTCGGTTGAGTCGGTTTAGTAGAGCTGAGTCACTGACCAGTGGGCCCCATCTCCCCCTCTAATTCTTTTCCAAATTTTTACTGAAAGGATCTCAGCTACTCACAATTGAATGAGAGACTTAGCCCCAAAGACATGGTTTGAATTTGATTTTCTCAATTTGAAACTGGTTTGGCTAAATTTACTGCACATTTGAATTGAAATTCAAATTCAGCTTTTGAATTAATGCAAATTTAGCTCCCGACAAGATGAAGTCCAATGGGGATGAAAATTGGTTGACTAACTCAGAAAAATGTGCTGAGTTTGAATATGAAGTGAACTTTTGAATTCAAGTGGTGAAAGTGGCTGCAATTTGAATTTGCATTCAAATTGGCCCCTTTTTCAAATGCCTCCAAAAGTGCCTCAAAAAGTATTGGATTTGCATGAAATTTGGCCTGAGCATTCCCAAGACTACTTAAGGTCTGGGGGTGAGCTCAACCTCATGTCCATGTGTAGAAATCCCATTTTTTTGAAGTTAGGGCTTTCCCCTCTAATCACCCTTTTGATGGTGGTTACTTGCTCTTCACAAGTGTTCATGAGCTATCCACAAAATGAGCTGTGATGTTGTGAGGTGATGAAATGATCACTTTTGCAAGTCAGTTTCTTGGGCTTTTACAATGGAGCTGACAAAAAAGATCTTAGATGAAGCACACTTGTCTAAGTTTTCCATTCATCCGGGCAGCAACAAAATGTACCAAGATTTGAATAGTAAATTTTGGTGGACATGGATGAAGCGGGAAATTGCAAAGTACGTATCTGAATGTGATACATGTAGGCGAGTGAAGGCGGATCACATGAGAAAATCAGGGATGTTGGAACCTCTGAAAATTCCAGCCTGGAAATGGGATGATGTGAGTATGGATTTAATTGTGGGATTGCCCATGACTTTTCACAAGCATGATTCCATTTGGGTAATCGTTGACCGGTTAACCAAGTCGGCTCACTTCATTCCCGTGCATACACATTTCCATGCCAGCAAGTATGCGGAGTTGTACATTGCAAAAATCTTATGCTTGCATGGAGTACCCAAGACTATAATCTCGGATCGAGGTGCACTGATCGTGGCTCGTTTGTGGGAGCAGTTGCATGCTTCTTTGGGTACCAAGCTGATCAGAAGCTCCGCATATCACTCTCAGACGGATAGACAAACTGAGAGGGTGATCAAGTGTTAGAGGACATGCTGAGAGCGTGTTCCATCCACTATGGTAACAATTGGGATGATCATCTACCATTGGCGGAATTCTCATATAAAAACGGTTATCAAGCGAGTATCAAGATGACACCCTATGAGGATCTCTATGGTCGCAAATGCCGCACACCATTGAATTGGTGCGAATCCGATGAAAGAGTCACGTTCGGGATTGATCTAGTGACTGACGCTGAAGAACGAGTTTGGGTAATTCAAGCAAACTTGAAAGCTGCCCAATCCTGATAGAAAAGTTACACTGATAAGAGGCGTAGGCTGCTGCACTTCGACGTCAGAGAACATGTTTATCTCCGTGTGTCTCCGATGAAGGGCGTGCACTGATTCTGCGTGAAGGGGAAACTCACTCCCCGATTTATTGGACCCTATGCCGTCACCGAGAAATGTGGTGACGCGGCCCCACAGCCTCGTCGAGCCAGGATCATGCTGAGGGGTACTGTGTTGCATAGCACCGGATAACACGCATAAAAGGTACAAAGCGGAAGCAAAGTTTTATTACATAAACGAGTCTATGAATATTTTTACAACAAAATATGTTCAGTCTACACTCATAGGCGTAGACTATGCACCGAGTTCACGTTCAGCCCGTGAACGTGTCCCCGCCAGCACATACGCACACTAACACGGCGGGGTGCACGACTCCCACTCGACGAGGTTTCCCTCTTGGGGTTTCGTCTCCTCCTCGGGAGTCCCTTCCTCATAACACCCTGCAAAATATTCACAATGAAACAGAATGAACTCGCTCGATACATCCTTTTATGATGTGTATTTTCATATTATGTTCTAGGTATACTGTTTAATAACTACATGCACGGGAGCGGGAAGGATTATTTGGTTCGTCTTGCTACAATAATTGACAAACTCGATAGTACAGTAAGATCTCACATAGAAATAAAGTATGCATGTAGAACACAAGCAATGAGCACGATGGCTCAGCAAGTCTGACCCGTCTTTCCTATACATGAAACTTCTACATGCTGGATCATGCGTAATTGGGAATGTAAGTTGCAAGGGACTCGCCTAACTATTAAACCTTACTTTCAAGTTTTAGCAGCAAATTGTGGAGAACCTCACGCTAAGACACATGAGAGAGCCGCAATCAAACAGGAAACACATTTCTCTCATGTACTTTGTCCTAGGTTAAAAAGAACTTTAATTAGCTCTAAACTATAGCACTTCATTAACAATCAAGGTCTATCCTTCAAATCAGCAAACTTTTAACATGTATCTATCCTATTCTTTCTACGTCACGGTACAGTGAACAAGTGGTACTCACTGACCGCGAGGGACGGCGATTATAATCGATTTACACCTGCAGGGTTACCCGAATAACCCGTCACATATACCCGTACTGGATGTTGCCTACAGCAATCATCACGGACGTCGTACGCAACCACCTTTCACCCATCAGCCAAATGTTGAGCCGGTCCAATCGTCCCGAGCAAGAGGTCTCTGTGCACACATCCGCAGTGCCGCCAGCCTATTTACACCTCAAGCTCTCAACCTACCCTCTGAACGACCAGTAATGCCTCAACGCCCAGCTACCCAAATTACATCGGTTTCCCCGGTTCTCATATATCCGGTAGGTCTTCGGTACTGTTCTAGCTTGTTCAACAGGCCCGCATACGGCTCGGTCCTCAATCGACACAAGCATAGCTATGGCACCCAGGCCCCAACATCCTCCTGCCCTTACTCTTAACTATATCCCATTTTTATTGCCATGTGTTTCATTTGCTATCTTTACCCGAATAGTGTGCCTCTAGCCTATTCTCGCAAGCAGTTCCAACTACTTGACTTGTACCGAATCCTACACTAACCTAGCATTGCAGTAACTAATCACGGTTTAAAAACCTAAGCCCAAACCAGGGTTTTCTTGGCTATGCATTTCGGTTTTCAAACAAGACTCTAATGCAAAATTGAAGTGAGTGCTCAAAGTAAGTTTTCAAAACAGTAAAATTGATAAAAGGCTATTGCAAACCGGAGATTGCCTTGCTGCTGTTGGTCGTAGGCTAGCTGTTCCTCTGGAGTGATGAAGTCTAAGACTTCAGGCTCCTCCTCAACCTTAGCGACTACATGAGATAAATATATATATATATATATGTATCAGTTTGAATGCATTTGAATTTGAAGTTGAAATTGTGAAGACTATAAGTCTTGCTAGACATGCCCAATGACTCTGAAATTTTACTGTGATTTTGATACAACCTAAACAGAGACTTGACCAAGTTTCATTTGCAGCAAAGCTCATTTGCACCCCCCCGCCCCACAAATAATTGTGTACTTAGCCTTAATTGGAGCTCTTAGGGTGTTCTATGGATTTTCATGGAGCAAGCCATGACTTTCTGAAAACTAGATTTTCAGAGGGTTCTAATAGAGTTGGTTTAACTTAATTTGAAGGTTCCTAGCTAAAGATATGAGCTAAACAATTTCAGGGAAATTCTGAAAATGTTTCTGGACATTTTCCATTTTCTCTGGAACAGTTTTATTAATCACACCATTAGGTTGATCAAATGAGCTCAAATGGATCTGAAATTTTTATGGTTTCTCAGGGATAGTATGATAAATCTCCTAGCCAAATTTTAGAATTTTCCTCCAAAGGGTTCTCCAGTTAAAATTCTAAACACTTTAAATTTTGAAGAATTAATTCTGGAGAAATAAGGATTTTCATTAAGTGAAACTTGATTTGTTTGGAAGTACTCAGAGAGCTGAATCGAAAAAAAATTGGTTCACTCGATTTGGAGTTTGCTAGCCAAAGTTATGTGTGTTTGAAGTTTGAACTAAATCTGAAAATCAGGGAAAAGTTTAAATCGCTGCGCGTGGGACTGGGGCTACGTGTCAGTTTCTCAGCGGCTGACACACGGGGCTACGGAGTATTTCGCACACAGCCACATCAGATCCTGTGCCACAGCTGATCCCCGGTTTAAATATCTGGCCGCTGACACATGGGACCGGGGGCTTCGTCAACCTCCCGATCTCCCATGCTCGACCGCCGCCCCCTCGCCGGAGTTCTCGCCGGAGGGGCTTTGCCGTGCGCCAAACTCCGAGATTTTCGCTGCCTCTGTCTAATCCCCCACGGAGAACACGGTGCTGGACTTAGCTCGACATGAAAACCACCGGAATATGGCCGGCGACGAGCGGCGGCTTCGGAAGAACTTCGGCCGTGTTGGCCGGGCCTCCTAGCACCTCAAAAGATCGAGCTAACGGTCGTAGAGCATCAGTGCACCCTAGGGAAGATTGTCATGGACTCAAGGAAGCTCGGAAGCGGCCGCAACATCGACCTCACCAATGACCCGAGGCGCTTTTCTAATGGCGGCACGAAAAATGGCTAGAACTTGGCCGATTAGGGATGGTTTCATTTGGTTCTTCTTCGAGGAGACACGCTAAGACGTGTACCAACTATGTGCAAACTGGCTCAGGTGTTGGGGAGCCGTAAAACCAGAATTTGGGTTTAGACCAAGCTCGGCTAATTTCCTCTAGGTTTCCGGATTCTTGGAAATTCTCTACACATGGTTGATCATTTGCTACAGGGCTTGCAGCTATACGATCTAGGAAGTATAGCGCACCTTTCTTGTGTAGCAAGCGGACAACAACAACGGCTGTGGCGCTCTGTCGACGGCAACCCGAAGTGGAGTTCCGCTGGTACTCGTGAGAGCTCGGTGAAAATCCTCAATTTGCCGCCAAACACCACAGGGGACCCTTGGTGTGAGGTGACAGCACGGTAGAGCACGAGATGGTGATTGTTTTTTTCTATGGAGGGCTTGCTCAACCGGAGTGTGGTGGCAGTGTGCGCTGGGCAACACCGAGAGCGAGGTGGCGGTGACGTTTATCGTGAGATCAGCACTGAAGATGAGTGGGCGCGTGAGAACGGAGGAGAACCCAGCTCTTAGCTGCTCGGGGAAGGATATAGACGCCGAACATCGGCTTCACTGGGGCGCTGGGCAAAGCAGCTGCTGGCGCCGAGCCTCGGCACGGTGCCAACAGCGGCTGTAGCCCGAGAACCCAAGTCCCGGTACTCTTCAGTCGGTTGATCACTGGTTAGGCTGACATGAGGGCCCCACCACTTGTTTAACCTCTGAAATTTAATTTCCCCTACTGCTCCAAACAGTAGATACACTAGTACCCTTGGTAAATTGATCAAACTTCAAAATGGCCAATTGAATTTGAATAATTCAAAGTGGAATTTGACTTGACCAAATTTGCAGAAAAGGTTCGGTTGAAATTCAAACTTGATTTGAATTTAGCCAAAATAGCTCATGTCAAGATTAACCCCAAATGGAGTGAAAATTGTTGTATGAGCTCACAAAAATGTGCTGAGTGTGAATATGGATCCCACTTTTGAATTCATGGGCTGAAAGGAGTTTGAATTTGAATTTGAGTTCAAACTAGCCTCTTTCTAATTATACCCAAAAATACCTCAAAAAGGTTTTGGATTTGGGTGAAATTTGGCATGAGCATTCCTAGCAAGGTGTAGGAGTTTTTCATATGCTCAGCCCCTATATGATGCATGTGGGACATACCACTTTTGCATTTTGTGAGTTCATCCTCTAATGACCATATTGATTGTGGTTACTTACTCTTCAAATGTGTTCATAAGTTTTCCTCAAATGAGGTGTGTGTGGTGTGATGAACACTTTGGATGTGTGCACAAACTTAGGCCCTTACATTTCTCCCCCCTTAAAAGAATCTCATCCCGAGATTATAAGGTGAAAACGAGAGAGAGGACGGTGGAAGATTACCGTATGTGCGACGCGAAAAAAGTCGGGGTTGTTACCGCGAAGAAAACCTTCGCTCTCCCATGTCGCTTCGTCCACGGAGTGATTACTCCATAGAACCTTGTAGAACCACAACGTACGGTTGGGTTTGGTTTGGGCCTCTTCATCAATTATCTGAACCGGTTTCTCCCGATAAGTGAGATCCGGTTTCAGTTCTTCAATATCTCCCAGCTGAATGGTAGTTGATAGCTTAAGACACTTCCTCAGCTGAGAAATGTGAAAGACGTTGTGCACACCGGAGAGTGTCGCCGGTAATTCTAGCCGGTATGCAACTGACCCACATCTTTCTGTAATCTGGAATGGACCGATGAATCGGGGTGCCAACTTTCCTCTCACCCTGAATCTGTTCACGCCCTTCATTGGAGACACACGTAGATACGCGTGATCCCCGACTTTGAATTGTAAAGGACGTCTTCTACGGTCTGCATACTGTTTTTGACGGGATTGGGCAGCTTTTAGGTTCGCCTGAATCAGCCGAACCTTTTCTTCCGCATTGTTGACAAGATCAATCCCGAAGGTAACTCTTTCGCCAGACTCACACCAATTCAGCGGTGTGTGGCATTTTCTCCCGTATAGCGCCTCGTAAGGCGTCATCTTGATGCTGGCTTGGTACCCATTGTTGTACGAGAACTCAGCCAACGGTAAGTGATCATCCCAATTCTTACCGTGGTTGATAGCGCAAGCTTGTAGCATATCTTCTAGAATCTGATTTACCCGCTCTGTTTGCCCATCCATCTGCGGGTGGTATGATGAACTACGGATCAATTTCATCCCCAACGCAGCATGGAGCTGCTTCCAAAAACGGGACACAAATAAATTGCCCCAATCCAATATGATGGTGCGGGGTACGCCGTACAAGCATAGGATCCGTGAGATGTACAATTCAGCATACTTCTTGGCGTTGTAGTTGGTGTTGACCGGGATAAAATGGGCAACTTTGGTGAGCTAGTCGATGATCACGCACACTGAATCATGCTTCTGAAATGTGGTGGGCCAACCGACGATGAAGTCCATGCTCACATCTTCCCACTTTCAGGAAGGAACGCCCAGTGGTTGTAGCAGTCCCTGTTTTCTCATGTGGTCTGCCTTCACCCTTCGACATGTATCACACTCGGACACGTACTTTGCGATCTCCCGTTTCATACGTGTCTACCAAAACTTGTTTCTGAGTTCTTGATACATTTTGCTGCTGCCAGGGTGAATATAAAACTTTGACAAGTGAGCCTCATCAAAGATTTTCTTCCGTAACTCCGGGTTACAGGGTACGACGATCCGGTCCTTGAACCATAGGACGCCGTCTCCGTCTTTCCAGAAACATTTCAGCTCCCCACAATCTACACGTCTCCGCAAATGTGACATGCCCTTGTCATGTTTCTGAGCCACCACTATCACTTCACGGATGGTGGGGATCAAAGCTAAGTTGTAGAGAGCTCCATGTGGAATCACATGCAATGCTGGCTCGCTCTCTTCCAACGGTGTGATGGTCAGATTGTTGATGTGTGACTTGCGACACAGCGCATCCGCCACTATGTTTGCTTTGCTGGGGTGATAATGGATCTGTATTTCGTAATCCTTTATCAACTCTAACCATCTTCGCTGCCTCATGTTCAGCTCCTTCTGAGTGAATATATACTTGAGGCTTTTGTGGTCGGTATATAAATGCATGAGGTTACCGAGTAGGCAGTGCCTCCACATCTTGAGTGCGAGTACCACGGCAGCGAGCTATAAGTCATGAGTTGGATAATTCTGCTCATGGTTTCTGAGCTGCCGTGATCCATACGGGACCACCCTTCGGTCTTGCATCAGCACACATCCGAGCCCAATGCCGGATGCATCGCAGTACACATCGAACAGTTGTGTTGTGTCTGGCTGCGCCAAAACCGGTACTGATGTCAGGTGATTCACTAATGGCTTGAACGCTGCTTCACATGCTGGACTCCAAACATATTTGGTAGCCTTCTTCAGCAGCTCAGTCATAGGTTTTGCAATCTTTGAGAAGTTTGGAATGAACCTCCGGTAATATCCTGCGAGTCCGAGGAAACTCCGTACCTCGTGAACAGTTCTTGGGGACTTCCAATTCAGCACTTGTGTGATCTTACTCGGGTCTACAGAGATGCCCTCCACTTAGATAATATGCCCGAGAAAAGGCACTTGCGATATCCAGAATTCGCACTTGATGCATTTCGCGTATAGTTTGTGATCTCACAACCTTTGCAAGACTATTCGCAAATGCTTCGTGTGTTCTTCCTCTGACTGGGAATATACCAATATGTCGTCGATGAAGACCACAACAAATTTGTCCAGCTCCGGCATGAATACCGAGTTCATCAAGTACCAGAAGTGAGCTGGAGCGTTGGTGAGGCTGAAGGACATGACCAGGTACTCAAAAAATCCGTACCTCGTCGAGAAAGCCGTCCTCGGAATATCCTCAGCCCGTATCTTAATCTGATGGTACCCAGATCTTAATTCCATTTTGGAAAGGATCTTTGCTTCAACCAACTGATCAAACAACATGTCAATCCGTGGCAACGGGTAATTGTTCTTGATGGTTACGGTGTTTAGTGGACGATAGTCCATGCAAAGCCGCAACGTCTCATCCTTCTTTTTCACAAATAGTGCCGAACAGCCCCATGGCGAGGAGCTCGCTCTAATAAAACCCTTCTCCAGCAGGTCCATTAACTGCGTCTTCAGTTCAACCAATTCCTTGGGCGCCATCTTTTACGGCCTTCGGGATATTGGCATAGTTCCCGGTGCAAGTTCAATCTTGAACTCCACCTCTCGGTCGGGCGGCATCCCCGGTAAATCATCCGGAAACACGTCAGGGAACTCACGGACTACTGGAATGTCTTCCAATCTGATGGTGGTGGATTGATATATGCTTGGAAGTTTTATTTCTGGACTGTCCAGAAATAATGAATGTGACTCGTGCATTTCTGAGTGTAGATGCACGACTCGGAGGACGGTGTCTAAAACAGCGCCTTGGTGGGTTAACCACGACATCCCTGAGATGACATCGACCTGTTGTCCCTCTAATGCTATTAGAGACGTGGGGTATACTCTACCCGCTAAGCATAATGGTGCTTTGGAAACCATCATGCTTGCTGAATTTTTCCCACCCGGTGAACAAATCAAATATGGACTTTCGGTGGGTAGTATTTGCAAACTGTGTTTAGCAATAAAAGCTTGGCTAATAAAATTATGCATGGCGCCTGAATCAAATAATACTATGGCTGGATGCTGGTGGAGTTCAAACATACCCGCAAGGATTGGCTCCCCCTCCGGCACGTCCTCTATGGCGAGTTGGTGGACGATGACGGGCTTAGAATTTGCCCGCCACGCATTAATGGGTTTCCGGGGCTGATTCCTCCCCATAAACTGTGGTGCCACTCCGCCGCCTTGCTTCTCAGGACAGTTGTTGGCAAAGTGTCCTAGGCGACCGAATTTGAAGCATGCGGTTGACGACTGGCCCGTGCTTGGGGGTCGAAAGCCCGGCATGCGTTGCTGAGGTGCAAACGCACGCGGTATCGACCGCTGCTTCTGTTGTTTGTGTGGAGGTGGTGCTGGTAGTGCCGGCCTGAACGCCGGTGGAGAATATGGCCGACTGCAGAATGGCATCGGCCTCTGTGGTGGCTGCCAGTGCTGACCCGATGGTGAGCGATACACCATACGGTATTTTTGAGAAGGACCACCTCCTTTTCCGCTGCTCTACGGCGCGCTTCGCTTCTTCTCCGCCGCCACTAACTCCTTGCCGAAGTCCTCCTGAACAATCGCAGCATCAATAGTGTCATTGAGGCTGCCGTGATTGAACATTGCCATCTTGTCTTTCAGGAGCGGGTTAAGCCCCTGATAAAAATGGTCCCGCCGCTTCTCATCGGTATCGGCGTGATAAGAAGCGTAGAGTGCAATATCATTGAATGCTCTGGAGTATTCCAGCGCATTCCTGCTTCCTTGCTGCAGGTGAAGGAATGTGGCGGACCGGAATCCGCTCATCCAGGATCGCAGAGGGTGGTGCCACACGATGCGACACCCGACAGCACACATCATAAGGATACATTGTATTACATAGAAAACAAATTGAAACTGTACAAACTGGTACAATACTCAGTTAAAAACTATTGTTTATATTACACAGCGGAAGTCTAATTTGTACAACTCACGCCCGCTTATCTAGCAAAAGTTGGTTGCCCAGCCCTAGGGCAACCCACACTAGCTGCACTCCTCAGCTCAGCGCGGCGTGTACGGCTCCCACTCAGCCGTGGTCCCCGACGGAGGGTAACCGTCGCCGGTGGACTCGTAACCCGAGTCCGTGGGTGGCTCCTCACCTGAAAAACACTTAAGCAGCAACCATGAGCACGATGGCTCAACAAGACTTAACCGACTCGCCTAGGCACGAAACTCTATATGTAGTGTGCAACAACCATGGGATGGTACATTTTCAGCAAAGAGACACGCCTACAAGTTCATCCTTAGTTCATCTTTTAGCCATAAATTAACAGTTCATGAATAAGAAATTTAGTAAGCCATATTTGGTGGTACACATGTAGCAATACAATTATACATATCAGCAGAATTTAATCATAACATTCCATGATTTAGCTATGTTACGACACAGTGAACAAGCGGTACTCGTCACCACGAGGGATGGCGAATCTACTCAATATACACCTGCAGAGATACCTGAAGAGCACGTCACGTACGCCCAACCGTGGAGCTGCACAGCACGCTCACTCGATGTCGTACGGGACAACCTTTTACCCAACAGCCCAAACATCGAACTGGTCGCACCGAAACGGACAGGAGGCTCCCTACATGGAGCATCTCTCTATGCCCGTTAGCAGATTTCCACCGTGCTGTCCTCAACCTACACCTATAAATCGGTGTGATATGCCTCGACACCCGGAGGTTTAGTTTACATCGGTTTATCGGGGCCCATATATCCGATATGCCTTCGGTACGTTCAATACTTGTTTAGCAGGGCCGCACACGGATCGGTCCTCAATCGACACGGACAGGGCTGCGCACACAAGACATCTTCTTGCTGCGCCCTAGCCCCTGCCTAGTCTCATTTTCCTTACTAAAGCGATCTCACATCACTCGAACCAATCCCGTGTGTCCCAAGCCTAACTCGCGAGTAGATTCCAACTACTCGACTTGTACCGAAGTCCTATGAATCATTAAGCATAGCCTGTCTACTCGAGGTCTTAGACACTACCCTCACTCTTATAGGAAGATTCTGGTTATGCACGTGGGGTTCCATCCATCCTACACCTAATGCACATTCATACTTCACACTAGACATGTGAACAAAGAAAAACTTCACAAAAGGGTTAATGCAAACCGGGGCTTAACTTGTTGCTGCTGGTCAGTGGTTAGGTCTTCGTCCGGAAGAAGGAAGCCGAGCACTTCCGGAGGCCTTCAGTGACTACACGTTTAACGAGATACTACATGTTAATTCAAATGCAATGTGTAAACTTGAATAATTAATTACTATAACTCTAGCTAATCCCCCCCTTTGGTTCTGAAATTTTTATGGTGGCTTGGTATGGTCCTAACCAGAGTCTTGACTAAGTTTCATTTGAAACAAAGTTCATTTGAGCTTTGTACAAATAAAAGCCTATTTGGTCAATATTTGAGCCTCTAAGTAATTCCATGGATTTTCATGGCCCCAACCATTACTTTCTGGAAATTAGAATTTAATATGGTTCTAATGGACTTGGTTTCATGTCATTTGAAGAATCATAGAGGCAGTTGTGCCCCAAACAAGATTTGAGAAAATCTGAAAAAAATATTTCTGTACATTTTTCTATTTTCTCAGGGAAGTTCACTTAATCACACCATTATATGGACTAAATGAACTTGGATGAGTCTGAAAAATTTACTGAGACTCAAGGATTTTCCAATGAACCTCTCGGCCAAATTTCAGAATTTTTCATGAAGTAATTCTCCAGATAAAATTCCCAACAGTTTGAAATTTAGGGATTTAATTCTGGAAAATTATTAAGTTTCATGAGCTGAAATTTGTATTGCTGGAAAGTACTCAAAATGTTGAGTTCATCAAAATTTGGTTCACTGAATTTGGAGCTTCCTAGCAAAAGTTATGTGCATTTGAAGTTTGTACTCAAACTGGAAATTCCCAAAATGTTTAAACTCTGTGGGTGGGGCCCACTCCTTAAACCGGCCCACTGAGAATGCGGCTACACCGCGGCCCACGGGGTTTTACCCGTGCTGCCGCACTGAATCCCGGCCGCAACTGGATCCCCGCATGAGAACAAAGGCTGACCGGTGGACCCGGCCCCCCTTCGTCTACCTCGCGCCATCCCGCGGCTCCCGCGGCGGTGCCTCGCCGGAGTTCTCGCCGCCGGCCGTTTCGCTGCACGACCTTCGATGGTTCTCGCCGCCTGGGCCCAACTTGGCTCGAGGAACACGCTGGTGCCCTCACAGAAGCTCGATGATGGCCGGAACCATGCTCGCGGCGGTGATAGCGGCTACTCCGGCGATGTCGCCCGGGCTACTCAGGGCCTTATTTTCTGATTGGTTTGCTCTTACAGCTCCGCTGTGACATGCTGAGCACGAACATGAGTTCGGTTGGCCATGGAAATGGCTGGAGCTAGGACCTCACCGTCGACCTAGGGTTAAAACTGCGGTTGCTCGAAAAACTCGAATAACAGCGCCAAGACTCGACGGTTTTCAATGGTCTTTGATCCTAGGTGAAGAGCTCTGATACCACGTGTAACGGCTCAGCTACCACGCTGAGACGGCCCCACGGGACCTCATTGGGTGGTGCCGTGTTATGCGGCACCCAACAGCACACGGGTCGATGAACACACATCATATTACATAAATAGTTTAGCAGAAGCGTACAAGAATGTTTTACAAATAGTTTTATCGGAGTAAACTACAGCGGAAGACTATCACTCTCACGACTCATATCTAAACTAGCAACAAAGAAACTGTCCAGCCCGCGGACGTTTCTTACTAGCAACACGAAGACAATCTGCAGCGGCGAGGATGCTCTTTGAGTAAGCACTCGGAGGTTCCTGAGTCTCATCGGCACCCCTTCTCATAATCAGCGAGTCAATTACCTGCAAAACAACTCGGATAGCATCCGTGAGCATAACGCTCAGCAAGACTTAACCGTCACCCTAAACATGAAACTCTAAGTGAGGTTATGAACCTAACATAGGATGGCATAAGCATAATTACTCGCCTAAAAGTGAATCCTTACTTTCAGGTAATTATTGCAGCATTTTAAGTAACCCTGGGCACGCCACATCGGGAGTCCACAATCAAACAAGAAATGCTTTCCCCCGATGTAAATTGCTCATGGCATAAAAGAATCGAGTTTGCACTAGCCTATTAATCAAGATCCAATACAAAGGTAGGATAATACTTCACATCAAAATGATTAGTTCCTTTCTCATGCAAGTTCTTACTACGTCACAACTGTGAGAAAAAGTATGCTCGGTCCATTCCGCGAGCGACGGTGATTCGAATCAATAACACCCGGACTACACGACACGTACGCCCGTACTCGACGTTGCCTACAACAACCATCACTGACGTCGTGCGTGGCAGCCTTTCCCCCGTTTCACCCCCGCTGAATCGATCAAGTCGCCCCGTACAGTAGATCCTCTCATGGTGCACCTTCCGACGTGAGATGCCATGAGAATATTCCCCACATACTGCGCACCGGCCGTCCGCCTGAGGCGACCCGAAAAGTCCCAACGACAGCTTCCCGAGGTACATCGGTTTACTGGGTCCCATATAGCCAGCATGAGTCCGGTACACAACTCAAACTTGTTCAACAGGGCCGCATACGGATCGGTCCTTGACCGACATGGACAGGTCTACAGCACCCAGGCCCCTATGTCCTGCTGCTCCTACAACCTTCTGGTCTCAACTTTAACATGCTAATTCAATTACGAACCATTCCCGTATGCCCCTGTTGTTCCTAAATCTGCGAGTAGCATCTCACCACTCGACTTCTACCGAACCGTACTTAAGCATGGCAGTTCTACACGGTGATAGACACCTACCCAATACTCCATGGGTCATTTGGCTATGCAAGTGGAGTGTCAAACACTAGACCTAATGCATAATTTATATCCTGACCGAGAGTGAATACAAAACAAAAACTTAACAGCTGTTAAATGCAAACCGGAGCTTGCCTGTTTTGCAGGGTAGTCGTATATAACAGTTAGTGTCCTTGCAGATCCACCCTTGACTCTCCGGAGCTTGATCCACTTCGATGAATCACTCCTTTGAGTCCCCTTCGTTGTGGTTCCTATTGAAATGCATATGCACATATTTTATAGAATGTAATGGAAAGAAGTTATGGAATTAATTTCTTTAGTACAGAGGTTGTGTGGAAAAGCCAAGCATGGCTTGGTTTGCCTCTGTTGTGCAAAGAACAGAATTAAACTAAATTGACCTTAAGGCCTTAGCTATACACTAACCCATTTCTCTAATGAACATAATAGATAAGCTGAAAAGCTTTGAGTGCAACTGAAGAACAAGAACTCCAATGGCCTCAAAACTTTTACAGCAGGTTCTATACTACCTAAGGATTTAGCTTGCCAAATTGCAGCTAATGTGGAGTAATATTGTGTCCTCCCCATAATTCTCACAACATCTCTTATGTATTCCCACATATGCACAAGTATGGAGAATAAGAACAGGGAGTTCCAGGACTCATCTTGGGCTGATAATTTACATGTGAGTTCTTGATCACATGAGAGTCATCTGGTCCAAAATTCAGCCCTTTTACTTGGGTAGTTCTCCCAGAACAATTCTTTAAGCATTTGTGCTCAAAAGAATTAATTCTGTGGTAATGTGCATTTTCATGCCCAACTAATTGAACTACAATTCCAAGTATGTCTCAGAGAGCTTGACTAAATTTTCCAAGGATTGTTGGAGCTATGGATGGCTCAGAACAGATTTTTGAAGTGGGAAACATTTTCTGAAAATGTTTCTGGACTCTTATGAACACAGCAGATTGTTTTTAGCAAATTCCTACTCAAATGATCTTCAAATGAGCTTAAAAGTTGCTATAAGGTCAATAATATGCTAAAGAATATTCTGGCAAAATTTGGGTATTTTTGGATAATCCAAACTCCCTCAATAATTCTTTTTCAGAGAACCTTCAAAGAATTTTCCAGAATATAATATTGACTTTCATACAAATCTGAGTTCATATTTGGATAGAACTCAGAGAGATGAATCCAACCCAATTGGAATCACTCAAATTGGAGTTTTCCACAGGGAGATATGAATTTCTAAAGATTGAGCTAAGTCTGGAATTATTTTCCTATTGAAAATCCCACTGGGCCCGCTTATTTGAATTCCAACCAATCAGAACTGGGCCACACCGGGGCCACAGGGTTTTTCGCGCCAGCACACGGGATCCCGGCCACACCCGATCCCGGGTTTAAAAATTGAGCTGCTGACAGGCGGGGCCCACGCTTTGTCTTCTACCTCCGGTTCCCTCTCTCGCGCCCGCGCGCTCCCCCTCGCCGGAGTAACCGGAAGCTCGCCGGACCGGCCTTCCCGGCCACCGCCGGAGCTACAACTCGCCGCCAGGGGGTTTAGGGCCTCGAGGAACAGGGCTGTGGGGTTTGCTAGGGCCGCCGACGACCGGAACATGGCCGGCGACGTGTAACTGCCTCTGTGGAAGTCCGGCAGCGTCGCCCGAGGTCTCCAGCCCTCAAAAGCTTGTGCCGACGAGCCCTACAGCACCAGCGTACCTCTAGGAGGATCGACACGACCTCAAAATGGCTCGGGAGCGGCTGTAAATAGGTTGTCGCCGTGCGACCGAATGGGTCCGCCATGAACACCTCTAGTCGAGCTCGAATTCCGTCGTGCTGGGGTGTTTTCATGCGCTGGATCCTAAAGGAGAAATGACCGCCGGCTAATCCAGCGTCTATGTGCAAAATTTGATGACTTAAGGAGAATCAGAGGGCAAGAATTTGAAAGAGTCATACCGGAAGCTCGGAATGGGGTCGCCGGAGCAAAACTTCGAAATTCGCCGGCGATGCTTCACGGTATGGTCTGAGCTTGGGCTGAGAGCAGCACCGCACCCGTGTGCGCCCGTAGGTGTGATCGTTCGGCCGTGAAACCCGCTGTGAAGGGCTGTCCACGAGCGCCCGATCACTTTCTCGGCTTAAGTCGCCGCGGCGGCGGTCGTTCTCGGGCACCGGAGGCCGCAGCTCGCTGGCTTGCGGGTCAGGGAGGTGGTGGCCTTGCTCGCGGTGATGTTTAGCAGGTCAGGGGAGGAAAGAGCGTGGTGGTTTCGCCGTTCTTCCGATCGGACCGAGAGGCGGAGGGGAAGACGGTCGCTGGCCGTGCGCTCACGAGGAGGAGAAGAAGGGACGACCTTTGCTTCGTCCAGGGGGGGTTGATCAGGCCGCAGAACCGCCTCTGGGCGCCGTATGTGGGGAAATGCAGCAGCTGGTGGCGCTGCCCAGCGTCCCCGTGGCTCCACGGTGGGAGCTGCTCGTGGCCCACGTGCTGTTCGATGAATTTCCCCACTGGGCTGAGACTTAGGGTGCAAGGTTCCTTCCTTTAGCTCTATGACATGTGGGTCCCACTCCACATGTACCTCCCAAATATCTGTTCAATCTGATCCTCTTAATTCCCACAATTCTGAGTTTTAAAATGTGGGTTAGAATTTTGAATTCTCCAAATTCAGTTCGAATTGGTATAACCAATTTGAATTTGGCTAGAATTTACAAATGTTTCTCTTATCCTTCTTTTTGAGCCCACCCTACAAATGGAAAGGTGGTGATAACCTTTTCCCTAAAAACTCAACTATATGGCCGCATGTTAATTCAAAGTTTTTGGGTCACCATATGTGTGAACTTTGAATTTCAAATCTGAATTTTAAACTTACATGCAAAGAGGTATTTGACTCCTTATTGGTTCAACACTTTTAAATAAAAGGTGAACCTCATGTTGGATGTTCATCCATGTATTACCCTGCATGAAGAAAAGTTTTAGCAAGTCCCATTTTTCATGTCTTTGCCACACATATGAACTCAAACCTTGGTTTTTATTCATACACATTTTTGGGACTTTTACATTCCTGCCCCCTTAAAAGAATCTCGTCCCGAGATTACAAAAGAGGAACGACACGGGAGAGGTAATTACAAACTGTACACAGCTAAAAATTCCGGATAGTTGGTGCGGAGGTAATCTTCACTTTCCCACATCGCCTCTTCCACGGTGTGATTACTCCACAGCACCTTGTAAAATTTGATCGTCCGGTTCCGGGTTACCCGGGCCTTTTCATCCAAAATCTGAACCGGTCGCTCGGTGTAGGTCAGGTCCGGTTTCAATTCGTCGATTTCCTCGGTGCGAACAGCAGCGGTGAATTTGAGGCACTTCCGCAGCTGTGAAACATGAAATACATCATGAACACCCGCTAGACTTGCCGGTAATTCCAGCCGGTAGGCTACGGGTCCGCAGTTCTCCGTGATAGCAGAAGGACCAATAAAACGGGGAGCGAGCTTCCCCTTTACACCGAACCGGTGAATTCCCTTCATCGGAGATACACAAAGATAAACGTGTTCCTCGATGTCAAAATGTAATGGCCTACGCCTTTGATCAGCGTAGCTCTTCTGTCGGGATTGTGCAGCCTTTAAGTTCTCTTGTATCAACCGAACTCGGTCTTCGGCTTCGTTGACAAGATCAATCCCAAACAGAACTCTTTCGCCGGACTCACACCAATTTAGTGGTGTGCGACACTTCCGGCCGTAGAGAGCTTCATACGGTGCCATTTTAATACTCGCTTGATAACCGTTGTTGTATGAAAACTCCGCCAGCGGTAGGTGATCGTCACAATTCCTACCGTGGTGGATGGCACATGCTCTCAACATGTCCTCGAGCACTTGATTCACCCTCTCAGTTTGTCCATCGGTTTGAGGGTGATATGCGGAGCTTCTAATTAGCTTGGTGCCCAACGAGGCATGCAGCTGCTCCCAAAACCGAGCAACGAACAACGCACCTCGATCTGAAATGATGGTCTTTGGGACACCATGTGAGCAAATAATTCTGGAGATGAATAACTCCGCATATTGCCTTGCTCGATAATGAGTGTTCACTGGTATGAAATGAGCTGATTTGGTCAACCGGTCGACGATCACCCATATCGAGTCATGCTTCTTGGATGTGAGCGGTAACCCGAGATGAAGTCCATACTCACATCTTCCCATTTCCATGCCGGAATCTTCAAAGGTTGTAGCGGTCCGGCTTTCCGCATATGATCAGCCTTGACCCGTCTACACGTATCGCATTCGGATACTTATTTAGCAATCTCCCTCTTCATCCTTGTCCACCAAAATTTCTGTTTAAAATCTTGGTACATCTTGTTACTTCCGGGATGAATGGAAAACTTAGACAGGTGGGCTTCGTCCAAGATCTTCTTCCGGAGTTTCATATTGCGCGGGACCACTATACGGTCGTTAAACCATATCGTACCGTTCTCATCCTTCCGGAAACATTTGACTTCTCCGTTGTCCAGTCTTATCCGTATGTGAGACATACCTCTGTCTCTTCTTTGAGCCTCAACAATCTCTTCACGGATTGTTGGAATGAGCGCGAGGTTATAAAGCGCACCATACGGAATGACACAGAGGCTTGGTTCTTCGTCTTCTAACTCAGCAGCCGCTAAGTTGTGAACGTGGGCCTTCCGACTCAGCACGTCGGCAACCACGTTTGCTTTTCTTGGATGATAGTGGATCTCAATTTCATAATCTTTGATGAGCTCCAACCATCTCCGTTGTCTCATATTTATCTCCTTCTGTGTGAAGATATACTTCAGGCTTTTGTGGTCGGTGTAGAGGTGAATAAGATTACCCAGTAGGTAATGCCTCCACATCTTTAACGCCAGTAGGCGATGCTTCACGGTATGGTCTGAGCTTGGGCTGAGAGCAGCACCGCACCCATGCGCGCCCGTAGGTGTGATCGTTCGGCCGTGAAACCCGCTGTGGAGGGCTGTCCACGAGCGCCCGATCACTTTCTCGGCTTAGGTCGCCGCGGCGGCGGTCGTTCTCGGGCACCGGAGGCCGCAGCTCGCTGGCTTGCGGGTCAGGGAGGTGGAGTCCGAGCTCGCGGTGATGTTTAGCAGGTCAGGGGAGGAAAGAGCGTGGTGGTTTCGCCGTTCTTCCGATCGGACCGAGAGGCGGAGGGGAAGACGGTCGCTGGCCGTGCGCTCGCGAGGAGGAGAAGAAGGGACGGCCTTTGCTTCAACCAGGGGGGGTTGATCAGGCCGCAGAACCACCTCTCGGCGCCGTATGTGGGAAAATGCAGCAGCTGGTGGCGCTGCCGAGCGTCCCCGTGGCTCCACGGTGGGAGCTGCTCGTGGCCCACGTGCTGCTCGATGAATTTCCCCACTGGGCTGAGACTTAGGGTGCAAGGTTCCTTCCTTTAGCTCTATGACATGTGGGTCCCACTCCACATGTACCTCCCAAATATCTGTTCAAGCTGATCCTCTTAATTCCCACAATTCTGAGTTTTAAAATGTGGGTTAGAATTTTGAATTCTCCAAATTCAGTTCGAATTGGTATAACCAATTTGAATTTGGCTAGAATTTACAAATGTTTCTCTTATCCTTCTTTTTGAGCCCACCCTACAAATGGAAAGGTGGTGATAACCGTTTCCCTAAAAACTCAACTATATGGCGCATGTTAATTCAAAGTTTTTGGGTCACCATATGTGTGAACTTTGAATTTCAAATCTGAATTTTAAACTTACATGCAAAGAGGTATTTGACTCCTTATTGGTTCAACACTTTTAAATAAAAGGTGAACCTCATGTTGGATGTTCATCCATGTATTACCCTGCATGAAGAAAAGTTTTAGCAAGTCCCATTTTTCATGTCTTGCCACACATATGAACACAAACCTTGGTTTTTATTCATACACATTTTTGGGACTTTTACACTAGGTGGCCGTGGGAACGTGTAGAACATGTGCTTGGCTGGGTTTACGCAGTAAAGGACCTATCACCATGAATTTCAGATTCTTTGCTAGCTCGGTCTTTTGAACACCGAGGACTAAACGTGGAAATACTCTCCCTACAGAGCATGAAAGGGGGTAGGATCTTCACCATGAGTGCGAGCAGTCTCCGGCGTGCCTCTTTGCTGTTGATCTTCGGTCGCGAGAACGCCTGGATCAGCGGCGCACCGAGGAGCCGAGGAGAGCGGCCGAGTGATGGGCATTTTCGGTCGAGAGCGCGTGAAAGCCAGCCGGTCGGCGTGTGAGCTGCGAGGGATGACTTAGTGGGCAGGTAATAACGCGGAGCAGGCCTCCAGCACGACACCAGCTTGTCGCGGTGGCCACGTTGGGGCGGGGTTTCACCCGTGCGCTGGCGACCGCAGGTGTTTGACCGAGTGACTGAGTCGGTTTGATCTCTGTGTGGCTGACCACTGGTCCTCTTCTCCCCTCTAATTCTTTCTCCCCCTTCTGCTGCAAATATCCCAGCTACTAAACATTGAATGATAGACTTATGCACCAAGCTACATTTTGAATTTGGTTCCCTCAATTGGAATTTGGTTTGGCAAAATTTGCTTCACATTTGAACTGAAATTCAAATTCAGTTTTGAATTATTGCAAATTTAGCTCCCAACAATATAGATTCCAATGGGGTGAAAATTGGTGGACTAACTCTGAAAAATGTGCTGAGTTTGAATATGAATCCAACTTTTGAATCTAAGTGATGAAAGTTGCTGCAATTTGAATTTAAATTCAAATTGGCCTCTTTTTCAAATGCCTCCAAAGTGCCTCAAAAAGTGTTGGATTTGCATGAAATATGACCTGAACCTTCCCAAGACTTTTCATGTTCTAGGGGTGAGCTCAACCTCCCATGTTCATGTGTAGAAATCCTACTTTGTGAAAGTTATGGCTTTCCCCTCTAATCACCCTTTTGATGGAGGTTACTTGCTCTTCACAAGTCTTCACAAATTATCCACAACAAAAGCTGTGGTGTTGTGAGGTGATGAAAATTTTTTGCAAGTCCCTTTTCTTGGGCTTTTACATCCCTCCCCCCTTAAAAGAATCTCGTCCTGATATTACAAAAGAAGAGACAGCGATGTAATAGGAACTCACCCGTGCTGAGACGCCATGAACTCCGGGTAATTTGAGCGAAGGAATTCCTCGCTCTCCCACATCGCTTCTTTGGCGGTGTGGTTGCTCCAGAGGATCTTGTAGAACCACAACGTTCGGCTACGCGTGGTCCGGGCTTTCTCATCAATAATTGCCACCGGATATTCATCATATGTCAAATCCGGTTGCAGCTCACCGATGTCTTCGGTAGGAACAGCGGCTGTATGCTTCAGACATTTTCGCAGTTGTGAAACATGGAAAACGTCGTGAACACCAGCAAGAGATGCCGGTAGCTCCAGTCTATACACCGCTGGTCCACACTTCTCGGTGATAGCATAGGGTCCAATGAAACGGGGAGCAAGTTTCCCCTTCACGCCGAACCGGTGCACGCCTTTCATCGGTTACACACGGAGGTACACGTGTTCCCCGATGTCAAAGTGCAGCGGTCTACGCCTCTTATCAGCGTAGCTTTTCTGCCGGGATTGAGCGGCCTTCAAGTTGGCTTGGATCATCCGAACGCGCTCTTCGGCGTCGTTCACCACATCAACCCCGAATGTGACCCTTTCACCGGACTCGCACCAGTTTAATGGGGTGCAGCACTTGCGACCGTAGAGAGCTTCGTAGGGTGCCATCTTGATACTCGCCTGATAGCCGTTATTGTACAAGAATTCCGCCAACGGTAGGTGATCATCCCAGTTCCTACCGTGGTGGATGGCACATGCTCTCAACATGTCTTCTAGTACTTGGTTCACCCTCTCTATTTGCCCATCTGTCTGAGGGTGATAGGCGGAGCTTCTAATCAGCTTAGTACCCAAAGCAGCGTGCAACTGCTCCCAAAAGTGAGATACAAATAATGCACCTCGATCTGAGACTATGGTCTTGGGTACACCATATAAGCATAGAATATTTGCTATGTACAGCTCCGCATATTTGCCGGCATTGTAACGTGTATGCACCGGGATGAAGTGAGCCGTCTTGGTTAACCGATCAACGATTACCTAAATGGAGTCATGCTTGTTGGAAGTCAGGGGCAATCCCACAATGAAATCCATGCTCACATCTTCCCATTTCCATGCCAGAATTTTCAGGGGTTGCAGCAGCCCTGATTTCTTCATATGATCAGCTTTCACTCGTCTACACGTATCACACTCTGATACGTACTTCGCCACTTCCTGCTTCATCCGTGTCCACCAAAATTTCTTTTTCAAGTCTTGGTACATTTTGTTGCTGCCCAGATGAATGGGGTATTTAGACAAGTGAGCTTCATCGAGGATCTTTCTCCTCAGTCCATATCTTGGGGTACGACTATGCGGTCATTGAACCATAGCGTCCCCTCATCATCCTTCCGGAAACATTTGATCTCCCCATTGTGTATCCGTCTCCGGAGATGTGCCATGCCCTTATCAACTTTCTGAGCTGCAATGATGTCCTCCCTAATAGTAGTGATGAGGGCAAGGTTGTAGAGCGATCCATAAGGAACCAAGTATAAACTCGGCTCTTCCTCCTCCACCGGGGTAATGGTGAGGTTATGGACATGTGACTTTCGAATCAGCGCGTCGGTGACCACATTCGCCTTGCCGGGGTGGTAGTGAATCTCAATCCCATAATCTTTGATTAGTTCTAACCACCTCCTTTGCCTCATATTCAGCTCCTTCTGGGTGAAAATGTACTTCAAACTCTTGTGGTCGGTGTAGAGATGCACCAAATTCCCCAGGAGATAGTGCCTCCACATTTTTAACGCCAAAACCACAGCAGCAAGCTCAAGATCATGAGTTGGATAATGCTGCTCATGGTTCCAAAGTTGGCGTGAGCCATATGTGACCACACGTCCTTCCTGCATCAACACGCAGCCGAGCCCAATACCGGACGCGTCACAATACACGTCGAAGGGCTTGGTTGTATCCAGTTGAGCTAAGACCGAGGCTGTTGTGAGATGCTTCATTAATGCTTGGAACACTCCTTCACATGCCGTGTTCCAAACATATTTTGTTCCCTTTTTTAGCAACTCTGTCATCGGCTTAGCAAGCTTGGAGAAGCTTGGAATGAATCTCCGATAGTATCCCACAAGACCGAGGAAGCTTCTGACTTCATGGACTGAAGTGGGAGCTTTCCATTTCAGCACTTGCTTGATTTTGCTTGGGTCAACCGCAATGCCTTCCGCTGAGAGGATATGTCCCAAAAATGGCACTTGGCTGATCCAAAACTCACATTTGCTGAACTTAGCATAGAGTTTGTGGTCTCGCAATCGTTGAAGAACGATCCTCAAGTGTTCGGCGTGTTCTGCCTCTGTCTTGGAGTAAACCAAGATATCATCAATGAACACTACCACGAACTTGTCCAGCTCCGGCATGAACACCGAGTTCATGAGATACATGAAATGGGCTGGAGCATTAGTGAGACCAAAAGACATGACGAGATATTCATATAAGCCATATCTCGTCGAGAAAGCCGTCTTCGGGATATCCTCCGCTCGGATCTTTATCTGATGATACCCAGAGCGAAGGTCCATCTTGGAGAACACACTTGCACCCACAAGCTGATCAAATAATATGTCAATGCGGGACAGTGGGTACTTATTCTTGATGGTGACGGCGTTGAGCGGCCGGTAGTCCACACACAGCCTCAAGGTTTCATCCTTCTTCTTCACGAACAGCGCCGAGCATCCCCAAGGCGAGGAACTCGGCCTAATGAAACCTTTGCTCAACAGATCATTGAGCTGTTCTTTTAATTCAGCCAGCTTGTTTGGAGCCATCTTGTATGGTCTCCGTGATATGAGCATAGTCCTGGGTGCAAGTTCAATCTTGAACTCGACATCCCAGTCAGGTGGCATGCCCGGAAGATCATCCGGGAACACGTCGGGGTACTCCCGGACTACGGGGATGTCTTCTAACTTGAGAGCTTCAGCATTATTAATTTCTGACACTTCCCGGACTGGAGTGTCTAACACCATGGAATGCGGACGGTGGAATGGAGAATTTAAATGAACCGTCCATGAACGAGTGTCCAGGACAGCGCCATGGTAGTGTAACCATGACATCCCTAAGATTGCATCAATCTTTTGCCCCATGAGGATTATGAAGGTGGTGGGATATAGCTTCCCACCTAAGCACAGAGGTGCTTTTGGAATCATCATATTTGCTGAAATCTTCCCTCCCGGTGAGTAGATCATATATATGCAGTCGGTTGGGAAGACTTGCATTTGATGCTTAGCCACATAGGATGCACTTATAAAACTGTGGGTTGCACCATAATCGAATAAAATGATGATTGCTTGGTCGTTGAGAGTGAACGTACCTGCCAGCACGTTGTCTCCCTCTGGGGCGTCCTCGTTGTCGAGGTTGCGAACGTCCCCAGTCCGCTGACCAACCTTCTTGACCGGAGGCCGGCCTCGAGCACCGCCCTGGAACTGGGCTTGCCCGCTGCTTTGCTGCCCCTGGGGACAGTCCTTCGCGAAATGGCCCGCCTGGCCACATGTGAAACAAGTGTAGCGGGGCGGTCCTCCGCTGATCGGCGGACGGAAACCCAGGACGCGTTGTGGCGGTGGAAACGCCCGGGGTGTCGTCTGCTGCTGCTGTTGCGATCGCGGTGGTGGCATCGGCGGTCGGAACGGGGGGTGCCTGGAAAGAACGACCCCCAAACTGCTGAGGTCGCGCCGGTGGATGCCACTGCTGTCCGGATGGTGTCCGATACACCATGCGGTACTTCTGGGGAGGGCCGCCCCCACTGCTGGGTGGAGTGCTGCGCTTCCGCTGCTCAGCTGCCAACTCCCGCTGAGCGTCCTCTTGCATAATCGCGGCATTGATGAGGTCGTTGAAGGTGCTGCGATTCCATTGAACGAGATGTGTCTTCATCTCGGGGTGTAACCCCCGATAGAAGTGCTCCCGTAGTCCGACGCATATTGCGCCAGATGGGTGAAGGCACGGGAGTAGTCATGGGCACTCCTCCCACCCTGCTTCAGATCCAAGAATTCTTGGAACTTCCTATTCATTATCCCGGGAGGGATATGGTAGGCGCGGAACGCCTTCCGGAACTCTTCCCACTCCACGGCATGGCTAGCCGGACATGAGGCGACATAGTTCGCCCACCACGCACCAGCGGCTCTGTGATGCTGCTGCGCCGCGAACAGAGTCTTTTGCCGCTCCGTACATTGGAGCAGCCCGAATTTGGACTCGATTGTCCGCAGCCAGTTGTCAGCCTCCAGTGGTTCTGCGGCTTCTGTGAACACCGGAGGGTGCGTACTCATGAAATCCGAATACGTCACATCACGGGGCTCACGAGGCCCCCTCTCTTGACGCCCCCACCTGGGACGTATTCTGCACGATCGTGCGGAGCAGGTCGGTCTGCTCCTCACGACTACCCACCAGTGCCGCTATCACATCTGCTATGGTAAGCGGAGGTGGCGGTGGTGGTTGCTGCTGCGGGGTGCTGTCGTAGGCAGCTGGCTGGGAGTCATCGCCTCCCTGCTGGCTAGAGCCACCAATCTCGTGCGTGGTCCGAGTGCGAACCATCTGCATCCATACGACAATAAACATCAGTCCCGCAACATATTGCATGCAGTCCAATAAAATAGGCGTAAAACATAATGACATTAAAACATGCGATACATCTCGTATAAGGATAATGTAATAACTTTACATAAGCTACACCATTACCAGACCAAATACAAGCTATTTAAATCCAACTTGATGAACGCCCTCTTTGGAAGCTCACCACAACTAAATTTGGTCACTACGAGATGTTACTATCACTTTGTCATCACGTATACCACCCTTTTATCTTCAATACGACACAAACATGGCCTCTAGCAAAAGAAACTTGAGTAAGGCATATACTCAAATCTTTCACTAGTTGAAGATAACCACTCATGAGTATGTTCTACCCCATTGGAAGTACTTAAACCCCCTAGGGTATAACAACCTCTCAAATGAGTTCAACTGTCATCCCTCTGTCAGAATGACCAGTTTCTATGTATCCCAGATTTTGATCTGGTTCTGGGCATTTTCGTAACTCAAGCTTAATACCAAAGTTAAAGTAAACTTCAGCATCGTTCGAATGAGTATTTATTTGCCCTCAGATCAGCTCTGGTTTAAAAGTTATGGTAATTCAATGTAAACAGAATTTCTGGAAGAATTTCAACAGCACCTCCTTTGGGAATTTGCTGTTTCCCACTGAATTCTGTGCTGAAATTTCAGAAACTTTGAATTACAAAGATGTAACATATATCTTACCCTTTCTAAATATGTATGATATGAAAATTTTAGATTTTTCTATAGTAAGTTATGCTTGAAAAACAGAACAGTCCATAGAGTGTTTCAAATCTGTCCTGGTTCTGGACAGTTTACAATCCTCTGGGATTAAAGCCATCTTAAGGGGTGATTCAGCCCTGGAAGTCTACAACAAAGTTGTAGAGTGCTTAAACAGATTTCCAGAACTATCTTCCCCACCTCCATTGGCCAAATGATCTGTGAGTTATGCTCTGTTAAGGTTCAGCAAACTTGCTGCCTAAAACAGAGCACTCTGTTTTGCAATCTTCTGGATATATGTTGGGAATAAATTCACATAAAACTAGTTGCTGTTTTTATGTTTTGTGAAATAAACTTTGCTTTCTGCAATGAGCCTTTTTATACCTACCTTTCTGTAAACTACATGGCATACTTTCCACACTTGCTGAGTACGACATGTACTCACCCTTGCATTATCATACATCATCAGCAACAGGAGAGGAGTACTTCGAAGAGCATGTGGAGTATTAGGCATGTGATCTACCATCAACTTGCCTGTGGAGTAGGAGATGGAGCCGCTGCCACTGTTTAGTTCGCTTCCGCAATAGTTTAGAAGACTTCCTCTGCTAGAATAAGACTTCCACTGCTAGAATGAGTTAGAGACTCATGAGACATTGTAATAAAACCCTATTATTCATGGTATTATTCTGAATTCAGTTTGTGGATTACATGTGTATGTTTGATGAACATCCTGGGCACACATATGCATCAGCTAGGTTCCGTGGTGTTCTACGGAACCGGGCGTCACACGGACCTTATGGTTTTATAAGGTCTTGTGGAGTAACCATACCGCTGATGAGGCAACAGGGGAAGTGAGGACTATCTACGAACAAATTACCCGGACTTGCTATCATCATATACCTGGTAAAGTTGTAAAAGCCAAAGAATGGACTTGCAAAAGTGTTCATTTCATCACCTCACAACACCACAGCTCATTTTGTGGATAGCTCATGAACACTTGTGAAGAGCAAGTAAACACCATCAAGAGGGTGATTAGAAGGGAAAGCCCTAACTTCAAAAAGTAGGAGTCATACACATAAACATGAAAGGTTGAGCTCACCCCTAGACCTTAAATATTATTGGGAAGGCTCCGGCCAAGTTTCATGCAAATCCAAGCCTTTTTGAGGCAATTTTGGAGACATTTGAAAAAGGGGCCAATTTGAATACAAATTCAAATTGCAGCCACATTCATCACTTGAATTCAGAAGTTGACTCCATATTCAAACTCAGCACATTTTTCTGAGTTAGTCCACCAATTTTCATCCTCATTGGAGTTCATCTTGTCGGGAGCTAAATTTGCACTAATTCAAAACTGAATTTGAAATTCAAATTCAAATGTGCAGAAAAATTAACCAAACTAATTACAAAGTGAGGAAATCCAATTCAAACCATGACTTTGAGGCTAAGTCTCTCATTCAATTGTGAGTAGCTGAGATCTTTTCAGTGAAAAACAAAAATGGAAGAAAAGAGGAGAGGATTAAAGGGGAGGGGGACCCACTGGTCAGTAGGCTTACGGCTGAAGGCTACTCGGCTGCGCTCGGCAACAGCGCGCCAGCTTCCGACGCTGGCGCCCGACCGCCTCAGCACCAGGCCAGCTCCTGCTTGGGGGGGAAAGATCAGTGACCGAAGGAATAAAATGTGTAGCCCTGCCGTGCCTCGTTTCTTCCCTCATGCGGTCACCTTCGCCCCACACAACCGAAGCAAAATAGCTCCTAGTTCGCCTCTCCCTGCTCACCGATGTTCGGGCGACACAGGGCTCGTCGTGCCCAACGATCAACACAAGAAACCACCGCCCTAAGGTGCTTGTCATGCTAGTACAAACCGCTCATTGTTTCATGCGTTGTCGTGGGAGAATTTCCCCGGGGAAGTTTCGGTGTTCTTAGGACCGAGCCGTTCCAAAATCTAAAATTCAAGGGGATTAGTTCACCACCGCGTATGCCGAGCTATACACGTGTTCTACACCTTCCCACGGCCATCCAGGATCAAAAAGTACCAAAACCGTCGAGTATAGGCTCTGGTTGTCGAGTTTTTCAAGTCGCCGCCGACATAGGACCTAGGTCGACGGTGAACACCTAGCTCCGGCCGTTTCCATGGCAAACCGAGTTCATTTTCATGCTCAGCATGCCACAGCGGAGCTGTAGGAGCAAACCGTTCCAGAAATAGGGCCCTGAGTAGCTCAGGCGACATCGCCGGAGTGGGGATCGCCGCTGTCACCGTCGCGAGTATGGTTCCGGCCATCGCCGAGCTTCGGTGAGTGCACCAACGTGTTCCTGGAGAAAAGTTGGGCACAGGTGGTGAAGTCCGTCGAAGGTCGTGCGGTAAAATGGCCGGCGGCGAGCTCTCCGGCGAAGCGCCGCCGCGGGGATCGCGGGTTGTCGCGAGGAAGACGAAGGGGGGCGGGTCCACCGGTCAGTCCCTGTTTTCCAGCGGGGATCCGCTTTGCGGCTGAGATCCGGTGCGGCAGCGTGGGTAAAACCCCTTAGGCTGCGATGTGGCCGCGATCTCAGTGGGCCTGTTTAAAGAGTGGGGCCCACAACCCGAGTTTAAACATTTCTGGGATTTTCAGAGTTGGTTCAAACTTCAAATGCCTATAACTTTTGCTAGGAAGCTCCAAATTCTGTGAACTAAATTTTGTTTGATTCATCCATTCGAGTACTATCCATCAACACAAGTTTCATCTTATGAAACTTAATCATTTTCCAGAATTAATTCCCTAAATTTTAAACTGTTGGGAATTTCATCTGGATAATTCTTTTATGGAAAATTCTGAAATTTTGCTGGGATGTTGATTGGAAAATCCTTGAGTTACAATAAAAATTTCAGATCCATCCAAGTTTGTTTAGTCCCCCAAATGGTGTGATTAAGTGAGCTGCACTGAGAAAATGGAAAAATATACAGAAACATTTTTCATATTTTCTCAAATCTTGTTTAGGGCATAACTTCCTCTAGGATTCTTCAAATGACATGAAACCAATTCCATTAGAACCATTTCAACTTCTAGTTTCCAGAAAGTAATTGTTAGAGCCATGAAAATCCTTGGAAATCCATAGAGGCTCTACTAATGACCAAATATGTTTTTATTTGTACAGAGCTCAAATGAACGTTGTTCCAAATGAAACTTGGTCAAGCCTTTGGTTAGGACCCTACCAAGCCACCATAAAAATTTCAGAGCCAAAGGGGAGGGCTAGCTAAAGTTATGGTATTTACATATTCAGTTTCAAACATTGCATTTAAATTGACATATAGTATATCGCTTACGTGTAGTCGCTGAAGGCGAGGAAACTCCGGAAGTGCTGGACTTTCTTCTTCCGGATGAAGCCCTAACCACTGACCTGCAGCAACAAGGCAAGCCCCGGTTTGCATTAACAAATTTTACAAAGTTTTACTTTATGAATACTTAGCATGAGGTATGTGTGTGCATTAGGTGTAGGATGGATGAAACCCCAAGTGCATAACCAGAATTTTCCTACAAGAGTGAGGGTAGTGTCTAAGTCCTCGAATAGACAGGCTATGCTTAATGTTCATAGAACTTCGGTACAGGTCGAGTAGTTGGAATCTACTCGCAATTTTAGGCTTTGGGTCACACGGGATTGGTTCGATTGATGTGAGATCACTTTAGTAAGAAAATGAGACTAGGCAGGGGCTAGGGCGTAGCAAGAGGAAGTCTTGTGGGCGCAGCTCTGTCCGTGTCAATTGAGGACCGATCCATGTGCGGCCCACACTGATGAAGTTTGAACGTACGGAAGGCATATTGGATATATGGGCCCCGGTAAACCGATGTAACCTAAACCTCCGGGCGTCGAGGCATAGTACACCTATTTATAGGTGTAGGTAGAGGGCAGCAAGGTGGAAATCCTCTAACGGGCATAGAGAGATGCTCCATGTAGGGAACCTCCTGTCCGTTTCGGTGCGACCGGTTCGACGTTTGGGCTGTTGGGTGAAAGGTTGTCCCGTACTATATTGAGTGAGCGTGCTGTGCAGATCCATGGGTGGGCGTACGTATGTGTTCTTCGGGTATCCCTGCAGGCGTATATTGAGTCAATTCGCCGTCCCTTGCGGTGATGAGTACCACTTGGTCACTGAGTCATGACGTAGGTTAATATATGAAATGAGATGATTCAATATTGCTGTTATGATGAAATTGTATTGCTACATGTGTGCCACCAAATATTGCTCATTAAATTGCAGAATCCAGGAACTGTTAACTTGTTGCTAAAGATGAAATTAGGATGAACTTGTAGGTGTGTCCGTTTGCTGCAAATTACCATCCCATTGTCATTGTGAACTGCATGTAGAGTTTCATGCATAGGTGAGTCGGTTAAGTCTTGTTGAGCCATTGTGCTCACGGTTGCTGCTATTAAGTGTTTTTCAGGTGAGGACTACCCCACGGACTTGGGTTACGAGTCCACCGGCGAGGGCTACCCTCCATCGTGGACCACGGCTGAGTGGGAGCCGTACACGCCACGCTGAGCTGAGGAGTGCACCTAGTGTGGGTTGTCCATAGGGCTGGGCAACCGACTTTTGCTAGATAGATGGGTGTGAGTTTTATAAACTTAGCTTCCGCTGTTGTAATTTAAATCCTTAGTTTGTAATGAAGTCTTGTACTACTTTGTACATATTCAGTTGGTTTTATATGTAATGCAATGTTTCCTTATGATGTGTGCTGTCGGGTGTCGCATCACGCGGCACCACCCTCTGCGATCCTGAACGTGCGAATTCCAGTCTGCCACAGGCTGGTATCAGAGCCGCATTGGGGATAGCACACTAATTAATGACTGTATTACGGGAAAACTTAGGTATACGGTGAGGATTCGCTAGTTTGCCCAAGTAAGGACTATATTAGCATAGTTACTTAAAGTGGAAAGACTAACATATGTGTTATAATTCTGAATTTTGATTATGTAACGACACACCTACCCTCAGGTAAAAATGGTAAGGAACGACATCGAAAGCGGTTCAATTCCGGTTAGCTCCCCTGACGAGGAATGTGGTTCTGGGATAGGTCTCACAGCTTGGTGTCAGACGTTAATATGAAACTCGTGGACTCTTCATGTTCCTGAGTTCATATGAAACGCTGATCCCTAGCGTGCAATAGGCAAGGAAGTGGAGACCCCATCTTGTGGTCAGTAACGCGATAGTGTGTTTTTCTAGAAATAGCCCAGGAGGACATACGTGGCGCTTGCCATCGGCGTGCCCTGCAGGGCAGTAGGTGGTATCGGTTGGGTTGATAAAATTCCCAACCGTGATGACCCGCTCGCGCTCTACTTGGGTTCCCCGTCGTGTGTTGTGAAAACACGATCACATACCTTGAGACGTGGCTTAACTCAAGAACGGCCGTATGGCAATGATACGGGCGTATGTATTTACTTTCAAATATGGACCTGCCTGAAATTAAAATAACCCTTGAGTGCATCATTATTGTGTGTTCTTCTGCAGGTACTAACCACGTATGTAAACCGTGTAGTACACGTGTGTGAGCGACCGTTTAGTGCCACAATTGAGACGTATATGCCGGTATAATCCTGTTAGGGTTTTCCTTTTGTGAGGAACGTAGTACTGACATATAATGGGCATTTGCATGAAAGATAATGGTAACAAGGAACTAAAATAACCAAGTTTCAATATGTAGGACCCTGTTTGGGTAGAAAAATTCAATAGTTGATCAGTTTAGCTCAAAGGGATTGAAAAACAGAGTGCTCTTTTTTGGGCAGCAAGTCTGCTAAACTTTAACAGAGCATAACTCAAAGATTATTTAGCCAATGGAGGTGTGGGATATAGTTCAGGAAAGATGTTTAAGTAATCTACAACTTTGTTGTAGACTTCCAGAGCAGAATCACAAATTAATATGGTCTAAATCCCAGAGAAATGCAAACTGTCCAGAACCAGGACAGATTTAAAATACTCTCTGGACTGTTCTGTTTTTCAAGCATAACTTCCAGTAGAAAAATGTAAAATTTTGACATGAAACTTTTTGGAAAGGGTAGGAGATGTGTTACATTTTTGTAATTCAAAGTTTCTGCAATTTCAGCACAGAATTCAGTGGAAATTAGAGTTGAAAACAGCAACTTCCAAAGGAGGTGCTGTTGAAATTCTTCCAGAAATTCTGTTGAGGTTGAATTATCATAACATTTTAACCAGAGCTGATCTGAGGGAAAATAAATACTCGTTGGAAAGATACTGAAGTTAACTTTAACTTTGGTATTCAGCTTGAGTCATGAAAATGCCCAGCACCAGATCAAAATCTGGAATATGTAGAAACTGGTAGTTCTGGCAGAGGGACGACAGTTAACTCATTTGAGAGATTGTTGTACCCTAGAGGGTTTAAGTACTTCCAAATGTGGTAGAACATACTCATTAGTGGTTATCTTCAACTAGTGAAAGATTTGAGTAGGTTTATTACTCAAGTTTTTTTTGCTAGAGGCCATGTTTGTGTCGTATTGAAGATAAAAGGGTAGTATACGTGATGACAAAGCGATATTAACGTCTTGTAGTGACCAAACCAGGTTGAGATGAACTTCCAAAGAGGAAGTCCATCAATTTGGATTTAACTAGCTTGTATTTAGTCTGGTAATGGTGTAGCTTCTGCAAAGTTATTACATTATCTATATACGAGATGTATTGCATATTTTACTGTCATTATGTTTTACACCTATTTTATTGGACTGCATGAAGTATGTTGTGGGACTGATTTTTATTGTCGTAAGGTTGCAGATGGTTCGTACTCGGGCCACGCATGAGGTCGGTGGCTCTAGCCAGCAAGGGGGTGATGACTCTCAGCCACCTGCCTACGACAGCACCCCGCAGCAACAACCACCACCGCCGCCTCCGCTTACACTAGTGGATGTGATCGCGGCACTGGTGGGTAATCGTGAGCAGCAGACCGACCTGCTCCGCACGATCGTGCAGAATACGTCCCAGGCGGGTGGGGGCATCAAGAGAGGGGGCCTCGTGAGCCCCACGTTGTGACGTACTCAGACTTCATGAGTACGCACCCTCCGGTGTTCACTGAAGCAGCAGAACCTCTGGAGGCCGACAACTGGCTGCGGACGATCGAGTCTAGGTTTGGGCTGCTCCAATGCACAGAGCGGCAGAAGACTCTCTTCGCGGCGCAGCAGCTTCACGGTGCCGCTGGTGCATGGTGGGCGAACTATGTCGCCTCACTGCCGACTCGCCACACCATGGAGTGGGAAGAATTCCGGGAGGTGTTCTGCGCCTACCATATCCCTCCTGGGATAATGAAGCGGAAGTTCCAAGAGTTCTTGGAGCTGAAGCAGGGCTGGAGGAGTGCCCATGACTACTCCCGTGCCTTCAACCATCTGGCACAGTACGTGTCGGATTATGTCTCCACTGAGGAGAAGAAGCGAGAGCATTTCTATCGGGGGTTAAACCCTGAGATGAAGACGCATCTCGTACAATGCAATCGTGGCACGTTCAACGATCTTGTCAACGCCGCGATCGTGCAAGAAGACGCTCAGCGGGAATTGGCGGCTGAGCAGCGAAAGCGCAGCACTCGACCCAGCAGTGGGGGTGGAGCTCCTAAAAAATATGGTGTATCGGACACCATCCGGTCAGCAGTGGCATCCACCGGCGCGACCTCAGCAGTTCGGGGGTCGTTCTTTCCAGCCACCCCCGTTCCGACCGTCGATGCCACCACCGCGACCGTAACAGCAGCAGCAGATTGTACCCTGGGCGTTTCCACCGCCACAACGCGCCCCGGGTTTCCGTCAACCGATCAGCGGAGGACCGCCCTGCTACACTTGCTACACATGTGGCCAGGCGGGCCATTTCTCGAAGGACTGTCCCCAGGGGCAGCAGAGCAGCGGGCAAGCCCAGTATCAGGGCGGTGCTCGAGGCCGACCTCCGGTGAAGAATGTTGGTCAGCGAACTGGGGGCATTTGCAACCTCGACAACGTGACACCCTCATTTCTGGTTTCTGCATGTATCCATGCCTTATGGAGAGAAAACATTTTAAAGGAAGTAAGAACAGAGAGAGAATTAAAAGGGTAGCCAAAAAGAATAAAAATCCAGTTCATAGAGAGCGCCGAAGATAACTCCTGCGGCCGCTGGCCACCTGGCGTGTACGGAGCTCATCCCTGCGAAGTGGGGAGAGGTCCGCCGCTAAACTGGCTACATGGCAGGCTCGGGGCTCATCTCCGCAAAGGGGGAGAGGTCCGACCCTGTGGGACACATGTTGCCCCCGGAGCTAGCCTCTGTGGAAGAAGCAAAGGCATTTCCGCAGGACACATGTCATCTTCGGAGCTAGTCACCACGGAAATCAGAGGACCCGTTGCGCGGGATACGTGTCGATCTCGGAGCTCACCTCCGAGAGGTCCGGTTCTATTGGACACGTGTCGTCACCGGAGCTTTTCTCTGGGAGGTCCGTCACTATTGGACACGTGTTTACTTTGGAGCTCATCTCTGAGGAAAAAGGAAAGTCCGGCACTACTTGACGCGTGGCATTCACGGAGCTCACCTCCGAAGAGAGGGAGGTCCGAAATGAATACGTGGCACAGTCGGAGCCACCTCCGAATAAGAGAGGAGGTCCTGACCGCCAGGATACGTGGCGCTCGCGGAGCTCACCTCTGAAGGAGAGGGAGGTCTCGCTTTACACGCGGCACAACCGGAGCTCGTCTCTGCAGAAAGGGAGAGAACAGGTCCCGATGGACACGTGGAGCTTCCAGAGCTCATCACCGAGGAGGTAACGAGTTCTGGAACGGTTCTTAGATTCTATACGTGTAGAAATACCGGTATAGAGGAGAAACCGACCTGAATTCCACAATGATACCGCACCAAAGCGACTAAATATAAGTTGTTAAGATTCAACGACAATCTGAATAGAACTCTTATTCAAAGTCCAATCAGATTAGGACTCTTCTTCTCCTGATTATAAATGGAACCCAGAACCTCTGGCCAAAACCACGAACTTCTTTTCTCACTCCTGAGCCGACGACTTAGAGCTCTAGCCCCAACTCACCGAGTAAGCCTTCGCCGGAGTTCAGCGAGGAAGATCGCCGGAAGAGAGCCCCAACGATCTGTCTGATCAAGAAGGACCCCAAGACCGAGAAGAACATAAGGTACTCCAATACCACCTTACGACATAGTTGTGTTTTCTTTGCATTTGTTCTTCGATTCCTTTCGAACAGAAGCTTTCTCGTGGACAGATCACTTGTTGATCGGGTTGATCTAAAGACAAGGTCATCACCACGTCCACATCTGATCCGAACACCTCTGTTCATCATAAAACCATGCAAGAACACGTACAAACCGACCTAATAAAACTAAACTGCATTATAGGATAGCATGCATATGCATTATCGCATCTAGTTAAAGTTTGTGCATAATATTATTTGTTGTGGATCTTGTATGTGCACGATCCTGTGTAGAGGGACAAGTTCATGGAGCTGTCTGCGACGAGCTGCAACAACAAGGTTTCGAGATCCAAGAGCATCCGGAACCGCAAGAACAAGGCAAGTCCTCCTTGACCATATTGATCCTATGTTTTTGGAAAAACTATTTTGTTTTGCGAAAAGGTGTGAGTGCTGAGTCAAACATGATGGGAAACCCTTTTATAGGAGTTTACTCGCTTTAGTTAAACTACCCTTGTCGCCAGGGAAGTTTATGAGTCGGGTATGGTTTTTGTTTTATGCTTCGCTGAGTCCATGGGATTGGGAAGCGAGATATATGTGTCTAGCTAAACTGCACTCGTAACGATAATGAGAAACTGATGTTGTTAATGAACATGGATCGGAGGGAGATCTTGGCAAGACTCGGTTTGTGAATGAGGTAGCATGAGATGGTGGTTTACTTGCCGTAGATCTAAGGACCGGTTCATGCGAGCACGTGCCAGGATAACAGTGCCACCACAAGGCCAAGTATGGGTGCGGCTTAGCTGACTAATAAGGTAAGTTGCTAGATTGATATGGACCGTGGAAGGCGCGGGGAATGGGAGTCGAGTGAGGACTGCCCTGGGAACTACATGGCACAAGAGGGGGCCCGTGGGTGGGAGAATTGGAGATTCTAGCATGACGGTGAAACCTTAGTGAGTCCATACATCTAATAGCCCCTTTGTAAAGGCTATTTTGTGATCTCTTGGCCATACAACGACAGTTGTGTACTGGTATAATGCAGGTTCTGCAGTCGCCAACGGGTGACGAAATCACAAACTTGTGGGTAAAGAGGTGCAAACTCTGCAGAGTCTTAAAACTATCATGATAGCCGAGCTTATAGTCACGAGCGCCTGGCCAACTTCCATGATTTGTTGGGATGGTTACTGGTTATGGTTTTGGATGGTTTGGTTATGGTTTGGTTTTCAGGACTGTTGAGTCAGGGTGATAAGATGGGTTGCATGACTGTTGAGTCATGGCAACAAGGTTGGTCTCGGTGTGAGATGAAGTTGTTTATGAGATGAGATGGTAGCGAATACGAGATGGTATTCGTGAGATGGTAGAAAATACGAGGAGGTATTTGTGAGCAAGAATAAGGTTGGTTGATTGTGACATGGAAGGTAATGAGCATAATGGAGGTATGATTGGTATTTTAATACATGTTGGGATTACATTTACTTAAAGATGAGTTGCTGTTTTATCATGGTTTTGATAAATAACTTTGCTTTCTGCAATGAGCCTTTTTATACCTACCTTGTTGTGAGCTACAAATCATATTTTCTCGTACTTGCTGAGTACATCATTGTACTCAAACTTGCATTATTATTTCATCATCAACAACAGGAGAAGATTATTATGAAGATCAAGTGGAGCATTAGGCGTGTGATCTGTTCTCAACCTTGCCCGTGGGGATGAAGTAGAGATGGAGCCATTGCTGCTTAGATTTGCTTCCGCATTAGTTAAATTGCTTCCGCATTAGAATAAAGACTTCCGCTGTTAGACTAAGACTTCCGCTGTGGGCATGAGTCCAAGACTCATGGGACATTGTAATAAACTCTGTTATTCATGGTTATATATATTCTGAATTCAGTTTGTGGAACAGATGTGTATGTGTGATGAACATCCTGGGCACACATAAGCATCAGTTCTCGGTTCCGTGGTTTTCCACAGAATTGAAGGCGTCACAGATTGGTATCAGAGCCACGGTTGATAGTAGGTTACACGCCTAAATAGGAAACACAGATTGGTATCAAAAGACATAGATAAGGGTAGATTACACACTTAGATAGATCACAGATTGGTATCAGACACAGATTGGTAGCTAAGCCACGCTGACCATAGGGTGCAAGCCTAGGGTGCTTAGATTGGCCTTGAAACTACCTTGACATAGGAAACCAGCCTTGAATAAGAGTTGTGTGAGCCCTTGTGATGATTGTTTGAGAATTGAGTGCTTAGTGTGAGTCGTGGGACGTCTCAAAACGTTGTCCATATCCATACGTAAGTAGAAAGAGGTGTGAGATGCTTCGGCACTTGTTCACATCCTCATATGGGCTAATATATATATAGTCCAACCCACCTTGATGCATATAGTTGGGGGAAATCTACCTAACCTTCTAACCTTCTATTCTATTTCATTCTCTCTCACAGATGGTGAGAGGAAACGCTAGCCGAAGGAACGTCCGTGACAACCAAGAGGATGGCTATGATGAAGTTCCTGTTAACCCCGGAGCTGGTGAGAACAACCTGGAACAGTTGATGGCCATGCAAAACCAACTTATGCAAACCATGATCCAAACTTTGGGTCAGTTGCAGGCCAACAACAACAACCCCGTTCCAGCACCACCGCCACCACCACCGCCGGCTCATAACAGACTGGGTGAGTTCATGAGGACTCGACCACCCACCTTTGCTCAAGCTAACAACCCCATGGAGGCTGACGACTGGTTGAAATCCATGGAGAAGAAGCTTGCCATCGTGCAATGCAATGACCGAGAGAAGGTCCTTTTTGCGTCGCATCAACTTATGGGAGCTACCGCTGACTGGTGGGATGCCGTAAGCAACGCTCATGTCAACCCGGAGACGATCACTTGGACTGAGTTCAAGGAGAGTTTCCGCTCTCATTACATCCCGGCTGGTGTAATGATGCTCAAAAGACAGGAGTTTGAAGGTCTCCGCCAAGGACAGGGAAGCGTGAATGAGTATCTCAACAAGTTCACACAACTGTCCCGGTATGCCCCCAAAGATGTCAACTCAGACCAAAGGAAGCAATACCTGTTCATGAGAGGGTTCAACAATGAGATTCAGGTTCAGCTCCTCAACAATGACTACGCAAGCTTTCAGAAGCTGGTTGACAAGGCTATAGTAGTCGAAAGCAAGATCCGAGAGATCGAGCGAGAGTGCAAAAGGAAGATACCATACCAGCCCCAAGGGAGCAACGTACAACCTCGGTACATGCCCCCAGCTGCACCGCAGTATGGATCAACCACCCCTGCATACCGCCCCAGTCCGCCACCACAGCAACGATCCGTTGCACAAGCACCCCGTATGCCCTTGCCTCCTTCGCCCCGACCCAACATGGGCGCTCCTGTTCAAAACCCCCGCCCCAACGTACCTGCTGCCGTAGGCAACAGGGCATGCTTTGCATGCGGGGAAACATGACACTTCGCGATCCAGTGCCCGAGGAGAGGCCCTGGACAGCAAGGCAACGTGCCCAAACAGAACCCGCGACCGAACGGAGGGGACAATCAAGGAAACCATGGACAGCAGAACTATGCTCGCAGCAACGTGAACCATGTCTCTGCCGAGGAAGCACAACAGGCTGAGGACGTCGTAATTGGTATGTTCCTTGCCAACTCCAACCCAGCGACCATCTTATTTGATTCTGGAGCATCACATACCTTCATATCATCCAAATATGTTGCCAAGCATAATCTACCCATATCCCACTTAAAATGTGCTATGTTAGTTAATTCTCCCGGAGGAGAAATGAGGACTAATATAGTATGTCCGAAAGTAAGCCTTAAAATAAGGGGGGGGTAGACTTCCTTGCCAACCTTATTGTCTTGGACTCCCAAGGGATTGACATAATACTCGGGATGGATTGGTTAAGCAAGCACAATGGGGTAATCCAATGTGCAGAAAGAAGCGTGCAGTTGACAAATGAGCACGGTATTCATGTCGAGTTTGAGTCAGCCCAACAAACAACCGGAAAGGCAATCTTGAACCACGTTGAAGGAGCAACATTAGACAACATTCCAGTGGTTCAAGAATTCTCGGACGTGTTTCTAGAGGAGCTTCCAGGTATACCACCTGATCGGGACATTGAGTTTGCCATTGATTTGGTACCCGGAACTGCACCCATAGCAAAGAGACCCTATAGGATGCCCGTCAATGAACTAGTAGAACTCAAGAAGCAAATCCAAGAGCAGTTGAAGGGTTTTATAGGTCCAAGCTCGTCACCATGGGGAGCTCCTGTGCTCTTCATAGACAAGAAGGATGGAACCCAAAGGATGTGCATGGACTATAGGTCTCTCAACGAAGTGACAATCAAGAACAAATACCCTCTGCCCCGTATAGAGGACCTGTTCGACCAAATGAAAGGAGCCCGAGTGTTCTCCAAGATTGATCTTCGGTTCGGATACTTCAAGCTGAAGATTAAGCCCTCCGGTATACCCAAGACTGCCTTTCGAACACGGTATGGTTTGTATGAATATACCGTCATGTCTTTTGGGTTAACAAATGCACCCGCATACTTCATGTACCTTATGAACAAGGTTTTCATGGAGTACTTGGATAAGTTCGTCGTGGTTTTCATCGACGACATTATGGTGCATTCAAAAAGTGAGGAGGAGCATGAAGAACATTTGAAATTGACCTTGCAGAAAATGCGTGAGCATCAATTGTATGCCAAGCTTAACAAGTGTCAATTTTGCCTAAAGGAAATATCGTTCCTAGGCCACATTATCTCCAAAGAAGGGGTATCGGTTGACCCCGGAAAAGTGAGAGATGTTCTGAAGTGGGACCAACCGCAAAACGTGAGGGATATTCGGAGTTTTCTTGGGATGGCTGGATACTACCGACGCTTCATTAAAGACTTCTCTAAGATAGCAAATCCTATGACGGAGTTGCTAACGAAGGGAAAAGCCTTTAGATGGACACCATCATGCCAAGAAAGTTTTGAGGAACTCAAGAAAAGGCTAACCACAGCGCCGGTTTTGGTATTGCCGGACGTAAGCAAGAGCTTTGACATAAATTGTGACGCATCCAGACAGGGGCTCGGATGTGTGCTCATGCAAGAAGGACAAGTGGTAGCCTATGCCTCATGACAATTGAAGAAACACGAGCTTAATTATCCTACACATGACTTGGAGCTAGCAGCAGTAGTGCATGCATTGAAGATTTGGAGACATTATGTCCTTGGTCATCGATGTGGGATCTATATGGATCATAAAAGCCTCAAGTACATATTTACACAAACGGACTTGAATTTGAGGCAACGTCGATGGTTGGAACTCATCAAGGATTACGATGTTGGAATTAACTACCACCCTGGGAAGGCCAATGTAGTAGCTGATGCATTGAGCCGAAAGGGAGCATGTCACCAACTCACGGTTCGGGAGCTACCGCCCGAACTACGTAAGGTGTTCGAACGGTTACACCTCGGATTCTTGGACAACATGGAAATGCTGGAGATCCACTCTTCATTGGAGCAAGAGATAAGAGATGCCCAAGCAACGGATGAGGAGATCAATGAGATCAAGGAAAGGATCCAACAAGGAATAGAGAAGGATTTCAAAGAAGATGAGAAGGGTACACTTTGGCTAGGAAAAAGGATTTGCGTGCCTAACATGAAGCACATCCGCGACATGATATTGAAGGAGGTACATGATTCACCCTATTCCATACATCCCGGAAGTACCAAAATGTACAAGGACTTGAAGGCTTGTTATTGGTTGGATGGTATGAAAAGGGATATAGCCGAATACGTTGCCCTATGTGACACATGCCAACGGATGAAGGCCGAACATCAAAGACCCGCTGGATTGTTGCAACCTTTGAAGGTACCAGAGTGGAAGTGGGAGGACATCAGTATGGATTTCATCATCGGATTGCAACGTACTCAGTCGGGTTACGACTCCATCTGGGTTATCATGGACTGATTGATGAAAACAGCCCATTTTCTCCCTATAAGGGCCAAGTACAATGTTGCACAATTAGCTGAGTTGTACATGGAGCAGATCGTGTGCCGTCATGGAGTCCCGAGAAGGATAGTCTCCGATCGAGGTTCTCAGTTCACCTCTTGATTTTGGAGGAAGCTGCAGAAAGCTATGGGTACACGACTAGATTTTAGCTCCGCCTATCACCCACAAACCGATGGACAAACCGAAAGGACAAACCAAATTTTGGAGGACATGTTGAGAGCTTGCGCCTTGAAATGTGGGCGTAGTTGGGAAAGGAGTTTACCGTACGTCAAATTCTCCTATAACAACAGCTATCAAGCTAGCTTAAAGATGTTGCCTTTCGAAGCATTGTACGGTAGACGGTGTAGAACGCCGCTGTTTTGAAACGAAACCGGAGAGAACCAGGTGTTTGGACCCGAAGTGCTACAAGAAGCTGAAAAGCAAGTCCAAACAATAGGGGAGGACTTAAAGGCTGCTCAATCATGACAGAAAGGCTATGCGGACAATAGGCGAAGGAAGTTGATCTTCGAAGTAGGAGACTTCATATACCTTAAGGTATCGCCTATCCGCGGCCAACGGCGTTTCAACGTCAAAGGCAAGCTAGCACCTCGCTACATCGGACCATTTAAGATTTTGGACAAGCGAGGAGAAGTAGCCTATCAACTAGAGCTCCCAACATATCTCTCCGACGTAAATGACGTATTTCATGTATCCCAACTCAAGAAGTGCTTGAGAATACCAGAGGAGCAAATACCAATGGAAGAGCTTGAACATCAAGAGGACCTGACTTACGCGGAACACCCTGTCTGAATTTTGGACGTAAAAGAAAGGGTCACCAGGAACAAAGTGATCCGATGGTGCAAGGTACAATGGAGCCATCACACCGAAGCTAAAGCCACATGGGAGCGTGAAGAAGACATCAAGTCAGAATTTCCCCATCTGTTCTCTACTAATGAATCTCGAGGGCGAGATTCAATTTGAGGGGGGTAGATTTGTGACACCCTAATTTCTGGTTTCTGCATGTATCCATGCCTTATGGAGAGAAAACATTTTAAAGGAAGTAGGAACAGAGAGAGAATTAAAAGGGTAGCCAAAAAGAACAAAAATCCAGTTCATAGAGAGCGCCGAAGATAACTCCCACGGCCGCTGGCCACGTGGCGTGTCCGGAGCTCATCCCTGCGAAGTGGAAAGAGGTCCGCCGCTAAACTGGCTAGGTGGCAGGCGCGGGGCTCATCTCCGCAAAGGGGGAGAGGTCCGACCCTGTGGGACACGTGTTGCCCCTGGAACTAGCCTCTGCGGAAGAAGCAAAGGCATTTCCGCAGGACACATGTCATCTTAGGAGCTAGTCACCGCGGAAATCAGAGGACCCATCGCGCGGGATACGTGTCAATCTCGGAGCTCACCTCCGAGAGGTCCGGTTCTATTGGACACGTGTCGTCACCAGAGCTTTTCTCCAGGAGGTCCGTCACTGTTGGACACGTGTTTACTTCGGAGCTCGTCTCTGAGGAAAAAGAAAGTCCAGCACTACTTGACGCGTGGCATTCACGAAGCTCACCTCCGAAGAGAGGGAGGTCCGGAATGGATACGTGGCACACCCGGATCCACCTCCGAATAAGAGAGGAGGTCCTGACCGCCAGGATACGTGGTGCTCGCGGAGCTCACCTCCGAAGGAGAGGGAGGTCTCGCTCACTTGACACGCGGCACAACCGGAGCTCGTCTCTGCGGAAAGGGAGAGACCAGGTCCCGATGGACACGTGGAGCTTCGGGAGCTCATCACCGAGGAGGTAACGAGTTCTGGAAGGGTTCTTAGATTCTGTATGTGTAGAAATACCAGTACAGAGGAGAAACCGACCTGAATTCCACAATGATACGGCACCAAATCGACTAAATATAAGTTGTTAAGATTCAACGACAATCTGAATAGAACTCTTATTCGAAGTCCAATCAGATTAGGACTCTTCTTCTCCCGATTATAAATAGAACCCAGAACCTTTGGCCGAAACCACAAACTTCTTTTCTCACTCCTGAGCCGACGACTTAGAGCCCTAGCCCCAACTCGCCGAGTAAGCCATCACCGGAGTTCAGCGAGGAAGATCGCCGGAAGAGAGCCCCAACGATGTGTCTGATCAGAGAAGGACCCCAAGACCGAGAAGAACGTAAGGTAGGTCTCCAATACCACCTTACGACATAGTTGTGTTTTCTTTGCATCTGTTCTTCGATTCCTTTCGAACAGAAGCTTTCTCGTGGACAGATCACTTGTTGATCGGGTTGATCTAAAGACAAGGTCATCGCCACGTCCACATCTGATCCAAACACCTCTGTTCATCATAAAACCATGCAAGAACACGTACAAACCGACCTAATAAAACTAAACTGCATTATAGGATAGCATGCATATGCATCATCACATCTAGTTAAAGTTTGTGCATAATATTGATTGCTGTGGATCTTGATTGTGCGCGATCCTGTGTAGAGGGACAAGCTCAGGGAGCTGTCTGCGACGAGCTGCAACAACAAGGTTTCGAGATCCAAGAGCAACCGGAACCGCAAGAACAAGGCATGTGCTTCTTGACCATATTGATCCTATGTTTTTGGAAAAACTATTTTGTTTTGCGAAAAGGTGTGAGTGCTGAGTCAAACATGATGGGAAACCCTTCTATAGAAGTTTACTAGCTTTGGTTAAACCACCCTTGTCGCCAGGGAAGTTTATGAGTCGGGTATGGTTTTTGTTTTATGCTTCGCTTAGTCCATGGGATTGGGAAGCGAGCTAGATGTGTCTAGCTAAACTGTACTCGTAACGATAACGAGAAACTGATGTTGTTAATGAATATGGATCGGAGGGAGATTTTGGTAAGACTGGGTTTGTGAATGAGGTAGCATGAGATGGTGGTTTACTTGCCGTAGATCTAAGGACCGGTTCATGCGAGCACATGCCAGGATAACAGTGCCACCACAAGGCCAAGTATGGGTGCGGCTTAGATGACTAATTAGGTAAGTTGCTAGATTGTTATGGACCGTGAAAGGCGCGGGGAATGGGAGTCGAGTGAGGACTGCCCTGGGAACTGCATGGCACAAGAGGGGGCCCGTGGGTGGGAGAATTGGAGATTCTAGCCTACTGGTGAAACTTTAGTGAGTCCATACATCTAGTAGCCCCTTTGTAAAGGCTATTTTGTGATCTCTTGGCCATGCATCGACGGTTGTGTACTGGTATAATGGAGGTTCTGCAGTCGCCGACGGGTGACGACATCACAAACTTGTGGGTAAAGAGGTGCAAACTCTGCAGAGTCTTAAAACTATCATGATAGCCGAGCTTACGGTCACGAGCGCCTGGCCAACTTCCATGATTAGTTGGGATGGTTACTGGTTATGGTTTTGGATGGTTTGATTTTTGGTTTGGTTTTCTGGATGGTTGAGTTAGGGTGATAAGATGGGTTGCATGACTGTTGAGTCATGGCAACGAGGTTGGTCTCGGTGTGAGACGAAGTTGTTTATGAGATGAGATGGTATTCGTGAGATGGTAGCGAATACGAGGAGGTATTCGTGAGCAAGAATAAGGTTGGTTGATTGTGACATGGAAGGTAATGAGCATAATGGAGGTATGATTGGTATTTTAATACATGTTGGGATTACATTTACTTAAAGATGAGTTGCTATTTTATCATGGTTTTGATAAATAACTTTGCTTTTTGCAATGAGCCTTTTTATACCTACCTTGTTGTGAGCTACATATCATATTTTTCCCGCACTTGCTGAGTACATCATTGTACTAAAACTTGCATTATTATTTCATCATCAGCAACAGGAGAAGATTATTATGAAGATCAAGTGGAGCATTAGGCGTGTGATCTGTTTTCAACCTTGCCTGTGGGGATGAAGTAGAGATGGAGCCATTGCTGCTTAGATTTGCTTCCGCATTAGTTAAATTGCTTCCGCATTAGAATAAAGACTTCCACTGTTAGATTAAGACTTCCACTATGGGCATGAGTCCAAGACTCATGGGACATTGTAATAAACTCTGTTATTCGTGGTTATATATATTCTGAATTCAGTTTGTGGAACATATGTGTATGTGTGATGAACATCCTGGGCACACATATGCATCAGTTCTCGGTTCCGTGGTTTTCCACAAAATTGAGGGCGTCACAGACAATGAGGACGCCTCAGAGGGAGAAAACGTGCTTGCAGGTACGTTCACTCTCAACGACCAAGCAATCATCATTTTATTCGATTCGGGTGCAACTCACAGTTTCAAAAGTGCATCCTATGTGGCTAAGCATCAAATGCAAGTCTTCCCAACCGACTGCTCATATATGATCTGCTCATCGGGAGGGAAGATTTCAGCAAATATGATGATTCCAAAAGCACCTCTGTGCTTAGGTGGGAAGATATATCCCACCACCTTGATAATTCATACGGGACAGAAGATTGATGCAATCTTAGGGATGTCATGGTTACGCTACCATGGCGCTGTCCTGGACACTCTGTCACGGATGGTTCATTTGAATTCTCCATTCCACCGTCCGCATTCCATGGTGTTAGACAACCCTGTCCCGGAAGTTTCAGCAACTTATAACACTGAAGCTCTCAAGTTAGAGGACATCCCCATAGTTCGGGAATACCCCGACGTGTTTCCGGATGATCTTCCGGGCATGCCACCTGAGCGGGATGTGGAGTTCAAGATAGAACTTGCACCTGGGACTACTCCGATATCACGGAGACCATACAAAAAGGCTCCGAAGGAGCTGGCTGAATTGAAAGAACAGCTCCATGATTTGTTGAGCAAGGGTTTCATTAGGCCGAGTTCCTCGCCTTGGGGATGCTCAGCGCTGTTCGTAAAGAACAAGGGTGAAACCTTAAGGCTGTCTGTGGATTACCGGCCACTCAACGCCGTCACCATCAAGAATAAATACCCACTGCCCCGCATTGACATACTGTTTGATCAGCTTGGGGGTGCAAGTGTGTTCTCAAAGATGGACCTTCGCTCCGGGTATCATCAAATAAAAATACGGGCGGAGGATATTCCGAAGACGGCCTTCTCGACGAGATATGGACTATACGAATATCTCGTCATGTCTTTTGGTCTCACTAACGCTCCGGCACATTTCATGTATCTAATGAACTCGGTGTTCATGCCGGAGCTGGACAAGTTCGTTGTGGTGTTCATTGATGATATCTTGGTTTACTCCAAGACAGAAGCATGAACACTTGAGAATCGTTCTTCAATGACTGCGGGACCATAAGCTCTATGCCAAGTTCAGCAAATGTGAGTTTTGGATCAGCCATGTGCCATTTTTGGGACATATCATCTCAGCGGAAGGCATTGCGGTTGACCCAAGCAAAATTGATCAAGTGCTGAAATGGAAAGCTCCCACTTCTGTCCATGAAGTCAGAAGCTTCCTCAGTTTAGCAGGATCTTATCGGAGATTCATTCCAAGCTTCTCCAAGCTTGCTAAGCCGAAGACAGAACTATTGAAGAAAGGAACAAAATATGTTTGGAACGTGGCGTGTGAAGGAGCGTTCCAAGCATTGGTGAAGCATCTCACAACAGCCCCGGTCTTAGCTCAACCGGATACGACCAAGCCCTTCGACGTGTATTGTGATGCGTCCGGTATCGGGCTCGGCTGTGTGTTGATGCAAGAGGGACGTGTGGTCGCACATGGCTTACGCCAACTTCGAAACCATGAGCAGCACTATCCAACTCATGATCTTGATCTCGCTGCTGTGATTTTGGCGCTGAAACTGTGAAGGCACTATCTCCTGGAAAATTTAGTGCATCTCTACACCGACCACAAGAGTTTGAAGTATATCTTCACCCAGAAGGAGCTGAATATGATACAAAGGAGGTGGTTAGAATTAATCAAAGATTACGAGATTGAGATTCATTACCACCCCGGCAAGGCGAACGTGGTTGCCGACGCGCTGAGTCGGAAATCACATATCCATAACCTCACCATTACACCAGTGGAAGAGGACGAGCCAAGTTTGTACTTGGTTCCTTATGGATCACTCTACAACCTTTCCCTCATCCCTACTATTAGGGAAGATATCATTGCAGCTCAGAAAGTGGACAAAGGCATGGCACATCTCCGGAGACGGATAGACAATGGGGAAATCAAATGTTTCCGGAAAGATGATGAGGGGACACTGTGGTTCAATGACCGCATAGTCGTACCCCAGGATATAGAGCTGAGGAAGAAGATACTTGATGAAGCTCACTTGTCTAAATTCTCCATTCATCCATGCAGCAAAAAAATGTACCAAGATTTAAAAAGAAAATTTTTGTGGACAAGGATGAAGCGGGAAGTGGCTAAATATGTATCTGAGTGTGATACGTGTAGAGTGAAAGCGGATCACATGAGGAAATCAGGGCTGTTGCAACCCCTGAAAATTCCGGCATGGAAGTGGGAAGACGTGAGCATGGATTTTGATTGTGGGATTACACTTGACTTCCAACAAACATGATTCAATTTGGGTGATCATTGATCCGTTAACCAAGTCGGCTCATTTCATTCCCATGCATACACATTTCCATGCCCGCAGATATGCGGAGTTGTATATTGCAAGAATTCTATGCTTGCATGAAATAACCAAGACCATAATCTCAGACCGAGGGGCACTATTTGTATCTTGTTTCTGGGAACAGTTGCACGCTGCTTTGGGTACTAAGCTGATTAGAAGCTCCGCCAATCACCCTCAGACAGATGGACAGACTGAGAGGGTGAACCAAGTATTAAGACATGTTGAGAGCGTGTGCCATCCACCACGGTAGAAACTGGTATGATCATCTACCGTTGGCATAATTCTTGTACAACAATGGCTATCAAGCGAGTATCAAGATGGCACCATATGAGGCTCTCAACGGTCGCAAATGCCGCACCCCATTGAACTGGTGCGAGTCCGGTGAAAGGGTCACGTTAGGGGTTGATGTGGTGAACAACACCGAAAAGCGTGTTCGGATGATTCAAGCCAACTTGAAGGCCACTCAATCCCAGCAGAAAAGCTACGCTGATAAGAGGCATAGGCCGCTGCACTTTGATGTTGGGGAACACGTGTACCTCCGTATCTCCGATGAAAGGCGTGCACCGATTCGGTGTGAAGGGGAAGCTCGACCCCAGATTTATTGGACCCTATGCTATCACCGAGAAGTGTGGACCAGTGGCGTATAGACTGGAGCTACCGGCATATCTCACTGGTGTTCACGACGTTTTCCATGTTTCCCAACTACGAAAATGACTGAAGTATACGGCTGTTGTTCCCACCGAAGACATTGGCAAGCTGCAACCGGATTTGACGTATGCTGAATATCTGGTGGCAATTATTGATGAGAAGGCTCGGACCACACGTAGCCGCACGCTGTGGTTCTACAAGATACTGTGGAGCAACCACACCGCTGAAGAAGCGACGTGGGAGAGCGAGGAATTCCTTCGCTCAACCCCGGATTTCATGGCGTCTCATCATTGGTGAGTTCCTATTACATCGCTGTCTCCTCATTTATAATCTTGGGACCAGATTCTTTTAAGTGGGGAGGGATGTAAAAGCCCAAGAATGGACTTGCAAAAGTGTTCATTTCATCACCTCACAAGACCACAGCTCATTTTGAGGATAGCTCATGAACACTTGTGAAGAGCAAGTAAACACCATCAAGAGGGTGATTAGAAGGGAAAGCCCTAACTTCAAAAAGTAGGAGTCATACACATAAACATGAAAGGTTGAGCTCACCCCTAGACCTTATATATTCTTGGGAAGGCTCAGGCCAAGTTTCATGCAAATCCAAGCCTTTTTGAGGCAATTTTGGAGACATTTGAAAAGGGGCCAATTTGAATACAAATTCAAATTGCAGCCACTTTCATCACATGAATTTAAAAGTTGACTCCATATTCAAACTCAGAACATTTTTCTGAGTTAGTCCACCAATTTTCATCCTCATTGGAGTTCATCTTGTCGGGAGCTAAATTTGCACTAATTCAATACTGAATTTGAAATTCAAATTCAAATGTGCAGCAAATTTAACCAAACTAATTCTAAAGTGAGGAAATCAAATTCAAACCATGACTTTGAGGCTAAGTCTCTCATTCAATTGTGAGTAGCTAAGATCTTTTCAGTGAAAACAAAAATGGAAGAAAAGAGGAGAGGATTAAAGGGGAGGGGGACCCACTGGTCAGTAGGCTTATGGCTGAAGGCTACTCGGCTGCGCTCGGGCAACAGCGTGCCAGCTTCTGACGCCGGCGCCCGACCGCCTGAGCACCAGGACAGCTCCTGCTTGGGGGGGGGGGGATATCAGTTACCGAAGGAATAAAACGTGTAGCCCTGCCGTGCCCCGTTTCTTCCCTCACGCGGTCACCTTCGCCCCACACAACCGAAGCAAAATTGCTCCGAGTTCTCCTCTCCCTGCTCATCGACGTCCGGGCGACACAGGGCTCGTCGTGCCCGATGATCAACACAAGAAACCACCGCCCTAAGGTGCTTGTCATGCTAGTCCAAACCGCTCGTTGTTTCATGCGTTGTCGTGGTAGAATTTCCCTGGGGAAGTTTCGGTGTTCTTAGGACCGAGCCGTTCCAAAATCTAAAATTCATGGGGATTAGCTCACCACCGCGTATGCCGAGCTATACATGTGTTCTATACCTTCCCACAGCCATCCAGGATCAGAAAGTACCAAAAACCGTCGAGTATAGGCTCTGGTTGTCGAGTTTTTCAAGTCGCCACCGATATAGGGCCTTGGTCGACGGTGAACACCTAGCTCCGGCCGTTTCCATGGCAAACCAAGTTCATTTTTGTGCTCAGAATGTCACAGCGTAGCTGTAGGAGCAAACCGTTCCAAAAATAGGGCCCTGAGTAGCTTGGGCAACATCGCCGGAGTTGGGATCGCCGCTGTCACCATCGCGAGCATGGTTCCGGCCATCGCCGAGCTTCGGTGAGTGCACCAACGTGTTCCCCGAGCAAAGTTGGGCACAGGGGCGAAATCCGTCGAAGGTAATGTGGTAAAATGGCCAGCGCAAGCTCTCCGGCGAAGCGCCGCCGCAGGGATCGCGTGTTGTCGTGAGGAAGACGAAGGGGGGCCGGGTCCACCGGTCAGTCCCTGATCCAGCGGGGATCCGCTTTGTGGCTGAGATCCGGTGCGGCAGCGTGGGTAAAACCCCATAGGATGCAGTGTGGCCGCGATCTCAGTGGGCCGGTTTAAAGAGTGGGGCCCACAACCCGAGTTTAAACATTTCTAAGATTTTCAGATTTGGTTCAAACTTCAAATGCCTATAACTTTTGCTAGGAAGCTCCAAATTCCGTGAACCAAATTTTGTTAGATTCACCCCTTCGAGTACTATCGAGCAAAACAAGTTCCAGCTTATGAAACTTATTCATGTTCCAGAATTAATTCCCTAAATTTAAACTATTGGGAATTTTATCTAGAAAATTATTTTATGGAAATTTCTGAAATTTTGCTGGGATGTTCATTGGAAAATCCTTGAGTCACAGTAAAAATTTCAGATCCATCCAAGTTCATTTAGTCCCCAAAATGGTGTGATTAAGTGAGCTGCCATGAGAAAATGGAAAAATATATAAAAACATTTTTCAGATTTTCTCAAATCTTGTTTAGGGCATAATTTCCTTTAGAATTCTTCAAATGACATGAAACCAATTCCATTAGAACCATTTCAACTTCTAGTTTCTAGAAAGTAATGGTTAGAGCCATGAAAATTGTCGGAAATCCTTAGAGGTTCTACTAATGACCAAATAGGTTTTTATTTGTACAGAGCTCAAATGAACTTTGTTTCAAATGAGACTTGGTCAATACTATGGTTAGGACCCTACCAAGCCACCATAAAAATTTCAGAGCCAAAGGGGAGGGCTAGCTAAAGTTATTGTATTTACATATTCAGTTTCAAACGTTGCATTTAAATTGACATATAGTATATCGCTTACGTGTAGTCGCTGAAGGCGAGGAAACTCCGGAAGTGCTGGACTTTCTTCTTCCAGACGAAGCCCTAACCACTGACCCGCAGCAACAAGGCAAGCCCCGATTTGCATTAACAAATTTTACAAATGTTTACTTTATGAATACTTAGCATGAGGTATGTGTGTGCATTAGGTGTAGGATGGATGAAACCCCAAGTGCATAACCAGAATTTTCCTACAAGAGTAAGGGTAGTATATAAGTCCTCGAATAGACAGGCTATTATTAATGTTCATAGAACTTCGGTACAAGTCGAGTAGTTGGAATCTACTCGCGAGTTTAGACTTTGGGTCACACAGGATTGGTTCGAGTGATGTGAGCTCACTTTAGTAAGAAAATGAGACTAGGCAGGGGCTAGGGCGTAGAAAGAGGAAGTTTTGTGGGCGCAGCCCTGTCCGTGTCGATTGAGGACTGATCCGTGTGTGGCCCACGCTGATCAAGTTTGAACGTACGGAAGGCATATCGGATATATGGGCCCCGGTAAACCGATGTAACCTAAACCTCCGGGCGTTGAGGCATAGCACACTGATTTATAGGTGTAGGTTGAGGGCAGCAAGGTGGAAATCCGCTAACGGGCATAGAGATATGCTCCGTGTAGGGAACCTCCTGTCCGTCTCGGTGCGACCGGTTCGACGTTTGGGCTGTTGGGTAAAAGGTTGTCCCGTACGACATCGAGTGAGCATGCTGTGCAGCTCCACGGGCGGGCGTACGTGACGTGCTCTTCGGGTATCTCTGCAGGTGTATATCGATTCGATTCGCCATCCCTCACGGTGATGAGTACCACTTGGTCACTGAGTCGTGACGTAGGTTAATATATGAAATGAGATGATTCAATATTGCTGTTATGATGAAATTGTATTGCTACATGTGGGCCACCAAATATTGCTCATTAAATTTCAGATTCCAGGAACTGTTAACTTGTGGCTAAATATGAAATAAGGATGAACTTGTAGGCGTGTCTGTTTGCTGCAGATTACTATCCCATTGTCGTTGTGAACTGCATGTAGAGGTTCATGCATAGGTGAGTCGCTTATGTCTTGTTGAGCTATCGTGCTCACGGTTGCTGCTATAAGTGTTTTTCAGGTGAGGACTGCCCCACAGACTCGGGTTACGAGTCCATCGGTGAGGGCTACCCTCCGTCGGGGACCACGGCTGAGTGGGAGCCGTACACACCGTGCTGAGCTGAGGAGTGCAGCTAGTGTGGGTTGTCCATAGGCTGGGCAACCGACTTTTGCTAGATAAATGGGTGTGAGTTGTATAAACTTAGCTTCCGCTGTTGCAATTTCAATCCTTAGTTTGTAACTGAAGTCTTGTACTACTTTGTACATATTCATATGGTTTTATGTGTAATGCAATGTTTCCTTATGATGTGTTCTGTCGGGTGTCGCATCGTGTGGCACCACCCTCTGCGATCCTGGACGTGCGGATTCCGGTCCGCCACAAAAGTTTCCCCACCTTTGCTTTTCTTTGGAATCTTGGGACGATATTCGTTCTAAGGGGGGAGGGATGTAAAATCCCCAAAAAGTGGTAGCAAGAAATTCAGCTCATGTACACTTAGGAAAAATGAGGGGAATTTAAACTTTGAATTATAACGGTGTAAGTTCAAAGTGAGGATTTAAACTTCCCAAAAACTTCCAAACATGGAGATCAAAATTCATAACTTGGGTCTGCATATTTCAAATATTCAACCTTCTAAATTTCAGCTCATTTGGAGGGGTTTTAGTATTTGTTTGGGATTAAAAGAGGAAGCCCTCTAATCTGAATTAAAATTCAGTTTCAAATTCCAATTTCCTCAATTTGCAAATTTGGTTCCACAAATGTGTTCTCCACATTTGAATTAGAAGCCATGCCAAAATTCAGAAATATTGGAGTTGGTTTGTTATGCTTTTGGAACAATGCAAAAGGGAGGATTTAAATTCCATTTCAGATTCAATGACCAAACACAATTCAAACTCCACACCAGAATTCAAATCATTTGAATTCAACCTTTTCAAACCGTAACTTTGAGACAAAGCATAGCCTTAAGTTCTGAGTAGCTGTGGGAAAAATATCAGTGAAAAATTGGATTAAAAATAGAGGGGGTGGGACCTCTTTGTCAGCCACCAAAATGCTTTACCGCCTCTGCTGGCCTTCGGTCGAACAGCGAGCGCACGCCAGCTCCAGGTTGCAACCCGCGCCACCGCCTGTTGTCTCGGCTACGTGATCATCCATCCACACCACAGCAGCAGCAAACTTCCATTTGCCCTCTCTGCCTTCAATCGACGTGCCTCTCAGCTCTCTGCTCGAGCGCACGATCAAAAACCACCGAGCCACGCTGTTCTTCTTGGTTTCCCATCGCTGATCATCTTTCAGCGACACCAGCGCCTAGCTGAGCCACCCACCAGCTCCGTTGACGCCTCCTCGACGTTTTCCATCCTTTCCCAGGCCGTGGCCGGCCGTGTACACTGGTGCCGAGCTGTTCTACTCTTAGGAAAACAGAGCACGACGTCGCCGCCTTGGTTCCACATCTCCCGGCAACCTCCGACCTCCCCAGCACAAGGAAAATAACCCAGAGGTGCATCATGGGGTCTAGTCTGACGTCCTTTTGTGCTTTACAACCGCTAGCCGGAATTTGTGGATTACCGACGGTGCACGTGGAGGACCGATCGAGACAACTTCGGGAAGTTCTCCCCACACGTTTGAACATCGGGTCTCAGGTCTTAGACACAGCTACTAGAGCTCCTAGCGCCCTCCCACGCTGAAGCACGAAGAAAATCATCCCTTCTTCACCCCGGGCGACGAGAATCCATCACCTCCGGCCGAAACGGCTCGGTTCACCGTCGAGCTCCAATTTGCGGGCGTTTTCAGCTCCGGCTAGGGGTAGCATCGTGTTCTACATGATGTAGGGATGGTGTACGGCCCCTTAGCTCGCTGGTTCAAGCTTGGGACGAGCGGTTCCTCACCGGCGCCGCGCCGCCGACCCGCCTCGCCGTTGCCGATGGGTTTCCCGGCGTTTTCATATCTCGAAACCTTGCCCGGCTTCTAGGCCATGATCCTAGGGTGATGTACCACGAAACCACATGGAGAATGGTCGAGAAATGGGCAAGAACATGACACACCATCTTCGGTTCCGGCGTGCACGCGCGGGGTCTGTCGAGAGGTTGAAGACGACTGACTCGTGGGCCCCATGGTTGAGTTCTCTGTGTAGATTTCAAACAGAGTGTTATTCAGATTTCAAAAATCCATAACTTTATGTAGAGAACTCCAAAAAGGGTGAGACCAATTTCGTTGGAATCCTCACGAGGAGTACTTCACATAGGATCAAATTTCTTGCTATGAAAACGCCCAGGAATTTCTGTAGAATTGTTTTTAGTAAATCCTTTAGAGATTTGTTTCAGGAGCAATTCTTTATGAAACATTCCCAAAATTGGGCAGCTAATCCTTTTCATAGTTACTGATCTCCAGTAAAAATTGGAGCTTCATTGAGTTCATTTTCTAGGCCAAATTGCCTTCTAAAGTTCAGCCTTTATTTGAAAATTCAAATTCTAAACAGAAACTTTTCAGAACTGCTGTCCAACTTCAAAATTTCATATCTCTCTGTTGGTAGCTTCAAAAATGATGAAACAAATTTTGTTAGAACCATGGAGACCTACCCTATCTTCCACTGTTAGCCATGTTAAAACTCCATATTTGGGCTCAAAATTCAGAGAAGCCTTTTACTTGTGAGAATTTTGGAGACCAGAAGGTGCAATGAAATTCCTCCAAATTTTGCTCAGATCATCCTTAGCGAATCTAGTATCCACTGGAAAAATCCCAAAGCCAATTAAGGGACCTAAATAACAGTAGCTATAAATAGAAGTATACTTCTTATATAATACTTGCACTTATGAATATATTTTGTTACATCTCATATAGTGACCGAAGTTTAAGATACACCGGATCTGTTGGACGTCCTCCCACCAGACGCTGACTTTCCATTTAACTCACAACCATGCAAGCCCCGGTTTGCATTTAAGTACTTTTGCAAATTCTTTATTTGTATCACTTATGTTTAGGGTGAAATTCTTGCATTAGAGTTAGGGTGATTGAAACCCCACTTGCATAGCCTTTTAACTCCTATGAAGGATTGGGTAGTTTACAGACGCCACGGGTAGAGAATGGCATGCTAATGTTCGTAGGATCTCGGTAGAAGTCGAGTGGTTGGAATCTACTCGCGAGATAGGTATTTAGTCACACGGTATGGAAAAAGGTAGAGAATGGCTTAAAGTTGTGAAAATGAGACCCAGCAGGGGTGATAGGATGCAGTGAGCGGAGGTCTCACGTGCGTAGCTCTGTTGGTGTCGATTGAGGACCGAGTCGTGTGCGGTCCTGCTGGACAAGTATCAAACAGTACCAGATGCATACTGGCATATGGGAACCAGGAAACCGATGTAATTGGTTAACCTGGGTGCCGAGGCTTACCCAACCGTTTTATAGGAGTGGGTTGAGGGTAGCAAGGTGTAAATCTGCCGGTGGGCACCGACACGCTCCATGCGGGGACCTCCTGCCCGTTACGGATGGACCGGTTCGGCATTTGGGTTGCCTTTGAAAGGTTGTTGCATACAACAGAGTAGGAAGGTGTGAAGCACCACACTTCTGAATGTGGGTGTATGTGACGTGTTATCTGGGTGTCTCCTGATTACAATCATCGTCCCTCGCTGTTATTTGAGTACCGCTTGTTCACTGCACTGTGACGTAGTAAGAAATGAAATAAGCCAACTGAATATGCTGTATTGAACTATTAATGTTTTGAAACCTTGTATGCTGTAGTTGTAGAGCTAATTAAGTTTATCTTCCACGTTGGGCATCACCACATCGGAAGAAAGTGTTTCTTGTTTGATTGTGGACTTCTGATGTGAGGGCTGCCTAAGGCACATGAAACTGTTGCTATAAAACTGAAATTAAGGATTAACATGTAGGTGTGTCTTTATTGCAATGTCTTTATCTCATATTACTAATCCTTGCATGTAGAGTTCCATGACTAGGGTGTCGGTTAAGCCTTGCTGAGCCATCATGCTCACGGTTGCAATATTTGAGTTGTGTGCAGGTGAGAGCTATGAGGAGGGGTCCTAGGACGAGGCGATGCCCCCATCGGGGTACACGGCCGAGCTGGAGCCCTGCACGCCGCCGTGATCTCCGGTTCTTTGCTGCTAGTGTGTAGCGTCCCCGGACTGGACGGCAGCACTTTTGCTTAGTTAGGATGAGAGACTAGCTATGTATAATACTTTCGCTGTATAAATAAGTTTGTAAAAGACTTCCGCTATTTTTATATCAAATAAAAGTTTGTATGTTGTTCATATTCTTTTCTTGTGTGCTGTTGGGTGCCGCATCGCACGGCACCACCCTCTGTGATCCCAGAGTGGGTGAACCACGGGGTGGTCCCCACATGACACATGAATAAACTTGCACAATATTCACATATATTGATAAAGTATAAACTTTATACAAGATATATTATTCTCAGGTCTTGCTCATGTCGTCACTACCTATACATATACTACTGTCTACACGACATGTCACCGATTACAAAAGTTTTCATACACCACCCTCGCTGCCCTACTTGGCAATGGTAACCCACTACTGGGAGTAGAATTCGACCTCCTGCGTGTCGTCCTTCTCCGCTACCCCTACTGGTGTCTCCGGGTCCATGACCCCCTCTTCTGGTTCAGGTTCCCCTATCGCCGGAATACCCAAAACAACAGGTATGGCACCTACCATCGGTAGGCCCACTACCAGAGGCACGAGGTCTTGCAATGCATGCACCTCGTCCATGGCCTTGTTGTAGTCCTCTTCCCAGCCTTGCCCCTCCTCAATAGCGTCATCCCGCTCTTGAGTGAGGACCTCATTGTGCTGGGTCAATGTAACACCCCAAAATCCTGTTAAGAGGGGAATTTAAAAATTTTTGGATGTATTGCATGTGGTGCAGAAATTCAAATTTAATTTGGAATTCAAATTCAAATCAAAACCAGAAAAGAAATGGAAAAAGAAAAAGAAAAACAGAAAACCCCGGCCAGTGGGCCGAAACCCACCAGTCGGCCCACCTTTTCCCGCACCAGCCGGCAGCCGCGCGCTCCCCTCTCTTTCTCACTGACACGCGGGGCCCGCGGTCATCTTCTTCCTCACGCGATCGCGCCAACCGCCGGGACTCCTCCGCGCGCCGAATCCAAACCACCCCGGAAACCCGCGTTCCCCCAGCCGAATTTTGTTCCGGACGACTCCAGCTCGATCCCAACTGAACGCCGCCCTCCCTCATCTATATAAGCGCCGGCATCGCCCGTTTTTTTTCATCGCGATCGCCTGTTTTTCCTCCCAGTGAGAACCAGAGCTTCTCCAGCCGTTTTCTCTCGATCTTCGCTCGGGATTTCTGATCTAACGCGCCGATCTTGTTTCACCGCCTCCGGGGAATTACGCAGGTGCAGAAAACTCGGTAGATTGCGCCCTAGACACAGCTCCGACGAGCATCGCCGCTATTCCATCTCGGACCTCGTCGCCGACCGCCTTCCAGGGCTTCCGAGCTCAAGAAAAACCCCGAGGTGAGATCCCCGACCTCCCCTCTACCGATCTATGCCATGAAATCCCAGTTTTAGGAGGAATAGACAAAGATCCGAAGTTTTCCAGGGCTTCCGGGCAGCGCGGGCTGGCTCCGGCCAGGGCAACGTGGCCGCTTGTGCGCCGTCTATTTTAAATCGCACGGTAGGCATAAAACCCCCGTGTACCGGTTCGACGTTATAATCTCAGCCGTCTGTTTTAAATCAGACGGTCCTGTAGGATCGAAGAGCACGTGAAAAGCTACCAGAGGGGGGTGAATGGTAGATTAAAACTTTTCGCAGCGTTAACAACAAAAACCCCTCAGCAAAAAATCAATCGGTTAAAGAAACCGTGTGTGCAAGTGTTTTCAAACGTGTTTAACCGTGACAAATCAAGTAGAGAGGTAGAGAATCAAGTCACGGATCTAATGCAACAAGAATCACTTGAAAACACGAAGTAAAACTTGAGATACGATCAAAACATTAAACGAAGATCAATCTGTTCTACCCGATATAAAACAGATCTGCAACGCTGCAAAGAAACTCGTGTATCTCAAAAACTACAGATCCGAAGCTCGTGAAAGTTTCACAGATGATAGATAATTGAGTTGTGAAGACAACCCAAAAAGAATCACGTCAATCGGATCTGTAAAACTCGAGTTATGAACGAAACACGGAAGCAACGTCGGTCTGTCAAGAAACTCGGCGAGAAAGACTTGACGAAAAACAAATCGGACGAACAAGGCACAAATGCTCCTCGAAACTATGAACTTTATTCAATAGAAACACAAGAGGAACAGCCCAAAGTTCTCTCCCCATGAGAGCTCTGGCCTCCCTTGCTTTTATAGCCAGCCCTCAGGCTAAACAATCCAATCTAGGACTCCTACTCCTAATTGGACTCGTATCCTAACTTACCATAACTGCTCAGGACTCTCCTATTCGCAGATAGAAGCAATCGTGAGACTTCCAAACACCTTAGGAACGTCCTAAACATTCCAAAAACAACTCAACTTCGTGCCTAGCACGAAATCCTATCATAACCAACTCAAATCTTCCATATTTGAGCCATATCCGAATCAGCCTCAAGCTGAGTACGCAATCCAGCCGGTTGGACCTTTTCGACCAATTCTTTACGTCCACTTCTCTTCATCACGCCTTGGAACAATGTTGCCACGTCCATGCAATCCTTGCACACGTGCAAACACCTTCCAACGACGTACACACAACCTTCATATGCACTGCCCTTGATCCAAACATGCTGCGCGACCTCCCGATCAACTCAACCACAGCTCCTCCCGAACTTGGTTGTTGGAACCTCATCTCCTCCCTGAGACTAGTCCAAGGATCCCATCACCAGCCATATCTTGAACTCAAGCAACACCTGCACATGAATAAACAACCAATTCTTCCGAGCACAAGTCCTCGACTTGACTCACGTTAGTTCGAAAACCACAACACCTTACATGAGCACGTCACATAAGCATGTTGGAAACCATATCAAATGATAACAGTCATAACCACCAAAACACACCAAAAACTTAGCAAATTAATACTAAGCAAACCTTCCCATAAAGCAAGTTTGAAACATTGCAAGTTAAAAGCAAAAACAAGACGCTGCAGTTCTACGAGTTGAACTTCATGGGAGCTCCCTAAAAACAAGCTCCAGACCTCACAGAAGATCTCCGGACCTTGCAGGAGCTCTCCGGACCTTGCGTCGGACCTCGCCAACACTTGGCGGACCTAACAAAGAACTTGTCGGACCTTGCCACAGAAGAATGTTTTGGCAATATTCAAAACTTTGAATGTTAATGCTAACTTTTATCCTAATTGCCAATGTATTCAGCACACATAGGTCTCACAATCTCCCCCTTGATGAATGCATTGGCAACACCAATTAAAATCCGAACATTGGCTTATGAAAAGCTTTGAAAACTCATTTCTCCCCCTTTATTAATTTCTCCCCATTTTTTAAAATCAGAGAAGGAAGAAAGTGTATAACATATGCAAAGTGTAAAAAATGTCTCCTTATACATATTTCTCCCCCTTTGACAATGTATTCAGCAAGGTTCAAAAGAGAAATTTTTAAATGTTATGAGCATATTATAACATAAACATACAAAACAAAGCTCATCCAAGTCATACTATCAGGTTACTTACACTATCACATCAATGAGATACATAAAGTAGTGTAAGCCATGCTAGAGATCAAATGTATTTTTCAGTTTAAGCAAGTCATGATCTCCCTTACTCAACTATTTCAAAACCTGAAAACATGACACTTGTTGCTGCATTTTTATTATTCATAATCATTTAAGGCACAAAGTTGATCATATGATATTTGCAAGAGATTATATGCCGCATCAGCCTTATTCTAACCAACCAAGCCAAGCCTATGTCATTTGACAATCAGAAGCTTAAGGACATGGTTTTAGTCATACACAATTTCTTCCAAGTTCATATCTTAGTGCAATGATAAGCAATCTCAAAAGTAGAAGTGCGATGCATGCATATTCTCTTGATCTTTTCTCAATTTTTTATTTGAAAACTCAACATGTGAGCTGATCACTTGATTAATTTTTTATGATTAAAAGCACTTGTGAGCACGCAACAAGTTCAAAACAGCAAGAAAGTTCGATCATGACCAGATTTAGTGTAAGTAATTATTCCAATTATTAGTCATGGCAAAAACTACAAAATCTATAACATGAGTAATGTAGTAAGAACTTTCAGCCTGTAAAAGGAATCACAAAGTCATATATGTATGAAATACTATGCTCATATTATTTTAGTTTCAGATTGACACATAGACTTTCAAAGTTTCAAAAACTCCCCCTCAATTTAAGCCATGAGGATGCATAACCCCTATTTCACTATGAATGAAACAAAAACGAGTGAAATCCAAAGGTTTTGTAAAAATATCAGCCAATTGTTGTTCGGTATCGACATGGTGAAGCACAATGTTTCCTTTTTCAACATTATCACGAAGAAAGTGATACCTAATGTCAATGTGCTTAGTTCTAGAGTGTTTCACGGGGGTTTTAGCAATACAAATTGCACTAGTGTTATCACAAAAGAGTGGAACACTATCTAAATCAACCCCATAGTCCTTAAGTGTTTGAACAATCCAAAGAATTTGTGAGCAAGCGCTAGCCGCAGCTACATATTCAGATTCGGCCGTGGATTGTGCAACTGAACTTTGTTTTCTAGAGGACCAAGCAACAAGTGAATTACCAAGAAAATGACAAGCACCCGAAGTACTTTTCCTATCAATCCTACAACCCCCAAAATCAGCATCCGAAAAAGCTTTCAAAGAAACGGTTGAGGAAGAAGGAAGAAAAATGCCAAATTCTTGAGTTCCATGTAGGTACCTGAGAATCCTTTTGATGGCTTGGCGATGTGAAGCACATGGAGAAGCTTGAAAACGTGCACAAAGACATACGCTGAATTGTATGTCCGGTCTTGACGCCGTGAGATACAAAAGTGATCCAATCATACTTCTGTATTCTTTTTTATCGACCGGGTCACCATCTTCGTCAAGTTCAAGTGTTGTTGCTGTTCCCATTGGTGTCCGAAGAAGCTTGCATTTGTCCATGTTGAAGCGCTTAAGAAGGTCCTTTGTATACTTAGTTTGATGCACAAAAGTTCCTTCTTTTGTTTGCTTGATTTGCAGCCCCAAAAAGTATGTGAGTTCTCCCATCATACTCATCTCAAATTCTGAACTCATCATAGCTGAAAACTTGGACACGAGATCATGAGAAGCACAACCAAAGATAATATCATCCACATACACTTGAACGAATAATGAGTCATTGCCATGCTTAAGTACAAAAAGAGTTTTATCAACCTTGCCCATGGTAAACCCCTTTTCAAGTAAGAATGTTTTTAACCTATCATACCATGCTCTAGGGGCTTGTTTTAGACCGTAGAAGGCTTTGGACAGTTTGTAAACATGATTAGGAAAATTTGGATTTTCAAAACCCGGTGGCTGCTTAACATAAACCTCCTCCTCTATGTAGCCATTAAGAAAAGTACTTTTAACATCCATTTGATATAACTTGAAACCTTTAGATGCAGCAAATGCTAATAAAATTCTTATAGCTTCTAATCTAGCAACAGGAGCAAATGTTTCATCAAAATCTAGACCTTCAATTTGAGTGAAACCTTGAGCAACCAACCTAGCTTTATTCCTAACCACAACCCCATCCTCACTTTGCTTATTTTTAAATACCCATTTAGTTCCAATTAATGTGTGACCTTGAGGTGGAGGTACAAGTTTCCAAACATTATTTCTTTCAAAATTTTCTAACTCTTCTTGCATGGCATTAATCCAAGATTCATTAGTGAGTGCGTGTGATATATCCTTGGGTTCAAAAGAAGCAACAAAAGCAGAATGAGTATGAGAGTTTGGATCGCAAAACCTGGACTGAGTGACTCGTTCATGCAAGCTTCCAATGATTTGTTGTGGAGGATGACTTTTGAGTACTCGGAGGGGAGTAGACACTTCACAAGCACCTTCTTCTTCATGTTCGGACCTTTGATTAGGAGATCTTGTTGATTGAGGAAGGTCCGAACCAGCAGTAGTGACTGTTGGTGCTGGTTGTGGTGCAAAATCAGCAGCTTGATCGTTATTTACTTCCGAGTTTTCGGGCAGCAGCACCACTTCTTCATCTTCTTCAATAAAAATACTTTCCCCCTGCGGATATGGATCCAGACCTGCCATATCGGAGCTAGTACTTAGGCTAGCTTCATCAAAAGAAACCTCGCAAGTCTCCACAATTTTGTTAGTGTCAAGTAAAAGCACACGGTAGCCTCTAGTATGAGATGGATAACCAAGAAACATGCCATCAACAGATCTAGCTTCAAATTTATCAAGATTACCATGTTTCTTAACAAAGCATTTGCAACCAAAAACCCTAAAGTGTGTAACACTAGGCCTATGTCCAAACCGGGGCTCATATGGGGTTTTTCCAAGCTTAGCACACAAGAAAACATGATTTGAGACATAACAAGCGGTTGCAATTGCATCAGCCCAAAATTTCCTAGGAGTTTGATATTCATCAAGCATAGTCCTAGCCATCTCAACTAAGGTCCTGTTCTTTCTTTTCTACGACACCATTTTGTTGTGGTACATAGGGTGAAGAGTATTGATGATCTATTCCATTTTCAGCACAAAAGTGATCAAAGGTTTGGTTTTTAAATTCAGTTCCGTTATCACTTCCAATTGCTTTTAATGATCCTGGGTGATCAATAGATAATCTAAGAAATAAAGTTCTAAAATGACTAAAAGCTTCATTCTTAGATGCCATAAAATAAACCTAAGAATATCTGGAATAATCATCAACAATCACAAGCACATACCATTTACCTCCGAAGGATTGAACACGTGCTGGACCTACTGTGTCAAGATGTAAAAGTTGTCCCGGTTCAGCTGTCATGGTCATTGTGAGAGGAGCATGTGAACCTGCAACAAACTTAGCATGTCTACAAGAAGAGCACACAATATCATTGTCCTTTTTAAGCTTCGGCAGCCCACGTATGCGATCGAGAGCACTAACACGAGTGAGATGATCAAAGCCTATGTGACCAAGTCTACGATGCCAAAAATATAGATCCTTTATATCATTAGCAACTAGACACCGATGCTTAGAAGTTGACAAAACAAAATCAGCTTTAAAAACTCTTCCAAACCTAGACATGTTAAACAAAAGATCACCTTTTGAATCTACAACCTTGCAGCAATTTTTAGCAAAGTTAACCTCTAGATTTTCATCTAGCAATTGTGAAACCGAAAGCAAGTTGTATTTCAAATTTTTAACAAGTGCCACATCTTTCAAAGTGTAGAGATTGTGTACTCTAACCGAACCTTTAGCAATTATGGGAGTAGAAGAGTTATCGGCGAAAGTAACATTTTCTACACGTGACACAAAAGAGAGAGGAGAACCATTCTTTGTTACCGGTCATGTGGCGTGAGCAAACTGAATCCACAATCCAAATGTTCTCCTTCCTCAAACGTGAAACCTACACAGCAGCACAACACGTCGATGACTCAATACTGGGGTTAGTTAAAAGACTTTTAGGAATCCAGTACTGAGTCACACGACGTCCAGCAGGAATAACACGCGAAAGCTGAGAAGGTACAGCAGGTTTATGAGCCAAACATCGAAAATTTTTGTTCCCAACTACTGACATAGAAGATGTGTTATATGTAGCACAAAAAACAGTAGGTCCGGGAGCAAGTTTTTGACTCATTACAGCAGGTTGCAAGCTCCGAACATTCGGTCTAGCAGATTTTGCTTGGTTGTTATGTGATCTAGCAAGTATTATTTGTTTCTTATTATGTTTAGCTAGTCTATAACAAAAAATCCATGACATGACCATCTCTACCACAGTAGGTACAATGAAAAATAACCTTATTATCATGTCTAGATGAGCAAGCAACACGTTTATTAGAACCCCAATGGGACAGTACTCCTGCAGATTTGAAAATCACCTCTTTTTGTCTAGGAGCTGTTTGAATCAAACCGCTTCCTAATGACTTTACAACTTTAGGTGGGTGTGCCTTAGCATGAGCATGAGAATTAAAACCTAAACCAGTTTTATCATTACAAGACTGGAAGAATTCAGCAGCAAGTTTAGGTTCTTATTTGCATTAGAAAACCGATCTAGTGTCCTATGCATGTCATCAAGTTTATTGGACAGATCAAAGCAGTTTTCACATGAAGTTTTTCCTTTTAGTTTGCAATTTGAACAATATTTAACTTCATGCACACGTAAAGCATTGTTCAAAATAGAAATCTCATTCATAGCATCATTTAGTTTCTTATTCAGATCATCACATGAAGAACAATGCAAATCAATTGTAGAACAACAAGCATCTTTCAAATTTTTATCATTAAGTGCAGCAAGCTCTTTGTTCTTTTCAATTTCAAGTTCAAGTTTATCAAGTGTAGATGCGTGTGCACTTCTTAAAGAGGATAATTGTTCATAAATTAAATCACATGAGGAACAAGAATCATCACTAGGAATCAAAGTTTTTAAACAATTAATTTCAGATTCTAGTTATTCAATTTTAACAGCATTGTTCCTAAGTTTTTTATCCATTTTCTTTAATATAACAGTGGCACGAGAAATAGCATCACACATTTCATCGCAAGTGGGACATACCTCTTCATTGTCGCTGTTGTGTTCTGCCTCCTCTGAGCTTGAACTTGACTTGCTCGCCATGCAGCACATATTTGCCATAGCTTCTTCATCTTTATCACTACCGGTGTCCACATCACTTGAGCCGAAATCTTGAAGTGCAGAGATCATACTATGCACTATGTTGCGCATTGATAAATCTTTCTTCTTCTTATTCTTTGCAAATGATTTCTTCGGCCTTGTTTGCTTTTCTTCACGTGAAGTCGGACCTGAAAGGTTAGGGCACTCCTTACGAAAATGTCCTGTCTTACCACATTCAAAACATCATTGAGGTCCGGAGCTTCCTCTCCTTCTAGTTCTCACATTTTGCAATGCTTTTGAGAACCGAGTAGAGATGAGTGCAAGCTCCTCCTCTGGAAACTCTTCAATCTGTTCAAGGGTTAGAGAGGACAGCAAAGAGAGTGCACCACTAGATGATGATTGACTAGAACTAGACATGTCACGTTGCGAAACAAATGCAATAGACTTGTTGGGGTTTTTACGTGAGATGATGTCAATTTCATGAGTTTTCAATTTAGAATAAAGCACGTCTAAAGTAAGATAACTCATGACAGTAGATTCACGAATAGATGTAACTTTCATCTCCAAAATTGACATATCTAATGCTCCTAACAATTGTCTAGCATTTTCAGCATCTGAAAAGTTAACATTGACACTACGCAAATTGCTGAGAATTTTATTAAAGCGAGCAAAAAGGTCGTCAATTGGCTCACCGGGTTGCATCTCAAAACGCATGTATTATTTCTTGAACATATCTTGCCTTACCTCCTTCATCATATTGGATCCTTCATGGTAGTCACAAAGAGCTTTCCAAACATCATATGCAGATCGGAGGTTTGCAACACGGTCGAAGTCGCTTTGAGTCAATCCTTGGATGATCAAGTTGCGAGCCTTGTTGTTGTTGTCAACATCTCTCATGTTCGCAGCCGTAACTTGATCGTTGGGTGGTACATCGAAGTTCCGGTAGACCTTTTCCCATATGGCGAAGCCTTCCACCTGTATGTAGGCCTCCATCCGCGCCTTCCAAACCTGAAAATCGATGCCATTGAACACACAAGGTTTTGCGGAGTACTTCTCCATGATGGTTAGTCAAAACACGTGCAAGTCACAAAGATTAGAGCACCTTGGCTCTGATACCAATTGTAGGATCAAAGAGCACGTGAAAAGCTACCAGAGGGGGGTGAATGGTAGATTAAAACTTTTCGCAGCGGAAACAACAAAAACCCCTCAGCAAAAAATCAATCGGTTAAAGAAACCGTGTGTGCAAGTGTTTTCAAACGTGTTTAACAGTGACAAATCAAGTAGAGAGGTAGAGAATCAAGTCACGGATCTAATGCAACAATAATCACTTCAAAACACAAAGTAAAACTTGAGATACGATCAAAACATTAAACGAAGATCAATCTGTTCTACCCGATATAAAACAGATCTGCAATGCTGCAAAGAAACTCGTGCATCTCAAGAACTACTGATCTGAAGCTCGTGAAAATTTCAGAGATGATAGATAATTGAGTTGTGAAGACAACCCAAAAATAATCACGTCAATCGGATCTGTAAAACTCGAGTTATGAACGAAACACCGAAGAAACGTCGGTCTGTCCAGAAACTCGGCGAGAAAGACTTGACGAAAAAAAAATCGGACGAACAAGGCACAAAAGCTCCTCGAAACTATGAACTTTATTCAATATAAACACAAGAGGAACAGCCCAAAGTTCTCTCCCCACGAGAGCTCTGGCCTCCCTTGCTTTTATAGCCAGCCCTCAGGCTAAACAATCCAATCTAGGACTCCTACTCCTAATTGGACTCGTATCCTAACTTACCATAACTGCTCAGGACTCTCCTATTCGCAGATAGAAGCAATCGTGAGACTTCCAAACACCTTAGGAACGTCCTAAATATTCCTAAAACAACTCAACTTCGTGCCTAGCACGAAATTCTATCATAACCAACTCAAATCTTCCATATTTGAGCCATATCCGACTCAGTCTTAGCCTGAGTACGCAATCCAGCCGGTTGGACCTTTCCGACCAATTCTTTACGTCCACTTCTCTTCATCATGCCTTGGAACAATGTTGCCACGTCCATGCACTCCTTGCACATGTGCAAACACGTTCCAACGACGTACACGCAACCTTCATATGCACTGCCCTTGATCCAAACATGCTGCATGACCTCCCGATCAACTCAACCACAGCTCCTCCCGAACTTGGTTGTTGGAACCTCATCTCCTCCCTAAGACTAGTCCAAGGATCCCGTCACCAGCCATGTATAGAGCTCAAGCAACACCTGCACATGAATAAACAACCAATTCTTCCGAGCACAAGTCCTCGACTTGACTCACGTTAGTTCGAAAACCACAACACCTTACATGAGCACGTCACATAAGCATGTTGCAAACCATATCAAATGATAACAGCCATAACCACAAAAACACACCAAAAACTTAGCAAATTAATACTAAGCAAACCTTCCCATAAAAGCAAGTTTGATACATTGCGAGTTAAAAGCAAAAACAAGACGCTGCAGTTCTACGAGTTGAACTTCACGGGAGCTCACTCAAAACAAGCTCCGGACCTCACAGAAGCTCTCCGGACCTTGCAGGAGCTCTCCGGACCTTGCGTCGGACCTTGCCAACACTTGGCGGACCTAACAAAGAACTTGTCGGACCTTGCCACAGAAGAATGTTTTGGCAATATTCAAAACTTTGAATGTTAATGCTAACTTTTATCCTAATTGCCAATGTATTCAGCACACATAGGTCTCACAGGTCCACGTTGGCCCCGCATTATAAAGGCCGGGATTCTTACGCGCTACCCCCTGGGGATCTTGGAAAACACGAGCTAGCCCCAGAAACTTCTGATCTAGCCCCTGGAACTTCAGAAATTCATGTAAATTCAATTAAAAATCAGTTTTAGCCCCTGAACTTAATAAAAATTAGCAAAACCCCTCTGTTATGCATAGTTAGACCCCTGGAAATTTGTAAAATAATAAATTAGACCCTATAGTAGGGTGAACTTACCTTTTTGACCCTATATGGTATTAAGTTTAGAAATTTGAATGTGTGACTAGGATTTAAATTTAAAAGGAAAGACAAACACATGTTCTAATTCAAGTTTAAACTCTACCAACACTTGGAAAACTTTAGAATGAACTAAAAATAAATTTTAGGCTGAAATGAAATCTGTTTGGGTGTTGTTCATATTTATTAGTTCTAGGAACACATTTTTAGGTTAATAAATAATTCTGAAAATGGGTAAAATAAATTTAAATTAGTTCACATCAGAGGAGAAGTTCAAAAACATATTATTTAATATATTAGATCAGAACCTATTCTATTTAGATGTTATGCCCTACTATTTAATATTTAAAACTCACTTTTAGGCATAGAAAATAAATCTGGAAAATAAAGGAAAAATAGGTATGCATAATTAGAAAATGATAAATGAAGTCTCCAAATCCAAAGACTTCAGTTCGGGATTTCGTAGAAGGTTTAAAAACCCACTTGGAGTAGGAAATTACCTTCCATGCAAACTTGGTAGCTAAAGAGTGTATTAATTGAATATAAAGAATTTGTTTAAATTGGAAATTCATATATAGTGTGCAAATAAAAATCTGAATACAAAAGTTAGAAATCATATACATATGTTTAAAAGTGCATGTAGGACAAAAAAATCAACACATGTAGAGTAACCCCAACACATAGAAATGTGAATGACTTTCATAGGTATGTATGTGTGGTTTGCATGAAGTGAAAGTGTGAACTATGTCTTATGGATTGTGTTTTCTTTTGCTATGTGTATTGGCATGAGTAGAACCTGCCCCAGAGCAAGTTCTCCCCTTCCAAGATCAGGACTTTCCATTTCCAGAGCAGCAAGAAGAAGGCAAGTGTCCTTGACCACTTTGATCCTATGCTAGGTTGTGTAGATAGAATTATTTGCATTGTCAATTGAAATATGAAACCCATGCTAGGAAGTTTCCCTAGAATTGCATTACCTTGTTTCCTTGTAGCTTGGGTTGGGATTTATTGTATCATGTCATTTATTTATATGCTTATGCTTAGCCATGCTTAGAATGGGATAATTGGGATATGAGATCATCAATTTATTTACCTTACTCTTGAATGAGATATTATGAGTTATGTAGAGGTAGGGATCGAGGCAAGTTGGATGATTTGGTTGGTGTTGGGTGCACGAGACTTGGGTTTGTGTTTAGTACTTGCCTGGATCCTAAGGACCGGTTCATGGAGCATGTAACCTGGCTTTACCATGCCAACCACATGCTGAGATGGGGCAGCTTGGCCAATTAATTAGGTGTATCCCCGGCGTAGTATGGGTGTGTTGGATGGTGCGGGGAATAGGTGTCAGCTGGACTATCATATGAACCGCAAGGCTCAAGAGGGGGCCACTGCAGCGGGGTTGGAGCCTCTTGTATGCTGTTAGGGGTGAAACCTCAGTGGGCCCACGCTCGTCGGGAATCCCTTTGTAAAGGCTTCGTAGTGATCTCCTGGCTACACACCTGGGAAGTGTGAATGTGGTTCGTAGCCACTGGCATAATGGAGGTTCTTTTAGTCCACCCGGCAACGGGGGATGAAATCACTACATGTGGGTACAGTGGTGCAAACTCTGCAGAGTCAAAACTGTCATGACAGCCGTGCTCACGGTCAAGAGCAGCTCGGACTTATTCATGATTAGAGGATTGATGGCTTTGGAAGTTGAGGATGTTAAGCGGGGAGCTTAACATTGGTATGGATGTTATGGTTAATTGATTATGATGATGGGTTGGGAGATTGGGACCATTTCACCTGTGTAGTAATGTAGGTGCTTAATAAGCTAAGGTGCTTAACAACAGTGATTAGGAGTAAATTTCAGAGGTTAAAATTGGAAGTGGGACCCACATGTCAGCCACTACTTCAAAACAAACTGACTGAAACACAGCTCACTCGGTTCCCGGGTGCAGTGCGCGCGCGCCACCGGGGGGCAGCCGGCACCAGCTCCTGCTGCATGCCCCAAGCCGGAGACCAGTCGCCGGGCTTCTTATCCCCTCCCCGGCGTGCTCCCATCACCCATTCCCCGAGCTACCGATGCACTCGGCCTGTTCTTCCACTGCAACCGCCGCCGCTCGAGCTCACGCTTGATCAAGTCCGATCACTCGCGAGCACAGCCTCCTCCACCGCAAAACGGCACCGGGAGATCGTGTGCAACCTCCTAGACCCCGTGTTGGCCAGTGAGCAAGCGTCCTCGAGCTGTACCGAACCATTTTCTCCGGCGAACCAAGCATCGCCGCCGATCGGGCTCTCGTGGACAGCACAACACAGCCGTTATCACGTCCTCTTCTCTACACAAGAAAGGTGCGTGATTGTATGTAGATGGAGTAGCCGAAAGCCGTTTGGCGATTGATCAACCCTAGGCCGAGAATTTCCAAATTTACTCTCGATCAGTTCATAAGGACCGAGCTCACCTTCGGGTGAAATTCGTGCTCTATACGCCAGGGTTGGGCAAGCCCGTTACCTAGTAGCTTCTACGCACGTTAGCGCCCACTCTCAAACTGGAATCAGACAAAACCATCAAGAATCGACCATGATATGGCCGTTTTCCCCGCCGCCATGGCTGAGCACCTCGGCTCACCGTCGAGAGCATAGTTGCTGGTATTTCTAGCTTCCACCCAGCCCTGGTTCGTGTTCCCCATGCTCTACTGATGCTCTCCGACCGATTCCCGATCGATTTGGTGCACGGGAGAGCGGAACCGACCTCACTGGAACCCTAGCAGGTGCTGTCACTGGTGCACACGGGTTTCCGGTCATCGCTGGCGGCCGGCGATCCCACCATCGAGTCCAGGGGGTTAGTAAAGGGGCAGGCGGCGAGTTTCGGGCTGGGGGTGGCCGGGAACTAGATTCCGGCGAAGGTCGCCGGAGACCGCCGCCGCCGCGCAGTTGGCGCGAGGAGGGAGACGACGCACTGTGTGCGGGGCCCACGAGCAGGAGTTTAAACTTTTCCCTAAATTTCAGTTTCAGTTCAAACTTCAAATCCTCATAACTTTGGCTAGAAAGCTCCAAATTGAGTGAACCAAAATTTTTTGGATTCAGCTCTCTGAGCACTTTCCAGCAAATCAGGTTTCACTTCAGGAAAATCCTTATTTCTCCAGAATTAGTTCCTCAAAGTTTAAACTGTTTGGAATTTTAACTGAAGAATCCTTTGGAGGAAAATCCTGAAATTTTGCTGAGATGTTCGACAAAATATCCCTGAACTAGCATAAAAATTTCAGATCCATTTGAGCTCATTTGATCCACCTAATGGTGTGATTAGTGAAACTGTTCCAGAGAAAATAGAAAATGTTCAGAAACATTTTCAGAATTTTCTCTGAAATTGTTTAGCTCATATCTTTAGCTAGGAACCTTCAAATTAAGTGAGACCAACTCCAATAGAACTCTCTGAAAATCTAGTTTTCAGAAAGTCATAGTTTGTTTTATGAAAATCCTTAGAACACCCTAAGAGCCTTTGATTAAGGTCAAGGACATAATTAATTGTGGAGGGCTCAATTGAGCCGTGCTGCAACTAAAACTTGACCAAGTCTCTGTTTAGGTTGTAACCCAGCCACAGTAAAAGTTTCACAGTCATTGGGCTTGTCTAGTAAGAGTTATAGACTTCACCAGTTTAAAAGTTAATACAACCGCATTTAAATTAATACATGTATTGCTTCTATCATGTAGTCGCTAAGGTTGAGGAGGAACCTGAAGTCCTAGACTTCGTTACTCCGGAGGAACAGCTAGCCTACGACCAAGAGCAGCAAGGCAATCTCCAGTTTGCATTAACCTTTTTACAAATTTGTATTGTTTTGCGCACATAGTGGAATACTGTTGTTCCTTGCATTAGAGTCTTGTTTGGAAACCCAATTGCATAGCCAAGAAAACCATGGGTTGGGTTTAGGATTGCGAACCCCGTTAGCTACTGCAATGCTAAGATAGTGTAGGATTTGGTACAAGTCGAGTAGTTGGAACTACTCGCGAGCATAGGCTAGAGGCACTCGACTCGGGTAGAGATAGCACATGATACACATGGCAAGAAAGATGAGACCAAGCGGAGAGTAAGGGCAGCAGGACTTTGGGGCCTGTGTGCTGTAGCTCCGCTTGTGTCGATTGAGGACCGAGCCGTGTGCGGGCCTGTTGAACAAGCTAGAACAGTACCGAAGACCTACCGGCTATATGGGAACCGGGAAACTGATGTAACTCGGGTAGCTGGGTGTTGAGGCGTAGCTGGTCGTTCAGAGGGTAGGTTGAGAGCTCGAGGTGTAAATCGGCTGGCGGCACTGAGATGCGCGTGCAGAGACCTCTTGCTCGGGACGATTGGACCGGTTCAACATTTGGCTAACGGGTGAAAGGTAGTTGCGTACGGCGTCCATGATGGTTGTTGTAGGCAACATCGAGTACGGGCGTACGTGACGGGTTATTCGGGTAACCCTGCAGGTGCAAATCGATTATAATCACCGTCCCTCGCGGTCAGTGAGTACCACTTGTTCACTATACCGTGACGTAGAAAGAACAGGCTAGTTACATGTTAAAATGTTGCTGATTGAAAGATGGACTTTGCTTGGTAATGATTTACTGTAGTTTAGAGCTTATTAAAGTTACTTTCAACTTTGGGCAAAGTACATGAGAGAAATGCATTTCTTGTTTGACTGCGGCTCTCTCATGTGCCTTAGCGTAAGGTTCTCCACAACCTGCTGCTAAAACTTGAAAATAAGGTTCTACTAATTAGGCGAGTCCTTGCAAATGATTTTTACCTCATGTAACCTATCAACCCTCATGTAGAAGTTCCATGTTTAGGTGAGACGGGTCAGACTTGCTGAGCCTTCGTGCTCACTGCTTGTGTTTGAAGCTTTTGCAGGGTTCTATGAGGAAGGGACTCCCGAAGAGTAGACGGAACCCCAGGAGGGGAACCCCGTCGAGTGGGAGTCGTGCACGCCGAGAAGTTAGTGTGCGTGTGTGCTAGCAAGGACACGTTCAAGAGCTGAACGTGAACTTGATGCGTAGTCTACGCCCATGAGTGTAGACTGGACTTATTTTGATGTACAAATGTTCATAAACTCGTTTATGTAATAAAATTTCACTTCCGCTTTGTACCTTTGACGTGTGTTATCCGGTGCTGTGCAACGCAGCACCCCTCAGCGTGATCCTGGCTCGACAAGACCGTTGGGGTCGTGTCAGATTTTAGGTTCATGGAGTCCCTCGGGCAACGCCTGTGACGGAGCCCACAAGATTTATTTTCCGCTGCTGTTTTATTTACATGTTATGAACTTATTATCGTTCATCGAGACATATGCTTTGTAAGACATATTTATCAGAGCTCGCTTGAGGTTTAACACACTAAAAAGGTCATCTTTTTCAAAAATCCAGTGAGGAACGAGTTAGTAGCCCGTATAAGCATGTTATTAGCACATAGAAAGTGACATACTAACCTATCTGTCTATGTCGGAAAATCGTGTATCTCGGGACGTTTATGTCTTGGGGGGTGCACGTAAGCGCTGTCCACCAGTGCGCACAAGCTGAAGGGTGGAGCCCCACGGGTGGCAGGTAACCCGACCCGCTTTCATATCCTCTACGACTCTTCATGTCGTTTGGGGTATTCGAGCAACGTCTGTCCCTGGCGTGCATGGTGCAATCTGGGAGACCCCGTCACGTGGTCTAAAACGTGAACACGTAACTCAAGGCGTGTTTGGCTTGAGAACATCCGGGCGAGTGATGACTGCCGGGTGTACGAACTGTATGGATTCCGGGCTCGGTGTGCAGCCGAGACTAATGATTGCTTTAGTTTCTGCAGGTAGCCTGACCACGAAACGGTAGACGTGTAGCATCCGTGTGCGAGTGACGTTTAGTGCCACTGAAATAACGAAGCCGGCTAAGTCCGGTATATGTTTTTCTTTGTGAGGACGTAGTACCGACATAATCTGGTGACGCATCGACGTCACACCCAACTAAATGAACAACTTCATTTAAAACTTGAAGGTTTTGATCTAAAGTATTAAAACTTGATGTAACCTCTTCCCTTAATCAGGATATTCAAAGTAAACAAGCTTTCAACTTATAGGTTGTTAAGGACAGAGTACTCTGGTTTCAGCTGAATTAGGGCTGAAGTTGATCAGAGGTTAGAGGTTGAGTTCTTTCGAGGTTGGGGTCATATGATACATTTCTGGAAAGCTTTGGAAGAGCTTTACAACTCTTCTGTTGAGGTCCAGAGGTGTTTCATCCCTTAACCACTCGAAAAATGCAGTAGATTTGAAACTGTCCAGAAAACAGGACAGAGTAAAGACTCTCTGTAAACTCTCTGTAAATTAAGCATAACTTCCTGCTTAAAAATCCAAAAATAGAAAATGAGGTAGTTCTGGAAAGCTTATGAGATGAGTTACAGCTTTGTAACAGAAAGTTTTGTCATATTAGGAACAGAATTAACTGGAATTCTTGGATCAAATCAGTACCTAAAGCAGGGAGGTGCTGTCCAATTTTCTCCAGAAATTCTGTTAACTTTAACATCTCACAACTTTTGAACCAGGACAGATCTTAGGCCAAGCAAATATGTTCTGGAAAGCTATTGAAGTTATCTTTAATGTTGAGCTACAGAACTAGTTTTGCCTTTAACATGGCCTAAATCAGGTTGAAATGGAAACTGGTCAGGGCTGTCATGTTGAACAGCAGATCAGCAGTTAAATTTGCTTAAAATTTGAACTATGTTTCCAAGTTTTATGGGTTCAATTACATGTCTTCTGTTATAACTCCATAGTTTGCTGTTTAAATAAATATTTGACATTTCTCAAATATATTTTTACAGATGACAGCAGATAAACAGTTGGAGAACGGGTGGGTGGTTTCCCACTGTTCTCACCGTAGCGGCTACCCGGAAGCATTGTGGCAAATGCTCCAATATTTCGGGTACAACCGGATGCCGCAGTACTTTGCCAAGGAAGAAGGCGAAGAGGGGAACAAGACGTGGACAATCCATGTCGAAGTCCCTGCAGGACCTACGCCACCCGGTTGGGTGCCGTTCACCATCACGGTGAGAGGAGGACAACCGGAAGGGATGTGGCAAGTGGCAGCCCGTGACACCATGTCACTTTTCTGCCAACTACACGTGCAAGCTATGGAGGGCACTCCATACGCGCTCGTTCCGGTGGAGGGACGGGCTCAGCATGTGTGGGAAGAAAGGTACCTGGAGGCAACGGACCCGAGTTGCCCAAGGTACAACCCCGCGGAGGCAAATCTCAGCCTCCAGATGAGGGCGGGAAACGCCGTGATAAACAGCCAAGCTGTTCATACGGAGCATCTTGCCACAAAGCTCAAGGAGAGCACGAGCCGTGGAGACCATTTCGAGAGTGCTCACAGCGCACTCCGCAATGTGCTCCTTCTGATGATCAAGCGACTGAATGAACAACATAATCAGTTGCATCGTCTGAAGAAGGCGAAGAGGAAAAGCCTTGTCGACATCGCGGCGTTGCAAGAACTGGTACAGAATCTGACCCAGCAGAACGAGGAACTTACTCAAGAGCGGGACGACGCTATTGAGGAAGGGCAAGGCTGGGAAGAATATTACAATCAGGCTATGGACGAGGTGCATGCTTTGCAGGACCTCGTACCTCCGGTATTGGGCATACCGGTGGTCTTGGGTCTTCCGGCAATGGGAGAACCCGGGATGGGAGAAGAGGTGGTAGATCCAGAGCCACCAGCAGAGGTACCGGAGGAGGACGACCCTCAGGAGGTCGAGTTCTACTCCGAGTAGGGGTTACAGTTGCCATGTAGGGCAGCTAGGGTAGAGTAACCCAAATTTTGTAATCGGTGACATGTCGTGTAGACAGTAGCGTATATATAGGTAGTGACGGCATGAGCACGACTTCTCGGAGACCCGAGAATGATGTATCTCGTATAAAGTTTATGCTTTATCAATATATGTGAATGTTGTGCAAATTAATCATGTGTCACTTCAATACCTACTGTTACATATGGAATTTTAAGTAAGACATGTGCTAATCGCTGCTGTTTTGAATTTCAGAATGACGCGTACTCGTGCCAACCCGGATGTTGGGGTACTAGCCAAGGGGGAGAGGCCTCCCCACAGCCTCCCGAGGACTCCTCGGGACAACAGCAGCAGCAACAGCAACAGCAAACACAGCCACCGCCACTGCCAACGGTTACATTGGCCGACATCGTCGCAGCAATGGCGGGTTCACATCAGCAGCACACAGAGTTGCTGCAAACGCTTATCGCCAATACGTCTCGCCCAGAGAGATGTCAAGATCGTGAGGAGCGTCAACAGAGCTCCTACTCCGACTTCCTGGCGACTCGTCCCCCGGTATTCTCAAGGGCGGATGAACCTCTTGACGCGGACAACTGGCTCCGCGCGATAGAGATGAAGTTCGGGCTGCTCCAGATAAGCGAGCAGCGCAAGACTCAGTTCGCGGTCCAGCAGCTCCAAGGATCCGCGAGTGCGTGGTGGGCCAACTTATGTGCTTCACAGCCCACCGACCGAGTTATGACCTGGACGGAGTTCCGGACGGCCTTCAGGGCCTATCATATACCGCCAGGTCTAATGAAGAGGAAGACGCAGGAATTCTTACACCTGCAACAAGGGAGCCAGAACACGCTGGAATACTCCAGTGCGTTCAACGATCTCGCGCTCTACACGTCGTATCATGCGGATACTGACGAGAAGCGGCGGGACCACTTTTACCAGGGGCTTAACCCGCTCCTGAAGGACAAGTTGGCGATGTTCAATCGCGGCAGCCTCAACGACATCATCGATGCTGCGATTGTTCAGGAGGACTCCGGCAAGGAGTTGGCGGCGGCGGAGCGAAAGCGAAGCGCGCCGCAAAGCAGCGGAGAAGGAGGCGGTCCTTCTCAGAAGTTTCGGATGGTGAATCGCCCACCATCAGGTCCACGCTGGCAGCCACCACAGCGGTCGATGTCGTTCCGCAGTCGGCCGTACTCTTCACCAGCATTCAGGCTGGCACTGCCAGTACCACCTCCGCAACAACAGCAGCAGAGGGCCATGCCACGTGCGCATGCACCTCAGCAGCGCATGCCGGGCTTTCGTCCCCCGGGCACTACACCAGCAGCGGCCACATGTTACAAGTGTGGTCGTCCAGGGCACTTCGCGAGCAGTTGCCCGGAGAGGCAAGGCGGCGAAGTGGCACCGCAGTTTCCGGGGAGGAATCAACCCCGGAACCCTACTAATGCACAGCGGGCAAACCCTAGGCCCGGCACCGTCCACCAGCTTGCCATAGAGGACGTGCCGGAGGGCGAGCCAATCCTTGCGGGTATGTTCCAACTCCACCAGCATCCCGCTATAATATTATTTGATTCAGGCGCCACGCATAGCTTCATTAGCCAAGCTTTCATTGATAAACATAGCTTGCAAATACTACCCACCGATAGTCCTTATGTGATTTGTTCACCTGGTGGGAAAATTTCAGCAAGCATGATGGTCCCAAAAGCGCCATTGTGCTTAGAGGGTAGAGTTTACCCTACGTCTCTCATAATTTTAGAGGGACAAAAGGTCGATGTCATCTTAGGGATGTCGTGGTTAACCCGCCACGGCGCTGTTTTAGACACCGTCCTTCGAGTCGTGCACTTGAACTCAGAAGTGCACGAGTCTCACTCATTATTTCTGGACAGTCCAGAAATAAAACTTCCAAGTGTCTATCAAGCCACAACCATCAGATTGGAAGATATTCCAGTGGTCCGAGAGTTCCCTGACGTATTCCCGGATGATTTGCCGGGGATGCCGCCCGATAGAGAGGTGGAGTTCAAGATTGAACTTGCACCGGGAACCATGCCGATATCCCGAAGGCCGTACAAGATGGCGCCCAAGGAGTTGGCTGAACTGAAGACTCAGCTCACGGACCTTCTGGAGAAGGGTTTTATTAGGCCGAGCTCCTCGCCATGGGGCTGTTCGGCATTATTTGTCAAGAAGAAGGATGAGACATTACGGCTTTGCGTGGACTATCATCCATTAAATGCCATAACCATCAAGAACAAGTACCCGTTGCCACGGATCGACATGTTGTTTGATCAGTTGGTCGAAGCAAAGATCTTTTCCAAGATGGACTTAAGATCCGGGTACCATCAGATTAAGATAAGGGTGGAGGACATTCCAAAGACGGCTTTCTCGACGAGGTACGGACTATATGAGTACCTGGTCATGTCCTTTGGCTTCACCAATGCTCCAGCTCACTTCATGTATTTAATGAACTCGGTATTCATGCCGGAGCTGGACAAGTTTGTCGTGGTCTTCATCGACGACATTCTGGTATATTCCAAGTCGGAGGAAGATCACAAGAAGCATCTGCGTATAGTCTTGCAACGGCTGCGGGATCACAAGCTATACGCGAAATTCAGCAAATGCGAGTTCTGGATATCGCAAGTGCCTTTCCTCGGGCATATCATCTCAGCGGAGGGTATCGCTGTAGACCCGAGCAAGATCACTCAAGTGCTGAATTGGAAATCCCCGAGAACTGTTCACGAGGTACGGAGTTTCCTCGGACTCGCGGGATATTATCGGAGGTTCATTCCGAACTTCTCGAAGATTGCCAAGCCAATGACAGAGCTGCTGAAGAAGGCTACCAAATATGTTTGGAGTCCGGCATGTGAAGCAGCATTCGAGGCTTTAGTCAAGCACCTGACATCAGCACCGGTTTTGGCGCAGCCAGACACAACAAAACCGTTCGATGTGTACTGCGATGCATCCGGCATTGGGCTCGGATGTGTGCTGATGCAAGACCGAAGAGTGGTCGCGTATGGATCACGGTAGCTTAGAAACCATGAGCAGAATTATCCAACTCACACCTTGGAGCTCGCTGCCGTGGTACTTGCATTGAAAATGTGGAGGCACTACCTACTCGGTAACCTCGTACATTTGTATACCGACCACAAAAGCCTCAAGTACATATTCACTCAGAAGGAGCTGAACATGAGGCAGCGAAGATGGTTAGAATTGATAAAGGATTACGAAATAGAGATCCATTATCATCCGGGCAAGGCAAACGTAGTGGCAGATGCGCTGATCCGCAAGTCACACGTCAACAATCTGACCATCACACCGTTGGAAGAGAGCGAACCACCACTACATGTGATTCCACACGGAGCTCTCTACAACCTAGCTTTGATCCCCACCATCCGCGAAGAGATAGCGGCAGCCCAGAAGAATGACAAGGGCATGTTGCATTTGCGGAGACGGGTAGACAGTGGGGAGTTGAAATGTTTCCTGAAGGACGGAGACGGCGTCCTATGGTTCAAGGACCGGATCGTCGTACCCCGTAACCCGGAATTACGGAAGAAAATCTTTGATGAGGCTCACTTGTCAAAGTTTTCTATTCACCCCGGCAGCAACAAGATGTATCAAGAACTCAGAAGCATGTTTTGGTGGACACGGATGAAACGGGAGACTGCAAAATACGTGTCCGAGTGTGATACATGTCGAAGGGTGAAGGCAGACCATATGTGGAAACCGGGACTGCTGCAACCACTGGGCATTCCTGCCTGGAAGTGGGATGATGTGAGCATGGACTTCATCGTCGGTTTACCCACCACCTTGCAGAAACATGATTCTGTGTGGGTGATCGTCGACCGGCTCACCAAGGTTGCCCATTTCATCCCGGTCAACACCAATTACAACGCCAAGAAGTACGCTGAACTGTACATCTCATGGATCCTATGCTTGTACGGCGTACCCCGTACCATCATATCCGATCGGGGCACTTTATTTGTGTCCCGTTTTTGGGAGCAGCTACACGCTGCATTGGGGACGAAACTGATCCGTAGTTCACCATACCACTCGCAGATGGATGGGCAAACAGAGCGGGTAAATCAGATCTTAGAAGACATGCTACGAGCTTGCGCTATCGACCACGGCAAGAATTGGGATGATCACTTGCCGTTAGCCGAGTTGTCGTACAACAATGGGTACCAAGCCAGCATAAAGATGGCGCCTTATGAGGCGCTATACGGGCGGAAATGCCGCACACCACTGAATTGGTGTGAGTCTGGTGAAAGGGTTACATTCGGGATTGACCTTGTCAACAACGCGGAAGAAAAGGTTCGACAGATTCAAGCGAACCTAAAAGCCGCTCAATCCCGTCAGAAACAGTATGCAGACCGGAGAAGGCGCCCATTACAATTTGAAGTCGGGGATCACATATACCTACGTGTATCTCCAATGAAGGGCGTAAACAGATTTGGGGTGAGAGGAAAGTTAGCACTCCGATTCATCGCTCCATTCCAGATTACCGAAAGATGTGGATCAGTGGCATACCGGCTGAAATTACCAGAAGCACTTTCTGGTTTGCACGACGTCTTTCACATTTCCCAGCTGAGGAAATGTCTCAAGCTATCAACTACCGTTCAGCTGGAATATATTGAAGAACTGCAACCGGATCTCACCTATCGGGAGGAACCGGTGCAGATTATCGATGAAAAGGCCCGAACCAACGCAACCGTACGTTGTGGTTCTACAAGGTTCTATGGAGTAATCACTCCGTGGACGAAGCGACATGGGAGAGCGAAGAATTTCTTCGCGCTAACTACCCCGACTTTTTCACGTCGCATATCCGGTAATTTTTCACCGTCCTCTCTCTCATTTTCACCTTATAATCTCGGGACGAGATTCTTTTAAGGGGGGAGGAATGTAAGGGCCTCAGTTTTTGACACCTATTTGAAGTGTTCATCACCACACCACACACCTCATTTGAAGTAGTTGGAACTACTCGCGAGCATAGGCTAGAGGCACTCGACTCGGGTAGAGATAGCACATGATACATATGGCAAGAAAGATGAGACCGAGCGGAGAGTAAGGGCAGCAGGACTTTGGGGCCTGTGTGCTGTAGTTCCGCTTGTGTCGATTGAGGACCGAGCCGTGTGTGGGCCTGTTGAACAAGCTAGAACAGTACCGAAGACCTACCGGCTATATGGGAACCGGGAAACTGATGTAACTCGGGTAGCTGGGTGTTGAGGCATAGCTGGTCGTTTAGAGGGTAGGTTGAGAGCTCGAGGTGTAAATCGGCTGGCGGCACTGAGATGCTCGTGCAGAGACCTCTTGCTCGGGACGATTGGACCGGTTCAACATTTGGCTAACGGGTGAAAGGTAGTTACGTACGGCGTCCGTGATGGTTGTTGTAGGCAACATCGAGTACGGGCGTACGTGACGGTTTATTCAGGTAACCCTGCAGGTGTAAATCGATTATAATCGCCGTCCCTCGCGGTCAGTGAGCACCACTTGTTCACTGTACCATGACGTAGAAAGAACAGGCTAGTTACATGTTAAAATGTTGCTGATTGAAAGATGGACTTTGCTTGGTAATGATTTACTGTAGTTTAGAACTTATTAAAGTTACTTTCAACTTTGGGCAAAGTACATGAGAGAAATGCGTTTATTGTTTGATTGCGGCTCTCTCATGTGACTTAGCGTAAGGTTCTCCACAACCTGCTGCTAAAACTTGAAAATAAGGTTCTACTAATTAGGCGAGTCCTTGCAAATGATTTTTACCTCATGTAACCTATCAACCCTCATGTAGAAGTTCCATGTTTAGGTGAGACGGGTCAGACTTGCTGAGCCTTCGTGCTCACTGCTTGTGTTTGAAGCTTTTGCAGGGTTCTATGAGGAAGGGACTCCCGAAGAGGAGACGGAACCCCAGGAGGGGAATCCCGTCGAGTGGGAGTCGTGCACGCCGAGAAGTTAGTGTGCGTTTGTGCTAGCAAGGACCCGTTCAAGGGCTGAACGTGAACTTGATGCGTAGTCTACGCCCGTGAGTATAGACTGGACTTATTTTGATGTACAAATGTTCATAAACTCGTTTATGTAATAAAATTTTGCTTCCGCTTTGTACCTTTGACGTGTGTTATCTGGTGTTGTGCAATACAGCACCCCTCAGCGTGATCCTGGCTCGACAAGACCGTTGGGGTCGTGTCAGATTTTAGGTTCATGGAGTCCAGCGGGCAACGCCTGTGACGGAGCCCACAAGATTTATTTTCTGCTGCTGTTTTATTTACATGTTATGAACTTATTATCGTCCATCGAGACGTATGCTTTGTAAGACATATTTATATTCGACACCTGGCTTCTAATAAATGATGCTTCACTATTTGTCATCACATGTATGAGAAAATGATCCTGGCATACATGTGATATTCACTCGGTTGTTCTTCGGAGAAACCGGGTGTGACAGGAGTGGTATCAGAGCCAAGGTTGCCCGTAGGAACGTGGACCTAGATAGAAATGGACGTATTTAAGGACCCTATTTTCTTAAAAACTTTTTTACAAAGGTGTGGGTTGAAAAGTGTTATTTAATGGGGTCACCTTATTCATCTTACCCCAATTTTTATTCAAAAATAGGATTTTTGTTTAAAATCTTATCTAACATAATTTTAAATGCCTTATGTTTTAGATGGTTCGCATGATCCGCACCGTCCACAAGTCCACCGGAGGGAGAGTTCCCGTGGTTGCCCTTGCCCTGAGAGAGGAGAACCGTCCGGTGACGTATCTCTCCTACGGATTGGCAGTAGGAGGCTTGTTGCGCCGTCTTCGACGCATGCTCCAAGCCGCCGGCAATACGGGCAAGCTAATCATACACTACAGCTCCACGCGAACCATCCGTGTGAAGCAGGAAGAATGGAGTTCAGAAATGAGGATTATCCACGAAAATCAGCTGCTCAAGATCCACCGCTCTCCAGCTTGTCGAGCGACACAGGTCGATGCGAAGAAAGATGTCACCTGGGAGGCAATCACCTGCCAGTGTAACATCTATCGTCGCCACCTGGACAGGACTGAGTACATGTATGTCCTCCAGCGTGAGAGTGGTACAACGGAGTACAAGTACCCGCCAGTGCAGCAGGGGACTTCCCATGAGCACATGGACTTGTGCTTGGAGGATGCTGCTATGCTCAGCACTCGACTGCAGGAGTGTCAGCAGGAGCTTCAGGATATACGTGACACCTTGAAGGAGACTGAGGCGTTGCTTCAAGCCAGCTTGAGGGCGAGAGAAAGAGGAGATGGGAATGAACTGTGTGTCACCGTGAATGACACATGGACTTCTGACTCCCCAGATCGCCGGGCGAGCAGGCGTCGCCGCCCTTCTCCACCAGCAGCTTCCCCACCCAAAGCGGAGTCAGAGGGCAGCCGCAATAACGAGGAACATCCCGAGGAGCCAGTTCAGTGATACGAGTAGAGTAGAGTCCTTTCCCTTAGTTTAGCAGGTTGTCGAGTAGTCGAGTCGTTACCTTAGTTAAGGGTGTGTTAATGCTTGGTGTGCGACGTGAGTTGTGGAAGCCATGGGTGTTTGTCCACAACCTCGTCTTCAGGTTTTTTTGCTTTGGTGTGTGAACCCATATGAATTAAGAGGGCATTTATATTCGCGTAAGACATGAAATCCTTAGAAAATATAAATGAAATAAGGTCTCAAAATTTTAAAGTTTAAGCAAGCAAAATTGGTAATATTATACGTAATGCTTTAAATTGACATTTGGTTGATCATGATAGATGGCCGGAAGAGGAAGGGGTCGTGGTGCCAACCCCGCCAATAACAACGATGAAGCCGGCAACCCTCACCTTTCTTGAGGGCAAGACAGGGGTGGTCCTCGGGAAGGAGTTGATCCCATCCACCAAATGCTTGAAAATCAGAATCAGCTCATCCAGAGCCTGACTCAAGTGGTGGCCAACTTGCACCAAGCTCCACCTCAACAAGCTGCACCACGCCAACAAAGGTTGAGTGAGTTTCTAGGGACTCAACCTCCAAAGTTTGCAAGTGCTGCTGAACCTCTAGAGGCAGATGATTGGCTAAAGACCATTGAGAGCAAGATGAGGATCATACAATGCCAAGGATATGAGAGGGTGCTTTTAGTGAATGTGGCCTAGAGGGGGGGTGAATAGGCCTTTAAAGGATTCCTTCACACTTAATAAAGTTATCAGAAACTTGACTAACCGGACTAGTCCGGTTGTGTGGGCGGACTAGTCCGGTGTGCTGAATTATTTGAGTTAATTAAGTGTGTCTCACAAATTTAATCTTTTAGCAGCGGAATGAGAACAACAGTTTTTTATAAATTAAATTTATTGTATGGATGCACGTGCAAACTTATAAGGAACTCAAACGATGACTAGCAAACTAATGATCTAATGTATCAAAATGTAAAATAAATGAGAGACAAGAGACACGAATTTTTACCGAGGTTCGATCTCACCAAGAGATCTACGTCCTCGTTGAGGAAGCTCACACAGAGCCGAGTTCCCAGCTCTTTCCCTCTTCAAGTCACCACAAAGGCCGACTTGACTCCACTATCACGGGTAATCACCGAGTTTGTGGGGCAACCTCACACGTTGAGGGCTCCCACAAGAATTACAGAGAAGGTGATCAAATACACTAAAAAAGATTACAATGCAGAATATGAGTGTACAGAAATCAAACCCCAAGAGCTCACAACGAAAGAACGACGATCTCTCAATCCCAAATCCAAGTATTCGATTGATCTTGGCCTTTTTGCACCTTAGATGTATGGGGAGATGTGTTTTTGGGCTCTTGGGACAGGTGGCGGCGCTAGGGTTCGAGTTTTTGACAATATGTGTTGTGTCTCTTCTGGAAAAAGACGAAGGACCTCTTTTTATAGGGTTTCCCAAAAAGTTACCGTTGTTAAACTTACTACCGGACTAGTCCGGTATATGATCGGACTTGTCCGGTCTACTTCCAGTGGGTTAACCGGACTAGTCCGGTCCACAAACCAGACTTGTCCGGTGCTATGTGAAATGTGGTTCCAGAAACTTCAGCGGACTAGTCCTGTCGCTTGGATGGACTAGTCTGCAGTCCTCTAAAGAGGACAACAGAGACATGACCGGACTAGTCCGGTCCAAAAACGGACTTGCCCGGTTGAGTTCCAGTAAGCTGACTGGACTAGTCCGATACATGGACGGACTAGTCCGGTGTTCAGTGGATTTTAGTTGATTATTAGCCCTTACCCTTACGCAAAGTCATGAGCTCTTGGGACGTGTCTCTCACACACACCCTTTACATTTATATCTACCTTTCTCTTCTAAATTCCACTAAAGTCTTCCTTTTCGGGCACCACTCTATTTTTCATCTTTTTGTGTGCCTAGCTAGTTCACTTAGTTTGTCCTGCAATCATTTCGTTAGGATCTCATATGCTTGTCATCAATTAGCCAAAACCCACAAGGGATTTCCTAAATGCACTTTCAATCTCCCCCTTTTTGGTGATTGATGACAACCATTTGAGATATCACAATTGAGAATAAAAGGTTGATTTTCATAAGGTGTGCACATATGAGAATAATAAAGAATTCACAAAAAGCTTCTCACATATGCACACACCTTATGGTGGGGTGCCTAACAGGTGTGTGATAAACAAAATGTGATAGATTAAAGACAAACAATAGTGAACATATAAGTAGGCATTAGAGCATAGTGCATCACACATAAGAAAAGAAATAGTGCATTACAAGATTTTAAAATAGGTACATGTCCTTGACCACAAAAGAGCTTAATAACTAATACTAGATAGAAATAGTCCACAAAAGAGCTTAATAACTAATACTAGATAGAAATAGATTAGAAATAGTCCAAATCTAATCTCAATCTCTCCCCCTTTGGCATCAAGGCACCAAAAAGGGAAAAATCGAGGGGAATCACTCATCGCTGCCTCCTCCGTCAGTCTCAGTCTGATTTTCATCTTCACTGATTTCGGCATCCACGGGAGCAGGATCTTCCTCTGAGTCCTCGGAGACGGGCGGTGATCCAACGGGCTCAATCTCAAGCTTTGCACAGATAGATTTGATATTGGCATTGACGTATTGTTGATGTTTCTTCCTTGCAAGCTTTTCCTTGCGCTGCCTGTCTTCGATCTTGCGGCAGCATGCAAAGATGGAGGAGAGCATCTTGAGGATGCCGCTGGATGATTCTTGGGCAGGTGGAGATCCAGGAGGAGCAGCTGCAGATCTAGTGTCATCATGAGCTTGCTTTGATCTCCTCTCCATTGGTGGAGAGGACGGGGCAGTTGGAGCCGGAGGGAGAGTGTACTCGGTGGGTTTTTGCGGCTTCAACCCCATATGCTTGACATCCTCGACAAACTCGAGTCCCGTCACTTTCTCAATCATGTACATGATATACGGTGCGTATCCACAGGACCTATTGGGGGTAATTGAGATGTTCACAATGTCGTTGTAGATATACTCAAAGACATTGAATGGTCTCCTCCCACTAATGACCTTCATGAGAGTCCTCAAGGTCCCTTGTATAGTTCCTGCATCTCCATCATTCGGAGCTATAGTCTTTCTCAAGACTCTATTTAGGACCACAAAGAAGGGCTTTAGATATTTGATGGTGGGAGGAACATATGGCATCCTTGTGTCATAGAGAAATTCAAGTTCCTCCTTCTCCAGGGGTTTCAGATTATGAATGACCAGTTCATGATCCAAAGTGTGTTGGAGGTGAAGAATCCTAGCAAATTCATCATACGTGACACTATACCTTGAACCATGAGTCATCCAAGTAAGACTGTCTCCATCATCACGAGCAAAGTAGAGAGTGGAGTAAAACTGGGTGATGATTTCATTGTTCCAATCATACTTAAAGGATAGCAAGTCCGTCAGACCGTGCCTCTCTAACGCCTCCACCATCTCACGGAAGGCAGGATACCTCTTTGGCTTCAGGTATTCAACATTTAGCCATTAACTTTCTACTACAGGATTTTTCATCTTCATGTACACATGCTCGTAGTAATCTGCATGGAAGTTGCTCCAGAACCTTGGATCAGAACACTGTTTAGGTCGGTCATACACTTGAATCTTCCTGAAATTATCAGCTAGCTCACTCCCTTTTCCAGTGAAATCCTCACTTGAAGGCTGCCTGTTGCGGTGAATAGGGTTTTTCATCTTCAAGGGCCCAAGGGGACCACTAGCAAGTCCCTTCCCTTTATTGAGAATTCTTTTTGGCCCTGACGAGCCCTCAGTAGCATCTTTCCTTAGAGGCTTTTTGCCATTGACTTTCCTCTTCTTAGGTTGATTGTCACCGGAGGGTGGAGAGTGGACATTGACATCATGTCTCTTCTTCATAACTCTCTCCTTGGTCCTCCTCACATTCTTGCATTGAACGTCTTCATCAATGTGAAAGGAGCTGTCATCTGAGCCTGAAGACATGATGCCTGATAAGGAGTTCAAGGATTAGATGCAAATGGACTCATTATCGACTTCAAATGGGAACGTAGGGGTTCAACTGTCAGAGATCGGACTTGTCTGGTTTCAGAGTGCGAACTTGTCCGGTGGACCGGACTTGTCCGCCTCTGTGCGCTGGACTAGTCCGGCCTGGCATAAGAACCCTAATGTTTCATTTGAATCAAATCTCCTATCTAAGGGCACAAGAGTAGGAACATGGTAGGAATACATCTATTGAGGCAATGTACATCCTTTTGAAATCAAAGAAAACTAGCTAGAACTAGAAAAGATGAGATTTTGTTTTAAAGGGGGAAATTTACCAAGATTTGAAGATTCGCGTCGAAGAAGTGGAAATCAGTCCGGATGTGTCCGGAGGAGGGAGACCACTCGTCAAGGGGAGTCTTTTTCGCGGAGAAAAACTCGATTTTGAGGGTTCAACCAGAAAATCACTTTGGGGGCTAGGGTTTGGAAGAGGAGAGGGAGTTTAAGTCTAATGAGGGGTGAGGGAGAGGTCTGGGCCAGCCAAGTGCTTCTATATGCGACTGACCGGACTAGTCCGGTCATGGTAGCGGACTAGTACGGTGCCCCTGAATTAACCTAATTGTGGTCTGTCCGGACTAGTCCGGTTGGAAATCGGACTAGTCCGTTTCCAACAGACTTGATACATATATAGATAATTAATAGTGATCCAAGGACAATAATTTTGCAAATAGTCTTGGTGATTACGACCAGTAGGCAATCAGCAATCAAACAATGGTCATAATCCTCAAGATTTCTTCATAAAAATAGTTTTCTGAGTAGAAAAGGAGAGGAGGAGCATTTTTAACAATACAGAGGAACATTTTAAGTTGCAACCAGGTATGCAATGTTTCAAGCCACATTTCGAGAGTCAAGAATGTTTAGCTCATTTCTTAGTTCACAGAACCTTTTCTCATCTAATGGTTTGGTAAAAATATCTGCAAGTTGTTTTTCAGTCCTAACATGTGAAATAGCAATGCCACCTTTTAATGAATGATCTCTAAGAAAGTGATGACGGATATCTATGTGCTTAGTTCTTGAGTGCTCTACAGGGTTGTGTGCAATTTTTATAGTACATTCATTATCGCATAGAAGCGGGATATGACTTAGATTGTAGCCGTAGTCCCTAAGAGTCTGTCGCATCTAAAGTAGTTGCGCACAACAACTACCGGCTGCAACATACTCCGCTTCCGCTGTGGAAAGAGCAATGGAGTTCTGCTTTTTAGATGACCAAGAAACTAGGGACCTACTAAGAAATTGACAAGTCCCTGACGTGCTCTTTCTATCGACTTTGCATCCTGCATAGTCGGCGTCGGAATACCCTATCAGGTTAAACTTGGATCCTTTGGGATACCAAAGTCCCAAGTTGGGTGTGTGCACAAGGTACCTTAGGATTCTTTTTACAGCAATTAAGTGACACTCATTAGGTGCGGCTTGAAACCTTGCACACATGCAAACACTAAGCATAATATCTGGCCTAGATGCACATAAATAAAGTAAGGAGCCAATCATGGACCGATATACCTTTTGGTCCACATTTGGACCGTCTTCATTGAGGTCGAGATGTCCGTTGATGGCCATGGGTGTCTTGATGGGCTTGGCTTTGTCCATATTGAATTTCTTGAGAATGTCTTGTGTATATTTAGTTTGGCTTATAAATGTACCTTCTCTCAGTTGCTTCACTTGAAATCCCAAGAAGAACTTCAATTCACCCATCATTGACATCTCGAACCTGTCTGTCACTATTTTGCTAAATTCTTCACAGAAGGACTTGTTAGTGGATCCAAAGATGATGTCATCAACATAAATTTGACATACGAATAAATGATCATCAAAATGTTTAGTAAAGAGTGTATAGTCAGCTTTACCAGTTTTGAATCCATTTTGAGTCAGAAAATCTCTAAGGCACTCATACCAGGCTCGAGGAGCCTGTAGTGAGGCCATAGAGAGCCTTACGCAGTTTATAGACATGGTTGGGGTATTCTTGATCTTTGAACCCCGGTGGCTGCTCCACATAGACTTCCTCCTTTATCGGACCATTTAGGAAGGCACTCTTGACGTCCATTTGATACAACTTAAAATTATGGTGAGTAGCATATGCCAATAAAATGCGAATGGACTCAAGTCTAGCTACAGGAGCGAAAGTTTCATCGAAGTCCAAACCTTCCACCTGAGAGTAACCTTTGGCCACCAACCTCGCTTTATTTCTTGTCACTACTCCATGTTCATCTTGCTTGTTCCGAAAGACCCATTTGGTTCCAACGATGTTCGCCCTTGGTCTTTCCACCAGCTCCCATACTTCATTTCTTTTGAAGTTGTTCAGCTCCTCTTGCATTGCAATCACCCAGTCTGGATCCCTTAAGGCTTCTTCTACCCTGTATGGCTCTAGAAAAGACACAAAAGAATAGTGTTCACAAAAATTTGCAATTTGAGATCTAGTAGTTACTCCCTTAGCAATATCTCCAATGATATTGTTGACAGGATGGTCTCTTTGCACACAATGATGTACTCTTGGATGTGGAATTTGTATAGTTGCTTGTTCTTCATTGTCTTCATATGTCATGTCTCCCCCTAGATCATTGCTTCCATGATCATCTTGATCTTCTTGACCTTCCTCAACCTGATCTTATGTAGGAGCTCCCCCTTGATCATTGCTTCCTTGTTGAAGTTCGTCTTGTGTTTCCTCTCGTGGTAGGATATCACCAAGTGCCATTTTCTTCAGCGCTTCACATGGAGCTTCATCCTTATCCGTGAGAAGCTCATATGGAGTTTTCTTCAGTAGTCGATGAAGGTACAACCGATTTGTGGCATGACAAGCGGTGTTCACCGCTTCTGCCCAAAATCGGTCTGACGTCTTTTATTCATCCAACATTGTTCTTGCCATTTCGATCAATGTTCTGTTCTTCCATTCGACCACCCCGTTCTGTTGAGGAGAGTAGGGTGCCGAGAATTCATGCTTTATACCTTCTTCATTGAGATATTCTTCAACTTGGGTGTTCTTGAATTCTGTCCCATTGTCACTTCTGATATTCTTTACGGTTGATGAGAATTCATTCTGAGCTCCTTTCAAGAACTTCTTGAGGATTCACTGAGTTTCTGATTTATCATACAAGAAAAATACCCAGGTAAATCTTGAAAAATCATCAACAATTACTAAATCGTATTTGTTACCGCCGATGCTGATGTACGCAATTGGACCAAAGAGATCCATGTGTAGAAGTTCCAGCGGTCTAGCGGTGGTCATCACATTCTTGGCGGGGTGTGGTGCTCCAACCTGTTTTCCTGCTTGACAAGCGCTGCACGGCCTGTCTTTTTCAAAAACCACATCCTTAAGACCACGGATGTGACCACCTTTTAGAAGTTTCTGCAGATTTCTCATTCCAACATGGGCTAGCCGTCTATGCCACAGCCATCCTATGTTGGTCTTAGCAACCAAGCAAGTGTTGAGTTCGGCTTTATCTTTGTTGAAGTCAACAAGATAAAGCTTTCCCTTCAACAATCCCTTGAATGCAATCGAGCCATCGCTTCTTCTAAAGACGGTCACACCCTCATTAGTGAATAAACAGTTGTAACCTTTGTCGCATAGTTGAAATATTGATAAAAGATTATAATCTAGAGAGTCTACGTGTAAAATATTAGATAAGGTGTGTTGAGAGGATATTTCAATGTTACCACTACCAAGGACCTTTCCTTGGCTGTTGTCTCCAAAGTATATGCCTTCACTTGGATCCTCGTTGCACTCGTACTCCACACATACCTCTCTCTCCGGTCATATGATTTGTGCATCCGCTATCTAGCACCCACTTAGATCCGCCGGAGGAGTAAGCCTGCAAAATAGAATTATTCCTGGGTTTTAGGTACCCAAGCTTGCTTGGGTCCTCTCAGGTTAGTCACAAGAGTCTTGGGCACCCACACACAAGTTTTTAAGTTCTTGTGTCGTGGCCCTGTATATTTAGCAATGACTTTTCCATACTTGTTTTTCATGAGAACACAAGAAGCATCAAATGTACGGAACAGTGTTTGTAACTCAGATTCATGGGATTTTTCTTTAACAAAAGTGATTCTATTCTTATCATGATTAGAAGTAGACATGTGTTTGTTCCTGTCAAAGCCAAGACCATCTTTGACATTGGGAGGTCTAGTGATCATATATGCACTTCGTGCATATTTGATCTTCTCCTTATCAAAGATGTCGTTTTGAGAAGAATGCATGTCATGAGAGGTTGAAGCATTAGAAATTACATTCTTCTTACTAGAGCAAGTGCAGGTTCTTATTGTTGTCGAACTAATGTCTTTGGAGGAAGAGCTCTTGGAGGAAGAGGAGTCACTTTGTTTGAGCGACTCAACTTGCACCTCAAGGATTTTGTTAACTTTTGACAAGTTAGCAAGTTCTTCCTTGATTGCAATGTGTGAGTCCTCTAACTTTGAGTAAGTTTCCTTACTCAAGGCTAGCTCTAACTCAAGTGACTCATTCTTCTCTCTTTCAAGCTCAAGAAGCTTTCCAACTTCTTGATATCTCTTCCTCTCACGGATGAGCATATCTTCTTGTCGGTTGACAAGTTCCTCCTTTTCAAAGATTTCGTTCGACAACATTTCCATTTTCTTTAAAGCAATTTTACATAGCCCTCTAAGCATTTCTTCATTATCACTAGAGCTATCAAAGTCATCAATGGAGGAATTTAGTACAGGAGGGGTAAGTCGAACCTTTTTCTTGCCTTCCTTAGCCATAAGACAAGTGTTGTTGTTCATGTCCCGTCCTCCCATGTTCGGAAAGAGTGTGGCTCTTACTATTGGTTTCTTGACTGCGATAGTGGCCATCTCTTCTTCTTCATCGGAGGAGGACTCGTCGTTTGAGTCCCACTCCTTCCCAATGTGAGCTTGATGGGCTTGTCTTCTTTTTCTGAAATTTTTCTTTTCTTGAGATCTTGTTTCCTTCTTCTTTTTGTTTTCTTCATAAGTACAGTCCACCATGAAGTGACCATACTCTCCGCAGTTGTAGCAAGTGCGTCAAGCCTTGGATTTTCCTTTATCCTTGCTTTTGCCTTCATGTGAATTGTTGCCGTGTCTTCTCTTCATCATGCGTTTGAACTTTTTGATGAAGAGTACCATTTCTTCGTCATCAAGATCGGTGCTCTCGTCGCTTGTATCTCCATCGTCTTGGTCTTCACGAGTTTCTTTGAGTTTGGGTCTGCACGTTGCTTTGAGAGCAACTTCTTTCTTTTTGGATGAGGTGAGTTCGGCTAAGTCTTTGATGTATTGGGCGTCTTTCTCCATCATTTCATGATTTATGATCTTCCCTAGTAATTCATCGGGAGTCATTTTGTGAAAACCGGGGCTCTCTCTGATCATTGAGCAAAGTGTGACATTTCTTGGCATAAAGGCTCTAATCATTCTTTTGACCACTTCGTGATCTGTCCATTTCTTACTTCCATAGGCTCGGATTTTCTTGATGAGTGCCTTCATCCGATTGTACGTCTTGAGTTGATTCGCCTTCTTCAATAGCAAATCTCCCCAACTCTCCTTCTAGCATCTCAATTTTGGCTTCACGTACAAACCTATTTCCTTCATGAGCTGTCTTGAGGGTATCCCAGATTTCTTTTGCACTTTCTAACCCATCGATCTTGGTGAATTCCTCTCTGCTTAGTGATGATGTGATCACGGCGACGGCTTGTGCGTTTCTGTGAATATCTTGTTCTTGTTCTGGAGTGAGTTAATCATCCGTGTCCGGAATATCGATGCCTGTGCAAACAATGTGCCACAGACTAGGGTTCAGGGATATCAGATGCATCTTCATGTTGTACTTCCACATGGTGTAGTCACTTCCGTCAAACTGTGGGGGCCTTCCCACAGGAATAGAGAGATAATGATTATTTGAATTGAGATGGTTGTAGTTGTAAGGATACCGGGAGTAGTCGTGATGACCACTCCCCATCGTCTTTTCTTCCTCCTTTCCCTTTTGTGCCATTAACGTCTTTCTCAGTAATGTCTTTAGCTGTCTCACTTCATCATCGTCATGTGGATTTTCTTTCAGCACATCGAAGGCATTGGCTTCTTGCTCCTCATCATCGTTGTTCGTCTTCGGGATATCGTTGTTCTTCTCAGAGGCCATTGATCTCTCCGAGATGTGAGTCTCGTTGGTGGAGAACTTGGCTCTGATACCAATTGAATGTGGCCTAGAGGGGGGGTGAATAGGCCTTTAAAGGATTCCTGCACACTTAATAAAGTTATCAGAAACTTGACTAACCGGACTAGTCCAGTTGTGTGGGCGGACTAGTCCGGTGTGCTGAATTATTTGAGTTAATTAAGTGTGTCTCACAAATTTAATCTTTTAGCAGAGGAATGAGAACAACAGTTTTTATAAATTAAATTTATTGTATGGATGCACGTGCAAACTTATAAGGAACTCAAACGATGACTAGCAAACTAGTGATCTAATGTATCAAAATGTAAAACAAATGAGAGACAAGAGACATGAATTTTTACCGAGGTTCGATCTCACCAAGAGATCTACGTCCTCGTTGAGGAAGCTCACACAGAGCCGTGTTCCCAGCCCTTTCCCTCTTCAGGTCACCACAAAGGCCGACTTGACTCCACTATCACGGGTAATCACCGAGTTTGTGGGGCAACCTCACACGTTGAGGGCTCCCACAAGAATTACAGAGAAGGTGATCAAATACACTCAAAAAGATTACAATGCAGAATATGAGTGTAGAGAAATCAAAACCCAAGAGCTCACAAGGAAAGAACGACGATCTCTCAATCCCATATCCAAGTATTTGATTGATCTTGGCCTTTTTGCACCTTAGATGTATGGGGAGATGTGTTTTTGGGCTCTTGGGACAGGTGGCGGCGCTAGGGTTTGAGTTTTTGACAATATGTGTCGTGTCTCTTCTGGGAAAAGACGAAGGACCTCTTTTTATAGGGTTTCCCAATAAGTTACCGTTGTTAAACCTACTACCGGACTAGTCCGGTATATGATCGGACTTGTCCGGTCTACTTCCAGTGGGTTAACCAGACTAGTCCGGTCCACAAACTGTACTTTTACGGTTCTATGTGAAAGGTGGCTCCAGAAACTTCAGCGGACTAGTCCTGTCGCTTGGATGGACTAGTCCGCAGTCCTCTAAAGAGGACAACAGAGACATGACCGGACTAGTCCAGTCCAAAACCGGACTTGTCCGGTTGAGTTCCAGTAAGCTGACCGGACTAGTCCGATACATGGACGGACTAGTCTGGTGTTCAGTGGATTTTAGTTGATTATTAGCCCTTACCCTTACGCAAAGTCATGAGCTCTTGGGATGTGTCTCTCACACACACCCTTTACATTTATATCTACTTTGCTCTTCTAAATTCCACTAAAGTCTTCCTTTTCGGGCACCACTCTATTTTTCATCTTTTTGTGTGCACCTAGCTAGTTCACTTAGTTTGTCCTGCAATCATTTCGTTAGGATCTCATATGCTTGTCATCAATTAGCCAAAACCCACAAGGGATTTCCTAGATGCACTTTCAGTTAGCCTCTCACCAATTGCATGGACCTGCTGCTGATTGGTGGACCGCTTATGTGGCCGCCCATCATGACTCTGAGAACATCACTTGGTAAGAGTTCAAGTGTAGCTTCCGCAATCATTACATACCAAGGGGTGAACTTAAAAACAAGAGAAAGGAGTTCTTGGGGCTGCAGCAAGGAAACATGACGGTGAGGGAATACCTCACTAAATTCACCCAACTATCCCGTTATGCACCACGGTACATAGAGACTGATGAGCAGAAACAGGACTGCTTTGTGAAAGGACTTACAGTGGAAATGCAGTGTGCAATGTCCTCCAATGAGTATGAAAGCTTCCAAAAGATGGTGGACAGAGCATTTGTTGTGGAAAGGAAGCTGAAGGCCTTGGAAAATGAAAACAAGAGGAAGGCGGGATGGTCACACCAAGCCTCGGGTAGCAACACACGCCCACGTCTGATGCAGCAACCCGCAGGGCAGACGAGCCGTGCTGCGGTACCCTACTCAGCACCCAGAGGGTACAACCCGAACTTCAGGCCTCCGTCAGCACCAGCACAGCCACAACGTCAGTTTGTACAGCAGCCTCGCCCCACATATCAACCTCGACCAGCAGTACAAGGACCCCCAAACCAACCCCAAGACAACAAAGGCCAGGCACCTAAGGTAGGGGTACAATGCTTTAACTGTGGTGAAGTGGGGCACTACGCCCATAAGTGCCCAAAGAAGAAGCCCGTGCAGCCGCAACAGCAGAATATGATGCGAGGACAGGTGAACCACGTGACCATGGAGGAAGTGCAAGAGGCACATGACGTGGTAGTTGGTAAGTTTCCTGCCAATTTACACATTGCAACACTGTTGTTCGATTCTGGTGCTACCCACTCGTTCATTGCCCAAGGGTTTGTTAAGAAGCATGATTTAGCAACAACACAAATGAACCATATGCTAGCCGTAAACTCTCCAGGGGGAGAAATAAGGACAAGACAAGTGTATCCCAAGGTGAATCTAGACATTAATGGGGTAATATTTACTGCCAACCTCATAGTGATAGATTCACAAGGGATAGATATTATTTTGGGCATGGATTGGTTGACCAAACATAAAGGAATCATCCATTGTTTGACCAGAACGGTGGAACTAACTCACCCTAGTGGCACAAGAGTAAACTCTCCGGGTGGAGAAATAAGGACAAGACAAGTGTGTCCCAAGGTGAACATAGACATTAATGGGGTAGTGTTTACTGCTAATCTCATAGTGATAGATTCACAAGGGATAGATATTATTTTGGGTATGGATTGGTTGACCAAACATGAGGGAATCATCCATTGTTCGACCAGAACGGTGGAACTAACTCACCCTAGTGGCACAAGAGTAAAGTTCATAACAATACAAGAGCCTAGGAGGGACATTAAATTAAATCAAGTTGAGGTGGAAGTGGAGGAGATCAGGATCATCAGGGAATATCCAGATGTTTTTCCGGAGGAGTTGCCAGGTATGCCCCCCGATCGTGAAGTGGAATTCGCGATTGAGCTAGTGCCTGGAACAGCTCCGATATACAAGAGACCTTATCGGATGGACTCTAAACAGCTGGAAGAACTCAAGGAACATTTAAGAGAGTTGACAGAGAAGGGGTACATTCGTCCTAGTTCCTCACCATGGGAAGCTCCAGTAATATTTGTGCCCAAGAAGGACAGAACCCAAAGGTTATGAGTAGACTACCATGCGTTCAATGAAGTAACCATAAAGAACAAGTACCCGTTACCCCGCATTGAAGACTTGTTTGATCAGTTGAGGGGAGCTTGTGTGTTCTCGAAAATTGATCTCAGGTCGGGATACCACCAACTGAAGATAAGGCAAACTGATATTCCAAAGACAACTTTCGTATCTCGGTACGGACTGTATAAATACACCGTCATGCCTTTCGGGCTAACTAATGCCCCGGCATACTTCATGTATCTCATGAACAAAGGTATTCATGGAATATCTGGACAAATTTGTGGTGGTTTTCATTGATGACATTCTCGTCTTTTCCAAAGATGAAGAAGAACATGAGAGGCATTTAAGGTTGGTGTTGCAAAAACTGATGCCAAGCTGAGCAAGTGTGAATTCTGGCTGAAGAGAGTTCCCTTCTTAGGACATATAATCTTGGAGGGAGCAATCTCCGTAGACCCTGCCAAGATCGAGGATGTACAAAAGTGGAAGACCCCTGAGAATATCGGGGAAGTTCGAAGCTTCTTGGGATTGGCTGGGTATTATCGACGGTTTATTGAGGGATTCTCCAAGATCTCGAGACCCCTCACCAAACTGTTGGAGAAAGGAATCACATTCACATGGACGCCACAGTGCGAGACGAGTTTTCAAGAGCTAAAGAAAAGATTGACAACAGCCCCAGTGCTAGTTATGCCAGATATGCAGAAGAACTTTTCGGTGTACTGCGATGCCTCTGGAAACGGGTTGGGATGTGTTCTCATGCAAGAGGCGCATGTCATGGCTTTTGCGTCCGGCAGCTCCGGAAACACGAGAAGAACTATCCTACACATAACCTAGAGCTAGCTGCAGTAGTACACGCGTTGAAGATTTGGCAGCATTACTTGATGGGGAAGAGGACAGAGATATATACGGATCATAAGAGCTTAAAGTAATTTTCACACACCCAGATCTCAACCTCAGACAAAGGAGATGGTTAGAGCTAATCAATGACTTTGATGTGGGCATCAACTATCATCCTGGGAAAGCGAACGTCATGGAAGATGCTTTAAGTCGGAAGGTGCAAGTCAATAGGTTGAGCTTGAAAGACATGCCTATAGAATTGAAGGAAGATGTTATAGAACTCAATCTATGTCTGGTGAATAGTGGTGAAGCCATCGCCATGGAAGTGGACTCCACATTAGAGAAAGACATCCGAAATGGTCAGAAGAATGACGAGAAGATACAAGAGATTAGAGAACTCATCAAGGAAAATAATGCCCCTGGTTTCAGAGAGGATGAACAAGGTACGGTGTTGCACGGGAAAAGAATCTGTGTGCCTGAAGTGAAGGAGATCCATGAATTGATTTTGAAAGAGGCTCATGACTCTGACTATTCCATTCATCCTGGGAGTACGAAGATGTACCATGACCTCAAGAGCAGGTATTGGTGGTATGGCATGAAGCGTGATGTCGCGGAACATGTTGCCCTATGTGACACATGTCAGTAGGTGAAAGCAGAACATCAACGACCCACGGGATTATTGCAACCACTCAAAGTGCCTGAATGGAAATGGGAAGAAATCGGTATGGATTTCATAGTGGGATTGCCTAGGACCCAATCGAGATATGATTCGATATGGGTCATCATTGACAGGCTAACCAAGTTAGCTCATTTCATTCCCATGAAAGAAAGCTACAACGGATCCAAACTGGCAGAATTATACATGTCAAGGATCGTGTGTTACCATGGAGTGCCAAAGAAGATAGTGTTAGATCGAGGGACACAGTTCACCTCAAGGTTCTGGCAGAAGTTACATGAAACCATGGGAACTCATCTGAATTTTAGCTCTGCCTATCATCCTTAGACTGACGGACAAATGGAAAGGACCAATCAGATCCTTGAGGACATGCTGAGAGCGTGTGCACTCAAAAACAATCGTAGTTGGGATAAGAACTTACCGTATGCGGAGTACTCCTATAACAACAGCTATCAGGCTAGTATGAAGATGTCACCGTTTGAGGCTTTGTATGGGAGAAAGTGCAGAACTCCACTATTTTGGAACCAAGCCGGGGAAAGTAAAGTGTTTGGACCCGAGGTACAACAAGAAGCCAAGGCAAAAGTGAGGGAAATTCGCAACAACTTGAGGATAGCACAGACACGACAAAAGAGCTATGCCGATATACGGAGAAGAGAGCTCGTTTTCAACGTGGGGGACTATGTCTACCTCAAGGTGTCCCCTATTCAAGGACTTCGTCGGTTCAAGGTGAAAGGGAAGTTATCACCACAATACATCGGACCCTTTCAAGTTCTGGAGAGGAAAGGCGAAGTGGCATATCAACTAGAACTACCGGCTCGCCTATCGGATGTGCATGATGTATTCCATGTGTCACAGCTCAAGAAATGTCTAAGGACGCCTGAAGAGATGTTACCCATGAATGAGGTTGACGTACGAGAGGATCTGTCTTATGCCGAGCAACCGGTCAAGATTTTGGAGACAATGGAACGCCTCACAAGAAATAAAAGAATCCGGATGTGCAAGGTGCAGTGGAAGCATCACTCGGAAGAGGAAGCCACATGGGAGCGAGAAGACGAGCTTAAGACACAGTTTCCAGAATTGTTTCCCTAGAACCATCAATCTCGAGGACGAGATTTCTTTTAAGGGGCGTAGAGCTGTAACACCCCAAAATCCTGTTAAGAGGGGAATTTAAAAATTTTTGGACGTATTGCATGTGGTGCAGAAACTCAAATTTAATTTGGAATTCAAATTCAAATCAAAACCAGAAAAGAAATGGAAAAAGAAAAAGAAAAACAGAAAACTTCGGCCAGTGGGCCGAAACCCACCAGCCGGCCCACCTTTTCCCACGCCAGCCCGCCGCCGCGCGCTCCCCTCTCTTTCTCACTGACACGCGGGGCCCGCGGTCGTCTTCTTCCTCACGCGATCGCGCCAACCGCCGGGACTCCTCCGCGCGCCGAATCCAAACCACCTCGGAAACCCGTGTTCCCCCAGTCGAATTTCGGTTCTGGACGACTCCAGCTCGATCCCAACCAAACGCCGCCCTCCCTCGTCTATATAAGCGCCGGCATCGCCCATTTTTTCTTCCCGATCGCCTGTTTTTCCTCCCGGTGAGAACCAGAGCTTCTCCGGCCGTTTTCTCTCGATCTTCGCTCGGGATTTCTGATCTAACGCGCCAATCTTGTTCCACCGCCTCCGGGGAATCACGCAGGTGCAGAAAACTCGGTAGATTGCGCCCTAGACACAGCTCCAATGAGCATCGCCGCTATTCCATCTCGGACCTCGTCGCCGACCGCCTTCCAGGGCCTCCGAGCTCAAGAAAAACCCCGAGGTGAGATCCCGACCTCCCCTCTACCGATCTATGCCATGAAATCCCAGTTTTAGGAGGAATAGACGAAGATCCGAAGTTTTCCGGCGAGATCGCCGCCTCCCGCCGCCGCGCGCCGCCGGGCAGCGCGGGCTGGCTCCGGCCACGGCGACGTGGCCGCTTGTGTGCCGTCTATTTTAAATCGCACGGTAGGCATAAAACCCTCGCGTACCGGTTCGACGTTATAATCTCAGCCGTCTGTTTTAAATCGGACGGTCCACGTCGGCCCCGCTTTATAAAGGCCAGGATTCTTACGCGCTACCCCCTGGGGATCTTGGAAAACACGAGCTAGCCCCGGAAACTTCTGATCTAGCCCCTGGAACTTCAGAAATTCATGTAAATTCAATTAAAAATCAGTTTTAGCACCTGAACTTAATAGAAATTAGCAAAACCCCTCTGTTATGCATAGTTAGACCCCTGGAAATTTGTAAAATAATAAATTAGACCCTATAGTAGGGTGAACTTACCTTTTTGACCCTATATGGTATTAAGTTTAGAAATTTGAATGTGTGACTAGGATTTAAATTTAAAAGGAAAGACAAACACATGTGCTAATTCAAGTTTAAACTCTACCAACACTTGGAAAACTTTAGAATGAACTAAAAACAAATTTTAGGCTGAAATGAAATCTGTTTGGGTGTTGTTCATATTTATTAGTTCTAGGAACACATTTTTAGGTTAATAAATAATTCTGAAAATGGGTAAAATAAATTTAAATTAGTTCACATCAGAGGAGAAGTTCAAAAACATATTATTTAATATATTAGATCAGAACCTATTCTGTTTAGATGTTATGCCCTACTATTTAATATTTAAAACTCACTTTTAGGCATAGAAAATAAATCTGGAAAATAAAGGAAAAATAGGTATGCATAATTAGAAAATGATAAATGAAGTCTCCAAATCCAAAGACTTCAGTTTGGGATTTGGTAGAAGGTTTAAAAACCCACTTGGAGTAGGAAATTACCTTCCATGCAAACTTGGTAGCTAAAGAGTGTATTAATTGAATATAAAGAATTTGTTTAAATTGGAAATTCATATATAGTGTGCAAATAAAAATCTGAATACAAAAGTTAGAAATCATATACATATGTTTAAAAGTGCATGTAGGCCAAAAAAATCAACACATGTAGAGTAACCCCAACACTTAGAAATGTGAATGACTTTCATAGGTATGTATATGTGATTTGCATGAAGTGAAAGTGCAAACTATGTCTTATGGATTGTGTTTTCTTTTGCTATGTGTATTGGCATGAGTAGAACCTGCCCCAGAGCAAGTTCTCCCCTTCCAAGATCAGGACTTTCCATTCCCAGAGCAGCAAGAAGAAGGCAAGTGTCCTTGACCACTTTGATCCTATGCTAGGTTGTGTAGATAGAATTATTTGCATTGTCAATTGAAATATGAAACCCATACTAGGAAGTTTCCCTAGAATTGCATTACCTTGTTTCCTTGTAGCTTGGGTTGGGTTTTATTGTATCATGTCATTTATTTATATGCTTATGCTTAGCCATGCTTAGAATGGGATAATTGGGATATGATATCATCAATTTATTTACCTTACTCTTGAATGAGATATTATGAGTTATGTAGAGGTAGGGATCGAGGCAAGTTGGATGATTTGGTTGGTGCTGGGTGCACAAGACTCGGGTTTGTGTTTAGTACTTGCCTGGATCCTAAGGACCGGTTTATGGAGCATGTAACCTAGCTTTACCGTGCCAACCACATGCTGAGATGGGGCAGCTTGGCCAATTAATTAGGTGTATCCCCGGCGTAGTATGGGTGTGTTGGATGGTGCGGGGAATAGGTGTCAGCTGGACTATTATATGAACCGCAAGGCTCAAGAGGGGGCCACTGCAGTGGGGTTGGAGCCTCTTGTATGCTGTTAGGGGTGAAACCTCAGTGGGCCCACGCTCGTCGAGAATCCCTTTGTAAAGGCTTCGTAGTGATCTCCTGGCTACACACCTGGGAAGTGTGAATGTGGTTCGTAGCCACTGGCATAATGGAGGTTCTTTTAGTCCACCCGGCAACGGGGGATGAAATCACTACATGTGGGTACAATGGTGCAAACTCTGCAGAGTCAAAACTGTCATGACAGCCGTGCTCACGGTCAAGAGCGGCTCGGACTTATTCATGATTAGAGGATTGATGGCTTTGGAAGTTGAGGATGTTAAGCGGGGAGCTTAACATTGGTATGGATGTTATGGTTAATTGATTATGATGATGGGTTGGAAGATTGGGACCATTTCACCTGTGCAGTAATGTAGGTGCTTAATAAGCTAAGGTGGTAGGTAATAATTGCATAGTGCTTTAACCATGAGTTCAACTTCTCCTTGTTCTAGCCATGCATGCCTAACCTTCCCCCACTTGCTGAGTACCAACATTACTCAAACTTGCATATTTGTTGGTTTAAATTGCTGCTCAGGTCAAGGGGATGATGTGGTGTTTAATGATCAAGACTTCGGACCCGAAGAAGGATTTTAGGTTCATGGAGTCCCCCGGGCAACGCCTGTGACGGAGCCCACAAGATTTATTTTCCGCTGTTGTTTTATTTACATGTTATGGACTTATTATCGTCCATCGAGACGTATGGTTTGTAAGACATATTTATATTCGACACCTGGCTTGTAATAAATGATGCTTCACTATTTGTTATCACATGTATGAGAAAATGATCCTGGCATACATGTGATATTCACTCGGTTGTTCCTCGGAGAAACCGGGTGTGACAGTCAAGGCCTGCACCTGCTGTTGTAGAGCCGTGATGTCGACGCGGCTTTTCTTTTTCGCCTTCTTCAGATGATGCAACTGATTATGTTGTTTGTTCAGTCGCTTTATCGTTAGAAGGAGAACATTGCGGAGTGCGCCGTGAGAACTCTCAAAATGGTCTCCAAGGCTGGTGCTCTCCTTGAGCTTCACGGCAAGATGATCCGTATGAACAGCTTGGCTGTCCATCACGGCCTTCCTTGCCTTCAACTGGAGGTTGAGGTTCGCCTCCGCGGGGTTGTACCTTGGGCAACCTGGATCTGTTGCCTCCAAATACCTCTCCTTCCACACGTGACTAGCTCGCCCCTCCACCGGGACCAACGCGTATGGAGTACCCTACATAGCTCTCACGTGTAGTTGGCAGAAACGCGACATGGTGTCGCGGGCTGCCACTTGTCACATTTCCCCCGGCTGTCTACCTCTCACCGTGACGGGGAACGGTGCCCAACCGGGTGGCGTAGGTCCTGCAGGAACTTCAACATGTATTGTCCACTTCTTGTTCCCCTCCTAGCCTTCCTCCTTGGCGAGGTACTGCGGAGTCTCCACATACCCGAAATATTGAAGCATTTGCTTCAACACTTCTGGATAACCGCTGCATTGAGAACAGTGGGATACCACCCACCCATTCTCCAGTTGTCTATCCGCTGTCATCTGTAGAAATATATTTGAAAAAGGTCAAATATTCACTTCAACAGTAAATCATTGAGTTATAAAATTAAAACATGTCATTGAACTCATAAAACATGGAAACACAATTCAAACTTAGAACAAATTTGATTGCTGGTCTGCTGCCCAAACTGACAGCCCTAACCAGTTTCCATTTCAACCTGATTTAGACCATTCTAAAAGCAAATAAAACTCTGGAGATCAACATCAAACTTAAGGCTAACTTCAATAGCTTTTCATAAAGTATTTACTTGGCCTAAGATCTGTCCGGGTTCAAAAGTTATAAGATGTCAAAGTTGACGGAATTTCTGGAGAAAATTGGACAGCACCTCCCTGCTTGAGCTACTAATTTGATCCAAGAATTCCAGTTAATTCTACACAAAATTTGACAAAACTTTCTGTTACAAAGTTGTAACCAATCTCTTTAACTTTTCATAACCATCTCATTTTATATTTTTGGATTTTTATTCAGGAAGATATGCTCAATTTACATAGGGTTACAGAGAGTATTTGCTCTACCCTGTTTTCTGGACAGTTTCAACTCTAATGCATTTTTCGACTGGTTAAGGGATGAAAAACCTCTGGACATAAATTGAAAACATGTAAATCTCTTCCAAAGCTTTCCAGAAATGTATCATATGACCCTAACTTCGAAAAAAGTCAACCTCTAACCTCTGTTTAACTTAATAACCTATAAGTTGAAAACTTGTTAAATTTGAACATACTGATTAAGGGAAGAAGTTACATCACCGTTTTAGTGCCTTGGATCAAACCTTCATGTTTTACAATTATTTTGATCATTTATTGCAGTGTGATGTCGAAGCATCACCAGTTCATGTCGGTACTACGTTACTCACAAAGAAAAACTTATACCGGACTTAGCCGGCTTCGTTAGTTCAGTGGCACTAAACGTCTTTCGCACACGAATGCTACTCGTCTACTGATTCGTGGTTAGACTACCTGCAAATAAATCACACAATCATCAGGCTCGGCTGCACACTGAGCCCGGTCCCAATACAGTTCATACACCTGTCCGTCATCACTCGCACAGGTGTTCTCAAGCCAAACACGCCTTGAGTTATGTGTTCACGTTACTAACCACGTGACGGGGTCTCCCAAACTTGCCCGTAGCACGCCAGGGAAGGGCGTTGCTCGAATACCCCAAGCAACATGAAAAGTCGTAGAGGATATTAAAGTGGGTCGGGTTACCTGCCACCCGTGAGGCTCCACCCTTCAGCTTGTGCACACTGGTGGACAGCGCTTACATGCACCCCCCAGGACATATGCCGTCCCGAGATGCATGATTTTCTGACATAAGCAAATAGGTTAGTATTGCCACTTTCTATACACTAATAACATCCTTATGTGGGCTACTAACTCGTTCCTCACCGAGTTTTTGAAAAAGATGACCTTTTAGTGCGTTTAAACCTCAAGCGAGCTCTGATACCACGCTGATGCGGCCCCATGGCCTCGTCGAGCCAGGGTCACACTGAGGGGTACTGCGTTGCACAGCACCGGATAACACACACAAAAGGTACAAAGTGGAAGCAAAGTTTTATTACATAAAAGAGTTTATGAACATGTTTACAACAAAATAAGTTTAGTCCACACTCATGGGCGAATACTACGCACAGAGTTCACGTTCAGATCGTGAACGTGTCCCCTCTAGCACACACACGCACTAACACAGTGGCGTGCACGACTCCCACTCGACGGGGTTTCCCTCTTGGGGGTCCATCTCCTCCTCGGGAGTCTCCTCCTCATAACACCCTGCAAAAGCTTCAAACACAAGCAGTGAGCACGATGGCTCAGCAAGTCTGACCCGTCTTTCCTATACATGAAACTTCTACATGCTGGATTACAGGGTAAATGGGAAAGCAAGTTGTGGAGAACCTCACGCTAGGGCACATAAGAGAGCCACAATCAAACAAGAAACACATTTCTCGCATGTGCTTTACCTAATGTTGAAAGTAACTTTACCTAGCTCTAAACTACAGAAAATCATTAACAATCGTAGTCCATCTTTCAATCAGCAACCTTTTAACATGGAACTATCCTGTTCTTTCTACGTCATGGTACAGTGAACAAGTGGTACTAACTGACCGCGAGGGACGTCAATTATAATCGATTGACACCTGTAGGGTTACCCGAATAACCCGTCACATACTCCTGTACTCGATGTTGCCTACAGCAACCATCATGGATGTCGTACGCAACCACCTTTCACTCGTCAGCCAAATGTTGAGCCGGTCCTATCATCCCAAGCAAGAGGTCTCTACGCGCATCTACAGTGCCGCCAGCCTATTTACACCTCCAGCTCTCAACCTACCCTCTGAACGACCAGCTATGCCTCAACGCCCAGCAACCCGAATTACATCGGTTTCCCGGTTCCCATATATCTGGTAGGTCTTCGATACTTTTCTAGCTTGTTCAACAGGCCTGCACAAGGCTAGGTCCTCAATCGACACAAGCGGAGCTATGGCACCCAGGACCCAAAGTCCTGCTGCCCTTACTCTCCGCTCGCTCTCATTTTTCTTGCCATGTGTTCCATTTGCAATCTTTACCCGAGTAGTTTGCCTCTAGCCTATTCTCGCGAGTAGTTCCAACTGCTCGACTTGTACCAAATCCTACAGTATCTTAGCATTGCAGTAGTTAATCAAGGTTTAAAAAGCTAAGCCCGATCCAGGGTCTTCTTGGCTATGCATTTGGGTTTTCAAACAAGACTATTGCATAATTGAAATGGCTGCTCAAAGTCAGTTCTCAAAACAGTAAACTTTATAAAAAAGTCTAATGCAAACCGGAGCTTGCCTTGCTGCTGTTGGTCGTAGGCTAGCTTTTCCTCTAGAGTGATGAAGTCTAAGACTTCGGGCTCCTCCTCAACCTTAGCGACTACATGAGATAAATACATGTATGTATCAATTTGAATGCATTTGAATTTGAAGTTGAATTTGTGAAGACTATAAGTATTGATAGACAGGCCCAGTGACTCTGAAATTTTTACTGTGGTTTGGATACAACCTAAACATAGACTTGGCCAAGTTTCATTTGCAGCAAAGCTCATTTGAGCCCTCCACAAATAATTGTGTATTTGGCCTTAATTGGAGCTCTTAGGGTGTTCTAGGGATTTTCATGGAGCAAGCCATGACTTTATGAAAATTAGTGTTCAGAGGGTTCTAATGGAGTTAGTTTTACTTAATTTGAAGACTCCTAGCCAAAGATATGAGCTAAACAATTTCAGAGAAAATCTGAAAATGTTTCTGGACATTTTCCATTTTTTCTGGAACAGTTTTATTAATCACACCATTAGGTGGATCAAATTAACTCAAATGGATCTGAAAATTTTATGGTATCTCTGGGATATTATGGTGAACATCCTGGCCACATTCCAGAATTTTCCTCCAAAGGGTTCTCCAGTTAAAATTCTAAATGTTTTAAATTTTGAAGAATTAATTCTAGAGAAATAAGGATTTTCATAAAGTGAAACTTGATTTGTTGGAAAGTACTCAGAGAGATGAATCCGAAAAAAATTGGTTCACTCGATTTGGAATTTTCTAGCCAAAGATATGTGGGTTTGAAGTTTAAACTAGAACTGAAAATCAGGAAATGTTTAAATTCCTGCCGGTGGGTCCCACGCACAGTGCTTCATCTACCTCTCGCACCCACGCGTGCGCCGTCGCCGCCCCTCTCCGGAGCTCGATGAATCTCGCTACTCCGGCCACCGCTCGGCCTAATTCCCGCCGCCAGTGCGTTTGGGAGGGCGAGCAACCCGTCTGTGGCACGAGCGAGGGCTACTGGCGGCTTGAACACCGTCGGCGGCGTGCGGCGGCTTCGGCACAACTTTGGCGTCGTCGGCCGACTGACCTAGCCCACCAAAAGCTTGGCTAAACGTCTCTAGAGCACCAGTGGACCTCGAGGATCATCGACATGGCTTCAAACCCGCGCGGGAATAGCTCCAACTAGGTTGTCACCGTGCGCCCGAAGGTGTTCTTCGTGTTTGTGTTCGTAAAACATGGAAATGGCCTTCCTACGTGAAGTTTCAAGCTCAGGTTGTGAAGAAGAATTGACCGCTAGCTGGTCTAGCTCCTTTTGTGTGTGATTTGGTGAGCTAAGAACAAGAATTGAGCTCGAATTTGCTGAACTCGTACTGAAAGGTCCCTCTGTCGTGTCCGGGAGAAAATCACTGAATTCACCGGCGATGGTTCACGGCTTGATCCTTGAGTTGGGGTGGAGCAGCATGGAGGTGCAACGCCCCTATGGTTGCCTTTGATGATGCATGAAAGCCTCGGAGTTGGGCTGTCCACGAGAGCACCGAACAACGGTGAGTTTCGGTGTACCGCGCAACAGTCCGGGGCTGGTCGAGGAGTGGTGATTTTAGCTCGTACTCGTGGCTGCACAATCAAAGGAGATGTGGTGATGTGGTTTGGAAGCTCAGAGGAGGTGTGGGTGTGTGTTTGCCGGTTCCCTGATCGAACCCGAGGTAACGGCGGTGATGGGAGTGTTTCTTGCGCGAGGGAGCAGAGGAAGGAGGCGACTGATCTTTTGCCAGCTTGGGCTCGCAGATAAGGGAGCAGAGAGGCGGCTCGGTGTGCAGAGATGGCAAGCAGGTGCTGTCCTCACTATTTCCCCGCCTTGGCGCCCTCTGCTGCAACCCGAGAACCGATGCCTCTGTTTGCTTCGGTCGGTTGATCACCAGAGAGGCTGACAGGAGGGCCCCACTCCCATTTTAACCTCTGAAATTCAATTTTTCCTACTGCTCTAAACAGTAGTGCCCCTAATATCCTTGGCAATTTGAATTATTCACCAAATGCCCATTTTAAATCGGTAGAATTCAAATTGTGAAGTGTTTCACTAAATTCATAGCACATATGCAGTTTGAAATTCAAATTGGATTTGAATTTTCTTAAGTTGGCTCATGTCATGATCAACCCCAAATGGAGTGAAAATTGGTGTGTGAGCTCACAAAAATGTGCTGAGTGTGAATATGAATCCCACTTTTTAATTCAGGGAATGAAAGAAGTTTGAATTTGATTTCAAACTAGCCTATTTCTAATTATACCGAAAAATACCTCAAAAAGTTTTTGGATTTTTGTGAAATTTGGCATGAGCATTCCTAGCAAAGTGTATGAGTTTTTCATATGCTCAGCCCCTATAAGAAGCATGTGGGAAATACCACTTTTGCATTTTGTGAGTTTAGCCTCTAATGACCATGTTGATGGTTTTTACTTGCTCTTCAAATGTGTTCATAAGTTTTCCTCAAATGAGGTGTGTGTGGTGTGATGAACACTTTGAATGTGTGCAAAAACTTAGACCCTTACATTCCTCCACCCTTAAAAGAATCTCGTCCAGAGATTATAATGTGAAAAATGAAAGAGAGGACAGTAGAAAATTACTGTATGTGCGTCGTTAAAAAGTCGGGGTAGTTAGCGTGAAGAAAGCCTTCACTCTCCCATGTCGCTTCATCTACGGAGTGATTACTCCATTGAACTTTGTAGAACCACAACATACGGTTGCGTGTCGTTCGGGCCTTTTCATCAATTATCTGAACCGGTTCTTCCCGATAAGTGAGATCCGGTTTCAGTTCTTTAATATCCCCCAGCTGAACGGTAGTTGATAGCTTAAGACACTTCCTCAGCTGAGAAATGTGAAAGACATCGTGCACAGCGGAAAGTGTTCCTGGTAATTCCAGCCGGTATGCTACTGATCCACATCTTTCTGTAATCTAGAATGGACCGATGAATCGGGGTGCCAACTTTCCTCTTACCCCAAATCTGTTCACGCCCTTCATTGGAGACACACGTAAATATACGTGATCCCCGACTTCAAATTGTAACGGGCGTCTTCTCCGTTCTTCATATAGTTTTGTCGGGATTGGGCGGCTTTTAGGTTCGCTTGAATCAGCCGAACCTTTTCCTCCGCATTGTTGACAACATCAATCCCAAAGGTGACCCTTTCGCCAGACTCACACCAATTTAGTGGTGTGCGGCATTTCTTCTGTATAGTGCCTCGTAAGGCGCCATCTTGATGCTGGCTTGGTACCCATTGTTGTACCAGATCTGCAACACTGCAAAGAAACTCATGTATATCAGAAACCACAAATCCGATGACCTTGAAATTTTCACAGATGATAGATAATCAAGTCGTGAAGACAACCCAAAAAGAATCACGTCAATTAAATCTATAAAACTCGAGTTATGATCAAAACACCAAAGCACTGTTGTGCTGTCCAGAAACTCGACGAGAAAGACTTGACAAAAACAAGTCGGATGAACTGTAAAAGCCCAAAAAAAAGGGACTTGCAAAAACTTTTCTTCACCTCACAACACCACAGTTTTCGTTGTGGATATCTTAGGAAATATTGTGAAGAGCAAGTAACCTTCGTCAAAAGAGTGATTAGAGGGGAAAGTCTTCCTTTTCACAAAGTGGGATTTGGACATAGGAACATGAGAGGTTGAGCTCGCCCCTAGAACTTAAAAAGTCTTGGGAAGGTTCAGTCCAAGTTTCATAGAAATCCAACACTTTTTGTGGCACTTTTTGGGTTGTTTGAAAAAGAGGCCAATTTGAATGTAAATTCAAATTGCAGCAACTTTCATCACCCAAATTCAAAAGTTAGCTTCATATTCTTATTCAGCACATTTTTGTGAGCTCACACACCAATTTTATTCCATTTGGAGTTGATCTTGACATGAGCTAAGTGGGACGAATTCAAACTTTATTTGAATTCAAAACTAAACTTGTGCTGAAATTCACCCAAGCCGAACCCAATTTGAATTCTATTCAATTCAAATGGCTCAGGGGTGAATAATTTGAATCACCAGGGGTATTATGGGGCTCACTGTTTACAACAGTGATTAGGAGTAAATTCCAGAGGTTAAAACCCCGGGTGGGACCCACGTGTCATAGAGGGGAGAAGGAGAAACTTGCACCCAAAGTCAGAGTCTCGGTGGGAAATTCCACCGAGCAGCTACCGGCGCCACCAGCTGCTTCCCTCTTCGCGTGCTGGCGCCCAGGGCGGCTGGCTCGCGGCCCCACGCGACCTGCACCGCCTCAGCCGAGCAGGAGTCGGCCGGCTTTATCTTCTCGCGGGCAAACCCGAGCAGCGGCATTGTTTCTCGCCACAGCTCTCTGCTCAATCGGGAAAACCAGCAAAACCATCTCCTCCTTCGTCCCTGAGCTGCTAGACAGCCACCTGAGCTCGCACTCCACCTCTCCAACACCGGAAACCTCGATCTCTGACCTCCTTTGCCCGAGAGCGATCGCCACAGCGGCGACTTAACCTCAGCCGAGAGTCAGGCGCCCGTGGGCAGCGTTCCACAGGCGTTTTCACGGTCCAGCGAGAGAGGCAACAGGAGCGCGCGATCACCGTGCTGCTCTCCTCCAAGTTTGGAAGCCAACCGTGAAGAATCCGCAGAGAATTTCCAGTTTTTGCTCCGGCGACCGTAAACCGAACTTCTGGTACGGTTTCTTTAAATTCTCGCTCTATGATCTTTCGGAGGTCATCGAATCTTGCACATAGACGCTGGACTAGCCGGCGATCAAGTTCTTTTCTGCATCCGTAGCGTGAAACTTTATAGGAGTGATGAATTTCGAGCTCGATCGAGGGTGGTCATGGCGGGCACGGTCGGTCACACGGTGCCGACCGACTTGCCGCCATCCCTGAACCCTTTTGACACCTTGTCGAGCTTCCTAGAGGTACACTGATGCTGTAGGGCCGTTTGTTCGAGGTGTTGGCGGGTTTAGAAACCACGGTCGACGGTGTCGAACCTCAACCGAGGCCACGGCACGTCGCCGAGCTACCTCCGGTCACCCCCAGACCGACCTGTCACCACCGACGTGCTCCTCGACGTCGACAACCCCCTGGCGGCGATTTTCAGACCATGGGAGGTCTGGCAGCGGCGAGCCGGCGAGCCCCGAGTCTGCTCCGGCGAGGTCGGCGGCACGGGCGCGAGAGAATGGCGGGTGGAAGACGAAGCCTGCTGGCCCACGTGTCAGCGGCTGAAGAATTTAAATCGGGATCGGGTGTGGCCGGGGACCGGCTGTGCTGGCGCGCAAATACCCTGTGAGCTCCGGTGTGCTGGACACCTCCGCGCTCGACACGTGTGGTATCCCCGGTGTGCCGGACACCTCCACGCTCGACACGTGTGGTATCTCCGGTGTGCCGGACACCTCCGCGCTCGACACGTGTCCCCGCGGGCCCCGAGAGTTTAAACTTTTCCCCCAATTTTCAGAATTCTTCCAAACTTCAAATCCTCAGAACTTTGGCTAGAAAGCTCCAAATCGAGTGAATCAAATTTTGCTGGATTTAGCTCTCTGAGCACTTTCCAGCAATACCAAACTCAGCTCATAAAAGTAAATATTTTTCCAGAATTAAATCCCTAAAGTTTAAACTATTGGGAATTTTATCTGGAGAACTACTTTATGAAAAATTCTGAAATTTGGCTGAAAGGTTCATTGGAAAATCCCTGAATACCAGTAAAATTTTCAGACTCATCCAAGTTCATTTAATTACCCTAATCGGGTGATTAAGAGAACTGCCCTGAGAAAATAGAAAAATGTACAGAAACATTTTTCAGATTTTCTCAAATCTTAATTAGGGCATAACTTTCTGTAGAATTCTTCAAACGACATGAAACCAACTCCATTAGAACCATCTTGAAGTCTAGATTCTAGAAAGTCATGGTTGGAGCCATGAAAACCCCTGGAATTATTCAGAGGCTCAAAATATTGACCAAATGGGCTTTTATTTGTACAAGGTTCAAATGAACTTTGTTTCAAATGAAACTTGGTCAAGACTCTGGTTAGGACCCTACCAAGCCGCAATAAAAAATTTCAGAACCACAGGGGAGGGCTAACTCGAGTTATTAGTAAATAAGTATTCAAGTTTACACTTTGCATTTAAATTTACATATAGTATTGTATTCAACGTGTAGCCATTGAAGAAGAGACTCCGGAAGTTCTGGACTTCCTCCTTCCGGAAGAGGATCTAACCCCTGACCAGCAGCAACAAGGCAAGCCCCAGTTTGCATTAACCCTTTTATGAGTTTTCTTTTGTTTACATGAGTCATATGAATTATGTATGTGCATTAGGTATAGGATGAATGGAACCCCACTTGCATAACCAAAGGTTCCTAAAAGAGTGAGGGTAGTATCTAAGACCTCGAGTAGACAGGCTATGCTTAATGAGTCATAGGACTTCGGTACAAGTCGAGTAGTTGGAATCTACTCGCGAGATAGGCTTCGGACACACGGGTTCGGTTGAGTGATGTGAGATCACTTTAGTAATGAAAATGAGACTAGGCAGGGGCTAGGGCGCAGCAAGAGAGAGTCTTGTGTGTGCGGCCCTGCCCGTGTCGATTGAGGACCGATCCATGTGCGGCCCTGCTGAACAAGTATTGAACGTACCGAAGGCATATCGGATATATGGGCCCCGATAAACTGATGTAGCCTAAACCTCCGGGCGTCGAGGCATAACGCACCGATTTATAGGTGTAGGCTGAGGGCAGCAAGGTGGAAATCTGCCAACGGGCATAGAGAGATGCTCCGTGTGGGGAACCTCCTGCTCGTTTCGGTGCGACCGGTTCGACGTTTGGGCTGTTGGGTGAAAGGTTGTCCCGTACGACATCGAGTGAGCGTGCTGTGCAGTTCCACGGATGGGCGTACGTGACGTGCTCTTTGGGTTTCCCTGCAGGTGTATATCGAGTCGATTCGCCGTCCCTCGCGGTGACGAGTACCGCTTGTTCACTGCGTCGCAACGTAGCTTAATGAATGGAATGTTATGATTCAATATTGCTGTTATGATATAACTGTACTGCTACATGTGTGCCACCAAATATTGCTCACTAAATTTCAGCTTCATGAACCGTTAACTTGTTTCTAAAAGATGAACTAAGGATGAACTTGTAGGCGTGTCCATTTGCTGCAACATTGCTATCCTATGTCATGGTACACCCCATGTAGATTTTCATGCTTAGGTGAGTCGGTTAAGCCTTGCTGAGCCTTCGTGCTCACGGTTGCTGCTTAAGTGTTTTTCAGGTGAGGAGCCACCCACGGACTCGGAGTACGAGTCCACCGGCGAGGGTTACCCTCCGTCGGGGACCACGGCTGAGTGGGAGCCGTACACGCTGCGCTGAGCTGAGACGTGCAGCTAGTGTGGGTTGCCCTAGGGCTGGGCAACCGACTTTTGCTAGATAGGCGGGCGTGAGTTGTACAAAAGAAACTTCCGCTGTGTAATAAAGACCCTAGTTTGTAACTGAGAAGTGTACTACTTTGTACATTCAGTTGTTTTCCCATGTAATATAATGTGTTCTTATGACGTGTGCTGTCGGGTGTCGCATCGCGCGGCACCACCCTCTGCGATCCTGGATGAGCGGATTCCGGTCCGCCACAGCCTGGTATCAGAGCTTCTTTGGGGATAGCACAGTACTTAAGGACTGCATTATGGGAAAAACTTAGGTATACGGTGAGGATTCGGTAGTTGCCCAAGTAAGGACTATACTAGCATAGTTACTTAAAGTGGCAAAGACTAACCTATGTGTTATAATTCTGAATTTCAATTATGTAACGACGCACCTACGCTCTGGTAAGTATGGTAAGGAACGCCACCGAAAGCGGTTCAATTTCGGTTAGCTCTCCCTGACGAGGAACGTGGTTCAGGGATTTGTCTCACAGCTTGGTGTGAGACGTCAATATGAACCTCTTGAACTCTTCATGTTCCTGAGTTCATATGAAACGCTGATCCCTAGCGTGCATTAGGCAAGTAAGTGGAGACCCCATCGCGTGGTCAGTAACGCGAGAGTGCGTTCGTCTGGAAATAGCCCAGGAGGACATACGCAGCGCTTGCCATCGGCGTGCCCTGCAGGGCAGTACGTGGTATCTGTTGGGTTGATAACATTCCCAACCGTGACGACCCGTTCATGACCTACTCGGGTTCCCCGTCGTGTGGTGTTGAAACACGATCACATACCTTGAGACGTGACCTAACTCAAGGACGGCCGTATGACAATGATACGGGCGTTTGTATTTACTTTCAAATATGGAACTGCCAGAAATGAATAACCATTGAGTGCACCATTATTGTTTGGTCTTCTGCAGGTACTAACCACGTATGTATCCGTGTAGAAAACGTGTGCGGGAGACCGTTTAGTGCCACACTTGAGACGTATATGCCGGTATGATCCGGTTAGGATTTTCGTTTGTGAGGAACGTAGTACCGAGATATTGTAGGCATATGCATGAAAATAATGATAACAAGGAATTAAAATCTATAGGTTCCACATTTTGGACCCTGGTTGGGTATAAAAATGGGATAGTGATGAGTGTAGTTCCAAAAAGACTGAAAAACAGAGTGCTCTGTTTTGGACAGCAAGTTTGCTGATATTCAACAGGGCACAACTCACAGGTCTTTTAGCCCAGAGAGGTGTGCTATATAGTTCTGGAAAGGTATTCAAGTACTCTACAACTTTGTTGTAGACTTCAAGAGCTGAAACTCACCTTAAGATGGCTTAAATCCCAGAGGAATGTAAACTGTCCAGAACCAGGACAGAGTAAAACATTCTCTGGACTGTTCTGTTTTTCAAACACAAATCCCAGTAGAAAAATTTAAAAAAATTTCATAAGATACATCCTTAGAAAGGGGAGAAGATGTGTGACATCCTTGCAATTCAAAGTTTCTGAAGTTTCAGCACAGAGTTCAGTGGAAACTCGAATTGAAAACAACAATTTCCAAGGGAGGTGCTGTTAAAATTCTTCCAGAAATTCTGCTGACTTTGAATTGGCATCACTTTTTAACCAAAGCGGATCTGGGGGCAAATGAGTACTCTTTAGAAAAATACTGAAGTTAACTTTAACTTTGGTATTCAGCTTGAGTCATGAAAATGCCCAGAACCAGATCAAAACTTGGAATAGGTAGAAACTGGTCATTCTGACAGAAGAACGACAGTTGAACTCATTGGAGAGGGTGTTGTACCCTAAGGGTGGTATACGTGATGACAACGCGATAGTAATGTCTCGTAGAGACCAAACCTAGTTATGGTGAGCTTCCAAAGTGGTGGTTCATCAAGTTGGATTAAACTAACTTGTGTTTGGTCTGGTAATGGTGTAGCTTGTGCAAAGTTATCACATTATCTACTTACGAGATATATCGCATGTTTTTGTTGTCATAATGTTTTACGCCCATTTTTATTGGACTGCATGCAACAATGCTGCGGGACTGATGATTATTATCGTGTGGTTGCAGATGGTTCGTACTAGGACCACGCACGAGGTTGGTGGCTCTAGCCAACAGGGAGGTGATGACTCCCAGCCACCGGCCTACGACAGCACCCCGCAGCAGCAGCCACCACCGCCGCCTCCGCTTACTCTAGCGGATGTGATAGCGGCACTGGTGGGAGGTCGTGAGGAGCAGACCGACCTGCTCTGCACGATCGTGCAGAATAGATCTCAGGCGGGGGGACGTCAAGACAGAGGGCCTCGTGAGCCCCGGGAAGTGTCGTACTCGGATTTCATGAGTACGCACCCTCCAGTGTTCACCGAAGCCGAAGAACCACTGGAGGCGGACAACTGGCTGCGGACTATAGAGTCCAAGTTCGGGCTGCTCCAATGTACGGAGCGGCAGAAGACCCTGTTCGCAGCACAGCGGCTCCACGGTGCCGCTGGTGCATGGTGGGCGAACTATGCCGCCTCACGTCCGGCTGGCCATGCCGTGGAATGGCAAGAGTTCCGGGAGGCGTTTCGCGCCTATCACATTCCTCCCGGAATCATGAAGAGGAAGTTCCAAGAATTCTTGGAGCTGAAGCAGGGCGGGAGGAGTGCCCACGACTACTCCCGTGCCTTCAACCATCTGGCGCAGTATGCGTCAGACTATATCTCCACGGAGGAGAAGAAGAGGGAGCATTTCTATCGGGGGTTACACCCCGAAATGAAGACGCACCTCGTTCAGTGGAATCGCGGCACTTTCAACGACCTAGTCAATGCCGCGATTATGCAAGAGGATGCTCAGCGGGAGTTGGCAGCTGAGCAGAGGAAGCGCAGCGCTCCACCTAGCAGCGGTGGTGGCGCACCCCAGAAGTACCGAATGGTGTATCGGACACCATCCGGCCAGCAGTGGCATCCACCGGCGCGACCTCAACGGTTCGGGGGACGTCCGTTCCAGTCGCCCTCGTTCCGTCCGCCGATGCCGCCACCAAGACAGCAACAGCAGCAGCAGACGGTACCCCGGGCGTTTCCACCGCCACAACGCGCCCCGGGATTCCGTCCACCGATCAGCGGGGGACCACCCCGTTTCACCTGCTTCACGTGTGGCCAGGTGGGCCACTTCGCGAAGGACTGTCCCCAGGGGCAGCAGAGCAGCGGGCAGGCCCAGCTCCAGGGCGGTGCTCGAGGCCGACCTCCGGTGAAGAAGGTTGGTCAGCGGACTGGAGGCGTCCGCAACCTCGACAATGAGGACGCCCCAGAGGGAGACAACATGTTGGCGGGTACGTTCACTCTCAACCATCAAGCCATCATAATATTGTTTGATTCTGGTGTAACCCACAACTTTATAAGTGCATCATATGTGGCTAAGCATCAGCTGGAAGCCTTTCCAACCGAGTGTTCTTATATGATCTGCTCACCGGGCGGAAAGATTTCAGCAACTATGATGGTTCCAAAAGCACCATTATGCTTAGGTGGGAAGATATATCCCACCTCTATGATTATCTTAGGGGGGCAGAAGATCGATGCAATCTTGGGAATGTCATGGCTAAGTTACCATGGCGCTGTCCTGGAAACTCTAACACGGACGGTTCACCTCAACTCCCCGTTACACCGTCCGCAGTCCCTCCTATTAGATAACCCCGTCCGGTAGGTTTCAGCAGTCAACAATACTGAAGCCCTCAAGTTGGAAGACATTCCCGTTGCCCGGGAGTACCCCGACGTGTTCCCGGATGATCTTCCGGGCATGCCACCTGAGCGGGATGTCGAGTTCAAGATCGAGCTCGCACCCGGGACTACGCCCATATCAAAGAGACCATACAAAATGGCTCCAAATGAGCTGGCTGAACTGAAAGAACAGCTCAATGATCTGTTGAGCGAGGGTTTCATTAGGCCGAGTTCCTCGCCTTGGGGATGCTCGGCGCTGTTTGTAAAGAAGAAGGATGAAACCCTACGGCTGTGTGTGGATTACCGGCCGCTCAACGCCGTCACCATCAAGAATAAGTACCCACTGCCCCGTATTGACATATTGTTTGATCAACTTGTGGGGGCAAGTGTGTTCTCCAAGATGGACCTTCGCTCTGGATATCATCAGATAAAGATCCGGGCGGAGGATATCCCGAAGACGGCCTTCTCGACGAGATACGGATTATATGAATATCTCGTCATGTCCTTTGGTCTCACAAATGCTCCAGCCCATTTCATGTATCTCATGAACTCAGTGTTCATGCCAGAGCTGGACAAGTTCGTGGTAGTGTTCATCGACGATATTTTGGTTTACTCCAAGACAGAAGCCGAACATGCCGAACACTTGCGGATCGTTCTTCAACGATTGCGAGACCACAAGCTCTACACTAAGTTCATTAAATGCGAGTTTTGGATCAGCCAAGTGCCTTTCTTGGGACATATCATCTCAGCAGAAGGCATTGCGGTTGACCCAAGCAAAATAGAGCAAGTGCTGAAATGGAAAGCTCCCACTTCAGTCCATGAAGTCAGAAGCTTCCTCGGGTTAGCGGGATACTACCGGAGATTCATTCCAAGCTTCTCCAAGCTTGCTATGCCGATGACAGAGTTGCTGAAGAAAGGGACGAAATATGTTTGGAACACGGCGTGTGAAGGAGCGTTCCAAACATTGGTGAAGCATCTCACAACAGCCCCGGTGTTAGCTCAGCCGGATACAACAAAGCCCTTCGACGTGTATTGTGACGCGTCCGGTATTGGGCTTGGCTGCGTGTTGATGCAGGAAGGACGTGTGGTCGCATATGGCTCACGCCAACTTCGGAACCATGAGCAGCACTATCCGACTCATGATCTTGAGCTTGCTGCAGTGGTGTTGGCGCTAAAAATGTGGAGGCACTATCTCCTGGGGAATCTGGTGCATCTCTACACCGACCACAAGAGCTTGAAATACATTTTCACCCAGAAGGAGCTGAATATGAGGCAAAGTAGGTGGTTAGAATTGATCAAAGATTATGAAATTGAGATTCATTACCACCCCGGCAAGGCGAATGTGGTTGCTGACGCGCTGAGTCGGAAATCACATGTCCATCACCTCACCATTACACCGGTGGAGGAGGAAGAGCCAAGTTTATACTTGGTTCCTTATGGATCGCTGTACAACCTTGCCCTCATCCCTACTATTAGGGAGGACATCATTGCAACTCAGAAAGATGATAAAGGCATGGCACATCTCCGGAGACAGATAGACAACGGGGAAATCAAATGTTTCCGGAAGAATGATGAGGGGACACTGTGGTTCAATGACCGCATAGTCGTACCCCGGGATATGGAGTTGAGAAAGAAGATCCTCGATGAAGCTCACTTGTCTAAATACTCCATCCATCCGGGCAGCAACAAGATGTACCAAGATTTGAAGAAGAAATTTTGGTGGACACGGATGAAGCGGGAGGTAGCTAAGTACGTATCCGAGTGCGATACGTGCCGACGAGTGAAAGCTGATCACATGAAGAAATCAGGGCTGCTGCAACCCCTGAAGATCCCGGCATGGAAATGGGAAGATGTGAGCATGGATTTCATTGTGGGATTACCCCTAACATCCAACAAGCATGATTCCATATGGGTAATCGTTGATCGGTTAACCAAGACGGCTCACTTCATCCCAGTGAATACATGTTACAATGCCGGCAAATATGCGGAGCTGTACATAGCAAAGATTCTATGCCTATACGGGGTACCCAAGACCATTGTCTCAGATCGAGGTGCATTATTTGTATCTCGCTTTTGGGAGCAGCTACACGCTGCATTGGGTACTAAGTTGATCAGGAGCTCTGCCTATCACCCTCAGACAGATGGCCAGACAGAGAGGGTGAATCAAGTCCTGGAAGACATGTTGAGAGCATGTGCCATCCACCATGGTAGGAACTGGGATGATCACCTACCATTAGCGGAATTCTCGTACAACAACGGCTATCAGGCGAGTATCAAAATGGCACCTTACGAAGCTCTCTACGGTCGTAAATGCCGCACCCCATTAAATTGGTGCGAGTCCGGTGAAAGGGTCACATTCGGGGTTGATGTGGTGAACGACGCCGAGGAGCGCGTTCGGACAATTCAAGCCAATTTGAAGGCCGCTCAATCCCGGCAAAAGAGCTACGCTGATAAGAGGCGTAGACCGTTGCACTTTGACGTTAGGGAACACGTGTACCTCCGCGTGTCTCTGATGAAGGGCGTGCACCGGTTCGGTGTGAAGGGGAAGCTCGCTCCCCGTTTCATTGGACCCTATGCTATCACCGAGAAGTGTGGACCAGCAGCGTATCGATTGGAGCTACCGGCATCCCTTGCTGGTGTCCATGATATCTTCCACGTTTCGCAACTGCGAAAATGTTTGAAGCATACAGCTGCTGTTCCTATTGAAGACATTGGCGAGTTGAAACCGGATTTAACATATGATGAGTATCCGGTGGAAATTCTTGATGAGAAAGCCCGAACCACGCGTAGCAGAACGTTGTGGTTCTACAAGATCCTCTGGAGTAACCACACCGCTGATGAAGCGACGTGGGAGAGCGAGGAGTTCCTTCACTCAAATTACCCGGAGTTCATGGCTTCTCAACACGGGTAAGTCCCTACTACATCGCTATCTCTTCTTTTGTAATCTCGGGACAGGATTCTTTTAAGGGGGGAGGGATGTAAAAGCCCAAAAAAAAGGGACTTGCAAAAACTTTTCTTCACCTCACAACACCACAGTTTTCGTTGTGGATATCTTAGGAAATATTGTGAAGAGCAAGTAACCTTCGTCAAAAGAGTGATTAGAGGGGAAAGTCTTCCTTTTCACAAAGTGGGATTTGGACATAGGAACATGAGAGGTTGAGCTCGCCCCTAGAACATAAAAAGTCTTGGGAATGTTCAGTCCAAGTTTCATAGAAATCCAACACTTTTTGAGGCACTTTTTGGGTTGTTTGAAAAAGAGGCCAATTTGAATGTAAATTCAAATTGCAGCAACTTTCATCACCCAAATTCAAAAGTTAGCTTCATATTCTTATTCAGCACATTTTTTTGGGCTCACACACCAATTTTCATTCCATTTGGAGTTGATCTTGACATGTGCTAAGTGGGACGACTTCAAACTTTATTGGAATTCAAAACTAAACTTGTGCTGAAATTCACCCAAGCCGAACCCAATTTGAATTCTATTCAATTCAAATGGCTCAGGGGTGAATAATTTGAATCACCAGGGGTATTATGGGGCTCACTGTTTACAACAGTGATTAGGAGTAAATTCCAGAGGTTAAAACCCCGGGTGGGACCCACGTGTCATAGAGGGGAGAAGGAGAAACTTGCACCCAAAGTCAGAGTTTCGGTGGGAAATTCCGCCGAGCAGCTGTCGGCTATGCCACCGAGCAGCTACCGGCGCCACCAGCTGCTTCCCTCTCCGCGCGCTGGCGCCCAGGGCGGCTGGCTCGCGCCCCCATGCGACCGGCACCGCCTCAGCCGAGCAGGAGTCGGCCGGCTTTATCTTCTCGCGGGCAAACCCGAGCAGCGGTATTGTTTCTCGCCACAGCTCTCTGCTCAATCGGGAAAACCAGCAAAACCATCTCCTCCTTCGTCCCTGAGCTGCTAGACAGCCACCTGAGCTCGCACTCCACCTCTCCAACGCCGGAAACCTCGAGCTCTGACCTCCTTTGCCCGAGAGCGATCGCCACAGCGGTGACTCAACCTCAGCCGAGAGTCAGGCGCCCGTGGGCAGCGTTCCACAGGCGTTTTCACGGTCCAGCGAGAGAGGCAACAGGAGCGCGCGATCACCGTGCTGCTCTCCTCCAAGTTTGGAAGCCAACCATGAAGAATCCGCAGAGAATTTCCAGTTTTTGCTCCGGCGACCGTAAACCGAACTTCTGGTACGGTTTCTTTAAATTCTCGCTCTATGATCTTTCGGAGGTCATCGAATCTTGCACATAGACGCTGGACTAGCCGGCGATCAAGTTCTTTTCTGCATCCGTAGCGTGAAACTGTCTAGGAGTGATGAATTTCGAGCTCGATCGAGGGTGGTCATGGCGGGCACGGTCGGTCACACGGTGCCGACCGACTTGCCGCCATCCCTGAACCCTTTTGACACCTTGTCGAGCTTCCTAGAGGTACACTGATGCTGTAGGGCCGTTTGTTCGAGGTGTTGGCGGGTTTAGAAACCACGGTCGACGGTGTCGAACCTCAACCGAGGCTGCGGCACGTCGCCGAGCTACCTCCGGTCACCCCCAGACCGACCTGTCACCACCGACGTGTTCCTCGACGTCGACAACCCCCTGGCGGCGATTTTCAGACCATGGGAGGTCCGGCAGCGGCGAGCCCTGAGTCTGCTCCGGCGAGGTCGGCGGCGCGGGCGCGAGAGAACGGCGGGTGGAAGACGAAGCCGGCTGGCCCACGTGTCAGCGGCTGAAGAATTTAAATCGGGATCGGGTGTGGCCAGGGACCGGCTGTGCTGGCGCGCAAATACCCTGTGAGCTCCGGTGTGCTGGACACCTCCGCGCTCGACACGTGTGGTATCCCCGGTGTGCCGGACACCTCCCCGCTCGACACGTGTGGTATCTCCGGTGTGCCGGACACCTCCGCGCTCGACACGTGTCCCCGCGGGCCCCGAGAGTTTAAACTTTTTCCCCGATTTTCAGAATTCTTCCAAACTTCAAATCCTCAGAACTTTGGCTAGAAAGCTCCAAATCGAGTGAATCAAATTTTGCTGGATTTAGCTCTCTGAGCACTTTCCAGCAATACCAAATTCAGCTCATAAAAGTAAATAGTTTTCCAGAATTAAATCCCTAAAGTTTAAACTATTGGGAATTTTATCTGGAGAACTACTTTATGAAAAATTCTGAAATTTGGCTGAAAGGTTCATTGGAAAATCCCTGAATACCAGTAAAATTTTCAGACTCATCCAAGTTCGATCATTTAATTACCCTAATCGGGTGATTAAGAGAACTGCCCTGAGAAAATAGAAAAATGTACAGAAACATTTTTCAGATTTTCTCAAATCTTAATTAGGGCATAACTTTCTGTAGAATTCTTCAAACGACATGAAACCAACTCCATTAGAACCATCTTAAAGTCTAGATTCCAGAAAGTCATGGTTGGAGCCCTGAAAACCCCTGGAATTATTCAGAGGCTCAAAATATTGACCAAATGGGCTTTTATTTGTACAAGGTTCAAATGAACTTTGTTTCAAATGAAACTTGGTCAATACTCTGGTTAGGACCCTACCAAGCCGCAATAAAAATTTCAGAACCACAGGGGAGGGCTAACTAGAGTTATTAGTAAATAAGTATTCAAGTTTACACTTTGCATTTAAATTTACATATAGTATTGTATTCAACGTGTAGCCATTGAAGAAGAGACTCCGGAAGTGCTGGACTTCATCCTTCCGGAAGAGGAACTAACCCCTGACCAGCAGCAACAAGGCAAGCCCCGGTTTGCATTAACCCTTTTATGAGTTTTCTTTTGTTTACATGAGTCATATGAATTATGTATGTGCATTAGGTATAGGATGAATGGAACCCCACTTGCATAACCAAAGGTTCCTAAAAGAGTGAGGGTAGTGTCTAAGACCTCGAGTAGATAGGCTATGCTTAATGAGTCATAGGACTTCGGTACAAGTCGAGTAGTTGGAATCTACTCGCGAGATAGGCTTGGGACACACGGGTTCGGTTGAGTGATGTGAGATCACTTTAGTAATGAAAATGAGACTAGGCAGGGGCTAGGGCGCAGCAAGAGAGAGTCTTGTATGCGCGGCCCTGCCCGTGTCGATTGAGGACCGATCCGTGTGCGGCCCTGCTGAACAAGTATTGAACGTACCGAAGGCATATCGGATATATGGGCCCTGATAAACTGATGTAGCCTAAACCTCCGGGCGTCGAGGCATAACGCACCGATTTATAGGTGTAGGCTGAGGGCAGCAAGGTGGAAATCTGCCAACGGGCATAGAGAGATGCTCCGTGTGGGGAACCTCCTGCTCGTTTCGGTGCGACCGGTTCGACGTTTGGGCTGTTGGGTGAAAGGTTGTCCCGTAAGACATCGAGTGAGCGTGCTGTGCAGCTCCACGGATGGGCGTACATGACGTGCTCTTTGGGTTTCCCTGCAGGTGTATATCGAGTCGATTCGCCGTCCCTCTCGGTGACGAGTACCGCTTGTTCACTGCGTCGCAACGTAGCTTAATGAATGGAATGTTATGATTCAATATTGCTGTTATGATATAACTGTATTGCTACATGTGTGCCACCAAATATTGCTCACTAAATTTCAGCTTCATGAACCGTTAACTTGTTGCTAAAAGATGAACTAAGGATGAACTTGTAGGCGTGTCCATTTGCTGCAACATTGCTATCCTATGTCATGGTACACCCCATGTAGAGTTTCATGCTTAGGTGAGTCGGTTAAGCCTTGCTGAGCTTTCGTGCTCACGGTTGCTGCTTATGTGTTTTTCAGGTGAGGAGCCACCCACGGACTCGGAGTACGAGTCCACCGGCGAGGGTTACCCTCCGTCGGGGACCACGGCTGAGTGGGAGCCGTACACGCCGCGCTGAGCTGAGACGTGCAGCTAGTGTGGGTTGCCCTAGGGCTGGGCAACCGACTTTTGCTAGATAGGCAGGCGTGAGTTGTACAAAAGAAACTTCCGCTGTGTAATAAAGACCCTAGTTTGTAACTGAGAAGTGTACTACTTTGTACATTCAGTTGTTTTCCCATGTAATATAATGTGTTCTTATGACGTGTGCTGTCGGGTGTCGCATCGCGCGGCACCACCCTCTGCGATCCTGGATGAGCGGATTCCGGTCCGGCACACGAACAAGACACAAAAACTCTTCTAAATTATGAATTTTATTGATAAAACATAAGAGGAACAGCCCAAGGTCTTCTTCCACGAGCTCTAGCCTCCCTTGCTTATATAACTAGCCCGGAGGCCAACCCAATTCAAAGTAGGACTCTAATCCTACTCAGTTTCTAAATCAAAACACTCCATAACTGCTCAAGACTCTTCTATAGAATCAATCTTAAGACTTCCAAACACCTTAAGAACGTATCCTATATTCTGAAAACAACACAACTTCGTGTCCCACAAGAAATCCTATCATAACAAACTCAAATCTTTCCATATTTGAGCCATAACCGACTCAGCCGCAGCCTGAGTCCATAATCCAGCCGGTTGGACCTTTCCTGCCAATTCTTTACGTCCACATCTCTTCATCACACCTTGGAACCATGTTGTAACGCCCATGCACTCCTTACACACGTGCAAACACCTTCCAACGATGTCCATGATACCTTCATATGCATTGTTCTTGATCCAAACATGCTGCGCGACCTCCTGATCAACTCGACCACAATTCCTCCTGAACTTGGTTGTTGAACCTCATCTTCTCCCTATAGTTCAATGAATCCCGTCACCAGCCATATCTTGAACTCAAGCAACACCTGCACATGAATAAACAACCAATACTTTCGAGCACAAGTCCGCGACTTGACTCATGTTAGTTCTGAAAACCACAACACCTTACTTGAACACCTCACATAAGCATGTTGTAAACCATAGCAAAATGTTAACCACCATAAACAGCCATAACACTTCAAAAACATAGTAAAAGAATACTATGAAAACTTTCCATAGATGTAAGGAAAGTTCGACACATTTGCATGGTAAAAACAGAACCATTGCGATTTATCTCCGGACCTTGCCAAAGCTAACCGGACCTTAAGCCGGATCTTACCAAAGCTAGTAGAACCTAACACCGGAACTTACAAAAACTAGTCAGACCTACCGCCGGAGCTAACCAAACACATGTCGGACCTAGCCATAGCAAGTCGGACCTTACGTCGGATCTTGTCGGAGCTAGGACCTAGAGTCGGACCTTGACAAAAAGAGTGTTTTGGCAGAATTCAAAACTTTTATCGTCATTTCCAATGTATTCAGCACACATAGGTCTCACAATCTCCACCTTGATGAATGCATTGGCAACACCACTTAAAATCCAAACATTGGCTTATTCACATGAAAAGTTTTGAAAAAAATCAAATGAGACAGAAATTTATAAACAAAAATTTCTCCCCCTATACATATTTCCCCCCTTTGTAAATCAGAAATAAAATGAGAAGAAAAATAAAAATTCTCCCCCTGAGAAGAGTCGTGCCAAAACACTTGTGAATCGTGCAATGTGTGATCAATTCTCCCCCCTTTGACAATGTATTCAGCAAGGTTCAAAAAAAAGAAATTTTAATTGTTACGAGCATATTTATAACATATACATATAAAACAAAGCTCATCCAAGCCATACTATCAAGTAACTTACACAATCACATCAATGATACATAAAGTAGTGTAAACCATGCTAGAGATCAAGTGTAATTTTCAATTTAAGAAAGTCATGATCTCACAAACTTAACTATGTCAAGACCTGAAAGCATGACACTTGTTGCTGCATTTTAATTTTTTTTTCAAAGCACAAATTCAAATCATATGACATTTACAAGATATTATATGCCGCATCAGCCTTATTTTAACCCACCAAACCAAGCCTATGTCATTTGACAATCAGAAGCTTAAGGACATGGTTTTAGTCATACACAACTTCTTCCACGTTCATATCTAAGTGCAATGATAAGCCATCTCAAAAGAAGAAGTGTGATGCATGCATATTCTCTTGATCTTTTTGTCAATTTTTCATTTGAACATAAAAGCTCAACCTGTGAATAGTTGATTGATTATTTTTTCCTTATTAAAAGCACTTGTGAGCATGCAACAAGTTTAAAACAGCAAGAAAGATTGATAATTACCAGATTTAGTATAAATAATTATTACAATTACTAGTCATGGCAAAAACTACAAAATGTATAACATGAGTAATGTATTAAAAACTTTCAGCATATAAAAGGAATCACAAAGTCATATATGTATAAAATACTATGCTCATATTATTTTAAATTTAGATTCACACATAGACTTCCCAAGTTTCAAAACTCCCCCTCAATTTAAGCCATGAGGATGCATATCCCCTATTTCACTACGAATGAAACAAAAACGAGTGAAATCCAAAGGTTTTGTAAAAATGTCAGCCAATTGTTGTTCGGTATCTACATGGTAAAGCACAATGTTTCCTTTTTCAACATTATCACGGAGAAAGTGATACCTAATGTCAATGTGCTTTGTTCTCGAATGTTGCACGGGGTTTTTAGCAATGCAAATGGCACTAGTGTTATCACAAAATAGTGGAACACTATCTAGATCAACCCCATAGTCCTTAAGTGCTTCAACAATCCAAAGAATTTGTGAGCAAGCACTAGCAGCAGCTACATATTCAGATTCGGCTGTGGATTGTGCAACTGAATTTTGTTTTATAGAAGACCAAGCAACAAGTGAATTACCAAGAAAATGACAAGAACCCGAAGTAATTTTCCTATCAATTCTACAACCCCCAAAAACAGCATCCAAAAAAGCTTTCAAAGTAACGGTTAAGGAAGAAGGAAGAAAAATCCCAAATTCTTGGGTTCCTGTAAGTACCTGAGAATTCTTTTGATGGCTTGATGATGTGAAGCACGTGGGGAAGCTTCAAATCGTGCACAAAGACATACGCTGCCGGTCTTGATGCCGTGAGGTACAAAAGTGATCCAATCATACTTCTATATTCTTTTTGATCCACTGGTTCACAATCTTCATCAAGTTCAAGTGTCGTTGTTGTACCCATTGGTGTCCGAAGAGACTTTCTTTTGTCCATGTTAAAGCGCTTAAGAAGGTCTCTTGTATACTTTGTTTGATGCACAAAAGTACCCTCCTTGGTTTGCTTGATTTGCAGCCCCAAAAAGTATGTGAGTTCTCCCATCATACTCATCTCAAATTCTGAACTCATCATAGCTGTACCGAGTGATTCGTTCGTGCAAGCTTCCAATCATTTGTTGTGGAGGATGACTTTTGAGGATCCGGAGGGGAGTAGACAATTCACAAGCTCCTTCTTCTTCATGTTCATCACAAATTTAAGAACTTGTGACTTGAGGACAATCTGGACCAGCAATGGTGGTCGTCGGTGCTGGTTGTGAATCAAAATCAGGAGCTGGAACAATGTCATTAGTTCCTGAATTTTCAGGCAGCAGCATCACTTCTTCAGCTTCTTTGATGAAAATACTCTCCCCCTGCGGATATGAGTCTGGTCCTGCAATATTAGAGCTAGTACCTGCGCTAGCTTCATCAAAAGAAACCTCACAAGTCTCCACAATGTTGTTAGTGTCATGTAAAGCACACGGTAGCCTCTAGTATGAGATGGGTAACCAAGAATCATGCCATCAACAGATCTAGGTTCTAATTTATCAACATTACCATGTTTCTTAACAAAGCATTTGCAACCAAAGACCCAAAAGTGTGTGACACTAGGCATATGTCCAAACCGAAGTTCATATGGTGTTTTACCTTGCTTAGCACGCAAGAAAACACGATTTGAGACATAACAAGCAATTGTAGTTGCATTAGCCCAAAATTTTCTAGGAGTTTGATATTCATCAAGCATAGTCTTAGCCATCTCAACTAAGGTTTTTCTTTCTTTCTACAACACCATTTTGTTGAGGTACATATGGTGAAGAAAATTGATGATCTATTCCATTTTTAGCACAAAAGTGATTAAACGATTGATTTTTAAATTCGGTTCCTTTATCACTTCTAATTGCTTTTAAAGATCCTGGGTGGTCAATTGATAATCTAAGAAATAAGATTCTAATGTGACTAAAAGTTTCATTCTTAGATGCTGTGACACACTCAATTTCGTGGAAAAACCACGGAACCCAGAACATGCATATGTGTGCTCAGGATGTTCATCACACATATACACATCATCCACAAACTGAATTTCAGAATATATAACCACGAATAACAGAGTTTATTACAATGTTTCATGAGTCTTGGACCCATGCACTACAGGAATCGCAACAATAGACGACAGCCAGATTTATTGACGACGGGGCTGTCGTCAATAAACTTATTGACGACGGCCAGAAAACACTGTGGTAAATTAAGCCGTTATTGACGACGGTTAACCTAGGCCTTCATTTATAAGTTCTCGGGACTTATAGACGACGGTACACCGTCGACAATTAAAGCCCAAGGTTTATAGATGACGGTGTTAGTGCACCGTCGTCTATAAGACCCGATATACTCAGTGCCGCGACTCTCTCTCCCATTCTCGAACCCGCTCTATCTCACGACTCCACCGCCGCCGGAAGACGACCGCCGACCGCCGCCGGAGCCGATGCCGACGGAGCCAATCGCCGACCTCACGGTCGTCACCGACCAATGAGTACGCCACCTCCCTCCCCCCTCCCCTCCTCCACCGCAGCGCTGGCCACCGATGCCCCGCCGGCCGTCGCCACCCGTACGCCCCTGCCGGCCGCCGCCGCCCCGCCCCTCCCCCTCCGGCCCTCCCCCTGCCCCCCTGCAGCCGAGCCGCGGCTGGCGGCCGCCTCTGTCCCCTCCCCCTCCCCCTAGTTCCGGTGACCTTTTTTCTGTTTGTTATGCTTGCACGTTCATTTAGCACAAACTTGTTATTGCATGTTCTCTTCATATTAATTTGCTTGTAACATCTCCACAGCCTACTTTTGATGAAAATTTTGTTGCAGTATAAAAATGAATAATGAGTATACATAGATATTAATGAAGGATATTAAGAGAGTTTGCAGTACAAATTATGTGCAATTGCAAACTTTTTTATAATATCCCTCATGGAAAAGCAATTACAACAGTTGAATTTTCTTCTGTGAGAGCTGAACACCGTGGCAGACATGGAGCTGTGCCCCTGCTTCTCACGATGGCGGTTCCATCCTCGATGTTTGCTGCTCGATAAAGAGCAGTGGCTGCACAAATCAATTGCCATTCCTACTCTGCCTTGCACGAGTAAATCCATAGCACACGTTTCTCCCTCGCGCGTTCACCCAAGAAACAAGACACTGTGCCGCTGATCTCTGCTCTCGTCGCTGATCATCTTCTGGAGACTTTGGTGCCCAGCTGAGCCACACAACCGCTGCGCCGATGAATCCTTGATGTCCTCGACCCATCACCAGCCCATGCCCTGCCTCCATCTGATGCTACCGAGTCAATTCTACCTCTACAAGACAAAGCCACGCCAGCCTCCCTGTTCAACATCGTCTCGCCGGCTAAAAGCGTCTCCAGCACGACCAACATGACCCTAAGGTGTGCCACGACGTGTAGATACTCATTCCAGATCCCTCTTGCTCGTTCCCACCGCCGGCTAGCAGGAATTCGTGATTTGGTACCGGTGTACGTGAAGAATCGAGCGTGCTTGAATCTGGAAATCCATCCAAACGGCTTGATCATCTCTCAAGCAGTTGAAACCACAGAAATCTCGAACCCTAGCGACTCCCCATGCCGAATCCCTAAGCAAACCAGCCAACATATGAGTGAGGCAACGAGAAATCGCTGCCGCCAGCAAAAACAGTTCGGTTCATCCTCGAGCAACCACTTGCCACCATTTGCCGCTCTGTTAAAGGTTTGGTTTCACATGCTACACGTACTAGGGATGCATTCCGGCAACGTAGCTCATTGATTTAGGCTCGGGAAGGCAGTGTTCACCGCCGGCGCCGTGCTACCGACCGCCTCCACCTAGGGTGACCGGTTTCCGGCCGTTTTCATGCGGTGAGACCTTGCCCGGCAGCTGCGCTACGTTGCAAAGATCGTGTAGAGCGCAACCTGAGAAAAAATGGTTGAGAAACGGGGGAGAACGGGGTGCGCCAACCCTCTGTTCTGAAGTGCGCAGGGCTCTGTCGGGAAGTTGAAGAAGACTGAACCGTGGGTCCTACTGTCAGCCGCGGGAGAGATTTTTCTGTGGAAAAATTAATTCCAGAAAATGGCCAACCTTTGCAAGCCCATAATTTGTTGTAGGAAACTCCAAAATGGGTGAAACAAATTTTTTATGGAATCCTTAGAAGGAGGACTTTGCAGAGAAACAAATTTCTTGATGAAAATGTCTAGTATTTTCAGTGGAATTCTTTTTAGTAAATCCTTTAGGAATTAATTCAAGGAAGGATTCTTTATGAAACATTCCCAATTTCGGGCAGCAAATCCTTTTCCTAGTTCCTGATCTCCAGTAAAAATCTTAGGATTTTTGGAGCTGATTAAGGTGTCTTAATCAGGAGGTTATCTCAGGGTTAAATAAATTAGCTAAAAAATCACAGAGTTTATTTCCAGAAAAATAGTTCCAACTTCAAATGACCATAACTTTGTGTAGAGAAGTCCAAAAAATCTGAAACAAATTTTTTTGGATTCTTCTCAGTCCATACTTTGGATAAATGCAAAGAAGCTGTTCTGATGTTGCCTTGAAATTTCTCTAAAATTCCTCAAAACCTAAATATTTGGGAATTAATTCCAGGAGATCCCTGTAATGGAATTTTCTCAAATTTGGCTAGAAGATCCTTCATAACACTAGTGATCCCCTGTAAATTTTGAGCTTCATTTGATTACATTTGCTGGGCCAAACTCTGATCCAAAGTTCAACCTTCACTGGAAATTACAAAGTCAAACAGAAACTTTTTCAGCAATTTGCCCCAACTTCAAAAATCCATTTCTCCCTGTATACAACTCGAAAATTTATGAAACAAATTTTGCTAGGACCAGGAAGACCTCCTATATATAGATCTTACAATTTTAGCTATGTCAAAACTTCAGACATGGGATCAAAATTCAGAGAAGCCATGTACTTGTGGGAATTTTGGAGACCACAAGCTTCCATGAGACTTCCACAAATTTTGCTCAGATCATCATCATAGAATCTAGTCTCCACTGGAAAAATTCCAAAGCCAATTAAGAAACCTTAATAGCAGTAACTATTAGTAGAAGCTTGCTTCTTATAAATCATTATCACTTATACATATATTTTGTTGCATCTCATATAGTGACCGAAGTCGAGGACACTCCGGAAGCATTGGAGATTCTGCCTCCACGGTCAACAAGTTCCTTATAGACGACGGTCACCTAGCACCGTTGTTAATAACGGCACATATAACCCGTGCCCGAGTCGGGAGGCGGCTCGCCGCCTCCCGACTCGCGCCTCTGTGCATCGCCGCCGGCCGTCCCCGCCGCCGCCGCCCGTCCCCGGCCCGAGCCTTGTACAAACATATCGAAGAAAAAACATTAGTTTGCATGATGTGCATTATGTCCGATACGAAGAGAATGAAGATGATGGGCCGGCATTTGAGAAGGGGGAAGAATCATGGTTGGCGCGTGGGAGGTCACACCTGTTGACGCATTATGAAGGAGGTGATGAACGAGTATCATCACAAGCCCCGCCCTGCCGCGCCGCCCGACCTTAGTTAATTAATTGTTTAATTAGTATTGTAATTGATTAAATAAATGAGTTTCGGCCCGGTCCGGCCTGACAGGACCCATTTAGAGTCTATCACGGCCCATTTAGTTGTAATGTATTAGTCGAGACAGACACGGAGGACGGCAAGCTCCCGCGCGGGGATGGCGGGCCCCGACGGTGCGGTTTCATCTTTGACCCACTTACGACGGGGCATAATGTACGACGGCTAACCCTAAAGGCGTCGTAAGATAATGGCAGGCTCCAGCGGGGCATAACTTAGGACGGCTGACCCACTTCTTTGTCTCTCTCTCATTCTTTCCTACTCTCTCGTTCTTTCCTCTCTCTCTTTTAAATGGCTCAAAAATGAAAGATTGACGTAAACCTATACAACATGCGTCACCCGTTTTGAATCGGCCCGTCTCACATGTGTTACGCATGTGAGGCGTGTACGTTCGGAATTGTCCCTTTTTGGACAGCCTGGGAGTGACCGAGGGGGCGTGACTTGTGATGAGACGCGGGTTTAGATCTAGATGAGATTTCGACAGCATAACCCTGTTGTTCTCTGCTGCACCATTTTCGGGCGTGCAATGGAGAACAACGGGGTTATGCTGCCGAAATTTCGTTCGGATCCAGACCACGCGTCTCGTCATGAGCACGCTCCACTCGGTCACTCTTGGGTGGGTTTAGGACCTATCCTTTCCAATAGATGTAGGGTCGTGACATAAATAAATTATAAAGTAACTATAATTTCCTTGACATTAAACTGCAGATTCAAACATGGGTGAGGACCGTAGTTGGATGTATACCGGTTGGAAGAACAGTTCTGGTTGTCCGGTTTACAGCGAACAACCACGACAAAAGATCGATGGTCCGGTTTACGAAGTAGATTACATGATTGTGATACTGATGAATTTTGAAATTGAGTACAAGTAACGTTTCCTTCATCTCTTCTTTCGTCTTCTATGTTTTCCTTTAAATTCATTATCGAATTTCCTTTCATCAGGATGTCGTCGAGCAGTAGACGACGGAGGACGTGGGGCTTTCTGGCCCCGAGAGCAGACTCCGTTTTCCAGGGCTGTCAGTCTAGCAATGGTATACTGTCTCAGCTATTGCGCCTCGACAGAGGCCAGGGGTCACGAGAGGTAAAGAATATTAAATTACATAAATTATATAAGTAACTTCTTAAATCTATATTATCAATCTTCAAATTTTTAGGACGACTCTACGTTTGAGGAGACAGAGGCCAGGGGTCCTCTTCAGACACCACAGGTTTCGGAGCCTGTTCCAGATCCTGCTTCGGATCCTCTTCTGGTACCGGCACCGCAGGCTTCAGACCCTGCTTCGGAGCCTTCCACAGAGCCTGATGTGGAGCCGGCTCCACAGCGGCGTTACAGGAGGAGCCACTACGTGGCTCCTCCTCCGGTTCCTGCGTGGCCAGAAGATCGGGTCGTTATTCGTTCGGTTGGCGATAGGTAAGTAAATCTATAACAAATCAATTTAGATATTTTAACACTTATATGTGTACTAATTGAGAATCGTGTATTAGGTCTTAGACCGATGACTCGTTCACGGGTCAAGGACGCCACCGCCAGGTCAACGCTGTCCTGGGCCAACTCATCCGTTGTCACTACCCCAGTCTAGTGAACGGACGGGCTGCTACGTCTTGGGACGATTACGCTACGGCCCAGGACATTACCTACAGCAACCACCAGGAGCATGTGTGGCATGAATTCATGATAAGAAAATCGTCTATTCGTTAAATGTGAACCTATTATATGTTAAATACATTAACTTGTATATTTCTTCTTGTAGAAATATTACCGTTTGGAGGACGAGGCCCAGCTGGATCACGCTCGCCTGGTCTTCAGCAACAACGCTAGGAAGCTCCTGACGCAGTCGATATCAACGGCTCGCATTCAGGCTACGAAAGCGTACTATAAGTTGCATACAGACGAGTGTGAGCCAGGGCAGTTTAGGGATGTGGCGGACAAGTACTTGACGGAGGCACAGTACGCAGAGGTAAAATCTTTATTTTACTTTGCTTCATTATCCAATTTTGATCAATGTTTTCATCCAATAACAAAAGTGTGCAGGTCAGCGTACCGTGGCTTAAGTCTTGTCCGGACGCCTACAGTTCCCTGTGTGCTCGTTGGGCGAGCCAGGGCTTCCAAGGTGTGTCGATGACCCGCCGATAGAGTCGAGGGACAGACGGGAAACACCGTTTTGGCGGGGACGGCTACGTACACCTTGCTAAATGGATGGTAAGTGATACTCGAATTTTATTCTAGTTAATTTCTATCGCTATCATTGTGCTAACACGTATAGATAGGAGCGCGAGATCGGTTAGGAGCCGACCGCTATCCAGGTGTGGAGGAGGGGTCACATGGGAAGTGACCCCTCGCAGCCTAATCAGCTGTCTTCTCAGACGGCGACGGAGACGTTGGTGAGTACTTTATTTGACTTAATTATATCCTCTTTAAAACTTCTGATTACTTTAATTCTGTATTTTCAGGAAAAGTATAGGGAGGAGGTGCGGAGGCTTAGAGGCGACGATTACGATTGGCAGAACTCACCGATCATACCTGAAGCCGCCTATGCAAGCGGTGACGGCAAACCTCACGGCCAGTGAGTTCTGTTGTTTTTCATTTACTTTCGTTAAATTCAAGACACTAAAATTTAACACTCTTACTTTGTTGTGTAGGTTGGCCATCTTCGATGGAGTAGTCGACTCGAGGGAGGCACGGTCTTCCTCGAGGGCCTCTTCATAGCAGGGTGGATCCAGCAGGCGTGGCAGCCGAGATCTGGAGCTCCAGAGTGTCCAGGAGGAGCTCCAGAGGACGCAGGAAGCGCTGAGGCTCACGAACGAGAGGCAGGCAGCCGAGCTCCGGGCTAGGAACGAGTATCAACACTCGTACATGCTACAGCTGCAAGCTGCCGTGCAGGTAAGTTTAGATCGTTGTACTCAATGTTTCTAATATATGAATGACATGTATAATAATTTACTTCATATTTGCAGGCTATGGCTGCAGAACATCCGACTGTCTTTCCTCAAAGGGCGCCTCCACGGATACAGCTATCACAGGGGCCGACGTCAGGAGCACAGGTACAAAATTTCTCATAATAGCTGCAACTAGTTAAACTTGCTCAAATTTAGTTGAATTTGATCAAACTTACTCAAACTTAAAGAAAACTAGTTAAACGTCCTCAAACAGAGTAAAATATGGTACAACTTACTCAACCATAGTCAAATATGAGCAAACTTACTCAAACATAGCCACAACTAGTTGAATTAGCTCAAACACAAACACTACTAGTCCATACTTCTCAAACTTAGTAAAATATGAGCAAACTTACTCAAACATAGCCAAATCTAGCTAACTTGCTCAATTCTAACTTGTAATGAGTTTATTTAGTCATATACACATTTGTGAACTTCTAATTTGTCTAACTATACATGTACATCACAGGGATCAGCGACGCGGGCTCAGTAAACTCCATCCCCTCAACCACCGGCGTTTGGACTAGTGCGCGACGACTTCCTGGACTCCGGTGGCAGCGGTCGGGGTAGCGTAGTGTAGTGTGGCGTGTGTATAGTGTTTTTGTGTCTGCCTGTGATCTAGCCATCGAGCCAGGGCTGGCCTCGAAGCCAGGGCAGGATTTTCTGTTTTTTTTTTTAAAAAAAAATTGCAAAGCTTATTGACAACGGTTTCTGGTACTTGGCCGTCGTCAATAAGCCATTGTTATTGACGACGGCAAAGTACAAGAAACCATCGTCAATAAGCCATTGTTATTAATGACGGTACAGACGTACTGCGTCAATAAGTTGGCTTATTGACGACAGCCAATCCCAGGCCATCGTCAATAAGCTGCTGTAGCTTATTGACGACAGCCAACTTTAGCTGGCCAAACACTGGCCGTCGTCAATAAGCTAGCTAATTGACGAGAGCCGAACCCTGGCCGACGACAGCCAAGTTTAGATGTCATCAATAAGCGTATTAACGATGGTAACCATCGTCAATAAGCTTATTGACGACTAATAATTGACGACAGCCATAAACCGTCGTCTATAACTGTTTACCATCGTCAATAAGTTATTGACGACGGTACTATGCTTATTGACGACAGTTTTTGGCCGTCGTCTATTGTCGGGATTCCTGTAGTGATGCTAACAGCGGAAGTCTTAATCTAACAGAGGAAGTCTTATTTCTATGCAGCGGAAGTCTTCTAACTAGTGCGGAAGCAATCTAAGCAGTAGCGGCGGCTCCATCTCTACTCCATCCCCACAGGCAAGGTTGAGGAAAGATTACACGCCTATTGCTCCACCTGGTCTTCAGAGTAATCTTCTCCTGTTGCTGATGATGAAATAATAATGCAAGTTTGAGTACAATGATGTACTCAACAAGTACGACAAAATATGATATGTAGCTCATAACAAGGTAGGTATAAAAAGGCTCATTGCAGAAAACAAAGTTATTTATCAAAACCATGATAAAACAGCATCTTAACTTTAAGTGAACATAATCCCAATATGTGTTAAATTACCAATCATACCTCCATTATGTTCATTACCTTCCATGTGCAACCAGACATTAATCAACTTCATTCTTGCTCACGAATACCTTCTCGTATTCGCTACCATCTCACAAATACCATTTCGTATTTGCTACCATTTTATCTCATAAACAATTCCGTCTCACACCGAGACCAATCTCGTTGCCATGACTCAACGGTCATGCAACCAATCTTATCACCCGGACTCAATAGTCCCGAAAACCATTCCAAAATAAAATCATAACCAAAACCATCCCAAAATAACCATCCAGCTAATCATGGAAGTTGGCCAGGCGCTCGTGACCATAAGCTCGGCTATCATGATAGTTTAGACTCTGCAGAGTTTGTACCACTTTACCCACAAGTTTGTGATTTCATCACCCGTCGGCGACTGCAGAACCTCCATTATACCAGTACACAACCGTCGGTGTATGGCCAATAGATCACAAAATAGCCTTTACAAAGGGGCTACTAGATGTATGGACTCACTAAGGTTTCACCGGCAGGCTAGAATCTCCAATTCTCCCACCCACGGCCCCCCTCTTGTGCCATGCAGTTCCCAGGGCAGTACTCACTCGACTCCCATTCCCCGCGCCTTCCCCGGTCCATAACAATCTAGCAACTTACCTAATTACTCAGCTAAGCCGCACCCATACTTGGCCTTGTGGTGGCACTGTTATCCTGGCATGTGCTCGCATGAACCGGTCCTTAGATCTACGGCAAGTAAACCACCATCTCATGCTACCACATTCACAAACCCGGCTTGCCTAGATCTCCCTCCAATCCATGTCCATTATCAACATCAGATTCTCATTATCATTACGAGTGCAGTTGGCTAGACACATCTATATCGCTTCCCAATCCCATGGACTCAGCGAAGCATAAAAGCAAAAAACCATACCCGACTCATAAACTTCCCTGGCGACAAGGGTGGTTTAACCAAAACTAGTAAACTCCTATAAAAGGGTTTCCCATCATGTCTGACTCAAGCACACACACCTTTTCGCAAACAAAACAGTTTTCTAAAATATGGGATCAATATGGTCAAGGGGCACTTGCCTTGTTCTGGCTGTTCCGGTTGCTCAAAATCTTGTTGTTGTAGTCCGTTGTAGGTAGCTCCCTGAGCTTGTCCTTCTATACACGATCACGCACATACAAAATTTACAACAACCAATATCATGCACAAACTTTAACTAGATGCGATGATGCTTATGCATGTTAATGCTGTGATGCAGTTTTGTTTGTACGTGTTCTTGCATGAGTTTTACGATGAACAGAGTTGTAGAGATCAATTGTGGACGTGGCGATGATCTTGACTTTAGATCAAACCGATCAACAAGTGATCTGTCCATGAAAAAGCTTCTGTTCAAAAGGAATCGAAGAACAGATGCAAAGAAAACGCGATGATGTCGTAAGGTAGTATTGGAGACCTACCTTACCTTCTTCTTGGTCTCGGGGTCCTTCTCCTAGCAAGACAGATCGTTGGGGATCTGTTCCGGCGATCTCCCGTGACTGAACTATGGCGAAGGGTTTTACTCGGCGAGTTGGGCTAGGGCTCTAGGTCGTCGGTCCGATGTAGCGAGGTGCTAGCTTGCCTTTGACGTTGAAACGTTGTTGGCCACGAATAGGCGATACCCTAATGTATACGAAGTCTCCTACTTCGAAAGTCAATTTCCTTCGCCTATTGTCTGCATAGCCTTTCTGTCGTGACTGAGCAGCCTTTAAGTTCTCCCGTATCGTTTGGACTTGCTTTTCAGCTTCTTGTAGCACTTCGGGTCCAAACACCTGGTTCTCTCCGTTCTCGTTCCAAAACAGCGGCGTTCTACACCGTCTACCGTACAATGCTTCTAAAGGCGACATCTTCAAGCTAGCTTGATAGCTGTTGTTATAGGAGAATTCGGTGTACGGTAAACTCCTATCCCAACTACGCCCATGTTTCAAGGCGCAAGCTCTCAACATGTCCTCCAAAATTTGGTATGTCCTTTCGGTTTGTCCATCGGTTTGTGGGTGATAGGCAGAGTGTGGTGGACCGGAATCCACTGATCCAGGATCGCAGAGGGTGGTGCCGCACGATGCGACACCCGACAGCACACGTCATAAGAACACAATATATTACATGGGAAAACAACTGAAACTGTACAAAGTAGTACACTAATCAGTTACAAACTATTGTTTATGTTACACAGCGGAAGTCTACACTATACAACTCACGCCCGCCTATCTAGCAAAAGTCGGTTGCCCAGCCCTAGGGCAACCCACACTAGCTGCACTCCTCAGCTCAGCGCGGCGTGTATGGCTCCCACTCAGCCGTGGTCCCCGAAGGAGGGTAGCCCTCGCCGGTGGACTCGTAACCCGAGTCCGTGGGTGGCTCCTCACCTGAAATACACTTAAGCAGCAACCGTGAGCACGAGGGCTCAACAAGACTTAACCGACTCACCTAAGCATGGAACTCTACATGCAGGGTACAATGAACATAGGATGGTAGAATTTCAGCAAACGGACGTGCCTATAGTTGATCCTTAGTTCATCTTTTAGCCACAAGTTAACAGTTTATGAATCTGAAATTTAGTAAGCAATATTTGGTGGCACACATGTAACAATACAATTATATCATACAACAGAATTGAATCAAAACATTCCATAAAATATCTACGTTACGACGCAGTGAACAAGCGGTACTCGTCACCGCGAGGGACGGCGAATTGACTCGATATACACCTGCAGGGAAACCCAAAGAGCACGTCACGTACGCCCACCCGTGGTGCTGCACAGCACACTCACTCGATGTCGTACGGGACAACCTTTCACCCAACAGCCCAAACGTCAAACCGGTCGCACCGAAACGAGCAGGAGGTTCCTCACACGGAGCATCTCTCTATGCCCGTTGGCAGATTTCCACCTTGCTGCCCTCAGCCTACACCTATAAATCGGTGCGTTATGCCTCGACGCCCGGAGGTTTAGGTTACATCGGTTTATCAGGGCCCATATATCCGATATGCCTTCGGTACGTTCAATACTTGCTCAGCAGGGCCGCACACGGATCGGTCCTCAATCGACACGGAAAGGGCTGCGCACACAAGACTTCCTCTTGCTGCGCCCTAGCCCCTGCCTAGTCTCATTTTCATTACTAAAGTGATCTCACATCACTGGAACCAAACCCGTGTGTCCCAAACCTAACTCGCGAGTAGATTCCAACTACTCAACTTGTACCGAAGTCCTATGGATCATTAAGCATAGCCTGTCTACTCGAGGTCTTAGACACTACCCTCACTCTTATGGAAAAGTTCTGGTTATGCAAGGGGGGTATTCATCCATCCTACACCTAATGCACATACATACTTCACACTACGTATGTAAACAAAGTAAAACTTTATAAAAGGCTTAATGCAAACCGGGGCTTGCCTTGTTGCTGCTGCTCAGGGGTTAGTTCTTCTTCCGGAAGGAGGAAGTCGAGTACCTCCGGGGCCTCCTCGCCTTCAGCGACTACACGTTAATGAAATACTACATGTTAATGAATATGCACATGAGTTTGTTGTAATGCTTCTGCTACAAGTTATAATAACAAGTTTTTAACAACTGGAACTCTTTTTAAGAATTTAAAAGGAAACTGGGGCTAGTGGTTTGGGTTTGGACCTAAGCACCTGGTTAAGTGCTAAGTTCCATATTAATCACCTCAAGTGGTTACACAGAACAGGGGTGGTCCAGAGCTCCAATGGAGCTGAGAATTTTTGTGTGAGTTCCTTGTCACAAGAAAACCCTCTGAACCAAATATTAGCACTTTTCATTGATTGGTTTGTTCAGAAAAATTTTCTTAGCAAATAAGCAGGGAAGAATTAATTCTGAGGTAACACCCCTGTTCATGCCCAACTTAGTGAACTAAAATTTCAATTATAGCTCCTAGAGTTTGCATGAATTTTCCTAGCATTTTTGGAGCTAAGATCTGCCCAGAACTGAATTTCCAAGTTTTGGAAATTCTCTGAAAATGTTTCTGTATTCTATTGAACACAGCACCTTCAAATCTGCATTGCCCTGATCAAATCAACTCCAAATGGTCTGAAACTTTTACAGGTGTTGTATAACATCCTAAAGAATATTCTGGCCAAATTTGAGGATTTTTGGATGAACCAAACTCCCTCTAAAATTCTTTTTCTGAAAAGCTTTAAAGAATTTTCCAGAACTAAATAATGGGTTTCATACAAATTGGGTTGCATATTTGTATAGAGATATGCAAGATGAATCCAACTCAATTTGAATCACTAAATTTGGAGCTTCCTAGAAAAAGTTATGAGGTTCTAAAGTTGGGGAAATTCTGGAATTCGAATTAAACGGGAAAAGTTCAAATCCCTGACAGCGCGCCCAGCCCCCACGTGTCACCACCTCGGCTACACCACACAGGGCCACAGGACTGTTCTCCGCGTTGTCAAAGATGATCCGGTGCAACAGAAAATCCCCACACTGTGTATTGAGCGACTGACGAGCGGGCCCGGCCGGCTCATCTTCTTCCTCGCGCCAGCCCCTTTTCCCGCGCCACCCCCTCGCCGGCAACTCACTGAAGCTCGTCGGACCTGGCTTCCCGGCTGCCTTTCAGCCAGAAACTCGCTGCCTGGGCCTAATTTCGTGCGCTGAACACGATGGCACTAACTTCTCCGGCCGGCGGTGGCCCTAACCTAGCTGGCAACCATGCAGCGGCTCGGGGTCACTTCGGCTATGTCACCCGGCCAGCTTAGCCCGCCAAAACCTCGGTGGAAGGGCTCTTCAGCACCGGGGGATCTCAGGGAAGGTCGACAGGGCCATGCAAAGGCTCGGGGAGAGCTCTAACCTAGCCGTCACCGTGAGCCCGATCCTTCCCGCCATACCCACGGTTGGAAAACCGGGAATTACGCCGGCTACAGCCAAAATCAAGCTAGGGTTGTGAAGTGAACTTGGGCGCCGTCAAACTAGCTCCTGTGAGTGCAGTATGATGTGCTCTAAGCAAGTATACGTCGGGAATTTGCGGTTTTCTTACCAGAAGGTGGTTCTGCACCGGAGCACCTTTGCTCGGTTCTTCCCGGCCACCGTGAAGAACGCCGTTTGCTCGGGTTGTGGTGGCTCAGCTTGACTGAAACTGGTGCGGGGAGGTCGTGGGAGGTCTGGGGTTGCTGGTTTGCTGGGTTGCCGATGTTTGCACGCAAGAGGCAATCGCTTCCGAGCGACTCGATCACGGCGGCTGCTCCTCGGCGTTCTGTCGTGCGAGAGGACGAGCGCTGGAGGTCGTCTCGGTGTTGTGGCAAGCTGTGGCACAGCTGAGAGTTACTGCGCCCCACGAGGAGCTCGCCAGCGCGCACGGGAAGAGCAGGAGCTGTCGCCCGGTGCTTCTCGGTGAGTCACGGTGGAACCTCGGCTCTGTTCCGAGTGCAAGACATAAACCCTAAGGCTAATGATCTTTGTGCATTTTTAACCTCCCCAATGACTTGTGGGTCCCACCAGTCAGTCCCCTATCCCTCAAAAGATCTCCAAAAACTTGGCAAGTGATGAATTCAAATGTTTGGAGTCTCAAACTGAGCTACATTTGTATAGTTGGGCAAATTTCCCCCGAATTCAAATGTATAATTAAATTCTTTGCACATTTGTATCCTTTTTGGAAAAAATGGGTAGCAAACCTTTTCACAATTCCATTGAAACTTTGCCTCCCCACTAATTTGGACCTAAGGAATCCAAATATGCACTTGGATTCTTGTGTTAGCTGCTGCAACCAATAGTTTGAATACAACAGTTTTGAATTACCATTATGTCCTCCCCTCATTTGAATTTTTGAGTTGGACATTAGTTCAAATTCGGACTTTTCAAACCCTCTATTGCACTTGAGTACTTTACTCAGTGGTCTCAATCCAACTAGGGTCCAAACATGTGAATGGCTCTAAGTTGGTTTTAGAACCACCTCTCATGTGTTATCACATGTGTAGAAAGTTTGAACCCCTACCCTTTTGATGGAGGTTACTTGCTCTTCACAAACTTTCACAAGATATCCACCATAAAAACTGTGGTGTTGTGAGGTGATGAAAAGTTTTTGCAAGTCCCTTTTCTTGGGCCTTTACATCCCTCCCCCCTTAAAAGAATCTCGTCCCGAGATTATAAAAGAAGAGACAGCGGTGTAATAGGGACTTACCCGTGCTGAGATGCCATGAACTCCGGGTAATTTGAGCGAAGGAATTCCTCGCTCTCCCACGTCGCTTCTTCGGCGGTGTGGTTGCTCCAGAGTATCTTGTAGAACCACAACGTTGGGCTACGCGTGGTTCGGGCTTTCTCATCAATAATCGCCACCGGATGTTCATCATACATTAAATCCGGTTGCAGCTCACCGATGTCTTCGGTAGGAACAGCAGCGGTATGCTTCAGACATTTTCTCAGTTGTGAAACATGGAAAATGTCATGGACACCAGCAAGAGACGCTGGTAGCTCCAGTCTATACGCCGCTGGTCCACACTTCTCGGTGATAGCATAGGGTCCAATGAAACGGGGAGCGAGTTTCCCCTTCACGCCGAACCGGTGCACGCCTTTCATTGGAGACACGCGGAGGTACACGTGTTCACCAACGTCAAAGTGCAACGGTCTATGCCTCTTATCAGCTTAGCTCTTCTGCCGGGATTGAGCAGCCTTCAAATTAGCTTGAATCGTCCGAACGCGCTCTTCGGCGTCGTTCACCGCATCAACCCCGAATGTGACCCTTTCACCAGACTCGCACCAGTTTAATGGGGCACGGCATTTGCGACCGTAGAGAGCTTCGTAGGGTGCCATCTTGATACTCGCCTGATAGCCGTTGTTGTACGATAATTCTGCCAACGGTAGGTGATCATCCCAGTTCCTACCGTGGTGGATGGCACATGCTCTCAACATGTCTTCCAGAACCTGATTCACCCTCTATGTTTGGCCATCTGTTTGAGGGTGATAGGCGGAGCTCCTAATCAGCTTAGTACCCAATGCAGCGTGTAGCTGCTCCCAAAAGCGAGATACAAATAATGCACCTCGATCCGAGACGATGGTCTTGGGTACCCCATATAAGCATAGGATCTTTGTTATGTACAGCTCCGCATATTTGCCGGCATTGTAACGTGTATTCACCGGGATGAAGTGAGCTGTCTTGGTTAACCGGTCAATGATTACCCAAATGGAATCATGTTTGTTGGAAGTCAGGGGTAATCCCACAATGAAATCCATGCTCACATCTTCCCATTTCCATGCCGGGATCTTCAGGGGTTGCAGCAGCCCTGATTTCTTCATATGATCAGCTTTCACTCGTCTACACGTATCGCACTCGGATACGTACTTCGCTACCTCCCGCTTCATCCGTGTCCACCAAAATTTCTTTTTCAAATCTTGGTACATTTTGTTGCTGCCCGGATGAATGGATTATTTAGACAAGCTTTTTCCTCAGTCCCATGTCCCGGGGTACGACTATGCGGTCATTGAACCATAGCGTCCCCTCATCATCCTTCCGGAAACACTTGATCTCCCCGTTGTCTATCCGTCTCCTGAGATGTGCCATGCCTTTATCAGTCTTCTGAGCTGCAATGATATCCTCCCTAATAGTAGGGATGAAGGCAAGGTTGTAAAGCGATCCATAAGGGACCAAGTATAAACTTGGCTCTTCCTCCTCCACCGGTGTAATTGTGAGGTGATGGACATGTGATTTCTGACTCAGCGCGTCGACAACCACATTTGCCTTGCCGGGGTGGTAATGAATCTCAATCCCATAATCCTTAATCAGTTCTAACCACCTCCTTTGCCTCATGTTCAGCTCCTTCTGGGTGAAAATGTATTTCAAGCTCTTGTGGTCGGTGTAGAGGTGCAGCAAATTTCCCAGGAGATAGTGCCTCCACATTTTCAGCGCCAAAACCACTGCAGCAAGCTCAAGATCATGAGTAGGATAATGCTGCTCATGGTTCCGAAGTTGGCGTGAGCCATATGCGACCACACGTCCTTCCTGCATCAACACGCAGCCGAGCCCAATACCAGACGCGTCACAATACACGTCGAAGGGCTTTGTTGTATCCGGCTGAGCTAAGACCGGGGCTGTGGTGAGATGCTTCACTGATTCTTGGAATGCTCCTTCACACGCCGTGTTCCAAACATATTTCGTCCCCTTCTTCAGCAATTCTGTCATCGGCTTAGCGAGCTTGGAGAAACTTGGAATGAATCTCCGATAGTATCCTGCAAACCCGAGGAAGCTTCTGACTTCATGAACTGAAGTGGGAGCTTTCCATTTCAGCACTTGCTCTATCTTGCTTGGATCAACCGCAATGCCTTCCGCGGAGATGATATGTCCCAAGAATGGCACTTGGCTGATCCAAAACTTGCATTTACTGAACTTGGCATAAAGCTTGTGGTCTCGCAATCGTTGAAGAACGATCCTCAATTGTTCGGCATGTTCGGCTTCTGTCTTGGAGTAAACCAAGATATCATCGATGAACACTACCACGACTTGTCCAGCTCTGGCATGAACACTGAGTTCATGAGATACATGAAATGGGCCGGAGCATTCGTGAGACCAAAAGACATGACGAGATATTCATATAATCCATATCTCGTCGAGAAAGTGTAAAGGTCCCAAAATCACGAATACAAAGAAACACTTATTTGCAAAAGTTGGTTTCATATGTATGAAATTTGGGACTTGTTAAAACTTTTCCACATGTGATAACACACATGAGGGTTTTCTTCACACAAGTTCAAATATTTATTTGAAAACTTAGAACCCTAGAGGGGTCTAAAACAAAGATGGGAAGTTCCCATATGTGTGGAAAAACAAAAATCAGATTTGGAACCATTTGTTCAAACTAAAATTCAAATGAGAACAACACAATGGAAATCAAAACTGTTGTGCTGAAAATTCGATTTGCAGCAGCCAAAATAAAAATCAGATTTCATATTTGAATTCCTTGGGTCCAAATTAGGGGGTGTGCAAAGTTTCATGATTTATGGAAATGATTTGCAACCCATTTTTCGAATGGACTTTAAATGACAAAGAATTCAAACACACATTTGAATTTGGATGAAACTTGCCCAATTATCCAAATGCATGTCAGATTTGAATTCCCACAATTGAATTCCATCAATATTCAAATTGGGAGATATTTTAGAGGGAGATAAGGAAGGACTGACATGTGGGACCCACATGTCAATGGAAGCACTGAAATTTGCAAAAGATCTTCAGTCCACAGTCTTCATTTGCTCTCCTCCCATGCGAAGCAACGGCCGAGACCGATTCCTCTCCGCTCGACACCGAGCTAGGCCGCAGCCACCTCCTGCTGGCTCCCCATCGCGCTGGAGAGCTGCTGGACATCGGCAGCTACCGCCTCACTCCCTCTCTCGCCTTTTTACCGAAGCCACGGGCTGTTCCTGCTCTCCCCACGCGTGAAACGAGCAGAGCCAATGCCGAGCTCTAAACCGGTCGCCCACCGCCTAGCTCGCGTGCAAGCTCCGGATGATCGGCCAAACAACACCACCATCATCCCCACGACTTCCTCGAGCCATCACTGAGCGGATTCACGCTCTCTGCCCCGAGAACGGCGAGTTCCCGCAGCGGCCGCCACACAATGGCAACAACGTGCTCCCGTGTACAGCCTCCTCCAGAGCTTTTGACGACCAAGCAAGGCCACTCTGGGTCGCGCAGGAGCTCCGTGCAGCTTCCACCCGAAGCACAGAGCCTGTCTCGGCCTCTCGACGACGAATTTTGAAGATCCTCTCCCGCCGGTGAAAACCGACCTTCCGGTATGATTCTGCAAAATTACCGATTGACTGTTGTTTAGACACCACGAAACTTCGCACACACCGGCTAGACATGTAGGCGCACCAGTTCTCTTTTGAAACCTCGCATGAAACACTGTGCACGGTGCAATTTCAAGCTTTCCGAAGGCGGTTATGGCGGGAAGGTGCGGGTGCACGGTGAACCCTAGGTTGGGGCCGTTCCCGAGCCCCTACGCGGCCATACCGAGCTTGGCCAACCTCCACTGGTGCTGTAGAGCCTTTCTAGGGAGCTTTTGGCGGGCTATAGCGCCGGAGCGACGTCGCCGGACTTCATTCGAGCCGGTGCGCCGTCGCGGGCTAGTTTAGGGGCTCTGCCAGCTCGAGAAAACCCCATCAGCGTGTTCCTCGCATTGAATTAGGGGCTGGAGGCGAGTTTCAGCGTCAGAGGTGGCCGGACGACCGATTCCGGAGCTACTCCGGCGAGCCCGGCGGCGGGATCGCGCGGGAGCGCGAGGTGGAAGAAGACCTCGCCGGTCCCGCCTGTCAGCGGCTCAGGGGAGCGGGCTGGATGTTCTGTGGCGTGGGATCGATTGTACAGCACGGGAATTAAACCTGTGGCCCCGTGTGGCGCGCTCCCGGGGACTGACACGTGCCCCTGGTCCCACAGTCAGGTTTAAACTTTTTCCCGGATTTATTCAAATTCTAGATTTTTCCCCAAACTTTAGAAGAGCATAACTTTTGCTACGAACCTCCAAATTTAGTGATTCAAATTGGGTTAGATTCAGATTGACAAACTCTATCCAAATATGCAATCCAATTTGTATGAAAGTCTTTATTTAATTCTGGAAAATACTTTAAAGTTTTTCAGCAAAAGAATTTTGAGGGAGTTTGGTTTATCCAAAAATCCTCAAATTTTCGAGAATATTCTTTAAGGTATTCTTAGAATCCTGTAAAAATTTCAGCTCATTTGGAGTTGATTTGGTCAGGAGAATTCAGATTGTAAGTTACTGTGTTCAAATGAATACAAAAACATTTTCAGAGAATTTCCAAAACTTGTAAATTCAGTTCTGGGCAATTCTTAGCTCCAAAAATCCTAGGAAAATTCATGTAGACTCTATGAACTATAATTGAAATTGTGGTTCACTGAGTTTGACATGAACATGGGTGTTACCTCAGAATTAATTCATCTTTGATTAAACACTTAGAGAATTGTTCTGAATAAACTACTCCATGAAAAGTGCTAAATTTTGGTCCAGAGGACTTTCTTGTGACAAGGAACTCACATAAAAATTGTTAGCTCCATTAGAGCTCTGGATCACCACTGTCATGTGTAATCTCTTAACGTGATCAACACTTAAGTGGGAAAAGCACTCAACATTTCATCATAGTGTTTAAACCCAACCCAAACCACTAGAACCAGTGTCATTTTAAATTCTTAAACAGAGTTCCAGTTTTAAAAATGTCATTAGATCTTATCAAGCAAAAGCTTTTCAATTAAATACATATGCATGATCATATCGTGTAGCATATACGTGAAGAAGGTGAGAAGGACTTGAAGTGAGGATCAAGGAGGAAGGAAAACAAGTGATCAAGCTCCAAGTGATCATCACTAATTGATTCTAACCTTATTCACCTGCAAAACAGGCAAGCCCTGGTTTGCATTTAACCAGTTTTATAAAACATTTTCATTTGTAGAGATCATAGCTTTGCATCATTGATTGCAGTAAGTCTAGATGATATTGAAAACCCCACTTGCATGACCAGAAATACCTAAGAGAGAAAGGGTGGAATTGCACCTCCTCGAGTGGATTTGGCTACGCTAAATGTTAGTAGGAAAGGTCCGGTAGAAGTCGAGTGGTTGGAAGCTACTCGCGAGTTTAGGGCTGGTTTACTTGGAACGGGTCCAATTTAGAAAAGATGAGAAAGTTCACACATAAGAAATGGAGAGCGGGCAGGGTGGTTTAGATGCAGCAGGTTGCAGGCCGTGCGTGCATAGCCCTGCCTGTGTCGGTTAAGGCCCGTCCGTGCTTGGCCATGTTGGACAAGTTTGAATTGTGTACCGGGCGCATACTGGCTATATGGGACCCAGGAAACCGATGTACCTTGGGAGATCCATAGTGGAACTTTTCCAACTGCCTTAGGCTTTCGGCGTCAGAGTAGCAGGAGGTACCTCGCTCAAGAACATACCACTGCGGGTATGTACCTTGAGGGAGCTTGCGTACTCGGGGCAGTTGGACTGCGTACAATGTGGAAGATCTTGGGAAAGGTGGCCGTGTACAACGTCAGTCGAGGTTGCTGCCAGCAACTCAGAGTACGGGTGTACGTGTCGTGTAGTCCGGGCGTGTACTGATTCGAATCACCGTCGCTCGCGGTCAAATGAGCATACTTGCCCACTGCGTCTTGACGTAGTAAGAACTGAACTGGTTATTCTTTTGAACTCGATAAGGTTGTGCTATAACTTGTATTGCAACCATGATTGAATTAGAGATAGGCTCATTAAACTTTACTTTCACTTTGTGCAAGGAGCATCGCGACAAAGCGTTCCTTGTTTGATTGTGGAGTTGCGATGCTTTTCGGTTCAAGGTCTGCACAATGAGGCTTAAAAATCTGAAAGCTAAGGATCAACTTGAGGCGAGTCCTTTATGCAAATCTAGCCAACCCAATTGCAACCATCATGCATGTAGAGTTTCTTGTTTAGGAGAGACGGGTCAGACTTGCTGAGCCTATGTGCTCACGCTTGCTATATAAGTGGTTTTGCAGGTTAACATCGACGCTAGGAAGAAGGTTGTCCGGTGAGGCTTGGAGACTTCCGGGCCGTTTAACACAGGGGAACCCAGCCGCTGCTGTTGTCTTCGTGTTGCTAGCGAGAGGAGTCCGCGGGCTGGACTTCATCTCGAGTGCCCTTAGTTATTCGACGTGAGTTGATATAGACTTCCGCTGTAGTTACTTGATGTAAAGTATTTACAAAGAAAAACTTGTAAGCTTCCGCTATTGTTTTATGTAATACGTTGTTCCTTGTATGTGTGCTGTTGGGTGCCGCACAACACGGCACCACCCAATGCGATTCTCGGGCGAGTGGCCTGTCTCCGCTGAGCGGGCCGCGTCAGCGTGGTATTAGAGCCGCATTGGGAATAGCACACGGAATAAGGAAGGTATTACAACAAAAATTTAGGTTACGGTGAGGATAGAGTACTAGGCCCACATAAGGATTACTGCAACCTAGCTTATTTGTTATGTCGGAAAATCGTGCATCTCGGGACGCTTTATATCTTGGGGGGTGCACGTAAGCGCTGTCCACCAGTGCGCACAAGCTGAAGGGTGGAGCCCCACGGGTGGCAGGTAACCCGACCCGCTTTATTATCCTCTACGACTCCTCATGTCGTTTGGGGTACTCGAGCAACGTCTGTCCCTGGCGTGCGTGGTTCAATTTGGGAAACCCCGTCACGTGGTTAGTAACGTGAACACGTAGCTCAAGGCGTGTTTGGCTTGAGAACACCTGTGCGAGTGATGATGGACGGGTGTAAGAACTGTATGGATACCGGGTTCGGTGTGCATCCGGACCTGACGATTGGGTGTGACTTATGCAGGATTAAACACGAAACCATAGTACGAATAGTACACGTTTGCGAGTGACCGTTTTAGTGCCACCTAAGATACGTTTATGCCGGTATAATCCGGTTAGGACTTTCTTTTGGTGAGGCTACGTAGTACCGACTTGCTTCTTACGGTGCATCGACACCGTACTAAACTTAATAACCCCTCTCCTTGAAAGAAATGACTCATGAACAACTTTCAACTAAAAACGGAAGTATGAAATAAATATTAGTTACTGAATTCTTATTTTGAGCTAAGATTCAAATGAGAGGAAGACTAGGTTTCAAAGATTTCAAAAACAGAGTGCTCTGTTTTCGGTAGGAATTCTTGCTGGACTTTAACAGAGCATAACTCTGAGTAGATTGACCCAATTAAGGTGTACGATACAGTTCTGGAATGATTTACATGTGCTCTACAAATACTTTGTAGACCTCCAGAGCCAAATCACACGCCAAATGGGTAGAAAGTTCAGAGGAAGGTAAACTGTCCAGAACCAGGACAGCAGCAAAACCTCTCTGGACCTTTCTGTTTTTAAGCCATAACTTTCTGTAGATGAACCCTTAAGAAGCCTATGATATACCATTGGAAAGGTTATGAATGGTGCAACATTGTTGTAGTTCAAAATTTGTTCAGGTTCTTATTGTATTTGCATATACAACTGTGATAAAATCAGCCACATACAAAGGAGATGCTGGCAAATTTTATCCAGGAATTCTGTAAACTTTGGAAAATCTTAACTTTTAATCCCGAGATGATCTGAAGGCATATGAGTACTCGTTGGAAGGATACTGAAGTTAACTTTAACTTTGGTATTCAACTCAAGATATGAAAATGCTATTAACTAGATCAGAATCTGGAGAATGTGCATAAAGGTCTGTTCTGTACAGATAGACTGAATAGTCATGTCTACTAAGGAGTTGTGTAAACATGGATCTTGTTACTGCTTCCATAAAGTTTTGACATATTCATGTTTTCATTAGTCTCACATACTGCTGAGTTCTTGTTTAACTCTTCTTAACTACATTTATGCAGTATGGTTCGTACTCGCTCTAGGAGTAGGGTGTACCGGGCGCATACTGGCTATATGGGACCCAGGAAACCGATGTACCTTGGGAGATCCATAGTGGAACTTTTCCAACTGCCTTAGGCTTTCGGCGTCAGGGTAGCAGGAGGTACCTCGCTCAAGAACATACCACTGCGGGTATGTACCTTGAGGGAGCTTGCGTACTCGGGGCAGTTGGACTGCGTCCAATGTGGAAGATCTTGGGAAAGGTGGCCGCGTAGAACGTCAGTCGAGGTTGCTGCCGGCAACTCAGAGTACGGGTGTACGTGTCGTGTAGTCCGGGCGTGTACTGATTCGAATCACCGTCGCTCGCGGTCATATGAGCACACTTGCCCACTGCATCTTGACGTAGTAAGAACTGAACTGGTTATTCTTTTGAACTTGATAAGGCTGTGCTATAACTTGTATTGCAACCATGATTGAATTAGAGATAGGCTCATTAAACTTTACTTTCACTTTGTGCAAGGAGCATCGCAACAAAGCGTTTCTTGTTTGATTGTGGAGTTGCGATGCTTTTCGGCTCAAGGTCTGCACAATGAGGCTTAAAAATCTGAAAGCTAAGGATCAACTTTAGGCGAGTCCTTTATGCAAATCTAGCCAACCCAATTGCAACAGTCGTGCATGTAGAGTGTCTTGTTTAGGAGAGACAGTTCAGACTTGCTGAGCCTATGTGATCACGCTTGCTATATAAGTGGTTTTGCAGGTTAACATCGACGCTAGGAAGAAGGTTGTCCGGTGAGGCTCGGAGACTTCCGGGTCGTTTAACACAGGGGGAACCCAGCCGCTGCTGTTGTCTTCGTGTTGCTAGCGAGAGGAGTCCATGGGCTGGACTTCATCTCAAGTGCCCTTAGTTATTCGACGTGAGTTGATATAGACTTCCGCTGTAGTTACTTGATGTAAAGTATTTACAAAGAAAAACTTGTAAGCTTCCGCTATTGTTTTATGTAATACATTGTTCCTTGTATGTGTGCTGTTGGGTGCCGCACAACACGGCACCACCCAATGCGATTCTCGGGCGAGTGGCCTGTCTCGGCTGAGCGGGCCGCGTCAGAAAGCCATCTTCGGGATATCCTCCGCCCGGATCTTTATCTGATGATATCCAGAACGAAGGTCCATCTTGGAGAAGACACTTGCCCCCACAAGTTGATCAAACAAAATGCCGATGCGGGGCAGTGGGTACTTATTCTTGATGGTGACGGCGTTGAGCAGCCAGTAGTCCACACACAGCCTCAAGGTTTCGTCCTTCTTCTTCACGAACAGCGCCGAGCATCCCCAAGGCGAGGAACTCGGCCTAATGAAACACTTGCTCAACAGATCATTGAGCTGTTCTTTCAGTTGAGCCAGCTCATTCGGAGCCATTTTATATGGTCTCCGTGATGTAGGAGTAGTCCCGGGTGCAAGCTCGATCTTGAACTCGACATCCCGCTCAGGTGGCATGCCCGGAAGATCATCCGGGAACATGTCGGGGTACTTCCGGACTACTGGGATGTCCTCCAACTTGAGAGCTTCAATATTATTGATTGCTGAAACCTCCCGGACTGGATTATCTAATAAGAGGGACTGCGGACGGTGTAGTGGGGAGTTGAGGTGAACCGTCCGTGCTAAAGTTTCCAGTACAGCGCCATGGTAGCTTAGCCATGACATTCCCAAGATTGCATCAATCTTCTGCCCCTCAAGAATAATCAAAGTGGTGGGATATATCTTCCCACCTAAGCACAGTGGTGCTTTCGGAACCATCATCATTGCTGAAATCTTTCCTCCCGGTGAGCAGATCATATAAGAACACTCGGTTGGAAAGGCTCCCAGCTGATGCTTAACCACATATGATGCACTTATGAAGTTGTAGGTTGCACCAGAATCAAAAAGTATGATGATGGCTTGATTTTTGAGAGTAAACGTACCCGCCAGCACGTTGTCTCCCTCCAGGGCGTCCTCATTGTTGAGGTGGTGAACGCCCCCAGTCCGCTGACCAACCTTCTTGACCGGAGGTCGGCCTCAAGCACCGCCCTGTAACTGGGCTTGCCCGCTGATCGGTGGACGGAAACCCGGGGCGCGTTGTGGCGGTGGAAACGCCCGGGGTGCCGTCTGCTGCTGCTGCTGTCTCGGTGGTGGCATCGGCGGTCGGAACGGAGGTGACTGAAAGGATCGTCCCCCGAACCGTTGAGGTCGCGCCGGTGGGTGCCACTGCTGCCCGGATGGTGTCCGATACACCATGCGGTACTTCTGAGGAGCGCCACCCCCACTGCTGGGTGGAGCGCTGCGCTTCCGCTGCTCAGCTGCCAACTCCCGCTGAGCGTCCTCTTGCTTGATCGCGGCATTGACTAGGTGGTTGAAGGTGCCGCGATTCCATTGCACGAGATGCGTCTTCATTTCGGGGTGTAACCCCGATAGAAGTGCTCCCGCTTTTTCTCCTCGGTGGAGATGTAGTCTGACGCATATTGCGCCAGATGGTTGAAGGCACGGGAGTAGTCATGGGCACTCCTCCCGCCCTGCTTCAGTTCCAAAAATTCTTGGAACTTCCTCTTCATTATCCCGGGAGGAATGTGATAGGCGCGGAACGCCTCCCGGAACTCTTCCCACTCCACGGCATGGCCAGCCAGACGTGAGGAGACATAATTCGCCCACCATGCACCAGCGGCACCGTGAAGTTGCTGCGCTGCGAACAGAGTCTTCTGCTGCTCCGTACATTGGAGCAGCCCGAACTTGGACTCGATTGTCCGCAGCCAGTTGTCGGCCTCCAGTGGTTCTTCAGCTTCTGTGAACACTGGAGGGTGCGTACTCATGAAGTCCGAGTACGACACCTCACGGGGCTCACGGGGCCCCTCTCTTGACGCCCCCCCGCCTGGGACGTATTCTGCACTATCGTGCGGAGCAGGTCGGTCTGCTCCTCACGACCTTCCACCAGTGCCGCTATCACATCCGCTAGTGTAAGCGGAGGCGGCAGTGGTGGCTGCTGCTGCGGGGTGCTGTCGTAGGCTGGAGGCTGGGAGTCATCGCCCCCCTGTTGGCTAGAGCCACCAACCTCGTGTGTGGTCCTAGTGCGAACCATCTGCAACCATACGACAATAAACATCAGTCCCGCAGCATATTTCAATGCAGTCCAATAAAGATAGGCGTAAAAACATAATGACAATAAAACATGCGATACATCTCGTATGTAGATAATGTAATAACTTGGCACAAGCTACACCATTACCAGACCAAACACAAGCTAGTTTAATCCAACTTGATGAACCGCCTCTTTGGAAGCTCACCACAACTAGGTTTGGTCACTACGAGACGTTACTATCGCGTTGTCATCACGTAAACCACCCTTTTATCTTCAATACGACACAAACATGGTCTCTAGTAAAAGAAACTCGAGTGAGACCTATACTCAAATCTTTCACTAGTTGAAGATAACCTCTCATGAGCATGTTCTACCCCATGGAAAGTATCCAAACCCCTTCTAGGGTACAACAATCTCTCAATGAGTCCAACTGTCATCCCTCTGTCAGAATGACCAGTTTCTACATATTCCAGGTTTTGATCTGGTTCTGTGCAGTTTCATGACTCAAGCTGAATACCAAAGTTAAAGTTAACTTCAGTATATTTCCAACTAGTACTCATTTGCCCTCAGATCAGCTCTGGTTAAAATGTTATGGTAATTAAAGTCAGCAGAATTTCTGGAAGAATTTTAACAGCACCTCCCTTGGGAGTTGCTGTTTTCAACTCTGATTCCCACTGAATTCTGTGCTGAAATTTCAGAAACTTTGAATTGCACAAATGTAACACATCTTCTAACCTTTCTAAAGATGTATTATATGAAAATTTTAGATTTTTCTACTGGGAGTTATGTTTGAAAAACAGAACAGTCCCGAGAGTGTTTAACTCTGTCCTGATTCTGGACAGTTTACATTCCTCTGGGATTTAAGCCATCTTAAGGTGTGTTTCAGCTCTGGAAGTCTACAACAAAGTTGTAGAGTACTCAACTACCTTTCCAGAACTATATACCACACCTCCCTGGGCTAAAAGACCTGTGAGTTATGCCCTTTTGAAGATTAGCAAACTTGCTGCCCAAAACAGAGCACTCTGTTTTTCAGTCTTTTGGAACTACCCTCATCACCCTCCAATTTTTCTACCCAACCAGGGTCATAAATGTTGAACCTAGTGATTTCAATTCCTTGTTATTATTATTTTTCATGCATATGCCTATGATATCTCGGTACTACGTTCCTCACAAAAGAAAATCCTAACCGGATTATACAGGCATATACGTCTCAAGTGTGGCACTAAACGGTCTCTCGCACACGTTTACTACACGGATACATACGTGGTTAGTACCTGCAGAAGACCACACAATGTTGATGCACTCAAGGGTTGTTCATTTCAGGCAGTACCATATTTAAAAGTAAATACAAACGCCCGTATCATTGTCATACGGCCGTCCTTGAGTTATGTCACGTCTCAAGGTACGTGATCGTGTTTCAACACCACATGACGGGGAACCCGAGTATGTCATGAACGGGTCGTCACGGTTGGGAATGTTATCAACCCAACAGATGCCACCTACTGCCCTTCAGGGCACGACGATGGCAAGCGCTGCGTATGTCCTCCTGGGCTATTTCCAGACGAACACACTCTCGCGTTACTGACCACGCGATGGGGTCTCCACTCGCTTGCCTAATGCACGCTAGGGATCAGAGTTTCATATGAACTCGGGAACATGAAGAGTCCAAGAGTTTCATATTGACGTCTCACACCAAGCTGTGAGACCTATCCCTGAACCACGTTCCTTGTCAGGAGAGCTAACCGAAATTGAACCGCTTTCGGTAGCGTTCCTTACCCATCTTACCAGAGCGTAGGTGCGTCTTTACATAATTAAAATTAAGAATTATAACATATAGGTTAGTCTTTGCCACTTTAAGTAACTATGCTAATATAATCCTTACTTGGGCAACTACCGAATCCTCACCGTAAACCTAAGTTTTCCCGTAATACAGTCCTTAAGTACTGTGCTATCCCCAATGCAGCTCTGATACCAGGCTGTGACGGACCGGAATCCGCTCATCCAGGATCGCAGAGGGTGGTGCCGCACGATGTGACACCCGACAGCACACGTCATAAGAACACAATATATTACATTGGAAAACAACTGAAACTGTACAAAGTAGTACACTACTCAGTTACAAACTATTGTTTATGTTACACAACGGAAGTCTACACTATACAACTCACGCCCGCCTATCTAGCAATAGTCGATTGCCCAGCCCTAGGGCAACCCACACTAGCTGCACTCCTCAGCTCAGCGCGGCGTGTACGGCTCCCACTCAGCCGTGGTCCCCGACGGAGGGTAGCCCTCGCCGGTGGACTCGTAACCCGAGTCCATGGGTGGCTCCTCACCTGAAAAACACTTAAGCAGCAACCGTGAGCATAAGGGCTCAACAAGGCTTAACCGACTCACCTAAGCATGAAACTCTACATGCAGGGTACAATGAACATAGGATGGTAGAATTTCAGCAAACGGACATGCCTATAGTTGATCCTTAGTTCATCTTTTAGCCACAAGTTAACAGTTTATGAATCTGAAATTTAGTAAGCAATATTTGGTGGCACACATGTAACAATACAATTATATCATACAGCAGAATTGAATCAAAACATTCCATAAATTATCTACGTTACGACACAGTGAACAAGCGGTACTCGTAACCGTGAGGGACGGCGAATCGACTCGATATACACCTGCAGGGAAACCCAAAGAGCACGTCACGTACGCCCACCCGTGGAGCTGCACAGCACGCTCACTCGATGTCGTACGGGACAACCTTTCACCCAACAGCCCAAACGTCGAACCGGTCGCACCGAAACAAGCAGGAGGTTCCCCACACGGAGCATCTCTCTATGCCCGTTGGCAGATTTCCACCTTGCTGCCCTCAGCCTACACCTATAAATCGGTGCGTTATGTCTCGACGCCCGGAGGTTTAGGTTACATCGGTTTATCGGGGCCCATATATCCGGCCTTTGGTACGTTCAATACTTGCTCAGCAGGGCCGCACACGGATCAGTCCTCAATCGATACGGACAGGGCTGCGCACACAAGACTTCCTCTTGCTGCGCCCTAACCCCTGCCTAGTCTCATTTTCATTACTAAAGTGATCTCACATCACTCGAACCAAACCCGTGTGTCCCAAACCTAACTCGCGAGTAGATTCCAACTACTCGACTTGTACCGAAGTCCTATGGATCATTAAGCATATCCTGTCTATTCGAGGTCTTAGACACTACCCTCACTCTTATGGAAAAGTTCTGGTTATGCAAGGGGGTATTCATCCATCCTACACCTAATGCACATACATACTTCACACTACGTATGTAAACAAAGTAAAACTTTATAAAAGGCTTAATGCAAACCGGGGCTTGTCTTGTTGCTGCTGGTCAGGGGTTAGTTCTTCTTCCGGAAGGAGGAAGTCGAGTACCTCCGGAGCCTCCTCGCCTTCAGTGACTACACGTTAATGAAATACTACATGTTAATGAATATGCACATGAGTTTGTTGTAATGCTTCTGCTACAAGTTCTAATAACAAGTTTTTAACAACTGGAACTCTGTTTAAGAATTTAAAAGTAAATTGGGGCTAGTGGTTTGGGTTTGGACCTAAGCACATGGTTAAGTGCTAAGTTCCATATTAATCACCTCAAGTGGTTACACAGAACAGGGGTGGTCCATAGCTCCAATGGAGCTGAGAATTTTTGTGTGAGTTCCTTGTCACAAAAAAACGCTCTGGACCAAAGCTTAGCACTTTTCATTGATTGGTTTGTTCAGAATAATTTTCTTAGCAAATAAGCAGGGAAGAATTAATTCTGAGGTAACACCCCTGTTCATGCCCAACTTAGTGAACTACAATTTCAATTATAGCTCCTAGAGTTTGCATGAATTTTCAAAGCATTTTTGGAGCTAAGATCTGCCCAGAACTGAATTTCCAAGTTTTGGAAATTCTCTGAAAATGTTTCTGTATTCTATTGAACACAGCACCTTCAAATCTGAATTTCCCTGATCAAATCAACTCCAAATGGTCTGAAACTTTTACAGGGGTTCACTAACATCCTAAAGAATATTCTGGCCAAATTTGAGGATTTTTGGATGAACCAAACTCCCTCTAAAATTCTTTTGCTGAAAAGCTTTAAAGAATTTTCCAGAATTAAATAATGGGTTTCGTACAAATTGGGTTGCATATTTGGATATATATATATATATATGCAAGATGAATCCAACCCAATTTGAGTTACTAAATTTGGAGCTTCCTAGCAAAAGTTATGAGGTTCTAAAGTTTGGGGAAATTCTGGAATTCGAATTAACCGGGAAAAGTTCAATCCCTGACAGCGGGCCCGGCCCCCACGTGTCACCACCTCGGCTACACCACACGGGGCCACAGGACTGTTCTCCGCGTTGTCACAGACGATCCGGTGCAACAGAAAATCCCCCACACTGTGTATTGAGCGACTGACGAGCGGGCCCGGCCGGCTCATCTTCTTCCTCGCGCCAGCCCCTTTTCCCGCGCCGCCCCCTCGCCGGCACCTCACTGAAGCTCGCCGGACCTGGCTTCCCGGCTGCCTATCGGCCGGAAACTCGCTGCCTGGGCCTAATTTTGTGCGCTGAACACGATGGCACTAACTTCTCCGGCCGGCGGTGGCCCTAACCTAGCTGGCGACGGTGCAGCGGCTCGGGGTCACTTCGGCTATGTCACCCAGCCAGCTTAGCCCGCCAAAACCTCGGTGTAAGGGCTCTTCAGCACCGGGGGATCTCAGGGAAGGTCGACAGGGCCATGAAAAGGCTCGGGGATAGCTCTAACCTAGCCGTCACCGTGAGCCCGATCCTTCCCGCCATACCCACGGTTGGAAAACCGGGAATTACGCCGGCTACAGCCAAAATCAAGCTAGGGTTGTGAAGTGAACTTGGGCGCCGTCAAATCTAGCTCCTGTGAGTGCAGTATGATGTGCTCTAAGCATGTATACATTGGGAATTTGCGGTTTTCTTACCAGAAGGTGGTTCTGCACCGGCCGGAAGTGTTTTGCGAAATTCAACGGCGATGATCGGTCACTGGGTCTAGGCTTTGGGGTTGAGCAGCATGGAGCCTGGGCACGTCCAAAACCGCTCTTTCTTGGTCGTGACAAGCCCTCTGCCGAGCTGCCCACGGGAGCACCTTTGCTCGGTTCTTCCCGGCCACTGCGAAGAACGCCGTTTGCTCGGGTTGTGGTGGCTCAGCTCGACTGAAACTGGTGTGGGGAGGTCGTGGGAGGTCAGGGGTTGCTGGTTTGCTGGGTTGCCAACGTTTGAACGAGAGAGGCAATCGCTTCCGAGCGACTCGATCATGGCGGCTGCTCCTCGGCGTTCTTTCATGCGAGAGGACGAGCGCTGGAGGTCGTCTCGGTGTTGTGGCAAGCTGGGGCACGGCTGAGAGTTACTGTGCCCCCACGAGGAGCTCACCAGTGCGCGCGGGAAGAGCAGGAGCTGTCGCCCAGTGCTTCTCGGTGAGTCACGGTGGAACCTTTGCTCTGTTCCGAGTGCAAGACTTAACCCCTAAGGCTATTGATCTTTGTGCATTTTTAACCTCCCCAATGACATGTGGGTCCCACCAGTCAGTCCCCTATCCCTCAAAAGATCTCCAAAAACTTGACAAGTGATGAATTCAAATGTTTGGAGTCTCAAACTGAGCTACATTTGTATAGTTGGGCTAATTTCCACCAAATTCAAATGTATAACTGAATTCTTTGCACATTTGGATCCTTTTTGGAAAAATGGGTAGCAAACCTTTTCACAATTTTATTGAAACTTTGCCTCCCCACTAATTTGGACCTAAGGAATCCAAATATGCACTTGGATTCTTGTGTTAGCTGCTGCAACCAAGAGTTTGAATACAACAGTTTCGAATTACCATTATGTCCTCCCCTCATTTGAATTTTTGAGTTGGGCATTAGTTCAAATTCAGATTTTTCAGACCCTCTCATTGCACTTGAGTACTTCACTCAGTGGTCTCAATCCAACTAGGGTCCAAACATGTGAATGGATCTAAGTTGGTTTTAGAACACCCTCTCATGTGTTATCACATGTGTAGAAAGTTTGAACCCCTACCCTTTTGATGGAGGTTACTTGCTCTTCACAAACTTTCACAAGCTATCCACCACAAAAACTGTGGTGTTGTGAGGTGATGAAAAGTTTTTGCAGGTCTTTTTTCTTGGGCCTTTACACAGAGCTAAAATCCAGTCGTGTACCCATAGCTTTCTGCAGCTTCCTCCAAAATCTAGAGGTAAACTGAGAACCTCGATCTGAGACTATCCTCCTTGGGACTCCATGACGGCAAACAATCTGCTCCATGTACAACTAGGCTAATTGTGCGACGTTGTACTTGGCCCTTACAGGGAGAAAATGGGCTGTTTTCGTCAATCGGTCCACGATAACCCAGATGGAGTCATAACCCGACTGAGTACGTGGCAATCCGACGATGAAATCCATACTGATGCCCTCCCACTTCCACTCGGGTACCTTCAAGGGTTGCAACAATCCAGCGGGTCTTTGATGTTCGGCCTTCACCCGTTGGCATGTGTCGCATAGGGCAACGTATTCGGCTATGTCCGTTTTCGTACCATCCCACCAATAACAAGTCTTCAGGTCCTTGTACATTTTGGTACTTCCGGGATGTATGGAAATGCCACGGAACCGAGAACTGATGCACATGTGTGCCCAGGATGTTCATCACACATATACACATCATCCACAAACTGAATTTCAGAATATATAACCACGAATAACAGAATTTATTACAATGTTTCATGAGTCTTGGACTCATGCTAACAGTGGAAGTATTAATCTAACAGCGGAAGTATTATTTCTATGCATCGGAAGTCTTCTAACTAGTGCGGAAGCAATCTAAGCAGTAGCGGCGGCTCCATCTCTACTCCATCCCCACAGGCAAGGTTGAGGACAGATTACACGCTTATTGCTCCACCTGGTCTTCATAGTAATCTTCTCCTGTTGCCGATGATGAAATAATAATGCAAGTTTGAGTACAATGATGTACTCAGCAAGTGCGGGAAAATATGATATGTAGCTCACAACAAGCTAGGTATAAAAAGGCTCATTGTAGAAAACAAAGTTATTTATCAAAATCACGATAAAACAGCATCCTAACTTTAAGTCAACGTAATCCCAATATGTGTTAAATTACCAATCATACCTCCATTATGTTCATTACCTTCCATGTCCTACCAGACATTAATCAACTTCACTCTTGCTCACAAATACCTTCTCGTATTCGCTACCATCTCACGAATACCATCTCGTATTTGCTACCATTTTATCTCATAAACAATTCCGTCTCACACCGAGACCAATCTCGTCACCATGACTCAACGGTCATGCAACCAAACTTATCACCCGGACTCAACAGTCCCGAAAACCAAACCAAAATCAAACCATAACCAAAACCATCCCAAAATAACCATCTAACTAATCATGGAAGTTGGCCAGGCGCTCGTGACTGTAAGCTCGGCTATCATGATAGTTTTAGACTCTGCAGAGTTTGTACCACTTTACCCACAAGTTTGTGATTTCGTCACCCGTCGGTGACTGCAGAACCTCCATTATACCACTATACAACCGTCGGTGTATGGCCAAGAGATCACAAAATAGCCTTTACAAAGGGGCTACTAGATGTATGGACTCACTAAGGTTTCACTGGTAGGCTAGAATCTCCAATTCTCCCACCCACGGGCCCCCTCTTGTGTCATGCAGTTCCCAGGGCAGTCCTCACTCGACTCCCATTCCACGCGCCTTCTACGGTCCATAAAAATCTAGCAACTTACCTAATTACCCAGCTAAGCCGCACCCATACTTGGCCTTGTGGTGGCACTGTTATCCTGGCATGTGCTCGCATGAACCGGTCCTTAAATCTATGGCAAGTAAACCACCATCTCATGCAACCACATTCACAAACCCGTCTTGCCTAGATCTCCTTCTGATCCATGTCCATTATCAACATCAGTTTCTCATTATCATTACGAGTGCAGTTAGCTAGACACATCTATCTCACTTCCCAATCCCATGGACTCAGTGAAGCATAAAAGCAAAAAACCATACCCAACTCATAAACTTCCCTGGCGACAAGGGTGGTTTAACCAAAACTAGTGAACTCCTATAAAAGGGTTTCCCATTATGTTTGACTCAAGCACACACACCTTTTCGCAAACAAAACAGTTTTCCAAAATATGGGATCAATATGGTCAAGAGGCACTTGCCTTGTTCTGGCTGTTCCGGTTTCTGAAAATCTTGTTGTTGTAGTCCGTCGTAGGTAGCCCCCTGAGCTTGTCCTTCTATACACGATCACGCACATACAAAATTTACAACAATCAATATCATGCACAAACTTTAACTAGATGTGATGATGCTTATGCATGTTAATCCTATGATGCAGTTTAGCTTGTACATGTTCTTGCATGGCTTGCATGGGTTTTATGATGAACATAGTTGTAGAGATCAATTGTGGACGTGGCGATGATCTTGACTTTAGATCAAACCGATCAACAAGTGATCTGTCCACGAAAAAGCTTCTGTTCAAAAGGAATGGAAGAACAGATGCAAAGAAAACAAGATGATGTCGTAAGGTAGTACTGGAGACCTACCTTACGTTCTTCTTGGTCTCGTGGTCCTTCTCCTAGCAAGACAGATCGTTGGGGCTCTCTTCCGGCGATCTCCCGTGACTGAACTCTGGCGAAGGGTTTTACTCGGCGAGTTGGGCTAGGGCTCTAGGTCGTCGGCTCAGGAGTTGAAAAGAAGTTTGTGGTTTCGGCTAGAGGTTTTTGGTTCTATTTATAATCGCGAGGAGAAGAGTCCTAGTCTGATTGGACTTCGAATAAGAGTCCCATTTCAAACTGTTTTTGAATACTAACAACTTATCTTTAGTTGATTTGGTGCGGTAACATTGTGGAATTCATGTCGTTTTCTTCCTGTACCGGTATTCCCACGTGTACAGAAGCAAAAACCGCTCCAGAACTCGTTACCTCCGTGGTGATGAGCTCTGGAAGATCCACGTGTCCATTGGGGCCAGGTCTCCCCCTTTCCGCAGAGACGAGCTCCAGTTGTGCCGCGTGTCAAGCGAGCGAGACCTCCCTCTTTCTCAGAGGTGGGCTCCACGTGTGCCACGTATCCTGGCGGTCAGGACCTCCTCTCTATTTGGAGGTGGCTCCACGCACGCCACGTATCAGTGCCTGACCTCCCCTCTCTTCGGAGGTGGCTCCGGGTGTACCACGTGTCCTAACAGCGCCAGACTTCCTTTCTTCTCAGAGATGAGCTCCGAGGTTCACACGTGTCCAACAGTGACGGACCTCCCGGAGATAAGCTCCGGTGGTGACACGTGTCCAATAGAACCGGACCTCTCGGAGGTGAGCTCCGAGATTGACACATATCCCGCGCGACTAGTCCTCTGTTTTCTGCGGTGAATAGCTCCTAAGGTGACACGTGTCCTGCGGGACTGGCCTCGCTTCTCCGCAGAGGCTAGCTCCGGGGCAACACGTGTCCCATGGGATCGGACCTCTCCCCCTTTGCGGGGATGAGCCCCGAGCCTGCCACGTAACCAGTTTAGCGGCGGACCTCTCCCCATTTGCGGAGATGAGCTCCGAAGGCGCCACGTGGCCAGCGGCCAGCGGAAAATGTCTACGGTGCTCTAGGCGAACTGAAATTGGCTCCTTTCGTCTATATTCTGATTCTTCTCTGTTTCAATCTTATAAAAATGTTTATGAAACATGAATATATGCAGAAATCAAAAAATGAGGGTGTCACAAATGCCATAAAATAAACCCAAGAGTATCAAAAATAGTCATCAACAATCTCAAGAACATACCATTTAGATCCGAAGGATTGAACACGTGAAGGTCCTACAGTGCCAAGGTGCAAAAGTTGACCCGGTTCAGTTGTCATTGTCATTGTGAGAGGAACATGTGAACCTGCAACCATCTTAGCATGTATACAAGAAGAGCACACAATTTATTTGTCCCCTTTAAGCTTAGGCAGCCCACATATGCGATCAAGAGCACTAACATGTGGAGATGATCAAAGCCTACGTGACCAAGTCTACGATGTCAAAATATAAGTCTTTTGAATCATTAGCAACTGGACATATGTGCTTAGAGGATGACATATCAAAATCAGCTTTATAAACTCTTCCAAACCGAGACATATTAAAATTGAGCTCACTATTTGAATCTACAACCTTGCAACAATTTTTAGTGAAAATAATTTCCAGATTTTCATCTAGCAATTGTGAAACAGAAAGCAAGATGTATTTCAAATTTTTAACAAGTGCCACATCTTTTAAAGTGTAGTGATTGTTTACTCTAACTGAACCCTTAGAAATTATAGGAGTTGAAGAATTATCGGCAAAAGTAACATTTTCTACATGTGAAACAAAAGAGAGGGAGGAGAACAATTCTTTGTTACCGGTCATGTGGCATGAGCATCCTGAATCCATAATCCAAATGTTCTCCTTCCTCAAGCGTGTAACCTACATAGAAGTACAATACGTCGATGACTCAATACTGGGGTTAGTCAAAAGGCATTTACGAATCAAGTACTGAGTCGCACGATGTCCAGCAGAAGTACCACGCAAAGGCTGAGATAAAACAGCAGGTTTATGAGCCAAAGTTTGAGGATTTTTGTACCCAACTACTGACCTACGAGGTGTTACATGAGTAGCACTAAAAACAGTAGGACCGGAAGCAAACTTTGCATGTTTTTGACTCATTACAGCAGGTTGCATATTCCTAAAACTCGGTTCAGCACACGCAACAGGTTTCACACAGTTGTTATGTGATCTAGCAATCATTCTTTCCTTTTTATATTGCAGCTAGTCTATAACAAAAATATATGACATGACCATCTCTACCACAGTAGGTACAATGAAATTTAACTTTATCTTCATGTCTAGATGAGCAGACAACATGTTTATCTAAAACCGAATGAGACAACACTCCTGCAGATTTAAAAACCACTTCTTTTTGTTTAGTAACTATTTTAATCAAACCACATCCTAATGACTTTACAGTTTTAGGTGGATGTGCTTTAGCATGAGCATGGGGATTAAAAACTAAATCAGTTTTATCATTGCAAGATTTAGAAGAATTCAACAGCAAGTTCAGATTTTTATTCCCATTATAAAACCGCTCTAGTGTCCTATTCATGTCATCAAGTTTCTTAGACAAGTCTAGGCAGTTTTGACATGAAGTTTTTCCTTTTAGTTTGCAATTGGAACAATACTTAACTTCATGAGAACATAAAGCATTGTTCAATATAGAAATTTCATTCAGAGCATCTTGTAGTTTCTTATTAAGATCATCACAAGTAGAACAATGCAAATCAATTGTAGAACAACAAGCATCTTTCAAGTTTTTATCATTAAGTGCAGCAAGCTCTCTGTTCTTTTCAATCTCTAACTCAAGTTTATCAAGTGTGGAGGTATGTGCACTTCTTAGAGAGGACAATTGTTCATATATTAAATCACATGAGGAACAAGAATCATCACTAGGAATCAAAGATTTCAAACAATTAATTTCAGATTCTTGTGATTCAATTTTAACAGCATTGTCCCTAAGCTTTTTGTCCTTTTTTCTTAACTATAACAGTGGCACGAGAAATAGCATCACACATTTCTTCGCAAGTAGGACATACCTGTTCATTGTCGCTGTTGTGTTCTGCCTCCTCCATACTTGAACTTGACTTGCCCGCCATGAAGCATAAGTTTGCCAAATCATCTTCATCTTCGTCACTTCCGATGTCCACATCGCTCGAGCCAAGTTCTTGAAGTGCGGAGATAAAACTATTTACTAATTGGCGTCCTATAAAACCCTTCTTATTTTTCTTATCGTTTGCAGAGGAGTGCTTCGTCCTAGTTTGCTTTTCATCACGGGAAGTAGGACCTGAAAGGTTAGGGCAATCCGTACGAAAATGTCATGTATTACCACATTCGAAGCATCGTTGTGGTCCGGCACTTCTTCCGCTTCTAGTTCTCACATTTTGCAATGCTTTTGAGAACCGTGTAGAGATGAGTGCAATTTCTTCCTCTGGAAACTCTTCAATCTGTTCAAGGGTTAGAGAGGACAACAAAGAAAGTGTACCACAAGATGAAGATTGACTAGAGCTAGGCATGTCACGTTGTGAAACAAATGCAAGAGACTTGTTGGGTTCTTACGTGATATTATGTCAAATTCATGAGTTTTTAACTTAGAATATAGCACATCTAATGTAAGTGTACTCATGACAGTATATTCATGAATAGATGTAACTTTCATCTCCGAAGTTTACATGTCTAATGCACATAGTAATTTCCTAGCATTTTCAGCATCTGAAAAAGTTAACGTTAACACTACGCAAGTTGTTGAGAATTTTATTGAAGTAGCAAAGAGGTCATCGATTGACTCACCGGGTTACATCTTGAAGAGCATGTATTCTTTCTTGTACATATCTTGTATTACCTCCTTGATCATGTTGGATCCTTCTTGGTAGTCACAAGGGCTTTCCACACATCGTATGCAGATCGGAGGTGTGCAACACGGTCGAAGTCACTTTGAGTTAATCCTTGTATGATCAAGTTCCGTGCTTTGTTGTTGTTTTCGACATCTCTCATGTTCGTAGCCGTGACTTGATCATTTGGCGGCACGTCATAAGGCTTGTACACCTTTTCCCATATTGTGAAGCCTTGCGCCTGGATGAAAGCCTCCATTCGTGCCTTCCAAACCTGGAAATCAATGCCACTGAACACACAAGATTTTGCGGAGTATTTCTCCATGATGATTAGTCAAAACACGTGCAAATCACAAAGATTAGAGCACCGTGGCTCTAATACCAATTGTAGGATTGAAGATCACATGAAAAGCTACCAGAGGGGGGTGAATGGTAGATTTAAACTTTTTAGTGGAAGCAACAAAAACCCACTCGGCAGAAAATCGATCTGTTAAAGAAACCATGTATGCGACTGATCTAAATGTGTTCAATCATGAGAAAAGTGATATATATTATAGAGAATCAAGTCACAAAGACACTACAACAAGAATCACGGAAATCCGTCAAGAAAAACTCAATTTATGATCGAAAGATCAAACGAGGGTCAATCTGTTCTACTCGAGTAAAAACCAGATTTGCAACACTGCAAAGAAACTCGTGTAGATCGGAAACTACAAATCCAATGACCGTGAAATTTTCACAGATGATAGATAATAAAGTTGTGAAGACAAATCCTATCATAACCAATTCAAATCTTTCCATATTTGAGCCATAACCGACTCAACCGCAGCCTGAGTCCATAATCCAGCCGGTTGGACCTTTCCTACCAATTCCTTACGTCCACATCTCTTCATCACGCCTTGGAACCATGTTGCCACGTCCATGTACTCCTTGCACAAGTGCAAACACCTTCCAACAACGTCCACAATACCTTCATATGCATTGTTCTTGATCCAAACATGCTGCGCGACCTCCCGATCAACTCAACCACAATTCCTCCCAAACTTGGATGTTGAACCTCGTCTTCTCCCTAAGACTAGGTCAATGGATCCCGTCACCAGCCATATCTCGAACTCAAGTAACACCAGAACATGAATAAATAACCAATACTTTCAAAAACAAGTCAACGACTTGACTCACGTTAGTTCAAAAAACCACAACACCTTACGTGAACACCTCACATAAGCATGTTGCAAACCAAAGGAAAATGTTAACCACCGTAAACAGCCATAACACTTAAAAAACTTAGTAAAAGAATACTAAGCAAACTTTCCATAGATGTAAAGCAAGTTCAAAACATTTGCATGGTAAAAACAGAACCATTGCAATTTAGCTCCGGACCTTGCCAAAGCTAACCGAACCTTGAGCCGGAGCTTACCAAATCTAGCAGAACCTAGCACCGGAACTTACCAAAGCTAGTCGTACCTACCGACGGAGCTAACCAAACACATGTCGGACCTCGACATAGCAAGTTGGACCTTACGTCGGATCTTGTCGGAGCTCGGACCTAGAGTCTGACCTTGACAAAAAGAGTGTTTTGGCAGAATTCAATTTTTTATCGTCATAGCCAACGTTTTCAGCACACATAGGTCTCACAACTGACGATGAAGTCCATACTCACATCTTCCCACTTCCAGGCAGGAACGCCCAGTGGTTGTAGTAGTCCCGGTTTTCTCATATGGTCTGCCTTCACCCTTCAGCATGTATCACACTCGGACACGTACTTTGCAATCTCCCGCTTCATCCGTGTCCACCAAAACTTGTTTCGGAGTTCTTGATACATCTTGTTACTGCCGGGGTGAATAGAAAACTTTTACAAGTGAGCCTCATCAAAGATTTTCTTCCGCAACTCCGGGTTACGGGGTACGACAATCCAGTCCTTGAACCATAGGACGCCGTCTTCGTCTTTCCGGAAACACTTCAGCTCCCCACTGTCTACACGTCTCCGCAAATGCGACAGGCCCTTGTCATGCTTCTGAGCTGCCGCTATCTCTTCACGGATGGTGGGGATCAAAGCTAAGTTATAGAGAGCTCCATGTTGAATCACATGCAATGGTGGCTCGCTCTCTTCCAACGGTGTGATGGTTAGATTGTTGACGTGTGACTTGTGGCTCAGCGCATCCGCCACTACGTTTGCCTTGCCGGGATGATAATGGATCTCTATTTCGTAATCCTTTGTCAACTCCAACCATCTTGGCTGCCTCATGTTAAGCACTTTCCGAGTGAATATGTACTTGAGGCTTTTGTGGTTTGTATATAAATGCACGAGGTTACCGAGTAGGTAGTGCCTCCACATCTTGAGTGCGAGTACCACGGCAGCGAGGTCCAAGTTGTGAGTTGGATAATTTTGCTCATGGTTCCTGAGCTGCCGTGATCCATACGCGACCAGCCTTCGGTCTTGCATGAGCACACATCCGAGCCCAATGCCGGATGCATCGCAGTACACATCAAACGGTTTTGTTGTGTCTGGCTGCGCCAAAACCGGTGCTGATGTTAAGTGCTTCACTAATGCCTTGAATGCTGCTTCACATGCTGGACTCCAAACGTATTTGGTAGCCTTCTTCAGAAGCTCAGTAGGCTTGGCAATCTTCGAGAAGTTCGGAATGAACCTCCGATAATATCCCGCGAGTCCGAGGAAACTCCGTACCTCATGAACAGTTTTTGGGGACTTCCAATTCAGCACTTGTGTGATCTTACTCGGGTCTACAGTGATGCCCTCCGCTTAGATAATATGCCCGAGAAAAGGCACTTGCGATATCCAGAATTCGCACTTGCTGAATTTCGCGTATAGTTTGTGATCCCGCAGCCATTGTAAGACTATACGCAAATGCTTCGTGTGTTCTTCCTCTGACTTGGAATATACCAGTATGTCATCGATGAAGACCACAACAAATTTGTCCAGCTACGGCATGAATACTGAGTTTATCAAGTACATGAAGTGAGCTGGAGCATTGGTGAGGCCAAAAGAGATGACCAGGTACTCATAAAGCCCGTACCTCGTCGAGAAAGCCGTCCTTGGTACATCCTCAGCCCGTATCTTAATAGTATGGTACCCGGATCTTAAGTCCATTTTGGAAAAGATCTTTGCTTTGACCAACTGATCAAACAACATGTCGATCCATGGCAACAGGTACTTGTTCTTGATGGTTACGGCGTTTAGTGGACGATAGTGTAAGGGCCTCAGTTTTTGACACCCATTTGCAGTGTTCATCACCACACCACACACCTCATTTGAGGAAGAATGATGAACACAAATGAAGAGCAAGTAACAATTATCAACATGCTCATTAGAGAACAAACTTACACATTGCAAAAGTGGTATTTCCCACATGTGATATAGATGGGCTGGACATATGAAAGCTCCTACACTTTACTAAGGATGTCCATGCCAAGTTTTACCAAAATTCAAAACCTTTTTGATGTCAGTTTGGGTATAGTTAGGAAGAGGGCAGTTTGAAACCATATTCAAATTCAAACTGTTTTTATCCAATGAATTTAAAAGTGGGGGGCATATTCTTACTCAGCACATTTTTGTGAGCTCACACACCAATTTTCACTCCATTTGGAGTTGATCTTGACATGAGCTAAGTGGGAGAAATTCAAACTTTATTTGAATTTCAAACTGAACTTGTGCTGAAATTCATTCAAAACAAACCTCAGTTGAACTTTGATCAATTCAAATGGCTCATGGGTGAATAATTTGAATTGCCAAGGGTAGTACGGGGTTCACTGTTTACAACAGTGATTAGGAGTAAATTTCAGAGGTTAAAACTGGAGGTGGGACCCACATGTCAGCCACTGCTCAGATCAAACCGACTGAGACTTTCTCACTCGGGTCGCCGAGCCGCAGCGGTGATCGCCACCGAGGCCAGCCGCCGCGCCACCAGCTGCTTGCCCACGCGCGGGCGTGAGGCGGTGCAGAGCCTTCTTAAGGCGCCTGCCCCCTCCTCGGCCGAGGCACCACCGTTCTTCCCCGCAAGAACTCAGCGCCGGCCAAAAACTTCCGCAGCTCGGACTTGATCGGAGAACGCCGATCGCAGCTCCCTCCTTCCACTCCAGAGCCCCAGCAAGGTACTAGAGACCTTCCTCCATCCTCCCCGTTGTTAGAATTCGGTTGAAACCGAGTGATATCGGCTGTGCCGAAAGATCAAAATCGGAACTTGGAGCCGCCGCACCTCGGGCTCTCGTGGACAGCCCAACCAGGGCGTTGTCACGCCCGAGCCAAGGCACCCTTGGACGCGCGGGTGACCGGTGCTGCTCATCCCCGAGCCACAGCTCGAGTGGTTGCTCACCGGCGGCGAATTTCCACTTTGCCCCTTTCTGTGTGCAGAACGACCTTCGGGTACGATTCTGTTTAATTCGTGCTCTAGAAAGGATTAGAGGGCCTCAGGCCGCTCTCACACGAGCTAGACACGATAACGCACAAGTTTCCTTCACAACTCTGGGCCGGAAAACCTTTGTGCCCGGCGGAATTTGAGGTCTACTAATGGCGGAGCGAACGGGCGGCATCGGGCGCACGGTGAGGACCTATTTCGGGCCTTCCCCGAGCTGCCTCGAGCTCAGGTCGACCATCTCTGAGGTCCACTGATGTTCCCCGACCGATTTCCCAAGTAGCTGAGGTGCTAGGGTGGTCAGCCGACATGGCCGAAGTCGTTCCGAGGTGGCGGCTCGTCGCCGACCATGCTCCGGCCATTGTCATGAGCAGCTGACCCTAGAATCCTGTTCCCCGAGTAAAAGTAGGCAGGGGCGGCCAGAATCGAGAAGTTTGGAGCTGTACAGCAGCCGGCGGCGAGCTCTCCGGCGAGATCCCTCGGCGGCGGAGCGCGGGTGTCGCGAGGTTGAAGAAGGGGTGGACCCCAGCTGTCAGCGGCCGATATTTTGAATCGGGATCCGGCTGCGGCCAGGATCGGGTGTGCTGGCGCGCAAAATCCTTGTGGGCCGCGATGTGCCATCACCTAGGCGCGCGACGCGTCTCCCCTGGGCCCACGCGCGAGTTTAAACTTTTCCCCGATTTTCAGATTTCCTTCAAACTTCAAATCCTTATAACTTTGGATAGAAAGCTCCAAATTGAGTGAACCAAATTTTGCTGGATTCAGCTCTCTGAGTACTTTCCAGAAAATCAAGTTTCACTTCATGAAATTCCTTATTTCTCCAGAATTAATTCCTTAAAATTTAAAATGTTAGGAATTGTTACTGGAGAATCCTTTGGAGGAAAATCCTGAAATTTTGCTGAGATGTTCACCAAAATATCCTTGAACTACCATAAAAATTTCAGATCCATTTGAGCTCATTTAACCCACCTAATGGTGTGATTAGTGAAACTGTTCCAGAGAAAATAGAAAATGTTCAGAAACATTTTCAGAATTTTCTCTGAAATTGTTTAGCTCATATCTTTAGTTAGAGACTTCCAAATTAAGTGAGACCAACTCCATTAGAACCCTCTGAAAATCTAGTTTTCAGAAAGTCATAGTTTGTCTCATGAAAATTCCTAGAACACCCTAAGAGTTCCAATTAAGGTCAAGGACATAATTATTTGTGGAGGGCTCAAATGAGCTTTGCTGCAACTAAAACTTGACCAGGTCTCTGTTTAGGTTGTAACCAAGCCACAGTAAAAGTTTCGCAGTCATTAGGTCTATCTAGCAAAGGTTATAGACTTCACAACTTCAAAGTTAATACAAATGCATTAAATTAATACATGTATTGTTTCTATCATGTAGTCGCTAAGGTCGAGGAGGAACCCGAAGTCCTAGACTTAGTTACTCCGGAGGAACAGCTAGCCTACGACCAAGAGCAGCAAGGCAAGCTCCGGTTTGCATTAACCATTTTACAAATTTTTATTGTTTTGAGCACATACTTGTTTCCTTTATTCTGTGCATTAGAGTCTTGTTTGGAAACCCCACTGCATAGCCAAGAAAACCATGGGTTGGGGTTTAGGATTGCAAACTCCGTTAGCTACTGCACTGCTAGGATAGAGTAGGATTCGGTACAAGTCGAGTAGTTGGAACTACTCGTGAGAATAGGCTAGAGGCACATTGCTCGGGTAGAGATAGCACATGATACACATGGCAAGAAAATGAGACCGAGCGGAGAGTAAGGGCAGCAGGACTTTGGGGCCTGTGTGCTGTAGCTCCGCTTGTGTCGATTGAGGACCGAGCCGTGTGCGGGCCTGTTGAACAAGCTAGAACAGTACCGAAGACCTACCGGCTATATGGGAACCGGGAAACTGATGTAACTCGGGTAGCTGGCTATTGAGGCATTGCCCGTCGTTCAGAGGGTAGGTTGAGAGCTCGAGGTGTAAATCGGCTGGCGGCACGGAGATGCGCGTGCAGAGACCTCTTGCTCGGGACGATGGGACCGGTTCAATATTTGGCTGACGGGTGAAAGGTAGTCGCGTACGGCGTCCGTGATGGTTGTTGTAGGCAACATCGAGTACAGGCGTACATGACGGGTTGTTCGGGTAACCCTGCAGGTGTAAATCGATTATAATCGCCATCCCTCGCGGTCAGTGAGTACCACTTGTTCACTGTACCGTGACGTAGAAAGAACAGGCTAGTTACATGTTAAAATGTTGCTGATTGAAAGCTGGACATTGATTGTTAATGATATGCTGTAGCTTAGAGCTAATTAAAGTTCTTTTCAACTTTGGGCAAAGTACATGAGAGAAATGCGTTTCTTGTTTGATTGCGGCTCTCTCATGTGCCTTAGCGTAAGGTTCTCCACAACCTGCTGCTAAAACTTGAAAGTAAGGTTCTACTAATTAGGCGAGTCCTTGCAAATGATTTTTACCTCATGCAACCCATTACCCTCATGTAGAAGTTCCATGTTTAGGTGAGACGGGTCAGACTTGCTGAGCCTTCGTGCTCACTGCTTGTGTTTGAAGCTTTTGCAGGGTTCTATGAGGAAGGGACTCCCGAAGAGGAGACGGAACCCCAGGAGGGGAACCCCGTCGAGTGGGAGTCGTGCACGCCGCAGAGTTAGTGTGCGTGGGTGCTAGCAAGGACACGTTCGAGGGCTGAACGTGCACTTGATGCTTAGTCTACGCCCGCGAGTGTAGACTGAACTTATTTTGATGTAAACATGTTCATAAACTTGTTTATGTAATAAAACTTCCGCTTCCGCTTTGCACCTTTGACGTGTGTTATACGGTGCTGTGCAACGCAGCACCCCTCAGCGTGATCCTGGCTCGACAGGACCAATGGGGTCGTGTCAGCGTGGTATCAGAGCTCGCTTGAGGTTTAACACAGTACAAAGGTCTTCTTTTTTCAAAAATCCAGTGAGGAACGAGTTAGTAGCCTGTATAAGGATGTTATTAGTATATAGAAAGTGGCTTATTAACCTATTTGTTATGTCGGAAAATCGTGCATCTCGGGACGTTCATGTCTTGGGGGGTGCACGTAAGCGCTGTCCACCAGTGCGCACAAGCTGAAGGGTGGAGCCCCACGGGTGGCAGGTAACCGGACCCGCTTTGATATCCTCTACGACTCTTAATGTCGTTTGCGGTATTCGAGCAACGTCTGTCCCTGGCGTGCATGGTGCAACATGTGAGACCCCGTCACGTGGTCTGAAACGTGAACACGCAACTCAAGGCGTGTTTGGCTTGAGAACATCCGGGCGAGTGATGACGGCCGGGTGTACAAACTGTATGGATTCCGGGCTCGGTGTGCAGCCGAGTCTGATGATTGTTTGAGTTTCTGCAGGTAGCCTTACCACGAAACGGTAGACGTGTAGCATCTGTGTGCGAGTGACGAGTAGTGCCACTGAACTAACGAAGCCGGCTAAGTCCGGTATAGGTTTTTCCTTTGTGAGGACGTAGTACCGACATAATCTGGTGACGCATCGACGTCACATCCAACTAAATGAACAACTTCATTTGAAAACTTGAAGGTTTTGATCCCAAGTAGTAAAACTTGATGTAACTCCTTCCCTTATACAGGATATTCAAAGTTAACAAGTTATCAACTTATAGGATGTTAAGGACAGAGCACTCTGTTTTCAGCTGAATCAAGGCTGAAGTTAATCAGAGGTTAGAGGTTGAGTTCTTTCGAGGTTGGGGTCGTATGATACATTTCTGGAAAGCGTTGGAAGAGCTTTACAACTCTTCTGTTGAGGTCCAGAGGTGTTTCATCCCTTAACCACTCGAAAAATGCAGTAGAGTTGAAACTGTCCAGAAAACAGGACAGAGCAAAGACTCTCTGTAAACTCTCTGTAAATTAAGCATCACTTCCTGCTTAAAAATCCAAAAATAGGAAATGAGGTACTTCTGGAAAGCTTATGAGATGGGTTACGACTTTGTAACAGAAAGTTTTGTCAGATTAGGAACAGAATTAACTGGGATTCTTGGATCAAATCAGTACCTAAGGCAGGGAGGTGCTGTCCAATTGTTTCCAGAAATTCTGTTAAACTTTGACATCTCATAACTTTTGAACCAGGACAGATCTTAGGCCAACCAAATACTTTCTGGAAAGCTATTGAAGTTAACTTTAACTTTGATGTTGAGCTCCAGAATTGGTTTTGCTTTAACATGGCCTAAATCAGGTTGATATGGAAACTGGTCAGGGCTGTCATGGTAACAGCAGATCAGCAGTCAAATTTGTTTAAAAATTTGAACTATGTTTCCAAGTGTTATGGGTTCAATGACATATCTTATGTTATAACTCAATGGTTTACTGTTTAAATAAATATTTGACATTTCTCAAATATATTTTTACAGATGGCAGCAGATAAACAGTTGGAGAATGGGTGGGTAGTTTCCCACTGTTCTGACCGTAGCGGCTACCCGGAAGCATTGTGGCAAATGCTCCAATATTTCGGGTACAACCAGATGCCGCAATACTTCGCCAAGGAAGAAGGCGAAGAGGGGAACAAGACGTGGACGATCCATGTCGAGGTTCCTGCAGGACCTACGCCACCCGGTTGGGTGCCATTCACCGTCACGGTGAGAGGGAGACAACCGGAAGGGATGTGGCAAGTGGCAGCCCGTGACACTATGTCACGTTTCTGCCAACTACATGTGCAGGCTATGGAGGGTACTCCATACGCACTCGTTCCGGTGGAGGGACGAGCTCAGCATGTGTGGGAAGAGAGGTACCTGGAGGCAACAGACCCGAGTTGCCCAAGGTACAACCCCGCGGAGGCAAACCTCAGCCTCCAAATGAGGGCGGGAAACGCTGTGATGGACAGCCAAGCTGTTCATACGGAGAATCTCTCCACCAAGCTCAAGGAGAGCACAAGCCGTGGAGATCATTTTGAGAGTGCTCACAGCGCACTTCGCAATGTGCTTCTTCCGACGATCAAGCGACTGAATGAACAACACAATCAGTTGCGTCGTCTGAAGAAGGCAAAGAAGAAGAGCCGTGTTGACATCGCGGCGTTGCAAGAGCTGGTACAGACCGTAACCCAACAGAATGAGGACCTTGCTCAGGAGCGGGACGACGCTATCGAGGAAGGCCAAGGCTGGGAAGAGGACTACAACCAAGCTATGGACGAGGTGCATGCCTTGCAGGACCTTGTGCCCCCGGTATTGGGCGTACCGGTAGTCTTGGGTCTTCCAGCCATGGGAGAACCTGGAATGGGAGAAGAGGTAGTAGACCCCGAGCCACCAGCAGAGGTACCGGAGGAGGACGACCCACAGGAGGTCGAGTTCTACTCCGAGTAGGGGGTTACGGTTGCCAAGTAGGACAGCTAGGGTAGCGTAACCCAACTTTTGTAATCGGTGACATGTCGTGTAGACAGTAGCGTATGTATAGGTAGTGACGACATGAGCACGACTTCTCGGAGATCCGAGAATAATGTATCTTGTATAAAGTTTATGCTTTATCAATATATGTGAATGTTGTGCAAATCAATCATGTGTCACTTCAATACCTACTGTTGCATATGGAATTTTAAGTAAGACATGTGCTAATTGCTGCTGTTTTGAATTTCAGAATGACGCGTACTCGTGCCAACCCTGACGTTGGGGGTACCAGTCAAGGGGGAGAGACCTCCCAACCACCTCCCGAGGACTCCTCGGGACAGCAGCAGCAACAGCAACAGCAAACACCGCCACCGCCACTACCAACGGTTACTTTGGCCGACATTGTCGCGGCAATGGCGGCCTCGCATCAGCAACACACAGAGTTGCTGCAGACTCTCATCGCCAATACGTCTCGCCCAGAGAGACGTCAAGATCGTGAGGAGCGCCAACAGAGCTCCTACTCCGACTTCCTGGCAACTCATCCCCCTGTATTCTCAAGGGCGGATGAACCACTTGACGCGGACAACTGGCTCCGCGCCATAGAAATGAAGTTCGGGCTGCTCCAAATCAGCGAGCAGCGCAAGACTCAGTTCGCGGTCCAGCAGCTCCAAGGATCTGCGAGCACGTGGTGGGCCAACTTCTGTGCTTCACAACCCACCGACCGAGTGATGACCTGGGCGGAGTTCCGGACGGCCTTCAGGGCCTATCATATACCGCCAGGTCTGATGAAGAGGAAGACGCAGGAGTTCTTACACCTGCAACAAGGGGGCCGGAACGCGCTGGAATATTCCAGGGCGTTCAACGATCTCGCGCTCTACGCGTCGTATCACGCAGATACGGACGAGAAGCGGCGGGACCATTTTTACCAGGGGCTTAACCCGCTCCTGAAGGACAAATTGGCAATGTTCAATCGCGGCAGCCTCAACGACATCATTGATGCTGCGATTGTTCAGGAGGACTCCGGCATGGAGTTAGCGGCAGCGGAGAGAAAGCGAAGCGCACCGCAGAGCAGTGGAGAAGGAGGCGGTCCTTCTCAGAAGTTTCGGATGGTGAATCGCCCGCCATCAGGTCCACGCTGGCAACCACCACAGCGGTCGATGACGTTCCGCAGTCGGCCGTACTCTTCACCGGCATTCCGGCCGGCACTGCCAGTACCACCGCAACAACAACAGCAGCAGCGGGCGATGCCGCGTGCGTTTGCACCTCCGCAACGCATGCCGGGCTTTCGTCCACCGAGTACTCCACCAGCAGCGGCCACATGTTACAAGTGTGGTCGTCCAGGACACTTCGCGAGCAGTTGCCCGGAGAGGCAAGGCGGCGGAATGGCACCACAGTTTCCGGGGAGGAATCAAACCCGGAACCCTACTAATGCGCGGCGGGCAAACCCTAGGCCCGGCACTGTCCACCAGCTTGCCATTGAGGACGTGCCGGAGGGCGAGCCAATCCTTGCGGGTATGTTCCAACTCCACCAGCATCCCGCTATAGTACTGTTTGATTCAGGCGCCACGCATAATTTTATTAGCCAAGCTTTCATTGTTAAACACAGTTTGCCAATACTACCCACCGATAGTCCATATTTAATTTGTTCACCGGGTGGGAAGATTTCAGCAAGCGTAATGGTCTCCAAAGCACCATTATGCTTAGCGGGTAGAGTGTACCCCACGTCTCTCATTATCTTAGAGGGACAGAAGGTCGATGTCATCCTAGGGATGTCGTGGTTAACCCGCCACGGCGCTGTTTTAGACACCGTCCTTCGAGTCGTGCACTTAAACTCAGAGGTGCACGGTTCTCACTCATTATTCCTGGACAGTCCAGAAATAAAACTTCCAAGTGTCTATCAAGCCACGACCATCAGATTGGAAGATATTCCGGTGGTCCGAGAGTTCCCTGATGTATTCCCGGACGATTTGCCGGGGATGCCACCCGATAGAGAGGTGGAGTTCAAGATTGAACTTGCACCGGGAACCATGCCAATATCCCGAAGGCCGTACAAGATGGCGCCCAAAGAGTTGGCTGAACTGAAGACTCAGCTCACGGACCTTCTGGAGAAGGGTTTTATTAGGCCGAGCTCCTCACCATGGGGATGTTCAGCATTATTTGTCAAGAAGAAGGATGAGACGTTGCGGCTTTGCGTGGACTATCGTCCATTAAATGCCGTAACCATCAAGAACAAGTACCCGTTGCCACGGATCGACATGTTGTTTGATCAGTTGGTCGAAGCAAAGATCTTTTCCAAGATGGATTTAAGATCCGGGTACCATCAGATTAAGATAAGGGCGGAGGACATTCCGAAGACAGCTTTCTCGACGAGGTACGGACTTTATGAGTACCTGGTCATGTCCTTCGGCCTCACCAATGCTCCAGCTCACTTCATGTATTTAATGAACTCGGTGTTCATGCCGGAGCTGGACAAGTTTGTCGTGGTCTTCATCGACGACATCCTTGTATATTCCAAGTCGGAGGAAGATCACAAGAAACATCTGCGTATAGTCTTGCAACGGCTGCGGGATCACAAGTTATACGCAAAATTCAGCAAATGCGAGTTTTGGATATCGCAAGTGCCTTTCCTCGGGCATATCATCTCAGCAGAGGGTATCACTGTGGGCCCGAGCAAGATCATGCAAGTGCTGAATTGGAAATCCCCGCGAACTGTTCATGAGGTACGGAGTTTCCTCGGACTCGCGGGATATTATCGGAGGTTCATTCCGAACTTCTCGAAGATTGCCAAGCCAATGACAGAGCTGCTGAAGAAGGCTACCAAATATGTTTGGAGTCCAGTATGTGAAGCAGCATTCAAGGCTTTAGTCAAGCACCTGACATCAGCACCGGTTTTGGCGCAGCCAGACACAACAAAACCGTTCGATGTGTACTGCGATGCATCCGGCATTGGGCTCGGATGTGTGCTGATGCAAGACCGAAGAGTGGTCGCGTATGGATCACGGCAGCTTAGGAACCATGAGCAGAATTATCCAACTCACGATTTGGAGCTCGCTGCCGTGGTACTTGCACTAAAAATGTGGAGGCACTACCTACTCGGTAACCTCGTACATTTATATACCGACCACAAAAGCCTCAAGTACATATTCACTCAGAAGGAGCTGAACATGAGGCAACGAAGATGGTTAGAACTGATAAAGGATTACGAGATAGAGATCCATTATCATCCGGGCAAGGCAAACGTTGTGGCAGATGCGCTGAGCCGCAAGTCACACGTCAATAATCTGACCATCACACCATTGGAAGAGAGCGAACCACCACTCCATGTGATTCCACACGGAGCTCTCTACAACCTAGCTTTGATCCCCACCATCCGTGAAGAGATAGCGGCAGCCCAGAAGAATGACAAGGGCATGTCACATTTGCGGAGACGTATAGACAGTGGGGAGTTGAAATGTTTCCGGAAGGACGGAGACGGCGTCCTATGGTTCAAGAACCGGATCGTCGTACCCCGAAACCCGGAGTTACGGAAGAAAATCTTTGATGAGGCTCACTTATCAAAGTTTTCTATTCACCCCGGCAGCAACAAAATGTATCAAGAACTAAGAATAAAGTTTTGGTGGACACGGATGAAGCGAGAGACTGCAAAATACGTGTCCGAGTGTGATACATGTCGAAGGGTGAAGGCAGACCACATGCGGAAACCGGGACTGCTGCAACCACTGGGCATTCCTGCCTGGAAGTGGGAGGACGTGAGCATGGATTTCGTCGTCGGTTTACCCACCACCTTACAGAAACATGATTCTGTGTGGGTGATCGTCGATCGGCTCACCAAAGTTGCCCATTTCATCCCGGTCAACACCAACTACAACGCCAAGAAGTACGCTGAACTGTACATCTCACGGATCCTATGCTTATACGGCGTACCCCGTACCATCATATCGGACCGGGGCACTTTATTTGTGTCCCGTTTTTGGGAGCAGCTACACGCTGCCTTTGGGACGAAGCTGATCCGTAGTTCAGCCTACCACCCGCAGACGGATGGACAAACCGAGCGGGTAAATCAAATCCTAGAAGACATGCTACGAGCTTGCGCTATCAACCACGGCAAGAATTGGAATGATCACTTGCCGTTAGCCGAGTTCTCGTACAACAATGGGTACCAAGCCAGCATCAAGATGGCGCCCTACGAGGCGCTATATGGAAGAAAATGCCGCACACCATTGAACTGGTGTGAGTCTGGCGAAAGGGTTACCTTCGGGATTGACCTTGTCAACAACGCGGAAGAAAAGGTTCGACTAATTCAAGCGAACCTAAAAGCCGCTCAATCCCGTCAGAAACAGTATGCGGACCGGAGAAGGCGCCCATTACAATTCGAAGTTGGGGATCACGTATATCTACGGGTGTCTCCAATGAAGGGTGTAAATAGATTTGGGGTGAAGGGAAAGTTAGCACCCCGCTTCATCGGTCCATTCCAGATTACCGAAAGATGTGGATCGGTGGCATACCGGCTGAAATTACCAGAAGCACTTTCCGGTGTACACGACGTCTTTCACATTTCCCATCTGAGGAAGTGTCTCAAGCTATCAACTACCGTTCAGCTGGAAGACATTGAAGAACTGCAACCGGATCTCACCTATCGGGAGGAACCGGTGCAGATTATTGATGAAAAGGCCCGAACCACACGCAACCGTACGTTGTGGTTCTACAAGGTTCTATGGAGTAATCACTCCATGGACGAAGCGACATGGGAGAGCGAAGAATTCCTTCGCGCTAACTACCCCGACTTTTTCACGTCGCATATCCGGTAATTTTCCACCGTCCTCTCCCTCATTTTCACCTTATAATCTCGGGACGAGATTCTTTTAAGGGGGGAGGAATGTAAGGGCCTCAGTTTTTGACACCCATTTGCAGTGTTCATCACCACACCACACACCTCATTTGAGGAAGAATGATGAACACAAATGAAGAGCAAGTAACAATTATCAACATGCTCATTAGAGAACAAACTTACACATTGCAAAAGTGGTATTTCCCACATGTGATATAGATGGGCTGGACATATGAAAGCTCCTACACTTTACTAAGGATGTCCATGCCAAGTTTCACCCAAATTCAAAACCTTTTTGAGGTCAGTTTGGGTATAGTTAGGAAGAGGGCAGTTTGAAACCATATTCAAATTCAAACTGTTTTTATCCAATGAATTTAAAAGTGGGGGGCATATTCTTACTCAGCACATTTTTGTGAGCTCACACACCAATTTTCACTCCATTTGGAGTTGATCTTGACATGAGCTAAGTGGGAGAAATTCAAACTTTATTTGAATTTCAAACTGAACTTGTGCTGAAATTCATTCAAAACAAACCTCAGTTGAACTTTGATCAATTCAAATGGCTCATGGGTGAATAATTTGAATTGCCAAGGGTAGTATGGGGTTCACTGTTTACAACAGTGATTAGGAGTAAATTTCAGAGGTTAAAACTGGAGGTGGGACCCACATGTCAGCCACTGCTCAGATCAAACCGACTGAGACTTTCTCACTCGGGTCGCCGAGCCGCAGCGGTGATCGCCACCGAGGCCAGCCGCCGCGCCACCAGCTGCTTGCCCACGCGCGGGCGTGAGGCGGTGCAGAGCCTTCTTAAGGCGCCTGCCCCCTCCTCGGCCGAGGCACCACCGTTCTTCCCCGCAAGAACTCAGCGCCGGCCAAAAACTTCCGCAGCTCGGACTTGATTGGAGAACGCCGATCGCAGCTCCCTCCTTCCACTCCAGAGCCCCAGCAAGGTACTAGAGACCTTCCTCCATCCTCCCCGTTGTTAGAATTCGGTTGAAACCGAGTGATATCGGCTGTGCCGAAAGATCAAAATCGGAACTTGGAACCGCCGCACCTCGGGCTCTCGTGGACAGCCCAACCAGGGCGTTGTCACGCCCGAGCCAAGGCACCCTTGGACGCGCGGGTGACCGGTGCTGCTCATCCCCGAGCCACAGCTCGAGTGGTTGCTCACCGGCGGCGAATTTCCACTTTGCCCCTTTCTGTGTGCAGAACGACCTTCGGGTACGATTCTGCTTAATTCATGCTCTAGAAAGGATTAGAGGGCCTCAGGCCGCTCTCACACGAGCTAGACACGATAACGCACAAGTTGCCTTCACAACTCTGGGCCGGAGAACCTTTGTGCCCGGCGGAATTTGAGGTCTACTAATGGCGGAGCGAACGGGCGGCATCGGGCGCACGGTGAGGACCTATTTCGGGCCTTCCCCGAGCTGCCTCGAGCTCTGGTCGACCTTCTCTGAGGTCCACTGATGCTCCCCGACCGATTTCCCAAGTAGCTGAGGTGCTAGGGTGGTCAGCCGACATGGCCGAAGTCGTTCCGAGGTGGCGGCTCGTCGCCGACCATGCTCCGGCCATTGTCATGAGCAGCTGACCCTAGAATCCTGTTCCCCGAGTAAAAGTAGGCAGGGGCGGCCAGAATCGAGAAGTTTGGAGCTGTACAGCAGCCGACGGCGAGCTCTCCGGCGAGATCCCTCGGCGGCGGAGCGCGGGTGTCGCGAGGTTGAAGAAGGGGTGGACCCCAGCTGTCAGCGGCCGATATTTTGAATCGGGATCCGGCTGCGGCCAGGATCGGGTGTGCTGGCGCGCAAAATCCTTGTGGGCCGCGATGTGCCATCACCTAGGCGCGCGACGCGTGTCCCCTGGGCCCACGCGCGAGTTTAAACTTTTCCCCGATTTTCAGATTTCCTTCAAACTTCAAATCCTTATAACTTTGGCTAGAAAGCTCCAAATTGAGTGAACCAAATTTTGCTGGATTCAGCTCTCTGAGTACTTTCCAGAAAATCAAGTTTCACTTCATGAAATTCTTTATTTCTCCAGAATTAATTCCTTAAAACTTTAAACTGTTAGGAATTTTAACTGGAGAATCCTTTGGAGGAAAATCCTGAAATTTTGCTGAGATGTTCACCAAAATATCCTTGAACTACCATAATAATTTCAGATCCATTTGAGCTCATTTAACCCACCTAATGTTGTGATTAGTGAAACTGTTCCAGAGAAAATAGAAAATGTTCAGAAACATTTTCAGAATTTTCTCTGAAATTGTTTAGCTCATATCTTTAGTTAGAGACTTCCAAATTAAGTGATACCAACTCCATTAGAACCCTCTGAAAATCTAGTTTTCATAAAGTCATAGTTTGTCTCATGAAAATTCCTAGAACACCCTAAGAGTTCCAATTAAGGTCAAGGACATAATTATTTGTGGAGGGCTCAAATGAGCTTTGCTGCAACTAAAACTTGACCAGGTCTCTGTTTAGGTTGTAACCAAGCCACAGTAAAAGTTTCACAGTCATTAGGTCTATCTAGCAAAGGTTATAGACTTCACAACTTCAAAGTTAATACAAATGCATTAAATTAATACATGTATTGTTTCTATCATGTAGTCGCTAAGGTCGAGGAGGAACCCGAAGTCCTAGACTTCGTTACTCCGGAGGAACAGCTAGCCTACGACCAAGAGCAGTAAGACAAGCTCCGGTTTGCATTAACCATTTTACAAATTTTTATTGTTTTGAGCACATACTTGTTTCCTTTATTCTGTGCATTAGAGTCTTGTTTGGAAACCCCACTGCATAGCCAAGAAAACCATGGGTTGGGGTTTAGGATTGCAAACTCCGTTAGCTACTGCACTGCTAGGATAGAGTAGGATTCGGTACAAGTCGAGTAGTTGGAACTACTCGCGAGAATAGGCTAGAGGCACATTGCTCGGGTAGAGATAGCACATGATACACATGGCAAGAAAATGAGACCGAGCGGAGAGTAAGGGCAGCAGGACTTTGGGGCCTGTGTGCTGTAGCTCCGATTGTGTCGATTGAGGACCGAGCCGTGTGCGGGCCTGTTGAACAAGCTAGAACAGTACCGAAGACCTACCGGCTATATGGGAACCGGGAAACTGATGTAACTCGGGTAGCTGGGTATTGAGGCATTGCCCGTCGTTCAGAGGGTAGGTTGAGAGCTCGAGGTGTAAATCGGCTGGCGGCACGGAGATGCGCGTGCAGAGACCTCTTGCTCGGGATGATGGGACCGGTTCAATATTTGGCTGAGGGGTGAAAGGTAGTCGCGTACGGCGTCCGTGATGGTTGTTGTAGGCAACATCGAGTACGGGCGTACGTGACGGGTTGTTCGGGTAACCCTGCAGGTGTAAATCGATTATAATCGCCGTCCCTCGCGGTCAGTGAGTACCACTTGTTCACTGTACCGTGACGTAGAAAGAACAGGCTAGTTACATGTTAAAATGTTGCTGATTGAAAGCTGGACATTGATTGTTAATGATATGCTGTAGCTTAGAGCTAATTAAAGTTCTTTTCAACTTTGGGCAAAGTACATGAGAGAAATGCGTTTCTTGTTTGATTGCGGCTCTCTCATGTGCCTTAGCGTAAGGTTCTCCTCAACCTGCTGCTAAAACTTGAAAGTAAGGTTCTACTAATTAGGCGAGTCCTTGCAAATGATTTTTACCTCATGCAACCCATTACCCTCATGTAGAAGTTCCATGTTTAGGTGAGATGGGTCAGACTTGCTTAGCCTTCGTGCTCACTGCTTGTGTTTGAAGCTTTTGCAGGGTTCTATGAGGAAGGGACTCCCGAAGAGGAGACGGAACCCCAGGAGGGGAACCCCGTCGAGTGGGAGTCGTGCACGCCGCAGAGTTAGTGTGCGTGGGTGCTAGCAAGGACACGTTCGAGGGCTGAACGTGCACTTGATGCTTAGTCTACGCCCGCGAGTGTAGACTGAACTTATTTTGATGTAAACATGTTCATAAACTTGTTTATGTAATAAAACTTCCGCTTCCGCTTTGCACCTTTGACGTGTGTTATACGGTGCTGTGCAACGCAGCACCCCTCAGCGTGATCCTGGCTCGACAGGACCAATGGGGTCGTGTCAGATAGTCCACGCAAAGCCGCAACGTCTCGTCCTTCTTCTTCACAAATAATTCTGAACAGCCCCATGGAGAGGAGCTCAGCCTAATAAAACCCTTCTCCAGCAGGTCCGTTAACTGCGTCCTCAATTCTGCCAATTCCTTTGGTGCCATCTTGTACAGCCTTTGGGATATCGGCATCGTTCCCGGTGCAAGTTCAATCTTGAACTCCACCTCTCAGCCGTGCGGTATCCCCGGCAAATCATCCGGGAACACGTCTGGGAACTCATGGACTACTGGAATGTCTTCCAATCTGATGGTTGTGGATTGGTATACACTTGGAAGTTTTATTTCTGGAATGTCCAGAAATAATGAGTGAGACTCGTGCACTTTTGAGTGCAAATGCATGACTCGAAGGACGGTGTCTAAAATAGCGCCGTGACGGGTTAACCACGACATCCCTATGATGACATCGACCTTTTGTCCCTCTAAAACTATGAGAGACGTAGGGTATACTCTACCCTTTTGGAACCATCATGCTTGCTGAAATTTTCCCACCCGGTGAACAAATCAAGTAAGGACTTTCGGTGGATAGTATTTGCAAGCTATATTTAGCAATAAAAGCTTGGCTAATGAAACTATGTGTGGCGCCTAAATCAAATAACACTATGGCGGGATGCTGGTGGAGTTGGAACATACCCGCAAGGATTGGCTCCCCCTCCGGCACGTCCTCTATGGCGAGTTGGTGGACGGTGCTGGGCTTAGGATTTGCCCGTCGTGCATTAATGGGGTTCCAGGGTTGATTCCTCCCCGGAAACTATGGTGCCACTCCACCGCCTTGCCTCTCGGGGTAGTTGTTGGCGAAGTGCCCTGGGCGACCGCATTTGAAGCATGCGGTTGATGACTGGCCCGTGCTTGGGGGCACGAAAGCCCGGCTTGCGCTGCTGAGGTGCAAACGCACGCGGCATCGCCCGCTTCTGCTGTTGTTGCTGTGGAGGTGGGGCTGGTAGTGCCGGCCTGAACGCCTGTGGAGAATATGGCCGGCTGCGGAATGGCATCGGCCTCTGTGGTGGCTGCCAGCGTTGACCCGATGGTGAGCGATACACCATCCGGTATTTTTGAGAAGGACCACCTCCCTCTCCGCTGCTCTGCGGCGCGCTTCGCTTCTTATCCGCTGCCACTAACTCCTTGCCGGAGTCCTTTTGAACAATTGCTGTATCAATAATGTCGTTGAGGCTGCCTCGATTGAACATTGCCAGCTTGTCCTTCAAGAGTGGGTTAAGCCCCAGGTAAAAATGACCCCACCGTTTCTCGTCGGTATCGGCATGATATGAAGCGTAGAGTGTGAGACCATTGAACACCCTGGAGTATTCTAGCACGTTCCTGCTTCCTTGCTGCAGGGTGAAGGAACTCCTCTGTCTTCCTTTTAATAAGACCCGGCGGTATGTGATAGGCCCTGTAGGCCGTCCGGAACTCCGCCCAGGTCATAACTCGCTCGGTGGGTTGCGAGGCACAGAAGTTCGCCCACCAAGTGCTCGCGGACCCTTGAAGCTGTTGGGCCACAAACTGAGTCTTACGCTGCTCACTCACTTGGAGCAGCCCGAACTTCATCTCCATCGTGCGGAGCCAGTTGTCCGCATCGAGAGGTTCATCCGCCCTTGAGAATATCGGGGGATGAGTAGCTAGAAAGTCTAAGTAGGTGCTTTGTTGGCGCTCCTCGCGGTCTTGACACCTCTCCGGTCGAGACGTATTTGCAATTAAGGTTTGCAGCAACTCCGTATGCTGCTGATGAGAACCCTCCATATCTGCAACGATGTCGGCCAATGTAACCGTTGATGGTGGCAGTTGTTGCTGTTGCTGTCCTGAGGAATCCTCGGGAGGCTGTTGGGAGGCATCTCCCCCCTAACTAGAACCCCCAACTTCCGGGTTGCCACGAGTGCGAGTCATTCTGAAATTCAAAACAGCAGCGATCAGCACATGTCATTCTTAAAATTCCATATAAAAACAGTAGGTATTGGAGTGACACATGAATAGCTTGCACAACATTCACATATATTGATAAAGCATAAACTTTATACAAGATACATTATTCTCGGGTCTCCGAGAAGTCATGCTCATGTCGTCACTACCTATACACATGCTACTGTCTACACGACATGTCACCGATTACAAAAGTTTTCATACACCACCCTTGCTGCCCTACTTGGCAACGGTAACCACCTACTCGGAGTAGAACTCGACCTCCTGTGAGTCGTCCTCCTCCGCTACCTCTACAGGTGGCTCCGGGTCCATGACCTCCTCTTCCAGTTGAGGTTCCCACATCGCCGGGATACCCAAAACCACAGGTACGGCACCTACCATAGGTAGGCCCGCTACCGGAGGTACGAGGTCTTGCAAAGCATGCACCTCGTCCATGGCTTTGTTGTAGTCCTCTTCCCAGCCCTGGCTCTCCTCAATGGCATCATCAGCTCTTGAGTGAGGACCTCATTTTGCTAGGTCAAGGCCTGCACTTGATGTTGTAAAGCCATGACGTCGACGCGGCTTTTCTTTTTCGCCTTCTACAGACAATGCAACTGATTATGTTGTTTGTTCAGTCGCTTTATCGTCAGAAGGAGAACATTGCGGAGTGTGCTGTGAGCACTCTCGAAATGGTCTCCACGGCTGGTGCTCTCCTTGAGCTTCACGGCAAGACAATCCGTATGGACAGCTTGGCTGTCCATCACGGTCTTCCCTGCCCTCAACTGGAGGCTAAGGTTTGCCTCCGTGGGGTTGTACCTTGGGCAACCCGGATCTGTTGCCTCCAAGTACCTTTCCCTGCACACGTGATTAGCTCGCCCTCCACCGGGACCAGCGCGTATGGAGTGCCCTCCATAGCTCTCACGTGTAGTTTGCAGAAACGCGACATGGTGTCGCGGGCTGCCACTTGCCACATTTCCTCCGGCTGTCTACCTCTCACCATGACGGTGAACGGCACCCAACCGGGTGGTGTAGGTCCTGCAGGAACTTCGACATGGATGGTCCACGTCTTGTTACCCTCCTCGCCTTTTTTCTTGGCAAGGTACTGCAGCGTCACCACATACCCGAAATATTGAAGCATTTGCTTCAACACTTCCGGATAACCGCCGTGTTGAGAACAGTGGGATACCACCCACCCGTTCCACAATTGTCTATCCGCTGTCATCTGTAGAAACATATTTGAAAAAGGTCAAATATTCATTTCAACAGTAAATTATTGAGTTATAACATTAAAACATGTCATCAAACTCATAAAACTTGGAAACACAACTCAAATTTAGAACAAATTTGATTGCTGGTCTGCTGCCCAAACTGACAACCCTGACCAGTTTCCAGTTCAACCTGATTTAGACCATTCTAAAGGCAAAACCAATTCTTAAGATCAACATAAAAGTTAAAGCCAACTTCAATAGCTTTCCAGAAATTATTTTCTTGGCCAAAGATCTGTCCTGATTCAAAAGTTATGAGATGTCAAAGTTGACAGATTTTCTGGATAAAATTGGACAGCACCTCCCTGCTTGAGGCACTAATTTGATCCAAGAATTCCAGTTAATTCTACATCAAATTTGACAAAACTTTCTGTTACAAAGTTGTAACCTATTTCATGAAATTTTCAGAACTGCCTCAGTTTATATTTTTAAATTTTTGTGCAGGAAGTTATGCTCAATTTACAGAGAGTTACTTCTGGACAGTTTCAACTCTACTGCATTTTTCAACTGGTTAAGGGATGAAACACCTCCGGACATTAATAGAAAAGTTATAAAGATCTTCCAAAGATTTCCAGAAATGTATCATATGATCCCAACCTCGAAAGAACTCAACCTCTAACCTCTGATTAACTTCAGTCTTATTTCAGCTGAAACAGGGGACTCTGTCCTTAGTATCCTATAAGTTGAAAACTTGTTAACTTCGAACATCCTGATTAAGGGAAGAAGTTATATCAAAGTTTTAGTGCTATGGATTAAAACCTTCAATCTTTACAATGAGGTTGCTCATTTAGTGGGGTGTGACGTCAATGCGTCACCAGTTCATGTCGGTACTACGTTCCTCACAAAGAAAAACCTATACCAGACTTAGCCGGCTTCGTTAGTTCAGTGGCACTAAATGTCTCTCGCACACAGATGCTACTCGCCTACCGATTCGTGGTTAGACTACCTGCAAATAACTCACACAATCGTCAGGCTCAGCTGCACACCGAACCCAGTCCCAATACCGTTCATACACCCGTCCGTCATCACTCACACAGGTGTTCTCAAGCCAAACACACCTTGAGCTACATGTTCACGTTACTAACCACATGACGGGGTCTCCCAAACTTGCCCATAGCATGCCAGGGAAGGGCGTTGCTTGAATACCCCAAACGACATGAAGAGTTGTAGAGGATATTTAAGCGGGCCGGGTTACCTGCCACCTATGAGGCTCTACCCTTCAGCTTGTGCGCACTGGTGGACAGCACTCACATGCACCCCCAAGACATATGATGTCCCGAGATGCATGATTTCTGACATAAGAAAATAGGTTAGTATTGCCACTTTCTATACACTAATAACATCCTTATATGGGCTACTAACTCGTTCCTCACCGAGTTTTTGAAAAAGATGACCTTTTTAGTGCGCTAAACCTCAAGCGAGCTCTGATACCACGCTGACAAGACCTCTCGGCCTCGTCGAGCCAGGATCATGCTGAGGGGTACTGCGTTGCACAGCACCGGACAACACATATACAAGGTACAAAGCGGAAGCAAAGTTTTATTACATAAAAGAGTTCGTGAACATGTTTACAACAAGATAAGTTCAGTCCACACTCACGGGTGAAGACTACGCATAGAGTTCACGTTCAGCCCATGAACGTGTCCCCTCTAGCACACACACAGACTAACACAGCAGCGTGCATGACTCCCACTCGACGGGGTTTCCCTCTTGGGGGTCCGTCTCCTCCTCGGGAGTCTCCTTCTCATAACACCCTGCAATATCTTCAAACACAAGCAGTACTCGATGTTGCCTACAGCAACCATCACGGACGTCGTACGCAACCACCTTTCACCCGTCAGCCAAATGTTGAGCCGGTCCAATCGTCCCGAGCAAGAGGTCTCAACGCGCGCATCTGCAGTGCCACCAGCCGATTTACACCTCAAGTTCTCAACCTACCCTCTGAACGACCAGCTACACCTCAATGCCCAGCTACCTGAATTACATCAGTTTCCTTGTTCTCATATACCCGGTAGGTCTTTGGTACTGTTCTAGCTTGTTCAACAGGCCCACACACGGCTCGGTCTTCAATTGACATAAGCGGAGCTATGGCACCCAGGCCCCAAAGTCCTGCTGCCCTTACTCTCCGCTCGGTCTCATTTTTCTTGCCATGTGTTCCATTTGCTATTGTGAGACCTATGTGTGCTGAATACATTGTCTTTGACGATAAAAGTTTTGAATACTACCAAAACAACTTTTTAACAAGGTCCGAGCTCCTGCAAGGTCCGACGATAGGTCTGACTTGTTTTGGGTAGCTCCGACAAGGTCCGACGTAATGTCCGACTTGCTTTGTCTAGGTCTGACTTATTTTGGCTAGGTCCGACTTGTTTTTGATAGCTCCGGTGCTAGGTCCGACTAGCTTTGGTAAGTTCCGTGCTAGGTCCGACTAAGCTTTAGTAAGCTCCGGTTCAAGGTCCGGTTAGCTTTGTTTGGGTTCGGAGCTTGATTGCAATGGTTCTGCTTTTAACTTGCAATGTTTCGAACCTGCTTTACTCTTATGGAAAGTTTGCTTAGTATTATTTTACTAAGTTTTTGGTGTGTTTTGGTGGTTATGTGTCACACCCGGTTTCTCCGAAGAATGACCGAGTGAATATCACATGTATGCCAGGATCATTTTCTCATACATGTGACGACAAATAGTGAAGCATCATTATATTACAAGTCAAGTATTCGAATATAAATAAGTCTTACATAGCATAACGTCTCAATGGACGATAATATGTTCATAACATGTAAATAAGACAGCAGCGGAAAATAAATCTTGTGGGCTTCATCACAGGCGTTTCCCGGGGGGACTCCGTGAACCTAGAATCCTTCTTCGGGTCCAAAGTCTTGGTCATTGAACACCACGTCTTTCCCCTTGGCCTGAGCAGCAATTTAAACCAACAGAAAAGCAAGCTTGAGTTCCGTTGGTACTCAGCAAGTGTGGGAATGTTATGTCATGCATGGCTAGAACAAGGAAAGGCTGAACTCATGGTTAAGCACTACGCAACCAATGCCTATCACCTTAGCTTATTAAGAACCTACATTACTACATAGGTGAAATAGTCCCAATTCCCCTAAACCATCATCAATATCAAGTAACCATAACATCATTTCCAATGTTAAGCTCCCCGCTTAACATCCTCAACAGCCAATTCATCATTCTCTAATCATGAATAAGTCCAAGCTGCTCTTTACCGTGAGCACGGCTGTCATGACAGTTTTGACTCTGTAGAATTTGCACCACTGTACCCACATGTAGTGATTTCATCCCCCGTTGCCGGGTGGACTAGAAAACCTCCATTTTGCCAGTGGCCGCGAACCATGTTCACACTTCCGAGGTGTGTAGCCAGGATATCACTACGAGGCCTTTACAAAGGGATTCCCGACGAGTGTGGGCCCACTGAGGTTTCACCCCTAACAGCATACAAGAGGCTCCAACCCCGCTGCAGTGGCCCCCTCTTGAGCCTTGCGGTTCATATGGTAGTCCAGATGACACCTACTCCCCGCACCATCCAAACACCCATACTATGCAGGAGATACACCTAATTAATTGGCCAAGCTGCCCCATCTCAGCATGTGGTTAGCACGGTAAAGCCAGGTTACATGCTTCATGAACCAGTCCTTAGGATCCGGGCATGCACTATACACAAACCCGAGTCTCGTGCACACAGCACCAACCAAAGCATCCAACTTGCCTAGATCCCTACCTCTACATGATTCATATTATCTGATTCAAAGGGTAAAGTAAACAAGATGATGATCTCAAGTCCCATTTATCCCATTCTAAGCATGGCTAAGCATGAGTAATATAAATGAATGACATAATAATGTAACTCCCAACCCAAGGCTACAAGGAAACAAGATAATGCAATTCTAGGGAAACTTTCTAGCTTGGGTATCATATTCCAAATTGACAATGCAATTAAATTCTAACTACACATCCTAGTATAGGATCAAAGTTGTCAAGGAGACTTGCCTTCTTCCTGCTGCTCTGGGAATGGAAAGTCTTGATCTTGAAAGGTGAGAACCTGCTCTGGGGCTGGTTCTACTCATGCCAATACACATAGCAAAAAGAAAACAACATTCCATAAGCCATAGTCCACATTTCCACTCATGCAAACCACACATACATACATACATACATACATACATACATACATACATACATACATACATACATACATACATACATACATACATACATACATACATACATACATACATACATACATACATACATACATACATACATACATACATACATACATACATACATACATACATACATACATACATACATACATACATACATACATACATACATACATACATACATACATACATACATACATACATACATACATACATACATACATACATACATACATACATACATACATACATACATACATACATACATACATACATACATACATACATACATACATACATACATACATACATACATACATACATACATACATACATACATACATACATACATACATACATACATACATACATACATACATACATACATACATACATACATACATACGTACGTACGTACATACATACATACATACGTACGTACGTACATACGTACATACATACGTACGTACGTACATACATACATACATACATACATACATACATACATACATACATACATACATACATACATACATACATACATACATACATACATACATACATACATACATACATACATACATACATACATACATACATACATACATACATACATACATACATACATACATAGATACATACATACATACATACATACATACATACATACATACATACATACATACATACATACATACATACATACATACATACATACATACATACATACATACATACATACATACATACATACATACATACATACATACATACATACATACATACATACATACATACATACATACATACATACATACATACATACATACATACATACATACATACATATGAAAGTCATACACATATTTAAGTGTAGTTGTGTTTACCCTAGATATGTTGACTCTAAGCATACATGCACTTTTAAACATATATAGTATCTCTAGCTTTAATATTTAGATTTCTAAGTGCACAATATAAATGAATTTCCAATTTGAACAAATTTTCCATATTGGGTAATACACTTCTTAGCCACAAAATTTGCATAAAAGATAATTTCCTACTCCAACTAGGTTTTTCAGATCTTCTACAAAATCTCAATTTGAAGTTTTTGATTTTGGGGACCTCGTTTAACATTTTCTAATTATGCATACCTATTTTCCTATATTTTCAGATTTATTTTCCATACTTAAAAGTGAACTTTAATATATAAAATAGCAAGACATATCACCTAAACAGAATATGTTCTGATCTAAAATGTCCAATAAAATATCTTTTGACTTCTTCTCTGATGGGTATCAATTTAAATTTATTTTTACCCATTTTCAGAATTATTTTCTAGCCTAAAAATGAATTTCCAGCCATAAAACAGAAACCTAAATTCATACAAAAATTTCTACTGTTCCAATTACTTAAACAGAACCTTTATGAATTTTCCCTACCCCTTTTTGGTTACTTAGATTCATTTTCCCACATTTAAATTTGTTTTATGCCTAAAGGGTGTATTTCAGGGATAAATCACAAAACAGCAACCTCAAAAAGTTTATTTCCCCTCTAAATTCAGACTTCAGATTGTTCTACAAATCTCCAACAGGGTTAAAATAATTAAACTAAACCTATACCTAGGTTTGAATTTAAATCCTATTCACATATTCAATTTCCTGAAATTAATAACCCTCAGGGGCAGATGTGCAAATCAACACTGCTGTGGGGCCCCATTTCTCATTTTCTAAATTTCAGGGGTCTAAGTGTGTAAAACAGGGAGGTCTTCCTCATTCTTACTTAGTCCAGGGGTTAAAACTGATTTTTAAATTAATTTACATGAATTTCTGAGGGTCCAGGGGCTAGATCAGAAGTTTCCGGGGCTAGCTCGTGTTTTCCAAGATCCCCGGGGGTAGCGCGTAAGTTTCTCGAGGTTTAATATGCCGAGCTGATGTGGGCCATTGGATTTAAAACGGAGGGCTGAGATTAGATCGTGAAGAGGTACTGGTTAAATCTATTCGGGACCGCACGATTTAAAACGGACGGGCCACAGGGGGCCAAGTCGCCCTGGCCGGAGGCAGCCCGCGCGCACGGCGGCGCGCGGCGGCGGGGAGCGGCGATCTCGCCGGCGTAGGCTCGGTTTTTGCTGCTAGGCGTTAGAACTCGTATCTTTTTGCACGGATCAGCTGCGGAGGAGTAGGGGAAGCTCACCTAGGGATTTTCCTGCACTCGGAGGCCCTGGAAGTCGGTCGGCAGTGTCGAAGTCCGGCAATGGCACTCAGTGCTCGTCGGAGCGACTGTTGGAGCGCATAACATGTCGTTTCCTTCACCTACAGGACCCCTCGGCGGTGGTGGGGCATGCCACGCGTGTTAGATCGGAAAGACCGGACGGGGGTCAGAAGAAAATGGCCGAGGATGCCTCGGTTCTCTCCGGAGCCAAAAACGCAGCGGTGTGGGGAAACCGACGGGGTTTTCTTGAGTCTAAAGGCACGAGGAGAGGCGGCGGGGTCGGTTTAGATGGTGTAGCACCGCTTGGCCGAAGATCTTGGCTCGTGGCGTGGAATTCGGACGAGGCAGCGGCGATCGGCGCGCGAGGATCGGTGGCGATTGGGGGGAAGCGGAGGAAAGGGATGACACGCGGGCCCCACACGGCAGAGAGAGGGGGAGGGGGAAAACAGCTGCGGGTTGCTGGGCCGGCTGAGGTGGGTTTCAGCCCATTGGTCGTTTTTCTTTTTCTTTTTTTCTTTTTCTTTTCTGTTTTGATTCAAATTTGAATTCTAGTTTGAGTTTGAATTTTTCTCCACATGCATTACATCCAAAAAATTTAAATTCACATTTTGAACTTATTTTGGGGTGTTACAACTCTACCCCCCTTAAAAGAAATCTCGTCCTCGAGATTGGTGACTCTAGGAAAACAGATCCGGAAACTGTGCCTTGAGCTCGTCTTCACGCTCCCATGGTGCTTCCACTGCACTTTGCACATTCAGATTCTTTTATTCCTTGTGATGCGTTCCATTGTCTCCAGGATCTTGACCGGCTGCTCGGCATATGAAAGATCCTCTCGTACGTCCACCTCATTCATGGGTAACATCTCTTCGGGTGTTCTTAAGCATTTCTTGAGTTGTGACACATGGAATACATCGTGCACATCTGATAGGCGAGCCTGTAGTTCTAACTGATATGCCACTTCGCCTTTCCTCTCCATAATCTGGAAGGGTCTGATGTATCCAGGTGATAGCTTCCATTTCACCTTGAACCGACGAAGACCTCAGATAGGGGACACCTTGAGATAGACATAGTCCCCCACGTTGAAAATGAGCTCCCTCCTCCGTACATCGGCATAGCTCTTTTGTCGGGTCTGGGCTATCTTCAAGTTGTTGCGGATTTCCCTCACTTTCGCCTCGGCTTCTTGTAGTACCTCGGGCCCAAACACTTTGCTTTCCCTAGTTTGGTTCCAAAATAATGGAGTTCTGCACTTCCTCCCATACAACGCCTCAAAGGGTGACATCTTCATACTAGCCTGATAGCTGTTGTTGTAGGAGAACTCCGCATACGGTAAGTTCTTATCCCAACTCTTATTGTTCTTGAGTGCAAAAGCTCTCGGCATATCCTCAAGGATTTGATTGGTCCTTTCGGTCTGCCCATCAGTCTGTGGGTGATAGGCGGAACTAAAATTCAGATGAGTTCCCATGGTTTCATGTAACTTCTGCCAGAACCTTGAGGTGAACTGTGTCCCTCGATCTGATACTATCTTCTTTGGCACTCCATGAGAACACACGATTCTTGACATGTACAATTCTGCCAATTTGGTGTAGCTTTCTTTCACGGGGATGAAATGAGCTACCTTAGTCAACCTGTCGATGATGACCCATATCAAATCATATCCCGATTGGGTCCTCGGCAGTCACACTATGATGTCCATACCTATTTCTTCCCATCTCCATTCAGGCATTTTGAGTGGTTGCAACAGTCCCGCGGGCCGTTGATGTTCTGCTTTCACCAACTGACATGTGTCACATAGGGCAACATGTTCCGCGACATCTCGCTTCATGCCATACCACCAATATCTGCTCTTTAGGTCATGATACATCGTCGTACTCCCAGGATGAATGGAATAGTTGGAATCATGAGCCTCCTTCAAAATCAGTTCACGTATCTCCTTCACCTCAGGCACACAGATTCTTTTCCCATGCCACACCATACCTTGTTCATCCTCTCTGAACCCATGAGCTTTATTCTCTTTGATGAGTTCTCTAATTTCTTGTATCTTCTCATCATTCTTCTAACCGTTGTGTATGTCTTGCTCCAATGTGGAGTCCACCTCCATGGTGATGGTCTTACCACTATTCACCAGACATATATTGAGTTTTGCAATCTCCTCCTTCAACTCCGTAGGCGTGTCACTTAAGCTCAACATGTTGACATGCACTTTCCGGCTTAAAGCATCAGCCATGACGTTCGCATTCCCAGGATGATAGTTGACCCCACATCAAAGTCATTGATTAGATCCAACCATCTTCTTTGTTTGAGGTTGAGGTCTGGATGTGTGAAAATGTACTTTAAGCTCTTATGATCTGTATATATCTCTGTCCTCTTTCCCATCAAGTAATGCCTCCAAAGCTTCAGCGTGTGGACCACCTCGGCTAGCTCTAGGTCATGCGTGGGATAGTTCTTCTCGTGTTTTTGGAGCTGCCAGGATGCATAGGCAACGACATGCCCCTCTTGCATGAGAACACATTCCAACCCGTGTCCAGAAGCATCGCAATACCCTGAAAAATTCTTCTACGTGTCTGACATAACTAGCACTGGGGCTGTTGTCAATCTTTTCATCAGCTCTTGGAAACTTGTCTCACACTCCGGTGTCCACGTGAATGTGATTCCCTTCTCTAACAATTTGGTGAGGGGTCTCGAGATCTTGGAGAAGGCCTCAATGAACCGTCGATAATACACAGCCAATTCTAAGAATCTTCGAATTTCCCCGACATTTTCAGGGGTCTTCCACTTATGCACATCCTCGATCTTGGCGGGATCTACGGAGATTCCTCCCTCCGAGATTATGTGTCCTAAGAAGGGGACTCTTCTCAGCCAAAACTCGCATTTGCTTAGACTGGCATATAGTTGGTGTTCTCTAAACTTTTGCATCACCAGTCTTAGATGCCCCTCATGTTCTTCTTCATCTTTGGAGAAGATGAGAATGTCATCAATGAAAACCACCACAAATTTGTCCAAATACTCCATGAATACCTTGTTCATGAGATACATGAAGTACACCGGGGCATTAGTTAGCCCGAACGGCATGACGGTGTACTCATACAACCCGTACCGAGATACAAAAGCCATCTTGGGAATGTCGGTTGATCTTATCTTCAGTTAGTGATATCCCGACCTGAGATCAATTTATGAGAATACATAAGCTCCCCTCAACTGATCAAATAAGTCTTCAATGCGGGGTAATGGGTACTTGTTCTTGATGGTTACTTCATTCAATGCACGGTAGTCTACGCATAACCTTTGGGTTCCGTCCTTCTTGGGCACAAATATCACTGGAGCTCCCCACGGCAAGGAACTAGGACGAATATACCCCTTCTCTGTTAATTCTCTTATATGTTCTTTGAGCTCTTCCAGCTGTTTGGAGTCCATCCGATAAGGCCTCTTGTATATCGGGGTTGTTCCAGGCACTAGTTCAATCGCGAATTCCACTTCACGATCTGGGGGCATACTCGGCAACTCCTCAGGAAAAACGCCGAGATATTCCTTGATAACCCTTATCTCTTCCACTTCCACTTGATTGAGTTTAATATCCCTCTTAGGTTCTTGTACGGCTATGAACTTCACTTTTGTGCCACTAGTGCGAGTTAGTTCCACCGTTCTAGTCAAACAATGGATGATACCTTTATGTTTGGTCAACCAATCCATACCCAAAATGATATCTATCCCTTGTGAGTTTATCACTATGAGGTTTGCAGTAAATACTACCCCATTAATGTCTAGATTCACCTTGGGACACACTTGTCTTGTTCTTATTTCTCCCCCTAGAGAGTTCACTGCTAACATATGATTCATTCGTGTTGTTGCTAGATCATGCTTCTTAACAAATCCTTGAGCAATGAACGAGTGGGTAGCTCCAGAATCGAACAAAATGGTTGCAATGTGTAAATTTGCAGGGAACTTACCAATCACCACGTCCGGTACCTCTTGCGCTTCCTCCATGGTCATGTGGTTCACCCGTCCCCGCATCAAATTCTGCTGTTGTGGCTGCATAGGCTTCTTCTTTGGGCACTTATGAGCGTAGTGCCCCACTTCACCACAGTTGAAGCATTGCACCCCGACTTTAGGTGTCTGGCCTTTGTTATCTTGGGGTTGGTTCTGTGGCCCTTGTCCTGCTGGTCGAGGTTGATAAGTGGGGCGTGGCTGCTGCCCAAACTGACGCTGCGGTTGTACTGGTGCTGATGGAGGCCTGAAGTTCGGGTTGTACCCTCTCGGTGTTGAGTAGGGTACTACAACACGGCTCGTCTACCCTGCAGGTTGCTGCATCAGACGTGGACGTGTGTTGCTGCTTGATGCTTGGTGTGACCATCCCAATTTCCTCTTGTTTTTATTCTCCAAGGCCTTCAGCTTCCTCTCCACAACAAACGCCCTGTCTACCATCTTTTGGAAACTTTCATATTCGTTGGAGGACATTGCACATTGCATTTCCATGGTAAGTCCTTCCACAAAACAGTCCTGTTTCTGCTCATCGGTTTCGATGTCCCGTGGTGCATAATGGGACAGTTGGGTGAACTTGGTGAGGTACTCCCTCACTGTCATGTTGCCCTGCTGCAGTCCCAAGAACTCCTTCCTTTTGTTCTTGAGTTCTCCCCTTGGTATGTAGTGGTTGCGGAAACTGCGCTTGAACTCTTCCCAAGTGATGTTCCCGGGGTCGTGATGGGCTGCCACTAAAGCGGTCCACCAATCAGCAGCAGGTCCATGCAATTGGCGAGAGGCAAACAGCACCTTCTCATATCCTTGGCATTGTAGGATCCTCATCTTGTTCTCAATGGTCTTGAGCCAATCATCTGCCTCTAGAGGTTCAGCAGCACTCGCAAACTTTGGGGGTTGAGTTCCCAGAAACTCACTCAACCTTGGTTGACGTGGTGCAGCCTACGGGGGTGGAGCTTGGTGTAAGTTGGCCACCACTTGAGTCAAATTCTGGATGAGCTGATTTTGATTGTCAATCATTTGGTAGATAGGGTCAGCTCCTTCTCGGCGACCACCCCTGTCTTGCCCTCCAGGAAGGTGAGGATTGGCAGCCTCATTGTTGTTGTTGTTGTTGGGGTTGGCACCACGACCTCTTCCTCTTCCGGCCATCTATTATGAACAAACAAGTGTCAACTTAGTCATTACGCATTAACTCCCCAAATTGCTCGTATAAACTTAAACTTTTGAGACCTTAATGTTTAGACAATTTCTGAAGATTTCACATAGATTTTAGGCATCATGTCTCATGCGAAAATAAATGCACTATTGATTCATAAGGGTTCACACACAAAAGCAAATGCAATCTTAAAAGACGAGGTTGTGGACAAGTGCCCATGGCTTCCACAACTCACGTTACACACCAAACATTAACAACAAATAGATAGGTTCTTGACTCGACTACTCGATAACACGCTGAAATAAGGGAAATGACTCTAACAACTCGTATCACTGAGCTGGCTCGTCGGGGTCTTCCTCATCATTGCGGCTGCCCTCTGATTCCGCTTTAGGTGGGGAAGTTGCTGGTGGAGAAGTGCGGCGACGCTTGCTCGCCCGGCGGTCTGGGGAGTCAGGAGTCCACGTGTCATTCTCGGTGACACACAGTTCATTCCCATCTCCTCTTCCCCTCGCCCTCAAGCTGGCGAAGCAACGCCTCGGTCTCCTTCAGAGTATCACGGACATCCTGAAGCTCCTGCTGGCACTCTTGTAGTCGAGTGCTGAGCATAGCTGCATCCTCCAAGCACAGGTCCATGTGCTCATGGGAAGTCCCCTGCTGCACCGGCGGGTACTTATACTCCGCGGTGGCACTCTCACGCTGGAGGACATACATGTACTCAGTCCTGTCCAGGTGGCGACGGTTGATGTAACTCTGGCAGGTGATGGCCTCCCAGGTGACATCATTCTCAGCGTCGGCCTGAGTCGCCCGACAAGCTGGAGAGCGGTGGATCTTGAGCAACTGGTTGTCATGGATAATCCTCGTCTCTGAGCTCCATTCTTCACGCTTCTCACGGATGGTCCTGGTGGAGCTGTAGTGTATGATCAGCTTGCCAACATTGCCGGCGGTGTGGAGCATACGCCGAAGACGGCACAACAAGCCTCCTACTGCCAACCCGTAGGAGTGGTACGTCACCGGGCGGTTCTCCTCCCTCAAGGCAAGGGCAGCTACGGGGACTCTTCCTCTGGTGGACTTGCGAGCGGTGCGGACCATGCGAACCATCTAAAACATAAAGCATTTAAAATCAAGTTAGATAAGAATTAGATAAAGACTGCATTTTGAATAAAAGTTGAGGCAAGATGAACCATTAAAGTGACCACATTAAATGACACTTTCACCCCAAACCTTTTGTAAAATAGTTTTTAAGAACATAGGGTCCTTAAATACTTCCATTTCTACCTAGGTCCACGTTCCTACGGGCAATCTGGCTCTGATACCACTTCTGTCACACCCGGTTTCTCCGGAGAACGACCGAGTGAATATCACATGTATGCCAGGATGATTTTCTCATACATGTGACGACAAATAGTGAAGCATCATTATATTACAAGCAAAGTATTCGAATATAAATAAGTCTTACATAGCATAATGTCTCGATGGACGATAATATGTTCATAACATGTAAATAAAACAGCAGCGGAAAATAAGTCTTGTGGGCTTCATCACAAGCGTTGCCCGGGGGACTCCGTGAACCTAGAATCCTTCTTCGGGTCCGAAGTCTTGGTCATTGAACACTACGTCATTCCCTTGGCCTAAGCAGCAATTTAAACCAACAGAAAAGCAATCTTGAGTACCGTTGGTACTCAGCATGTGTGGGAACGTTATGTCATGCATGGCTAGAACAAGGAAAGGCTGAACTCATGGTTAAGCACTACGCAACCAATGCGTATCACCTTAGCTTATTAAGCACCTACATTTCTACATAGGTGAAATGGTCCCAATTCCCCTAAACCATCATCAATATCAAGTAACCATAACATCATTTCCAATGTTAAGCTCCCCGATTAACATCCTCAACAGCCAATTCATCATTCTCTAATCATGAATAAGTCCAAGCCGCTCTTGACCGTGAGCACGGCTGTCATGACAGTTTTGACTCTGCAGAGTTTGCACCACTGTACCCACATGTAGTGATTTCATCCCCCGTTACCGGGTGGACTAGAAAACCTCCATTTTGCCAGTGGCCGCGAACCACGTTCACACTTCCTAGGTGTGTAGCCAGGAGATCACTACGAGGCCTTTACAAAGGGATTCCTGACGAGTGTGGCCCCACTGAGGTTTCACCCTTAACAGCATACAAGAGGCTCCAACCCCGCTGCAGTGGCACCCTCTTGAGCCTTGCGGTTCATATGGTAGTCCAGCTGACACCTACTCCCCGCACCATCCAAACACCCATACTACGCCGGAGATACACCTAATTAATTGGCCAAGCTGCCCCATCTCAGCATGTGGTTGGCACGGTAAAGCCAGGTTACATGCTCCATGAACCGGTCCTTAGGATCCGGGCAAGCACTATACACAAACCCGAGTCACATGCACGCAGCACCAACCAAAGCATCCAACTTGCCTAGATCCCTACCTCTAGATGATTCATATTGTCTCATTCAAAGGGTAAAGTAAACAAGATGATGATCTCATGTCCCATTTATCCCATTCTAAGCATGGCTAAGCCTGAGTAGTATAAATGAATGACATAATAAAGTAACTCCCAACCTAAGTCTACAAGGAAACAAGATAATGCAATTCTAGGGAAACTTTCTAGCTTGGGTATCATATTCCAAATTGACAATGCAATTAAATTCTAACTACACATCCTAGTATAGGATCAAAGTGGTCAAGGACACTTGCCTTCTTCCTGCTGCTCTGGGAATGGAAAGTCTTGATCTTGAAAGGTGAGAACCTGCTCTGGGGCTGGTTCTACTCATGCCAATACACATAGCAAAAAGAAAACAACATTCCATAAGCCATAGTCCACATTTCCACACATGCAAACCACAAAAACATACATATGAAAGTCATACACATATTTAAGTATTGTGTTTACCCTAGATATGTTGACTCTAAGCATACATGCACTTTTAAACATATATGTTATCTCTAGCTTTAATATTTAGATTTCTAAGTGCAAAATATATATGAATTTCCAATTTGAACAAATTTTCCATATTGGGTAATATACTTCTTAGCCACAAAATTTGCATAAAAGATAATTTCCTACCCCAAATAGTTTTTTCAGATCTTCTACAAAATCTCAATTTGAAGTTTTGGATTTTGGGGACCTCATTTAACATTTTCTAATTATGCATACATATTTTCCTATATTTTCAGATTTATTTTCCATACCTAAAAGTGAACTTTAATATTAAAATAGCAAGACATATCACCTAAACAGAATATGTTCTGATCTAAAATGTCCAATAAAATATCTTTTGACTTCCTCTCTGATGGGGATCAATTTAAATTTATTTATACCCATTTTCAGAATTATTTTTCTAGCCTAAAAATGAATTTCCAGCCATAAAACAGCAACCTAAATTCATACAAAAATTTCTACTGTTCCAATTACTGAAACAGAACCTTTATGAATTTTCCCTACCCCTTTTTGGTTACTTAGATTCATTTCCCACATTTAAATTTGTTTTATGCCTAAAGGGTGTATTTCAGGGATAAATCACAAAACAGCAACCTCAAAAAGTTTATTTCCCCTCTAAATTCGGACTTCATATTGTTCTACAAATCTCCAACAATGTTAGAATAATTAAACTAAACCTATACCTAGGTTTGAATTTAAATACTATTCACATATTCAATTTCCTGAAATTAATAACCCTCAGGGGCTGATGTGCAAATCAACACTGCTGTGGGGCCCCATTTCTCATTTTCTAAATTTTCAGGGGTCTAGGTGTGTAATACAGGGAGGTCTTCCTAATTCTTACTTAGTCCAGGGGTTAAAACTGATTTTTAAATGAATTTACATGAATTTCTGAGGGTCCAGGGGCTAGATCAGAAGTTTCCGGGGCTAGCTCGTGTTTTCCAAGATCCCCAGGGGGTAGCGCGTAAGTTTTCTTGGGTTTAATATGCGGGGCTGATGTGGGCCGTTGGATTTAAAACAGATGGCTGAGATTAGATCGCGAAGCGGTACGGGTTAAATCTATTCGGGACCGCACGATTTAAAACGGACGGGCCACAGGGGGCTACGTCGCCCTGGCCGGAGCCAGGCCGCGCGCACGGTGGCGCGCGACGGCGGGGAGCGGCGATCTCACCGGCGTAGCCTCGGTTTTTGCCGCTAGGCGTTAGAACTCGCATCTTTTTGCACGGATCAGCTGCGGAGGGGTAGGTGAAGCTCACCTAGGGATTTTCCTGCACTCGGAGGCCCTGGAAGTCGGTTGGCGGTGTCGAAGTCCGGCAATGGCACTCGGTGCTCGTCGGAGTGACTGTTGGAGCGCAAGACACGTCGTTTCCTTCACCTGCAGGACCCCCCGGCGGCGGTGGGGCATGCCACGCGTGTTAGATCGGAAAGACCGGACGGGGATCGGAAGAAAATGGCCGAGGATGCCTCGGTTCTCACCGGAGCCGAAAACGCAGCGGTGTGGGGAAACCGATGGGGTTTTCTTGAGTTTAAAGGCACGAGGAGAGGCGGCGGGGTTGGTTTAGATGGTGTAGCACCGCTTGGCCGATGATCTTGGCTCGTGCCGTGGAATTCGGACGAGGCAGCGGCGATCAGCGCGGAGGATCGGTGGCGGTTGGGGGGGAGTGAGGGAAAGGGATGACACGCGGGCCCCGCATGGCAGAGAGACGGGGAGGGGGAAAACAGCCGTGGGTTGCTGGGCTGGCTGAGGTGGGTTCCGGCCCATTGGCCGTTTTTCTTTTTTTTCCTTTTTCTTTTCTGTTTTGATTCAAATTTGAATTCCAGTTTGAGTTTAAATTTTTCTACACATGCATTACGTCCAAAAATTTTAAATTCACATTTTGAACACATTTTGGGGTGTTACATTATGGCTGATATCATTTTGCTATGGTTTACAACATGCTTATGTGAGGTGCTCACGTAAGATGTTGTAGTTTTGGAACTAACGAGAGTCAAGTCGAGGACTTGTGCTCGGAAGTATTGGTTGTTTATTCATGTGCAGGTGTTGCTTGAGTTCAAGACATGGCTGGTGACAGGATCCATTGAACTAGTCTTAGGGAGAACATGAGGTTCAACAACCAAGTTCAGGAGGAATTGTGGTTGAGTTGATCGGGAGGTTGCGCAGTATGTTTGAATCAAGAACAATGCATATAAAGGTATCTTGGGCGTCGTTGGAAGATGTTTGCACGTGTGCAAGGAGTGCATGGACGTGGCTGCATGGTTCCAAGGCTTTATGAAGAGATGTGGACGTAAAGAATTGGTCGGAAAGGTCCAACCGACTAGGTTATGGACTCAGGCTGCGGCTGAGTCGTGTTTGACTCAAATATGGAAAGTTTTGAGTTGGTTATGATAGGATTTCGTGTGGGTCACGAATTTTAGTTGTTTTAGGAATGTTTAGGATGTTACTAAGGTGTTTGGAAGTCTTATGATTGCTTCTATTTGCGTGTAGAAGAGTTTTGAGCAGTATTGGAATGTTACAGTTTGAATCCAAGTAGGAGTAGGAGTCCTAGTTTGAATTGGGTTGGCCTTAGGGCTGGTTATATAAGCAAGGGATGCCAAGGCTCATGAATGCACGACTTTGGGTCTGTTCCTCTTGTGTTTTGATAAATAAAATTCGTATTCTAAAGGAACTTTTGTGCCTTGTTCGTCCGACTTGTTTCAGACAAGTTTTTCTCGTCGAGTTTCTGTTCAGCACTCTCTTGCTTCAGTGGTTTTATCATAAGTCGAGTTTTACAGATCCAATTGATGTGATTCTTTTTGGTTGTCTTTACAACTTGATTATCTATCATCTATGAAAATTTCACGGTCATTGAATTTGTGGTTTCTCATCTACACGAGTTTCTTTGCAGTATTCCAGAACTGTTTTTCTCGCGTAGGACAGATTGACCTTTGTTCGATCTTTCGATCGTAACTTGAGTTTCTATCAACGGATTTTCATGATTCTTGTTGTGACGTCTTCATAACTTGATTGTTTACAATCTATACTATTTTGGTCATAGTTGAACACATTTAGATTAGTCACACACACGGTTTCTTTAACAGATCGGTTTTCTGCTGAGGGGTGTTTTGTTGCTTCCGCTGAAAAGTATTTATCTACCATTCACCCCCCTCTGGTAGCTTTACACGTATACTTCGATCCTACAGCTATCTTTACTCGAGTAGTGTGCCTGTAGCCTATTCTCGTGAGTAGTTCCAACTACTCGACTTGTACCGAATCCTACACTATCTTAGCATTGCAGTAGTTAATCAAGGTTTAAAAACCTAAGCCCAATCCATAGTTTTCTTGGCTATGAATTTGGGTTTTCAAACAAGACTCTAATGCATAATTGAAATGGGTGCTCAAAGTAAGTTCTCAAAACAGTAAACTTTATAAAAAGGCTAATGCAAACCGGAGTTTCCCTTGCTGCTGTTGGTCGTAAGCTAGCTGTTCCTCTGGGGTGATGAAGTCTAAGACTTCGGGCTGCTCCTTAACCTTACCGACTACATGAGATAAATACATGGATGTATCAATTTGAATGCATTTGAATTTGAAGTTGAATTTGTGAAGACTATAAGTATTGCTAGACAGACCCAATAACTCTGAAATTTTTACTGTGGTTTGGATACATCTTGAACAGAGACTTGGTGAAGTTTTATTTGCAGCAAAGCTCATTTGAGCCCTCCACAAATAATTGTGTATTTGGCCTCAATTGGAGCTCTTAGGGTGTTCTAGGGATTTTCATGGAGCAAGCCATGACTTTCTGAAACTAGTTTTTCAGAGGGTTCTAATGCAGTTGGTTTCACTTAATTTGAAGACTTCTAGCCAAAGATATGAGCTAAATAATTTCAGAGAAAATTGAACATGTTTCTGGATATTTTTTATTTTCTCTGAAACAGTTTTATTAATCACACAATTAGGTGGATCAAATGAGATCAAATGGATCTGAAATTTTTATGGCAGCTCAGGCATATTACGGTAAACATCCTGGCTAAATTTTAGAATTTTCCTCCAAAGGGTTCTCCAGTTAAAATTCTAAACAATTTAAATTTTGAAGAATTAATTCTGTAGAAATAAGGATTTTAATATAGTGAAACTTGATTTGTTGGAAATTACTCATAGAGCTGAATCCAACAAAATTTGGATCACACAATTTGGAGTTTCCTAGCCAAAGTTATGTGGGTTTGAAGTTTGAACTAGAACTGAAAATCAGGAAATGTTTAAATCCCTGCCGGTGGGTCCCATGCACAGTGCTTTGTCTACCTCTCGCTCCCGCTCGCGCGCCCGTGCCGCCCCTTGAGAGAGCTCAATGAATCTCGCTACCGGCCACCGCTCGGCCTAGTTCCCACCGCCTGTTTGTTTGGGAGGGCGAGCAACCCGTTTGTGGCACGAGCGAGGGCTACCGGCAGCCGGAACACCGTCGGCGGCGTGCGGCGGTTTCGGCACAACTTCGGCGCCATCGACCGACCGACCTAGCCTGCCAAAAGCTCGGCTAAATGGCTCTAGAGCACCTGTGGACTTCGTGGATCATTGACATGGCTTCAAACGCGGGCGGGAATAGCTCCAACTAGGTTGTCACCGTGCGCCCGAGGGTGTTCTTCGTGTTCATGTTCAGAAAACATGGAAATGGACTTCCTATGTGAAGTTTCAAGCTTGGATTGTGAAGAAGAATTGAGCGCTAGCTGGTCTATCTCCTTTGTGGGTGATTTGGTGAGCTAAGAACAAGAATTGAGCTCGAATTTGCTAAACTCATACCGAAAGGTCCCTCTGTCGTGTCCGGGAGAAAATTGCCGAATTCACCGGCGATGGTTCACGGCTTGATCCTTGCATTGGGGTGGAGCAGCGTGGAGGTGCAACGCCCCTATGGGTGGCTTTGATCACATGTGAAAGCCTCAGAGTTGGGCTGTCCACGACAGCACCGAACGACGGTGAGTTTCAGTGTACCGCACAACAGTCCGGGGCTGCTCGAGGAGCGGTGATTTCAGCTCGTACTCATGGCTGGACGATCAAAGGAGATGTGGTGATGCGGTTTATCAGCTCAGACGGGGTGTGGATGCAGTGTTTTCCGGTTCCCCGATCAAACTCGAGGTAGCGGCGGTGATGGGAGCGTTTCTTGTGCGAGGGAGTAGAGGAAGGAGGTGACTGATCTTTTGCCTGGTCGGGCTCGCAGATAAGGAAGCAGAGAGGTGGCTCGGTGGCCACAGACGGCAAGCAGGTGCTGTCCTCGCTGTTTCCCTGCCGTGGCGCCCTCTGCTGCAACCCGAGAACTGATGCCTTTGTTTGCTTCGGTCGGTTGATCACCAGAGAGGCTGACAGGAGGGCCACACTCCCATTTTAACCTCTGGAATTCAATTTTTCCTACTGCTCTAAACAGTAGTGCCACTAATACCCTTTTCAATTTGAATTGTTCACCAAATGCCCATTTTAAATTGGTAGAATTCAAATTGTGAAGTGTTTGACTAAATTCATAGCACATATGCAGTTTGAAATTCAAATTGGATTTGAATTTGCTTAAGTTGGCTCATGTCAAGATCAACCCCAAATGGAGCGAAAATTGGTGTGTGAGCTCAAAAAAATGTGCTGAGTGTGAATATGAATCTCACTTTTGAATTCAGGGAATGAAAGAAGTTTGAATTTGAATTTGAGTTCAAACTAGCCTCTTTCTAATTATACCCAAAAATACCTCAAAAAGTTTTGGATTTGGGTGAAATTTGGCATGAGCATTCCTAGCAAAGTGTACGAGTTTTTCATATGCTCAGCCCCTATAAGAAGCAGGTGGGAAATACCACTTTTGCATTTTGTGAGTTTAGCCTCTAATGACCATGTTGATGGTGTTTACTTACTCTTCAAATGTGTTCATAAGTTTTCCTCAAATGAGGTGTGTGTGGTGTGATGAACACTTTCAATGTGTGCAAAAACTTAGGCCGTTAAAAGTTGATAACTCAATTGCCTTCAAAGATGTGCTCAAGGGAAAGCTTTATCTCGTGGAATTCTCCACGGATAAAACTCAGTTTGACACATGCTCGATGGCCAAGACCAACATTGGATGTTAGTGGCATCGTAGGCGAGCCCATGTTTGTATGAGAAATATTCAAAAACTTCTAGAAGGTAATCACGTCCAACGTCTTAAGAATTTTGTTTTTGAGAAAGGCCTTGTAGAACGTGCCAAGCTAGGAAACAAGTCAGAGCGGCTCATCCCGCCAAGAATGTGATAACGACAACAAGACCTCTAGAGATGCTTCACATGTACCTCTTTGGTCCTATTGCTTACATAAGCATTGGCGGTAATAAATATGGTCTAGTCATCGTCGATGATTTTTCTCGCTTCACTTGGGTATTTTTCTTGCATGATAAGGGTGAAACTCAAGGTGTCCTTAATAGTTTCTTGAGGAGAGCTCAAAATGAGTTCTCCTTGAGAATCAAGAAGATAATAAGTGACAATGGCACCGAATTCAAGAACACCCAAGTAGAAGAGTACTTGGACGAGGAGGGCATCAAGCATGAGTTTTTGGCACCCTACACACCCGAACAAAATACGGTAGCCGAAAGGAAGAACCAAACTCTAATAGAGATGTCAAGAACAATGCTTGATGAGTACAAGACATCTTATTAGTTTTGGGCGGAAGCAGTCAACACCACTTGCCATGCCACAAACCGTCTCTACCTCCATCGTATCTTATGGAAGACTCCCTATGAACTTCTAACGGGGAACAAGCTGATCAATGTGCACTAGATGAAGAAGAAGCACCATATATGGCGTTAAGAAGGATGGCACTTGGTGACATACGACCACAAGAGCAACAAGACCCAAGTGACCGATCCTCATCACAAGAAGTGATACAAACACAAGATCAAGCACAAGATCCCCTATATCATGAACAAGATCAAGATCACCATGTTCAAGACATCGAAGGCCAAGATGGTGACAGCGATCAAGGGGGAGATAAAGAGGAAGAAGAAGTTCACTCAAGACCAAGTGTGCCACACCCTAGAGTCCATCAATGTGTTGAACGGGATCATCCCATTGACAACATACTTGGAGACATCTCCAAGGGGGTAATGACTTGCTCTCGTATGGCTAACTTTTATGCTCACTACTCTTTTGTGTCTTTTTTAGAGCCTTTCAAGTTTAAAGATGCCCTACAAGACCCAGATTGGGTGATGGCGATGCAAGAGGAGCTCAACAATTTCAAAAGAAACAAAGTATGGGAGCTTGCACTACAAGAAAAGCGACCATTGACGACAACCAAATATATTGACGACGAGGCCGTCGTCTTTTAATTAATTGACGACGGCTAGATACAACCGTCATCAATAATGTTGTAATTGATGATGGTTAACCTAGTACTGTTGTCAATAAATTTAAAGATGACGGCAGCCATCGTCTATAACGGACGTTGTAAAATTTGGCCGAGATCCGGCCCCACTAGAGGTGTTATTGACGACAGGGAGACACAACCGTCATCAATAAGCTGCTTATTGAAGACGGTGAGGAACTACCGTCGTCAATAAGCCTGTTATACTCCCGAGTGCGAGTCGAGAGGCGGCATTCTCTCCCGCCCGCGCCGCCTCCCGACTCTGCGCGCTTTGCCGTCGCCGGTCTCCGCCACCCCATGCGCCGCCTCCTGACTCGCCGTCGCCGTCGCCGGTCTCCGCCGCGCCGTCTCCGGTCGCCGCCTCTCGAGGTATGCCCTCCTCCCCGCTGCCCCTCTCCTCGCCGCCCCTCTCCCTGGCGCCCCTCTCCACCGCCGTGCAGCCGGCCGCCCCGGCCGCCCCTCTCCGCCCCTGCGACGCCCCGGCCCCCTCCTGCCCCACTGCCCCTGCCGCCCCTCTCTGCCGCCACACCGCCAGCCGCCCCCGCCACCCTGCGACGCCACGTCCCCCCTCCCGCCCCGCCCCCGCTGCCCACCTCTCGCCCGGCTGCCCCCGCTGCCCCTCTCTACCGCCACGCCGCTGGCTGCCCCCGCCGCCCCTCTCTGCCGCCGCGACGCCGGCCGCCCCCGCCACCCCGTGCTGCCATGGCCCCCCTCCTGCCCCGCTGCCCCGCCGCCCCGGCCCACCTCTCGCCCGGCTGCCCCCGCTGCCCCTCTCTGCCGCCACGCTGCCGACCACCCGGCCACCCCTCTCCCCGCCACTCCTCTCCGCCCTCGCGACGCCCCGGCCCCCTCCCCACTGCTGCCCCGCCGCCCCGTCCCCCCTCCCGCCCCGCTGCCCCCGCCGCCTCTCTTTGCTGCAGGCCACCCCCGCCACCCCGCGCCGCCATGGCCCCCCTCTCACCCCGCTGCCCCGCCGCTACGGCCCACCTCTCGCCTGGCTGCCCCCGCTGCCCCTCTCTGCCGCCACGCCACCGGCCGCCCCGCCACCCCTCTCCCCGCCGCTCCTCTCCGCCCCCGCGACACCCCGACCCCCTACCGCACCGCTGCCCCGCCGCCCCGTTCCCCCTCCCGCCTCGCTGCCCCTGTCGCCCCTCTCTTCATTTAAAGTGTTATTTGGTTGATGCATATATACATAATATAGCCTGTCTAATCGTATGCTTTTAGGAAAAAAGAGTATGTCATGTTTACCAAAATCTAATTCCAGTTTATGTTTTTCCGATGATAATGAAACCTAAAAACATGTGGCTCACTGTTTCTGAACTTCTTATTAGATTATGTTTTGTGTAACTTTTGGGCTGCTCTATACTGCTTCCAACTCCAAGAGTGGTGGTATCTGTTTGGTTAGAAGTACTATATTGCCTAGTGGGAATAACTTCATGGCTCTAAAAAGTATGGTCTCCATTAGAATCACGGACTATTATGGTAAAGTAGCCACATAGGTTGCATTTGACTGAGCGGTGAGGCGGGATAGGACGAGTCATCCAGAATATCTTGGATGAGCTCACACACCATACTGTTTGGTTGGATGGATAAAGTTATCCCTGTTCTTTGTTTAGTTGAAGGGACAAGGATGAGGTGGGATAGGACGAGTCATCCAGAATATCTTGGATTATGTTGCTTTTATTATATTGTTTAGCTTAATTGCTTGTGTTTTTGAGTGATTACTTAATATATGTAAGTAAAAGGGTTTGGGGCCTGCCCGGCCTGGCACGGTCTGACCCAAAACGGCACGACACGTATTAAATGTGTTCGTGCCATATAGACAGTTGTAGTTGTAATGTATGTGTCGAGACGGCACGGAAGCGGACGACGATAGCGTGGACATCAAACACACGCGCTTGGGTGGATGGTGGAAGCGACCTCTACTCCAAGTGAGGGAGCCGCAGATGACTCTACTCCATTCCCATCGCCTTGCAGTTTCTCAGGGTGGATGTAACATATGCCATCCTCCCCGTCGATCGTCGGTATGAACTCATCGATGAGAGGGTGAGGTCTGGAGCAGACCCTAGAGCCCCCGCCCCTGCAGACCCTAGAGCAGAGATGCTTTGACTTTGATGCCCGTGCACAGTAGCCCGCATACTGTTTCGAATCTTCTTCTTTGACCTGTCCTTCCTCAAAGTGAGAACTAACTCTCGCTTCTTCTTTGACTCGCAACATACGTATGACGGCTATAACCGTATAGTTTTCCCCTTTTACTTGAAGAACTGCACCGGATAGGGGGGTGTAGTGTTAAATAGACGGTGTTATGCTTTCGAAACAGTAGTTTATTTGTTGTTATTATTTAATATATGGACATAAAGGGGTTTCAGGCCGACCCGGTCCGGCACGGCCCGACCCGACACGACACACAATATATGCATCGGATGTGGAATTATTATCTAAGACCAACTGTCCTTCTCTTTTCTCGTTCTTTCCTCTCTCGTAAATGATTTGTCTGCTTTGAAGGTACATATACTCTCAAAAATGGCTGAAGACCGCACTTGGATGTATACTGGTTGGAAAAAGGATGGGAGATACTCAGAGGAGTGGTTCACCAATACGAATAGTTTCATAGAACGAGCTTTCTCATTGTCAAACAACAGGAAGTTGCGGTGCCCATGTATGAAATGTTAGAATGCGAAGTGTTTTGACAAAGTGACGTTGACATATCACTTGTGTGAAAATGGTTTCATGCAACGTTATGAGTTGTGGACATTTCACGGCGAGACAACTTCTCAAGTTATAGAAGATCGAGATGAGGATGACAACACTGGGTCGATAGGATGGACGAGATGCTTGAAGCCATAAATCCTGAATTGACGGAGGATCCTCCTACAACGGAGGTTAAAATGTTTTTCAAGCTTGTCGAAGCTTCTGAACAGCCGGTGCATGAACACACCAAAGTCTCGATCCTCGGTTTCATGACTAGATTTATGGCAATTAAGTCTAAGTTTTCCTTCTCCAATAACAACTACAATGAACTTGTCAAATTAATCAGCGATGTCCTTCCACAGCCTCATAAATTGCCTAAAGATATGTATCAGTCTAAGAAAATGATTTCTGGGCTTGGTATGGACTATGAGAAGATTGATATGTGCCAAGACAACTGCATGCTTTTCTAGAAAGAGCATGCCAACAAGAACAAGTGTTTAAAATGTGATAAAGCAAGATTCTTTCGAAGTTGTTATGATGACGTTACAAAAGTAATGACTGAAGTCGCACAGAAACAGCTTCGCTACTTGCCTGTGACACCTAGGTTGAAACTGCCAGACACATGAGGTGGCACAAATAAGGTCTACGTGAGAACAACGGAATGATGGTGCACCCGTCTGACGGTGAGGCATGGAAAGCGCTTGACCGCTTTGATCCAGATTTCGCCAATGACGCGAGAAATATTCGCATTGGTTTGGCGACAAATGGCTTCTCACCGTTCAGTACAAATGCAACACCGTACTCTTGCTGGTCCGTGTTCGCTGTTCCATACAACATACCACCATCTCTTTGTATGAAATACGAGTTCATGTTCCTTTGCCTTATTGTACCTGGACCGGATCATCCCGGTTCACGTTTGAACGTGATGTTGAAGCCGTTGATTGAAGAGTTGGAAATGTTATGGACAGGAATCAAAGCGTACGACTGTTTCAAAAAACAGAAATTCAACCTTTGAGCTGCATACTTGTGGTCTGTCCATGATTTTCCAGCTTACGGCATGTTTTCTGGCTGGAGCACTTATGGTCATTTGACATGTCCGATATGTGCTTCGGACACAGAATGTTTTCGTTTAAATCATGGTGGCAAGATTTGCTACTTTGATTACCACCGATGTTGGTTACCGCCTAATCACATATTTAGGCAACAGAAGAATGCCTTCAGGAAGGACACCGTTGTCAAAAAAGGACCCCCGCAACATCTCAACGGGTCGCAGATTGCTGAACAGTTGAACAACTTAGTGGCAGATGAAGGTCGTCCTGGATATTTTGAAGGTTGTGGAGAAGACCACAATTGGACTCATATATGTGCACTATGGGAGCTACCGTATGTGAAGTCCTTAATCCTAATACATAATATTGATGTCATGCACCAGGAACATAACATGGGCGAATACATCATAAGCACATGCTTCGATCTGACGGGCAGAACAAAAGACAATATAAAAGCTCGTAAGGATTTGGCAGAGGTTTGTAAACGTCCAACTCTTGAGCTAACTGAAGATGGTGGCAAACCACGTGCTTCTTTCTGTCTTTGACCAAAAGAAAGGAAAGGAGTCTTCGAATGGTTGAAAACGTTGAAATTCCCAGACGGTTATGCTTCTAGCCAAAGACGAGCCGTGAATGTTAAGACTGGAAATCTCACAGGGTTGAAAAGTCATGATTATCACATAATCATGGAAAGACTTCTACCGGTTATGTTTCGGGGCTACCTTGACGATGCGGTGTGGAAGGTGTTAGCCGAACTTCGCTACTTTTATAGACAACATTGTGCTAAAGAAATCACAACCGAGATGATGGAGACGTTGGAAAAGGAGATACCAGTGCTTTTATGTAAGATGGAAAAAGTTTTCCCTCCAGGGTTCTTCAATCCAATGCAACATCTCCTAATCCATCTTCCATATGAAGCCAAAGTGGGTGGCCCTGTGCAATATAGGTGGATGTATCACGTCGAAAGAGCACTCATGAGTCTTAAACCAATGGTTCACAATCGGGCAAGGGTTGAAGGATGCATTGCCGAAGCATACGCCATTCAGGAGATTGGATACTTTTCAAGCGTCTATTTTGCAGAAGAACACAATGTTAATGTTTCCATGTTGCGGTACAATATGGATGAAGCACCCCCTTGTAGCAGCCTCTCCATTTTTCAAATGAGAGGCACCACTGTTGGTAGTAGCACGAGCTACGATCTTGAAACAGATAAAAAGACAGCTGCTTTGATGTACATGTACGCTAATATAGAGGGGATTCATGAACATTTTTAGTAAGTGTTTGTGTTACAATTAGCGTGGTGTGTTATACATCTATGCTAATTATTCTGTTTTATCTTATTTAGTAAGTACGATCAACAAAATTGGAAATCTAAGCAGCAACCTACAAGCAGACAAATACAATCGATACGATATTATGGAGTAAATGGAGGGTCTAACTTTCTATCCTGGTTTCGTGCACATGTAACATGTTCATGTCTTGTTTCTCTTAGTAATTATGTGTATAGCTTAAAATAGTCTTCTAAATTCATATGTTGAACAGTGCAAAAATCAAGCTAGCGTCCATGAAGAATTGCGACAACTGTCTTACGACTCCATTAAAATTAAAAGCTACGGTCGATACGATGTCAATGGGTTTCGATTTCGTTCAACTTAATTTGAATCTCAACGTCCCTTCAGAGCAACATGTAACACCGGAGTTGTGAATAGGGAAGTTGACGCACAAGGACATGAATGTAATTATTATGGGATCATTAAAAATATCCTTGAATTCAGTTTTGCGGGGAATAAGGTCCTTAATGTAGTCTTCTTTGACTATGATTGGTTTGATCCTAACAATGGAACTCGAGAAAACTAATTTGGCATGGTAGAAGTGAAACATAAGGACCGTCTAAGAGGTTGCGACACCTTCGTCCTTGCACACCAAGTCGAGCAAGTTTATTATCTACATTATCCATGCGAAAAGCTTAAAGCTTGGTAGGTTGTACACAAGGTGAGTCCTCGTGAGCGGTTATATACACTATACAATGCTGGATACCTTGATGATGAGGTTGATGTTATTTACCAAGAACAAGAGTTGCCGGACTCTCTTGCCGTCGAGCCTGATTTAGGGCTCGATGACTTAGATGGAGATGCAGAAGATATAGAGACTAGTGAGATGCGAAAACGAAAACAAAAACGACTAACTACTACGACAGAAGACCGATGGTCCGGTTTACGTAGTAGAGTACATCGTGATGCTGATGGATTTTAAAACTGAGTACAAGCAATGTTTCTTTCATCTCTTCTTTTCTTTTCTATACTTCCTATTTCATTCATTAGCAAATTTTCCTTTAGACAGGATGTCATCGAGCAACAGCAGACGACGACGTACAGGGGCGTGGAGCTTTCTGTCACCGACACCCATGAGAGCAGACGAGGTCTTCCACGGGACTCATCTTAGCGAGGGTATACGGGCTCAGTTGTTGAGCCATCTACCGGAGTCGCCAACTGGTTCTGTACAGCGGTCACGACAGGTAAAGAACATTTTATTAAATAAATGATATAAGTAATTCTTTATTCTATAATACGAATCTTTAAAATTGTCAGGACGACTCTACGTCTGAGGACACAGAGGCTACGGTGCCTCCTTCTTCTTCAGAGCCTCCTTCTTCGGAGCCTCTTTCTTCAGAGCATCCTTTGGAGCACCCTTCTTCGGAGCCTTCTTGTTCAGAGCCGGTTCCACAGCGGCGGACTAGGAGGAGCCACTACAATCGGGTCATTATTCGTCCGGTTGGCGATAGGTAAGTAAATGTCTAACAATTCAATTTAGATACTTTTAGCCTTATATGTATACTAATTGAGAATCATGTATCAGGACTTGGGAGGATGCTAGTGGCTCCTCCTCCGGCTCCTGCAGACCCAAACAATCGGGTCATTATTCATCCGGTTGGCGATAGGTATGTAAATGTCTAACAATTCAATTTAGATACTTTTAGCCTTATATGTATACTAATTGAGAATCATGTATCAGGACATGGGAGGATGCTTCGTTCACGGGCCAGGGACGCCACACGTTGGTGAACGGTGTCTTGGGCCGTCTTGTCCGTTTGCACTACCCTGGTGTAGTGAACGGACGCGCTGCCACGTCTTGGGACGGCTACTATAGGGCCCAAGACGTTCCTCACGGCAACTACCAGGAAGCTGTTTGGCACGACTTGATGGTAAGTATGAACAATATTTGTGTAATACAAATTTATTATAAGTTACATACATTTAGTTATATATTTCTTTTTTTCAGGCACGGTATCGTTTGGAGGACGAGTCTGAGCAGACGAATCACGCTCGTCTCATTTTCCATAACTGCGCTAGGAAGATCGTGACACAGTCACTATCTATGGCTTGCATTCAAGCTACAATCGCGTACTTCAAGTTACATCTAGACGAGGGTGAGCCGGGGAAGGAATCGGGCGACACGTACTTGGCAGAGGAGCAGTACGCAGAGGTAAAGTTTTTAGTTTACTTTGCTTCATTATCTGATCGTGATCAATGTTTTCATTCAATAATAAATGTGTGCAGGTCAGCGTAGCGTGGCTTGATAGCCGTACGGACGCGTACCGTGCCCTGTGTGTTCTTTGGGCGAGCGAGGGCTTCAAGTCAGTTTCTAAAACCCGTCGAGAGAGTAGAGGGAGAGGAGGGAAACATCGTTTGGGTGGTGACGGCTACATACGCCTCGCTAAACGGATGGTAAGTGCTATAAGAATTATATTAAGTAATTTTATAATCTTCATTGTGCTAACATGTATCGATAGGAGCACGAGAGCGGTCAGCAGCCGACACCTATCGAGGTGTGGAAGAGGGGTCACTTGGGAAGTGACCTGTCATAGCCTGAACAGCTGTCTTCTCAGACGGCGACAGAGACTTTGGTGAGTTAATTTTTTCAACTTAATTGAATTCTCTTTAATGGTACTAATGATGTTATTTTTCTAGTTTTTGCAGGCAAAGTACAGGGAGGAGGCACGGAGGCTTCGAGGCGAAGAGTTCGATTGGCGGAGCGCGCTAATCGTCCCCGAAGCCGCGTATGCAAGCGGTGGTGGTAAACCTCACGGACGGTGAGCTTTGTAATTTTTAATTTACTATTACAAACTTCGAGATACAAAATTTAATAATCTCACTTCATTTGTGCAGGTTAGCCATCTTCGATGGAGGGGTCGACTCGAGACAGGCGCGAGCTTCCTCGAGAGCCTCTTCATCGCTTCAGTGCGGGTCCAGCAGCAGCCGTGCTAGTCAAGATCTGGAGCTCCAGAGTCTGCAAGAGGATCTCTAGAGGACGCAAGAAGCGCTCAGGGCTAGGGACGAGGCGCGGGCAGCTGAGATCAGGGCTAGGGACGAGGTGCAAAGGGCTAGGGACGAGTATAAAAACTCGTTCATGTTACAGATGCAAGCTGCCATGCAGGTAATCTATTCTAGATGTTGTACTTAACATTTTTTTCATATAAATGACATGTATAATGATTTGCTTTGAGTTTGCAGGCTATGAGTGCAGGACAGGCGGTTGTCTTTCCGCAATGGGCGCCGCCGGTGCCGACGACGGTAGCCCAGGTACGAACTTAATAAATCACACTTGCACTAGTTAAACTTGTTCAAATTTAGTAAAATATGCATTTTCATACTTGTAACATGTCTAACCACACTTGCACTTCACAGGCGTCGGGAACAGAGGCTCAAACTTCGTCGCCTCAGATGCTTGGACGACTGCAGGAGGACGACTTTCCGAACTCTGGTGGCAGCGGACGGGGCAGCGTCTCTTAGTCAGGTCAGCCGAGCCTCATACTTGTGAGCTGAGTTCCCTCCACAAACTTGGGTTGTGCGATGTGGACTATGTGCGGTGTGAGACTTGTATGAAGAATTGCGCAATAATATATTGTGTGATGTATTTTGCGGTGCCATGTGATATATATGCATGTTTTGTCATGTTTTGTTATCTCTGTGATCTGGTCATCGAGACAGGGCTGGCCTCAAAGACAGGGCAACATTTTCTGTTTTTTTTAAAGAACTTAAAAAATTATCAACGATGGTTATCTGGAGGCCGTCGACGATACTGGCAAGTTATTTTCGACGGTGACAAGGACACCGTCGATGATAAGTATCCAGTATCAACGACAGTGCCCTTCTACCATTAACGATACTGTAACTTATCGTCGATGGTGTCTATGTCACCGTTGACGATAAGCTTCCCCCGCTGCCACGTGGAGGAAGTCATTTATCGACGACAGGTAATTTTGGCCGTCATCAAATAGTTTATGGACGATGGTTACCGTCGTCAATAACGTTATAGATGAAAAAAAACGTAGACGGCCGTATACCATCGTCTATAAGCGTATACCGTCGTCAATAAGCTATAGACGACGGTTTGGCCTTTATAGACAACGGTTTGTGGCCGTCATCTATTATCGCGATTCCTGTAGTGTTGTGTAAAGAACAAATGCAAACGTAGTAGGCCCCAAGTGGGTCTTTCCCAACAAGCGAGATGAGCATGGAGTAGTGACAAGAAATAAAGCTAGACTTGTGGCCAAGGGGTACTGACAAGTTGAAGGTTTGGACTTCGACGAAACCTTTGCTCCCGTAGCTAGACATCAATCAATTCGTATTTTATTGGCCTATGCTACTCACAATGATTTCTTGTTGTATCAAATGGACGTGAAAACACCTTCCTCAACGGACCGATCAAGGAGGAGGTGTATGTGGAGCAACCGCCCAGTTTTGAGGACGATAAGTATCCTAACCATGTTTTTAAGCTTCACAAAGCTCTTTATGGCCTCAAACAAGCTCCTAGGGCTTGGTATGAGTGTCTTAGAGATTTCCACATTAACAATGGTTTTAGAATAGGAAAGGCTGACTATACACTTTTCACTAAAAACTTGGATAATGACCTATTTGTATGCCAAATTTATGTTGATGACATAATATTTGGTTCTACTAATCAATCATTTTGTGAAGAATTCAGCAAAATCATGACGGAGAGGTTTGAGATGTCAATGATAGGAGAGTTGAAGTTCTTCCTAAGTTTCAAGGTGAAACAACTCAAGGAAGACACCTTCATATGTCAAACCATATACATTAAAGATATACTTAGGAAGTTTGACATGGAGAAGGCCAAGCCCATCAAAATGCCAATGGTGACAAACGGACACCTCGACCTTAACCAAGACAGCCCTAGTGTGGATCAAAAGGTATATCGTTCCATGATTGGATCCCTTCTCTACCTTTGTGCATCTAGGCCAGATATTATGCTAAGCGTATGCATGTGTGCAAGGTTTCAAGCCACTCCTAAAGAATGCCATTTAACAGCTGTAAAGAGAATCTTGCGCTATTTAGTTCATACACCTAACCTAGGATTGTGGTATCCTAAGGGGTCAAAGTTCAATCTCATCGGTTACTCCGATGCTGATTATGCCGGATGCAAAGTAGATAGAAAAAGTACCTCCGGTACTTGCCAATTTTTGGGCAGGTTCCTAGTATCATGGTCATCTAAGAAACAAAATTCCATTACCCTATCCACAGCCGAACCGGAGTATGTCACAACCGGAAGTTGTTGTGCACAACTTCTTTGGATGCGACAAACTCTAAGAGACTATGGTCTCAATATGAACCATATTCCACTCTTATGTGATAATGAGAGTGCTATTAAAATTGTCCATAACCCTATTGAACACTCTAGGACCAAACACATTGACATCCGGCACCACTTCTTTAGAGATCACTCAATAAAGGGGGATATAGTTATTTCACATGTTAGAACCGAAAAACAAATAGCCGACATTTTCACCAAGCCACTAGATGAAAAACACTTTGGCAAACTTAGGAATGAGCTAAATATCCTTGATTCTTGAAATGTGGCTTGAGATGTTGCACATCTGATTGTTAATTGTTTAATCTCTTCAAATCTAATCTTGTTTTTCAAAAAACTGTCTCTCTCAATTTTCTATCAAATTATTTTCGATTATTATCTCCTTGAATCATGGTCATTGTATAATTGTTTGTGTGCTCTACTGGCCATGTTCATTAAGAATACTTGTAAAAATTAGTCTATATGGATCATTCCTTGCATACCTCATCGTATATATGAGAGGGTGGTGTCAAGGGCCGGACTAATCCGCCCGAGTGGCTGGACAAGTCCGGCGTCCTAGAGAAGTGCGGATAAGTTTAGAGGAGCCCACATCGGACTAGTCTGCCCCGTCACCGGACTAGTCCGTATGATCAAATCAGTCCATACCTGGTCCGGCCACCAGACTTGTCCGGTATCTCCGACCGGACTAGTCCGGACATTTGGGAATTAACCCAACCGCTGAGTACGAGACCCCCCCCACTCCACCCACAACTCAACTCAACGCGGGCCCTCACTCAAACTCGCCCCCATTGGCGATTTTTGAGAATTTCCACCAAAATTGTCAAAGGATACGAGTCCTCTACCGCTTGGAGCCTCAAGAAGTCAATCTTTGGACTTCTCCGCTCTTCAATCCAGCAATTTCCTCGGATTTGAACAATCAAGGTGCGTTCTTGTGGCAAAACCCAATCTCTTCAAATCTCTCGACTCAAGGTTGTTTCTCTCATAAACTAGGATGTCTAGTGCTCCATAAACTTCATGCGATTCCTTCCAAGGGTTATTGTGAACTATTGATAGGATTTGCAGAACATTCATCTAGTTAGGGTTTAACCCTAGATGTTTTGGACTAGTCCGGACACGAGGCTGACAAGTTCGTTCCTGACCAGACTAGTCCGGGCAGAGACCAGACAAGTCTGGCCAAACTTTGAGCTAACCCCTAACTTAGTGTTTTTGCTGCACCTCTATCGCGATAATCTTCTGTTCAAAACCCATACATTTGCTTAATTGTCCTTCCAGCATGTCTCAACATGACAACTCTCAACCCCTCTCTGACCCGGAGCGAGAAGCGGCTCGGCAAGAGCTTTACCGCTATCGGGAAGAGGAGGACGGGGCAATTGCGCAAGAGCTGGCTCGTCGTGAAGCTAGAACCAAAAAGCGACACGAAAGAGAAGCAGCTCAAGCTCAAATTGAAAAAGAGCAATCTAGCCAAAGGAAGAGGCTGGTGTCACTAGGTGACAAGGAAAGAGCCCAAGTGGCCGACAAAATGAAAGGACCCATGAATGAAGGAGAAACCGTCAAGGGGAAAGGCAAGGCCCCAGTCAAGAAGGTGCCCACCAAAAAGGCAGTACCAAGGAGAAAGGCACTTGACAGCAGGGGACTAGTCATTTGACACTGTCCCGTGGGGTCACCCCATTGGACCCTTGGTCATGACACCTCCCATGAATAACCCCAATTGGCAACCGGAGCTCTCGAGCAACATCGTCCATGGAAAAGGCTCTGAAAAGACGAGGAGACTTAGGAAAAGGATCCCTACAAGTATGAGAAGGCCACACCGGATCATCGCTTTTGGTGTGACTTCCATTGCGACTACTATCGCCTTGTCTACTTGAGGATGAAGACGCCAGTTGCTGATGCTCGGTGGGTTGATTGGCCCTATATGGAGAAGAAAAATCATCAAGCCTTCAACGCAGTTGTACAAGCGGTTGAGCATCACGGTCTTAAGGATCTTCTTGCCTTTCAATATGACTGGAACACAGAGGTGGCAGCTTAGTTTTACACCACATGCTACTTCTCCACCTTTGGGGACAGGAAGATCTCATGGATGACGGATGGAGTCCAATACTCCGCCCTATATGATTAGTTTGCACGGATTCTTGGACTTGAGGAGTTCCTGAGCCATGAGTTGATCATTCACAACCTCATGGCGATAGACTTGGGGGAGATGGAATTCATGTACGAGGTTGGCTTTTACAATCCCCCTACTACCAAGATCCTCCATCCATTCTTTAGTGTGCTAAACTGGATCTTGAGAAATACTTTAGCACCTAAAGGCGGAGATGCGGGGATCATCCAAGGCCACCTCCGCCACCTGTTGAAGTTGATGTCTGAAGATGAGAAATTCAATGTGTTTGACTATATTTACAATGACATCTTCAACATATCCCACACCCCAACCGGTCGTGTGGTTATGCTCCATTCATCATGTGCCTGATTGAGAAGGTTTTGGGATTGGAGTTTGTGAAGGACGTCATACATAGACCCCTTCACCCTCAAATTCCTCCTATCGTGCCAAATATAGGTGTAGCTTCTAGGACGGGTGCCCCCAATGCACCTCCTCCTCCACCCGCTCCTACCTCTTCCTCCTCCGATGATTCTTCAATTGCAATTCTCAAATTCTTGAAGTCTATCTTCACTTCTTGCCGCAAAGTTGAAGTTAAAACACAAAAAATGGCTAGAAGGCAAGACAAGTACTTGAAGAAGCTCTGTGAGAAGGCAGACGTAGCTATGTCCCCGGCGGCCTCCGATGACGAGGATTTGACACCTTTCCTTGATCTCACGGAAGCGGAGGCTGCTCTCCTTGGTGGTGAGGCTGTTCCTTCCAATGTTGCTCCCGCCGTAGAGGAATAAGAAGAAGAAGAGCAAGATGATGAGGATGGAGAGTACGATGAAGAAGCAACCCAAAGTGATGACAATCATGAAGAGGAGAGCGAAAGTGATGACAAGTAGAATTAGGTTCTCTCCTTCTTCTCCCTTAGTATTTTCCCTTTTTGGTGTCTTGATGTCAAAGGGGGAGAGATTGAGGGGGAGTACTCTAGACTATGTAATGTTAAACTTGTAAACATTGTTACATTTTCATAATTGGGTTGTAATAACTCTGTGCTATATTACTGTATGTTGATCCTATTTTATATTACTCTAATTTGAATTACATTATTGTCCCATATATGTGATAATTTTTAATTCCAATTGAGATGCATGTTTAACTCCTACTTATCACATCTCAACACTTACATCACACGTAGGCACCCCACCATAACACCCAACTGTATAAATCTCCCATGGAACTCATTCTCGTGCATTGCTTTTGTTGCAAATTATTCATGCATATATCTAGGGGAGCTAGTTATACACTTGTGTGTTATGAAAACCAACCCATTCACATTTTTTATCAAAAACCTCAATGTGTTGTCATCAAATCACCAACAAGGGGGAGATTGAAAGTGCATCTAGGCTAAATCCCCATGGGTTTTGATGATTGATGACAACACTTAAGGGACTAACGAGCATTACAAGTGTAAGTACAGGTGATTAATAAATCGACGGAGATGGATGCACTCAAAAAAGGAAAAGAGAAAAAGGCGAAAATACAAGAAGAGTAGAATTTAGGGTTTAAATTCTCTTGCATTGAGTTTAACCTTTTAGTATGAGTTTGTTCATAGGGTTAACGTGTTGAGAATCATCTAAGAGCTCTTATTCCAAGTTAAAGTTAAGTGAAGAAAAGAGTAGAGACAGCCCTGAGAACAGGGCCAGACTTGTCCGGGCTGGAAGGCCGGACTAGTCCTGTTACATCGGACTAATCTGATGTTAGACGGACCAGGAATTTCTGTGTGAGTTCGGATTTGTCCGTTTGGGGACGGACTAGTCCGTGCAGAGTGTCTCTGAGTCCTTCAGGAGCTAATTCTAAAGGACCAAACTAGTCTGCCCTTTGGAGCCGGACTAGTCCGCCTGATGAGACTACTCCATTTCCAACAGGAACAGGAGGTTCGGTGTGAGATCGGACTAGTTCTTTGTGAGTCGGACTAATCTGTTTAAAACCTGGAAGTGGCTGCAGGGACTAAGTCCTTGATGGCCCGACTTGTCCGTCCATTGAGGCCGGACTAGTCCGGCGGACCAGACTTGTCCGTTGTCAATCGGAACAGTTGCTTCTGTGTGAGATTGGACTAGTCCGTTGTTGATCGGACTAGTCCGTGGTGTTGTGATCATTCGGATTCAAAGGAAGAGGGTGATCGTTTGGTTGGTAGAATGTGACCGTTTAGTTGGTGAAGCGTGATGTCACCGGTCCTCGCAGGCCGGACTAACCCCGGGGTTAAAGGCAGGACTAGTCCGGACCTTTTCTGGTGGCAACGGCTAACTACCAGGACCTCTATAAAAAGCGGATCCCCGGGCCTCTAGAAAAGAGACAGAAATTGTAAAAGCCCAAGAAAAGGGACTTGTAAAAACTTTTCTTCATCTCACAACACCACAATTTTCATTGTGGACACCTTAGGAAATGTTGTGAAAAGCATGTAACCTCCATCAAAAGAGTGATTAGAGGGGAGAGTCTTCACTTTCACAAAGTAGGGTTTATACACATATGATCACACAATGAGGAATTCAAAACTGTTGTGTCCAAACTATTGTTTGCAGCAGCTAACACAAGGATCAAGTGGCATATTTGGATTCCTTAGGTCCAAATTAGTGGGGAGGCAAAGTTTCATTAATTTTTGAAAAGTCTTGCTGCCCATTTTTCCAAAGGAAGTCAAATGTGCAAAGAATTCAAATGAATATTTGAATTTGCATGGAATTTGTCCAAACTTGTCAAATGAGCTCAGTTTCCAATTTTCAAACAATTGGGTTGGATAATTGTCAAACTTTGGAGATATTTTGAGGAAAAGAGGTACTGAGTTGTGGGGCCCACATGTCATAGGAATGAGTATACTTAGCACTTAAGTTTCTCTCTGGTCTTCACTCCACCGAGGTGTAACCCCGGGGCGACACCGAGCGGCCGCCCCCGTCGATCGAGGCTCCACCTCCTGCTCCCATTTCGCGCTGGCCTGCTCCTTACCCCGGAAACCGGCTGCAGCACGTTGCCATCTTCGCTTTGATCACGCGCTAGCTGTTCTTCCCACGCGCAAACAGCAATCGGCGCTCACCGCCGCACTCCTTTCTCCCCGATCGCCGGCCTCAACCAAACCTCGGTTGTGCGCACCGGCAGTACAGAAAAGCAGCGCCTGTGCCTGCTCTACCACACCAGCCCCGCAACCCCAAAGGCCCTAGCCTGTGACGCGCACAATTCGGCAAACGGCGCCGAGAAAACAGAGCTGTCCGGCGGAGAACCGAAGCTGGTCTCACGTGGACAGACCCACCCAGAGCTTCTCAGGCCCGAGCTAGAGCACCCTCGGATGCGCTGGGAGCCCCTGATGCTCGTCCCCGAGGCTCAAGCCATGAGATGATCTACTAGGCTCGAATTTGGGAAAAGATCGCCGTCGGGCACCATCCGACCTTCTGATACGGTAATACCAAATTCGATCGTCCCTCTCGTTCTTAGGCCGTGAAACCTTGCACACAGGACCGCCACTAACCGGCGATCAGTAGTCCTTCACAACCCTAGTTGGAAATATGCACGTAGACCGCATGAAATCCAGAATTTCCGACCTCAAACGCGGAGGAGGTTTCGGGTGCACGGTGAGGCACCATTAGCCGCCGGTCCCGAGCAGTTCTGAGGCTAGGTCGAGCATCCATTTGGTCCACTGGTGCTGTAGCGCCGTTCCACCGAGGTCTGGGCAGGCTAGGGTGACCGGGCGACGTTGCCGAACCGGTCCAGAGCCGCCGCACCGTGGCCAGCTAGGTTAGAGCCATCGCCGACCGGGGAAGAGTGTTCCATCGTGTTCAGCACGGGAAATTAGGCCCTAGCGGCGAGGGAGAGCTCGGGGGATGGCCGGGAGGCCGGAATCCGTCGAACTCCGGCGAGCCCGGCGGCGCGCAGGCGCGGGTGGCCGGAGGTAGAAGACGACCGGTGGGTCCCGCCCGTCAGCGACGGTTTTTCAAATATTTGATCAGCTGTGGCGCAGGGATCTGGTGTGGAGGCGCGGGAAATAACCTGTAGCCTCGTGTGGCTTGCCCCGACGCGTGACACCTGTCCCCGGACCCACAGCCAGTATTTGAACATTTTGGGGAATTTCAGTTTTTAGTTCAAACATTGAATAGCTACAACTTCGGGTAGGAGAATCCAAAAATTGTGAAACAAATTTCGTTGGATTCCTCTGATAGAGTACTATCCAAATGTAGAACCCAATTTATATGAAACCCTTTAATTAATTCTGGAAAATTCTTTAAAGCTTTTCAGCAAAAGAATTTTAGAGGGGGTTTGGTTCATCCAAAAATCCCCAAATTTTGCCAGAATGTTCTTTAGGACATTAGTAAACCCCTGTAAAAGTTTCAGACCATTTGGAGTTTATTTGGTCAGAGCAATTCAAATTGGAAGGTGCTGTGTTCATTTGAATGCAGAAACATTTTCAGAGAATTTCCAAAACTTGGAAATTCAATTCTGGGCAAACCTTGACTCCAAAAATGCTAGGAAAATTCATGCAAACTCTATGAGCTATAATAGAAATTGTAGTTCATTAAGTTGAGCATGAACAGGGGTATTACCTCAGAATTAATTCTTCCTTGCTGATTTACCAAGAGAATTATTCTGAGCAAACCACTCCATAAAAAGTGCTAATGTTTGGTCCAGAGAGTTTTCTTGTGACAAGGAACTCACACAAAAATTCTCAGCTCTATTGGAGCTCTAGATTACCCCTGTCCTGTTTACCCACTTAAGGGATTAAGGTGGAAAGGGGGGAAACCACTTAGCATTTAACCATGGGACTAAGTCCAAGCCAAACCACCAACACCAGTTCATATTTAAATTCTTAAACAAAGTTCCAGGTGTTAGAGGCTGGTTATTAGAACCAATAGTAGAAGTTTTACTCTAAAACTCACATTTGCATCTAAATTAACGTATAGTATTTCATTAACGTGTAGCCGTTGAAGAAGAGACTCCGGAAGTGCTGGACTTCCTTCTTCCGGACGAGGAACTAACTACTGACCAGCAGCAACAAGGCAAGCCCCGGTTTGCATTAACCCTTTTTAAAAGCTTTACTTTGTTTACATGTGTCATATGAAGTATGTATATGCATTAGGTATAGGATGAATGAAACCCCACTTGCATAACCAAAGGTTCCTAAAAGAGGGAGGGTAGTGTCAAGGACCTCGAGTAGACAGGCTATGCTTAATGAGTCATAGGACTTCGGTACAAGTCGAGTAGTTGGAATCTACTCGCGAGATAGGCTGGGGACACACGGGTTCGGTTGAGTGATGTGAGATCACTTTAGTAATGAAAATGAGACTAGGCAGGGGCTAGGGCGCAGCAAGAGAGAGTCTTGTGTGCGCAGCCCTGTCCGTGTCGATTGAGGACCGATCCGTGTGCGGCCCTGCTGAACAAGTATTGAACGTACCGAAGGCATATCGGATATATGGGCCCCGATAAACCGATGTAGCCTAAACCTCCGGGCGTCGAGGCATAGCACACCGATTTATAGGTGTAGGTTGAGGGCAGCAAGGTGGAAATCTGCCAACGGGCATAGAGAGATGCTCCGTGTGGGGAACCTCCTCCTCGTTTCGGTGCGACCAGTTCGACGTTTGGGCTGTTGGGTGAAAGGTTGTCCCGTACGACATCGAGTGAGCGTGCTGTGCAGCTCCACGGGTGGGCGTACGTGACGTGCTCTTTGGGTTTTCCCTGCAGGTGTATATCGAGTCGATTCGCCGTCCCTCGCGGTGACGAGTACTGCTTGTTCACTGCGTCGTAACGTAGACTAATGGATGAAATATGTTGATTCAATGATGCTGATTGATATAATTGTATTGCTACATGTGTGCCACCAAATACTGTTTACTAAATCTCAGATTTCATGAACTGTTAACTTGTTGCTAAAAGATGAACTAAGGATGAACTTGTAGGCGTGTCGTTTTGCTGAAATGTTACTATCCTATGTCCATTGTACACCTCATGTAGAGTTTCATGCGTAGGTGAGTCGGTTAAGCCTTGCTGAGCCTTTGTGCTCATGGTTGCTGCTTAAGTGTTTTTCAGGTGAGGAGCCACCCACGGACTCGGAGTACGAGTCCACCGGCGAGGGTTACCCTCCGTCGGGGACCACGGCTGAGTGGGAGCCGTACACGCCGCGCTGAGCTGAGACGTGCAGCTAGTGTGGGTTGCCCTAGGGCTGGGCAACCGACTTTTGCTAAATAGGCGGGCGTGAGTTGTATAGTGTAGTCTTCCGCTGTGTAATAGAACAATAGTTGTAACTGAGGTTTGTACCTGTTTGTACAGTTTCAGCTGTTTTTCCCATGTAATATATTGTGTTCTTATGACGTGTGCTGTCGGGTGTCGCATCGCGCGGCACCACCCTCTGCGATCCTGGATGAGCGGATTCCGGTCCGCCACAGCCTGGTATCAGAGCTGCAGTGGGGATAGCACAGTACTTAAGGACTGCATTATGGGAAAAACTTAGGTATACGGTGAGGAATCGGTAGTTGCCCAAGTAAGGACTATATTAGCATAGTTACTTAAAGTGGCAAAGACTAACTTATGTGTTATAATTCTGAATTTCAATTATGTAACGACGCACCTACGCTCTGGTAAGTATGGTAAGGAACGCCACCGAAAGCGGTTCAATTTCGGTTAGCTCTCCCTGACGAGGAACGTGGTTCAGGGATTGATCTCACAGCTTGGTGTGAGATGTCAATATGAACCTCTTGGACTCTTCATGTCCCTGAGTTCATATGAAACGCTGATCCCTAGCGTGCATTAGGCAAGTAAGTGGAGACCCCATCGCGTGGTCAGTAACGCGAGAGTGTGTTCGTCTGGAAATAGCCCAGGAGGACATACGCAGCGCTTGCCATCGGCGTGCCCTGCAGGGCAGTAGGTGGTATCTGTTGGGTTGATAACATTCCCAACCGTGACGACCCGTTCATGACATACTCGGGTTCCCCGTCGTGTGGTGTTGAAACACGATCACGTGCCTTGAGACGTGACTTATCTCAAGGACGGCCGTATGGAAATGATACGGGCGTTTGTATTTACTTTCAAATATGGTACTGCCTGAAATGAAAACAAAACCTTGAGTGCGCCATTATTGTGTGGTCTTCTGCAGGTACTAACCACGTATGTATCCGTGTAGAGAACGTGTGCGAGGGACCGTTTAGTGCCACACTTGAGACGTATATGCCGGTATGATCCGGTTAGGATTTTCTTTGGTGAGGAACGTAGTACCGAGGTATTGTAGGCATATGCATGAAAATATTGAGAACAAGGAATTAAAATCTATAGGTTCCACATTTAGGACCCTGGTTGGGTATAAGAGTGGGATAGTGATGGAGTGTAGTTCCCAAAAAGACTGAAAAACAGAGTGCTCTGTTTTGGGACAGCAAGTTTGCTGATCTTCAACAGGGCATAACTCACAGGTCTTTAGCCGAGAGAGGTGTGCCATATAGTTCTGGAAAGGTATTTAAGTATTCTACAACTTTGTTGTAGACTTCCAGAGCTGAAACTCACCTTAAGATGGCTTAAATCCCAGAGACATGTAACTGTCCAGAACTAGGACAGTGTTAAAACATTCTCTGGACTGTTCTGTTTTTCAAGGATAAACTCCCAGTAGAAAAATCTAAAATTTTCATATAATACATCCTTAGAAAGAGTAGAAGATGTGTGACATCTTTGCAATTCAAAGTTTCTGAAGTTTCAGCACAGAATTTAGTGGAAATCAGGGTTGAAAACAGCCACCTCCAAGGGAGGTGCTGTTAAAATTCTTCCAGAAATCCTGCTAACTTTGAATTAGCATAACTTTTTAATCAAAGCTAATCTGGGGGCAAATGAGTACTTGTTGGAAAGATACTGAAGTTAACTTTAACTTTGGTATTCAACTTGAGTCATAAAAATGCCCAGAACCAGATCAAAACTTGGAATAGGTAGCAACTGGTCATTCTGACAGAAGAATGACGGTTGAACTCATTGAAAAGGGTGTTGTACCCTAAGGGTGTCATACGTGATGACAACGCAATAATAATGTCTCGTAGAGACCAAACCCAGTTATGGTGAGCTTCCAAAGAGGGGGTTCATCAAGTTGGATTAAGCTAACTTGTGTTTGGTCTGGTAATGGGGTAGCTTGTGCAAAGTTATTACATTATCTACTTACGAGATATTTTGCATGTTTTGGTTGTCATAATGTTTTTACGCCCAGTTCTATTGGACTGCATGCAAAATGTTGCGGGACTGATGTTTAATGTCGTATGGTTGCAGATGGTTCGTACTAGGACCACGCACGAGGTTGGTGGCTCTAGCCAAGGTGGAGGCGATGACTCCCAGCCGCCGGCCTACGACAGCACCCCGCAGCAGAAGCCACCACCGCCGCCTCCGCTTACTCTAGCGGATGTGATAGCGGCATTGGTGGGAGGTCGTGAGGAGCAGACCGACCTGCTCCACACGATCGTGCAGAATACGTCCCAGGCGGGAGGACGTCAAGAGCGAGGGCCTCGTGAGCCCCGCGAAGTGTCGTACTCGGATTTCATGAGTACGCACCCTCCAGTGTTCACCGAAGCTGAAGAACCACTGGAGGCGGACAACTGGCTGCGGACTATCGAGTCCAAGTTCGGGCTGCTCCCGTGTACGGAGCGGCAGAAGACACTGTTCGCAGCGCAGCAGCTCCACGGTGCCGCTGGTGCGTGGTGGGCGAATTATGTCGCCTCACGTCCGGCTGGCCATGCCGTGGAATGGCAAGAGTTCCGGGAGGTGTTCCGCGCCTATCACATCCCTCCCGGAATAATGATGAGGAAGTTCCAAGAATTTTTGGAACTGAAGCAGGGCGGGAGGAGTGCCCACGACTACTCCCGTGCCTTCAACCATCTGGCGCAGTATGCGTCAGACTACATCTCCACGGAGGAGAAGAAGAGGGAGCACTTCTATCGGGGGTTACATCCCGAAATGAAGACCCACCTCGTACAATGGAACCGCGGCACATTCAACGACCTAGTCAATGCCGCCATCATGCAAGAAGACGCTCAGCGGGAGTTAGCAGCTGAGCAGAGGAAGCGCAGCGCTCCACCTAGCAGCGGTGGGAGTGGCGCTCCCCAGAAGTACCGTATGGTGTATCGGACACCATCCGGGCAGCAGTGGCAACCACCGGCGCGACTGCAACGGTTCGGGGGACGTCCCTTTCAGGCACCTCCGTTCCGTCCGCCGATGCCACCACCAAGACAGCAACAGCAGCAGCAGACGGTACCCCCGGCGTTTCCACCGCTACAACGCGCCCTGGGTTTCCGTCCACCAATCAGCAGGGGACCGCCCCGTTTCACCTGCTTCACGTGTGGCCAGGCGGGCCACTTTGCGAAGGACTGTCCCCAGGGGCAGCAGAGCAGCGGGCAAGCCCAGTTCCAGGGCGGTGCTCGAGGCCGACCTCTGGTGAAGAAGGTTGGTCAGCGGACTGGAGGCGTCCGCAACCTCGACAATGAGGACGCCCCAGAGGGAGACAACGTGCTGGCGGGTACGTTTACTCTCAACGATCAAGACATCGTCATATTATTTGATTCTGGTGCAACCCACAGCTTTATAAGTGCATCCTATGTGGCTAAACATCAATTGCAAGTCTTCCCAACCGACTGCACTTATATGATCTGCTCACCGGGAGGGAAGATTTCAGCTAATATGATGATTCCAAAGGCACCTCTGTGCTTAGGTGGGAAACTATATCCCACCACCTTGATAATCCTTATGGGACAAAAGATTGATGCAATCGTAGGGATGTCATGGCTGCAATACCATGGCGCTGTCCTAGAGACTCGGACACGGACGGTTCACTTAAATTCTCCATTCCACCGTCCGCATTCCATGGTGTTAGACATGCCAGTCCGGGAAGTTTTAGCAATTAATAATGCTGAAGTTCTCAAGTTAGAAGACATCCCCGTAGTCCGGGAGTATCCTGATGTGTTCCCGGATGATCTTCCGGGCATGCCGCCTGAGCGGGATGTCGAGTTCAAGATTGAACTTGCACCCGGGACTACGCCCATATCACGGAGACCATACAAGATGGCTCCAAATGAGCTGGCGGAACTGAAAGAACAGCTCAATGATCTGTTGAGCAAGGGTTTCATTAGGCCGAGTTCCTCGCCTTGGGGATGCTCGGCGCTATTCGTGAAGAAAAAGGATGAGACCCTGAGGCTGTGTGTGGATTACCGGCCGCTCAACGCCGTCACCATCAAGAATAAGTACCCACTGCCCCGTATTGACATCTTGTTTGATCAACTGGTGGGGGCAAGTGTATTCTCAAAGATGGACCTTCGCTCTGGATATCATCAGATCAAGATCCGGGCGGAGGATATCCCGAAGACGGCGTTCTCGACGAGATACGGCTTATACGAATATCTCGTCATGTCCTTTGGTCTCACAAATGCTCCAGCCCATTTCATGTATCTCATGAACTCGGTGTTCATGCCGGAGCTGGACAAGTTCGTGGTAGTGTTCATCGACGACATCTTGGTTTACTCCAAGACCGAAGCTGAACATGCCAAACACTTGCGGATCGTTCTTCAACGATTGCGAGACCACAAACTCTATGCCAAGTTCAGCAAATGCGAATTTTGGATCAGCCAAGTGCCGTTCTTGGGACATATCATCTCAGCTGAAGGCATCGCGGTTGACCCAAGCAAAATAGAGCAAGTGTTGAAATGGAAAGCTCCCACTTCAGTCCATGAAGTCAGAAGCTTCCTCAGGTTAGCGGGGTACTATCGGAGATTCATTCCGAGTTTCTCCAAGCTCGCTAAGCCGATGACAGAGTTGCTGAAAAAAGGGAAGAAATATGTTTGGAACACGGCGTGTGAAGGAGCGTTCCGAACATTGGTGAAGCATCTCACAACAGCCCCGGTCTTAGCTCAACCGGATACAACAAAGCCCTTCGACGTGTATTGTGACGCGTCCGGTATTGGGCGTGGCTGCGTGTTGATGCAGGAAGGACGCGTGGTCGCTTATGGCTCACGCCAACTTCGGAACCATGAGCAGCACTACCCGACTCACGATCTTGAACTTGCTGCCGTGGTATTGGCGCTGAAAATGTGGAGGCACTATCTCCTGGGGAACTTGGTGCATCTCTACACCGACCACAAGAGCTTGAAATACATTTTCACCCAGAAGGAGCTGAACATGAGGCAGAGGAGGTGGTTAGAACTGATCAAAGATTATGAAATTGAGATCCATTACCACCCCGGCAAGGCGAATGTGGTTGCCGACGCGCTGAGTCGGAAATCACATGTCCATCACCTCACCATTACACCGGTGGAGGAGGAAGAGCCAAGTTTATACTTGGTTCCTTATGGATCGCTGTACAACCTTGCCCTCATACCTACTATTAGGGAGGACATCATTGCAGCTCAGAAAACGGATAAAGGCATGGCACATCTCCGGAGACGGATAGACAATGGAGAAATTAAATGTTTCTGTAGGGATGATGAGGGGACGCTGTGGTTCAATGACCGCATAGTCGTACCCCGAGATATGGAGTTGAGGAAAAAGATTCTCGATGAAGCTCACTTGTCCAAATACTCCATTCATCCGGGCAGCAACAAAATGTACCAAGATTTGAAAGAGAAATTTTGGTGGACACGGATGAAGCGGGAGGTAGCTAAGTACGTATCCGAGTGCGATACGTGTAGACGAGTGAAAGCTGATCACATGAAGAAATCAGGGCTGTTGCAACCCCTGAAGATCCCGGCCTGGAAATGGGAAGATGTGAGCATGGATTTCATTGTGGGATTACCCCTAACAGCCAACAAGCATGATTCCATATGGGTAATCGTTGATCGGTTAACCAAGACGGCTCACTTCATTCCGGTGAATACACGTTACAATGCCGGCAAATATGCGGAGCTATACATAGCAAAGATTCTATGCCTATACGGGATACCCAAGACCATTGTCTCAGATCGAGGTGCATTATTTGTATCTCGCTTTTGGGAGCAGCTACACGCTGCATTGGGTACTAAGTTGATCAGGAGCTCCGCCTACACCCTCAGACAGATGGTCAGACAGAAAGGGTGAATCAAGTCCTGGAAGACATGTTGAGAGCATGCGCCATCCACCATGGTAGGAACTGGGATGATCACCTACCATTGGCGGAATTCTCGTACAACAACGGTTATCAGGCGAGTATCAAAATGGCACCCTATGAAGCTCTCTACGGTCGTAAATGCCGCACCCCATTAAATTGGTGCGAGTCCGGTGAAAGGGTCACATTCGGGGTTGATGTGGTGAACGACGCCGAGGAGCGCGTTCGGACAATTCAAGCCAATTTGAAGGCCGCTCAATCCCGACAGAAGAGCTACGCTGATAAGAGGCGTAGGCCGTTGCACTTTGACGTTGGGGAACACGTGTACCTCCGCGTATCTCCAATGAAGGGCGTGCACCGATTCGGTGTGAAGGGGAAGCTCGCTCCCCGTTTCATTGGACCCTACGCTATCACCGAGAAGTGTGGACCAGCAGCGTATCGATTGGAGCTACCGGCATCTCTGGCTGGTGTCCATGATATTTTCCATGTTTCGCAACTGCGAAAATGCTTGAAGCATACAACTGCTGTTCCTACCGAAGACATCGGCGAGCTGAAGCCGGATTTAACATATGATGAATATCCGGTGGGAATTCTTGATGAGAAAGCCAGGACCACGCGTAGCAGAACGTTGTGGTTCTACAAAATACTCTGGAGTAACCACACCGCCGAGGAAGCGACGTGGGAGAGCGAGGAGTTCCTTCGCTCAAATTACCCGGAGTTCTTGGCTTCTCAACACGGGTAAGTCCCTATTACATCGCTATCTCTTCTTTTATAATCTCGGGACGAGATTCTTTTAAGGGGGGAGGGATGTAAAAGCCCAAGAAAAGGGACTTATAAAAACTTTTCTTCATCTCACAACACCACAATTTTCATTGTGGACACCTTAGGAAATGTTGTGAAAAGCATGTAACCTCCATCAAAAGAGTGATTAGAGGGGAGAGTCTTCACTTTCACAAAGTAGGGTTTATACACATATGATCACACAATGAGGAATTCAAAACTGTTGTGTCCAAACTATTGTTTGCAGCAGCTAACACAAGGATCAAGTGGCATATTTGGATTCCTTAGGTCCAAATTAGTGGGGAGGCAAAGTTTCATTAATTTTTGAAAAGTCTTGCTGCCCATTTTTCCAAAGGAAGTCAAATGTGCAAAGAATTCAAATGAATATTTGAATTTGCATGGAATTTGTCCAAACTTGTCAAATGAGCTCAGTTTCCAATTTTCAAACAATTGGGTTGGATAATTGTCAAACTTTGGAGATATTTTGAGGAAAAGAGGTACTGAGTTGTGGGGCCCACATGTCATAGGAATGAGTATACTTAGCACTTAAGTTTCTCTCTGGTCTTCACTCCACCGAGGTGTAACCCCGGGGCGACACCGAGCGGCCGCCCCCGTCGATCGAGGCTCCACCTCCTGCTCCCATTTCGCGCTGGCCTGCTCCTTACCCCGGAAACCGGCTGCAGCACGTTGCCATCTTCGCTTTGATCGCGTGCTAGCTGTTCTTCCCACGCGCAAACAGCAATCGGCGCTCACCGCCGCACTCCTTTCTCCCCGATCGCCGGCCTCAACCAAACCTCGGTTGTGCGCACCGGCAGTACAGAAAAGCAGCGCCTGTGCCTGCTCTACCACACCAGCCCCGCAACCCCAAAGGCCCTAGCTTGTGACGCGCACAATTCGGCAAACGGCGCCGAGAAAACAGAGCTGTCCGGCGGAGAACCGAAGCTGGTCTCACGTGGACAGACCCACCCAGAGCTTCTCAGGCCCGAGCTAGAGCACCCTCGGATGCGCTGGGAGCCCCTGATGCTCGTCCCCGAGGCTCAAGCCATGAGATGATCTACTAGGCTCGAATTTGGGAAAAGATCGCCGTCGGGCACCATCCGACCTTCTGATACGGTAATACCAAATTTGATCGTCCCTCTCGTTCTTAGGCCGTGAAACCTTGCACACAGGACCGCCACTAACCGGCGATCAGTAGTCCTTCACAACCCTAGTTGGAAATATGCACGTAGATCGCATGAAATCCAGAATTTCCGACCTCAAACGCGGAGGAGGTTTCGGGTGCACGGTGAGGCACCATTAGCCGCCGGTCCCGAGCAGTTCTGAGGCTAGGTCGAGCATCCCTTTGGTCCACTGGTGCTGTAGCGCCGTTCCACCGAGGTCTGGGCAGGCTAGGGTGACCGGGCGACGTTGCCGAACCGGTCCAGAGCCGCCGCACCGTGGCCAGCTAGGTTAGAGCCATCGCCGACCGGGGAAGAGTGTTCCATCGTGTTCAGCACGGGAAAATAGGCCCTAGCGGCGAGGGAGAGCTTGGGGGATGGCCGGGAGGCCGGAATCCGTCGAACTCCGGCGAGCCAGGCGGCGCGCAGGCGCGGGTGGCCGGAGGTAGAAGACGACCGGTGGGTCCCGCCCGTCAGCGACGGTTTTTCAAATATTTGATCAGCTGTGGCGCAGGGATCTGGTGTGGAGGCGCGGGAAATAACCTGTAGCCTCGTGTGGCTTGCCCCGACGCGTGACACCTGTCCCCGGACCCACAGCCAGTATTTGAACATTTTGGGGAATTTCAGTTTTTAGTTCAAACTTTGAATAGCTACAACTTCGGGTAGGAGAATCCAAAAATTGTGAAACAAATTTCGTTGGATTCCTCTGATAGAGTACTATCCAAATGTAGAACCCAATTTATATGAAACCCTTTAATTAATTCTGGAAAATTCTTTAAAGCTTTTCAGCAAAAGAATTTTAGAGGGAGTTTGGTTCATCCAAAAATCCCCAAATTTTGCCAGAATGTTCTTTAGGACATTAGTAAACCCCTGTAAAAGTTTCAGACCATTTGGAGTTTATTTGGTCAGAGCAATTCAAATTGGAAGGTGCTGTGTTCATTTGAATGCAGAAACATTTTCAGAGAATTTCCAAAACTTGGAAATTCAATTCTGGGCAAACCTTGACTCCAAAAATGCTAGGAAAATTCATGCAAACTCTATGAGCTATAATAGAAATTGTAGTTCATTAAGTTGAGCATGAACAGGGGTATTACCTCAGAATTAATTCTTCCTTGCTGATTTACCAAGAGAATTATTCTGAGCAAACCACTCCATAAAAAGTGCTAATGTTTGGTCCAGAGAGTTTTCTTGTGACAAGGAACTCACACAAAAATTCTCAGCTCTATTGGAGCTCTAGATTACCCCTGTCCTGTTTACCCACTTAAGGGATTAAGGTGGAAAGGGGGGAAAACCACTTAGCATTTAACCATGGGACTAAGTCCAAGCCAAACCACCAACACCAGTTCATATTTAAATTCTTAAACAAAGTTCCAGGTGTTAGAGGCTGGTTATTAGAACCAATAGTAGAAGTTTTACTCTAAAACTCACATTTGCATCTAAATTAACGTATAGTATTTCATTAACGTGTAGCCGTTGAAGAAGAGACTCCGGAAGTGCTGGACTTCCTTCTTCCGGACGAGGAACTAACTACTGACCAGCAGCAACAAGGCAAACCCCGGTTTGCATTAACCCTTTTTAAAAGCTTTACTTTGTTTACATGTGTCATATGAAGTATGTATATGCATTAGGTATAGGATGAATGAAACCCCACTTGCATAACCAAATGTTCCTAAAAGAGGGAGGGTAGTGTCAAGGACCTCGAGTAGACAGGCTATGCTTAATGAGTCATAGGACTTCGGTACAAGTCGAGTAGTTGGAATCTACTCGCGAGATAGGCTGGGGACACACGGGTTCGGTTGAGTGATGTGAGATCACTTTAGTAATGAAAATGAGACTAGGCAGGGGCTAGGGCGCAGCAAGAGAGAGTCTTGTGTGCGCATCCCTGTCCGTGTCGATTGAGGACCGATCCGTGTGCGGCCCTGCTGAACAAGTATTGAACGTACCGAAGGCATATCGGATATATGGGCCCCGATAAACCGATGTAGCCTAAACCTCCGGGCGTCGAGGCATAGCACACCGATTTATAGGTGTAGGTTGAGGGCAGCAAGGTGGAAATCTGCCAACGGGCATAGAGAGATGCTCCGTGTGGGGAACCTCCTCCTCGTTTCGGTGCGACCGGTTCGACGTTTGGGCTGTTGGGTGAAAGGTTGTCCCGTACGACATCGAGTGAGCGTGCTGTGCAGCTCCACGGGTGGGCGTACGTGACGTGCTCTTTGGGTTTTCCCTGCAGGTGTATATCGAGTCGATTCGCCGTCCCTCGCGGTGACGATTACTGCTTGTTCACTGCGTCGTAACGTAGACTAATGGATGAAATATGTTGATTCAATGATGCTGATTGATATAATTGTATTGCTACATGTGTGCCACCAAATACTGCTTACTAAATCTCAGATTTCATGAACTGTTAACTTGTTGCTAAAAGATGAACTAAGGATGAACTTGTAGGTGTGTCGTTTTGCTGAAATGTTACTATCCTATGTCCATTGTACACCTCATGTAGAGTTTCATGCGTAGGTGAGTCGGTTAAGCCTTGCTGAGCCTTTGTGCTCACGGTTGCTGCTTAAGTGTTTTTCAGGTGAGGAGCCACCCACGGACTCGGAGTACGAGTCCACCGGCGAGGGTTACCCTCCGTCGGGGACCACGGCTGAGTGGGAGCCGTACACGCCGCGCTGAGCTGAGACGTGCAGCTAGTGTGGGTTGCCCTAGGGCTGGGCAACCGACTTTTGCTAAATAGGCGGGCGTGAGTTGTATAGTGTAGTCTTCCGCTGTGTAATAGAACAATAGTTGTAACTGAGGTTTGTACCTGTTTGTACAGTTTCAGCTGTTTTTCCCATGTAATATATTGTGTTCTTATGACGTGTGCTGTCGGGTGTCGCATCGCGCGGCACCACCCTCTGCGATCCTGGATGAGCGGATTCCGGTCCGCCACAGAAATCCTAACACCGAAATAGCCTTCCTAGAGCTTTTCTAGCCCCCTCTTCAATTCTTGAAGCCCTAAGAGTGATTCTTGATGGCTTGTGAGTTTTAGGAAGAGGAGAAAAAGGGAGTAAGTAGCATTGAGCTCTTGGTTGATTCTCTGACATCAACTGGGTAGTGAGTTGTTGAGGGTGCTGATTTATAAGTGCTTTGAGCTGAAATCTTGTGGGACCCTCAATTTGTGAGTCGCCCCATGAATTGTTGTGAAATCCTTGTGATCTACTGGAAGAACAAACCAACCTTTGTGGTGGCTTGGTGAGGATAAGGATGAGAGCAACCTAGTCTTTCGTGGACTCCTCAACATGGACGTAGGCTTCTTGGTCAAGCTGAACCACAGGATAAATCGTGTGCTTTGTCTCCACTGAGTTAAATTTCCTTGTGACCGGACTAGTCCACCCTAAGACCGGACTAGTCCGCACTCTGTGAACTAATCAGTTTTTATTAAACCGAATTTTAGATTTTCCGCCTATTCACCCCCCCTCTAGGCACCTTTCACCTGATCCCCTCAGGAGTGTTGTGGTCTATTTCATAATCTTCAAAATTATTGTCAATGATCTCAAGAACTTGCACCACAACATAGTACATAGGAAGGGGATTATCGTTGAAGACTTGATATGGTTTTGCCATAGCAGTGGAACCCATTTTTGTTTTGTTCCTTGTTCTACTGACGGGGACGAGAAGACGACAAGATTTGTCCTCAATGAAATCATCGACATGGAAGGCAGTTGGCACTGATCATACGCTGCTAGGCAGGGCAGTTGGAGATAGCAAAGCCGCATTTTCATTGGGCACCAATGATTTATTCTTAGATGGCAATTGTCCTAATTCTCTAAGTTTGTGCAATATTTGTTGTACAGAGGCCTTGACCTTTTATTCAATGTATCTTCAGGTTTCTTTCTTGGACATTTGAGATAAGATTGCTCGGACCCGTCCACTATGTTCAGGATTGTAACCTGACCTAGCTAACACTCATCACCTACTTCGCTCGTCGCAACCTTTTAGCAGGTCACGATTGCCCGCGCTGACAGTGTGCTCTATTATCTTATGCCATTCCTCAATTTTTGGGGCATATCCGATAGACCCCAAGCGATGGTGGTAAGTGTTCTTCTTCGCAAGCTTAGACCTTGCTTGAGTTAGGGCTATAGCCTCAGGTGTGGCCTTTTGACGAACAAATTCATCTCACTGAGCTTTTGTGATTTTTCCCATCTTCTTAGGGCTATTGACCTTATTATCATTAACATAAGCATTCATCTCACTCTTGCAGCCATGAAACTTAATGCCACAAGAGATCAATGTTGCTTTGTTTACAACTTCTTCCGTGGCTTTTGGGAACTTGAATTGTTTCTTCAACCTCTTCGACAACTCATTCTTGCCTGGCACAGGGATTTTTTTTCCAATTGTCCATTGTGATCGGCATGAGCGCTCTAACGAGACAACTGCAGGCCTTTCGGTACTCTGTAACAACATGAAGTGGTTTTTGGGAAGGCCACCTTTACTGATTTTTGTTATGTATATGATGCCTTCTGGACCCTTATTTGCACCTCGTTGCCCTTGTTTTCTCTTCTGTGAACTCGAGGATTCAGCCATTGGAAAATCTTCTGCGAGTTTAGGAGCAGAAGTCACCTTGTTCTCTTTGAAGATGATCTAGATAGAAAAGAATTAAAAGACTATTTACTTGACAAGCAAGATTAACTTAAACAATAATATTAACGATTTATTAGATCAGACAAGTACCATACCTTGTCAGCAGGATTATATTTCGGGTCAAGGTCCTTTGAAGTTCTTTTAGTTTAAATCATTAGATGAGGAAAAGGATCTTATGCACTTTGATACGATCCATCACTATTGGACTCATTACCGGAGTGGTCTGAGTTCCAATCAAATTGTGGCCTTCCTTGTCATAGGCAGCGTTGCCTTGTGAGACAGTCTTCTTACAGCCTTCCATGTTAGTACTGATCAGACAAGAAAGTGATTGCTTATCATCTCATTTTAGAATGAACTGAAGTTATAGAAGGATAGCCCTAGTCATCTAATCGGTCCTAGTCACCTAATCACCGACTTGGTCAACTAGGGCGACTAATCGTCGACTTGATCGACTAGGACGACTAATCATCCTAGATGATTAATCACCTTACGTCAACGCCAAAGCCCGACCACCGCACCTCACCGTTGAACTCTTGTCTCCGACCATTTCACAGCCCACGCAACACCTTGCTAAGATTCCCCTCGATCCCCTCCATTTTTCCCCATTTTTCCGTCAAGTTTGTGTTACCAGAGCGTCACTTCGGCCAACTCCGGTGAGCTCCGGCCATGGAGCTGCCACCTTCTTCACTGTCGGCCGCCACAAACCTCGCCGGACACGTGACAGCCAATCATCATCAGAGCAACGGCCGAGATTAGAAGCCACATACGTTTTCAATTATTTTAATTCAGCAATATATAAATGCAATGGCTGAAATTAAATTAAACCATACCCCTTCGGGTGTGTATCACACTTACACCCCTCAAACTTCAATAGGAATTCAATAAAAACACCACAATTTTAGGAATTAGGCTTTGTAATTCACCATAATTGTGAAAACACGTTTTAGACACTGTAGAAAACCAAACTAATTTTCTTTGCAATCTGAAATTTATATGAGATCACTGCAGTAGCAAATATTTTGTTCTATGAAATTTTTGATGTAATATTATATTTGAGATTGTAATTGAGAGAATAAAAATGTGTTTAAGGCTGAAATTGTAAAAGTCCCAAAAACGTGAATGCAAAGAGAACGTCATTGTGTTTCTGGTTCATGAAAAATGTGACTTACAAAAACTTTCTTACACAGGATGGTGTATATGGGGGTTCCACAACATGGGTTCAAGGAGTCATTTGAATGTGTTGGACCAATGTTAAGCTAAACTCATGTGTAAATCATACATGTGTGCGAGAAAGAATAAAAAGCAGGTCTTTAGACTCAAATGCTCACCTCAAATTGCCGCCAAACTTTTGAATACACCTGGAACCTCATACATTTGAAATTGGGGAGATTTATGGTCGCAACCTTCTGATTTGAGGGTGAGCTAAAAAGGAGTGAATTATGATCATGTTTGAATTCGTGCTGAATTCAAAATGTAAAGGCAAATTTAAACTGAACTTGTGAGGTTCAGATTAGGACCAAGAGGGATCAAACATGGGCTAGGAGAAAACCAATTTTTTTCACTCTAATTCAAATGGGTCATCACAAAGGAGGTTTTCAAACTGTTGGTTCAAAATTATTATTTGCAGTGGTCAACTCAAAAATCATATGGCATATTCAAATTCTTCAGGTCCAAATTATGAGGAAGGCAAATTTTGAGAAAATTTGGAGTTACTTTGATATGTATGTCAAAGGTGATCAAAACACAAGGGATGAAAAGCACTTAGCACTTGATCACTTTACTTAACCGAAACCCAAACCTTAGCACCAGTGTCATTTTAATTTCTTAAACAGAGTTCTGATTTTAAACTTGTCATTTGATTTGATAGCAAAAGCTTTACAATTAAATACATATGCATATTCATATCGTGTAGTCGTTTACGTGAGGACTTGTGAAGGAAGTGAAATGGGATTTCAAAGACAAAGTGATCGAGTGATCAAGCATCAAGTGACCTTCATTAACTGAATATATGCTTAGTCACCTGCAAAACCAAGGCAAGCTACAGTTTGCATTTAAGTTATTTATAAAGTTTTACTATGTTCACTACTATGGTTTAGAGTTTGTATGTGCATTGGGTTAGGAATGATTTATACTCCAACTGCATGACCAAAGAAACCCTCGAGTCAAGGGTAGAAGACGTATCCCAGCTGTAGAATAATGCCGTGCTAAATAGGTTATGACATCCGGTAGAAGTCGAGTAGTTGGAATCTACTTGCGAGCTATAGTTCGGTATCACACGGGTGTGGTTTAAAGAGGCAAACTAAAGTTTATGTTTCCAAAGATGATACCGGGCAGGAGGGTGAGGCAGCGAAAAGATGAGGTCTTGGTCGAGTAGCTCTGCCTGTGTCAGATAAGGACCGATGCATGTGCGGCACCCATGAGCAAGTATTGAATTGTGTACCGGATCCTTACTGCTATATAGGACCCAGGAAACCGATGTACCAGGTTAACTAGATTGTAGAGGCATACCACATCGTCTCGTTAGACCTATGTCACACTCGGTTTCTCCGAAGAACAACCGAGTGAATATCACATGTATGCCAGGATCATTTTCTCATACATGTGATGACAAATAGTGAAGCATCATTTATTACAAGCCAGGTGTCGAATATAAATAAGTCTTACATAGCAAATGTCTCGATGGACAATAATAAGTTCATCACAAGTAAATAAACTAGCAGCGGAATATTATTCTTGTGGGCTCCGTCACAGGCGTTGCCCGGGGGTCTCCATGAACCTAGAAACCTTCTTCGGGTCCAAAGTCTTGGTCATTATACACCACCTCATTATCTTGACCTGAGCAGCAATATAAACCAACAAATATGCATGGTTGAGTACCGATGGTACTCAGCAAGTGTGGGAAAGTTATGTCATGCATGGCTATAACAAGGGGAGGTTGAACTCATGGTTAAAGCACTACGCAATTATTACCTATCACCTTAGCTTATTAAGCACCTACATTACTACACAGGTGAAATGGTCCCAATCTCCCATCCCATCATCATAATCAAACAACCATAACGTCATTTCCAATGTTAAGCTCCCCGCTTAACATCCACAACTTCCAAACCATCAATCCTCTAATCATGAATAAGTCCAAACCGCTCTTGACCGTGAGCACGGCTGTCATGACAGTTTTGACTCTGCAGAGTTTGCACCACTGTACCCACATGTAGTGATTTCATCCCCCGTTGTCGGGTGGACTAAAAGAACCTCCATTATGCCAGTGGCTACGAACCACATTCACACTTCCCAGGTGTGTAGCCAGGAGATCACTACGAAGCCTTTACAAAGGGATTCCCAACGAGCGTGGGCCCACTGAGGTTTCACCCCTAACAGCATACAAGAGGCTCCAACCCCGCTGCAGTGGCCCCCTCTTGAGCCTTGCGGTTCATATGGTAGTCCAGCTGACACCTACTCCCCGCACCATCCAACACACCCATACTACGCCGGGGATACACCTAATTAATTGGCCAAGCTGCCCCATCTCAGCATGTGGTTGGCACGATAAAGCCAGGTTACATGCTCCATGAACCGGTCCTTAGGATCCAGGCAAGTACTAAACACAAACCCGAGTCTCATGCACCCAGCACACAACCAAAACATCCAACTTGCCTTGATCCCTACCTCTACATAACTCACAATATCTCATTCAAGAGTATGGTAAAATAAACTGATGATCTCATATCCCAAATATCCCATTCTAAGCATGGCTAAGCATATGCATAATAATAAATGACATGATAAAATAAATCCCAACCCAAGCTACAAGGAAAACAAGGTAATGCAATTCTAGCGAAACTTCCTAGCATGGGTTTCATATTTAACTTGTCAATGCAATAATTCTATCTAAACATCCTAGTATAGGATCAAAGTGGTCAATGACACTTGCCTCTATCCTGCTGCTCTTGAAATGGGTAGTCCCGATCTTGGAAAGGAATAACTTGCTCTTGGGCAGGTTCTACATCATACCATCACACATAGCAAAAGAAAAACAACAATCCATAAGACATAGTTCACACTTCCACTTCATACAAACCACACATTCATATTTATGAAAGTCATTCACCATTATATGTGTTGTGGTTACTCTATGTGTGTTGATTTGTGGCTTGCATGCACTTTTAATCATGTGTATATGATTCCTACTTTTGTGTTCACATTTATACTTACATACTATATATATGAGTTTCCAATTTAAATAAATTACTTATATTCAATTACTACACCTTTTAGCTACCAAGTATGCATGAAAGGTATTTTCCTTCTCCATATGTGTATTCAGAATTTCTACCAACCCTAAACTGAATTCTTTGGATTTTAGAACTCCATTTATCATTTACTAGTTGCTATATTTTCAGATTTATTTCCTATGCCTAAATGTGAACTTTATTATGAAAATAACAAGACACATCATCTAAACAGAATAGGTTCTGATCTAAAATATTTACTAATATATTTTTGACCTTTTCCTCTGATGTAAACTATTTTACAATTATTTTCCCTATTTTCCAGAACTATTCTTTACTTAAAAATGTGTCCCTATACTAATAAATATGAATAATAAATGAAACAGATTCATTTCAGCCCAAAATATATTTTTATCTCACTCCAAAGTTTTCTAAGTATTGAGAAAGTTTTTAATTTAATTTTGACAATATGTTTTGTCCCACTTTTAAATTTTAAATGCTAGCCACATATTCAATTTCCTAAACTAACTATCAAACAGTGCTAAAAAGGTAAACTCACCCCACTACAGGGTCTATAATATTATTTTAACAATTTTCAGGGGTCTAGCTATACATAACAGAGGAGTTTTTCCTAATTTTTATTAAGTCCAGGGGCTAAAAATGATTTTTAAATGAATTTACATGATTTTCTGAAGTTCCAGGGGCTAGCTCTTATTTCCCGAGAACCCCAGGGGGTAGCACGTAAGATTTCAAGTCTTTATAACGCGGGGCTGACGTGGACCGTCCGATTTTAAACCGACGGCTGAGATTATAACGTCGAAACGGTACGCGGGGATTTAAACTCTACCGTGCGATTTAAAATAAACGGCGCACAAGCGGCCACGTCGCTCTGATCGAGCGCGGGCGGCGCTGCCCGGCGGCGCACGGCGGCGGGAGGCGGCGATCTCGCCGGAGAGTTTCGGATCTTCGGGAATTCTTCCTAAAACTATGATTTTATGGCATAGATCGGTGGAGGGGAGGTCGGGGATCTCACCTCGGGGGTTTTCTTGAGCTCGGAGGTCCTGGAAGGCGGTCGGCGACGAGGTCCGAAGTGAAACCACGGCGAGGCTCGTCGGCGCTGTGTTTGAACCGCAAGTCACCGAGTTTTCTGCACCTGCAGGGTTCCCCGGAGGCGGTTGATCAAGACCAGCGAGTTAGATCGGAATTTCCGAGCTTAGATCGGCCAGAATTCGCCGGAGAAGGCTCGGTTTCTCACCGGAGAAAAATCGGCGGATCGCGTGGGAAAACAGAATGAGGCCGGGGTTTTTATAGACGGGGGAGGGCTGCGACGTGGTTTAGATCGAGTTTGCGTCGCCTATGAACGGAATTCGGCGGGGATGCACAGAAATCCGGGTCGGTTTTGATTCGGGGTGAGAGAATCCCGGCGCGGGCGCGAGGTAGAAGAAGGGCTGGCGGGCTCCGCCTGTCAGTGGGAGGAAGAGGCGCGTGCGGCTGCGGGCTGGCGCGGGTGCTGGTTGGGCCGGCTGGTGGGTTTTGGCCCACTGGCCGGTTTTTTTCTGTTTTCTTTTTTTTCTTTTTCTATTTCTTTTCTGTTTGGAATTTAAATTGAATTCCAGTTTGAATTTAAATTGTTGCAAAACATGCAACACTTCCAAAAAATTTTAAATTCCCCCCTTAACATGATTTAGGGTCTTAACAAGATTTTTGGGGTGTTACAACCTATGACCCCGTCACGTGGTTAGTAACGTGAAGACGTAGCTCAAGGCGTGTTTGGCTTGAGAACACCTGTGCGAGTGATGACGGACGGGTGTACGAACTGTATTGGGACCGAGTTCGGTGTGCAGCCGAACCTGATGATTGTGTGTCATTTATGCAGGTTTAACCACGAAACTGTAGTACGAGTAGAACTGGTTTGTGAGTGACCGTCTTAGTGCCACCTATAATATGGATATGCCGGTATAATCTGGTTAGGATTTTCTTTTGGTGAGGCTACGTAGTACCGACATGATTCTTACGGTGCATCCACACCGTACTACACTTAATAACCTCTTCCATATGAAGAAATGATTCATGAACTAACTTTCAACTAAAAATAGAAGTTTGAAACAAATATTAGTTACTGAACTCTTATTTTGAGCTAAGGTTCAAATGAGAGAATGACTAGGCTTCAAAGATTTCAAAAACAGAGTGCTCTGTTTCTGGCAGGAATTCTTGCTGGACTTTCACAGAGCATAACTCTGAGTAGATTTAACAATTTAAGGTTTATGATACAGTTATGGAAATATTTTTAAGTGCTATACAACTTATCTGTAGACCTCCAGAGCAAAATCACACGTTAAGTTGGTGAAAAGTCCAGTTGAAGGCAAACTGTCCAGAACCAGGACAGCAGAAAAACCTCTCTGGACCTTTCTATTTTTAAGCCATAACTTTCTGTAGAAAAATCCCTAAGGAGCCTATGATACACCTTTGGAAAGTTTATGAAATGTGCAATATTGTTGTAGTTCGAAGCTTGCTCAGATTCTTATTCTATTTGCATATACAACTCTGATAAAGATACCCACATACAAAGGAGATGCTGGCAAATTTTATCCAGGAATTCTGTCAACTTTGGAGAATCATACCTTTTGATCCAGATTTTATCTAGAGGCATATGAGTACTCGTTGGAAAGATAATGAATTTAACTTTAACTTTTATATGCAACTTGAGTTCTGAAAATGCTGTTAAACGGATCAAAAGCTAGGTTAGGACAGAAGAGTCTGTTCTGTACAGCAAAGAGAATTGGTTAGGCCTACCACACGGAAGTGATTAAACTCGAGGATATTCCGGTGGTACATGAATATCTTTTGTGTTTCCGATGAGTTACCGGACATGCCGGTATACGGGACGTCAAGTTCAAGATTGAACTGGCACCGGAAACAACACCGATCTCACGGAGGCCGTACAAGATGGCACCCAATGAACCAGCAGAGTTGAAGGAGCAACTAAGTGAACTCATGAGCAAAGGTTTTATACAACCAAGCTCATCACATTGGGGTTGCTCTGCGCTGTTCGTTAAGAAGAATGACGAGACACTAAGAGTAAGTTTTGATTATCGTTCGCTCAATGCCGTCAATATAAAAAACAAGTACCTTGCCCCGCATCGATAGTTATTCGATCAATTAGTTGGTGCAAGGGTATTCTCGAAGATGGTTGGAGCTCATAAAAGCTTATGAAATCGAGATTCACTACCATCTGGGAAAAGCGAAAGTGGTTGTCGATGTGTTAGTCGGAAAACCCATATTCACAACTTGGGGATTGCTGAGTTGGAAGAAGAGGAACCAAGTCTCTGTGTCATTCCGTATGGAGCACTCGATAACATTGCTCTCATTCCAACAATCTGAGGAGAGGTTGCTGAGACTCAAAGGAGAGACAAGAGTATGACTCACATACGGAGAAGAATAGACAACGGAGAGATGAGGTGTTTCAGAAAGGATAATCAGAGTACTCTATGGTCTAAAGACCGTATAGTTATACCTCGTAATAGGAAGCTCTACGGCCGGAAATGTCACACACCGCTTAGTTGATGTGAGTACGGCGAAAGAGTACTGCTCTGGGTTGATTTAGTCAACGAAGCCGACGACCGAGTTAAGTTATACAAGCGAACTTGGAGGCTGCACAATCCTGACAGAAAAAGCTATGCTGATCAAAAGCGTAGACCGTTGCATTTCGATGTCGGAGAACACGTTTATCTTCGTGTGTCTCCGATGAAAGGAATTCACCGGTTCGATGTAAAGGGGAAATTTGCTCCCCGAACTGTAGGTCCATTTGCTATCACGAAGAAGTGTGGACCCATAGCCTACCGGCTGGAACTACCGGCAATTCTTGTGGATGTCCACGACATATTTCATGTGTCACAGCTGTGGAAGTACCTCAAATTTACCACGGCTGCCTGCACCAAAGAAATCGATGAGTTGAAGCCGGATCGTGCCTACACCGAGCGACTGGTTCAGATTATCGATGAAAGAATCCGGAACACCTGGAACCGGACATTAAGATCTTACTAGGTGCTGTGGAGTAATCATACCAGGGAAGAAACAACGTGGAAATCAAAGATTACCTCCGCATCAATGATCCGGAATTTTTTATCGTCTTACAGCTTGGAAGTACCTCTCCCGTCTAGTTCTTCTCGTGGAATCTCAGGACGAGATTCTTTCTAAGGGGGGAGGAATGCAAAAGTCCCAAAAACGTGAATGCAAAGAAATGGATGCTTGAACGTCATTGTGTTTCTGATTCATAAAAAATGGGACTTACAAAAACTTACACGGGATGGTGTAGACGGGGTTCCACGACATTGTTTCAAGGAGTCATTTGAATGTGTTGGACCAATGTTAAGCTAAACTCATGTGTAAATCATACATGTGTGTGAGAAAGAATAAAAGCAGGTCTTTAGACTCAAATGCTCACCTCAAATTGCCGCCAAACTTTTGAATACACATGGAATCTCATACATTTGAAATTGGGGAGATTTATGGTGGCAACCTTCTGATTTGAGGGTGAGTTAAAAAGGAGTGAATTATGATCATGTTTGAATTCGTGCTGAATTCAAAATGTGAAGGCAAATTCAAACTGAACTTGTGAGGTTCAGATTAGGACCAAGAGGGATCAAGCATGGACTAGGAGCAAACCAAATTTTTTCACTCTAATTCAAATGGGTCATCACAAAGGAGGTTTTCAAACTGTTGGTTCAAAATTATTATTTGCAGTGTTCAACTCAAAAATCAGATGGCGTATTCAAATTCTTCAGGTCCAAATTATGAGGAAGGCTAATTTTGAGAAAATCTGGAGTTACATTGATATGTATGTCAAAGGGGCTTTGAATTTAATTGGAATTTGAATTCAAATTCAAAACTGAGGTAAACCTTGTCAATTTGCCCAAATGGATTTCATATTTGAGCTCCTCATGACTGAAGTTTGGACTATGCTAAATTAGAAATATTTTGGGGGGAGAAAGGCAGTGGGACCCACTTGTCATTGAGAGGGGAAGACATACAACCGAAAAAATTCTTCTATGTCTCTGGTTTTTCCACTCGAAGCCGCTGAACAGCGTGCGCACCACCGAGACAGACCGGAGAGCCCCCAGCTCAACACCAAGACATGCCGTGAGCCACATCCCGGTTTCTCCCTCACGCTGGAGATCTGCTCGTGCGTCTCCTGCACCCTCACCGTGATCAGCTTGCCTACTACCCCGAAGCCTCGGTACCTTGTCTCTTCCTCGAGCAAAAATGGAACCGAGCACCCCCGCAAGCCTCGGTTGGTTCGGGAGCCAATGATTTCGTGCGCGCAAGGCCTGAACCAGCTGCAAAACAGCATCACGGATTCATCCTACACCTCCTCAGTGCAAAACCTAGCGAGTTACGGCCTTCCCGACCCGGGAACAGCTCGTTATCTGTGGCGACCTAACTCCATGGCGATCGGTGTCCACGTGGACAGCTCCCCACAGTGGGTTTCACGCTCAAGCCAAGACGCTCAGAGGTGCGCTGGACCACCGTGGTGCTTCTCCCCAAAGCTCAGCTCAAGCGGGGATCTCTAGCGGCCGAATTCGGAGTTTTTCTCCAGGTGCACCTCCACGTACCTTTTGGAACAAAATTCCAAAATTCACCCTCAATTCTCATTTTTAGTTCACTAAATTGTGCACAAATGAGCTAGACCGGTTGGCGACCCAATTTCCTTTGCAAACCTAGCTTAGAACCGAGTAGTTGCAGCTAATTTCAAGATTTTCGATCGGCAGCCATGGCGGGGACGACCGGACGCACGGTGAAACCCTAGTAGCCGCCGTTCCTGAGCTAGATTGTGCCCAAGTCGAACTTCCTTAGGTGCCACTGCTGCTGTAGAGCCGAGGAACCAGGTGTTTGGTGGTCGGAAGAAGTGGGCCGAGGTTGCCGAGCTTCACCGAATGTCACCGCATGTCGCCGGCATAGTTCCGGTCCTCGAGCGCCCGTACCGACCTCGCCAATGAGTTCTCCAACCCCAATAACCACCGAGCGGCGAGTTTCCGGCTGGGAGACGGCCGGGAAGCTGAGTCCGGCGAGGTGCCGCCGCTGCCGGTGAGGTGGGCGAAGCGGGCGCGGGAAACCGACGGAGGAAGAAGAAGGCTGGGCTGGCCCACCGGTCAGTGACAGTTCGAATTAAACTGGGATCTGCTGTGGCTACCCGATCGTGTGTGGCTACAGATAAAATCGGTGTGTACCGCGGTGTGGCTGCGCTGAGAGATTGACACGTCACCCCGGACCCGTTGTCAGACTTTTAAACTTTTCCTGGTTTAATTCAAATGCTAGATTTGATTCAAACTTTGGAAGGGCATAACTTTGCTAGGAATATCCAAACTTAGTGATTCAAATTGGGTTATATTCAGGTGGAAAAACTCTATCCAAATATGCAACTCAATTTGTATGAAAGTCATTATTTAATTCTGGAAAATTCTTTAAAGCTTTTCAGCAAAAGAATTTTAGAGGGAGTTTGGTTCACCCAAAAGTCCTCAAATTTTGCCAAAATAATCTTTAGGATGAAATTGAACTCCTGTAAACATTTCAGCTCATTTGGAGTTGATTTGATTAGGAGAATTCAGAGTTCAAGTTGCTCTGTTCAAATGAATACAGAAACAATTTCAGAGAATTTCCAAAACATGGAAATTCTGTTCTGGGCAATTCTTGGCTCGAAAAATTCTAGACAAATTCATTCAGGCTCCATGAACTATAATTGAAATTTTAGTTCACTCAGTTTGACATGAACATGTGATTTACCTCAGAATTAATTCCTTTTTGCTTAATTGCTTAAAGAATTGTTCTGAATAAACCACTCAGTGAAACATGCTAAACTTTTGTCCAGATGACTTCCATGTGACAAGGAACTCACATGAAAATTTTCAGCTCCATTGGAGCTCTGGATCGCCACTGTTCTGTTCAACATCTTTAGGTGATCAAAACACAAGGGATGAAAAGCACTTAGCACTTGATCAGTTTACTTAACCAAAACCCAAACCTTAGCACCAGTGTCATTTTAAATTCTTAAACAGAGTTCTGATTTTAAACTTGTCATTTGACTTGATAGCAAAAGCTTTACAATTAAATACATATGGATATTCATATCGTGTAATCATCTACGTGAGGACTTGTGAAGGAAGTGAAACGGGATTTCAAAGACAAAGTGATCGAGTGATCAAGCCTCAAGTGACCTTCATTAACTGAATATATACGTAGTCACCTGCAAAACCAAGGCAAGCTCTGTCGTGCATTTAAGTTGTTTATAAAGTTTTACTTTGTTCACTACTATGGTTTAGAGTTTGTATGTGCATTAGGTTAGGAATGATTTATGCTCCAACTGCATGACCAAATAAACCCTCGAGTCAAGGGTAGAAGACGTATCCCCGCTGTAGAATAACGCTGTGCTAAATAGGTTATGACATCCGGTAGAAGTCGAGTAGTTGGAATATACTCGCGAGCTATAGTCCGGGATCGCACGGGTGTGGTTTAAAGAGACAAACTAAAGTTTATGTTTCCAAAGATTAGACCGGGCAGGAGGATTAGGCAGCGACAAGACGAGGTCTTGGTTTAGTAGCTCTGCCTGTTCGGTTAAGGACCGATGCGTGTGCGGCACCCATGAGCAAGTATTGAGTCGTGTACCAGATGCTTACTTCTATATGGGACCCAGGAAACTGATGTACCAGCTTAACTGGATTGTAGAGGCACACCACATCATCTCGTTAGACCTATGAGCCCGAGACGGCGTGACCGGTTCTACAGTCGTGTGTCCTGCGAAAGGTTGCCACATACGACGTAATGAAGGACACCAGATTTGGGTCTTAAGAGGCGGGCGTATGTGTCGAGTAATCTAGGCAGTGTTTGATTTGAATCACCGTCCCTCGCGGATAGGAGTATCGCTTGCTCACTGTGTTGTGACGTAGTGTAAGTGCATCTAGGTATCCCCGTGGGTTTTGGATGATTGATGACGACAATTAAGAGACTAATGAGCTGAGATGATCATAAGCACAGGATGTTTCCAAGGCGGACACCTAAACTCTCAAAAAGGAAAAGGATGAAAAACAACGTCGAAGACTCGAATAGTAGAAATTAGGTTTTCACTTGAGTCGTTAGCAGGCTAGCCGTGTAAAAGTGAGAGTATGTGTGTGTCAAGTGCATTGAGATCATAGAAGAGAGCTCAAAGCGTTAGAAGTGTCAGAACCGTAGTGGAGAGTGGTGGAGAGGTAAAATTGGGCAGGCTGGACTTGTCCGGTCCAGTGGCCGGACTAGTACGGAAGTCCCCCCGGCTTAGTCCGTTTTGGGGCGGACTAAGAGTTCTTGACTAAGTTCGGACTTGTCAGTTTTGGGACGCACTAGTCCATTTCTCTATTAAAAAGAGTGTTTTGGAACTAAGTCCTGGTAGACCGGACTTATCCACCTCAGTGGCCGGACTAGTCCAGGCTAGCCAGACTTGTCTGATATCGCCCGGACAAAGAGTCCCTAAGTGAGTTCGGGCTAGTCCATATGGTTGTGAGATGAGAGCTCCCACGGCTAAGTCTTGGTGGACCGGACTTGTCCGCCTCAATGGTCGGACTAGTCCGGGTCATCCAGACTTGTCCGTTCTCACCCGGACAAAGAGTTCCTGTGTGAGATCGGACTAGTCCGAGTCCTGAACGGACTAGTTCGGACTTTTGGTAGGTGGCAACAGTTGGCTTCGGGACTTCTATAAAAGGAGATGCCCCGACCTCATTTAGATACCTCTGGAACCCGAGCGCCGCCACAGCCTTTCTACAGCCTCTCTAAGCCTTCTCCATTGCCTACTCACCCTCTTGAATCAAATCCTAAGTGAATTTGGGTGTGTGAAAAGAGGAGAAGGAAGAACTTCGCGTTTAAGGTTCTCGGAGTGATCTCGTGCACTTGGTGTGACCTGTGGCTTGTAAGATCGGTGAAGCTTTGTAGAAGTGATCAAGTGGGAGCCTCAAATTGTGAGCATCCCCAAACTTTGTAAGTTCACCCTTGAGATAGTGAAGAACCGGGTTGGCCTTAGTGTCGACTTGGTGAGGAAAGGGTTGTTAGACCCGGTCCTTTGTGGACTCCTCAACAGGGACGTAGATTCCTGAGTGGAATCAAACCTCGGGAAAAAAATCCTCAGTGTCTCTCTTGCATGTCATTTCTTTGAAGATCAATATTGCTTAGGGTTTGTTTTAATTATCTTGTGATTAGAGTATACATCATCACAATCTTGCAATCCATTTCAATATTCTATCACACTTGTGATATAGGATTGCTAGTTGTTTCATCCACATTTTGTTAAACTAAAATCTGAAGAAAAACCCATAAAACAAGTTTTAAGCCTTTCCGGCAACTTGACCAGACTAGTCCGCCCCTTTTAGGTTTTTCAGCAAGCAAACCGGACTATTCCGCCCCTAAGCCAGACTAGTCCAGCCACTGTGTTCTAATTTTATTTAATTAAGTCAGTTCAGTTATTTTAGCCTCTTCACCCCCCTCTAGGCAATTTCAATTGGTATCAGAGCCGGTCTCTCCATCAAGAGTCTAACCACTCGGAGAGAAGATGGCCGGAGTTGAGGGATACGAGATTCCGCCGACGGCACAAGGCGAAAACACATATGACAAGCAAAAGGACGCTGATGTGCTGAAAGATCACTCAAGTGATGATGAAGAAGTTCGCCAGCTCAAGGCATGACTTCGTGAGAAGCTAAGTCACTCTAGCAAAGAGAAGAAGAAGTCGAAGGATCAAGAAAGGAGTAGTCAACCGGACTACTCCCAATATCCTTTCAACTATGAACGATTAACTTCTAACAATCATTACTTATCCATTCCTCTTGGCAAACCTCCTCAATTCGATAGAAATGATTACTCAATGTGGAAGCGCAACATGAAGATGTATCTAATATCCTTAACCCTAGCTTGTGGTAAATTGTCTTAACAGTTGTCCTTCTTCTAAGGAATGAAGAAGACGTCACCCTAGAGCAAGCCATCCTACTACATCGCAATTCTCAAGCAGTTGGGGTCATCACCTCATCCTTGACTCGAGAAGAGTTGAACCAAGTCGATGGATTGGAGGTGGCCAAAGATATTTGGGACACACTCAAGATGGCGCATGAAGGCAACCGAGTCATTAGGGAGGCCAAGATTGAGATGATAGAAGGAGATCTTGGGAGGTTCACCATCATGGATGGTGAGTCCCCTCAAGACATGTACAACCGTCTCAAGGTCCTCGTCAACAAGATCCGATCTTATGGATGCACTCGGTGGACGGATCATGAGGTGGTGAAGAGGATGCTTCGAGCATTCATGCCTTGAAACATTGCTCTTTGCTCCTTGATCCATGAGAGCCCGGGATATGCTCAAATGAACCCGGAGGAAGTTCTTGGAAGAATCATCAACAACGAGATGATGGAGAAGGAAGCCATGTTCTACAACGACCTCCAAAGGCTTGCCTCCTCAAAGAAGAAAGATGTTGCTTTCAAAGCAACATCCTCATCACAAGACTTCGAAGCAAGTGATGATGAGGGCCTCGACACTGATGAAGAAGAGGCGCTCTTCATCAACAAATTCAAGAGAATGATGAGAAGAAGGAAGGGAAGCAACCATTATGAGAACAAGAACAAAGAAGGGTCCAAGCCCAAAACGAAAAGAGCGTGCTACAACTGTGGTGAATATGGACACTTCATTGTGGATTGTCCATATGAAGAAAGTAAGAAGAAGAAAGATGGCAAGTCTCAAGAGAAGAAATTCTTCAAGAAGAAGAAGCCATCAGGACACGCTCACATTGGGAAGGAATGGGACTCAAACAAAGACTCATCCTCCAAGGATGAAGAGAAAGTGGCAACACTTGCCATTGGAAGGAGCAAGCTCTTCCCAAACCTTGAAGATTTCAAGTCTACGTGTCTCATGGCTAAGGAGGGAAGAAGAAAGGCATACTCCACCGATGGATCAAAATGGGTGCTCGACAGTGGATGCACAAACCATATGACCGGAGAGAGAAGGATGTTTGTTGAATATGAGGAAAACAAAGATCCAAGTGAAGGAGTATACTTTGGGGACAATAGCCAAGGGAAAATCCTTGGCACCGGTAAAATTGCTATCTCTCCCCATTATACTCTTTCAAATGTTTTGCATGTTGACTCCCTTGATTATAACCTTCTATCCATATCCCAATTATGTGATAGAGGTTATAATTGTATTTTTACTAATGAGGGTGTGACTGTCTTGGGAAGAAACATTAACTCAATCGCCTTTAAGGGCATGCTCAAGGGAAAGCTTTACCTTGTGGATTTCACCACTAATAAATCTCAACTTGACACGTGCTTAATGGCGAAGACCAACATGGGATGGCTTTGGCATAGAAGGCTAGCCCATGTTGGGATGAGGAACTTGCAAAAACTTCTCAAGGGAGAACACATTCGTGGCTTGAAGAACGTTGTTTTTGATAAAGATAGGCCATGTAGTGCTTGTCAAGCCGGAAAGCAAGTTGGAGCTCAACATCCATCCAAAAATGTCATGACGACCACAAGACCCTTGGAGCTACTTCACATGGACCTTTTCGGCCCAATCGCCTACATAAGCATCGGCGGTAACAAATATGGTCTTGTTGTTGTAGATGATTATTCTCGTTTCACTTGGGTGTTCTTTTTGCATGACAAAGGAGAACCTCAAGGTGTGATCAAGAAATTCTTGAGAAGAGCTCAAAACGAGTTCTCCTTAAGAATCCAGAACATAAGGAGTGATAATGGCACTGAGTTCAAGAACACTCAAGTGGAAGAATACTTCGATGAAGAAGGCATCAAGCATGAGTTTTCAGCCCCTACTCCCCTCAACAAAACGGGGTGGCTGAGAGGAAGAATAGAACTCTCATTGAGATGGCAAGAACCATGCTTGATGAGTACAAGAAGTCGGATCGGTTTTGGGTGGAAGCGGTTAACACCGCTTGCCATGCCATAAACCGGTTGTACCATCATCGACTTTTGAAAGACGTCCTATGAACTTCTAACCGGTAACAAACCCAACATCTCTTATTTTCGTGTCTTTAGGAGCAAGTGTTATATTCTCAACAAGAAGCCTAGGACTTCGAAGTTTGTTTCAAAGTCCGATGAAGGTTTCTTGCTTGGTTATAACTCAAACACCTACTCCTATCGTGTTTTCAACAAAACTTCTGAAATTGTTGAAATAGCGAAAGACGTAGTGTTTGATGAGACTAGTGGCTCCCAAGTGGAGCAAGTTGATCAAAGTGTGCTAGATAAAGAAGAGACTCCACAAGAAGCACTTAAAAGGATGGCACTTGGAGACATTTTTCCTCAAGAACATCCTCAAGACTCAAATGATCATCCAATAAACGAAGATATGTCTCCCTCTCGTGATCAAGCTCAAGATGAGCAAAGCCAACCTCAACAAGATCAAAATGATCAAAGTCAAGAGGGAGGATTGGATCAAGGGGGAGACGAAGAAAAGAGCGACAATGAAGATGAAGATCAAAGAGTTCAACCACCTCATCCAAGAGTGCACCAAAGTGTTCAACGTGATCATCCCATCGGCAACATACTAGAAGATATCTCCAAAGGGGTGACCACTCGCTCTCGAATGGCTAATTTTTGTGAACATTACTCTTTTGTTTCCTCTTTGGAGCTCCGCAAGGTAGAAGAAGCACTGCAAGATCCAGATTGGGTGGTGGCCATGCAAGAGGAACTCAACAATTTTGAAAGGAATCAAGTATGGGAACTCGTGAAGCGACCCAACGAAAATGTCATGGGAACCAAATGGGTATTCTGCAACAAGCAAGACGGGTATGGTGTTATGAGAAGAAACAAGGCAATACTTGTTGCTAAGGGATATGCACAAGTAGAAGGTTTGGATTATGATGAAACTTTTGCTCCCGTAGCTAGGCTTGAATCAATTCGTATCTTGCTTGCTTTTGCTACTCACCATGATTTCAAGCTATACCAAATGGATGTGAAAAGCGCTTCCCTCAACGGTCCGATCAAGGAGGAAGTGTACGTGGAGCAACCACCCGAATTTGAGGATGATAAGTATCCTAACCATGTCTTTAAACTTCGGAAAGCCCTCTATGGGCTCAAACAAGCTCCTAGAGCTTGGTATGAGTGTCTTAGATACTTTCTTATTAAAAATGGTTTGAGGATAGAAAAGGCCGACTATACACTCTTCACTAAACATTTTAACGATGATTTATTCGTGTGCCAAATATATGTCGATAACATTATATTTGGTTCTACTAACAAAGCTTTTTGTGATAGGTTTTGAAAGATAATGACCTAAAGGTTCGAGATGTCAATGATGGGGGAATTGAAGTTCTTCCTAGGATTCCAAGTCAAACAACTCAAGGAAGGAACATTCATAAGTCAAACCAAGTATACTCAAGACGTACTTAAGAGGTTTGACATGGACAAAGCCTAACCCATCAAGACTCCCATGGGAACTAACATACATCTTGACCTTAATGAAGATGGTCCAAGTGTGGACCAAAAGGTATTTCGTTCCGTGATAGGTTCTTTGCTTTACCTTTGTGCATCTAGGCCCGACATAATGCTTAGTGTGTGTATGTGTGCACGGTTCCAAGCCGCTCCTAAGGAGTGTCACTTGATGGACGTTAAGCGGATTCTTAGATATTTGGTACACACTCCTAACCTAGGACTTTGGTATCCCAAGGGATCCAAGTTCAATCTCATTGGATACTCCGATGCCGATTATGTCGGTTGTAAGGTAGATAGGAAAAGCACGCCAGGGACTTGCCAATTCCTTGGTAGGTACTTAGTTTCGTGGTCTTCAAACAAACAAAACTCCATTGCCTTATCCACAGCCAAAGCGGAGTACGTCATAGCCGGGAGTTGTTGTGCACAACTCCTATGAATGCGACAAACTCTTAGGGACTATGGTTAACCATTTCCTACGAGATCACTCTATCAAGGGAGATATCGTTATGTCTCATGTTAGGAGTGAGAAGCAATTGGCGGACATCTTCACAAAACCCCTTGATGAGAAACGCTTTTGTGACCTAAGGAGTGAACTGAATATCCTAGATTCTCGAAACGTTTCTTGAAGTGTGCACATCTGTTTGTTGCTTGTTTATAAACTTCAAAAGTCGCATGTTTTCGACATACTACCCTAATCTCTCTTACTCTATGAAAACTATGTTCAAAAGGATTCTTTGTCAAATAAGGTCATTGTTTGTTTGATGTATGCTTACTGACCATGTTTGCTAAAGATATTTGCAAAAAATTGTCCAAAAGGATCATATTCTTGAGCTAAAATTCAAATTATATGAATTTCAGCATGTAACCGGACTAGTCCGCCCATGGGCCGGACAATTCCGGCCCAGATAAGTACGGCTCTGGTCTGCCAATCGGACTTGTCCGGGCACCTGGTCGAACTAGTCCGGTCCATGGGGACTTAACCACCCAGGGGCAGCCAAACCTCTCTCTTCACACAGACTAGTCCGCTCACACCCTCACTTAAGCCGGAAGCGCCCCCAAATTGGCTATTTTCAATTTCTTCCACCAAAAATCTCATCCAATCCACAGATTGGAGCCCTAAGAAGTGCAGAAACTCTTCCCCATGTTTTGTTGCTCAAGCCTTGACTTCGATTTCATCACATTTGAAGATTTGAAAAGGTATTCCTGACCTAACCAAAAATTCCTCCTTTTCTTCATTCTTAGGTCTTTTGCTAGAAACCTCTTCATGAATTTTGTACCTAGTGTCAATGCGATCGTAGCCTAGGAGTATTACAACTTAATTTGAAGTTTTTTGCGAAAAAATTGTTAGGGTTAGGGTTCATCCTGTATAACCCGGACTAGTCCGGTTTTGGGCGGACAAGTCCATTCTCGAGCGGACTAGTCCGGTCCTTTAACGGACAAGTCCGGTTTACACAGAACAACTCCAACTTTGCCATTTTTAGTGAATTCTCTTGCAATATTCCACTTCCTTGACCTCTCATCTCTTGTTTCTCAGGAAATATGTCAAACTCCGACCAAAGCTCTCCTCTCCAAGTCCCACGGCCGAGGAGGCTCGACAAGCCCTTCATCAGCGTATTGCCGAAGAAAGTGTAGGAAAGGAGGCCCAAGCGGCTAAAGAAGTTGTCCGTCGAGAGGCAAGAACAAAGAAGAAACATGATCTCGATGAGGAGGCACAAATTTTCCGATCCCTTGAAAAATCCTTGAAGGATCAACAGAGAAAGAAAAGGGTCAAACGTGAAGCCCAAAGCTCCCAAGCTGCTAGTGCCTCAGAGCCCAAGAGGAAGAGGCTAGTCACTTTGGGAGATAAATAGCGGGAAAAGGAGAAGGAGAAGGAATCCGAGGGTAGGGTTCCTCATGATCCGAAGAAGGGCAAGGCTCCACTTCCTGAGGAGCCCAAGAACAAAAAGGCACCTGCCAAAGCACCGACAAACAGGGCAGGAGGGATAGTAATCAGGGAGAAAGGGCAACCGAAGCCCATCGGCCCCTTGAAGATGGCTTCCCCTGCTAGAGATCCAAACCGGCAGCCCAACAATCCGGCATTTGTATTCAAAGGAAAGGGGGCGGAGAAGGCGAGAAAGTTGAGGATGGACAACATCTATGACTATGAGAAGCACACAGCCGACCCTAGGTTTTGGTGTGACTTCCACTACGATTACTACCGCTTGGTGTACCTAAAGATGAAGACTCCAGTTGCCCAGCCTCAATGGGTAGATTGGGACTACATGGCCAAAAGGAAGCACAAAGCCTTCGATGCCGTGATTGAAGCCGCTGAGCGCCATGGAATCAAGAAAATCATAGGCTTCAAGTATGACTGGAACATTGAGGTGATCGTACAGTTTTACACCACTGTGTACTTCTCCGCCTACGGTGACCGGAAAATCACCTGGATGACTCATGGAGAGCAGTACTCAGTCACCTATGAGAGGTTTGCACAGATACTTGGCCTTGAGGAGCACTTGGACCATGAGATTATTATTTCCAACCTCAAGGCAGTAGATAGGGACCAGCTTGACTATATGTATCCTAGCCATGTCCCCTATGAGGTCGGGCTTGCTAGGAACATCAAGCCATTCTATAGCGTCCTCAACAGGATTCTGAGGAGGACCATTGCCCCTAAGGATGGAGATGCAGGGGTAATTTAAGGAAACTTAAGGCATCTCCTCCTCTTGATAGATGGTGAAGAGAAGTTCAACCTTGTTGAGCACATTTATGATGACATCTTCAACATCTCTCACACTCCCAACCACTCATGTGTTATGCACCGTACATAATGTGTCTAATTGAGAAGGTGTCGGGGATAGTCTTTGTCAAGGATGTCACTCATCAACCTCTCCGTCCTTAGCTACCCGCCATTGTGCCAGAACCGTCAAGGAGGAAAAATGCACAACCTCCTTCCAGTTCAGCGGCCCCTCCTAGTTCAGCGGCACCCCCATCATCTCCTCCTCTGCAGTCCATGAGCGGATTCTTCAAGTGCTTCAACACACTCTCCGCCTCCTGTCGGCATGTGAAGGTCCGAACTCGATGCATGGAGAGGCGTCAGGAGAAGTACCTCAAGGCTGTGTGTGACAAGCTTGAGGTACCCATGTCTCCTCCCAAGGAGAGTGATGGGGAACTCACTCCATATCCAGAATTCACCGCTGATGAGCTCGCCCAGTTTAGGGAAAATGGAAGCTCCTCCAAGGTCGTGCCTCCATCTACCGACGCTGACGACGAGGAAGAGCATATGGAGGCCACAGAGAGCGATGAAAATGATGAAGAAGAAGACAAAGAAGATGACGAGTAGACATAGTCATATCTTATTCCCTCTTTTCTTTTTGGTACCTTGATGCCAAAAGGGAGAGATGGGGAGAGGGTCTCTTTTGTTTATCATCTCCTAGTCTTGTAATAGATCTTTTGGACACCTATGTTTTATGTTTTTTGATGTGTCTATCTATGTTTTATGCATGACTATCTTTTATGTAAGACTATGTGTTGGATTTCATGGCTTATATTTCATCATTGTTGCTCCTTGCTATGTTTATTGTCTTATCACATTTTTTGAGCACAACACGTAGGCACCCCACCATAACATGTGAATGTCTGGTAATGCCCCTCTTTTACTCTTGCATACATTCAGGGGGAGTTTTGCATACGTACACTTGTTATGAAAATTAATTTTTTACCTCTTATGTTGAAACTTAATGTGTTGTCATCAATCACCAAAAAGGGGGAGATTGTTGTGCATCTAGGTATCCCCGTGGGTTTTGGATAATTGATGATGACAATTAAGAGACTAATGAGCCGAGATGATCATAAGCATAGGATGTTTCCAAGGCGGACACCTAAACTCTCAAAAAGGAAAAGGATGAAAACAGCGTCGAAAATTCGAAGAGTAGAAATTAGGTTTTCACTTGAGTCTTTAGCGGGCTAGCCGTGTAAAAGTGAGAGTATGTGTGTGTCAAGTGCATTGAGATCATAGAAGAGAGCTCAAAGCGTTAGAAGTGTCAAAACCATAGTGGAGAGAGGTGGAGAGGTAAAATTGGGCAGGCCGAACTTGTCCAGGCCAGTGGCCGGACTAGTCCGGAAGTCCCCCGGCTTAGTCCGTTTTGGGCCGGACTAAGAGTTCCTGACTGAGTTCGGACTTATCCATTTTGGGACGGACTAGTCCGTTTCTCTATTGAAAAGAGTGTTTTGGGACTAAGTCCTGGTAGACCGGACTTGTACGCCTCAGTGGCCGGACTAGTCCGGGCTAGCCAGACTTGTCCGGTTTCACCCGGACAAAGAGTCCCTGAGTGAGTTCGGGCTAGTCAGTTCCGAGGCGGACTAGTCAGTATGGTTGTGAGATGAGAGCTCCCACTGCTAAGTCTTAGTGGACCGGACTTGTCCGCCTCACTGGCCGGACTAGTCCGGGTCATCCAGACTTGTCTATTCTCACCCGGGCAAAGAGTTCCTGTATGAGATCGAACTAGTTAGGGTCCTGACTGGACTAGTCCGGACTTTTGGTAGGTGGCAACATTTGGCTTCGAGACTTCTACAAAAGGAGATGCCCCGACCTCATTTAGATACCTCTGGAACCCTAGCGCCGCCACAGCCTTTCTAGAGCCTCTCCAAGCCTTCTCCAGTGCCTACTCACCCTCTTGAATCAAATCCTAAGTGAATTTGGGCGTTTGAGAAGAGGAGTGTGACGCCCTCAATTCTGTGGAAAACCACGGAACCAAGAACTAATGCATATGTGTGCCCAGGATGTTCATCACACATATACATATATTTCACAAACTGAATTCAGAATATATATAACCACGAATAACAGAGTTTATTATAACGTCTCATGAGTCTTGGACTCATGCTTACAGCGGAAGTCTTATTTCTATGCAGCGGAAGTCTTATTTTAATGCGGAAGCAAAAACTAATGCGGAAGCAAAACTAAGCAGAAGTGGCTCCATCTCTACTCCTTCCACAGGCAAGGTTGAGAACAGATCACACGCCATAATGCTCCACTTGGTCTTCATAATAGCCTTCTCTTGCTGTTGATGACGAAATAATAATGCAAGTTTGAGTACAATGATGTACTCAGCAAGTGCGGGAAAACACATGATATGCAGCTCATAAACAAGGTAGGTATAAAAGGCTTATTTGCAGAAAAGCAGATTTGTAAAACCATGATAAAACAGCAGCTTAACTTTAGATGTAATCCCAACATGTATTAAATTACCAACATACCTTCGTCACTTCCCGTGTTCCATCCGAACATTAACCAATCCTTTATTCATACTCACGAATACCTCCTCGTATTCGCTACCATCTCACCTCGTAAATCAACCTCGTCTCACACCGAGACCAATCTCATGTCATGTCCCAACAGTCATGCAACCATCTCATCACCCAGACTCAACAGTCCCAACAACTAAACCATAACCAAATCCATAACCAAATCCATAACCAAATCCATAACCAAGAACCTTCCCTATAGCCATCCCAACTAATCATGGCAGTTTAGCCAGGTGCTCGTGACCGTAAGCTCGGCTATCATGATAGTTTTAGACTCTGCAGAGTGTGCACCTCTTTACCCACAAGTTTGTGATTTCATCACCCGTCGGTGACTGCAGAACCTCCATTATACCAGTACACATCCGTCGGTGTATGGTCAAGAGATCACAAAATAGCCTTTACAAAGGGGTTACTAGATGTATGGACTCACTAAGGTTTCACCGGCAGGCTAGAATCTCCAATTCTCCCACCCACGGGCCCCCTCTTGTGCCATGCAGTTCCCAGGGCAGTCCTCACTCGACTCTCATTCCCCGCGCCTTCCACAGTCCATAACACTCTAGCAACTTACCTAATTACTCAGCTAAGCCGCACCCATACTTGGCATTGTGGTGGCACTGTTATCCTGGCATGTGCATGCATGAACCGGTCCTTAGATCTACGGCAAGTAAAACCACCATCTCATGCTACCTCATTCACAAACCCAGGCTTGCCTAGATCTCCCTCCGATCCATGTTCATTAACATCATCAGTTTCTCATTATCATTATGAGTGCAGTTAGCTAGACACGTCTATCTCGCTTCCCAATCCCATAGACTCAGTGAAGCATAAAGCAAAAACCATACCCGACTCATAAACTTCCCAGGCGACAAGGGTGGTTTAACCAATACTAGTAAACTCCTATAAAAAGGGTTTCCCATCATGTTTGACTCATCACACACACCTTTTTGCAAAACAAAATAGTTTTATCCAAACATAGGATCAATATGATCAAAGAGCACTTGCCTTGTTCTTGCGGTTCCGGTTGTTCTTGATTCTCAAAACCTGGTTGCTGCAGTTCGTCGTAGACAGCTCCCTGAGCTTGTCCTGCTAGGTAGGATCATGTGCATACATGATTCACAGCAATCAATATTTATGCACAAACCTTAAACTAGATGCGATGATGCATATGCATGCTATCTCATGATTAGTTTTATTAGATTGGTCTGTACGTGTTCTTGCATGGCCTTGTAGGGACGGGGGTGTTCGGATCAAAGGTGGACGTGGCGATGATCTTGCCTTTAGATCAAACTGATCATCAAGTGATCTGCCCACGAGAAGGCTTCTGTTCGAAAGGAATTGAAGAACAGATGCAAAGAGATGAACACAATGATATTGAAGTCCTACCTCACGTTCTTCGAGGTCCTCCTCAGACCGCTCGGTTCTTCTTCGATGATCTTCCTTGTTGCGCTTCAGCGATGGTTTGCTCGGCGCGTTAGGGCTAGGGCTCTAAGTCGTCGGCTCAGGAGTCGAAAGAGAAGTTTGTGGTTTCGGCCAGAGGTTTTAGGTTCTATTTATAATCGGGAAGAGAAGAGTCCTAATCTGATTGTATCTCGAATAAGAGTCTTATTCAGATCTTTGTTGGATCCTAACATCTTATCTTTCGTAACATCGTGGAATTTAGATCGGTTTCTGTTGCGTACCGGTATCTTTACGCGTAAAACCCGCTCCAGAACTCGTTACCTCCGTGATGATGAGCTCCGGAAGCTCCACGTGTCCTCTAGGGCCTTGTATCTCCTCGTCCGCAGAGACGAGCTCCGGTTGTGCCGCGTGTCAAATGAGCGAGACCTCCCTCTTCTTCGGAGGTGAGCTCCGCGCACGCCACGTGTTGGCGCCGGTCTTCCATATCTTCTTTTCTCAGGGACGGCTCCGAGGTCGACACATGTCCAGCAGCGACAGACCTCCCGGAGATAAGCTCTGGTGGCGACATGTGTTTGATAGATCCGGACTTCTCGGAGATGAGCACCGAGATCGACACGTATCCCACGCGACTGGTCCTCTGATTTCCGTGAGGACTAGCTCCGAGGATGACACGTGTCTTGCGGAAATGCCTTTGCTTCCTTTGCAGAGGCTAGCTCCGTGGGCAACACGTGTCCCACAGGATCGGACCTCTCCCCTTTGTGGCGACGAGCCCCGAACCTGCCACGTAGCTCTTTTAGCGGCGGAACTCTCTTCACCTCACAGGGACGAGCTCCGATCACGCCACGTGGCCAGCGGCCGCGGTAAGTTGTCTTCGGCGCTCTCGGAGGGCTTTATTGGCTATTCTTTTGATAATTCTCTCTGTTCCTATTTTTCATTAAAATGTTTCCTCTTCATAGAACATGAACATATGCTGACACCCGAGGCGAGGGTGTCACAAGGAGAAGGAAGAACTTTGCGTTTAAGGCTCTCGGAGTGATCTCGTGCACTTGGTGTGACCTGTGGCTTGTAAGATCGGTGAAGCTTTGTAGAAGTGATCAAGTGGGAGCCTCGGATTGTGAGCATCCCCAAACTTTGTAAGTTCACCCTTGAGATAGTGAAGAACCGGGTTGACCTTAGTGGCCACTTGGTGAGGAAAGATTGTTAGACCCGGTCCTTTGTGGACTCCTCAACGGGGACGTAGATTCCTGAGTGGAATTGAATCTCGGGAAAAATTCTCAGTGTCTCTCTTGCATGTACATTTCTTTGAAGATCAATATTGCTTAGGGTTTGTTTTAATTATGTCGTAATTAGAGTATACATCATCACAATCTAGAAATCTATTTCAATATTCTATCACACTTGTCATATAGAATTGCTAGTTGTTTCATCCACATTTTGTTAAACTAAAATCTGAAGAAAAACCCATAAAAACCAAGTTTTAAGCCTTTCCAGCAATTTGACCAGACTAGTCCACCCCTAAGGCAGACTAGTCTGGCCCTTTTAGGATTTTCAGCAAGCAAAATGGACTAGTCCACCCCTAAGCCAGACTAGTCCGACCACTGTGTTCTAATTTTATTTAATTAAGTCATTTCAGGTATTTTAGCCTATTCACCCTCCTCTAGGCAATTTCACGTAGTAAGCAAGTTGTGTGATAACAGTTTGCAAGTTTTAATTGCTGTTATTGTAAGGGCCTACGTTTTTGCACACATCCAAAGTGTTCATCACACCACACCCCTCATTTGAGGAAACTTTATGAACACCTTTGAAGAGCAAGTAAACACCATCAACATGGTCATTTGAGAATAAACTCACAAAAATGAAAAAGTGGCATTTCCTACATGCATCATATAGGGGCTGAGCATATGAAAAACTCATACACCTTGCTAGGGATGCTCATGCCAAATTTCAACCAAATCCAAAACCTTTTTGAGGTATTTTTGGGTACAACTAGAAAGAGGCTAGTTTGAACTCAAACTCAAATTCAAACTACTTTTGTCCCATAAATTCAAAAGTGGGAGGCATATTCACACTCAGCACATTTTTATGAGCTCACACACCGATTTTCACTCCATTTGTAGTTGATCTTGACATGAGCTAATTTTAGCAAATTCAAATTCAATTTGAATTTCAAACTGCATATGGGCTGAAATCATATTCAAACACTTCACAATTTGATGTCTATCAAGTTTGAATAGGCATTTGGTATATAATTCAAATTTCAGAGGGTAGTATGGGGACTACTGTTTAGAGCAGTGGGAGAAAGTTAATTTCAGAGGTTAAAATGGAGGTGGGTCCCACCTGTCAGCCTCACTAGCTGTTGAACCGACTGGAGCAACCGAGACTTGGGTCTTGCGCGTGCTCACACGGGCGCCACGGTGCTGCACGTCGCTGCCACCTCCTGATTGCCGATCACAGCTGCAAACCGACATCCTAAGCTATTTAGCCTCGAGCTACCGACGGCAGCAACCGGTTTTCACGCTGCCTCGACGTTTTCTCGCACTGAGAACCCGAAGCAAGCCGTTGCACACCCCAACTCACCACCCTGCCGAAAAACGGCCAAAGCAGTCCTTCCCACCGCAAACTGAGGCCACAAACGGCACTGCCGGCCTTTGCTCGACGTGCTCCAGCCCTCAGCTGCTCGTGATCAGCTTCTGTTGAGCCTGTCCGAGCCGATCTTTCACCGCTCTGCCAACCCCGAAGCTCCTCCGACTTGACGCCTTCGTCCGAGCAGCTGCAAGCTTCTCCAGTGCAGCAAACTGGTCCCTGAGGTTAGCATCGAAGTCTAGTAGCTCTCCCCGAGCTTCCTAGCTCCCTCTTAGCGCCGGTTAGCCGGAATTTCAATTTTCCCGACGATCCCCCTATAGGACAATGAGAACCAAAACCCAAAATTCATCTTGATCACTTGATCACTAGAAATCCTGGTCGAGCTGAAGCTAGATTAGCACCTCACGGTTACCTCAGCCAAATCCTAGCGATGATGATGAACCCAGTGAGCAGAGCACCTTATTTTAGCCACGGCCGGTGAAAACGGCTTGGGTCGCCGGTGAAGTCTACTATCCCGGCAATCTCCGGCCAAGAGGAGGGCAGAGCTACCTTCCCCGTGCCCCAGTGGTTCTTTGCAACCCATTGGTTGATCGCGTTCACCGCCGAGACGAGCTAGCACCATCGGACCCCAGCTCAGTTCCGCTGCCACCGTCGCCAACTACGTTCCCAGCGATGTCGAGGCGCGAGAAGTTGTCCGGCATGTGCGCCGTGCTCCAAGGGTCACGTAGGAAGAAACCATGTCAAGAATTAGACAGTAACGGCCGAGAACGAGCCGCGCCACCGTTGCTTTGCGTTGCACGCTCGGGCGCTGGCGGGAGGTTGAAGACACTGTGTGTGGGACCCAGGTGCAGTGTTTTAAACATTTCCTCGATTTTCAGATTTAGTTCAACTTCAAACCCACATAACTTTGGCTAGGAAACTCCGAATTGAGTGAACCAAATTTTGTTGTATTCGGCTCTCTGTGTACATTCTAACAAATGAAGTTTCACATTATGAAAATCCTTTTTTCTCCAGAATTAATTCTTCAAAATTTAAACTGTTTAGCATTTTAACTGAAGAACCCTTTGGAGGAAAATTCTGAAATTTTTCTGGGATGTTCACCAAAATATACCTGAGCTACAATAAAAAATTCAGATCTATTGGAGCTCATTTGATGCACCTAATGGTGTGGTTAATAAAACTGTTCCAGACAAAATGGAAAATGTCCAGAAATATTTTCAGATTTTCCCTGAAATTGTATAGCTCATATCTTTAGTTAGGAACCTTCAAATTACGTAAAACCAACTCCATTAGGACCCTATGAAAATATAGTTTTTATAAAGTCATGGCTTGCTCCATGAAAATCCCTAGAACACCCTAGGAGCTTCAATTAAGGCCGAGTGCATAATTATTTGTGGAGAGCTCAAATGAGCTTTGCTGCAGATGAAACTTGGCCAAGTCTCTTTTTAGGTTGTATCCAAACCACTGTAAAAATTTCAAAGTCATTGGGCCTCTTTAGCAAGACTTATAGTCTTCACAAATTCAACTTCAATTCAAATGCATACAAATTGATACATATACATGTTTATCTCATGTAGTCGCTAAGGTTGAGGAGGAGCCCAAAGTCTTAGACTTCATTACTCCTGAGGAGAAGCTAGCCTACGACCAAGAGCAGCAAGCTCCGGTTTGCATTAGCCATTTTTACAAATTTTACTGTTTTGAAAACTTACTTTGAGCAATCACTTCAATTCTGCATTAGAGTCTTGTCTGAAAACCCAAATGCATAGCCAAGAATATCCTGGTTTGGGATTAGGTGTTGAAACCTCCTTTAGCTACTGCAATGCTAAGATAGTGTAGGATTCGGTGCAAATCGAGTAGTTGGAACTACTCGCGAGAATAGGCTAGAGGCACACTACTCGGGTAAAGGTAGGAAATGAAACACATGACAAGAAAAATGAGACCCAGCGGAGAGTAAGGGCAGCAGGATGTTGGGGCTTGGGTTCCATAGCTCCGCTTGTGTTGATTGAGGACCGAGCCATGTGCGGGCCTGTTGAACAAGCTAGAACAGTACCGAAGACCTACCGGATATATGGGAACCGGGAAACCAATGTAACTCGGGTAGCTGGGTATTGAGGCATTGCTTGTCGTCCAGAGGGTAGGTTGAGAGCTTGAGGTGTAAATCGGCTGGTGGCACTGTGGATGCACGTGCAGAGACCTCTTTCTCGGGACGATAGGACCAGTTCAATATTTGGCTAACGGGTGAAAGGTGGTTGCGTACGACGTCCGTGATGGTTGCTGTAGGCAACATCGAGTACGGGCGTACGTGACGGGTTATTCGGGTAACCCCGCATGTGTAAATCGATTATAATCGCTGTCCCTCGTGGTTAGTGAGTACCACTTGTTCACTGTACCGTGACGTAGAAAGGACAGGCTAGAGTCATGTAAAAGTTGCTGATTGAAAGGTATACCTTGCTTGTTAATGACTTGTCGTAGTTTAGATCTAATTAAAGTTCTTTTTGACCTTGGGCAAAGTACATGAGAGAAATGTGTTTCTTGTTTGATTGCGGCTCTCTCATGTGCCTTAGCGTGAGGTTCTCCACAACTTGCTGCTAAAACTTAAAAGTAAGGTTCAAATAAATAGGCGAGTCCTTTGCAACTTATTTACCTCATGTACCCTGAAACCCTTCATGTAGAAGTTTCATGTGTAGGAGAGACGGGTCAGACTTGCTGAGCCATTGTGCTCACTGCTTGTGTTTGAAGCTTTTGCAGGGGTTTATGAGGAAGGGACTCCCGAGGAGGAGACATAACCCCAAGAGGGAAACTCCATCGAGTGGGAGTCGTGCACGCCGCCGTGTTAGTGTGTGTGTGTGCTAGCGGGGACACGTTCACGGGCCGAACGTGAACTCGATGTGTAGTCTACGCCCGTGAGTGTAGACTGAACTTATTTTTTTGTAAAAATGTTCATAAACTGGTTTATGTAACAAAACTTTGCTTCCGCTTTGCATCTTTGATGTGCGTTATCCGGTGTTGTACAACGCAGCACCCCTCAGCGTGATCCTGGCTCGACAAGGCTGTGGGGCCGTGTCAGTTATGAAAATTCGAATTGCATGAAAACCATGGATGAAGTAGAGATAGAGCAAATTAAAGTTATGTTCCATCTTGGGACAAGTAACATTGGAATGAAGCGTTTCTTTTTCTATTGTGGATTTCCAATGTTGCTCGGCGCAATGTCACTACTGTGATGGTTAAAATCTGAAAGTTAAAGAAGAACGTGCAGGCGAGTCTTTATGCAACTTTCTTGTTTATTGTCTTAAGCTACCTTCATGTAGAGTTGCATGCCATAGGTGTGACGGTTAAGTCTTGCTGAGACTTTGTGCTCACTCTTGCTATATGAGTGGTTTTGCAGGTTAACATTGACGCTTGTGAAGAAGGTTGTCCGGTGAGGCTCGGAGACTTCCGAGTCATGTAACACTTGGAGAACCCAGCCGCTGCAATGTCTTCGTGTTGCTAGCGAGAGGAGTCTGCGGGCTGGACCTCTTCTCAAGTGCTCATTAGTTATTCGACGTGAGCAGATCATAGTCTTCCACTGTAGCTATTTGATGTAAATTATTTACAAAGAACACTTGTAAGCTTCCGCTTTTGACTTATGTAATACAGTTTCCTTATATGTGTGCTATTGGGTGCCGCATAACACGGCACCACCAAATGCGAATCCCAGGTGAGCGGCATGGCCCCGTGAATGGGTGAAGGGCCCCCTCACAGAAATGACATTTTTGTTGTAATATAAGTTAGGAAATTGCATTAAGAACAGTGTTGTCGGCATTTCGGACTTCCAACTAGTAATCGAATGTAGCGCATGTTCTACCTCAAGGTGGCCTAGCTAAGAACACACGAAGGATTATCCTGGTTCTGGCAAGACTGCCTTATGTCTAGCCAGGGTGTCTCGCTTGTTCTTACTCAAGAATGGGGGTTGTTCTTACAAGTGCGAGAGCATGTCTCTTCGGGTCGACAGGTCCCTCTATTTATTCTCTCTCTCTCTCTCTCTCTCTCTCTCTCTCTCTCTTTCCGTACCACAGTGGGGAGATAAGTCATGGGCGCAGGAGTGGCTTGTCTTGTCGTACGCTCGACAAGGTACTCGATAGAGTCACGGTATCCATAGCGTCCTGCTGCACCTGCTTCCATCCCGTCGTCGGGGAGTAGTCAATGCATGTGCGCCCCATGTTACACTCCTTTTCGGTTCCGTCGGAGGTGACGGGCATTCAATGCCACGGCCAGAAGGGTACTCGAGTACCCTTCCACTCAGCTGAGGCGGCGCCTGCCCCACATTGAAGGTCGTCTGCATCTCTCCTACCCTAGGTCGGGTTTGGGTCCTCCCTTTGAGGCTCGGACTTCCATCCGAGCTCCCTTGAGGATGGGTATTGCATCCTGCACAGGGGTCGGCTCCGGGCTCCTCGTTCCGCTTCCTCCCGAGCTTCTTCCCAAGGGTTTGAGTGCAAAACCCCGTCAGTAGCCCCCGACCCCCTAAACGACCTTCGTGTACGGTCAGGGTGTTAATCTCAATCAGCCTTGCTCCTGTACAATCAAAAACAAAGCAACAAACAAAAAGGGTCATTAGTACTTGTCTAATTTAGATAGCACGACGTGTGAACCTCCAGCGGTTGGTCACAACCGTTGGTTGTCCCTGCTGGGGTCCTGCGGTGAGTCCCCGGGTTTCTATTTTGAGGGGTCGGGTTGTCGTTCATGGCCAGTTTGCCTCACCCCCCATCCGCGAGCAGTTCATGGCTCGGAGGGGTCAGGTCAATCGGGGGCTTGCCTTGATGGACGAGCCCCCGAGCCAGATGAGCTGCCTAACAGGTGGAACAGAAAAAAACCCATTTGTTCTACTCGTTTCAATGGCTGGAACCATTGGCCTTGCTTCGCGCCTAGGGGCTTTCTGGTCAAGTCGTGGTTCCCGAGCTCGTCGTTGGCTCGAGCGGCTCGCTGCCGACACTTTGGGGGTTACCTTGGCGCATGCAGTGCTGAGACTTGACTACAATCTTAGAGGCGTTTGGAAGATTCATCCTACCTGAAGTTGTCTCTATTGTGGACTGCTTCGAGTCGCTTGCCCCTCACTCGGGGTCGTCCCGGGCGGCTTCTGAGTCATCCGCTGGTCGGCATTCAAACCCGGGACTTTCGATCCCATTAATGCAGGCTGGAGACTTACCTTCCTTCGTGGTCGTGTCGCCCTTCATGCCCTCGATTTTACCGTGGTTGAGGAGGCGCCGCTCGACTCGAATCCCATGCCTAGTTCATGATTTCAAGTCATGGAGCCAAACGGTCACGGCCCGGTGGGCCCCTTGCACCTTTTTGGTCGGTTTCACCCTGGGGAAACCGAGGAGACGCTGCTTGACTCGGTTCCCTAGCCACCCATTGGGATTTAATCCAGGGGTTGATTGATGTTACGGTGAAGGTTCCCTCGAGGCTGTGGCGGTCATAAGGGGCCACCTGCCACCTAACGGTTATCAGCCCACGGACGCTGCTCTGCCCACTTTATATTTTTTGTCCCCCCGGATTTCTTTCCGCACTAACCTTCTTCGCGTTCGCCAACTTTTCCTCCTCACCTTTCTGTCTTGTGCAGCGCTCCGTCTTCTTCTTGCCTCTGTTGTCTTTGCCCCACTGTCACACCTTTCCTCTCGGTATCTCTACCGTAGGGGAAAGGACATCACAACAGTGGATACTCACATTGATATACAAGGACCAATCATAAGAGCACGAGCACGGTTACTAAATCAGCAGGTGAACTCGTTCCTAACTTCCTACCCATGTGATTTTAAGAATGGATTGCTATTGAATGCTTTAATTTTTTATTAGGAACCATGGACATGATCAACAAGTAAAGGGAGGAGGATTTGGGGACGTGGGGAACCAGATGGGACGTCCACAAGTTGATGGAAACAGTCACCAACTCGGACACGAGTTCAACTCGGAGTCCAGGAGCAGTCCATCTTAAAACGGACGCCTAGGATGCATACGGACTCTGTTTTTGACGTTCTACATATGCATGGAAAGATGAGAAGATAAACTTTCCAATGGTTCTGGTCCCACATTAAAATTCGCCAGGAGTCATCGGGAGTTGTCGAAACAAGTCGAAATATAGTGTTCTGTACCACCGTATTGGGCTTTTGGGCCTTGTACCACCGTATCTGTGCTATAGTGGTCTTATGGCCGAACCCTAGCCTTTAAATACTGTAGCCGCCAGCCAAATTCATGGGTTTTGCTTAGATAAACAGCTGCCGTTCTACGGTTTTTGTGAGACCCCAACTTCGTGATTTTCAGATCGCGTCTTCTACGTTCTTGCTCGTGTTCTCGGTTGCACTTGCAGAGATTAGCCTTCTTGGCGAGGTCAAGCGTGTGCTGCACGGTTGATAACCAACGGAGCAGTGGTGTAGTGATTGCATGGGTGTTCGAACTGCTCGAGTGCCGCGGATCATCAATGTCGAGCTCTCCACCTCAATCGACATACCTTTCAGAAGATCGGGCCTAAACCTATCATCAATTGGTATCAGATTTCAGGTTGCCCGTGAGGTACTTTGATTTCCTACTAGATTAGTTTTTGTTTTTCATACCTAGAGTCCACATAAAAAGCCACAAAAATAACATATCGTGTTACCGATTCCTAGACTATAGTGCCTGCAAGTTTTCGTTTCTCAGTTTGCATTGTTGAGTTTGCATTCGTGTGGTCGAGTCTTATTGCTGGTTTAGCTTTGTGTTTTTTGGGTCATAGTTATCGTTTTTCTTCCTTGTTTTTCTTGCTGCTCACCTATTCCACAATCCCTAAACAACAAACGGAGCCACCAAGATCATCGGTTTGCCCTAGCTAGCCACCTTGCGTGAACTCCCGCATCGCCAGCCCTAGAACAGGTGACAAACCATTGTGCCAGTCCTCCTTGATTCATCACACAACATCCCATCAGTCGTCGTTGCTAAATTCCGATTGTTTTTCACATCCTATTGCGAGATCTTTTTCAAAACGGAGTTTGAATCAACATAAAAAATAGTAACTCGGGTAGTCTACCTTAAAACGGCCATAACTTTTGCATACGAACTCGAAATCGGGCAATTTTTTTTTCAAATTGATCTACTCAAAATTTCGCAACCGATTTTCCACGGCTTCGCCGTGTTCGGCGAAATTTGTTTGGCCAAATCTTCCTGATTTTCTATAGGCCACATCTTACATCCAATTGAGCTGCAAAGTTGTGTGATTCCTATTTTTGTGCTCTCGAGTAAACAAAAAATATCAGAAAAATATCAAAAAAAAAGAAAAAAAATAGTGAAGAGAGCACAGATATTAAAGCATTGATAGCACACACTTGAAAACAATTGGCCTATACACTTGTGCTGTACTTGTTGCTTATATCTTCCTGATCTTCTATTTGCCTTTCTACTGCCTTGTGTTGTGCTAGGTCTAGAACACTTGTTAACCAGCAACAGTTCCTACATTGAATACTTATTCAACTTTGTTTTGTTGTTAACGATTTTTTTTTGCTTATTAGCCACTATATTGTGTCATCCAAGCTCCACTTTTCCTCTTGAGCAGAACAGATACCTTTGCAATCACTCCACGCTTCATTGGTTCTCACCGTCCATCGTTTACCACCTGTGCTGTGTCGGTAAGAACACTTGTAAGAACGTGGTAAGACGCTTGAGAGAGAGAGAGAGAGAGATTTTTTCCTTCCTTCCACTGTTCACATTGCCACTATCCTTTGTAGTTGATAGGGATAACATCTTTTTGTTGTCTTTTATTTACTACTAACAATGGCAGGGGATAAAAAGGATGATGAATGTGTTCAACATGCTGAGCTGCGTGACATGATGAGGGAAATGACAGATATGTTCACCAAAACCCACGCATCAACAGAGGCGTCATTGACGACCTTGAATCGCCAACTTGCTGATCTTGTTATTCGGATGGATACTGTAAGAGCCTCAGTTTTTGACACACATTTGCAGTGTTCATCACCACACCACACACCTCATTTGAGAAAGGATGATGAACACAAATGAAGAGCAAGTAACAATTATCAACATGCTCATTAGAAAAACAAACTCACACATTGCCAAAGTGGTATTTCACACATGTGATATAAGGGGGGCTGGACATATGAAAACTCCTATACATTGTTAAGGATGTCCATGCCAAGTTTCACCCAAATTCAAAACCTTTTTGAGGTCATTTTGGGTATAGTTAGGAAGAGGGCAGTTTGAAACCATATTCAAATTCAAACTGTTTTTATCCCATGAATTTAAAAGTGGGAGGCATATTCTTACTCAGCACATTTTTGTGAGCCCACACACCAATTTTCACTCCATTTGTAGTTGATCTTGACATGAGCTAAGTGGGACAAATTCAAACTTCATTTGAATTCAAAACTGCACTTGTGCTGAAATTCACTCAAACCAAACCCAATTTGAACTTTGATCAATTCAAATGGTTCATGGGTGAATAATTTGAATTACCAGGGGTATTATGGGGCTCACTGTTTACAACAGTGATTAGGAGTAAATTTCAGAGGTTAAAACTGGAAGTGGGACCCACATGTCAGCCACTGCTCAGATCAAACCGACTGAGACTTTTCTCACTCGGGTCGCCGAGCCGCCGCTGCGATCGCCACCGAGGGCAGCCGCCGCGCCAGCAGCTGCTTGCCCACGCGCGGGCGTGAGGCGGTGCAGAGCCTTCTTAAGGCGCCTGCCCCCCTCCTCGGCCGAGGCATCGCCGTTCTTTCCCCCAAGAACTCAGCGCCGACCGAAGTTTTCCGCAGCTCGGAATCGATCATAGAACACCGATCACAGCTCCCTCCGTCCACTCCAGAGCCCCAGCAAGGTACTGGAGACCTCCTCCGTCCTCCCCGCTGCTAGAATTCAGTTGAAACCGATTGATATCGGCTGTGCCGAAAGATCAAATTCGGGCCTTGGAACCGCCGCACCTCGGGCTCCCGTGGACAGCCCAACCAGGGCGTTGTCACGCCCGAGCCAAGGCACCCTTGGACGTGCCGGTGACCGGTGCTGCTTACCCCCAAGCCACAGCTCGAGTGGTTGCTCACCGGCGGCGAATTTCCATTTTTCCCCTTTCTGTGTGCAGAACGACCTTCGGGTGCGAGTCTGTTTAATTCGTGCTCTAGAAAGGATTAGAGGGCCTCAATCCGCTCTCACACAAGCTAGACACGGTAACGCACAAGTTGCCTTCACAACTCTGGGCCGGAGAACCTCTGTACCCGGCGTAATTCGAGGTTTACCAATGGCGGCATAAATGGGAGGCGTCGGGCGCACGGTGAGGACCTATTTCGGACCTTCCCTGAGCTACCTCGAGCTCATGTAGACCTTCTCTGAGGTCTACTGATGCTTCCCGATCGATTCCTCGAGTAGTTGAGGTGCTAGGGTAGTCAGCCGACATGGCCGAAGTCGTTCCGAGGTGGCGGCTCGTCGCCGACCATGCTCCGGCCATTGTCATGAGCAGCTGACCCTAGAATCCTGTTCCCCGAGTAAAAGTAGGCAGGGGCGGCCAGAATCATGAAGTTTGGAGCTGTACAGAAGCCGGCGGCGAGCTCTCCGGCGAGGTCCCTCGGCGGCAGAGCGCGGGCGTCAGGAGGTTGATGAAGGGGTGGACCCCAGCTGTCAGCGGGAGATATTTTGAATCGGGATCCGGCTGCGGCCGGGATCGGGTGTGCTGGCACGCAAAATCCTTGTGGGCCGCGGTGTGCTGTCGCCTCGGCGTGGGACGCGTGTCCCCTGGGCCCACGCGCGAGTTTAAACTTTTCCCCGATTTTCAGAATTCTTCTAAACTTCAAATCCTCATAACTTTGGCTAGAAAGCTCCAAATCAAGTGAACCAAATTTGGTTGGATTCAGATCTTTGAGCACTTTTCAGCAAATCAAGTTTCACTTCATGAAAACCCTTAATTCTCCAGAATTAATTCCTCAAAGTTTAAACTGTTAGGAATTTTAACTGGAGAATCCTTTGGAGGAAAATCCTGAAATTTTGCTGGGATGTTCACCAAAATATCCCTGAACTACCATAAAAAATTCAGATCCATTTGAGCTCATTTGATCCACCTAATGGTGTGATTAGTGAAACTGTTCCAGAGAAAATAGAAAATGTTCAGAAACATTTTCAGAATTTTCTCTGAAATTGTTTAGCTCATAACTTTAGCTAGGAACCTTCAAATTAAGTGAGACCAACTCCATTAGAACCCTCTGAAAATATAGTTTTCAGAAAGTCATAGTTTGTTTCATTAAAATCCCTAGAACACCCTAAGAGTTCCAATTAAGGTCAAGGACATAATTAATTGTGGAGGGCTCAAATGAGATTTACTGCAACTAAAACTTGACCAAATCTCTGTATAGGTTGTAACCAGGCCCCAGTAAAAGTTTCACAGTCATTGGGTCTGTCTAGCAAGGATTATAGACCTCACAACTTTAAACTTAATACAAATGCATTTAAATTGATACATGTATTCCTTCTATCATGTAGTCGCTAAGGTCGAGGAGGAACCCGAAGTCCTAGACTTCGTAACTCCGGAGGAGCAGCTAACCTACGACCAAGAGCAGCAAGGCAAGCTCCGGTTTGCATTAACCTTTTTACAAATTTTACTGTTTTGAGCACATACATGAATACCTTATTTCTTGCATTAGAGTCTTGTGTTGAAACCCAATTGCATAACCAAGAAAACCATGGGTTGGGTTTAGGATTGCAAACCCCGTTAGCTACTGCAATGCTAAGATAGGGTAGGATTCGGTACAAGTCGAGTAGTTGGAACTACTCACGAGCATAGGCTAGAGGCACTCGACTCGGATAGTGATAGCACATGAAACACATGGCAAGAAAATGAGACCAAGCGGAGGGTAAGGGCAGCAGGACTTTGGGGCCTGTGTGCTGTAGCTCCGCTTGTGTCGATTGAGGACCGAGCCGTGTGCGGGCCTGTTGAACAAGCTATAACAGTACCAAAGACCTACCGGCTATATGGGAACCGGGAAACTGATGTAACTCGGGTAGCTGGGTGTTGAGGCATAGCTGGTCGTTCAGAGGGTAGGTTGAGAGCTCGAGGTGTAAATCGGCTGGCGGCACTGAGATGCGCGTGCAGAGACCTCTTGCTCGGGACGATTGGACCGGTTCAACATTTGGCTGACGGGTGAAAGGTAGTCGTGTACGGCGTCCGTGATGGTTGTTGTAGGCAACATCGAGTACGGGCGTACGTGACGGGTTGTTCGGGTAACCCTGCAGGTGTAAATCGATTATAATCGTCGTCCCTCACGGTCAGTGAGTACCACTTGTTCACTGTACCGTGACATGGAAAGAACAGGCTAGTCACATGTTAAAATATTGCTGATTGAAAGATAGACATTGATTGTCAATGATATGCTGTAGCTTAGAGCTAACTAAAGTTCTTTTCAACTTTGGGCAAAGTACATGAGAGAAATGCGTTTCTTGTTTGATTGCGGCTCTCTCATGTGCCTTAGCGTAAGGTTCTCCCCAAGCTGCTGCTAAAACTTGAAAGTAAGGTTCTACTAATTAGGCGAGTCCTTGCAAATGATTTTTACCTCATGTAACCCATCACCCCTCATGCAGAAGTTCCATGTTTAGGTGAGACGGGTCAGACTTGCTGAGCCTTCGTGCTCACTTCTTGTGTTTGAAGCTTTTGCAGGGTTCTATGAGGAAGGGACTCCCGAGGAAGATACGGAACCCCAGGAGGGGAACCCCGTCGAGTGGGAGTCGTGCACACCGCAGAGTTAGTGTGCATGTGTGCTAGCAAGGACACGTTCAAGGGCTGAACGTGGACTTGATGCGTAGTCTACGCCCGCGAGTGTAGACTAAACTTATTTTGATGTAAACATGTTCATAAACCTGTTTATGTAATAAAATTTTGCTTCCGCTTTGTACCTTTGACGTGTGTTATCCGTTGCTGTGCAACGCAGCACCCCTCAGCGTGATCCTGGCTCGGCAGGACCTTTGGGGTCGTGTCAGCGTTGGTATCAGAGCTCGCTTGAGGTTAACACAGTACAAAGGTCATCTTTTTCAAAAATCCAGTGAGGAACGAGTTAGTAGCCCGTATAAGGATGTTATTAGTGTATAGAAAGTGACATATTAACCTATTTGTTTATGTCAGAAAATCGTGTATCTCGGGACGTTTATGTCATGGGGGGTACACGTGAGCGCTGTCCACCAGTGCGCACAAGCTGAAGGGTGGAGCCCCATGGGTGGCAGGTAACCCGACCCGCTTTGATATCCTCTACGACTCTTCATGTCGTTTGGGGTATTCGGGCAATGTCTGTCTCTGGCGTGCGTGGTGCAACATGGGAGACCCCGTCATGTGGTCTGAAACGTGAACACGTAACTCAAGGCGTGTTTGGCATGAGAACATCCGGGCGAGTGATGACGGCCGGTTGTACGAACTGTATGGATTCCGGGCTCGGTGTGCAGCCGAGTCTGACGATTGCTTGAGTTTCTGCAGGAAGCCTGACCACGAAACGGTGGACGTGTAGCATCCATGTGCGAGTGACGTTTAGTGCCACTGAAATAACGAAGCCGGCTAAGTCCGGTATAGGTTTTCTTTGTGAGGGCGTAGTACCGACATAACCTGGTGACGCATCGACGTCACACCCCGTTAAAATGTACAACTTCATTTAAAACTTGAAGGTTTTAATCTAAAGTAGTAAAACTTGTTGTAACTCCTTCCCTTGAACAAGATATTCAAAGGTAACACGTTTTCAGCAGATTCAAGGCTGAAGTTAATCAGAGGTTAGAGGTTGAGTTCTTTTGAGGTTTGGGTCATATGATACATTTCTGGAAAGCTTTGGAAGAGCTTTACAACTCTTCTACTGATGTCCAGAGGTGTTTCATCCCTTAACAAGTCGGAAAATGCAGTAGAGTTGAAACTGTCCAGAAAACAGGACAGAGTAAAGACTCTATGTAAAATCTCTGTAAATTAAGCATAACTTCCTGCTTAAAAATCCAAAAATAGACAAGGAGGCAGTTCTGGAAACCTTATGAGATGGGTTACAACTTTGTAACAGAAAGTTTTGTCATATTAGGAACGGAATTAACTGGAATTCTTGGGTCAAATCAGTACCTATAGCAGGGAGGTGCTGTCCAATTGTTTCCAGAAATTCTGCTAACTTTGGCATCTCATAACTTTTGAACCAGGACAGCTCTTAGGCCAAGCAAATACTTTCTGGAAAGCTATTGAAGTTATCTTTAACTTTGATGTTGAGCTCCAGAATTGGTTTTGCTTTAACATGGCCTAAATCAGGTTGAAATGGAAACTGGTCAGGGCTGTCATGGGAGCAGCAGATCAGCAGTCAAATTTGTCTAAAATTTGAACTTTGTTTCCAAGTTTTATGGGTTCAATGACATGTTTTATGTTATAAATCAGAGGTTTACTGTTTAAATAAATATTTGACAATTCTCAAATATATTTTTACAGATGACAGCAGATAAACAGTTGGAGAACGGGTGGGTGGTTTCCCAAATGTTCTGACCGTAGCGGCTACCCGGAAACATTGTGGCAAATGCTCCAATATTTCCGGTACAATCAGATGCCGCAGTACTTCGCCAAGGAAGAAGGCGAAGAGGGGAACAAGACGTGGACGATCTATGTCGAAGTCCCTGCAGGACCTACGCCACCTAGTTGGGTGCCGTTCTCCGTCACGGTGAGAGGAAGGCAACCGGAAGGGGTGTGGCAAGTGGCAGCCCGTGACACTATGTCACGCTTCTGCCAACTACATGTGCAGGCTATGGAGGGTACTCCATACGCGCTCGTTCCGGTGGAGGGACGAGCTCAGCATGTGTGGAAAGAAAGGTACCTGGAGGCAACAGATCCGAGTTGCCCAAGGTACAACCTCACGGAGGCAAACCTCAGCCTCCAGATAAGGGCGGGAAACGTCGTGATGGACATCCAAGCTGTTCATACGGAGCATCTCGCCATGAAGCTCAAGGAGAGCACGAGCCGTGGAGACCATTTCGAGAGTGCTCACAGCGCACTCCGCAATGTGCTCCTTCCGACGATCAAGCGACTGAATGAACAACACAATCAGTTGCATCGTCTGAAGAAGGCAAAGAAGAAGAGCCGTGTTGACATCGCGGCGTTGCAAGAACTGGTACAAAATCTGACCCATCAGAACGAGGAACTTACTCAAGAGCGGGATGACGCTATTGAGGAAGGGCAAGGCTGGGAAGAAGATTACAACCAGGCTATGGACGAGGTGCATGCTTTGCAGGACCTCGTACCTCCGGTATTGGGTGTACCGGTGGTCTTGGGTCTTCCAGCAATGGGAGAACCCGGGATGGGAGAAGAAGTGGTAGATCCAGAGCCACCAGAAGAGGTACCGGAGGAGGACGACCCACAGGAGGTCGAGTTCTACTCCGAGTAGGGGGTTACAGTTGCCAAGTAGGGCAGCTAGGGTAGCGTAACCCAACTTTTGTAATCGGTGACATGTCGTGTAGACAGTAGCATATGTATAGGTAGTGACGACATGAGCACGAATTCTCGGAGATCCGAGGATAATGTATCTTGTATAAAGTTTATGCTTTATCAATATATGTGAATGTTGTGCAAATTAATCATGTGTCACTTCAATACCTACTGTTGCTTATGGAATTTTAAGTAAGACATGTGCTAATCGCTGCTGTTTTGAATTTCAGAATGACGCGTACTCGTGCCAACCCTGACGTTGGGGGTACCAGTCAAGGGGGAGAGACCTCCCAACCATCTCCCGAGGATTCCTCGGGACAGCAGCAGCAACAGCAACAGCAAACACCGCCACCGCCACTGCCAACGGTTACATTGGCCGACATCGTCGCGGCAATGGCGGGCTCGCATCAGCAACACACAGAGTTGCTGCAGACTCTCATCGCCAATATGTCTCGCCCAGAGAGACGTCAAGACCGGGAGGAGCGTCAACAGAGCTCCTACTCCGACTTCCTGGCGACTCATCGCCCTGTTCTCAAGGGCGGATGAACCACTTGACGCGGACAACTAGCTCCGCGCCATAAAGATGAAGTTCGGGCTGCTCCAGATCAGCGAGCAGCGCAAGACTCAGTTCGCGGTCCAGCAGCTACAAGGATCCGCGAGTGCGTGGTGGGCCAACTTCTGTGCTTCACAGCCCACCGACCGAGTGATGACCTGGAAGGAGTTTCGGATGGCCTTCAGGGCCTATCATGTACCGCCAGGTTTAATGAAGAGGAAGATGCAGGAGTTCTTACACCTGCAACAAGGGAGCCGGAATGCGCTGGAATACTCCAGGGCGTTTAACGATCTCGCGCTATATGGGTCGTATCATGCTGATACCGACGAGAAGAGGCGGGAGCATTTCTACCAGGGGCTTAACCCGCTCCTGAAGGACAAGTTGGCGATGTTCAATCGCGGCAGCCTCAACGACATCATTGATGCTGCGATTGTTCAAGAGGACTCCGGCAAGGAGTTGGCGGCGGCAGAGCGAAAGCGAAGCGTGCTGCAAAGCAGCGGAGAAGGAGGCGGTCCTTCTCAGAAGTTTCGGATGGTGAATCGTCCACCATCAGGTCCACGCTGGCAGCCACCACAGCGGTCGATGCCGTTCCGCAGTCAGCCGTACTCTTCACCGGCGTTCAGGCCGGCACTGCCAGTACCACTGCAACAACAACAGCAGCAGCGGGCGATGCCGCGTGCGTTTGCACCTCAGCAACGCATGCCGGGCTTTCGTCCCCCAAGCACTACACCAGCAGCGGCCACATGTTACAAGTGTGGTCGTCCAGGACACTTCGCGAACAGTTGCCCGGAGAGGCAAGGCGGCGGAGTGGCACCGCAGTTTCCGGGGAGGAATCAACCCCGGAACCCTACTAATGCGCGGCGGGCAAACCCTAGGCCCGGCACCGTCCACCAGCTTGCCATTGAGGACGTGCCGGAGGGCGAGCCATCCTTGCGGGTATGTTCCAACTCCACCAGCATCCCGCCATAATATTATTTGATTCAGGCGCCACGCATAGCTTCATTAGCCATGCTTTCATAGATAAGTATAGCTTGCAAATACTACCCACCGATAGTCCTTATGTGATCTGTTCACCGGGTGGGAAAATTTCAGCAAGCATGATGGTCCCAAAAGCGCCATTGTGCTTAGAGGGTAGAGTTTACCCTACATCTCTCATAATTTTAGAGGGACAAAAGGTCGATGTCATCTTAGGGATGTCGTGGTTAACCCGCCACGGCGCTGTTTTAGACACCGTCCTTCGAGTCGTGCACTTGAACTCAGAAGTGCACGAGTCTCACTCATTATTTCTGGACAGTCCAGAAATAAAACTTCCAAGTGTCTATCAAGCCACAACCATCAGATTGGAGGATATTCCAGTGGTCCTAGAGTTCCCTGATGTATTTCCGGACGATTTGCCGGGGATGCCGCCTGATAGAGAGGTGGAGTTCAAGATTGAACTTGCATCGGGAACCATGCCAATATCCCGAAGGCCGTACAAGATGGCACCCAAGGAGTTGGCTGAACTGAAGACTCAGCTCACGGACCTCCTGGAGAAGGGTTTTATTAGGCCGAGCTCCTCGTCATGGGGCTGTTCGGCGTTATTTGTCAAGAAGAAGGATGAGACGTTGCGGCTTTGCGTGGACTATCATCCATTAAATGCCGTAACCATCAAGAACAAGTACCCGTTGCCACAGATCGACATGTTGTTTGATCAGTTGGTCGAAGCAAAGATCTTTTCCAAGATGGATTTAAGATCCGGGTACCATCAGATTAAGATAAGGGCTGAGGACATTCCGAAGACGGCTTTCTCGACGAGGTACGGACTTTATGAGTACCTGGTTATGTCCTTCGGCCTCACCAATGCTCCAGCTCACTTCATGTACTTGATGAACTCGGTATTCATGCCGGAGCTGGACAAGTTTGTCGTGGTCTTCATCGACGACATCCTGGTATATTCCAAGTCGGAGGAAGATCACAAGAAACATCTGCGTATAGTCTTACAACGGCTGCGGGATCACAAGTTATACGCAAAATTCAGAAAATGCGAGTTTTGGATATCGCAAGTGCCTTTCCTCGGGCATATCATCTCAGCGGAGGGTAACGCTGTAGACCCGAGCAAGATCACTCAAGTGCTGAATTGGAAATCCCCGAGAACTGTTCACGAGGTACAGAGTTTCCTCGGACTCGCGGGATATTATCGGAGGTTCATTCCACACTTCTCGAAGATTGCCAAGCCAATGACAGAGCTGCTGAAGAAGACTACCAAATATGTTTGGAGTCCAACATGTGAAGCAGCATTCAAGGCTTTAGTCAAGCACCTGACATCAGCACCGGTTTTGGCGCAGCCAGACACAACAAAACCGTTCGATGTGTACTGCGATGCATCCGGCATTGGGCTCAGATGTGTGCTGATGCAAGACCGAAGGGTGGTTGCGTATGGGTCACGGCAGCTTAGAAACCATGAGCAAAATTATCCAACTCACGATTTGGAGCTCGCTGCCGTGGTACTTGCACTAAAAATGTGAAGGCACTACCTACTCGGTAACCTCATACATTTATATACCGACCACAAAAGCCTCGAGTACATATTCACTCAGAAGGAGCTGAACATGAGGCAACGAAGATGGTTGGAACTGATAAAGGATTACGAGATAGAGATCCATTATCATCCGGGCAAGGCAAACGTAGTGGCAGATGCGCTGAGCCGCAAGTCACACGTCAATAATCTGACCATCACACCGTTGGAAGAGAGCGAACCACCACTACATGTGATTCCACACGGAGCTCTCTACAACCTAGCGTTGATCCCCACCATCCGTGAAGAGATAGCGGCAGCCCAGAAGAATGATAAGGGCATGTCACATTTGCGGAGACGTGTAGACAGTGGGGAGCTGAAGTGTTTCCGGAAGGACGGAGACGGCGTCCTATGGTTCAAGGACCGGATTGTCGTACCCTGAAACCCGGAACTACGGAAGAAGATCTTTGATGAGGCTCACTTATCAAAGTTCTCTATTCACCCCGACAGCAACAAGATGTATCAAGAACTCAGAAGCAAGTTTTGGTGGACACGGATGAAGCGCGAGGTTGCAAAATACGTGTCCGAGTGTGATACATGTCGAAGGGTGAAGGCAGATCATATGCGGAAACCGGGACTGCTGCAACCACTGGGCATTCCTGCCTGGAAGTGGGAGGATGTGAGCATGGACTTCATCGTCGGTTTACCCACCACCTTGAGAAACATGATTCTGTGTGGGTGATCGTCGATCGGCTCACCAAAGTTGCCCATTTCATCCCGGTAAACACAAATTACAATGCCAAGAAGTACGCTGAACTGTACATCTCACGGATCCTATGCTTATACAGCGTACCCCGTACCATCATATCGGACCGGGGCACTTTATTTGTGTCCCGTTTTTGGGAGCAGCTGGACGCTGCCTTGGGGATGAAGCTGATCCGTAGTTCAGCCTACAACCCGCAGACGGATGGGCAAACCGAGCGGGTAAATCAAATCTTAGAAGACATGCTACGAGCTTGCGCTATCGACCACGGCAAGAATTGGGATGATCACTTGCCGTAAGCCAAGTTCTCGTACAATAATGGGTACCAAGCCAGCATCAAGATGGCACCTTACGAGGTGCTATACGGACGGAAATGCCGCACACCGTCGAACTGGTGTGAGTCTGGCGAAAGGGTTACCTTCGGGATTGACCTCGTCAACAACGCGGAAGAAAAGGTTCGACTGATTCAAACGAACCTAAAAGCCACTCAATCCCGTCAGAAACAATATGCGGACCGGAGAAGGAGCTCATTACAATTCAAAGTTGGAGATCACGTATACCTACAGATGTCTCCAATGAAGGGCGTAAACAGATTTGGGGTGAGAGGAAAGTTGGCACCCCGATTCATCGGTCCATTCCAGATTACTGAAAGATGTGGATCAGTGGCGTACCGGCTGAAATTACCAGGAGCACTTTCCGGTGTGCACGACGTCTTTCACATTGCCCAGCTGAGGAAGTGTCTTAAGCTATCAACTACCGTTCAGCTGGAGGATATTGAAGAACTGCAACCGGATCTCACCTATCTGGAGGAACCGGTGCAGATTATTGATGAAAAGGCCCGAACCACACGCAACCGTACGTTGTGGTTCTACAAGGTTCTATGGAGTAATCACTCCATGGACGAAGCGACATGGGAGAGCAAAGAATTCCTTTGCACTAACTACCCCGAATATTTCACGTCGCATATCTGGTAATTTTCCACCGTCCTCTCTCTCATTTTCACCTTATAATCTCGGGACGAGATTCTTTTAAGGGGGGAGGAATGTAAGGGCCTCAGTTTTTGACACACATTTGCAGTGTTCATCACCACACCACACACCTCATTTGAGGAAGGATGATGAACACAAATGAAGAGCAAGTAACAATTATCAACATGATCATTAGAAAAACAAACTCACACATTGCTAAAGTGGTATTTCACACATGTGATATAAGGGGGGCTGGACATATGAAAACTCCTATACATTGTTAAGGATGTCCATGCCAAGTTTCACCCAAATTCAAAACCTTTTTGAGGTCATTTTGGGTATAGTTAGGAAGAGGGCAGTTTGAAACCATATTCAAATTCAAACAGTTTTTATCCCATGAATTTAAAAGTGGGAGGCATATTCTTACTCAGCACATTTTTGTGAGCCCACACACCAATTTTCACTCCATTTGGAGTTGATCTTGGCATGAGCTAAGTGGGACAAATTCAAACTTCATTTGAATTCAAAACTGCACTTGTGCTGAAATTCACTCAAACCAAACCCAATTTGAACTTTGATCAATTCAAATGGTTCATGGGTGAATAATTTGAATTACCAGGGGTATTATGGGGCTCACTGTTTACAACAGTGATTAGGAGTAAATTTCAGAGGTTAAAACTGGAAGTGGGACCCACATGTCAGCCACTGCTCAGATCAAACCGACTGAGACTTTTCTCACTCGGGTCGCCGAGCCGCCGCTGCGATCGCCACCGAGGGCAGCCGCCGCGCCAGCAGCTGCTTGCCCACGCGCGGGCGTGAGGCGGTGCAGAGCCTTCTTAAGGCGCCTGCCCGCCTCCTCGGCCGAGGCATCGCCGTTCTTCCCCGCAAGAACTCAGCGCCGGCCGAAGTTTTCCGCAGCTCGGAATCGATCGGAGAACGCCGATCACAGCTCCCTCCGTCCACTCCAGAGCCCCAGCAAGGTACTGGAGACCTCCTCCGTCCTCCCCGCTGCTAAAATTGAGTTGAAACCGATTGATATCGGCTGTGCCGAAAGATCAAATTCGGGACTTGGAACCGCCGCACCAGGGCGTTGTCATGCCCGAGCCAAGGCACCCTTGGACGCGCCGGTGACCGGTGCTGCTCACCCCCAAGCCACAGCTCGAGTGGTTGCTCACCGGCGGCGAATTTCCATTTTTCCCCTTTCTGTGTGCAGAACGACCTTCGGGTGCGAGTCTGTTTAATTCGTGCTCTAGAAAGGATTAGAGGGCCTCAATCCGCTCTCACACAAGCTGGACACGGTAACGCACAAGTTGCCTTCACAACTCTGGGCCGGAGAACCTCTGTACCCGGCGAAATTCGAGGTTTACCAATGGCGGCATAAACGGGAGGCGTCGGGCGCACGGTGAGAACCTATTTCGGGCCTTCCCCGAGCTGCCTCGAGCTCATGTCGACCTTCTCTGAGGTCCACTGATGCTTCCCGACCGATTCCTCGAGTAGTTGAGGTGCTAGGGTAATCAGCCGACATGGCCGAAGTCGTTCCGAGGTGGCGGCTCGTCGCCGACCATGCTCCGGCCATTGTCATGAGCAGCTGACCCTAGAATCCTGTTCCCCAAGTAAAAGTAGGCAGGGGCGGCCAGAATCGTGAAGTTTGGAGCTGTACAGAAGCCGGCGGCGAGCTCTCCGGCGAGGTCCCTCGGCGGCAGAGCGCGGGCGTCGGGAGGTTGACGAAGGGGTGGACCCCAGCTGTCAGCGGGAGATATTTTGAATCGGGATCCGGCTGCGGCCGGGATCGGGTGTGCTGGCGCGCAAAATCCTTGTGGGCCGCGGTGTGCTGTCACCTCGGCGTGGGACGCGTGTCCCCTGGGCCCACGCGCGAGTTTAAACTTTTCCCCGATTTTCAGAATTCTTCCAAACTTCAAATCCTCATAACTTTGGCTAGAAAGCTCCAAATCGAATGAACCAAATTTTGTTGGATTCAGCTCTTTGATCAATTTTCAGCAAATCAAGTTTCAGTTCATGACAACCCTTAATTCTCCAGAATTAATTCCTCAAAGTTTAAACTGTTAGGAATTTTAACTGGAGAATCCTTTGGAGGAAAATCCTGAAATTTTGCTGGGATGTTCACCAAAATATCCCTGAACTACCATAAAAATTTCAGATCCATTTGAGCTCATTTGATCCACATAATGGTGTGATTAGTGAAACTGTTCCAGAGAAAATAGAAAATGTTTAGAAACATTTTCAGAATTTTCTCTGAAATTGTTTAGCTCATAACTTTAGCTAGGAACCTTCAAATTAAGTGAGACCAACTCCATTAGAACCCTCTGAAAATCTAGTTTTCAGAAAGTCCTAGTTTGTTTCATGAAAATCCCTAGAACACTCTAAGAGTTCCAATTAAGGTCAAGGACATAATTAATTGTGGAGGGCTCAAATGAGATTTACTGCAACTAAAACTTGACCAAATCTCTGTATAGGTTGTAACCAGGCCCCAGTAAAAGTTTCACAGTCATTGGGTCTGTCTAGCAAGGATTATAGACCTCACAACTTTAAACTTAATACAAATGCATTTAAATTGATACATGTATTCCTTCTATCATGTAGTCGCTAAGGTCGAGGAGGAACCCGAAGTCCTAGACTTCGTAACTCCGGAGGAGCAGCTAGCCTACGACCAAGAGCAGCAAGGCAAGCTCCGGTTTGCATTAACCTTTTTACAAAATTTTACTGTTTTGAGCACATACATGAATACCTTATTCCTTGCATTAGAGTCTTGTGTTGAAACCCAATTGCATAACCAAGAAAACCATGGGTTGGGTTTAGGATTGCAAACCCTGTTAGCTACTGCAATGCTAATATAGGGTAGGATTCGGTACACGTCGAGTAGTTGGAACTACTCGCGAGCATAGGCTAGAGGCACTCGACTCGGGTAGTGATAGCACATGAAACACATGGCAATAAAATGAGACCAAGCGGAGGGTAAGGGCAGCAGGACTTTGGGGCCTGTGTGCTGTAGCTCCGCTTGTGTCGATTGAGGACCGAGCCGTGTGCGGGCCTGTTGAACAAGCTAGAACAGTACCGAAGACCTACCGGCTATATGGGAACCGGGAAACTGATGTAATTCGGTAGCTGGGTGTTGAGGCATAGCTGGTCGTTCACAGGGTAGGTTGAGAGCTCGAGGTGTAAATCGGCTGGCGGAACTGAGATGCGCGTGCAGAGACCTCTTGCTCGGGGCGATTGGACCGGTTCAACATTTGGCTGACGGGTGAAAGGTAGTCGCGTACGGCGTCCGTGATGGTTGTTGTAGGCAACATCGAGTACGGGCGTACGTGACGGGTTGTTCGGGTAACCCTGCAGGTGTAAATCGATTATAAATCGCCGTCCCTCGCGGTCAGTGAGTACCACTTGTTCACTGTACCGTGACGTAGAAAGAACAGGCTAGTCACATGTTAAAATATTGCTGATTGAAAGATAGACATTGATTGTTAATGATATCCTGTAGCTTAGAGCTAACTAAAGTTCTTTTTAACTTTGGGCAAAGTACATGAGAGAAATGCGTTTCTTATTTGATTGTGGCTCTCTCATGTGCCTTAGCGTAAGGTTCTCCCCAAGCTGCTGCTAAAACTTGAAAGTAAGGTTCTACTAATTAGGCGAGTCCTTGCAAATGATTTTTACCTCATGTAACCCATCACCCCTCATGCAGAAGTTCCATGTTTAGGTGAGACGGGTCAGACTTGCTGAGCCTTCGTGCTCACTGCTTGTGTTTGAAGCTTTTGCAGGGTTCTATGAGGAAGGGACTCCCGAGGAAGAGACGGAACCCCAGGAGGGGAACCCCGTCGAGTGGGAGTCGTGCACGCCACAGAGTTAGTGTGCCTGTGTGCTAGCAAGGACACGTTCAAGGGCTGAACGTGGACTTGATGCGTAGTCTACGCCCGCGAGTGTAGACTAAACTTATTTTGATGTAAACATGTTCATAAACCTGTTTATGTAATAAAATTTCGCTTCCGCTTTGTACCTTTGATGTTTGTTATCCGGTGTTGTGCAACGCAGCACCCCTCAGCGTGATCCTGGCTCGACAGGACCTTTGGGGTCGTGTCAGATACTCTTGAGGCGCGGCTGCCTCTCGCTGAAGATCGTGAAGACGGTGCTTATAATATGGAAGATCATAACAATCAACCACGACTTCCACTTTATCTACGAGGTATGGGAGGTAATAATCGTTATAATTACAATGATTGACATAACAATTTTAATCGCCCTCTTGATGATCCTTTTGCTAAAGTCAAATTTACTATACCCTATTTTTTGGTGCTTATGATGCTGAGGCATATCTTGATTGGGAGATGACAGTAGAGCAAGAATTTAATGCCCACCTTGTTCCTGAACAACATAGAGTTCGTCAAGCCACTAGTGAGTTTAAGGATGTTGCTATCATATGGTGGAATGAACTTGTTAAAACTATAACTGATCCTCCAACATAGGATAGATTAAAGGAAGCTATGCGTGTTCGTTTTGTTCCTCCTTCTTTTCAGCGGGACCTTCGCAAAAAATTGCAGCGCTTAGACCAAGGTAACATGTCAGTAGAGGAGTATTGTCAAGAGTTACAAAAGGGTATGTTGTGCTGTGGGGTAGTAGAGGGCATGGATGATAAAATAGCTCGTTTTTATAGGGGATTGGGGCGTGAAATTCAGGACATTGTTGATTATAAGGAATATGATACTGTTAACAGATTATTTCAGCTGGCTATGTTGGCAGAAAAAGAATTGCAGGGCCGCCAACAGCAGCAGCACCAACGCACGAGGAGCACCTTTACACCGCGTTTGACATCTACACCATCCAAAACAGCACCATATTCAAGTTTTCCTACTGCCACTACACCATCCAATGGTGGCCAACGAACTTCATCTACTGCTCCATTTCCTCGAGCACTGGAGGGCAGCAAGACGACACCATTAAAGCCTACGTCTTCCACTCCTTCCACGAGTCGAACTTCCAACATTAAGTGTCACCGCTGCCAGGGAGTTGGTCATGTGATGAAAGATTGCCCTAGCAAACGAGCATACATAGCACGAGATGATGGCGGGGATAATAGTACTTCGGATGTTGAAGATGAATATTCTCTTGCTACTAACGTTGCAGGACCAAAAGATGACCACTATAGCACAGATGAAGAGGTACTTGGTACTGCAGCAACAAAAAATTATAGAAGCATAATTGTGCAGCGTGCTTTGAGCTCCAAAGTTGAGAGCGGATGATAGGCTACAACGACACAATTTTTTTCTAATGTTTCTCATCGTCAAGGACTGTCCTGTGCACACTATAATTAATGGAGGCGGTTGCGATAACTTGGTGAACCCGGATGTGGTCAAGAAACTTGGGTTGACAACAAGAGCACACCCTCATCCATACCACATTCAGTGGTTCAACAACAGCGGTAAGGTTAGGGTAACACAAACAGCGAGAGTACATTTTTCGGTTGGTTCTTACCATGATTTTGCCGATTTTGATGTCGTACCTATGGATGCTTGTTCTCTTTTGTTGATACGTCCTTGGGAATTTGATACGGATGCTATTCATCATGGTAGAACTAATAAACATACTCTGATGCATAAAGGAAAGAAAATCACTTTGCTTCCTATGACTCCTGCTGAAATTGTACATTTGGAGAAAAGTAAAACACGTGATGATAAGGCAACAAAATCACTAGACTCTGAAAAACAGCAAGAACAGCAAGTAATTAAGTTAAAATCACCTTCGCTGCTCACAACTAAATCTGACCTTGCTGATTTATTTAATACCAAGGGGATGTACTATGCTTTAGTATGCAAAGAAGCCATGTTTTCGCTTCATGAAGTGTCCATTGCATTGCCCCCTGCTGTTGCTAACCTTTTGCAGGATTTTGTAGATGTGTTCCCCCCGAGATACCCCCGGGATTACCACCTATGAGGGGCATTGAACATATAATCGACTTGATTCCAGGGGCAATTTTGCCAAATCATGCGGCGTACAGGGCGAATCCGGAAGAGACAAGGGAAATTCAGCGACAAGTTCAAGATCTTTTGAACCGCGGGTATATTCGTGAAAGCCTTAGTCCTTGTTTTGTTCCTGTTCTTTTGGTTCCTAAGAAAGATGGTAGCTGGCGCATGTGTGTTGATTGTAGAGCGATTAATAACATCACCATTCGATATCGTTATCCTATTCCTCACTTCGATGACATGCTTGATGAATTGAGTGGTGCTATTATTTTCACAAAAATTGACTTGCGTAGTGGTTACCACCAAATTAGAATGGCACTAGGAGATGAATGAAAAACTACATTTAAAACCAAGTTTGGACTTTATGAGTGATTAGTCATGCTTTTGGTTTAACTAATGCACCTAGCCTTTTATGCGATTAATGAACGAGGTTTCACGTGCTTTTATTGGAAAATTTGTGGTGGTTTACTTTGATGATATCCTCATTTACAGCAAGTCATATGACGAACATCTTAATCATTTACATGCTGTTTTCAGTGTCTTGAGAGATGCACGTTTGTTTGGTAACCTCGAAAAGTGCGTCTTTTGCACCAATCGAGTTTCGTTTCTTGGATATGTCGTTTCATCGCAGGGAATTGAGATGGATGAGGCAAAAATTGTGGCGATCACTAGCTGGCCAGCTCCATCGACCGTCACGAAGGTGCGTAGTTTTCTTGGTCTTGCAGGTTTTTATCGACGCTTTGTATGGGATTTCAGCACCATTGCAGCACCTCTCCATGAACTGACGAAGAAGGGAGTGCAGTTTCGATGGGGCGAACAGCAGCAACAAGCTTTTGATGTTCTCAAATCAAAGCTTACACAAGCACATTTGAGCTAGAATGTGATGCAAGCGGCATTGGTATTGGAGGTGTTCTCATACAAGGAAGTAAACCCGTTGCATTCTTCAGTGAAAAATTGCATGATCCTTCTCTGAATTATTCCACTTATGATAAGGAATTGTATGCCTTAGTGCGAGTTCTACAAACTTGGCAACATTACCTGTGGTCTAAGGAGTTCGTTATACATTCCGATCATGAATCTTTGAAGTATCTTAAGTGTCAAACCAATCTGAATAAACGACATGCTAAATGGATTGAGTTCATAGAATCATTTCCATACATCATTAAGCATAAGAAAGGGAAGAAGAATATTATTGCAGATGCATTATCTAGACGTTACACCATGCTCTCCCAACTTGATCATAAAATATTTGGTTTGGAAACAATAAAAGGATTATATCATACTGATTTGGACTTCAAAGATGCCTTTGAAAATTGTAGAGAAGGAAGAACTTGGAATAAATATGTACTGCGTGAGGGCCTCCTCTATCGTGCTAACAAGCTATGTGTTCCTGCTAGTTCCATTCGCCTATTACTTTTGCAAGAAGCTCATGGAGGAGGTTTGATGGGACATTTTGGAGTGAAGAAAACTGATGATGTGCTGGCCACGCACTTCTTTTGGCCAAAGATGAGACGTGATGTCGAGCGCTACGTGTCACGATGCACTACTTGCAATAAAGCTAAGTCTCGACTTAACCCATGCTCTTTATATGCCTCTTCCTGTTCCTAGTGTACTTTGGCAGGATATTTCCATGGATTTTGTTTTGGGATTGCCTAGGACTAAGAGGGGGAGGGATAATATTTTTGTGGTTGTTGATCGTTTCTCCAAAATGGCACATTTTATACCTTGTCATAAGAATGATAGTGCCTCACACATTGCTGATTTGTTTATGACGGAAATTATTTGTTTACATGGTGTACCAAATACCATTGTTTCTGATCATGATGCAAAATTTTTAAGTCATTTTTGGAGAACTTTGTGGTATAAATTGGGAACAAAGCTGATGTTTTCAACCACATGTCACCCACAAACCGATGGACAAACTGAGGTAGTAAATCATACTCTATCCTCTATGTTGCGGGCTGTTTTAAAAACAAATTTAAAGGGTTGGTAGGATTGTTTACCACATATAGAATTTTCTTACAACAGGTCATTTCACTCTACTACAAAGGTAAGCCCATTCCAGGTAGTGTATGGTTTCAATCCCCGTGCTCCCATTGATTTATTACCTTTGCCTCCTTCTGAAACTATAAATTTGGATGCTACACAACGATCTGAATTCATTCTTAAGATGCATGAAACTACAAAGAAAAATATTGAAAGGATGAATGACAAGTATAGAATTTCTGGTAGTAAAGGTAGAAAAGAAGTAAAACTTGAACCAGGGGACTTGGTATGGCTACATTTGAGAAAAAATGTCTCCCTCACTTGAGAAAATCTAAACATATGCCACGAGCTGCTGGTCCTTTTAAGATTGTTGAAAAGATCAATGACAATGCATATAAGCTTGAGTTGCCTCCCGATTTTGGGATTAGTCCCACATTTAACATTTCAGATTTACGACCATACTTGGGGGAAGAAGATGATCTTGAGTCGAGGGTGGCTCCGATTCAAGAGGGGGAGGATGATGAGGACATCACAACAGTGGATACTCACATTGATATACACGGACCAATCACTAGAGCACGAGCACGGTTACTAAATCAGCAGGTGAACTCGTTCCTAACTTCGTACCCATGTGATTTTGAGAATGGATTGCTATTGAATGATTTAATTCTTATTAGGAACCATGGACATGATCAACAAGTAAAGGGAGGAAGATTTGGGGACGTGGAGAACCAGATGGGACGTCCACAAGTTGATAGAAACAGTCACCAACTCGGACTCGAGTTCAACTCGGAGTCCAGGAGCAGTCCATCTTAAAACAGACGCCCAGGATGCATACGGACTCTCTTTTCGATGTTCTACATATGCATGGAAAGATGAGAAGATAAACTTTCCAATGGTTCTGGTCCCACATTAAAATTCGCCAGGAGTCATTGGGAGTTGTCGAAACAAGTCGAATTCAGTGTTTTGTCCGGTGCTGCACCACCGTATTGGGCTTTTGGGCCTTGTATCCCGTATGAGTCCATTAGGGACGCGTCCAAGGGTCTTATGGCCGAACCCTAGCCTTTAAATACTGTAGCCACCAGCCAAATTCGTGGGTTTTGCTTAGATAAACAGCCGCTGTTCTACGGTTTTTGTGAGACCCCAACTTCATGATTTTCAGATCGCGTCTTCTACGTTCTTGCTCGTGTTCTCGGTTGCACTTGCAGAGATTAGCCTTCTTGGCGAGGTCAAGCGTGTGCTGCACGGTTGATAACCAACGGAGCAGTGGTGTAGTGATTGCAGGGGTGTTCGAACTGCTCGAGTGCCGCGGATCATCAACGTCGAGTTCTCCACCTCAATCAACCTACCTTTCGGAAGATCGGGCCTAAACCTCTCATCAGGTTTGCAGTTGCAGCATTTCTTTCACGGCTTGCTGCACGAGTACGGGCCGGAGCTCCATCACCTAACACTGGTCGGCGTTCTCCAAGTGTCGCTTTTCATCGTCTTGTGCTAAGCATACTTGGGAATGGCTCCTCAAATCGGTTTGTGGAGGTACTTCTTCCATGTGCGTGTGTCGTCTGATCAAGCCCCGCTCCCATCCGTGGGGGTGCCGTCATTGAGCTGCGCTGTGGGCGATCGGACTTCATCAATGTGCACCTGCCTCCTCCCCCGATCAGATGGGGGCGTCAGTGGTTCTACATCAGGAACGATGCTGCCGCTCTTTAGCTTTTCTCGGGCAGGCCTCCTTGGGAGCAATATTTTTGGAAGTTGGGGACCCCGAGGAGATGATGAGTAGACTCGACTCGATCCTTTAACATGTCCGGGAGCTGAGGAGGATCGGCCTTTCAGGTGCCCATCTCCTTCAGACCTTCATTGGGCGGAGGGTGCTACCTATCCGGGTCCGGCCCCAATACTCTAAACTTTTACAGGGGATTGAATGATCCGTGCCAGGAGACGGTCGAGGAGCTTTCCCAGGAGGAGATGTCTCACCATTTTCAGGTGATCTTTGGGGTCGTGTGCCAGTGAGCCCTATTCCCCCGGGAGGCTTCCTCTTGGCGTGGCTTCTCCAAATCCTTATGGGCTATGGGGCATCGTTAGCCTTCCCAAAGTCCCTGAATACCAGGAGAGGTGGGCATCACGGGCCGCCTTGGAGGCCGCCAAGAAGCAGAAGAGGGATGAGGCCAAAGCTTGCCGGATCCAGCGCGAGAAACGGAGGCATGCAGCGCGTGCAGCCGGTGAATCTACTCCTGAGTCATCATCAAAAGATGACATCGGATTGACGAAGAGTGGGGGTAGCCCGGCTGAGGCTCCGGCCCCTGCATCTCAAGTGGTGCCGGAGCGGGCATCCGAGCCCGCTCGTGATCAAGGGCGGAAGGAAAGCGCAAACATCGTCCCCGCCGAGCGTCCCTGCATGGGGACCGACCCCAGCGTTTCAAGGGCCGCGGCGCCGGGTGCTCAGATCATTGGGGGCCCTTGCCTTTCAAGGAATCACGGCGGACGGGCGGTCGGGCATTGGAGGAGGGTCAACCAGGCGCCGAGTCCACACCGAAGGTTCTCGCTGAGCGTGGCTCCGCTTCCTTGGGTGCTCAAAGGCCGAAGGCGGTGAATCTATCTTTCGTTCTGCTGCCCGCTCTTCCCCGCTTCTCGTACAGCGCTTCCTTGTTGTGCGGCTCGTGCGCAGTTCTTCAGTAGGGGGTGAGTACTTTCCTTTCCCTCATGTTGTATCGATTTTTTTCCAACTAGGCTTTCTGATCCGCGTTCTTGTGTAGGGGTCCGGTCCACGTGCGGGAGGTTCTCCTGAGTGCCGCGCCCCCGCTTTAGGACCCCGTGAGGAGGCCTGCCTTGCCGATGACTGAATCAGCGAGGGAAAAGCCTGCCCTGGCCTCTGGTTTGGTGGCGGTCTTCGGCCCCGCCATCGCTTGTAACACCCTCAAATTCATTTCCATGCATTGCATACGTCTTTCATATAGAGAAACATTATAAAAAATATAAATGGACAAAGAGTCATAAAAATGGTGGGGAATGGGAAAAAGATAGCCGAAATGAGCCAATTCCAATTTGTCGAAGTGCCCTGTCGACACGTCCCCCGGCTGGCGCCTTCGGAGCTCATCCCTGCGGAAGGGGTGTGGTCCGGCCTCGCGGGACACGTGGCGCCTTCGGAGCTCATCCCTGTGGAAGGGATCTGGTCTGGCCTCGCGGGACACGTGGCGCCTTCGGAGCTCATCCCTGCGGAAGGGGTGAGGTCCGGCCGATGGACATGTGTTGCCCTCGAAGCTCGCCTCTGAGGAGAAGGGAGGCTCAGCCCCGCTGGACACGTTTCGCCCTCGGAGCTCGCCTCTGAGGAGAAGGGAGGTCTGGCCCGCTGAACATGTGGTTCCCTCAGAGCTCGCCTCTGAGGAGAAGGGAGGTCCGGCCCGCTGGACACGTGGCACCCTCGGAGCTCGCCCCTGAAAAGAAGGGAGGTCTGGCCCTGCTGGACACGTGGCGCCCTCGGAGTTCGCCTCTGAGGAGGGGGGGGTCCGGCCCAGCTGGACACATGGCGGCCTTAGAGCTCGCCTCTAAGGAGAGGGGAGGTCCGGCCCTGCTGGACACGTGGCGGCCTCGGAGCTCGCCCCTGCGGAGCGGGCGAGGCCCTTAGGGTTTTTTTTCTCCTGTGCGCGGGGATACCCTGTACTAAGGATACCGACACAATCTCCTCGAAAATTTCTAAATTTCCCATATTGCGGCTGTAAAAGTCCCAAAAACTTGTAAATGGAAAACTTTAGTGATGAATAAAGTTGAGTTTAAATCCAAGAAATGGGACTTGCAAAAAACTTTTGTTTAATCATGTGATTGTTGGCATGTGCATGTGACACCCTCATTTCTGGTTTCTGCATGTATTCATAATCCATGTAGAGGAAAACATTTTTAAAAGAAGTGGGAACAGAGAAATATCAAAAAGATAGCCAGTAAGAGCCGAATCCAGTTTTCAAGGGAGCGCCGAAGACAACTTCCGTGGCCGCTGGCCACGTGGCGTGTTCGGAGCTCGTCCCTGCGAAGTGGGGAGAGGTCCGCCGCTAAAATGGCTACGTGGCAGGCTCAGGGCTCATCTTCGCAAAAGGGGAGAGGTCCGACCCTGTGGGACACGTGTTGCTCTCGGAGCTAGCCTCTGCGGAAGAAGCAAAGGCATTTCTGCAGGATACATGTCACCTCCGGAGCTAGTCATCATGGAAATCAGAGGACTGGTCGCGCGGGATACGTGTCGATCTCGGAGATCACCACCAAGGGGTCCGGTTCTATCGAACACGTGTCGCCACCGGAGCTTATCTCCGGGAGGTCCGTCACTGTTGGACACGTGTTAACCTTGGAGCTCATCTCTGAGGAAAGAAGAGAGGAAAGGTCCGGCACTGACACGTGGCGTGCGCGGAGCTCACCTCCAAAGGAAAAGGGAGGTCTTGCTCGTTTGATACGCGGCACCACCGGAGCTCATCTCTGTGGAAAAGGAGAGACCAGGCCTGATGGACACGTGGAGACTCCGGAGCTCATCACCGAGGAGGTAACGAGTTCTAGGAACGGTTTTCGAATTCTGTACGCGTAGAAATACCGGAGAAGAAACCGACCTGAGTTCCACATCAAATCGATTAAAGATAAAATGTTAGGATCTAACAACAATCTGAATAGGACTCTTATTCGGGATGCAATCAGATTAGGACTCTTCTCTTCCCGATTATAAATAGAACCCAGAACCTCTGGCCGAAACCACAAACCTCTTTTCCAACTCCTGAGCCGACAACATAGAGCTCTATTCCCAAACCGCCGAGTAAACCATCGACTGGAGCGCGGCAAGAAAGATCGCCGGAGGGAATCTCGACGATCTGAGAAGGACCTCGAGACCGAGAAGAACGTAAGGACAAGCTCAGGGAGCTGTCTACGACGAACTGCAGCAACAAGGTTTTGAGATCCGAGAACAACCGGAACCGCAAGAACAAGGCAAGTGCTCCTTGACCATATTGATCCTATGTTTTGGGTAAAACTATTTTGTTTTGCGAAAAAGTGTGCGTACTGAGTCAAACATGATGGGAAACCCTTTTATAGGAGTTTACTAGCTTTGGTTAAACCACCCTTGTCGCCAGGGAAGTGTATGAGTCGGGTCTGGTTTTTGCTTTATGCTTCGCTGAGTCTATGGGATTGGGAAGCGAGATAGATGTGTCTAGCTAACCGCACTCGTAGTGATAATGAGAAACTGAGGATGTTAATGAACGTGGATCGGAGGGAGATCTAGGCAAGACTGGGTTTGTGAATGAGGTAGCATGAGATGGTGGTTTACTTGCCGTAGATCTAAGGACCGGTCCATGCTTGCACATGCCAGGATAACAGTTCCACCACAAGGCCAAGTATGGGTGCAGCTTAGCTGAGTAATTAGGTAAGTTGCTAGAGTGTTATGGACTGTAGAAGGCGTGGGGAATGGGAGTCGAGTGAGGACTGTCATGGGAACTGCATGGCACAAGAGGGGGTCCGTGGGTGGGAGAATTGGAGATTCTAGCCTGCCGGTGAAACCTTAGTGAGTCCATACATCTAGTAACCCCTTTGTAAAGGCTATTTTGTGATCTCTTGACCATACACCGACGGTTGTGTACTGGTATAATGGAGGTTCTGCAGTCGCTGACGGGTGACGAAATCACAAACTTGTGGGTAAAGAGGTGCAAACTCTGCAGGGTCTAAAACTCTCATGATAGCCGAGCTTACGGTCACGAGCGCCTGGCTAAACTGTCATGATTAGTTGGGATGGTTATTGGGATGGTTCTTGGTTATGGTTATTGTTTTTTGTTATGATTTTGGTTTTGGGACTGTTGAGTCCGGGTGTCAAGATGGTTGCATAACGGTTGATTCATGACAATGAGATGGGTCTCGATATGAGGCAAAGCTGTTTATGAGATAAGATGGTAGCGAATACAGGAAGGTATTCGTGAGAGGGTAGCCAATACGAGGAGGTATTCGTGAGTATGAATGAAGTTGGTTAATGTTCGGGTGGAACATGGAAAGTGATGGAGGTATGTTGGTAATTTATTACATACTGGGATTACATTCATTTAAAGTTAAGTTGCTGCTTATCATGGTTTTATAAAGCAGCTTTCTGCAAATGAGCCTTTTTATATCTACCTTGTTATAAGCTACATATCATGTTTTTCCCGCACTTGTTGAGTACATCATTGTACTCAAACTTGCATTATTATCTCCTCATCAGCAGCAGGAGAAGACTACTATGAAGACCAAATGGAGCATTAGGCATGTGATCTATTCTCAACCTTGCCTGTGGAGGGAGTAGAGATGGAGCCGCTTCTGCTTAGATTTGCTTCCGCATTAGTTAAATCGCTTCCGCATTAGAATAAAGACTTCCGCTGCATAGAAATAAGACTTCCGCTGTAAGCATGAGTCCAAGACTCATGAGACATTGTAATAAACTCTGTTATTCGTGGTTATATATATTCTGAATTCAGTTTGTGGAATATATGTATATGTGTGATGAACATCCTGGGCACACATATGCATTAGTTCTTGGTTCCGTGATTTTTCCACAGAATTGAGGGCGTCAAAGATTGGTTTCAGAGCCACGGGGTGACAGTAGGTTACACGCCTAGATAGAAACCTTTGATTAATATTAGAGCCACGGGTTAACAGAAGGTTACACCCCTAAATAGGAGTCATAGATTGGTATTGGACACAGATTGGTAGTTAAGCCACGCTGACCAAAGGAAGCACCCTAGGATGCTTAGATTGGCTTTAAAACCACCTTGGCATAGGAAACCAGCCTTGAATAGGAGTTGTATGAGCCCTTGCTATGATTGTTTTGATTGTGTGCTTAGTGTGAGTTGTGGGACGTTTCCAAACGTTGTCCATATCCACATGTAAGTAGAAAGAGGTGTGAGATGTTTTGGCACTTGTTCACATCCTCATATGGGCTAATATATATATAGTCCAACTCACCTTGATGCATATAGTTGAGGGAATCTACCTAACCTTCTAACATTCTATTCTACCTCTCTCACAGATGGTGAGAGGAAACACCGGCCGAAGGAACATCCGTGACAACCAAGAGGATGATCACGAGGAAGTTCCTATTAACCCCGGAGCTGGCGAGAACAATCTGGAAAGGTTGATGGCCATGCAAAACCAGCTTATGCAAACCATGATCCAAACATTGGGTCAGTTGCAGGCCAACCACAACCCCGTTCCGGCACCACCGCCACCACCACCGCCGGCTCATAACAGGTTGGGAGAGTTCATGAGGACTCGACCACCCACCTTTGCTCAAGCTAGTGACCCCATGGAGGCCGACGACTGGTTGAAATCCATGGAGAAAAAGCTTGCCATAGTACAGTGCAATGACCGAGAGAAAGTTCTCTTTGTGTCGCACCAACTTATGGGAGCTGCCGCTGACTGGTGGGATGCCCTATGCAACGCCCATGCCGACCCAAAGACGATCACTTGGACTGAGTTCAAGGAAAGTTTCCGCTCTCATTACATCCCTGCTGGTGTAATGATGCTCAAGAGGCAGGAGTTCAAAGGTCTCCGCCAAGGACAGAAAAGTGTGAATGAGTACCTCAACAAGTTCACGCAACTGTCCTGGTATGCCCCCGAAGATGTCAACTCAGACCAGAGGAAGCAGTACCTGTTCATGAGAGGGTTAAACAATGAGATCCAGTTTCAGCTCCTCAACAATGACTACGTAAGCTTCCAGAAGCTGGTTGACAAGGCTATAGTGGTCGAAAGCAAGATCAAAGAGATCGAGCGAGAAGGCAAAAGGAAGATGCCATACCAGCCCGAAGGGAGCAATGTACGACCTCGGTACATGCCCCCAGCCACACCACAGTATAGGTCAACCACTCCTGCATACCGCCATGGTCAGCCACCACAGCAACAATTCATTGCACCAGCACCTCGCGTGCCCATGCCTCCTGCGCCTCGACCCAACAATGGCGCTCCTGTTCAAAACCCCCGCCCTAACGTACCTGCTGCCGTAGGCAACAGGGCATGCTTTGCATGCGGGGAGATAGGACACTTCGCGAACCAGTGCCCGAGGAGAGGCCCTGGACAGCAAGGCAACGTGCCCAAGCAGAACCCGTGACCGAACGGAGGGGACAATCAAGGAAATCGGGGACAGTAGAACTATGCTCGCGGCAACGTGAACCATGTCTCTGCTGAGGAAGCACAACAGGCTGAGGACGTCGTAATTGGTATGTTCCTTGCCAACTCCAACCCAGCCACCATCTTATTTGATTCTGGAGCATCATATTCCTTCATATCATCCAAATATGTTGCCAAACATCATCTACCCATATCCCACTTAGAATGTGCTATGTTAGTAAATTCTCCCGGAGGAGAAATGAGGACTAATACAGTATGTCCGAAGGTAAGCCTTAAAATAAGGGGGGTAGACTTCCTTGCCAACCTTATTGTCTTGGACTCCCAAGGGATCGACATCATACTCGGGATGGATTGGTTAAGTAAGCACAACGGGGTAATCCAATGTGCTAAAAGGAGCGTACAGTTGACAAATGAGCACGACATCCGTGTCGAGTTTGAGTCAGCCCAACAAACCACTGAAAGGGCAAATCTGAACCACGTTGAAGGAGCAGCATTGGACAGCATTCTGGTGGTTCAGGAGTTTTCGGACGTGTTCTCGGAAGAGCTTCCAGGTATGCCACCTGACCGGGACATTGAGTTTGCCATTGATTTGGTACCCAGAACTGCACCCATAGCCAAGAGACCCTATAGGATGCCCGTCAATGAACTAGTAGAACTCAAGAAGCAAATTCAAGAGCAGTTGGAGAAGGGTTTTATACGTCCAAGCTCGTCACCATGGGGAGCTCATGTGCTCTTCGTAGACAAGAAGGATGGAACCCAAAGGATGTGTGTGGACTATAGGTTTCTCAATGAGGTAACGATCAAGAACAAGTATCCTTTGCCTCGTATAGAGGACCTATTCGACCAAATGAAAGGAGCCCGAGTGTTCTCCAAGATTGATATTCGGTCGGGATACTTCCAGTTGAAGATTGAGCCCTCCGATATACCCAAGACAGCCTTTCGAACACAGTATGGTTCGTATGAATATACCGTCATGTCTTTTGGGTTGACAAATGCACCTGCATACTTCATGTACCTTATGAACAAGGTTTTCATGGAGTACTTGGACAAGTTCGTCGTGGTTTTCATCGACGACATTATGGTGTATTCAAAGAGTGAGGAGGAGCATGAAGAACATTTGAGATTGACCTTGCAGAAATTGCGTGAGCATCAATTGTATGCCAAGCTTAACAAGTGTCAATTTTGGCTAAAGGAAATATATTTCCTAGGCCACATTATCTCCAAGGAAGGAGTATCGGTTGATCCCGGAAAAGTAAGAGATGTTCTGAAGTTGGACCAACCGCGGAGCGTGAGGGATATTCGGAGTTTTCTTGGGATGGTTGGATACTATCGACGCTTCATTAAAGACTTCTCTAAAATAGCAAAGCCTATGACGGAGTTGCTAATGAAGGGAAAAGTCTTCCAATGGACACCAGCTTGCCAAGGAAGTTTTGAGGAGCTCAAGAAAAGGCTAACCACAGCACCGGTTCTGGTATTACCAAACGTAAGCAAAAGCTTTGACATATATTGTGACGCATCCAGACAAGGGCTTGGATGTGTGCTCATGCAAGAAGGACAAGTGGTAGCCTATGCCTCACGACAATTAAAGAAGCACGAGCTTAATTATCCTACACATGACTTGGAGCTAGCAGCAGTGGTGCATGCATTGAAGATTTGGAGACATTATATTCTTGGTCATCGATGTGAGATCTATACGGATCATAAAAGCCTCAAGTACATATTCACACAAACGGACTTGAATTTGAGGCAACGTCAATGGTTGGAACTCATCAAGGATTATGATGTTGGAATCAACTACCACCCCGAGAAGGCCAATGCAGTAGCTGATGCATTGAGCCGAAAGGGAGCATGTCACCAACTCACGGTTCGGGAGCTACCACCCGAACTACGCAAGGAGTTCGAACGGTTACACCTCGGATTCTTGAACAACATGGAAATAATGGAGATCCACGCCTCATTGGAGCAAGAAATAAGAGATGGTCAAGCAACGGATGAGGAGATCAAGGAGATCAAGGAAAGAATCCGACAAGGAATAGAAAAGGATTTCAAGGAGGATGAGAAGGGTATGCTTTGGCTAGGAAAAAAGGATTTGTGTGCCTAACATAAAACACCTCCGCGACATGATATTAAAGGAGGCACATGATTCACCCTATTCTATACATCCCGGAAGCACCAAAATGTACAAGGACTTGAAAACTTGTTATTGGTGGGATGGTATGAAGAGGGATATAGCCGAATACGTTGCCCTATGCGACACATGCCAACGGGTGAAAAACCCGCTGGATTGTTGCAACCTTTGAAGGTACCAGAGTGGAAGTGGGAAGACATCAGTATGGATTTCATCATCGGATTGCCACGTACTCAGTCGGGTTACGACTCCATCTGGGTTATCGTGGACCGATTGACGAAAACCGCCCATTTTCTCCCTATAAGGGCCAATTACAACGTGGCACAATTAGCCGAGTTGTACATGGAGCAGATCGTGTGCCGTCACGGAGTTTCGAGGAGGATAGTCTCAGATCGAGGTTCTCAGTTTACCTCTAGATTCTGGAGGAAGCTGCAGAAAGCCATGGGTACACGACTGGATTTTAGCTCCGCCTATCACCCACAAACTGATGGACAAACCGAAAGGACAAACCAAATTTTGGAGGACATGTTGAGAGCTTGCGCCTTGAAACGAGGGCGTAGTTGGGATAGGAGTTTACCGTACGCCGAATTCTCCTATAACAACAGCTATCAGGCTAGCTTGAAGATGACGTCCTTTCGAAGCATTATATGGTAGGCGGTGTAGAACGCCGCTGTTTTGGAACGAAACCGGAGAGAACCAGGTGTTTGGACCCGAAGTACTACAAGAAGCTGAAAAGCATGTCCAAACGGTACGGGAGAACTTAAAGGCTGCTCAGTCACGACAGAAAGGCTATGCGGACAATAGGCGTAGGAAGTTGACCTTTGAAGTAGGAGACTTCGTATATCTTAAGGTATCGCCTATCCGAGGCCAATGACGTTTCAACGTCAAAGGCAAGCTAGCACCTCGCTACATCGGACCATTTAATATTTTGGACAAGCGAGGAGAAGTAGCCTATCAACTAGAGCTCCCAACCCACCTCTCCGACGTACATGACGTGTTTCATGTATCCCAGCTCAAGAAGTGTTTGAGAGCACCAGAGGAGCAAGTATCCATGGAAGAACTTGAACTTCAAGAGGATCTGACTTATGTGGAACACCCTGTCCGAATCTTGGACCTAAAGGAAAGGGTCACCCGGAACAAGGTGATTCAATGGTGCAAGGTACAATGGAGCCATCACACTGAAACTGAAGCCACATGGGAGCGTGAAGAGGACATCAAGGCAGAATTTCCCCATCTATTCTCTACTAACAAATCTCGAGGGCGATATTCAATTTGTAGGATCGAAGAGCACGTGAAAAGTTACCAGAGGGGGGTGAATGGTAGATTAAAACTTTTCGCAGCGGAAACAACAAAAACCCCTCAGCAAAAAATCAATCGGTTAAAGAAACCGTGTGTGCAAGTGTTTTAAAACGTGTTCCACCGTGACAAATCAAGTAGATAGGTATAGAATCAAGTCACGGATCTAATGCAACAAGAATCACTTGAAAACACGAAGTAAAACTTGAGATACGATCAAAACATTAAACGAAGATCAATCTGTTCTACCCGATATAAAACAGATCTGCAGCGGTGCAAAGAAACTCTTGTATCTCAAAAACTACAGATCGGACGCTGGTGAAAATTTCACAGATGATAGATAATTGAGTTGTCAAGACAACCCAAAAAGAATCACGTCAATCGGATCTGTAAAACTCGAGTTATGAACAAAACACCGAAGCAACGTCGGTCTGTCCAGAAACTCGGCGAGAAAGACATGACGAAAAACAAATCGGACGAACAAGGCACAAAAGCTCCTCGAAACTATGAACTTTATTCAAAAGAAACACAAGAGGAACAGCCCAAAGTTCTCTACCCACGAGAGCTCTGGCCTCCCTTGCTTTTATAGCCAGCCCTCAGACTAATCAATCCAATCTAGGACTCCAACTCCTAATTGGACTCGTATCCTAACTTACCATAACTGCTCAGAATTCTCCTATTCACAGATAGAAGCAATCGTGAGACTTCCAAACACCTTAGGAACGTCCTAAACATTCCTAAAACAACTCAACTTCGTTCCTAGCACGAAATCCTATCATAACCAACTCAAATCTTCCATATTTGAGCCATATCCGACTCAGCCTCAGCCTGAGTACGCAATCCAGCCGGTTGGACCTTTCCGACCAATTCTTTACGTCCACTTCTCTTCATCACGCCTTGGAACAATGTTGCCACGTCCATGCACTACTTGCACATGTGCAAACACCTTCCAACGACGTACACGCAACCTTCATATGCACTGCCCTTGATCCAAACATGTTGCGCGACCTCCCGATCAACTCAACCACAGCTCCTCCCGAACTTGGTTGTTGGAACCTCATCTCCTCCCTGAGACTAGTCCAAGGATCCCGTCACCAGCCATGTCTCAAACTCAAGCAACACCTGCACATGAATAAACAACCAATTCTTCCGAGCACAAGTCCTCGACTTGACTCACGTTAGTTCGAAAACCACAACACCTTACATGAGCACGTCACATAAGCATGTTGCAAACCATATCAAATGATAACAGCCATAACCACCAAAACACACCAAAAACTTAGAAAATTAATACTAAGCAAACCTTCCCATAAAGCAAGTTTGAAACATTGTGAGTTAAAAGCAAAAACAAGACGCTGCAGTTCTACGAGTTGAACTTCACGGGAGCTCCCTAAAAACAAGCTCCGGACCTCACAGAAGCTCTCCGGACCTTGCAGAAGCTCTCCGGACCTTGCGTCGGACCTTGCCAACACTTGGCGGACCTAACAAAGAACTTGTCGGACCTTGCCACAGAAGAATGTTTTGGCAATATTCAAAACTTTGAATGTTAATGCTAACTTTTATCCTAATTACCAATGTATTCAGCACACATAGGTCTCACACAATTTAAGGGGGGTAGATTTGTGACACCCTCATTTCTGGTTTCTGCATGTATTCATAATCCATGTAGAAGAAAACATTTTTAAAAGAAGTGGGAACAGAGGAATATCAAAAAGATAGCCAGTAAGAGCCGAATCCAGTTTTCAAGAGAGCGCCGAAGACAACTTCCGCGGCCGCTGGCCACGTGGCGTGTTCGGAGCTCGTCCCTGCGAAGTGGGGAGAGGTCTGCCGCTAAAATGGCTATGTGGCAGGCTCGGGGCTCATCTCCGTAAAAGGGGAGAGGTCTGATCCTGTGGGACACGTGATGCTCTCGGAGCTAGCCTCTGCGGAAGAAGCAAAGGCATTTCCGCAAGACACATGTCACCTCCGGAGCTAGTCATCATGGAAATCAGAGGACTGGTCGCGCGGGATACGTGTCGATCTCGGAGCACATCACCAAGGGGTCCGGTTCTATCGAACACGTGTCGCCACAGGAGCTTATCTCCGGGAGGTCCGTCGCTGTTGGACACGTGTTAACCTCGGAGCTCGTCTCTGAGGAAAGAAGAGAGGAATGGTCTGGCACTGACACGTGGCGTGTGCGGAGCTCACCTCCTAAGGAAAAGGGAGGTCTCGCTCGTTTGATACGCGGCACCACCGGAGCTCGTCTCTGCGGAAAAGGAGAGACCAGGACCGATAGACACGTGGAGACTCCGGAGCTCATCACCGAGGAGGTAACGAGTTCTAGGAACGGTTTTTGGATTCTGTACGCGTAGAAATACCGGAGCAGAAACCGACCTGAGTTCCACATCAAATCGATTAAAGATAAAATGTTATGATCTAACAACAATCTGAATAGGACTCTTATTCGGGATGCAATCAGATTAGGACTCTTCTCTTCCCGATTATAAATAGAACCCAGAACCTCTGGCCGAAACCACAAACTTCTTTTCCAACTCCTGAGCTGACAACTTAGAGCTCTATTCCCAAACCGCCGAGTAAACCATCGACCGGAGCGCGGCAAGGAAGATCTTCGGAGGGAAGCTCGACGATCTGAGGAGGACCTCGAGACCGAGAAAGACGTAAGGACAAGCTCAGGGAGCTGTCTACGACGAACTGCAGCAACAATGAGATCCGAGAACAACCGGAACCGCAAGAACAAGGCAAGTGCTCCTTGACCATATTGATCCTATGTTTTGGGTAAAACTGTTTTGTTTTGCGAAAAAGTGTACGTACTGAGTCAAACATGATGGGAAACCCTTTTATAGGAGTTTAATAGCTTTGGTTAAACCACCCTTGTCGCCAGGGATGTTTATGAGTCGGGTATGGTTTTTGCTTTATGCTTCACTGAGTCTATGGGATTGGGAAGCGAGATAGATGTGTCTAGCTAACTGCACTCGTAGTGATAATGAGAAACTGAGGACGTTAATGAATGTGGATCGGAGGGAGATCTAGGGAAGACTAGATTTGTGAATGAGGTAGCATGAGATGGTGGTCTACTTGCCGTAGATCTAAGGACCGGTTCATGCATGCACATGCCAGGATAACAGTGCCACCACAAGGTCAAGTATGGGTGCGGCTTAGCTGAGTAATTAGGTAAGTTGCTAGAGTGTTATGGACTGTGGAAGGCGCGGGGAATGGGAGTCGAGTGAGGACTGCCCTGGGAACTGCATGGCACAAGAGGGGGCCGTGGGTGGGAGAATTGGAGATTCTAGCCTGCCGGTGAAACCTTAGTGAGTCCATACATCTAGTAACCCCTTTGTAAAGGCTATTTTGTGATCTCTTGACCATACTCCGACGGTTGTGTACTGGTATAATGCAGGTTCTGCAGTCGCCGACGGGTGACGAAATCACAAACTTGTGGGTAAAGAGGTACAAACTCTGCAGAGTCTAAAACTGTCATGATAGCCGAGCTTACGGTCACGAGCGCCTGGCTAAACTGCCATGATTAGTTGGGATGGTTATTGGGATGGTTATTGTGATGGTTCTTGGCTATGGTTATTGTTTTTGGTTATGATTTTGGTTTTGGGACTGTTTAGTCCGGGTGTCAAGATGGTTGCATAACGGTTGAGTCGTGACAATGAGATGGGTCTCGGTATGAGGCAAAGTTGTTTATGAGATAAGATGGTAGTGAATACGGGAAGGTATTCGTGAGAGGGTAGCGAATACGTGGAGGTATTCGTGAGTATGAATGAAGTTAGTTAATGTTCGGGTGGAACATGGAAAGTGATGGAGGTATGTTGGTAATTTATTACATACTGGGATTACATTCATTTAAAGTTAAGTTGCTGCTTATCATGGTTTTATAAAGCTGCTTTCTGCAAATGAGCCTTTTTATACCTACCTTGTTATGAGCTACATATCATGTTTTTCCTGCAGTTGTTGAGTACATCATTGTACTCAAACTTGCATTATTATCTCCTCATCAGCAGCAGGAGAAGACTACTATGAAGACCAAGTGGAGCATTAGGATGTGTGATCTATTCTCAACCTTGCCTGTGGAGGGAGTAGAGATGGAGTCGTTTCTGCTTAGATTTGCTTCCGCATTAGTTAAATCGCTTCCGCATTAGAATAAAGACTTCCGCTGCATAGAAATAAGACTTCCGCTGTAAGCATGAGTCCAAGACTCATGAGACATTGTAATAAACTCTGTTATTCGTGGTTATATATATTCTGAATTCAGTTTGTAGAATATATGTATATGTGTGATGAACATCCTGGGCACACATATGCATTAGTTCTTGGTTCCATGGTTTTTCCACAGAATTGAGGGCGTCACAGTGCAAGAGGCCTTTAAATTCAGTTTGAACTAAAGGGTTCACTTCAAGGAAAAGAAGGCCATTTCCAAAAAGGAAATTCGAACTGTTGTTTCAAAATTTGTATTTGCAATGGCCAACTCAAAGATCAGAGGGCATATTCAAATTCTTCAGGTTTGAATTAGTGAGAATGCAAATTTTGAGCAAATTTGGAGGTGCTTTGATAGGTATATCAAAGAGACTTGTGAATTTCATTGAAATTTGAATTTAAATTTGAAACTGAGGCAAAACTTGTCAAATTGCCAAATGGATTTTAAATTTGAGTTCCTCATAGCTAAAGTTTGCAATGTGCCAAAATTTGGAGATATTTGAGAGAGGAAGTGAGTGGGGCCCCATTGTCATTGAGAGGGGGATGACTTACTACCTAAGTCTCAGCTCTCCGTTTCTTGGTTCACACACGAGCTCGGACCGAGCCGTTGCAAGCCGCCACCGCGCTGCCGACCGAGACCCCGTGGAAGCCACCTCCTCGTGAAAACTTCTCGCGCTGGCGACCTGCTCGGCGTTAGACTCGCGCCCTTATCCACTCACGAAGCGCTCGGTTCGTTCAGCAAACCGCCACACCGAGCCCCCCCCCCCCCCCCCGACAGTCTTCTGCCACCACATCTCTGCTCCGATCAAAAGCCGGCAGAAACTTTCCCAGACCGCCTTCCCGAGCTGAAAAAGAGCAAAACCTAGTCGCCCTACGCCTCCTCAGCGCGACAGACCGCAGCTCCCGGTGTTCTCCACCCTAGAACAAGGGTTCTTGCGGCAGGCCTGTCACACCCGGTTTTTCTGAAGAACAACCAAGTGAATATCACATGTATGCCAGGATCATTTTCTCATACATGCGATGACAAATAGTGAAGCATCATTTATTACAAGCCAGGTGTCGAATATAAATAAGTCTTACATAGCAAATGTCTCGATGGACAATAATAAGTTCATCATAAGTAAATAAACTAGCAGCGGAATATTATTCTTGTGGGCTCCATTACAGGCGTTGCACGGGGGTCTCCATGAACCTAGAAACCTTCTTCGGGTCCAAAGTCTTGGTCATTATACATAACCTCATTATCTTGACCTGAGCAGCAATATAAACCAACAAATATGCAAGGTTGAGTACCGATGGTACTCAGCAAGTGTGGGAAAGTTATGTCATGCATGGCTAGAACAAGGGGAGGTTGAACTCATGGTTAAAGCACTACGCAATTAATACCTACCACCTTAGCTTATTAAGCACCTACATTACTACACAGGTGAAATGGTCCCAATTTCCCATCCCATCATCATAATCAAATAACCATAACATCATTTCCAATGTTAAGCTCCCCGCTTAACATCCACAACTTCCAAAACCATCAATCCTCTAATCATGAATAAGTCCAAGCCGCTCTTGACCGTGAGCACGGCTGTCATGACAGTTTTCACTCTGCAGAGTTTGCACCACTGTACCCACATGTAGTGATTTCATCCCCCGTTGCCGGGTGGACTAAAAGAACCTCCATTATTCCAGTGGCTACGAACCACATTCACACTTCCCAGGTGTGTAGCCAGGAGATCACTACGAAGCCTTTACAAAGGGATTCCCGACGAGCGTGGGCCCACTGAGGTTTCACCCCTAACAGCATACAAGAGGCTCCAGCCCCGCTGCAGTGGCCCCCTCTTGAGCCTTGCGGTTCATATGGTAGTCCAGCTGACACCTACTCTCCGCACCATCCAACACACCCATACTACGCCGGGGATACACCTAATTAATTGGCCAAGCTGCCCCATCTCAGCATGTGGTTGGCACGGTAAAGCCAGGTTACATGCTCCATGAACCGGTCCTTAGGATCCAGGCAAGTACTAAACACAAACCTGAGTCTCGTGCACCCAGCACACAACCAAAACATCCAACTTGCCTTGATCCCTACCTCTACATAACTCACAATATCTCATTTAAGAGTATGGTTAAATAAACTGATGATCTCATATCCCAAGTATCCCATTCTAAGCATGGCTAAGCATATGCATAATAATAAATGACAAGATAAAATAAATCCCAACCCAAGCTACAAGGAAACAAGGTAATGCAATTCTAGGGAAACTTCCTAGCATGGGTTTCATATTTAACTTGACAATGCAATAATTCTATCTAAACATCCTAGTATAGGATCAAAGTGGTCAAGGACACTTGCCTCCTTCCTGCTGCTCTTGAAATGGGTAGTCCTGATCTTGGAAAGGAATAACTTGCTCTTGAGCAGGTTCTACATCATACCATCACACATAGCAAAAGAAAAACAACAATCCATAAGACATAGTTCACACTTCCACTTCGTACAAACCACACATTCATATTTATGAAAGTCATTCACAATTATATGTGTTGTGGTTACTCTATGTGTGTTGATTTGTGGCTTGCATGCACTTTTAATCATGTGTATATGATTCCTACTTTTGTGTTCACATTTATACTTACATACTATATATATGAGTTTCCAATTTAAATAAATTCCTTATATTCAATTACTACACCTTTTAGCTACCAAGTATGCATGAAAGGTATTTTCCTTCTCCATATGTGTCTTTAGAATTTCTACCAACCCTAAACTGAATTCTTTGGATTTTAGAAACTCCATTTATCATTTACTAGTTGCTATATTTTCAGATTTATTTCCTATGCCTAAATGTGAACTTTATGAAAATAACAAGACACATCATCTAAATAGAATAGGTTCTGATCTAAAATATTTACTAATATATTTTTGACCTTTTCCTCTGATGTAAACTATTTTACAATTATTTTCCCTATTTTCCAGAACTATTCTTTACTTAAAAATGTGTCCCTAAATGTGAATAATAAATTAAACAGATTCATTTCAGCCCAACATATATTTTTATCTCACTCCAAAGTTTTCTAAATACTGAGAAAGTTTTTAATTTAATTTTGACAATATGTTTGTCCCACTTTTTAAATTTTAAACACTAGCCACATATTCAATTTCCTAAATTAAATATTGAACAGGGCTAAAAAGGTAAACTCACCCCCCTACAGGGTCTATAATATTATTTTAACAATTTTCAGGGGTCTAGCTATACATAACAGAGGAGTTTTGCTAATTTTTATTAAGTCCATGGGCTAAAACTGATTTTTAAATGAATTTACATGATTTTCTGAAGTTCCAGGGGCTAGATCAGAAGTTTCCGGGGCTAGCTCTTATTTCCCGAGAATCCCAGGGGGTAGCACGTAATATTTCCAGTCTTTATAACGCGGGGCTGATGTGGACCGTCCGATTTAAAACAGACGGCTGAGATTATAACGTCTAACCGGTACGCGGGGATTTAAACCCTACCGTGCGATTTAAAATAAACGGCGCACACGCGGCCACGTCGCTCTGATCGAGCGCGGGCGGCGCTGCCGGCGGCGCACAGCGGCGGAAGGCGGCGATCTCGCCGGAGAGTTTCGGATCTTCGGGAATTCTTCCTAGAACTGTGATTTTATGGCATAGATCGGTGGAGGGGAGGTCGGGGATCTCACCTCGGGGGTTTTCTTGAGCTCGGAGGTCCTGGATGGCGGTCGGCGACGAGGTCCGAAGTGAAACCACGGCGAGGCTCGTCGGCGCTGTGTTTGAACCGCAAGTCACCGAGTTTTGTGCACCTGCAGGGTTCCCCGGAGGCAGTGGATCAAGACCAGCGAGTTAGATCGGAATTTCCGAGCTTAGATCGGCCAGAATTCGCCGGAGAAGGCTCGGGTTCTCACCGGAGTAAAAACGGCGGATCGCGTGGGAAAAACAGAACGAGGCCGGGGTTTTTATAGACGGAGGAGGGCGGCGGGGTGGTTTATATCGAGTTTGCGTCGCCCACGAGCAAAATTCGGCTGGGATACGCAGAAATCCGGGTCGGTTTGGATTCGGGGTGAGAGAGAGTCCGGCCGATCACAGGCGCGGGCGCGAGGTAGAAGAAGGGCTGGCAGGCCCCGCCTGTCAGTGGGAGGAAGGGGGCGCGCGCGGCTGCGGGCTGGCATCGGTGCTGGTTGGGCCGGCTGGTGGGTTTCGGCCCACTGGCCGGTTTTTTTCTGTTTTCCTTTTTCTTTTTCTATTTCTTTTCTGTTTTGAGTTTAATTTGAATTCCAGTTTGAATTTAAATTGTTGCAAAACATGCAACACGTCCAAAAAATTTTAAATTCCCCTCTTAACATGATTTAGGGTCTTAACAAGATTTTTGGGTTGTTACAGCTCTACCCCCCTTAAAAGAAATCTCGTCCTCGAGATTGGTGGTTCTAAGAAAACAATTCCGGAAATTGTGCCTTGAGCTCATCTTCCCGCTCCCAGGTAGCTTCCTCTTCTGAGTGATGCTTCCACTGCACCTTGCACATCCGGATTCTTTTATTTCTGGTGAGGCGTTCCATTGTCTCCAAAATCTTGTATGGTTGCTTGGCATAAGACAAATCCTCAGCTACGCCCACTTTATTCATGGGTAACACCTCTTCAGGCATCCTCAGGCATTTCTTGAGTTGTGACACATGGATTACATCGTGCACATCCGATAGACGAGCCGGTAACTCTAGTTGATACGCCACTTCGCCTTTCCTTTCCAGAACTTGAAAGGGTCCGTTGTATCAAGGTGACAACTTCCCTTTCACCTTGAACCGACGAAGTCCTCTGATAGGGGACACCTTGAGATAGACATAGTCTCCCACGTTGAAAACGAGCTCTCTTCTTCGTACATCGGCATAGCTCTTTTGGCGTGTTGTGCTATCCTCAAGTTGTTGTGAATTTCCCTTACCTTCGCCTCGGCTTCTTGTAATACTTCTGGACCAAACACTTTACTTTCCCCCGTTTGGTTCCAAAATAGGGGAGTTCTGCACTTCCTCCCGTACAAAGCTTCAAACGGCGACATCTTCATACTAGCTTGATAGCTGTTGTTATAGGAAAACTCCGCATACGATAAGTTCTTGTCCCAACTCCTATTGTTTTTGAGTGCACACGCTCTCAGCATATCCTCAAGAATCTGATTGGTCCTTTCCGTCTGCCCGTCAGTTTGGGGATGATAGGCAGAGCTAAAATTCAGATGGGTTCCCATGGTTTCATGCAACTTCTGCCAGAACCTTGAGATGAACTGTGTCCCTCGATCCGACACTATCTTCTTTGGCACTCCATGGTAACACACGATCCTTGACATGTACAACTCTGCCAATTTGGATCCGCTATAGCTTTCTTTCACGAGGATGAAATGAGCTACCTTGGTTAGCCTGTCAATGACGACCCATATCGAATCATATCCTGATTGGGTCCTAGGCAGTCCTACTATGAAATCCATACCGATTTCTTCCCATTTCCATTCAGGCACTTTGAGTGGTTGCAATAATCCCGCGGGTCGTTGATGTTCTGCTTTCACCAACTGACATGTGTCACATAGGGCAACATGTTCCACGACATCTCGCTTCATGCCATACCACCAATACCTGCTCTTGAGGTCCTGGTACATTTTCGTACTCCTAGGATGAATGGAATAGTCAGAATCATGATCCTCCTTCAAAATTAATTCACGAATCTCCTTTACTTCAGGCACACAGATCTTTTTCCCGTGCCACACCGTTCCTTGTTCATCCTCTCTAAAACCAGGAGCTTTATTTTCCTTGATGAGTTGCCTAATTTCTTGTATCTTCTCGTCTTTCTTTTGACCCTCGCGGATTTCTTGCTCGAGTGTGGAGTCCACATCCATGGCGATGGCTTCCCCACTATTTACCAGGCATAGATTGAGCCTTATAACCTCGTCCTTCAATTCTGCAGGCATGTCCTTCAAGCTCAACTTATTGACCTGCACTTTCCGACTTAAAGCATCGGCCACGACGTTTGCTTTCCTAGGATGATAGTTGATGCCCACATCAAAGTCATTGATTAGCTCTAACCATCTCCTTTGTCTGAGGTTGAGATCTGGCTGTGTGAAAATGTACTTCAATCTCTTATGATCTGTATATATCTCTGTCCTCTTCCCCATCAAATAGTGTCGCCAAATTTTCAACGCGTGTACCACTGCGGCTAGTTCTAGGTCATGTGTAGGATAGTTTTTCTCGTGCTTCCGAAGCTGCCGGGATGCATATGCCACGACATGCCCTTCTTGCATGAGAACACATCCCAACCCGTTTCCAGAGGCATCGCAGTACACTGTGAAATTCTTCTGCATATCTGGTATAACTAACACTAGGGCTGTGGTCAATCTTTTCTTTAGCTCCTGAAAACTCATCTCGCACTGTGGCATCCATGTGAATGTGATTCCCTTCTCCAACAGTTTGGTGAGGGGTCTCGAGATCTTGGAGAATCCCTCAATAAACCGTCGATAGTATCCAGCCAATCCCAAGAAGCTTCGAACTTCCCCAACATTTTCAGGGGTCTTCCACTTCTGTATATCCTCGATTTTGGCAGGATCCACGGAGATTCCTCCCTCCGAGATTATATGTCCTAAGAAGGGAACTCTCTTCAGCCAAAACTCACACTTGCTCAACTTGGCATATAGTTGGTGTTCTCTCAGCCTCTGCAACACCAACCTTAGATGTTTCTCATGTTCTTCTTCATCTTTGGAGAAGACGAGAATGTCATATATGAAAACCACCACAAATTTGTCTAGATATTCCATGAATACCTTGTTCATGAGATACATGAAGTATGCCGGGGCATTAGTTAGCCCGAAAGGCATGACAGTGTATTTATACAGTCCGTACCGAGATATAAAAGCTGTCTTGGGAATATCAGATTGCCTTATCTTGAGTTGGTGGTATCCCGACCTGAGATCAATTTTCGAGAACACACAAGCTCCCCTCAACTGATCAAACAAGTCTTCAATGCGGGGTAATGGGTACTTGTTCTTGATGGTTACCTCATTCAAGGCACGGTAATCCACGCATAACCTTTGGGTTCCGTCCATCTTGGGCACAAATATCACCGGAGCTCCCCATGGTGAGGAACTAGGACGAACATATCCCTTCTCCGTCAATTCTCTTAAATGATCCTTGAGTTCTTCTAGCTGCTTGGAGTCCATCCGATAAGGTCTCTTGTATATCGGGGCTGTTCCAGGTACTAGCTCAATTGCGAATTCCACTTCACGATCGGGAGGCATACCTGGCAACTCCTCCGGAAAAACATCTGGATATTCCCTGATGGTCCTGATTTCCTCAACTTTCACCTCAACTTGATTTAATTTAATGTCCCTCCTAGGCTCGTGTATTGTTATGAACTTTACTCTTGTGCCACTAGGGTGAGTTAGTTCCACCGTTCTGGTCGAACAATGGATGATTCCTTTATGTTTTGTCAACCAATCCATACCCAAGATAATATCTATCCCTTGTGAATCTATCACTATGAGGTTAGCAGTAAATACCACCCCATTAATGTCTAGGTTCACTTTGGGACACACTTGTCTTGTCCTTATTTCTCCACCTGGAGAGTTTACGGCTAGAATATGGTTCATTTGTGTGGTTGCTAGGTCATGCTTCTTAACAAACCCTTGAGCAATGAACGAGTGGGTAGCACCAGAATCAAATAGCAGGGTTGCAATGTGTAAATTGGCAGGAAACTTACCAACTACCACGTCGGGTGCCTCTTGTGCTTCCTCCATAGTGACGTGGTTCACCCGTCCTCTCATTACATTCTGCTGTTGTGGCTGCGTGGGCTTCTTCTTTGGGCACTTATGGGCGTAGTGCCCCACTTCACCACAGCTAAAACATTGCACCCCAACCTTAGGTGCCTGGCCTTTATTGTCTTGGGGTTGGTTCGGGGGTCCTTGCACTGCTGGTCGAGGTGGATATGCGGGGCGAGGCTGCTGTACAAACTGACGTTGTGGCTGTGCTGGTGCTGCCGGAGGCCTGTAGTTCGGGTTGTACCCTCTTGGTGCTGAGTATGGTACCGCAGCACGGTTCGCCTGCCCTGCAGGTTGCTGCATCAGACGTGGGCGGGTGTTGCTCCCTGAGGCTTGGTGTGACCACCCGGCCTTCCTCTTGTTCTCATTTTCCAAGGCCTTCAACTTCCTTTCTACCACAAACGCCCTGTCCACCATCTTTTGGAAGCTTTCATACTCATTTGAGGACATTGCACACTACATTTCTGCGGTAAGTCCTTCCACGAAACAATCTTGTTTCTGCTCATCAGTCCCTATGTCTCGTGGGGCATAACGGGATAGTTGAGTAAATTTAGTGAGGTATTCCCTCACCGTCATGTTTCCCTGCTGCAGTCCCAAGAACTCCTTCCTCTTGTTTTTGAGTTCACCCCTTGGTATGTAATGATTGCGGAAGCTACGCTTGAACTCTTCCCAAGTGATGTTCTCAGGGTCATGATGGGCGGCCACGTAGGCGGTCCACCAATCAGCAGCAGGTCCATGCAATTGATGAGAGGCAAACAGCACCCTCTCATACCCTTGGCACTGTATGATCCTCATCTTGCTCTCAATGGTCTTTAGCCAATCATCTGCCTCCAGAGGTTCAGCAGCACTTGCAAACTTTGGAGGTTGAGTTCCTAGAAACTCACTCAACCTTGGTTGGCGTGGTGCAGCTTGTGGAGGTGGAACGTGATGCAAGTTGGCCACCACTTGAGTCAAGTTCTGGATGAGCTGATTTTGATTCTCAAGTATTTGGTGGAGGGGATCAACTCCTTCACGGCGTCCACCCCTGTCTTGGCCTCCAGAAAGATGAGGGTTGCAGGCCTCATCGTTGTTGTTGGCGGGGTTGGCAGCACGACCTTTTCCTCTTCCGGCCATCTAGCATGGTCAACCAAATGTTAATTTAAAGCATTACGTATATCTTACTACTTTCACTTGTTTGTACTTTGAAGTGTTGAGGCTTTGTTATACTTTTCTGAGGGTTCATGTCTCACACAAAAATAAATGCACTATTATTTCATGTGGGTTCACACACCAAAGCAAAACAATCTGAAGACGAGGCTGTGGACAATTGCTCATGGCTTCCACAACTCACGTCACACACCAAGCATTAACACACCACTAACTAAGATAACGACTCGACTACTCAACATCCTGCTAAACTAAGGGAAGGACTCTACACTACTCGTTTTCTTGAGCTGGCTCCTCGGGATCTTCCTCATCATTTCGGCTGCCTTCTGACTCTGCTTTGGGTGGGGAGGCTGCTGGTGGAGAAGTGCGACGACGCCTGATCGCTCGGCGATCTGGGGAGTCAGGAGTCCATGTATCATTCACGGTGACACACGGTTCATTCCCATTCCCTCTTTCTCTCGCCCTTAAGCAGGCTCGCAGCAACGCCTCTGTTTCCTTCAGGGTGTCCCGAACATCCTGAAGCTCTTGCTGACACTCCTGCAGTCGAGTGCTGAGCATAGCAACATCCTCCAAGCACAAGTCCATGTGCTCATGGGAAGTCCCTTGCTGCACTGGCGGGTACTTATACTCCGCGGTACCACTCTCACGCTGGAGGACATACATGTACTCAGTCCTGTCCAGGTGGCGACGATAGATGTGACTCTGGCAGGTGATGGCCTCCTAGGTGACATCCTTCTCCGCATCGACCTGTGTCGCTCTACAAGCTGGAGAGCGGTGGATCTTAAGCAGCCGATTTTCGTGTATAATCCTCATCTCTGAGATCCATTCTTCCCTCTTCTCACGTATGGTCCTGGTGGAGTTATAGTGGATGATTAGCTTGCCCGTATTGCCGGCGGCTTCCAGCATACGTCGAAGACGGCGCAACAAGCCTCCTACTGCCAATCCGTAGGAAAGGTACGTCACCAGACGGCTCTCCTCCCTTTCGGCAAGGGCAACTACGGGAACTCTCCCTCCTGTGGACTTGCGAGCGGTGCGAATCATGCAAGCCATCTAAAACAAAAAAGCATTTAAACTTAGGTTAGATAAACTTTTAAACAAAAATCCTATTTTGAAGGAAAGTTGGGGTAAGATGAAGGAAGTGACTCCATTAAATAACACTTTTAAACACACACCTTGTAAAATAGTTTTTAAGAAAATAGGTCCCTAAATACGTCCATTTCTACCTAGGTCCACGTTCCTATGGGCAGACTTGCTCTGATACCACTTCTGTCACACCCGGTTTTTCCGAAGAACAACCAAGTGAATATCACATGTAAGCCAGGATCATTTTCTCATACATGTGATGACAAATAGTGAAGCATCATTTATTACAAGCCAGGTGTCGAATATAAATAAGTCTTATATAGCAAATGTCTCGATGGACAATAATAAGTTCATCACAAGTAAATAAACTAGCAGCGGAATATTATTCTTGTGGGCTCCATTACAGGCGTTGCCTGGGGGTCTCCATGAACCTGGAAACCTTCTTCGGGTCCAAAGTCTTGGTCATTATACACCACCTCATTATCTTGACCTGAGCAGCAATATAAACCAACAAATATGCAAGGTTGAGTACCGATGGTACTCAGCAAGTGTGGGAAAGTTATGTCATGCATGGCTAGAACAAGGGGAGGTTGAACTCATGGTTAAAGCACTACGCAATTAATACCTACCGCCTTAGCTTATTAAGCACCTACATTACTACACAGGTGAAATGGTCCCAATTTCCCATCCCATCATCATAATCAAATAACCATAACATCATTTCCAATGTTAAGCTCCCCGCTTAACATCCACAACTTCCAAAACCATCAATCCTCTAATCATGAATAAGTCCAAGCCGCTCTTGACCGTGAGTACGGCTGTCATGACAGTTTTGACTCTGCAGAGTTTGCACCACTGTAACCACATGTAGTGATTTCATCCCCCGTTGCCGGGTGGACTAAAAGAACCTCCATTATGCCAGTGGCTACGAACCACATTCACACTTCCCAGGTGTGTAGCCAGGAGATCACTACGAAGCCTTTACAAAGGGATTCCCGACGAGCATGGGCCCACTGAGCTTTCACCCCTAACAGCATACAAGAGGCTCCAACCCCGCTGCAGTGACCGCCTCTTGAGCCTTGCGGTTCATATGGTAGTCCAGCTGACACCTACTCCCCGCACCATCCAACACACCCATACTACGCCGGGGATACACCTAATTAATTGGCCAGCTGCCCCATCTCAGCATGTGGTTGGCACGGTAAAGCCAGGTTACATGCTCCATGAACCGGTCCTTAGGATCCAGGCAAGTACTAAACACAAACCAGAGTCTCGTGCACCCAGCACACAACCAAAACATCCAACTTGCCTTGATCCCTACCTCTACATAACTCACAATATCTCATTTAACAGTATGGTAAAATAAACTGATGATCTCATATCCCAAGTATCCCATTCTAAGCATGGCTAAGCATATGCATAATAATAAATGACATGATAAAATAAATCCCAACCCAAGCTACAAGGAAACAAGGTAATGCAATTCTAGGGAAACTTCCTAGCATGGGTTTCATATTTAACTTGACAATGCAATAATTCTATCTAAACATCCTAGTATAGGATCAAAGTGGTCAAGGACACTTGCCTCCTTCCTGCTGCTCTTGAAATGGGTAGTCCTGATCTTGGAAAGGAATAACTTGCTCTTGAGCAGGTTCTACATCATACCATCACACATAGCAAAAGAAAAACAACAATCCATAATACATAGTTCACACTTCCACTTCATACAAACCACACATTCATATTTATGAAAGTCATTCACAATTATATGTGTTGTGGTTACTCTATGTGTGTTGATTTGTGGCTTGCATGCACTTTTAATCATGTGTATATGATTCCTACTTTTGTGTTCACATTTATACTTACATACTATATACATGAGTTTCCAATTTAAATAAATTCCTTATATTCAATTACTACACCTTTTAGCTACCAAGTATGCATGAAAGGTATTTTCCTTCTCCATATGTGTCTTCAGAATTTCTACCAACCCTAAACTGAATTCTTTGGATTTTAGAAATTCCATTTATCATTTACTAGTTGCTATATTTTCAGATTTATTTCCTATGCCTAAATGTGAACTTTATGAAAATAACAAGACACATCATCTAAACAGAATAGGTTCTGATCTAAAATATTTACTAATATATTTTTGACCTTTTCCTCTGATGTAAACTATTTTACAATTATTTTCCATATTTTCCATAACTATTCTTTACTTAAAAATGTGTCCCTAAATGTGAATAATAAATTAAACAGATTCATTTCAGCCCAAAATATATTTTTATCTCACTCCAAAGTTTTCTAAATACTGAGAAAGTTTTTAATTTAATTTTGACAATATGTTTGTCCCACTTTTTAAATTTTAAACACTAGCCACATATTCAATTTCCTAAATTAAATATTAAACAGGGCTAAAAAGGTAAACTCACCCCCCTACAGGGTCTATAATATTATTTTAACAATTTTCAGGGGTCTAGCTATACATAACAGAGGAGTTTTGCTAATTTTTATTAAGTCCAGGGGCTAAAACTGATTTTTAAATGAATTTACATGATTTTCTAAAGTTCCAGGGGCTAGATCAGAAGTTTTGGGGGCTAGCTCTTATTTCCCGAGAACCCTAGGGGGTAGCACGTAAGATTTCCAGTCTTTATAACGCGGGGCTGACGTGGACCGTCCGATTTAAAACAGACGGCTGAGATTATAACGTCGAACAGGTACGCGGGGATTTAAACCCTACAGTGCGATTTAAAATAAACGGCGCACACGCGGCCACGTCGCTCTGATCGAGCGCGGGCGGCGCTGCCGGCGGCGCACGGCGGCGGAAGGCGGCGATCTCGCCGGAGAGTTTCGGATCTTCGGGAATTCTTCCTAGAACTATGATTTTATGGCATAGATCGGTGGAGGGGAGGTCGGGGATCTCACCTCGGGGGTTTTCTTGAGCTCGGTGGTCCTGGAAGGCGGTCGGCGACGAGGTCCGAAGTGAAACCACGGCGAGGCTCGTCGGTGCTGTGTTTGAACCGCAAGTCACCGAGTTTTCTGCACCTGCAGGGTTCCCCGGAGGCGGTGGATCAAGACCAGCGAGTTAGATCGGAATTTTCGAGCTTAGATCGGCCAGAATTCGCCGGAAAAGGCTCGGGTTCTCACCGGAGTAAAAACGGCGGATCGTGTGGGAAAAACAGAACGAGGCCGGGGTTTTTATAGATGGGGGAGGGCGGCGGGGTGGTTTAGATCGAGTTTGCGTCGCCCACGAGCAAAATTCGGCTGGGATACGCAGAAATCCGGGTCGGTTTGGATTCGGGGTGAGAGAGAGTCCGGCCGATCGCGGGCGCGGGCGCGAGGTAGAAGAAGGGCTGGCGGGCCCCGCCTGTCAGCGGGAGGAAGGGGGCACGCGCGGCTGCGGGCTGGCGCGGGTGCTGGTTGGGCCGGCTGGTGGGTTTCGGCCCACTGGCCGGTTTTTTTCTGTTTTCCTTTTTCTTTTTCTATTTCTTTTCTGTTTTGAGTTTAATTTGAATTCCAGTTTGAATTTAAATTGTTACAAAACATGCAACACGTCCAAAAAATTTTAAATTCCCCTCTTAACATGATTTAGGGTCTTAACAAGATTTTTGGGGTGTTACAAGGCCGTGAGAAACCGACGAGCAAGCTCACATGGGCAGCTCACCACCGGGGTTTCACGCTCAAGCAACGACGCTCAGTGGTGCGCTGTACCACTGTGGTTCTTCTTCTCGGAGCTCAGCTCAAGCGGTGATCCCTAGCAGCCGAATTCGAAGATTTTCCTCCAGAGCACGACCACGGACCCTCTGGTAAAGATCTCTAAAATTTGCGCTGAATTTGCACTTAGAGTTCACCAAATCATGCACAAATGATCTAGGCTTGATGGCGACCCAATCCCCTTCACAACCCTAGCTTGAAACCCCGTGTCAGTGGCCCATTTCAAGCTTTCCAGTCGGCGGCCATGGCGGGGATGCGCGGGCGCACGGTGACAACCGGATTGCCATCGTTTCCGAGCCATGTTGAGGCCATGCCGAGCTAGTCCATCCTCCACTGGTGCTTTTGCGCGGTTCGGTCAAGATTTTGGCGGGCTATAAGGGCCCGGCGACGGCGCCGAGCTTCACCGAATGCTGCCGCACGTCGTCGGCCTACTTCCGGTCACCGGCAGCCCGAGAGCACTGCACCAATGGATTTCTCATAGCTGGAAACCCCCAGGCGGAGAGTACCGAGCCGAGAGGCGGCTGGGAAGCCGACTCCGGCGAGCTCCAGTGGGATTCCGGCGAGGGGGCAGCGCGGGAGAGGAAACACCCCGAGGAGGAAGAAGGTAGGGCGGGTCCCGCGTGTCAGTGGCTAAAAGTTTAAATTCCTGATCTGATGCGGCTCCAGGATCCATTGTGGCTGCACGGGAAGAATCCAGTGGCCCCGTGTGGCTCGGTTTCAGCGGTTGACACGTGTGCCTGGGACCCACGGTAAGAGTTTAAACATTTCTCGGTTTATTTCAAATACCAGATTTGATTCAAACTTTGAGAGGGCATAACTTGCGCTAGGGAGCTCCAAATTTAGTGATTTAAATTGGGTTAGATTCATATTGCAAAACTCTATCCAAATATGCAACCCAATTTGGAAGAAAATCATTATTTAGTTCTGGAAATTCTTTAAAAATTTTCAGAAAAAGAATTTTAGAAGGAGTTTGGTTCATCCAAAACTCCTCAAATTTTGCCAAAATATTCTTTAGGATGTTACTACACTCCTGTAAAAGTTTCAGCTCATTTGGAGTTGATTTAGTTAGGATAATGCAGAATTCAAGTTTCTGTGTTCTAATAAATACAGAAACAATTTCAGAGAATTTCTAAAACTTGGAAATTCAGTTCTGGGCAGTTCTTAGCTCTAAAAATCCTAGGAAAATTCATGCATGCTCCCTGAGCTATGTTTGAAATTTTAGTTCACTTGAATTTGCATGAAAGTGCAATTTTATTCAGAATTAATTCTTTTTTGCCTAAAGGCTTAGGAAATTGTTCTGAGTGATCTATTCATTGAAAATTCCAAATTTTGGTCCAGATGACTTTCTTGTGACAAGGAACTAACATGAACAATTTCGGCTCCATTGGAGCCCTGGATCAGTAATGTTCTGTTCAACTTCATTAGGTGATTACCACCCAAGTGATGACCCCCACTTATCACTTGATCATAGTGCTTCAACCCAAACCCGAACCACTAGCACCAGTGTCATTTTAAATTCTTAAACAGAGGTCCAGTTTTAAACTTGTCTTTAGAACTTGTTAACAAAAGTTTTACAATTAAACCTATATGTATGTTCATAACATGTAGTGATCAAACGTGGAAGAGTGAAGGAGAAGTTAAGCTTGGATCAAGGAGCAAGAAGGGCAGTGATTAAGCTTCAAGTCATCAGCAACTTACTTCACAATCATCTAACTTTAGTCACCTGCAAAACCAAGGCAAGCTCCGGTTTGCATTTAAGCTATTTTATAAAGTTTTTACTTTGTTCACTACTATGGTTCGAGTTGTATGTGCATTAGGTCAAGGATATTTTGTATTCCACTTGCATAACCAAAATGAACCCTGGGGTCAAGGGTAGAAAGGTGTCATCGCTGTATAATAAGGCCGTGCTTAATAGGCTAGGACATCCGGTAGAAGACGAGTAGTTGGAATCTACTCGCGAGCTATAGTTTAGGATTACATAAGTGTGGTTGGAAAAGAGGCAAACTAAAGTTTACATTTCTAAAGATGAGACCGGGCAGGAGGGTAGGCAGCGACAAGACGAGGTCTTGGTCGAGTAGCTCTGCCTGTGTCGGTTAAGGACCGATGCGTGTGCCACATCTAGGAGCAAGTATTGAGTTGTGTACCAGATTCTTACTGCTATATGGGACCCAGGAAACTGATGTACCAGGTTAACTGGATTGTAGAGGCATACCACATCGTCTCGTTAGACCTATGAGCCCGAGACGGCGCAACCGGTTCTACAGTCGAGTGTCCTATGAAAGGTTGCCACATACGACGTAATGAAGGACGCCAGGTGGGCGTATGTGTCGAGCTATCTGGGCAATGTTTGATTCGAATCACCGTCCATCACGTTTATTGAGTACCGCTTGCTCCCATGTTGTGACGTAGTAATCAACTTGTGTGGAAACAGTTTGCAAAGTTTTAATTGCTGATATGATTATTATAAATTGCATGAGAACCCTATTTGAAGTAGAGACAGAGCAAACTAAAGTTATTTTCCACCTTGGGATAAGTAACATTGGAATGAAGTGTTTCTTGTTTGATTGTGGAGTTCCAATGTTGCTGGGCGCAAGGTCACTACTATTATGGCTAAAATCTGAAAGTTAAGGATGAACTCGTAGGCGAGTCTTTTCGCAAATTACAGGATTAGGTCTTAAGTTACCCTCATGTAGAGTTGCATGCTTTAGGAGAGACGGTTAAGTCTTGCTGAGCCTTTGTGCATACTCTTGCTATATGAGTGGTTTTGCAGGTTAATATCGACGCATATAAAGATGGTTGTCCGGTGAGACTCGGAGACTTCCGAATCATGATACACATGGAGAACCTAGCCGCTGCCACGTCTTCGTGTTGCTAGCGAGAGGGGTCCACGGGCTGGACCTCTTCTCAAGTGCTTCATAGTTATTCGACGTGAGCTGTTTATAGACTTCCGCTGTAGCTATATTATGTAAATTATTTACAAAGAACAATTGTAAGCTTCCGCTTTTGATTTATGTAATACAGTGTTCCTTATATGTGTGCTGTTGGGTGCCACATAACACGGCACCACCTAATGCGATTCCCGGGCGAACGGCACGGCCCCGTGATCGGTACCGGGCCCTCTAGCGTGGTATCAGAGCGGCATTGGTAATGGCGCACAGAATGAGGACCGTATTACGACAAAAACTTAGGATACGGTGTGGAAACGGTATTAGGCCCACATAAGGACTACAGTAGTATAGTTACTTAAAGTGGCATGACTAACATATGTGTTAATTCTGATTTTTGATTATGTAACGATGCACCTACGCTCAGGTAAACATGGTAAGGAATGCCACCGAACGGGTTCAATTTCGGTTAGCTCCCCTGACGAGGAATGTGGTTCAGGGATAGGTCTCACAGCTTGGTGTGAGACGTTAATATGAAACTCTTGGACTCTTCATGTTCCTGAGTTTATATGAAACGCTGATCCCTAGCGTGCATTAGGCAAGTAAGTGGAGATCCCATCGTGTGGTCAGTAACGCGATAGTGTGTTCGTCTAGAAATAGCCCAGGAGGACATACGCAGCGCTTGCCATCGGCGTGCCCTGCAGGGCAGTAGGTGGTATCCGTTGGGTTGATAACATTGCCAACCGTGACGATCCGTTCATGATATACCGGGTTCCCCGTCGTGTGGTGTAAAAACACGATCACGTACCTTGAGACGTGGCTTAACTCAAGGACGGCTGTATAGAAATGATACAGGCGTATGTACTTACTTTCAAATATGGATCTGCCTGAAATGAAAACAAAACCCTTGAGTGCACCACTATTGAGTGTTCTTCTGCAGGTACTAACCACGTACGTATACCATGTAGTACACGTGTGCGAGAGACCGTCTTAGTGCCACTGATAATACGTATATGCCGTTATAATCCGGGTAGGATTTTCTTTTGGTGAGGGAACATAGTACCGACATAATTCTTACGGTGCATCGACACCGTACTAAACATATAATCCTCTTCCCTATGAAGAAATGATTCATGAACTAACTTTCAACTAAAAATGGAAGTTTGAAACAAATATTAGTTACTGAACTCTTATTTTGAGCTAAGATTCAAATGAGAGAATGACTAGGCTTCAAAGATTTCAAAAACAGAGTGCTCTGTTTCTGGCAGGAATTCTTGCTGGACTTTAACAGAGCATAACTCTGAGTAGATTTAACCAATTAAGGTGTATGATACAGTTCTGAAAATATTTTCATGTGCTCTACAACTTCTTCGTAGATCTCCAGAGCAAAATAACACGTTAAGTTGGTGAAAAGTCCAGTTGAAGGCAAACTGTTCAGAATCAGGACAGTACCAAAAACCTTTCTGGACCTTTCTGTTTTTAAGCCATAACTTCCTGTAGAAAAATCCTGAAGGAGCCTATGATACACCGTTGGAAAGGTTATGAGATGTGCAACATTGTTGTAGTTCAGAGTTTGCTCAGATTATTATTGTATTTTCATATACCACTGTGATAAAATAGCCACATACAAAGGAGATGCTGGCAAATTTTATCTAGAAATTCTGCCAACTTTGAGCAATCATAACTTTTGATCCAGAAAGATCTAGAGGCATATAAGTACTCATTGGAAAGATACTGAAGTTTACTAAAACCTTGGTATTGGACTCAAGTCATGAATCTGTAGTTAACTTGAGTAAATGTTGGAGTTTGTGTGAACTGGTCAGGGTAGTCCAGCTGATTAGTTTAGCATACTTAAGATTTGTTTAAACATGAATGTGGTTATGATTTCATAAAGTTCATGGCATGTTTATGTTTTACTTATCTTTACTTACTGCTGAGATGGAATTTTGATTGATTCAAAAAAAAATTCGTGCAGTATGGTACGCACACATTCTCAAATGGAGCTTGGAGGTTTGAGTCGAGGTGGGAATGACTCGACTTCATCACAAGTGCCATTGCCAACCGGATTGGCGGAAATTATGGCAAAGATGAATGAAACTCTGCAAACTCTAGTTCAGCAAGGAATAAATAGAGAGGCTCAACATCACATACCAACCCCGAGCACTTATCTGGATTTCTTGGTGACATAACCACCGGTATTCTCCGAAGCGGCTGACCATTGTGAAGCAAATCACTGGTTGCGTGTCATTGAGTCCAAGTTTGGGTTGATTCAATGTGATGAATTCCAGAAGACTCTATTTGCTGCTCAGCAGCTCCATGGCTTTGCTGGAGCATGGTGGGCAGAATATCTTGCTACCCAACCAGCAGGGCATCGTGTCACATGGGCGGAGTTCCAGGATGCATTTCGTGCTCGCTTCATTCCTGCGGGCATAATGTAAACGAGTCTGGATGAATTCTGGAATCTAAAACAAGGAGAAATGAGTGTGATTGAGTATGCAAAGGAATTCAATCGCTTAGCTCAATATGTCCCTGATTATGTGAAATCACCATCCTTGAAGGGTTATCATTTTTACCGAGGGCTGACTGCTAGGCTGCGAAGTGAGTTGGCTCAAGTTAGCCAAGAGAATTTTGATGAGTTTGTTACTGTGCTATCACTCAGGAATATTATTCCAATCTCTAACTTAGAGAAAAGAGGAAGAGGGACTCATCACAGGATGAATGCAATTATCTGCCTCAGAAGTATCGGTTGGTAATCCGTTCACCTTCCGGTCGAGAGGTTCCACAATAGGTGCAGTCATTCTGGGAGTGTGACGACTCTTCTACCCCCCAGAGGTTTTATTCACCTCCACCGCAGCAGCAACTTATTTCTCATGCACCTCAGTATCAACAAGGTGCACCAGAATGTTATTTCCCTCAAGATGTTGAAGATGATCCCGGTGATTTCTCAGCTGAACCGAGTGGTGTCCCACTTCATATTGACAATGGACTCAACATCAATGAAGCAACTGAACCGAGCAGCAACATTATGTATGCGGGTTGAGTTCCAAAGAGTGATATTGGACATCAAAGATCTGCCAAAGGGGGAACTGTTAATTATGTGTCAGTCGATGATCTGCCAAAGGGAGGACCTGTTCTTGCAGGCAGGTTCACATTAAATGACAAGCCGGTTGTCATTCTCTTCGACTCTGGTGCAACACATAACTTCATTAGCAGGGCGACGGTGATCCGGGATCAGATCTCCACAACTATCACAAAAGGTTCTTACCTTATTCATTCGCCAGGTGGAGACATATCGACTAATGAAGTCGTTTCTCGAGCACCACTTTGTTTGGATGGAAAAATTTATCCTGCCACGCTCATTATTCTCAAAGACCAAGAAATCAATGCCATATTGGGAATATCATGGTTGACCTTCCATAAGGCCGTTCTGGACATCGAGAACAGGAGTGTTCACTTGGACTCTCCACTTCACGGGCGTCAAACATTGTATCTCGACAAAGCGGTTTCCAAAGACCCAGAAGTATGTAATGCTGAGGCTTGCAAGTTAGAAGACATTCCGGTAGTCCATGAATATATGGACGTGTTTCCCAAAGATCTTCCAGACTTACCACCTGAGCGCGAGGTGGAATTCAAAATAGAGTTGATACCAGAAACCACGCCGATCTCACGGAGACCATACAAAATGGCTCCGAATGAACTAGCAGAACTGAAGGAGCAACTCAAAGATCTGGTGGACAAGGGGTTCATTCATCCAATTTCATCACCATGGGGTTGCTCGGCTTTATTTATGAAGAAGAAGGATGAGACGCTGAGGCTATGCGTCAATTATCGTCCTTTAAATGTTGTGACAATAAAGAACAAGTATCCACTACCAAGAATTGATATTCTTTTCGATCAGCTAGTGGGTGCTAAAGTCTTCTCCAAGATGGACTTAAGGTCGGGATATCATCAAATCAAGATTCGAGCGGAGGATATCCCAAAAACAGCATTCTCGACAAGATATGGACTCTATGAGTATCTTGTCATGTCATTTGGGTTGACCAATGCTCCGGCTCACTTTATGTATCTTATGGACTCGGTGTTCATGCCGGAGCTGGATCAGTTCGTCGTGGTATTCATCGACGACATCTTGGTCTATTCCAGATCAGAAGAGGAACACGCTAAACATTTGCATATTGTGCTCCATCGCTTACGAGATCACAAGCTCTATGCAAAGTTTAGCAAATGTGAATTCTGGATCAACCAAGTGCCGTTTCTTGGACATATTATTTCAGCAGAAGGCATTTCTGTTGATCCAAGCAAGATTGAGCAAGTGCTGAAGTGGAAGTATCCAACATCAGTCCATGAAGTTCGTAGCTTCCTAGGTTTGGTGAGATATTATCGGGGGTTCATCCTGGGCCTCTCAAAATTCTCCAAACCTATGACGGAGCTACTGAAAAAGGGCATAAAATATGATTGGAGCAATACATGTGAGGAAGCTTTTCAAGCGTTGGTGAAACACCTCACAACAGCCCCAGTTTTTGCTCAACCGGATACAACCAAGCCCTTTGATGTTTATTGTGATGCGTCCGGCATCGGACTTGGTTGTGTACTCATGCAAGGAGGACGCGAGGTCGCATATGGATCACGACAATTACGGAATCATGAGCAACATTATCCCACTCATGATCTCGAGCTTGCTGCCGTGGTATTAGCTTTGAAGATGTGGAGACGTTACCTATTGGGAAATCTAGTTCATCTCTACACTGACCACAAAAGCTTGAAATATTTATTCACTCAAAAAGAGTTGAATATGCGACAACGGTGATGGTTGGAGCCGATCAAAGACTATGAGATTGAAATTCATTATCATCCGGGCAAGGCAAATGTGGTTGCCGATGCACTCAGCCGGAAGTCTCATGTTCATAATCTGACCATTACGCCGATAGAAGAGGAAGAACCGAGTCTCTACTTGGTTCCATATGGAGCTCTACATAATCTAGCTCTCATACCCACAATAAGAGAGGAGGTTATGAAAGCTCAAAAGCAATACAAGGGCATGGCTCATATCAAAAGGAGGTTGAAGAACGGGGAGATGAAATGTTTCCGGTTAGATGATGAAGATACCTTATGGTTCAAGGACCGGATAGTCGTACCCCGTGATATGAGGCTGCGGAAGAAAATTTTGGATGAGGCTCACTTATCCAAATTTTCTATTCATCCGGACAGCAATAAAATGTACCAAGACCTCCGGAAGAAGTTTTGGTGGACACATATGAAACGTGAAGTTGCAAAATACGTTTCAGAATGTGATACGTGTCGAAGAGTTAAGGCCAGACCATGTGAAGAAGTCGGGCCTGCTGCATCCACTACAAATACCTGCATGGAAGTGGGAAGACCTGAGTATGAATTTCATCGTTGGGTTGCCGATGACTTCCGACCACCATAATTCGATTTGGGTAATCATTGACCGATTAACCAAATCAGCACGTTTCATTCCGGTGCATACCAAATACAGCGCCAAGGAGTATGCGGAGTTGTACATAGCACAAATCTTGTGCTTGCATGGAGTTCCCCGTACCATTGTCTCCAACAGAGGATTGCTGTTCGTAGCCCATTTCTGGGAACAGCTACATGCATCCTTGGGAACTAAATTGATTCGAAGCTCCGCGTATCACCCTCAAACCGATGGGCAAACTGAGAGGGTGAATCAAATCCTTGAAGATATGCTAAGGGCGTGTGCCATCCACCACGGTAAGAGCTGGGATGGTCACTTACCGTTGGCGGAGTTCTCTTATAACAACGGTTATCAAACGAGCATAAAAATGGCACCTTATGAAGCTCACTACGGCCGGAAGTGCCGCACACCGTTGAACTGGTGTGAATCTGGCGAGAGAGTTATTTACGGGATTGATCTCGTAAATGAAGCAGAAGAGCGGGTAAGGCTTATTCAAGCAAATCTTAAAGCCACTTGTCCAGACAAAAGAGCTACGCGGATAGGAGACGTCGTCCTCTGGACTTCCATGTTGGGGACCACGTATACCTCCGCGTATCTCCCATGTGTAAGGGCCTCAGTTTTTGACACACATTTGCAGTGTTCATCACCACACCACACACCTCATTTGAGGAAGGATCATGAACATAAATGAAGAGCAAGTAACAATTATCAACATGCTCATTAGAAAACAAACTCACATATTGCAAAAGTGGTATTTCCCATATGTGATATAGATGGGCTGGACATATGAAAACTCCTACACTTTGCTAAGGATGTCCAGGCCAAGTTTCACCCAAATTCCAAACCTTTTTGAGGTCATTTTGGGTATAGTTAGAAAGAGGGCAGTTTGAAACCATATTCAGATTCAAACTGTTTTTATCCCATGAATTTAAAAGTGGGAGGCATATTCCTACTGAGCACATTTTTGTGAGCTCACACACCAATTTTCACTCCATCTGGAGTTGATCTTGACATGAGCTAAGTGGGACGAATTCAAACTTTGTTTGAATTCAAAACTGAACTTGTGCTGGAATTCACTCAAACCAAACCCAATTCGAATCCTATTCAATTCGAATGGCTCAAGGGTGAATAATTTGAATCACCAGGGGTATTATGGGGTTCACTGTTCACTACAGTGATTAGGAGTAAATTTCAGAGGTTAAAACCCCGGGTGGTACCCACATGTCATAGAGGGAAGAAGGAGAAACTTGCAACCAAAGTCAGAGTCTCGGTGGAAAATTCCATCGAGCAGCTGTCGGCTGTGCCACCGAGCAGCTACCGGCGCCACCAGCTGCTTCCCTCTCCGCGCGCTGGCGCCCAGGGTGGCTTGCTCGTGCCCCCACGCGACCGGCACCGCCTCAGCCGAGCAGGAGTCGGCCGGCTTTATCTTCTCGCGGGCAAAACCGAGCAGCGGCATTGTTTCTCGCCGCAGCTCTCTGCTCAATCGGGAAAACCAGCAAAACAATCTCCTTCGTTCCTAAGCTGCTAGACAGCCACCGGAGGTCGCGCACCACCCTCCCAACGCCTGGACCACCGGGTTTCGGCCCCTGTTTCCGTGACCAACGACGACCGCCGCAGTTTAGCTGAAGGACGGCGATCGGTATCACGCGGGCAGCACGCTGCAACCCCTTCCACGGCCGAGCAAGGGCGGCAACAGGAGCGCACGGACTCCACACTGCTTCCACCTGAAGCTGAAGCCACGCCGTGAACTCTCGCCGGCGAATTCTCACTTTTTGCTCCGGCAACCTTAAACTGAGCTTCCGGTACGGTTTCTTTAAATTCACGCTCTATGATCTTTCGGAGGTCATCAAATCCTGCACATAGACGCTGGACTAGCCGGCGATCAAGTTCTTTTCTGCATCCGTGGCGTAAAACTGTCTAGGAGTAACGAATTTCGAGCTCGATCAAGGGCGGTCATGGCGGACACGATCAGTCACATGGTGCCGATCGACTTGCCGCGTCCCTGAACCCTTTTGACACCTTGTCGAGTTTCCTAGAGGAACACTGATGCTGTAGGACCGTTTGTTCGAGGTGTTGTCGGGTTTAGAAACCACGGTCGACGGTGCCGAACCTCAACCGAGGCCGCGGCCCGTCGCCGAGCTATTTCCGGTCACCCCCAGCCCGACCTGACACCACCGACGTGTTCCTCGACATCGACAACCCCCTGGCGGCGAGTTTCAGCCCATGGGAGGTCCGGCAGCGGCGAGCCGGTGAGCTCCGAGTCTGCTCCGGCGAGGTCGGCCGCGCGGGCGCGAGAGAACGGCGGGAGGAAGAAGAAGCCGGCTGGCCCACGTGTCAGCGGCTGAAGAATTTAAATCGGGATCGGATGTGGCCGGGGATCGGCTCTGCTGGCGCGCAAATACCCTGTGAGCTCCGGTGTGCCGGACACCTCCGCGCTCGACACGTGTGGTATCTCCGGTGTGCCGGACACCTCCGCGCTCGACACGTGTCCCCACGGGCCCGAGAGTTTAAACTTTTCCCCGATTTTCAGAATTCTTCCAAACTTCAAATCATCATAGCTTTGGCTAGAAAGCTCCAAATTGAGTGAACCAAATTTTGCTGGATTCAGCTCTCTGAGTGCTTTCCAGCAAATCAAGTTTCACTTCACGAAACTCCTTATTTTGTCCAGAGTTATTTCCTCAAATTTTAAACTGTTAGGAATTTTAACTGGAGGATCCTTTGGAGAAAAATCCTGAAATTTTGCTGGGGTGTTCACCAAAATATCCCTGAACTACCATAAAAATTTCCGATCCATTTGAGCTCATTTAATCCGCCTAATGGTGTGATTAGATAAGCGGTTCCAGAGAAAAGAGAAAATGTTCAGAAACATTTTCTGAATTTTCTCTGAAATTGCTTAGCTCATATCTTTAGCTAGGAACTTCCAAATTAAGTGAGACCAATTCCATTAGAACCCTCTGAAAAGCTAGTTTTCAGAAAGGCATAGTTTGTTTCATGGAAATCCTTAGAACACCCTAAAAGCCTTCAATTAAGGTCAAGTACATAATTAATTGTGGAGGGCTCAAATGAGCTTTGCTGCAACTAAAACTTGACCAAGTCTCTTGTTAGGTTGTAACCAAGCCACAATAAAAGTTTCACAGTCATTAGGTCTGTCTAGCAAAGGTTATAGACTTTACAACTTCAAACTTAATACAAATGCATTAAATTAATACATGTATTGTTTCTATCATGTAGTCGTTAAGGTCGAGGAGGAACCCGAAGTCCTAGACTTCGTTACTCCGGAGGAACAGCTAGCCTACGACCAAGAGCAGCAAGGCAAGCTCCGGTTTGCATTAACCTTTTTACAAATGTTTATTGTTTTGAGCACATCTTTGAATATTGTTGTGATTCTTTGCATTAGAGTCTTGATTGGAAACCCAACTGCATAGCCAAGAAAACCATGGGTTGGTGTTAGGATTGAAAACCTCGTTAGCCACTGCATTTCTAAGATAGAGTAGGATTCGGTATAAGTCGAGTAGTTGGAACTACTCGCGAGCATAGGCTAGAGGCACTCGACTCGGGTAGTGATAGCACATGAAACACATGGCAAGAAAATGAGACCAAGCGGAGGTTAAGGGCAGCAGGACTTCGGGGCCTGTGTGCTGTAGCTCCACTTGTGTCGATTGAGGACCGAGCCGTGTGCGGGTCTGTTGAACAAGCTAGAACAGTACCGAAGACCTACCGGCTATATGGGAACCGGGAAACAGATGTAACTCGGGTAGCTGGGTGTTGAGGCATAGCTGGTCGTTCAGAGGGTAGGTTGAGAGCTCGAGGTGTAAATCGGCTGGCGGCACTGAGATGCGCGTGCAGAGACCTCTTGCTCGGGACGATTGGACCGGTTGAACATTTGGCTAACGGGTGAAAGGTAGTCGCGTACGGCGTCCGTGATGGTTGTTGTAGGCAACATCGAGTACGAGCGTACGTGACGGGTTGTTCGGGTAACCCTGCAGGTGTAAATCGATTATAATCGCCGTCCCTCGCGGTCAGTGAGTACCACTTGTTCACTGTACCGTGACGTAGAAAGAACAGGCTAGTTACATGTTCAAATGTTGCTGATTGAAAGATGGACTTGATTGCTAATGACTTGCTGTAGTTTACTGCTAACTAAAGTTCATTTCAACATTGCGCAAAGTACATGAGAGAAATGTGTTTCTTGTTTGATTGCGGCTCTCTCATGTACCTTAGCGTAAGGTTCTCCACAACCTGCTGCTAAAACTTGAAAGTAAGGTTCTACTAATTAGGCGAGTCCTTGCAAATGATTTTTACCTCATGAACCAATTACCCTCATGTAGAAGTTCCATATTTAGGTGAGACGGGTCAGACTTGCTGAGCCTTCGTGCTCACTGCTTGTGTTTGAAGCTTTTGCAGGGTTCTATAAGGAAGGGACTCCCGAAGAGGAGACGGAACCCCAGGAGGGGAACCCCGTCGAGTGGGAGTCATGCACGCCGCAGAGTTAGTATGCGTGTGTGCTAGCAAGGACACGTTTGAGGGCTGAACGTGCACTTGATGCTTAGTCTACGCCCGCGAGTGTAGACTGAACTTATTTTGATGTAAACATGTTCATAACTTGTTTATGTAATAAAATTTCGCTTCCGCTTTGTACCTTTGACATGTGTTATACGGTGCTGTGCAACGCAGGACCCCTCAGTGTGATCCTGGCTCGACAAGACCAATGGGGTCATGTCAGCGCTGGTATCAGAGCTCGCTTGAGGTTTAACACAGTACAAAAGTCTTCTTTTTCAAAAATCCAGTGAGGAACGAGTTAGTAGCCCGTATAAGGATGTTATTAGCATATAGAAAGTGGCATATTAACCTATTTGTTATGTCGGAAAATCGTGTATCTCGGGACATTTATGTCTTGGGGGTACACGTAAGCGCTGTCCACCAGTGCGCACAAGCTGAAGGGTGGAGCCCCACGGGTGGCAGGTAACCCGACCCGCTTTGATGTCCTCTACGACTCTTCATGTCGTTTGGGGTATTCGAGCAACGTCTGTCCCTGGCGTGCGTGGTGCAACTTGGGAGACCCCGTCACGTGGTCAAAAACGTGAACACGTAACTCAAGGCGTGGTTGGCTAGAGAACATCCGGGCGAGTGATGACGGCCGGGTGTACTAACTGTATGGATTCCGGGCTCGGTGTGCAGTCGAGTCTGATGATTGTTTGAGTTTCTGCAGGTAGCCTGACCACGAAACGGTAGACGTGTAGCATCCGTGTGCGAGTGACGAGTAGTGCCACTGAACTAACGAAGCCGGCTAAGTCCGGTATAGGTTTTTCTTTGTGAGGACGTAGTACCGACATAATCTGGTGACGCATCGACGTCACACCCAACTAAATAAACAACTTCATTGTAAAAAAAAACTGGAAGGTTTTAATCCAAAGTAGTAAAACTTGATGTAACTTCTTCCCTTGAACAGGACATTCAAAGATAACAAGTTTTCAACTTATAGGATGTTAAGGACAGAGCACTCTGTTTTTAGCTGAATAAAGGCTGAAGTTAATCAGAGGTTAGAGGTTGATTTCTTTCGAGGTTGTGGTCGTATGATACATTTCTGGAAAGCTTTGGAAGAGCTTTACAACTTTTCTGTTGAGGTCCAGAGGTGTTTCATCCCATAACCAATCAAAAAATGCAGTAGAGTTGAAACTGTCCAGAAAACAGGACAGAGTAAAGACTCTCTGTAGACTCTCTGTAAATTAAGCATAACTTCCTGCATAAAAATCCAAAAATAGAAAATGAGGTAGTTCTGGAAATATTATGAGATGGGTTACAACTTTGTAACAGAAAGTTTTGTCATATTAGGAACAGAAGTAACTGGGATTCTTGGATCAAATCAGTACCTAAGGCAGGGAGGTGCTGTCCAATTATTTCCAGAAATTCTGTTAACTTTGACATCTCATAACTTTTGAACCAGGACAGATCTTAGGCCAAGCAAATACTGGCTGGAAAGCTATTGAAGTTAGATTTAACTTTGATGTTGAGCTCCATAATTAGTTTTGCTTTAACATGGCCTAAATCAGGTTGAAATGGAAACTGGTCAGGGCTGTCATGGGAACAGCAGATCAGCAGTCAAATGTGTTTAAAATTTGAACTATGTTTCCAAGTTTTATGGGTTCAATGACATGTCTTATGTTATAACTCAATGGTTTACTGTTTAAATAAATATTTGACATTTCTCAAATATATTTTTACAGATGGCAGCAGATAAACAGTTGGAGAACGGGTGGGTGGTTTCCCACTGTTCTGACCGTAGCGGCTACCCGGAAGCATTGTGCCAAATGCTCCAATATTTCGGGTACAACCAGATGCCGCAATACTTCGCCAAGGAAGAAGGCGAAGAGGGGAACAAGACGTGGACCATCCGTGTCGAGGTTCCTGCAGGACCTACGCCACCCGGTTGGGTGCCATTCACCATCACGGTGAGAGGAAGACAACCGGAAGGGATGTGGCAAGTGGCAGCCCGTGACACTATGTCACGTTTCTGCCAACTACACGTGCAGGCTATGGAGGGCACTCCATACGCACTCGTTCCGGTGGAGGGACGAGCTCAGCATGTGTGGGAAGAGAGGTACCTGGAAGCAACGGACCCGAGTTGCCCAAGGTACAACCCCGCGAAGGCAAATCTCAGCCTCCAGACGAGGGCGGGAAACGCCGTGATGGACACCCAAGCTGTTCATACGGAGCATCTCGCCACAAAGCTCAAGGAGAGCACAAGCCGTGGAGACCATTTCGAGAGTGCTCACAGCGCACTCCGCAATGTGCTCCTTCCGACGATCAAGCGACTGAATGAACAGCACAATCAGTTGCGTCGTCTGAAGAAGGCAAAGAAGAAGAGCCGTGTTGACATCGCGGCGTTGCAAGAACTGGTGCAGACCCTAACCCAGCAGAATGAGGACCTTGCTCAAGGGCGGGACGACGCTATTGAGGAAGGACAAGGCTGGGAAGAGGACTACAACCAAGCTATGGACGAGGTGCATGCTTTGGAGGACCTCGTGCCCCCGGTGTTAGGCGTACCGGTGGTCTTGGGTCTTCCAGCAATGGGAGAACCCGAAATGGGAGAAGAGGTGGTAGATCCAGAGCCACCAGCAGAGGTACCGGAGGAGGACGACCCACAGGAGGTCGAGTTCTACTCCGGGTAGGGGGTTACAGTTGCCAAGTAGGGCAGCTTGGGTAGTGTAACCCAACTTTTGTAATCGGTGACATGTCGTGTAGGCAATAGCGTATGTACAGGTAGTGACAACATGAGCACGACTTCTCGGAGACCCGAGAATAATGTATCTTGTATAAAGTTTATGCTTTATCAATATATGTGAATGTTGTGCAAATTAATCATGTGTCACTTCCATACCTACTGTTGCTTATGGAATTTTAAGTAAGACATGTGCTAATTGATGCTGTGTTGAATTTCAGAATGACGCGTACTCGTGCCAACCCTGATGTTGGAGGTACCAGTCAAGGGGGAGAGACCTCCCAACCACCTCCTGAGGACTCCTCGGGACAGCAACAGCAACAGCAAACACCGCCACCGCCACTGCCAACGGTTACATTGGCCGACATCGTCGCGGCAATGGCGGGCTCGCATCAGCAGCACACGGAGTTGCTGCAGACTCTCATCGCCAATACGTCTCGCCCAGAGAGACGTCAAGATCGTGAGGAGCGCCAACAGAGCTCCTACTCCGACTTCCTGGCGACTCATCCCCCTGTATTTTCAAGGGCGGATGAACCACTTGACGCGGACAACTGGCTCCGCGCCATAGAGATGAATTTCGGGCTGCTCCAAATCAGCGAGCAGCGCAAGACTCAGTTCGTGGTCCAGCAGCTCCAAGGATCCACGAGCGCGTGGTGGGCCAACTTCTGTGCTTCACAACCCACCGACCGAGTGATGACCTGGACGGAGTTCCGGACGGCCTTCAGGGCCTATCATATACCGCCAGGTCTGATGAAGAGGAAGACGCAGGAGTTCTTACACCTGCAACAAGGGAGCCAGAACGCGCTGGAATACTCCAGGGCGTTTAACAATCTCGCGCTATATGCGTCATATCATGCTGATACCGACGAGAAGCGGCGAGACCATTTTTACCAGGGGCTTAACCCGCTCCTGAAGGACAAGTTGGCGATGTTCAATCGCGGCAGCCTCAACGACATCATTGATGCTGCGATTGTTCAGGAGGACTCCGGCAAGGAGTTGGCGGTGGCAGAGCGAAAGCGAAGCGCACCGCAGAGCAGCGGAGAAGGAGGTGGTCCTTCTCAGAAGTTTCGGATGGTGAATCGCCCACCATCAGGTCCACGCTGGCAGCCACCACAGCGGTCGATGCCGTTTCGCAGTCGGACGTACTCTTCACCGGCATTCCGGCCGGCACTGCCAGCACCACCGCAACAACAACAACAGCAGCGGGCGATGCCACGTGCGTTTGCACCTCAGCAACGCATGCCGGGCTTTCGTCCACCGAGCACTCCACCAGCAGCGGCCACATGTTACAAGTGTGGTCGTCCAGGACACTTCGCGAGCAGTTGCCCGGAGAGGCAAGGCGGCGGAGTGGCACCACAGTTTCCGGGGAGGAATCAACCTTGGAACCCTACTAATGCGCGGCGGGCAAACCCTAGGCCCGGCACCGTCCACCAGCTTGCCATTGAGGACGTGCCGGAGGGCGAGCCAATCCTTGTGGGTATGTTCCAACTCCACCAGCATCCCGCTATAGTACTATTTGATTCAGTCGCCACGCATAGCTTCATTAGCCAAGCTTTCATTGATAAATATAGCTTGCAAATACTACCCACCGATAGTCCTTATGTGATCTGTTCACCGGGTGGGAAAATTTCAGCAAGGATGATGGTCCCAAAAGCGCCATTGTGCTTAGAGGGTAGAGTTTACCCTACGTCTCTCATAATCTTAGAGGGACAAAAGGTCGATGTCATCTTAGGGATGTCGTGGTTAACCCGCCATGGCGCTGTTTTAGACACCGTCCTCCGAGTCGTGCACTTGAATTCAGAAGTGCACGAGTCTCACTCATTATTTCTGGACAGTCCGGAAATAAATATTCCAAGTGTCTATCAAGCCACAACCATCAGATTGGAAGATATTCCAGTGGTCCGAGAGTTCCCTGATGTATTCCCAGACGATTTGCCGGGGATGCCACCTGATAGAGAGGTGGAGTTCAAGATTGAACTTGCACCGGGAACCATGCCGATATCCCGAAGGCCGTACAAGATGGCACCCAAGGAGTTGGCTGAACTGAAAACTCAGCTCACGGACCTTCTGGAGAAGGGTTTTATTAGGCCGAGCTCCTCGCCATGGGGCTGTTCGGCATTATTTGTCAGAAAGCAGGATGAGACGTTGCGGCTTTGCGTGGACTACCTTCCATTAAATGCCGTAACCATCAAGAACAAGTACCCGTTGCCACGGATCGACATGTTGTTTGATCAGTTGGTCGAAGCAAAGATCTTTTCCAAGATGGATTTAAGATCCGGGTACCATCAAATTAAGATAAGGGCGGAGGACATTCCAAAGACAGCTTTCTCGACAAGGTACGGACTTTATGAGTACCTGGTCATGTCCTTCGGCCTCACCAATGCTCCAGCTCACTTCATGTACTTGATGAACTCGGTATTCATGCCGGAGCTGGACAAGTTTGTCGTGGTCTTCATCGACGACATCCTGGTATATTCCAAGTCAGAGGAAGATCACAAGAAACATCTGCGTATAGTCTTGCAACGGCTGCGGGACCATAAGTTATACGCAAAATTCAGCAAATGCGAGTTTTTGATATCGCAAGTGCCGTTCCTCGGGCATATCATCTCAGTGGAGGGTATCGCTGTGGACCCGAGCAAGATCACTCAAGTGCTGAATTGGAAATCCCCGAGAACTGTTCACGAGGTACGGAGTTTCCTCGGACTCGCGGGATATTATCGGAGGTTCATTCCGAACTTCTCGAAGATTGCCAAGCCAATGACAGAGCTGCTGAAGAAGGCTACCAAATATGTTTGGAGTCCAGCATTTGAAGCAGCATTCAAGGTTTTAGTCAAGCACCTGACATCAGCACCGGTTTTGGCGCAGCCAGACACAACAAAACCGTTCGATGTGTACTGCGATGCATCCGGCATTGGGCTCGGATGTGTGCTGATGCAAGATCGAAGAGTGGTCGCGTATGGATCACGGCAGCTTAGAAACCATGAGCAAAATTATCCAACTCACGACTTGGAGCTCGCTGCCGTGGTACTTGCACTAAAAATGTGGAGGCACTACCTACTCGGTAACCTCGTACATTTATATACCGACCACAAAAGCCTCAAGTACATATTCACTCAGAAGGAGCTGAACATGAGGCAACGAAGATGGTTGGAACTGATAAAGGATTACGAGATAGAGATCCATTATCATCCGGGCAAGGCAAACGTAGTGGCAGATGCGCTGAGCCGCAAGTCACACGTCAACAATCTGACCATCACACCGTTGGAAGAGAGCGAACCACCACTACATGTGATTCCATACGGAGCTCTCTACAACCTAGCTTTGATCCCCACCATCCGTGAAGAGATAGCGGCAGCCCAGAAGAATGACAAGGGCATGTCACATTTGCGGAGACGTGTAGATAGTGGGAAGCTGAAATGTTTCTGGAAAGACGGAGACGGCGTCCTATGGTTCAAGGACCGGATCGTCGTACCCCGTAACCCGGAATTACGGAAGAAAATCTTTGATGAGGCTCACTTATCAAAGTTTTCTATTCACCCCAGCAGCAACAAGATGTATCAAGAACTCTGAAGAAAGTTTTGGTGGACACGGATGAAGCGCGAGGTTGCAAAATACGTGTCCGAGTGTGATACATGTCGAAGGGTGAAGGCAGATCATATGCGGAAACCGGGACTGCTGCAACCACTGGGCATTCCTGCCTGGAAGTGGGAGGATGTGAGCATGGACTTCATCGTCGGTTTACCCACCACCTTGCAGAAACATGATTCTGTGTGGGTGATCGTCGATCGACTCACCAAAGTTGCCCATTTCATCCCGGTCAACACAAATTACAACGCCAAGAAGTACGCTGAACTGTACATCTCACGGATCCTATGCTTATACGGCGTACCCCATACCATCATATCGGACCGGGGCACTTTATTTGTGTCCCGTTTTTGGGAGCAGCTACACGCTGCCTTGGGGACGAAGCTGATCCGTAGTTCAGCCTACCACCCGCAGACGGATGGGCAGACGGAGCGGGTAAATCAGATTTTAGAAGACATGCTACGAGCTTGCGCTATCAACCACGGCAAGAATTGGGATGATCACTTGCCGTTAGCCGAGTTCTCGTACAATAATGGGTACCAAGCCAGCATCAAGATGGCACCTTACGAAGCGCTATACGGGCGGAAATGCCGCACACCACTGAATTGGTGTGAATCTGGCGAAAGGGTTACCTTCGGGATTGACCTCGTCAACAACGCGGAAGAAAAGGTTCGACTGATTCAAGCGAACCTAAAAGCCGCTCAATCCCATCAGAAACAATATGCGGACCGGAGAAGGCGCCCATTACAATTCGAAGTTGGAGATCACGTATATCTACGGGTGTCTCCAATGAAGGGCGTAAACAGATTTGGGGTGAGAGGAAAGTTGGCACCCCGATTCATCGGTCTGTTTCAGATTACCGAAAGATGTGGATCAGTGGCATACCGGTTGAAATTACCAGAAGCACTTTCCGGTGTGCACGACGTCTTTCACATTTCCCAGCTGGAGGAAGTGTCTTAAGCTATCAACTACCGTTCAGATTCAAACTGTTTTTATCCCATGAATTTAAAAGTGGGAGGCATATTCCTACTGAGCACATTTTTGTGAGCTCACACACCAATTTTCACTCCATCTGGAGTTGATCTTGACATGAGCTAAGTGGGACGAATTCAAACTTTGTTTGAATTCAAAACTGAACTTGTGCTGGAATTCACTCAAACCAAACCCAATTCAAATCCTATTCAATTCGAATGGCTCAAGGGTGAATAATTTGAATCACCAGGGGTATTATGGGGTTCACAGTTCACTACAGTGATTAGGAGTAAATTTCAGAGGTTAAAACCCCGGGTGGGACCCACATGTCATAGAGGGAAGAAGGAAAAACTTGCAACCAAAGTCAGAGTCTCGGTGGGAAATTCCACCGAGCAGCTGTCGGCTGCGCCACCGAGCAGCTACCGGCGCCACTAACTGCTTCCCTCTCCGCGCGCTGGTGCCCAGGGCGGCTTGCTCGCGCCCCCACGCGACCGGCACCACCTTAGCCGAGCAGGAGTTGGCCGGCTTTATCTTCTCGCGGGCAAAACCGAGCAGCGGCATTGTTTCTCACCGCAGCTCTCTGCTCAATCGGGAAAACCAGCAAAACAATCTCCTTTGTTCCTAAGCTGCTAGACAGCCACCGGAGGTCGCGCACCAACCTCCCAACGCCTGGACCACCGGGTTTCGGACCCTGTTTCCGTGACCAACGACGACCGCCGCAATTTAGCTGAAGGACGGCGATCGGTCTCACGCGGGCAGCACGCTGCAACCACTTCCACAGCCGAGCAAGGGCGGCAACAGGAGCGCACGGACTCCACACTGCTTCCACCTGAAGCTCAAGCCACGCCGTGAACTCTCGCCGGCGAATTCTCAGTTTTTGCTCCGGCAACCTTAAACTGAGCTTCCGGTACGGTTTCTTTAAATTCACGCTCTATGATCTTTCGGAGGTCATCAAATCCTGCACATAGACGCTGGACTAGCCGGCGATCAAGTTCTTTTCTGCATCCGTGGCATAAAACTGTCTAGGAGTAACGAATTTCTGACACGACCCCATTGGTCCTGTCGAGCCAGGATCACGCTGAGGGGTGCTGCGTTGCACAGCACCGTATAACACACGTCAAAGGTGCAAAGCGGAAGCGGAAGTTTTATTACATAAACAAGTTTATGAACACGTTTACATCAAAATAAGTTCAGTCTACACTCGCGGGCGTAGACTAAGCATCAAGTGCACGTTCAGCCCTCGAACGTGTCCTTGCTAGCACCCACGCACACTAACTCTGCGGCGTGCACGACTCCCACTCGATGGGGTTCCCCTCCTGGGGTTCCGTCTCCTCTTCAGGAGTCCCTTCCTCATAGAACCCTGCAAAAGATTCAAACACAAGCAGTGAGCACGAAGGCTCAGCAAGTCTGACCCGTCTCACCTAAACATGGAACTTCTACATGAGGGTAATGGGTTGCATGAGGTAAAATCATTTGCAAGGACTCGCCTAATTAGTAGAACCTTACTTTCAAGTTTTAGCAGCAGGTTGTGGAGAACCTTACGCTAAGGCACATGAGAGAGCCGCAATCAAACAAGAAACGCATTTCTCTCATGTACTTTGCCCAAAGTTGAAAAGAACTTTAATTAGCTCTAAGCTACAGCATATCATTAACAATCAATGTCCAGCTTTCAATCAGCAACATTTTAACATGTAACTAGCCTGTTCTTTCTACGTCACGGTACAGTGAACAAGTGGTACTCACTGACCGCGAGGGACGGCGATTATAATCGATTTACACCTGCAGGGTTACCCGAACAACCCGTCACGTACGCCCGTACTCGATGTTGCCTACAACAACCATCACGGACGCCGTACACGACTACCTTTCACCCGTCAGCCAAATATTAAACCGGTCCCATCGTCCCGAGCAAGAGGTCTCTGCACGCGCATCTCCGTGCCGCCAGTCGATTTACACCTCGAGCTCTCAACCTACCCTCTGAACGACGGGCAATGCCTCAATACCCAGCTACCCGAGTTACATCAGTTTCCCGGTTCCTATATAGCCAGTAGGTCTTCGGTACTGTTCTAGCTTGTTCAACAGGCCCGCACACGGCTCGGTCCTCAATCGACACAAGCGGAGCTACAGCACACAGGCCCCAAAGTCCTGCTGCCCTTACTCTCCGCTCGGTCTCATTTTCATGCCATGTGTATCATGTGCTATCTCTACCCGAGCAATGTGCCTCTAGCCTATTCTCGCGAGTAGTTCCAACTACTCGACTTGTACCGAATCCTACTCTATCCTAGCAGTGCAGTAGCTAATGGAGTTTGCAATCCTAAACCCCAACCCATGGTTTTCTTGGCTATGCAGTGGGGTTTCCAAACAAGACTCTAATGCACAGAATAAAGGAAACAAGTATGTGCTCAAAACAATAAAAAATGGTTAATGCAAACCGGAGCTTGCCTTGCTGCTCTTGGTCGTAGGCTAGCTGTTCCTCCGGAGTAACGAAGTCTAGGACTTCGGGTTCCTCCTCGACCTTGGCGACTACATGATAGAAACAATACATGTATTAATTTAATGCATTTGTATTAACTTTGAAGTTGTGAAGTCTATAACCTTTCCTAGATAGACATAATGACTGTGAAACTTTTACTGTGGCTTGGTTACAACCTAAACAGAGACCTGGTTAAGTTTTAGTTGCAGCAAAGCTCATTTGAGCCCTCCACAAATAATTATGTCCTTGACCTTAATTGGAACTCTTAGGGTGTTCTAGGAATTTTCATGAGACAAACTATGACTTTCTGAAAACTAGATTTTCAGAGGGTTCTAATGGAGTTGGTCTCACTTAATTTGGAAGTCTCTAACTAAAGATATGAGCTAAACAATTTCAGAGAAAATTCTGAACATTTTCTATTTTCTCTGGAACAGTTTCACTAATCACACCATTAGGTGGGTTAAATGAGCTCAAATGGATCTGAACTTTTTATGGTAGTTCAAGCATATTTTGGTGAACATCTCAGCAAAATTTCAGGATTTTCCTCCCAAGGATTCTCCAGTTAAAATTCCTAACAGTTTAAAATTTAAGGAATTAATTCTGGAGAAATAAGGAATTTCATGAAGTGAAACTTGATTTTCTCGAAAGTACTCAGAAAGCTGAATCCATCAAAATTTGGTTCACTCAATTTGGAGCTTTCTATCCAAAGTTATAAGGATTTGAAGTTTGAAGGAAATCTGAAAATCGGGGAAAAGTTTAAACTCGCGCGTGGGCCCAGGGGACACGCGTCGCGCGCCTAGGTGATGGCACATCGCGGCCCACAAGGATTTTGCGCGCCAGCACACCCGATCCTGGCCGCAGCCGGATCCCGATTCAAAATATCGGCCGCTGACAGCTGGGGTCCACCCCTTCTTCAACCTCGCGACACCCGCGCTCCGCCGCCGAGGGATCTCGCCGGAGAGCTCGCCGCCGGCTGCTGTACAGCTCCAAACTTCTCGATTCTGGCTGCCCCTGCCTACTTTTACTCGGGGAACAGGATTCTAGGGTCAGCTGCTCATGACAATGGCCGGAGCATGGTCGGCGACGAGCCGCCACCTCGGAACGACTTCGGCCATGTCGGCTGACCACCCTAGCACCTCAGCTACTTGGGAAATCGGTCGGGGAGCATCAGTGGACCTCAGAGAAGGTCGACCTGAGCTCGAGGCAGCTCGGGGAAGGCCCGAAATAGGTCCTCACCGTGCGCCCGATGCTGCCCGTTCGCTCCGCCATTAGTAGACCTCAAATTCCGCCGGGCACAAAGGTTCTACGGCCCAGAGTTGTGAAGGCAACTTGTGCGTTATCGTGTCTAGCTCGTGTGAGAGCGGCCTGAGGCCCTCTAATCCTTTCTAGAGCACGAATTAAACAGAATCGTACCCGAAGGTCGTTCTGCACACAGAAAGGGGCAAAGTGGAAATTCGCCGCCGGTGAGCAACCACTCGAGCTGTGGCTCGGGGATGAGCAGCACCGGTCACCCGCGCGTCCAAGGGTGCCTTGGCTCGGGCGTGACAACGCCCTGGTTGGGCTGTCCACGAGAGCCCGAGGTGCGGCGGTTCCAAGTTCTGATTTTGATCTTTCGGCACAGCCGATATTACTCGGTTTCAACCGAATTCTAACAACGGGGCTCTGGAGTGGAAGGAGGGAGCTGCGATCGGCGTTCTCCGATCAAGTCCGAGCTGCGGAAGTTTTTGGCCGGCGCTGAGTTCTTGCGGGGAAGAACGGTGGTGCCTCGGCCGAGGAGGGGGCAGGCGCCTTAAGAAGGCTCTGCACCGCCTCACGCCCGCGCGTGGGCAAGCAGCTGGTGGCGCGGCGGCTGGCCTCGGTGGCGATCACCGCTGCGGCTCGGCGACCCGAGTGAGAAAGTCTCAGTTGGTTTGATCTGAGCAGTGGCTGACATGTGGGTCCCACCTCCAGTTTTAACCTCTGAAATTTACTCCTAATCACTGTTGTAAACAGTGAACCCCATACTACCCTTGGCAATTCAAATTATTCACCCATGAGCCATTTGAATTGATCAAAGTTCAACTGAGGTTTGTTTTGAATGAATTTCAGCACAAGTTCAGTTTGAAATTCAAATAAAGTTTGAATTTCTCCCACTTAGCTCATGTCAAGATCAACTCCAAATGGAGTGAAAATTGGTGTGTGAGCTCACAAAAATGTGCTGAGTAAGAATATGCCCCCCACTTTTAAATTCATTGGATAAAAACAGTTTGAATTTGAATATGGTTTCAAACTGCCCTCTTCCTAACTATACCCAAACTGACCTCAAAAAGGTTTTGAATTTGGGTGAAACTTGGCATGGACATCCTTAGTAAAGTGTAGGAGCTTTCATATGTCCAGCCCATCTATATCACATGTGGGAAATACCACTTTTGCAATGTGTAAGTTTGTTCTCTAATGAGCATGTTGATAATTGTTACTTGCTCTTCATTTGTGTTCATCATTCTTCCTCAAATGAGGTGTGTGGTGTGGTGATGAACACTGCAAATGGGTGTCAAAAACTGAGGCCCTTACAATTTCGAGCTCGATCAAGGGCGGTCATGGCGGACACGATCAGTCACACGGTGCCGATCGACTTGCCGCCATCCCTGAACCCTTTTGACACCTTGTCAAGTTTCCTAGAGGTACACTGATGCTGTAGGACCGTTTGTTCGAGGTGTTGGCGGGTTTAGAAACCACAGTCGACGGTGCCGAACCTCAACCGAGGCCGCGGCCCGTCGCCGAGCTATTTCCGGTCACCCCCAGCCCGACCTGACACCACCGACGTGTTCCTCGACGTCGACATCCCCCTGGCGGCGAGTTTCAGCCCATGGGAGGTCCGGCAGCGGCGAGCCGGTGAGCTCCGAGTCTGCTCCGGCGAGGTCGGCGGCGAGGGCGCGAGAGAACGGCGGGAGGAAGAAGAAGCCAGCTGGCCCACGTGTCAGCGGCTGAAGAATTTAAATCGGGATCGGATGTGGCCGGGGATCGGCTGTGCTGGCGCGCAAATACCCTGTGAGCTCCGGTGTGCCGGACACCTCCGCGCTCGACACGTGTGGTATCTCCGGTGTGCCGGACACCTCCGCGCTCGACACGTGTCCCCACGGGCCCGAGAGTTTAAACTTTTCCCCGATTTTCAGAATTCTTCCAAACTTCAAATCATCATAACTTTGGCTAGAAAGCTCCAAATTGAGTGAACCAAATTTTGCTGGATTCAGCTCTCTGAGTGCTTTCCAGCAAATCAAGTTTCACTTCACGAAACTCCTTATTTTCTCCAGAGTTAATTCCTCAAAGTGTAAACTGTTAGGAATTTTAACTGGAGGATCCTTTGGAGAAAAATCTTGAAATTTTGCTGGGATGTTCACCAAAATATCCCTGAACTACCATAAAAATTTCCGATCCATTTGAGCTCATTTAATCCGCCTAATGGTGTGATTAGAGAAGCGGTTCCAGAGAAAAGAGAAAATGTTCAGAAACATTTTCTGAATTTTCTCTGAAATTGCTTAGCTCATATCTTTAGCTAGGAACTTCCAAATTAAGTGAGACCAATTCCATTAGAACCCTATGAAAAGCTAGTTTTCAGAAGGCATAGTTTGTTTCATGGAAATCCTTAGAACACCCTAAAAGCCTTCAATTAATGTCAAGTACATAATTAATTGTGGAGGGCTCAAATGAGCTTTGCTGCAACTAAAACTTGACCAAGTCTCTGGTTAGGTTGTAACCAAGCCACAATAAAAGTTTCACAGTCATTAGGTCTGTCTAGCAAAGGTTATAGACTTTACAACTTAAAACTTAATACAAATGCTTTAAATTAATACATGTATTGTTTCTATCATGTAGTCGTTAAGGTCGAGGAGGAACCCGAAGTCCTAGACTTCGTTACTCCGGAGGAACAGCTAGCCTACGACCAAGAGCAGCAAGGCAAGCTCCGGTTTGCATTAACCTTTTTACAAATGTTTATTGTTTTGAGCACATCTTTGAATATTATTGTGATTCTTTGCATTAGAGTCTTGATTGGAAACCCAACTGCATAGCCAAGAAAACCATGGGTTGGTGTTAGGATTGAAAACCTCGTTAGCCACTGCATTGCTAAGATAGAGTAGGATTCGGTACAAGTCGAGTAGTTGGAACTACTTGCGAGCATAGGCTAGAGGCACTCGACTCGGGTAGTGATAGCACATGAAACACATGGCAAGAAAATGAGACCAAGCGGAGGTTAAGGGCAGCAGGACTTCGGGGCCTGTGTGCTGTAGCTCCACTTGTGTCAATTGAGGACCGAGCCGTGTGTGGGCCTGTTGAACAAGCTAGAACAGTACCGAAGACCTACCGGCTATATGGGAACCGGGAAACTGATGTAACTCGGGTAGCTGGGTGTTGAGGCATAGCTGACCGTTCAGAGGGTAGGTTGAGAGCTCGAGGTGTAAATCGGCTGGCGGCACTGAGATGCGCGTGCAGAGACCTCTTGCTCGGGATGATTGGACCGGTTCAACATTTGGCTAACGGGTGAAAGGTAGTCGCGTACGGCGTCCGTGATGGTTGTTGTAGGCAACATCGAGTACGGGCGTACGTGACGGGTTGTTCGGGTAACCCTGCAGGTGTAAATCGATTATAATCACCGTCCCTCGCGGTCAGTGAGTACCACTTGTTCACTGTACCGTGACGTAGAAAGAACAGGCTAGTTACATGTTAAAATGTTGCTGATTGAAAGATGGACTTGATTGCTAATGACTTGCTGTAGTTTAGAGCTAATTAAAGTTCCTTTCAACTTTGGGCAAAGTACATGAGAGAAATGCGTTTCTTGTTTGATTGCGGCTCTCTCATGTACCTTAGCGTAAGGTTCTCCACAACCTGCTGCTAAAACTTGAAAGTAAGGTTCTACTAATTAGGCGAGTCCTTGCAAATGATTTTTACCTCATGTAACCCATTACCCTCATGTAGAAGTTCCTTGTTTAGGTGAGACGGGTCAGACTTGCTGAGCCTTCGTGCTCACTGCTTGTGTTTGAAGCTTTTGCAGGGTTCTATGAGGAAGGGACTCCCGAAGAGGAGACGGAACCCCAGGAGGGGAACCCCGTCGAGTGGGAGTCGTGCACGCCGCAGAGTTAGTGTGTGTGTGTGCTAGCAAGGACACGTTCGAGGGCTGAACGTGCACTTGATGCTTAGTCTACGCCCGCGAGTGTAGACTGAACTTATTTTGATGTAAACATGTTCATAACTTGTTTATGTAATAAAATTTCGCTTCCGCTTTGTACCTTTGACGTGTGTTATACGGTGCTGTGCAACGCAGCACCCCTCAGCGTGATCCTGGCTCGACAAGACCAATGGGGTCGTGTCACTATGAAGGGCATTCACTGATTCAGAGTGAAAGGAAAATTAGCTCCGCATTTTATCGGTCCCTTCGTCATCATTGAAAGGTGTGGATCCGTGGCATACCGTTTGGAGTTACCGGCAGCCTTAGCCGGAGTTCATAACGTCTTCCACATATCTCAGTTGCGGAAGTGTTTGAAAGTTCCAATGGAGATTCTCATGGAAGGCATAGCAGATTTGATGCCGGACCTCACATATGTTGAGCATCCAACCCGGATAATTGATGAAAAGACTCGCGAGACCAGAAACCGGACGCTGCGATTTTTCAAGGTGCTATGGTAAAATCACATTTATGAAGAAGCTACATGGGAAAGCGAGGAGTATTTACAACACAATCATCCGGAGTTATTACAGGTTTATGTTCGGTAGTCATCCTCCCCACATTGTTCTTAATTGTGAATCTCGGGACAAGATTCTTTTTAAGGGGGGAGGAATGCAAAAGTCCCAAAAACTTGTAAATGGAAAACTTTAGTGATGAATAAAGTTGAGTATAATCCAAGAAATGGGACTTGCAAAAAAACTTTTGTTTAATCATGTGATTGTTGGCATGTGCAAGAGGCCTTTAAATTCAGTTTGATCTAAAGAGTTCACTTCAAGGAAAAGAAGGCCATTTTCAAAAGGGAAATTCAAACTGTTGTTTAAAAATTTGTATTTGCAATGGCCAACTCAAAGATCAGAGGCATATTCAAATTCTTCAGGTTTGAATTAGTGAGAATGCAAATTTTGAGCAAATTTGGAGGTGCTTTGATAGACCCCCTCGCTGGAGTTCAGTAGCCGGTGAGCCCCCGCTGCTGCCATTGTTAGGAGGAAGGCCCTGTCGTCAAAGGGAAGCGAGGTAGGTCTTCGTTACTCATCTTACGACGTCGCCGCTTTTTCTACGCATCCGTTTTCTTCGCTCCCTTCGAGCAGAAACTTTTACGTATGGACAGACCGTGTTTTGATCGGTTTTTGACGGTGGAATTGATCTAGATCTTGAGTCAAGATCATCACCACGTCCACACTTGATCCCTACACACTTGTTCATCATAAAACCCCATGAAAGTCATTAAAACATGCAAGAACACGTACAAACTGGTTTAATAAAACAGCACCATAGGATTTGCATTAATCTACCCCATCGCATCTTGAGTAAAATTTGTGCATGATGTTTGATTGCTGTAAATTTTGTATCTGCGCGGTCGTGAGTAGAAGGACAAGCTCAGGAAGCCATCTACGAAGAACTACAAAGCCAAGACTTTGAGACGCATGAGCAACAAGAGCCACGGGAGCAAGGCAAGTGCCCCTTGACCATATTGATCCCATGTTTTGAAACAGTTTTGTTTGCGAAAATGTGTACGCTTGAGTCAACTTGATGGGACACCATTTTATCGGAGTTTACTAGTTTTGTTAACCATCCTTGTCGCCGGGAAAGTTGATGAGTCGGGTATGGTCATTTTTCCTTTTTGCTTCGCTTAATCCACGGGATACGGGAAGCTGAATTAAAACATGTCTAGCTACTGTATTCATATGAATAATGATAATGAGAACTTGATGATGATAACGAGCATGGAATTGGGGTGATCTAGGCAAGCTTGGTTTGTGGATGTTGCTGAATGGGATGGTGGTTTACTTACCGTAGATCTAAGGACCGGTTCATGCCAGCCCATGCCAGGAAAACAGTGCCACCACAAGGCCAAATATGGGTGCGGCTTAGCTGACTAATTAGGTGTGTTGCTAGTTTGTTATGGACCGTGGATGGCGCGGGGAATGGGAGTTGAGAGAGGACTGCCCTAGGAACTGCACGGCACAAGAGGGGGCCCGTGGGTGGGAGAATAGTGATTCGAGCCTGCCGGTGAAACCTCAGTGAGTCCATAAATCTAGTAGCCCCTTTGTAAAGGCTATTTTGTGATCTCTTGGCCATACACTGACGGTTGTGTACTGGTATAATGGAGGTACTGCAGTCGCCGACGGGTGACGAAATCACAAACTTGTGGGTAAAGTGGTGCCACCTCTGCAGAGTATAAAACTATCATGATAGCCGTGCTTATGGTCACAAGCACCTGGCCAACTCACATGATTAGAGGGAAAACTTGGGATGGATGTTCAGTATGGTTATGGTATGGTCATTGGGATTGGTTTCGGAACTGTTGAGTCATGACAATGAGTTTGGCTTTGGTTATATGAACGTGAGATGGTTATGAATATTTATGAGCATGAGATAAACTTGAGGAAGATTAATGGCTGGTTGAGACTTGATAAATGGTGAATTATGGTGAAGGAATATTTCTATTTTACTTGGTTATATTGGGATTCAACTCATCTAGAAATAGTTGCTGTTTTAACCATGTCTTTGAAATAAAATTTGCTTGCTGCAATGAGCCTTTTTATTCCATACCTTGTTGTAAACTACATGTCATACTTTTCCCGCACTTGCTGAGTACGGCATGTACTTACCCTTGCATTATCACATAAACATCAGCTACAGGAGAAGAGTATTTCGAGGATCATGTGGAGTACTAGGCGTGTGAACTACCGTCAACATGCCTCTGGAGTTGAAGATGGAGCCCGCTGATGTTTAGTTGTTTCCGCTATCGTTTAGAGACTTCCGCTGCTAGAATAAGATAGACAATCATGAGTGAGACAATTAGTTGATGTAATAAAGTACTTAAACACTATTTATTCGTGGTTATATTCTGAATTTAGTTTGTGGATTACATGTGTATGTGTGATGAACATCCTGGGCACGCATATGCATTAACTTGGTTCTGTTTTTGAAACCGGGTGTCACAGATTGGTATTAGAGCCTAGTTGACCGTAGGACACAAGCCTAGGTAGAATGGACACTATAAAACACATAGGAACACCCCTCTAAACTGCTATTTTTGAAAATTGCTTGCTGCTGCACTTTTCTTGTCAATTCAGCCACTGCAAAGTGCTATTTTCAGCCCCTCTTTTCTCTCCTTTTGGACAACAACACTTTTGCTTTCTTGCTTCACAACTTCTGAAGTTTTGTAGTATTTTCTTCCTTCTCTAAAGTTTTTCTTGTCCTATTTATAGATGCCGGTGATCAGGAGCACGATACGCATAAGTACTCGTTCACCACCACGTGGGAGTGCACTTAACCTCATTAAGGTGTCCGATGGACCACCCCCGTCACACGGCGGGAACAGCACCAGTTCACATGATTAAGTTTAGGGTTCCCATTGAATAAGCTGTAATAGGAACGTTTAAATCGTAGCAGCGTGAATTTTTGTGATGATTGCTTGTGTTTGTGTGCTGGTGTGAGTTGTGGGACGCTTCGGCGAATATCCACATTCACACATAGTAGAGAGATGTGAGGTGCTTCGGCATGTGTTCACATCCTCACATAGGCTGAAATTAATAAAGAAGATATTTAGTTCATACACCTTGATGCATATAGTTGGGGGATCAATCTAAACTTCTCTTTTCTATCCTACCCAACTCTCTCTCACAGATGGTGAGGGAAACCGCCAGCCATCAAAGGAGGAACGTTCGTGGCAACCATGAACCATAAGAGGATGGCCACGTTGAAGTTCCTGAAAATGCCAACCCCGGGGCTGGTGCAAACAACCTTGAACGGTTGATGGCTATGCAGAACCAGCTCATGTAAACTATGATACAAACTTTGGGACAGCTGCAAGCCAACAACCACAACAATCCTAACCCCGTTCCTGCACCCCCACCGCCATCACCGCCACCACCGCCGGCTCACAACAGATTGGGAGAGTTCATGAGGACTCGACCACCTACTTTTGCACAAGCTAATGATCCCATGGAGGCTGATGATTGGTTGGAATCCATGGAAAATAAGCTTGCTATTGTTCAGTGCAATGATCGAGAGAAAGTTCTCTTTGCATCGCACCAACTTATGGGAGCAGCCGCTGACTGGTGGGACACTCTTTGCAATGCTCATGACAACCAGGAGACTATCACTTGGGTTGAATTCAAGGAGAGTTTCCGCTCTCATTACGTCCCTGCTGGAGTCATGATGCTTAAAAGGCAAGAGTTCGAAGGTCTCCGCCAAGGAAATAAGAGTGTGAATGAGTACCTAAACAAGTTCACGTAGCTGTCAAGGTATGCTCCCGAAGACATCAACTCGGATCAAAGGAAGCAATACTTGTTCATGAGAGGATTGAACAATGAGATCCAAGTACAACTGCTCAACAATGATTATGCAAGTTTCTAGAAGCTTGTTGACAAAGCTATAGTGGTTGAGAGCAAGATCCGTGAGATCGAGCAAGGGGGCAAGAGGAAGATGCCGTACCAGTCACAAGGGAGCAATGTACGTCCCTGTTTCATGCCCCCAGCTGCACCACAGTATGGCTCATCCGCTTCTACTTTCCGCCCTGCAAACCCACCTCGCCCTAATCAACCACCGCAGCAACGTCCTGTTATGCAAGCACCTCGTATGCCTTTGCCTCCTGCGCCCCGTCCCAACATGAGCGCCTATGCTCAAAACCAGCCTCGCCCCAACGTTCCTGCTGTTTTGGGCAACAAAGCATGCTTTTTATGCGGGGAGGCGGGACACTTTGCAAGTCAATGCCCGAAGAAAGGCCTTGGACAGCCGACCAATGCACCAAAACAGAACCCACGGCCGAATGGAGGAGCTACACAAGGTAACCGTGGGCAGCAGAGCTACGCTTGTGGCAACATGAATCATGTCTCCGCTGAGGAAGCGCAACAAGCTGAGGACGTCGTGATTGGTATGTTCCTTGCCAACTACAACCCAGCCACTGTTTTATTTGATTCCGGAGCATCGCATTCATTCATATCATCCAAGTATGTTGCCAAGTATAATCTGCCCATATCACACATGAAACACACTATGTTGGTTAACTCTCCTGGTGGAGAGATGAGAACTAATATAGTATATCTGAAAGTAAACCTTAAAATAAGGGGGGTAGACTTTCTTGCCAACCTTATTGTCTTGGATTCCCAAGGGATTTATATAATACTTGTAATGGATTGGTTAAGCAAGCACAACGGAGTAGTCCAATGTGCTGAGAGGAGCGTGCAGTTGACAAATGAGCACGGTACTCGTATTGAGTTCGGGTCAGCCCAACCAGTAACCGAGAAGGCAGCGCTGAACCATGTCGAAAAAGCGACATTGGAAAGCATTCCGGTGGTTCAAGAATATTCAGATGTGTTCCCGGAAGAACTTCCAGGTTTGCCACCTGACCAGGACATTGAATTTGCCATTGATTTAGTACCCGGAACTGCACCTATAGCGAAGAGGCCGTATAGGATGCCCGCTAATGAACTAGTGGAGCTCAAGAAGAAAATTCAGAAGCAGCTAGAAAAGGGTTTTATACACCCAAGCTCGTCACCGTGGGGAGCCCCCGTGCTCTTCGTAGACAAGAAGGATGGGACCCAAAGGATGTGTGTGGATTATAGGTCTCTCAATGAGGTGACGATCAAGAATAAATACCCGCTGCCCCGTATAGAGGACCTGTTCAACCAAATGAATGGTGCTCAAATTTTCTCCAAGATTAATCTTCAGTCGGGATAATTCCAGCTGATGATTAAGCCCTCCGACATACCCAAGACTGCATTTCGAACACGGTATGGTTCGTATGAATATACTGTTATGTCTTTTGGATTAACGAATGCACCCGCATATTTTATGTACCTCATGAATAATGTCTTCATGGAGTACTTGGACAAGTTCGTCGTCGTTTTCATCGATGATATCATGGTGTATTCAAAAAGCGAGGAAGAACATGAAGAACATTTGAGATTGACATTGCACAAACTGTGAGAGCATCAATTGTATGCCAAGTTCAGCAAGTGTCAATTTTGGCTAAAAGAGATATCGTTCCTAGGCCACGTCATCTCCGAGAGAGGAGTATCGGTTGATCCCGGAAAAGTGGGAGATGTTCTAAAGTGGAACCAACCGCAGAATGTGAGAGATATTCGGAGTTTCCTTGGGATGGCTGGATACTACCGACGGTTCATCAAGGATTTCTCCAAAATAGCGAAACCTACGACTGAATTGCTAATGAAGGGAAAAGCATTTTAGTGGACACCAGTGTGCCAAGAAAGATTTGAGGAGCTCAAGAAAAGGCTAACCACAGCACCGGTTTTGGTATTGCCGGACGTGAGCAAGAGTTTCTATATATATTGTGACGCATCAAGAAAAGGGCTTGGATGCGTGCTCATGCAAGAAGGACAAGTGGTAGCCTATGCGTCGAGACAACTAAAGAAACACGAGCTGAATTACCCCATCCATGACTTGGAACTTGCAGCCGTGGTACATGCCTTGAAGATTTGGAGGCATTATATCCTTGGCCACCGATGTGAGATCTATACGGATCACAAAAGCCTCAAGTATATATTCACGCAAATGGATCTGAATTTGAGGCAACGTCAATGGTTGGAACTCATCAAGGATTATGATGTTGGAATCAATTATCACCCTGGAAAGGCCAATGTAGTAGCTGATGCATTGAGCCGAAAGGGAGCATGTCACCAACTCACGGTTCGGGAGCTACCGCCCGAGCTGCGCAAGGAGTTCTAACAGTTACATCTTGGGTTCTTGAACAAGATGGAGGTGATAGAACTCAACTCTTCGCTGGAACAAGAGATACGAGATGGCCAAGCAACGGATGAGGAAATCAAGGAAATCAAAGAAAGAATCCGACAAGGCATAGAAAAGGATTTCAAGGAAGACGAGAAGGGCACGCTTTGGTTAGGGAAAAGGATTTGTGTGCCTAACGTGAAGCACATCCACGACACGATATTAAAGGAGGCACATGACTCACCTTATTCCATACATCCCGACTATACAAAGATGTACAAGTACCTGAAAACTTGCTATTGGTGGGATGGTATGAAAAGGGACATAGCTGAATATGTTGCCTTATGCGACACGTGCCAACGGGTGAAGGCCGAACATCAAAGACCCGCTGGACTGTTGCAGCCATTGAAAGTACCCGAGTGGAAGTGGGAAGACATCAGCATGGACTTCATTGTCGGATTGCCACGTACTCGGTCGGGTTACGACTCCATTTGCGTTATTGTGGACCGATTGATGAAAACAGCTCATTTCCTTCCTGTTAGAACCACGTACCACATCGTAGAACTAGCCGAGCTGTATATGGAGCAAATCGTGTGTCGCCATGGAGTTCTGAAGAGGATAGTTTCAGATCGGGGTTCTCAATTTACCTCTAGGTTCTGGAAGAAGCTGCATGAAGCCATGGGTACACGGCTAAATTTCAGCTCCGCTTATCACCCGCAAACTGACGGGCAAACTGAGAGGACAAATCAAATTTTGGAAGACATGTTGAGAGCTTGCGCCTTGAAACATGGACGCAGTTGAGATAGGAGCTTGCCGTATGCTGAATTCTAATACAAAAACAGATATTAAGCCAGCTTGAAGATGTCACCTTTTGAAGCATTGTATGGTAGACGGTGTAGAACGCCGCTATTCTGGAATGAGACCGAAGAGAGCCAAGTGTTTAGACCTGAAGTGCTGCAAGATGCCGAAAAGCAAGTCCAAACGATACGAGAAAATTTGAAGGCTGCTCAGTCACAACAAAAAGGTTATGCGGACAATAGGCGAAGAAGATTGACCTTCGAAGTAGGAGACTTCGTGTACCTTAAGGTATCGCCTATCCGAGGCCAAAGACGGTTCAACGTCAAGGGCAAATTAGCACCTCGCTACATCGGGCCATTTAAGATTTTGGGCAAGCGAGGAGAAGTAGCCTATCAACTAGAGCTGCCAACGCACCTCTCCGACGTACACGACGTGTTTGTGGTGGACATGTGTGATGAACATCCTAGGCACACATATGCATTAACTTGGTTCTGTTTTCAGAACCGGGTGTCACATCGCTGGAGGTGAAGTGGTGGTTGTGGGTGTCATTCCCCGACTGCCGATGCCGGAGCGCCTGCCGGCCCAGGGTGCGAGGATTGCTGGTGCCGAAGCTAGTGGTGTCTTGGGGCCGGATGAGTGGGGGCGAGAAGGATACTTGGGTTCCTTGTGCTCCCAGCTCATTGGTGTCAAGTCGAGTCTCTTGGCGGAACGCGACCGTCTGGATGTCATGCTTGAGCAATTGCGGGAGGTGGCTCCGAGCAGTCTGGTGAGCCTTTTTCTTCTCTCCTTGCCATCATATATTCTTGGGATCTGACGAGGGGTATCTCCCTTGTCGTTAGGAGCTATTTCACCGAGCTGCTGAGGACTCCCAGCATCTCCGTGAGAGTGATGGATCGTCATCACCGTGCGGAGGCCAAGCTGGTAGAGTGTGGGCAGAGCTCGAGAGGGCCCGGGCCGTTGCAAAGGAAATGGCTCGAGAATCTGAGGCCGCAATCAAGGGGGAGCATCATCGTCCGTGAAGCTCGCCTGCCTTTGTGCGGTCACCGAGACCGCGCAAGGGTGTGTGGCTCAGGCCGTGGAGGAGCTGTCGGCCTACAGCCGGGAGGTCCAAGAAGCCCTGGTTGTTGGGGAGAATAGGAGGGACCAAATCGTGGATTTGTCCTTCTCCTCTTTATTCTTTCAGCTTTCCGCATCCGTGCCGGCTTAATATCTTTGTGATATGTCTTGTAGCAGAAACGCAGAGGCGCATTACCGTTTGCTGGGGATTTGGCTGAGGCTCAGAGGGAGGATGTTGAGAGTCTTCGTGCTTGTCTCTCTACTAAGGAGCGAACATTGGAGAAGGCTCAGCGCTTGGTGGCGGCGACTTGCGACCAAATGCTGGGTCCCATGCTGGCCACTACTTCGATGGACGTCGCCTCCCCATAGTCGAGGCTACAGCAAGTCACCCAGCACTTTGCAACGCTTCAGTCAGAGCTCGCCAGCCTCCGGGGCGCCGGGCAGTCGATATGTGACCTAGTGCTCGGTGACCGGTCAGGAGTCGGGCTCTCTAGTTGGCTGGTCAAGGCACTCGGCCTGGTGGATGGTCGGCAATGGGATGTCGGGGAAGCCAGGGTATTCTGCGGAGCTCAATTGGCATTAGGGACCGTGCTGTCTCACTGTCCCACCCTCAATCTTCATCTTCTTCGTGGCTTTTGTGAGCCGGTGGTGGATCCTGAAGGGGCTAGGGCTGCGGTTACTCCGGCTGCACTCTCCTTGGCCGAGCTCGTCAAGGAGGAGGCGATCAAGGATGAGGCGGACAGTAGGCGAAGGGTGAGTGGTCCCTCTTCATATTTAGGATTCCTCCTCGAGTTTTTGTTTAACTTTTATAATTTGTGGGGAATATTGGCTCTCCCTTTGTGAAATGAAGAAAAACTTTTGGTATTTTGGCTGTGTTTGGATCTCTAGTGGATGGGTAGACCCGAGCACCTTGCGAGGGTTGGTCTGCTCCTTCCATCACGCGGTGCTTATTCATAGGTATACTTTTTTGTCGGTAGTCTACTGGTCGACCCGTTTATCATCTAACGGGGGTGCCAAAATCCTATATGGGGCTCGGATGGCTCTGGGCTGTCTAGAAAGAGCTTTGCAGATGACCCCTCTCATGTAGAACCGAGGGAGCTCCTTAGTTAGGTAGTGTCCGTGGCCCGGGCCATAGGCCCTTCTTGTTTGTCGCGCCTTTTTCGGACCATGGCTACGCTTTGGGTTGTTGTTGTCCCTTGGCCATAGGTCGCATTGCATGGCTTGGGAAGGAAGGGGCCTGCGCACTTTTTCCGTTATGCCTCGTTTGGACCATGGCTTTGTTCCGGGTTGTCATTGTCCCTTGACCATAGGTCGCACAGCTCGGCTTGGGAAGGAAGGGGCCCGAGCACTTTTTTCGTTATGCCTCGTTTGAACCATGGCTTCATTCTGGGTTGTCATTGTCCCATGGCCATAGGTCGTGCGGCTTGATTTTGGGAAGGAAAGGGGCTTGGATACTTTTTCCATTATGCCTCATTCAGACCATGGCTTTGTTCCGGGTTATCGTTATCCCTTGGCCATAGTTCACGCGGCTCGGTTTTAGGAAGGAAAGGGGCCCGAGCACTTTTTCCTTTATGCCTCGTTCGGACCATGGCTTTGTTCCAATTTGTCATTGTCCATTGGCCATAGGTCGTGCGACTCGGTTTCGAGAGGGAAAGGGGCCTAGGCACTTTGTCTGTTGTGCCTCATTCGGACCATGGCTTCGCTCCGGGTTGTCGTTGTCCCATGGCCATAGGTTGAGCGACTCTGAACTTGATAGGATCCGAGCTACTGGCGCAAGTCTTTGGGTCTCACACATATGTTGATGGGAACAATTGTTTTGATGCAAGCCCCCGAGGCTTTGCGCGTGGGGGTTGCATGGTGTCAGAGGTCGGGTCCGGCTCGATCTTGAAGGGAAAAGATGTTGGATCGCTAAGAGCTCTGAACACAAAAGATAGATAAGCCTCGACGTCCATATATTAACTCCACCCAACTAGGGGGATTTACAAGTACAATTTTAGTGGCGCCTAGCCTATGCTTCCGAGGTGGGCAGCGCCCCTCTTTTAATTGTTGGGCGGCACAGGTGTCATGCCTTCGCCGAGCCCCCGTGGTGAATGTCGACCATCCTCGTGTCCTTCGGGGGACCAAGTGAAGGCTGGTCAGGAGGGATTCTTGCTGTTGCTCAGCAAGCCGAGTTGGATGCCACTGTTGCGGCCGCTGCCATGGCCTGTTCACAACTATGTTGCTCGCACATCAGGGCATGCAATAACTTTGCCTCCATCGTGATGATACAGCTGGGGCCAGGCATCTTCAACTTGATGTATTTGTAGTTTGAGATGGCCAGAAACTTCGCGTAAGCTAGCCTTTCCAAGATGGTGTGGTAGGTGTCGTCGAATTCGGGGACCTCAAAGGTGAGGGTCTCCGTGCATAAGTTGGACTCTTCACCAAAAGTGACGAGGAGGTCGACCTTCCCCAATGGCAGGACCTGTTTGCTGGGGATGACCCCATGGAAGGGTCGTCAGCTTCTGCCTGTCGTGGCTCTCCTAGGCTTGACTCCCTCCGAAGATCATGAGGCAGCCCTCTGGCATGGGGAAGCTTGGTTCATCAGGCTCGAGGCTTGTCGCAGTGGGTCCTATGCCCTTGTCTCTCACTACGCCGTCTCCGTGCTTATGAAGCGCTTTAGCAAGGTACAGTGTTTGAGGTTACCGGGTAGGCGTGGTTGGTGCATGACTTCTCGAGGAGCTTCTTGAAGTAGTCGATCGGCCCCGTGGCCGGTTTCTGAAAGTTGCCTAGAGGGGGTGAATAGGCTAATAAAACCTGAAACTATTGCAAACAGCGGATTAAACTTGAAGGAGGCTGGACTAGTCTGGTTTGAGGGCGGACTAGTCCGGTCTAGGTATCAAGTTGCGTTTTAGGTTTTGCTTTTAAGTTTGTTTAAGCGGAAGATATGTAGTAGTCAAACAATCTCACTAGTTAGCTGTAAATGATTAGATTGCAAAACAGCGGAGCAATTCACAAGTGTTAACAAGACGAGAGCTTAACAAGTAATTTTAGTGAGCGAGCGAGAAGGTAAAGAAACAAAAGACACAATTTATCCCAAGGTTCGATTCCACACATACGTCCTCATTGAGGAGTCCACAAAGGACCGGGTCTTTTCCAACCCTTCCCTCACCGAGCGATCACCAAGATCAAGCCCGGGCTCTTTCACTATCAATCAAATGTGAATACAATGCTCTTAGGGGCTACTCACAACTTGAGGCTCCCTACAACAACCTAGCAGTTCTAGGAATCAAAATACTTCAGGCAAGAACTCAAATTAATAACTAGAATGCAAGAGAGTCAAACCGGGAGCTCAAACGCCGATCACCACGTCTTTCCTCTCACAAAACCACAAACTCCTTAGATCCAATCTTAGGGGTCTAGAAGGTTAGGAAAGAGGCTTAGAAGAGCTCTAGGAATGAGTTTTCAACACTTGGTTTTCTGTCTATTCAATTCTCAGCTGGGGGTCTCCTTTTATAGAAATCCCGACATCTAGCCGTTACCTACTAAAGTCCGGACTAGTTCGGTCCGAACCCCGGACTAGTCCGTGAGGGACCACTCACGTCACGAGGCTACCAACTAAAGTCTCGTGACCGTTGGATTCAAACGGTCATAAAATCCCGGACTAGTCCGGTGAAGAGCGGACTAGTCCGATCTCAGTCAGCAACCTTAGTTCCGTATGAGAACGGACTAGTCCGGACCCAAAGGAGGACTAGTCCGGTCTTACCAGACTTAGTCTCAAAAACTCTCTAATCTAGGATTACGGACTAGTCTTGCCAACTCCGGACTAGTCCGAGCTCACACAGGAACCTTTGTTCCGTCCTAAACCGGACTAGTCTGAAGGGACCGGACTAGTCCGGCCTATGGAGCAGACTAGTCCGAGGTCACTCAGAGACTCCTTCTCCGGACCTAAATGGCTTAGTCCACTTAGCGGACCAGTCCGGCCCTCTGAGACTTAGTCTCATAGGGGCTCAAACTCACTCGACAGCGGACTAGTCCGGCCTAAAGCGGACAAGTCCGAACTCACTCAGAGACATCTTATCCAGTTTAGTCCGGACAAGTCCGGTCTTCCTTTTTCAGCCAAACCTATGACTACTTCCTCTCATGATTCAAACTTTCTAACTTTAGTTTGAGCTCTCTAATGATTCTTAAGCACTCTAAAAGAGGAGACCCTGTACACAACTAGAAATGTGAAACTCAATAGAAAAATTCTATTTTCTACTCTTGCGAGTCTTCTTCTTTTCCATTTTGCTTCCTGAGAGATTCCACATCCATTCCTTGTGATAAGCATCTGTGCTCATACTCGGTAAAACTCATTAGTATCTTAATTGTCGTCATCAATCATCCAAAACCCATGGGGATTATCTAGATGCACTTTCAATTTCTTGTCTTCGTGGCGTTCAACGGTCGCGACGAGATCTGTACCACTGTTGGTTGGGAATGGGTCCGTTCACCTCCTCTTGTCACCCTTGTGGGCGGCTCTTTGCTCCCCACGTCGGGGTTCTTCGGCTTTCGCTTGTCGAAGATGACCCCGACTACCTCTTCAATGGAGGCATGGTTCTTAGCGATGTCGAGGTGGTCCCTCATGTTTCTTGGCTTGATGCAGCCAAGCTTATGTACGAGGGACTCGTAGGTTGTCCCTTATAGGAAGGTCGCGACGATGTCCGCATCGATGACGTCGTGGAGCTCATTGTACTTCTTTGAGAAGCGACGGATGTACTTTCACAGGGTCTCGTCCGGCCTCTACCAGCAACCCTTGAGGTCCCAGGACGCGCGTAGGTCCCCTGGAAGTTGCCGATAAATATTTCCCTGAGCTCGACCCAGTTCAGGATGTTGTCGGGGGGAATATACTCGAGCCATGCGCGCACTGGCTCGGATAAGTAGATTGGGAGGTATTGGATGATGAAGTCATTATCCTCCACTCCGCCGGCTCGGCAGGCGAGGCGGTAGTCCTCCAACCATACGTCGGGGTCGGTTTCCTCGTCGTATTTCCCGATGTTGGTTGGGGCCCAGAATATTTACAGGAAGGGAGCATTGCATATTGCCTTCCCAAGGGCTTTGGGGCCTGGGGGACCGAGGCTTAGACTCCGTCCTCTCCCACGGCCGTGGTGGCTGGCCTGGCGATGCCTTTGGGGCCGAGAGTTGGAAGGTGACCCCGAGGGGCCTTCCTGAGTTTGCCGCCTGGCTTTGAGAGTCTAGAGGAGGCTGCAAGCTCCTATATGCTCGCGCACCGAGTTATGCGAGGGGGTTGATGACCCGGCCCTTTCGGGTGGGGTTGCTTGGCTTGGCGTATGGGTTCTGGTGCGGTTCGTCCCGCACCGGTGGAACCTTTGGCTTTGGCTAGGGGATGACGTGCCTCGGGCTCGGGCGAGGGAGCTCTCTACCTACTGGGCGGTGGTTGAAGCCAAGAACGCCCAAAGGTCTAAATGATCCCTCTAGGTTTTGGGGTCAGTGGGCTCCAGCATGCCGTGTAGTATGGCAGCGACGGCTGCCACGTTTTGGCTGGCCCTTTGGAAGTGAGTGGCCTGGCGTTCGTTGATCATGTCGGCCTGGACCTGCCGAGCGCAGAGGCATGCCGTGTTTGAACCTGAGCTGACATTGGTTCGCGCTTGGTGGGCCCCTTGAGGCGGCACGTTGTACCCCGAGCTGGTTGGCCAACTCGTGGTGTTGTGCCTCTGACGACTCGGGGTCACCCCAGGTGTTGTGCTGGTGCGTATTAACAACTGCAAGGCATTGGTCATTTTAGCGACATGGCACTCGCGGGAAGGGTGCTCGCCGCCTTTGAAGTCATCGCTGGAGCTTGGGTTGAACTCCAGGATGTGGTGAAGAGATGTCGGGTCATGCTCGATCATCCCCATGAATATTGACGCCGGAGTGTTGTACGCGGCACCCAAGTTGGTAGAGAATCGGAGGGTGCCGAAGCTGTTAGTGAAGAAATACAGGCTCCTGAAACGGAGAGCTTAGTAGGTGAGGGCGGTGTTGGGCGCTCCCTCGCCTCCTTCGGTGGCGCTGAACTCGAAGTCACCGAAGGACATCGTTGCACCGGGTGTGAGAGTTGGTCATGGGGAATCCATCGAGGTGGTGGAAACGGAAAGCGTGGTAGTCCCCATACCTTGCACACCGACTATCGTCGTTTCGGACTTCCGACTAGTAATTGAATGTACCGCATGTTATAATTCGAGGTGGCCTAACTAAAAACACACGAAGGATTATCCTTGTTCGGGCAAGAATGCCTTACGTTCTGCCAGGGTTTCTTGCTTGTTCTTACTCAAGAATGGGGGTTGTTCTTACAAGTGTGAGAGTCTGCCTCTTCGGGTAGATAGGGCCCTCTCTTTATACTCTCTCTCTCTCTCTCTCTCTCTCTCTGTCCCTTTAAATACCGTAGTGGGGAGATAAGTCATGGCCGCAGGAGTGGCTTGTCCTGTCGTACGCTCGACTGGGTACTTGATGGAGTTGTTGTATCTATAGCCTGCTGCTGCACCTTCTCCCATCCCGTCATCGGGGAGTAGTCCATACAAGGTGCACGCGCGCCCCACGTTCCACTACTCTTTAGTTCCGTCGGAGGTGATGGGTATTCAATGCCGGGGCAAGAAGGGTACTCGAGTACCGTTTCACTCAACTTAGGCGGCGCCTGCCCTGCATTGAAGGCCATTTGCTTCTCTCCTACCCTAGGTCGGGTAAGGGTCCTTCCTCTGAGGCTCGGACTTTCTTTCGAGCTCCTTTGAGGATGGGTCTTCCATCATGCCCAGGGGTCGGCCCCAGGCTCCTTGTTCTGTTTCCTCCCAAGCTCGGCCTCAGGCCTGCTCCATCGTCCCTCTCAAAATGCCCTCGTGCTTCTTCCCCGGGGTCTGAGTGCAGAACCCCGTCAAGTGTACACCTTAAGAACATGTATATATACACAAATATATACATAGTTAAATCTAAAAGTTTTAATAAAAGCTATAGGACAAATTAAAAATGCCATTATCTTAATGGAGGTGAAGCCTGGGATGTGATTTACCATTATCTAAAAAAGTATAGATTAACATTATAGATTAAGTCCTCGTGGGGGAGGGGGAGGAGGGAGGCAGCGGTGTTTGCCTGGTGGCAGACAGGAGGAGGAGGGAGGTGGCGGCGTGTACCTGGCGGCGGACGGGAGGAGGAGGGAGGCGGTGTTGGCACGAGACTAAGACAGCAGCGGAGTGGCGCTCGGCGGCAAGGCGCGCCTGAAAATTTTTGGTAGCCTAACGACGTCGTTTCAAACACCAGGACTTAGGTTGCGTGGGGTGCGACTATGTGGCTTTATAGAGCCGGCATTTTCACAGCCGGCAAAGTAAAGAAGAACCTTCTCTGAATATTTATTTTCACAGGCGGCTCTTAAGATGGCCACCTGTGAAGATGTATTATCGCGGGCAGTTTTAAATTAAGACCGCCTCTGAAAATATGGCATGACATTTTAAATTTTTGTCTTATTTATCATCCCTTCATTTTCACAAATATATAAAACATACATTATAATCTATAAAGTTAATTTAACTTCTAAGTATTTTTTGTCCACATAACACTGAATATAATATACTTCAGGTTTAATCTTATATATGTCATCCCTTATATCTCTTTTGTTTATAAAGTTTAGACATTTGGAAGTGAACAAATAACATTAAAGAAATAACTTGAAGTATCCTATTGAAATCTGAGCTTGAATTGATTAAAATGATGCATGAAAAGTTTATAAAAACAAAACATATATATAAAGAGAAACAATAGTGAAAAATTTGTTAAATTATTTTCACAGGCGGGCAGAAAGTGTAACCGTCTGTGAAGATTTATTATCGCATGCATTTTTAATGTAAGACCGCCTCTGAAAATAAGCCTTGACTTTTTAAATTCTAATCTTATATATCATCCCTTCATTTTTATAAATATATAAAAATACACTATAATTTGTAAATTTCATTTAACTCTGAACTATATTATTTGTCCACATAACACTGAAATATAATATACTTCAGTTTTAATCGTATATGTCATCACTTCTACTCTTTTGTTTGTAAAGTTTGGACATTTAGAAGTGAGCAAATAACAGCAAAGAAATAACTTTGAGCAACCTATTGAAATCGAAACTCGAATTGGTTACAATGATGCATTAAAAAGTTTATAAAAACAAAACATATATAAAGAAAAACAACAATAAAAGATTTGTTAAATTATTTTCACAAGCGGACAGAAAGTGTAACCGCTTGTGAAGATGTTTTATCTGATGCGGTTTTAATGTAAGACCGCATGTGAAAATATACCTTGACTTTTTAAATTCTAATCTTATATATCATCTCTTCATCTTTTATAAATATATGAACATACACTATAATCTGCAAAGTTCATTTAGCTCTGAAGTATATTATTTGTCCATATAACACTGAAGTATAGTATACTTTAGGTTTAATCTTATATGTCGTCTCTTCTACTCTTTTGTTTGTAAAGTTTGGATATTTAGAAGTGAGCAAATAACAGTAAAGAAATAACTTTGAGTATCTTATTGAAATCTGAACTTGAATTGGTTATAATGATGCATGAAAAAATTTATAAAAACAGAACATATACAAAGAGAAACAATAATCAAAAGTTTGTTAAATTATTTTCATAGGCGGGAAGAAATAGTAGTCGCCTGTGAAGATGTATTATCACAGGCGGTTTCAATCTAAGACCGCCTATGAAAATATGGTTTGACATTTCAAATTTTTATCTTATATATTACCCCTTCATATTTATAAATATATAAAATATACACTATAATCTGTAAAGTTTATTTAACTCTAAAGTATATTATTTGTCCACATAACACTGAAGCATAATATAATTCAGATTTAATCTGATATGTCTTCCCTTCTATCTCTTTTGTTTGTAAAGTTTGGACATTTGGAAGTGAGCAAATAATACTAAATAAATAACTTTTAGCATCCTATTGAAATCTGAGCTTCCATTGGTTATTTGGTTATAATGATGCATAAAAAAGTTTATGAAAACAAAACATATATGAAGAGAAACAACAATAAAAAATTTATTAAATTATTTTCATAGGCGGGTATAATGGTAGCCGCCTGTGTAGTTGACAAAATCTTTGAATTGGACAGGCAGGAATTTATCTTCACAAGAGGTTGTTTTTAGAGGCGCCTGTGAATTGAAAAGTATTTGAATTGGATGGGGGGAATTTATCTTCACATGCGGTTGTTTTTAGAGGCAAATGAACAAGCGTGCCTCACCTTATAAGACAGGCACGACGTCCTAAACGTCTGATGTGGGATAAAAAGTTCCCAATATGGGCGCGCAGTGGACGCATGGCCAATTCATGGGCTGAAATTAGCGCGGCTCAATATCTTCATAGACGGTTTTACATAAAGACCGCCTGTGAAAAGAGTCACTTGTTAAGCTGGGATTTAGTCCCACCTTGGATACCTACCTCGCCCGCGTCCATCTTATAAATTTGGATGCCTCTGTTGTCTCGAACTCACTTAAAGTCTCACTGCTCTACTCCAGTACTCTCGGATCTCATGTGGGGCTATTGTGCGGCTAGGCCTGACTAGCCTGCTTGCAGTTCTTCACGCACTCGCGGCTCTGTTGGGCCTGGCTACCTCAGTTGTTGCCCAATTTTTTTAAAATCACAATTATGATAAAAGTTCAAATGGGTTTTAAATAAACCTAGGATATTAAACATTTCTTTGTTACATATAACAAGGTCTTATACATAAGAAAATGAATCTAATAAAAGAAAAAGATTATGAAGACATAATATTATGAAAACAACAATCAAAACACATGCTCACTTCTTTCGCTGATTTTGATTTATTTGAATTTGAACCGGATTAATCTAGAATTAAAATTTCAATAGGAGACTCAAAGTTATTTCTTTACTGTTATTTGTTCACTTCCAAATGTCTAAACTTTAACACAAGAGATAGAAGGGAAGGCATATAAGATTAAATCTGAAGTATATTATTCTTTAGTGTTGTGTGGACAAATAATATACTTTAGTTTAATGAACTTTACAGATTATAGTGTATGTTTATATATTTATAAAAATAAAGAAATGGCATATAAGATAATAATTTAAAATGTCATGGCACATATTTACGGACGACCTGCTTTATAGCCGCCTGTGATAACACATCTTTACAAGAACCGCTGTGAAATTGTATTTTCACACGCTGCTCTGAACTGGGCTGCCTGTGAAGATGTGTTATCACAACGGTTTTACAGAAAGACCGCCTTTGAAAATATGCTTTGACTTTTGAATTTGTAAAATTGTGGAGAATTAAAAACAAATGCTCACTTCTTTTACTGAATTTGATTAATCTCATTTTGAACCGGATTAATATTGAAATAGAATTTAACAAAAAATAATTTACAAATTTAAACAAAGATAATTGAATTTATTGTATGGAAATTGGAGAGTCTGCGGATTACTCTGAAGATAAAAAAAATTATTTACAAACGTCCCTAAAATACCACCACCTCTGAAGATAAATTCCCTCCTATAAAATCCAATAATTTTAGTCGAAAATCAACTTCACAGGCGGTCCTTAATGATAACCGTCTATGAAGATTTACTTCATAGGCGGTATGTCATAATAACCGCATGTGAAGATTTGTTATCACATGCGGTTTTAGCTTATGGCTGCCTGTGAAGTATGTGGGAGAAATCGCTTCACGACTCAATCATCGCGTTCATTCGATACCCTTATAACTTCCTCGCCATAGAACTTTATTGATCGTGCTCACAATTCTGTAACTCCCTTAATCAGAATCAATACTACTCCTGCGTGTTCTTCCCAATGGCCAACTTTCCTCTCGATCTCACCAGTTTCATCCCGCCTCTGATGACTATTGAAGATGGAGGAGTTCATAGGGTTGCTTGTCGTTCTTGCTTTCTATTAGGAGATATCACTTGGTGCAATGAAGAAGTAGTCATTGCCGTCACAGAAGAGGTATTGTATTCTGAACAAAAAAAGTGGTCTTTTAGTTGAGATTATTCAGTACCTACAGAATACATTGCATCTAGAAGTCAAAAACTTTGGTTCTCATCCTTTCGGAATTGGTTTGTTTCATTTAAAGTACCCTTATAACAGAGATGGTGTGATTGCGGTAAACCCTCACCAAGTTGGAAATCACCATTTCCAATTTGTTAAGCATGATGAAATTCCCCTAAACATCAGGTGTACCATCTTTACTAAGAAAGAATGGGTTTTATTTCTCGTCTTTCCTTTGGATTTAAGGAATGATAGGCACATCAAACAAGTTTGTGCAACCTTCAGACAACAGTTGTACTAAGAAAAGAATGAAACTTCCCTGGCTCGAGTTTTAGCATTTGTTTTGGTTGAGAATATCTTGGATATCCATCGTAGCATTGTGATAGTGTTAAGGATGGAGTGTGGAGAGGAAGGTCGTTCTTTGACGATCCCAGTTTATCCCCTCACTTCTGGTTTTGTTAATGTTGTTGTGGTTGATGAGATCGATCCTTCTCACAATGGTAATCCTCATCCTTTGGTTGGTCCGATAGTCTCAGGACTAGTTCAACAGAGGGAAAAATTCATCACAGAACAGAGTGTGCATGTGGGACCTTCACACATATCATCACTAGTGCAACAGAGGGAAAATATTGGTACCGAGGAAAATATTGGTCTGTTCTTATCTGTGAACCCATATGACAGAACATGTTGCAAAAGGAAAAGAAAAAGGAAGTGCACTAGTCTCTCCTGCAGACTTGCCTCCTTCAAAATTGTCTGCTCGTGGTGTCCCATGTCTGCCTATCATGATTGCAGCTTATGTAGATAAATGGTTGCATACTAAAAAAGATCAGTTTAAAGATCAGGATCATGTCTCTTTTCAAGTGCAGCTTATCATAAAAGAATTAGAAGTCAGGACTATTAAACTTAAACCTTTAACACTGCCTTCTTCAGACAAACAGTTGCCTCATTATGAGTCTAGCAAGGCTCGTCGTATCCTCACCAGATCCAAGGCTAAACAAACAGGTATCACTATCAAAGATCCACAATGCAACCTTGATTCAAGGTGACACTAGACAACCCATAAGTGGACAAGGGATAACAAGGCCAAGTTTGCCAAGCGTAAATATACTGAGGGTACTTTTTTGACATGACTCTAATTTTAAATTCCCTGATTTAAATGATATTATTATAATGCTAATGATGTTCTCTATGAAATTGCAATGGCAGTTAAGTCTAGAGATGGATCGTCGTCCGACTCAACCTGAGGAAGAAGATGGGGATAGGTCTCGAAGTTGAAGAAAATAACATCTGAAAGAAGGTCTATCGTATTGTTATTTAGGATGAAATTTTTTTAATATCACTATGTTGTTATTGTTGTTGTACTATTTTGAAGAATACTACATGTTAAAAAATATGGTTGATTCGCATGTTCTGTATTTTATTTAAACCTTATGTTTGGAGTGTTTTCTGAAAAGATAACTATCATGTTCTGTGTGTTGTACTGTATTAACAATGTTAATTATTCTGTTCTATGTGTTCGGCTATATATATGGACAAAGTTAATTATTTTATCCTGGGTGTGCTGTATAAACAATTTTCACATGTGGCCTTAAGAAAAACCGTCTGTGAAGGGCAGTTTCACAGGTGGCTGTTAGACCAATCGCCTGTGAAAGTAATATTTCACAGGCAGTTTTCAAAAGGACCACCTGTGAAAAGATCGTTCTATTGCTTGCGGCCCATCATCTTCACAGGCAGTCCATAAAAATTGACACCTGTGAAGTGCTATTTTGTCAGGCAGTGTATCATCAGAACCGTCTGTGAAATCGGGATTTTTCCCACCTCGTGTAACTATCTCGCCAGTGTCCATCTTATAAGCTTGGATGCCTCTGTTGTCTCAGACTCACTTGAATTCTCACTGCTCTACGCCAGTACTCTTGGATCATCCATGTGTCTGTGGTGCTGTTGTGCGGCTGGGTCTGATTTGTCTGGTTGTAGTGCTTCGCGCACTCACGGCTCTGTTAAGCCTGGATGCCACTGTTGTTGCCCAAATTTTTTTAAATCACAATGACACGTTTAGAGAATTCCATTCAAATTTGAACTCGCGGCTCTCTTGGGCCTGGCTGCTCCTGCCGTCGACCAAATTTTTTAAAATCACAATGATACATTTAGGGAATTCCATTCAAATTTGAACTTGCAGCTCTCTTGGGTCTGGCTGCCCATGCTGTTGGCCAATTTTTTAAATTACAATTATACATAATAGGGAATAATTTGAATTTCAGCTTAAATATTTGAATTTGATATGAAGGAATTTATGTTCACAGGGGTAGTACGCCTCGCCTTAAAAGTTGGGTAGAATACCCTCAACATTCCGATGAGGGACAAAAGTTCCCAAGCTCGGGCAGACATCTTCACAAGCGGTCCATAATAATTGCTGTCTGTGAATTGTAGTTTTCACAAGCGGTTTCGTAAAAGAACCGCTTGTGATATTGGAGGTGAGATTTAGTCCCACCTTATGTTTCTAACTCGCCCTCATCCATCTTATAATCTTGGATGCCTCTGTTTGCACCGAACTCACTTGAACTGTCACCACTCGATTCTGCAATACTCTCTGTTCTCCCATGGGCCTGTTGCGTTGTTGTGCTGCTGGGCTATATTAACCTGCTTGCAGTGCTTAGCGCACTCACGGCCTTGTTGGGCCTGGCTGCCTCTGTTGTTGTCCAATTTTTTGAAATCACAATTATGACATATGTTTACATGAACTTAGGATGGTAAACAGTCCTTTTTTGCATGTAACAAGGTTTCATACATATGGAAACAAATATAATGAAAGAAAATTATGAAAACATAAGCCACTAAATATTACACTATTTTATTACACTGTGTTCAATAATAAAAATATATATAATATTTGTCAAATTTATTTCATACAATTTTTCCTGCATTGACATCTTCTCTCATGTAGGGTTTCAAATCCTTTTTAATTTTTTTCTACGAGCAGGATGTTTTCTGGACCGATGTAGAAGGACGTCACTTCATATTGATTATATTCCTCTTAATTATCTCTCACATTCTCAACTCCAACAATATTTTTGCTTCCTAGAAACAACTACGTGCATCTTCTCAGTTACTGGATCTTATACGTAAAAACTTGTGCAACGCGATCGGCGAGAACCCACGGGTCATCTTTATAGCTCATTTTCTTTAAGTCTACCAAGGTGACCCCGTAGTTGTCCACTTTCACACCATCAGGATGTTTGACCTATTAGTACGTAAACACAGGTATTTTCATTATTCCGCCATAATTGAGTTCCCATATTTCCTCTATGAACCCGAAGTATGTGGTCTTCTACCTTAGTGGATCATAAGACTCTATACGAATTTCACTATTCTGTGTACCACTCTTACTGTTTTTACCTTAGTGTAAAATGTGTACCCATTGATGTCATGCTTGCCATGACGTCACCAAAGCGGATGGGCCAGAAGCTAACTTCTTCATTGTTGCCTCTTCTACAGAGTCTCCATATGGTATATTTTTATCCATTAAGCATTCAGTGAAACGACTTCTGTGCTCTCTCATGATCTACTCCTGTCCGTGGCCTTGATTTTCTCTGCGAAACTAAATTTGGTGTTCCTCGATGTACTACTCAGCTATCGCGAGCTTTTGTAGTACACCAAAATATGCACAATGTACTAATTTGCAATTCTGAACGATGAAAGTTTTTCTGTCCACTTTGCCTCTCCCACGTAGTCTACTCTCATGTACCGGTATAGGCACACCTATCCATTTTCCATCTCTCATGTAAAAAGCGCAACCCTCAATCACTTCTTCCGTAGTGTAACCTTTCATAATTGAACCCTTTAGGTGAGCATGATTCCACACATAACCCTTTAATATTGATAAATATCACTCCAATAGAAACATATAATTTAAATATAGTGGCCCCAATGCTTTAATCTGGTCTAAAAGATGTATTATTAGGTGTACATACATATAAAAAAAGGACGGTAGAAAACACATATCAAGCATGCACATAGTCTCGATGATGTACGTTTTCAGATAGTCTAAGTCTTCACAAGATATCACCTTTTGCGATACTGTGTTGAAAAAGTAACACAACACTACAAGAATCGGGCAAAAGGCCGTCGGCCATATAGCCGTTGGTAGCCTCCTAAAACCGACGCCCATACCGTATAGCCGTCGGTAAACCGATGTTCATGTCCGATGCCTTAGATTCGATGTTTTTAACTCATATGGGCGTCGGGCCCGGCCCGACGCTCATATAGTTCATAGCTGTCGGCCACGAGCCCCACGCCTTTATGGCGTGTAAAACCGACGGTTGAGTCATCCAGCCCGACGCCTTTATGTCGCGTAAAACCGTTGGCCGCACCCGGTACCCGACGCCTTTATGGGAAGTCAGACCATTGGCCAACGTGGAGACCGACGGTCTTACAGCACATAAGACCGTCGGGCCGCTTGGACACCGACACCTATAGTTGATTTTTTTATATAGCCGGTTGTTTCTGCCTCCCCGACTAGGGAGCCTCTAAACAGCTCCAAACAGCACACCACACACAGCAATTAACAGCACACAATACACAGAAATTGCACAATTAACAGCACATAGAAATAGTCCATAGATTCACAATAGTATCACAGAACAAATTCACAATAGCAGCAGGCTATAAACAAAGGTCACATGTTCAAAAACTGTATAACATGTAAATTGAAGTTTACAAAGTGAGAATGAAAACGACATTCACACATCCATGTTTGGACCTCCGCCACTTGCACCCGCCTCGTTCAAATTCAGAAAATCATCACAACCTTGCGGATGATCGGAACCCTGCAAGAAACAAATACATTTCAAACATACATTTTAACTCAACTAATAGATAATACACGCAAACCATATAACTATATATGAGATGTATCGTTCTTTCATGGATGACAACACGTAGACTCACTCTACATTACCTAGTGAACATAACAAACAAAGAATAACCGCAATTTTATAATAAGAATCTAGGGAGAAAAGAATCAATCAATTATTATATCACCAACCACTTACTTTATCATTTAACATACATTATTCAAACTAACATATGCTAATTAAATTTATATATGTTACTCTTCCAACAAACATACATTAGAAACTCATTTTAACTCAACTTTTTGGTTTGCAACTAATAGCTAAAAATGTATGTTAAAATACATTTCAAACATACATCTTAACTAAACTAATAGCTAGAAATGCAACTAATAGCTACAAACATACATTAGAAATTCAACTAATTAGTAGCTAGAAATGCAACTAATAGCTAGATTTTACCTTGCCCGATCTTTTTTGTTGAGGTGGTCGGGGTGCGCACGGGCTGGCGGCGCCGGAGCGAGGGGCGGGCGCCTGGGGGCCGGAGGGCAAGCGACGCCGGAGGGCGGGGGCATGCGCCGGAGTACGGGTGCGCGGGCGCGCGGGCGGAGGACGGGCGGCGGACGGGCGCGCGGACGTGTTTTTTATCCGTCCTTTGTCTTCCTCGGCATGTCATATGGTTTCAATTATGATGTCAAATACATTCTTTGTAACGTGCATCAAATCAATACTATGGCAAATTTTCTGGTCCTTCCAGTACGGAAGATACTTGAAAAAAATTGATTCTTTCTTGAAAGTCGTGTCAGTTATGTCAGGCGAAGGTGTAGTTTTCTTTATCTTTGTACCTTTACTTTTTCCCTTACCGAAAACAACATGAATGTTCTTGATATTTCGGACACGAGTTTTCCATTATAAGATTTTAGCACAGTACCTTTTTTATTTTGTTATTAAATGTTTTTTCATCTTTCGATAGTTGTATGTATCCGTCAAGAACCGCCGGTGTCTCATGTACGTCATCTTTTTGGATGAAGTGAGGTACAAAAAACTAGTTCCATCCACACACCTTACACAACCTTTCTTCCTTTTTGTTTGTCCCGATAATATAAATAGTCTTGGGTAATCATGGATGTTAACGAATATCATTGCTCTTAGCGTGAAATTCTCCCGTTTGTACTCGTCTCATGTACGTACCCCTTCATTCCACAGATTCGCCATATCCTCCATTAGAGGTTCCAGGAACACATCAATTTCGACGCCAGCTTGTTTCGGACCTGGATAAAAATAGATAACAAAATGTAATTTCTCTTGTGATACAACTAGGTTGGTAGGTTGTACATCATTAAGACCACGGGTCATGTGCTGCGTATGCTCCTTTTTCCACCAAACGGATTCATTCCATCTATACCCAAATCAAACCTTACATTTCCAATTTCCTTTGCAAAGTTTGGATATTGAATGTAAAAAATTTTCCATTGGGTTGCATCACCTGAGTGTCGGATCTATTTGTCATTCTTCGTGCACTGCTCAGAATGACAACGCATAAGTTTGGCCTCCTTAGGGTTTGAGAACAAACGCTTCAAGCGATCAATTACTAGAAGGTAACACATTACCAAGGAAAGAATCTTTCTCTTATTCTTTCCGTCTGCATCATCAGAAGTATCATCATCACCCTTAGTGCCAATAGAACTCTTCTTATTTGTTTGGGTCATATTCATGTTGGTAACATACTGGTGATTGTAGTCCTTCTTGTATCTACTGACACCGCAGAGGACATCTCGTTGCGAGCCCATGCTCTTACGAAATAGAATACAATGGTTCGGACAAGCGTGTATTTTTGTCACACCTAGCGGCATCGGACATAGAAGCTTCTTAGCTTTATAAGTGCTTCTAGAAAGTTTATTAGGATTTCGAAGAATTTCTACAAAAAAAATTAAAAGATCAGAGAAACTACAATTGAACCATCCGTGGGTGGCCTTCAACTTTAGTAGTTCTAGGACTGCATGTAACATAGTAAACTCTTTATTACAAGCCTTTGATTCATCATATAAAAGCTCTTTTGACGCACTCTGTAATGTCTCCATTTTACTTGAACCTTTACTTTTCCCATAGAAATCAGCACTGTGGTTCCATGTGACGCATATCTCCTCACAATCAAACTTATCATCATCGTCAGCATCATGATTGTCACAACCATAATTGATATGAGCATTATCCCCGTTTGAATATCTGACACATTTCTCATCATCATTATCCACTTTACATATATCTAACTCACCATGCTCTATCCACATTGTGTATTAAAACCTCTTTTCACCAAGTGTGATTGGATTACTACAGTATCTGTCCAAGCAATCATGTTTTCGCAGTCGACATAAGGACATAATATATCATCTATCTTTTGCATTTTCGCATGTCTCTTGAACGCTTCCATAAAGCTTGCAACATTTCGAATGGTAGGATCAGGTCTTGCCATACTGCACATCCACGCTCGGTCCATATTCTACGTCAAACTGTACAATGTAGGATATATAAAATGTATCATAAATAAAAATTTGACAATGTAAGATATATACAATGTACCAAGACACACCTTTTGGAGACAGAAATCTTTGAAATATTCTAAATTTAGCTTAATTCTAATTCCAGATCTTCTAAATACTAAAAAGTTTGTGCATAACCTAAATTTAAAAATTAAGACCTTAAATTGCACCCAAAGGAGAAAAATGAAGCAAGATCATAGCCTTATCTTATGGAGAGACAAATCTTTGATATAATCTCTAATTCAACTTTTATCCTTGTACAGATCTACAAAATAAAAAAAATTGATGTAGAATGTAAATACAAATTTGAGGTCTTAAATTGCATAAAAAGGGAAGACGAAGCAAAAGCACATAATAACAATAAGAAGACATACCTCTAAAAAAATTTGGAAAGAAAACCGCCCCCCAACAAAAATTTTGATAAATATCGTCTGCCGCGGTTGTAGCTAGCCCAGCCATACTCGGACATAATTCATATATATGGAACTGCATATGATAACTAAAATATCGTAGACTGTTCCAAACATTGAACGCTTGTGAAAACAAGTGTATTTTCACAGGCGGTCCGTGAAGTAAAACCGCCTTAGATATTGTCTATTATCACGGACGATTTTTTATAACGACAGCATGTGTTAACAAGTCTATTTTTATAGACGGTTCTTTACTAAAACCGCTTAAGATATTGTCCATTTAACAGGCGGTTTGTAACTAAGTCCGTCTATGAAAATATTGATGTTTTTACAGGCGGTTCTATTGTAAATACCGTTTGTGATACTAAATTATTACAGACAGTTTTTTATTCATTAGACATCACATGCGTTTTTTAAATGGATCGTCTGTATAAGAAATGGGAGGTGACTATGAAAATATTTTTTGTAGTAGTGAGCAGTGGTAGATCTATCCCTATTTCAGAAAAATGGAGATATATCCCAACTAAGAAAATTAATTAAACACAACCCATATGCGTAAGAATTAGTTGCATCTAGCTTGGTTCGGCCAGCTAATCTCCTATGGTTGCTGATGTTGGTCCCGGTTTAATGGCTTCAACCTCCACTCCTTTCGGCTGAGGTCGTTTGTGAAGGGTATGGAGACTGCCTTGCACGTCATGGATTCATCCTCATTGGAGCTTAAGCGGCGGCTAGCAGTTCGTCTTCATCTCCGGTGGACTTCCTTATAATTTCTATCTTTTTTTGTCCTTTGTACTAGTTTCAAAGGTTATTATGTATCCTCGAGGACCGTTATGTAAAAAAGCAGTTGTACTGAATATTTCAGAGTAATAGAGATTTCCCTGCCACATGTGGGCGTTTTCTTTTTGTTTCTTTTTTTTAAAAAAAACAGACACCACCTCTTGTCATCACGACATCATCCAACTAAACTTGCAACTAGACAACCAAGAAATTAGACTTCGTTTTTGTTAGAAAGGGATGGATTTTTTTTCATGTTAAATCAGTTGAATCGGTCCCCTGTCAAACAAAATATTTGTTTAAAGAATATTGAATTCTTGTATGCTAGATATTTTAGTAGGCCATGTTACTTTCAAAAGACTGAGCTATTAGGGAAGACCTTGTGCATGCACGCCACTAATTGTGAGCCCCTGCTACAACCTCTAGTTAACAGAGGGAGAGCTATCATCATCAGTCTCTTTGTTAGCAACTCTCTATTTATGGAGTTTGAAGTACTAAACTGAAAGTTTGGGTCTATTTGTAACTTTTTTATTCGATATGAGAACCTCACTTGTAAAAAAACAAAAAGAATTCTGGTCAGTTATTTACCATGTTGCCCTCAGGGGTTGGAAAACATTTCGCTCCTCTCTCTTGTCATCTGGTATCATTAGGGCTTGTTTGGATAGACCGGGATCGGCAGGGTTGGCTGGTGGATCCCCGCCATTGGAGTGACGAGATCCACGCATGGGAGTACAGCCCGGTTCGAGTTAAATATTTATTTGGCAACGGCGTGGATTGGGGATGGCCTAACCCAATCCTGGCCAATACACGGGTGCAGGAAAACTCTTCAACCGAGTCCAGGAACAACTCTCTCGTACGACACAAGTCTTCGACTTCTCCTCCTGGCGAACTGCTCCTCCTCCCCTGGCGAACTGCTCCTTCGACGGCAGCATCCTGCTCCTCTCCGGCCATCCATCCATGACGCTGGTAGTTTCCTTGATCTTCTTGTTCTCCTTTCCACCCTCCTCATTTGATTCCCCATTCACCTTCTCCTCCCTTGATTTGTTAGGGTTTGTGACAAATCCCCTTCGTAATCACCAAATCTGTGGGGGCAAACAAGAAGGAGCGACAAATGCTATAAATTAGAGGCTTTACGTCCTTAAATCGTAGTATTACCAGCATAAGCTCCTCTCCGTTCGTATGTGCCACCCTCTGATCCCCTTATTACCTTTTCTTTTTTCTTGTGATTTTGTTTTTGGATATCTGCACGATCAGGTTAGTTGATTTTATTTCCTCTTTTGTGATTTGTAACCTTAGGAGGCATCACAATTTTACTTGCATTGGGACTGCTCCATTCTCACAATCTTGTAGTAGTTGTGTTTGCTGCTGCATTGTGCCTTATTGTTTGGAAAATTATTTTATTAATTATGGTAATTATATATTGTGAGTAACTGGTGTCATGTGTATTCTGTGCACTGGACAACATTGGTAGGGGCTATACCTTGGTCATTTGTGAAAAAGAATTATTGCTTCCTAACGCCATGTGATGGTTTATTTTTATCTAAACATAAGTGACACATGAAAATTGAAATTTTTGATAGATAAGACCATGTATATTTGTGAAAAGCTTCCAACTGTTTTAGGATAGTTGATTGTGCATTGTTTATCACAATTCATTGTGCTCACAACTAAATGAAATATAACACCTGTAAAAAGAATGATGTTCACATGTCTACTAAAATTAATTCTCCATGGGCTTTCCCAGGCATGCTCGAATGGTCTGGATAACAATTGGAGTTAGAACATATTAAGAGGAACCTTACTAGCATGTTTCATGCTTTCTTTCATTTGCTCATCTTTTGATGCACTATCGATGGATGCCAGGTTGAAAAAGATAGTTACTTGCTAATAAATTGATTTGTTTGTTGGTCTGAAATAAGATTCATTTAATTCTCCTCCACATATCTCTGATTCATTCTCATGCAGTCATGCTTATATCATGGTTAGCAGAAATGGAAGAATACAGATACATTTTCGATTATTGTTCAAGTCCACGGGCAAAATAACGTTGGAACACTTTTAGTTATTATTTAAGTTGATGGGCAAAATAACACCGAAACACCTGTTCGGGACATTTTCAGTTATGTTTGGAAGCACCTTCAGTTATTCAGCAGGGGTTTAATCTAAATATCTAATGTTTTATCCTGGATCTTAAATCCAATCAATGCAGAGTACAATGGTTCACCTGTTTCATCTTAAATCCAATCCATGAACAGTTTGCGGCATTATTTTAGCTGAATATAAATGGATGTAAGAAAAAGTTAACTAGAATGGAAAGGTACAATGGAGGCACAAACAAAATGGAAATGTTGTCGAGATGATGGAAAGGTACCTAGAATTAAAGACAAAGCAAACAGAGGAGGAAGTTGCGGAGCAAGAAAGAGCTAGACAGAAGACGGAGGCTGCTGATTTTTTCATCAAGAATTGTATCGCTCTACTAGCCACAATGGAAGAACTATCAGGTGAAGAGAGAGCAGTGCATATGATGTTTTCAAAGACATTCAGAACAGGGAGATCTTCATGACAGCTGATGCTTCTTCACGCTTAATATGGCTAAAGAAAAAATAGTAAGTGTTACTTTCTGTTATGTTACTCCCTGTTATGGCTAAAGGAAAAATGTAGTTAGTGGTACTTTCTTTTTATTACACTGGAGTGTATAGGGTTATCAAAAGTAGTAATGGTTTCTTTAACATCCTATCAAACTTCAATATATTTGTGTGAGTAGTCCTGTTTTTTAAGAATGAAAGACTCTTCTGCTGTGCTTTGAAGCAAGAGTGTATCTTTTGCTATCCTCCATAACCAAAATATCAATTTGGTGCATGTCCCCATTATTCTACATATATGTGAAAGGGTAATGCAAGGTTTTTTATTTTCTTGTTGAACACACTATATGGTTCACCTGTTGTTGATAATGATGCTTGAATAACATTTTGCCATTGGAAATACCTGTTGATATTGTACGTACTTTGGACAAGATAGAAGGCTTTGAGTTGTTTGTTTAAGTTTATGTATGATGTATTTTGTGACGAGATGAAATATATGGCGGTAAAATTTTAACCATGTTGTTCATTTGGTTGCAGAGGCTTATGAACTAAAGTTAGATGGGTCGAGAGATGTTGCACCTGAATCACCTTGTTTGAGCAGTGATGTACTTGTTTGTTGAGGAGCAATTTCTAAAGATTTTTGCTTATTTTTTAAGTGATCAAGCAATAGCATGGTGAGATGTTTAGGTTGTGGTTGTTTTGCAATGGTGATTGGTCAGAAACCTTTCTCTTTTGTTTGGTCCTGTTATTGTCTCAAGGGTTCTGAGATGCTACAGAAAGCAACTCATATTATATGTGTGGATTTATATTTTCTAATGTGCTAGTAATGATTAACTGGAGATTTGAACCAGTTTGAAACTTGTTATCAAAGTGTCTTCGATTATTGATCAAGACAACAAACTGTACCTGTACGAATTAGTTTTTTTTATTTCTTCATATCAATTACTCTGGTTCTAGCAACACAGGGGCTCGTGGCTGCCTTCCGCCAGCGCCAAACACCTCCGTCAATAACTGTTGCCAAATAGAGAAGAAATAGGCTGTTCAACCACTCGTGGATTTGGTGGTGGCAGTGGATCCACCCAATCCCCACGTGGTTCTAGGCACACCGGGGCTGCCTCCCACCAGCGCCATACAAAGCCTTAGCCTTGAGGTCAGCCCGGCGTGGATTGTGGTTTTAAACGGGCTCAGCCATGAGTCCATTAACAATTTATTCCGACTCTTATAAAATATTTGTTTAAAAATAAATAAAAATTTGACATAATTCTAATCTGATGCGACAATTCATATTATTAATTTATTTTTTCGTACCCTTTATCAGCCTTATAGGTGGAGGCACAGCCAAACTGGGATTTTCTCTTCACACAGGGAGGCAGACCCAGTCAGTCCACTAGGGGTGGGCATGTTTAACCGTTAACCGCAAAACCGAACCGCACCGAACCGAAATATATGGTTAACCGAAATTTCTGGTCAAATGCGGTTATCACTTTTATGTATTTTGATAACCAAGTTTTATACAGTTATCACGTCGTAATAATCGAATAACCAATTTAACCGAAATTTTAACTCACACTATTATATAAGCCAAAAATATAAAGTTCAATAATACTAATCTTTACTCTCACTAAAATTTTTCTCATAGTAAAACTTAATATTAATAACTTTTGCACATATATGTCATGTTGATATATTTATTACTTATTTTGTATGTGTTTATTATCATTTTTGTTCAATAAATTATGTTATATATGAGAATGCGGTTAAACGCAAAACTAAACTGAATTAAACGCAACTAAATTACATGATTATAATTTTTTTAATCAAATATAATTACTAATTCTTTATAACTGAAATTTCTCTTAACCAAATTAAGCAAACCAAATTAACCGAGTGGCACGCACAAAGGTGCACCGCGCGTCAGCCTACAAGCAGCCAGGCGCCACGCAGCTACTACTAGTGCTCACGCCCCGTCTCCTCATAATCAATCAATCAAACCCTCCAATCCAAACCGATTCCTCTTCATCTCCTCCAATCCCTCCCGAAGCAGAAGAGGAAGAATCGCGGCATGGCGGCAGTAAGCTTCTTGGCCTTCCTGCCCCTCACGCCAATTAATTCCCGTTCGACCAAACGAAAACCTGCGCCTGTTCTCGGGGCGTTCTCAGCGGCGGTGCGATTGAGGTTGGAGTCGCTGTTCTCGGGCGGGTGCGGTTGATCTGCGTGGCGGCGGCCGAAGGGTTGCCCGTAGACCGGCGGCGTGCCGCGTACTCCGGGAGGGTGGTGTTTTGCGGGGACTTTGGGGATTGGTGGCGCCGCTCGCCCTTCTCCATGGCGTTAGGTCCTTTCGGGCGTCGAGTCGTGCGGGCGTGCTGTACAGCTTATGGCGCTGGTGCTGTGATTGCTCGGTTGGTGGTGTCTGCCTATGGGGCTGCTTGATTGCGGTTTAGAGTCCCTGTAGCTTTGTATACTGCCATACCGCCATATTTAAGTTATTGATGAACAATGAGTGTCCTGCAGTTGCTCGAATGATGTTTCATCACCTGATTTCTAGGTTTTGCACCCAATGTCAGTTCTTGAACTGAGTCCTATTGTATCTATTCTGTTATGTAGTGAGAGGAATGCAGATGTTTGGGTTCTAGAAGCTGCTTTCGTGAGCTGAGTGGGAGTACTTTTATTATTTATTGACCTGATAATGAGTAAGGGGTACTTCATGCTGCTGTGCGTTAGAAGGTTACTGTTTTATACAGAATTAACTGTGCCCTAAATCTGTTTCTAAATTGGAATATGTTGTTGCTATATTTAGCTGATGCTCTGTATCTAACTCAATGTGATTCGAAGTGTATAGACATTTTGTTTTGTGTGAACTGATAACCAATAGTCAATTTTACACCGAACAATGGCATTGCTTAATTCTGAATTCCTTCCTATACTACCAGTGGGTGCATTCATGTCTAATTAACACAATGACATCTGGTAAGAGTTTTTTCCTCCTCTTTACAGGAAAAAGGAAGTCCACTGCCCAAGTTTGGAGAATGGGATGTCAATGATCCTGCATCAGCTGAGGGGTTCACTGTAATTTTCAACAAAGCCAGAGATGAGAAGAAGACTGGTGGTTACTCACAGGGGCAAGATGTGTCCACAAAAACTTCACAGCCATCTGGGCAAAGGTTTTATGCAGCAAAGGGGAATACTTCTGTAAGCACCGTCATTTTAATTTGGCTGTCCCATTTGCACTGGCTTCTTAGTGCTTTCTATGATCAAGTAATAGTTCCTGACGACCTACAATAACAGCATGTAGTTCCAACCTTCCAATAAAGGATATGCTCGTTTACTGGCCTGCCATGTTGTCCAGTTGTTGTGACTATATGGCCCTCCAAAAAAGGGATGTCATGACCATATTGTTTCTGATAATTTGCTTGAATTGCGTTATAAATTGTAAACAAGCTGTCATATATAGTTGCAATGATTCAACTTGCTAAATACAACAACAACAACAACAACCAAGCCTTTTATCACAAGCATGTTGGGGTCGGCTAGACATGAAACCCAATAATTATATATATATATATATATATATTCAATGAAGTAGAAGAGAGGAAGAGATCTAAGAATAACAAGAAAAAAAAAAGAAAAAAGAAAAAAGACTAAGATTGTGGCACATGAATTGCTACTTTACATGCGCTCCTATCATGAGCTAAGTCTCTGGATACATTCCAATCTCTTAAATCTCTTTTTACCGCCTCCTCCCAGGTCAACTTTGGTCGTCCTCTATCCCTCCTAATATTTTCTCTACCTCTTAAAATCCCACTGTTAATCGGTGCTTCTAGAGGTGTCCGCTGGATATGTCCAAACCACCTTAGTCGATGTTGGACTAACTTCTCTTCAATCGGCGCCACCCCTACCCTATCACGAAGCGCCTCATTCTTTATTCGGTCTCTTCTCATGTGCCCGCACATCCACCGTAGCATGCGCATCATTTGTTGGACATGTTGCCGTTTAGTTGGCCAACATTCTGCCCCATATAGCATCGTGGGTTTGATCACCGTCCTATAGAACTTCCCTTTTAGCTTTTGTAGGACTTTCCTATCACATAGGATTCCAGATGTTTGTCTCCATTTCATCCACCCTACCTTGATCCCGTAGCAAACATACTCCTCAATATCGCCATTACTTTGTAACATTGATCCTAAGTATGGGAAGAGTCCCTTTTAAGTACTATTTGTCCTTGTAGACTAACATTTCCCTTTTCACGACCAATACCACTAAAGTCACACCTCATATACTCGGTCTTGGTCCTACTAAGTCTAAACCTCTTGGACTCTAAGTTTTGTCTCCATAACTCTAATTTCTTATCAACATCATCTCTAGTTTCATCTACCAGCGCTACATCATCGGCAAAGAGCATGCACCAAGAGATATCCCCTTGTATATCCTTCGACACCTCATCCATCACCAAAGAAAAGATGTATGGGCTCAAAGTTGATCCTTGATGTAGTCCTACCGTGATAGTTAATGCATCAGTCTCACTATCATTTACGCGCACACTTGTCCTAACATTATTGTACATATCCTTGATAAGGGTAATGTACTTTGTTGGCACTTTATGTTCTCTAATGCCCGCCACATGACTGACCTTGGTTTCTTGTCGTACGCCTTCTCCAAGTCAATGAACACTATATGTAGGTCCTTTTTCTGCTCTCTATATCTCTCCATAAGCTGTCGAAGCAAAAAAAATCGCCTCCATAGTAGACCTCACAGGCATAAAACCAAACTGGTTTTTAGTGACATTGGTCACTTTTCTCAGACGGTGTTCAATCACTCTCTCCCAAAGGTTCATAGTATGACTCATAAGCTTAATCCCTCAATAATTAGTATAACTTCGAATATCTCCTTTATTTTTGAAAATAGGTACTAATATATTTTTCCTCAATTCTTCAGACATCTTGTTTGACTGAATACAATAAATTCAACTTGCTAAATACATTACAATAAATTCTTTCAAGATGAGCGTAATGGCAGAAAGGCTGGAAGCAAAGTAGTCAACCATGTCTACCTTTTTATACTTTGTCAGTGCCATTTCTGTAAATAGTTTCATCTTTAGCGTAGTTATGGAATTGCTATGTACGTTAGTCAATATTGATAGTATGTGGGCATTCATGCAAGTATATTAGTGTTTCATTTATAGTTGGTACTTATTTAGGTTGGCAGGAATAATTCACAATCCCTTTGACTTGAAATTTGTCAATTTTCTAATTCATTTGGAAGAGATTTTGAGCGTGATTTCCATGTATGCAAATGAAACCTTCGGAGGAAGTCTTGAGCATATATGAGCAGTGAATGTTGCTTATACGATTGTGGGTAAGGTGTATCTGTCATGACCTCATGATTATAACTGATAGTAGTACTTGCATATAATTATACTGGAAAAGTTTTAACTTGGTAAGTTGATGTTTTCGTGACCTATTTTTGTCTGCAGAAGAAATGGTTCTGCTGCTTGAGCTGAATCTTGAAGGATAATTAGCATTGGATGGTGGAACTGAGCTATGGTGGTGGTATTAAAATTTGAAACTTTTTCCACAATATCCATGGACGCTTGTCGCTGAAATTTTTATAGTTGTGAAGATGTAATGGTAAAATGAGTTATGTTGCCGGTCTGGCGTGTACATTATCGACATCTTATATATGTGGGTTAACATGGTTGATATATATGCGACGATAAAGTTATGTCTGGTCACATTGATTTTATCTTTAAAATTCCTTCTCTTTAAAAGCTGATAAAAGGCCAAAGCAACACCTACATGCTTTTCAGGACCTACAGATGACTTGTAATTTTTTACTCGACATGACTGACTTGGCAAGAACCACATGAAGACTATATCACTCACGCTTGCATATCAGCCATGATGGACTTAGGGACGTCAGATGTCACTCAGTGGGTTAAGTTTGAGGAATTGAATAAGATAAAATTCTTGAAAGCCCATTTAAAATATCTAAACTTGTTTTCCAATTCTTGTAAGAATAGCAATGATAAAAAATGGTTTAGTTTTGATTTTCATGCTTATGCTATGAAGGACAGACCTGGCGTAGTGGTAGTGTGACTCTACGTGTGTACTGAACCAGCCTCTCTACAAAAGCATGGGTAAAACTGTCTAAAAATAATGCTTTCTCAGACCTCATATGTGTGGGGGCCTTCGATACTGGGTACACCCTTTAGGGGGTGTATGCTTTATCAAGATGATGAAGAATGATATGATTGTCATGTCTTGAAGTTCAAATATTCAACAACAATGATTCCAAGCTTCTTACGTGCAACACATCGTCAAGTCGTTAAAATGACACTAAGTACATGATGGACAACTTGATGATGAATTTACAAAAGCTGCAATTCAATCATATGATGATGAATTTACAAAAGCGGCAATTCAATCATATGTTGTTTAAACGAATCATTCAACTGGACGGATGGTTGGATGATTTCATCAACATGTCACATGATGAAACAATGGGTATCTACTTGGTGTCACATGGTACAGGTTAACATACTTGACTTTCGTAGTCATTCAGCTTTGTCAGTTTCCTTTTAACCTCGTATAACATACTAAAACGAAATACTCTTACATTTGATATAACTTTCTAAAGAATAATGTTGAAAAAGATAACATAGTGCTTCATCACGTGTATAGTGAACGTTAAATGGCAACTTTTCACAAATGTTTGGTTTCTTCCCGTTTTTCTTTCATTCGGGGAGAATTTTAGGTCACTCATCCACTTGGCTTGCATTGAAGAGAAGTTTTTAAAATAGTTGAAAAGGATGATATGAACATAGTGTTCATACATATATGACATTGTGATTACTTGTACATGCTGAATTCCTTGCTATTTCACTGATGCATATACAACTGGTAGTTTTTGTCATTACTAGAAATTAGAAGAAAGAACTTGAAATAATCTTGTCATTGTTGAACTTTTCTAGCTGTTTCAATCTTATTGTATGCTCACTAATGCTTAAAATGATGAAAATTTAAGCATACAACAGCTTATATTTTCAGTTTTGATGATCAAAATGAAAAATCTCGAACGATAGATAGAATATGCATACATCACACTTCTACTTTTGAGATTGCTTATCATTGCACTTAGATATGAATTTAGAAGGAGTTATGTATGACTAAAACCATGTCCTTAACACTACATGAGAAAGGCTCATTCGAGACGCGCATGCACGAAGAACGGAGACGCGCAGACCACACGTCTCCGTCATCGTGTCTCGCATTACAGAGCCATCGGAGACACGCTTTTGGGCGCATCACCGATTAGTACACATGGGAGACACGATTTTAGGATCACACGTCTCTTTTTTATAAGAAATCCGGGATGTCAGCTAAGGCGGCACATATCCTTTTTGTAAGAAATCCGAGAAGATCTTTAAGGCTGCCTGTCTCCTTTATGTAAAAAGATCCGAGACGCGAATTATAGCTGCCCGTCTCCTTTTGTAAGATATCCAAGACGGTCTTTATGTCAGCTCATCGCGGATTTAATGACTAATCCGAGATGGGCTTTTATGCTGCTCGTCTCCTTTTTGTATGAAATAGAAGACTAATAAGAGATTAATCCGAGACGCTCTTTAAGTCTGCTCATCTCCTTTTTGTTAGAAATCCGAGACTTCTTTGTGTTAGCTCGCCGTGGATTTAACTACCGGTTGAGTCACTGTGGACTAATAGGAGACACACCCTATTAACCACTCGTCTCCTATTAGATGCCCTCTGTTTATCCTGGTCGCCAGCTGCATCCTAGAGCTAGCTAGGTTTTGGCAACCGCATTGCCAGTGTCAGAAACATACATATAGAAACATATATATAGCCAAATAGAGATCACACATTAAATTATATTGACCAACCAAATATTAACAAAGTATCAATCGTGGTTACCAATTAACTATTACACAAAGAGTGCCCCCCTGTTCATCCTGCTTACCAAGTAACTATTACACAAAGAATACCCCCTGTTCATCCTGCTTACCAAGTAACTAATTACACAAATTATAACTGTCATCTAATCCTGTATATTGTAATAAGATTCTCTCTTTGGATTGATGATTTCAGAAAATATGAACCCGCATAGCCTCTCTCTAACGTGCTCGAGGCTAGAACCTGCTGCATTTCTTAAGGCGGTTTCGTAGTCCCGCCACATGATAAAATGAGAATTAGAAAAGATTAATAATGAAGTAAAATAAATGCACTTGCACATACATTGCAATTCGGCTGCTCTCCAAATACAACCATGCTTAAGCAGACATGGAAGCCACATGTGTTGCCTGGAGCTTGTTGTGGGACGCGGAATGTAATATGATGTTTAAGTTGTCGGCGTTTTCCTTTTTGGGTGTCCTCCTAGCATCTTAACCACGTATGTGTCAATATCCCTGAACAGAAACATTCACATTTAATGTAAAATTATCATGCAATGATGAAACAGTCAGAAACTGAAGTGAAGAAGTAACTTACTCGTTAAGAACGGCCATGATAGCAGTCCAATCACGGGTAAGTCGCTTGCCAGTTATTGAATTTGTCGACCTTGCGGAGTCACAATACCAAACTTGGTTGTACTTTGTAGAAATTACCAGGATTACCCAATGGTTATCCGTGTTGAACGGTACGACTAGAAGCTCCTTATCACTGTAGTGTCTCATTGCCTTGACAAAATATGCAACAACATATTTTCGACTGCTGGCCATTAGAAGATTAGTTCTCGTTGATATTTGCGGGTCAAGATATGCAGGAGAGTCCTTTCCCGTTCTATGACGAGTAACTTGTTTCATGTGCCTACACATAAAATACCAAATTTGTTGGACACATATAACACTTATATTTAGTATATATATTGAAAAACCTAGTTTTTGATGACTTACAATGCGAAGCAGCATATTAGAGAGACATCCAACGCATCGCGGGTGAAAAGGTTGTAGAGATCGGACCATGAGATGAGAAAGATGCCTTCACCCATTAGAAAGTGCTTTTCCTTGTATCCCGCTATTAAGTCTTGATGTTTTTTGTAATTTTTGATATAGTAGTTATGAAGGAGGACACAAGATTTACCAGTTTCTTTGAGTGCATCGACAGTTAACATTGGCTTCCCCATTTGAAACTTTGGGTTAGCATGCGTCATAGCTGTTGGCAACTTCGGGTTAGCTTCCGACTCTTTCAGAGGTTTCTTGCCATTTGTTTCCTTCGACAACATCTTCCACTGCTGCGGGTGACTCTTGGCACGTACATTCTTTGTCGCCTTTGCCTGCGGCTGATCAGGTGTAGAGAGTAGGGTACTCCGAGTGCGAGGTGGAAAGCGACGCGACTGCTCTTCAAGTGAAGACTTCAGCGGTAGCTCTAGAATTGGAGATGGATGTGATTGATCTCGAATTGGATACTTCTAGTACTTCTCTATAATTGGAGGCAACTGCTCTCAAATTGGAGAAAGAACCATTTGCTGTAGATTGGGAGACGGAGGCAGACGTGCCTCAGGAGACATCGAAGCAGGAGAGGTCGATGCTGAAGCTGCTGCTGTTGGGTCAATAACAATAGAAGTCCATCTCCACTGAACCCTTGTAGCAACTGCATCCCGCATAGTCAGAGTTGTATCATATGGTGGCACTTCGAGCTTCAGGTCTTTCGAATTGTCATGCACCATGTCCACCTTGACTACAACATAGGATGATGTGTCAATCTGGATGTCGTCAAGTATGGTCTGATAGGGATACACTAGCCCTACCCTGACCTCCATTGGAAAGCCTCCTCCGATCAATAGCATAAGGCTGCATGTTGTTGGCTGAGCCAAGTTATCTATCATGTCCGGCTCAATTAAAGGTCTAGACGCTGGTGCATGAAGATCCTCATGCGGTCGTCCACCCGCAGCTGCTGTAGAGGCTAAGCTGCTAATACGCTCCTCATCACTTATCAACGCATCAAGGTTAGGGAATTGTATACCTGAGGCCTTCTGTATAGGCTTCAGGTCTCGTAGAACCTCCCTTCTCAGCTGTCTTTTCAGCTCCTCCACGTCAACCTGTGGTGTCGAGGTCGTTTTCCGCTTCCAATACATAGTTTTGTGTTACGGAAAACCCCCGTCCATGTCAACATACTGGAAACACCACGAACATGGCCTTGTTGCTCCTTGATTTGCAGGGCCTTGCTGAGGGCATCGTTTCCCCTCTCACCATTTGAGTCTTCGCTGCTCTCCCTGAAGGGCCTTTGAGGTACATCTGCGGAGCTCTAGCTATAGTAGCTGACATCGACTGACTTTGTCAGTTTAGAACGAACACACATAAATGGTCTCAACTGTCCACGAAAATTGTCGTATGGATTTTGAATACATAGCTGGGCCAATCTTTCATCCTCTTGTTGCCACCTCCTTTGTTTTTCGGCATAACCGGTGTTGCCGAGGTGGTGATCAAGCTCGTTCGGCAATCGGAGCCACTTCATATACTCACTGTTTGCGAAAAAGTTCTCTAATTCGCACTTTTCAACATATCTCGCCTAGTCTTCTTCTGACAAATCTTTATCCTTATTGAGGGGGGTATCCTGGTTAGTCCAAATCTTCACAAGCTTACTCTTGTAGGTCCTCCAAGCATGAAAGATAATCTTCATAACTAGCTTCTTCCCCTTCCGCTTTAGCTCTTCCGGATATTGAACGTATGCTTGAATAGAGTTTTCGAAGAGTTCATCTTTTTCATTTTCGATCAACTCATCAAATCCCCTGCATGGTTAGCGACACCCTTTGCCGGGAAGCTAGACCACAAACCCTGGACAATCCCGTATTCACTCTCGTGTCCAGGGATAAGCCTTCGGCAATGACCTCACCAACACTCGTAACGTCTGTTGGCCATGGCATCTACAACCTTTTCTTTCATTGACCAGAGGCAAGCTCTGAATGCGATCCAACGATGCATGTGATCCAACCGATGCATCCTCTTCATGAGTGTGATGACCCTGCTCCTGCTGAGTCTGCTGCTGAGCCTCTTCATTTTGTTGGTGACTCCGCTGTTGTTGAGAAGTCTGCTGTTGGGCCTCTTCAATCTGCTGCTGATGCTTCGACTGAGACATCATCAAATTCAGTAAAATTCACTGAAATCCTATAAAATATTATCAAATTTCAGTCACATCGCACAAACAGTCACATAAGGGAGTAAATATCTTTCAACTTCATTCAATGAGAACCTTTGGTTGTGTGGCATTTGCAAAGAAGTTGGGACTAGGATAGACCAAGCTCTCTGACAGGTCAGTCATGTGTGTGTTAATTGGGTATGAGTTGAATGCAAAAGCATACAAGTTGTATGATCCAGTAAGCAAAAGAGTAATGGTGTCAAGAGAGGTGAAGTTTGATGAGAAGAGATGCTGGAATTGGAATTCACATTCAAATTCGCACAAAAAGTCACAAATAATTAGGGCTTGATACCTAGGTCGGGTCGAGGCGGAGTTGAGGTCAACGTCGACAGCGTGACAATGACCACGAGCTTGAGGAAGAGGGACGGCGGCGGCACACTCCAAGGGAAGGGTCAAGGCAGCGGCATGCTTCCGGGACGGGGACGAGGCGGCGGCGTGCTCCAGGGATGAGGTGGCGGCTGCGCCGGCACGGCGGTTTCTAGGGCGACAGTAGAGCAAGAGAGCACGAGGTCGAATATTTGCCAAAATTTTTGCTAAGTGTTGGGAGAGAGCACACGAGAGCTAAAATATGTAGGGCACCAATCGAGACACGCATATATAATGCCCGTCTCTCATTTACATGTATGAGAGACGAGCCTCATATGGGCGCATCTTGAATTTTATTCAGATCGGAGATGAATTATATAGTGGCTCCATAATGCGTGTCTCCTTTATGTTGAGATATGAGAGTTGCCATCGCGCATAGAATTCGATGTGATCTGACCTCATAGTCTTCTCCACACCATTAATATATAGGGGAGGCCTTCCCCTTCTCCGCACCATCACAATCTTCCTATTACCTCTAGTCTCTTCATCTTTCTCATCGCACCGTAGCCCTAGTCTTTCTCAATGGCATCATCAAAGCGCTCCTGACCATCCTCTCCACTCGCCGTGCCTCCGTCCCCGGCTCCAACCGCACCTCTGCTGCTTTCCTGGGCGGAAGAGAGAGAGAGAGAGAGAGAGTCCCTGCTCGGGAAAATCTCTCATCTGGAGAGGTTGGTTGCCCTCATGTCAGAGGAGACGAGCTTAAACCGTTGCGTGGCCAGATGGCGAAGAATGTATTTAAAAATACATCTGATGCCATGTGGCTTCTAGGTCTTGGTCCCCTTCCATAATATACTAGAATGGGCACCATAAGCCACTACCTCTTCGGGTTAAGCGCAGTTGCTGGTCGTTTTGACGCGATGGGGGAGACGGTCGGTGAGGTGCTTGGGGTGAAAGGCTGCAGGAAGTTGGTGGAGCCGTCACTGACAAGTGTGGGGTTCCACCGCGATCGGAGGACTAGGCGATCGTCTATTATTTTCTTTTGTTGTTTGTAAAAATGTTATTTTTAATTAATGTTATTGAATGTTTGTTATCGATTATCAAATGGTTTGTTGTGTTTCTGTTTCATGTATACCGAGCCGCGATGGTGCCCGCGACACTGCTCAACTCTGATGAGCTCTCCTGAGGAAAACTAACTCTAATTCTTGGTGTGGAGCATCCTTGCAACTATAGGAGAAAGAGGCACATCACGAACTCCACAATCAAACAAGAAATGCTTCATCCACAAAGTTACATGCCCAAGGTTGCATACGTTGATGTTTATGAATTATAAATATAATACTTCTAATCCATACTAGTTACAATCCAAAACCGTCGAAGGGGAAACAGAACAAGTGCCAGATTCAGAGACACGCGCGTAACAATCGAAGACACACGTATATAGAGCTTGCCTCTCATTTCCTTGTATGGGAGACGAGCCTAATATGGGCGCGTCCCACATTTATTCAGATCGGAGACGCACTATAGAGTGGCTCTATAATGCCCGTCTCTTTTGTTTGAGATACGAGACACACTTACTTAGAGCTCGTCTCCCTTTTGCTTCGTTCAGGGCAGAACAAGTGCCAGATTCAGTAGTGCTCCATCAGAAACAGAACACAAGCCATCAAGTGGCCATATTTTCACATATTTAGCATATTTCACACATATGACCAATGAAAGTCAAATTTTCACCCAAATGGCCATATTTTCATACATTGAGCATATATCACACAAATATCCAATAAAAGTCAAATTTTCACTCAATTGACCACACTTTCACATATTGAGCATATTTCACACAATTATTTTGCTACTTTCCGTTGCAGTTTTGGTTTTTTGAAATTCTTGACTTTTTCGTTGTGGCCGTTGTACAAGTAAGGAGCTTTATTGGCCGATGGTATTCTTGGCTTGATCATCGAGGTGACGAAAGGAGGAATCTCATCAAATTGATCAAACTCTTCCTCATCGAAGACATTCTTGACTCCGACGATTCATTGTTTTCCAGGTATAACCACCTTATGTTTTTTTATCTTTTGTGTCTAGAACATAGAACACTTGAGCAACGTGTTCTGCTAACACGAAAGGCTCTGACTTATATCCTTGACGGTTAAGATCAACGCTAATGAACACGTGCTTGTATTGTACAACACCCTTGATTCCATCAACCCAGTTGCAACAGAAAAGTGGAATCTTGAATCCGTGAAAGTCAAGCTCCAAATCTCTTGTATTTGACCATAGTACATGTTTTTTCTTGACCCGTAGCATCATAAGCATCAACACGTACACCACTATTCTGATATGTGTTTTTCTTATCTTGTTGTACAGTGTAGAACGTGTATACATTTATGTCGTACCCTTAATATGTCATAACGGTGAATATAGGACCACGAGCCAACTTTTTTTAGGTATTCACTTGTTTGAGTATCCGAAGAGTGAAAAATCCAATCCCGAAGCCAGCCAATGAATTTTCTCATGTGCTAACCATGATTCATTGCAGCCAGGATTGTCTCTAAGAAACACCTCCTTGTGCTCATCGAAGTACTCGGACTCAATGGACATCTTTTGCAACACATAGAAATGAGCACAGAAGAATAAATGTGGATCTGGAGTTATAGCCTTCTTCTTAATGATCCCTTTTCCTGTGAGCCTCCACTCATGACGAGACATAGGAACACCAATAGGGTTACTCGGGTCAGCGTAGTTTAGAGCCCACTCCATGGCTTCCTCTGTACAGTATCCTTGTACCATGCTGCCCTTAGAGTAAGCTCGATTTCTAACTAAGGACTTCATTATGTCGTTGAATCTCTCGTATGCATACATTTGGTGAAGGAACACAGGGTCAAGTACTTTATTTCCTTAATAAGATGAGTTATGAAATGGACGCTAATGTCGGAAAAGGCAGGTGGAAAATACATCTCAAGGAAGCATAAAGTTTCATAGTGCCTTTTTTCCAATGACTCGAGAGCTGCTTCACTTAGTACTTTTTGACCAATTGCATTGAAGAAAAAAATAAAAGTTCATTATAGCCTCCCGAACATTGACCAGTAGGATATTCCAAATTCCAAAAGCAATCATCTGCGTAAGCAATACATGGTAACCATGAGACTTCACAACGAGAGCTATTTTTAGATCTGGAAATGAAATAAGCATTGAGACGTCCGTCGAGTAGCTGGATGGTACTTTCACATTTTTCAAGAACCCACAAAACCCTTTCTTCTCATGTTTTGAAAGGGTGATGCATGATGTCGACAGTTCCACTCCTTTTACCGAGTCATCGAGCCACAACTCAGGCCTAATTCCCATTTTCTTTAGGTCAGCTCGTGCATGTCCATGGTCCATACTTTCCATTCCCAGAACAGCAGGAAGAAGGCAAGTGTCCTTGACCACTTTGATCCTATACTAGGATGTGTAGTTAGAATTTAATTGCATTGTCAATTTGGAATATGATACCCAAGCTAGAAAATTTCCATAGAATTGCATTATCTTGTTTCCTTGTAGCCTTTGGTGGGAGTTACTTTATTATGTCATTCATTTATACTACTCATACTTAGCCATGCTTAGAATGGGATAAATGAGACATGAGATCATCATATTGTTTACTTTACCCTTTGAATGAGATAATATGAATCATGTAGAGGTAGGGATCTAGGAAAGTTGGATGCTTTGGTTGGTGCTGCGTGCACGAGACTCGGGTTTGTGTATAGTGCTTGCTCGGATCCTAAGGACCGGTTCATGGAGCATGTAACCTGGCTTTACCGTGCTAACCACATGCTGAGATGGGGCAGCTTGGCCAATTAATTAGGTGTATCTCCGGCGTAGTATGGGTGTTTGGATGGTGCGGGGAGTAGGTGTCAGCTGGACTACCATATGAACCGCAAGGCTCAAGAGGGGGCCACTGCAGCGGGGTTGGAGCCTCTTGTATGCTGTTAGGGGTGAGACCTCAGTGGGCCCACACTCGTTGGGAATCCCTTTGTAAAGGCCTCGTAGTGATCTCCTGGCTACACACCTCGGAAGTGTGAACGTGGTTCGCGGCCACTGGCAAAATGGAGATTTTCTAGTCCACCCGGCAATGGGGGATGAAATCACTACATGTGGGTACAGTGGTGCAAACTCTGCAGAGTCAAAACTGTCATGACTGCCGTGCTCACGGTCAAGAGCGACTTGGACTTATTTATGATTAGAGAATGATGAATTGGCTGTTGAGGATGTTAAGCGGGGAGCTTAACATTGGAAATGATGTTATGGTTACTTGATATTGATGATGGTTTAGGGGAATTGGGACTATTTCACCTATGTAGTAATGTAGGTGCTTAATAAGCTAAGGTGATAGGCATTGGTTGCGCAGTGCATAACCATGAGTTCAGCCTTTCCTTGTTCTAGACATGCATGACATAACTTTCCCACACTTGCTGAGTACCAACGGTACTCAAGCTTGCTTTTCTATTAGTTTAAATTGCTGCTCAGGCCAAGGGAATGACGTGGTGTTCAATGACCAAGACTTCGGACCCGAAGAAGTATTCTAGGTTCATAGAGTCCCCCGGGCAATGCCTGTGATGAAGCCCACAAGACTTATTTTCCGCTGCTGTTTTATTTACATGTTATGAACATATTATCGTCCATCGAGACGTTATGCTATGTAAGACTTATTTATATTCGAATACTTGGCTTGTAATATAATGATGCTTCACTATTTGTCTTCACATGTATGAGAAAATGATCCTGGCATACATGTGATATTCACTCGGTCGTTCTTCGGAGAAACCGGGTGTGACAGAAGTGGTATTAGAGCCAGATTGCCTGTAGGAACGTGGACCTAGGTAGAAATGGAAGTATTTAAGGACCCTATGTTCTTAAAAACTATTTTACAAAAGGTGTGGGGTGAAAGTGTCAATTAATGTGGTCACTTTAATTGTTCATCTTGCCTCAACTTTTATTTAAAATGCAGTCTTTATCTAATTCTTATCTAACTTGATTTTAAATGCTTTATGTTTTAGATGGTTCGCATGGTGCACACCGCTCGCAAGTCCACCGGAGGAAGAGTCCCCGTAGCCGCCCTTGCCTTGAGGGAGGAGAACCGCCCGGTGATGTACCACTCCTACGGGTTGGCAGTAGGAGGCTTGTTGCGCCGTCTTCGGCGTATGCTCCACGCCCCGCCGGCAATGTTGGCAAGCTGATCATACACTACAGCTCCACCAGGACCATCCGTGAGAAGCGTGAAGAATGGAGCTCGGAGATGTGGATTATCCATGACAACTAGTTGCTCAAGATCCACCGCTCTCCAGCTTGTCGGGCGACTCAGGCCGACGCTGAGAAGGATGTCACCTGGGAGGCCATCACCTGCCAGAGTTACATCAACCGTCGCCACCTGGACAGGACTGAGTACATGTATGTCCTCCAGCGTGAGAGTGGCACCGCGGAGTATAAGTACCCACCGGTGCAGCAGGGGACTTCCCATGAGCACATGGACCTGTGCTTGGAGGATGCAGCTATGCTCAGCACTCGACTACAGGACTGCCAGCAGGAGCTTCAGGATGTCCATGACACCCTGAAGGAGACCGAGGCATTGCTTTGCGCCAGCTTGAGGGCGAGGGAAAGAGGAGACGGGAATGAACTGTGTGTCACCGATAATGACACGTGGACTCCTGACTCCCCAGACCGCCGGGCGAGCAAGCGTCGTCGCACTTCTCCACCAGCAGCTTCCCCACCTAAAGCGGAATTAGAGGGCAGCCGTAATGATGAGGAAGACCCCGACGAGCCAGATCAGTGATACGAGTTGTTAGAGTCATTTCCGTTATTTCAGCGTGTTATCGAGTAATCGAGTCAAGAACCTATCTATTTGTTGTTAATGTTTGGTGTGTAACGTGAGTTGTGGAAGCCATGGGCACTTGTCCACAACGTCGTCTTTAAGATTGCATTTGCTTTTGTGTGTGAATCCTTATGAATCAATAGTGCATTTATTTTTGCATGAGACATGATGCCTAAAAATCTATGTGAAATCTTCAGAAATTGTCTAAACATTAAGGTCTCAAAAGTTTAAGTTTATACGAGCAATTTGGGGAGTTAATGCGTAATGACTAAGTTGACACTTGGTTGTTCATAATAGATGGCCGGAAGAGGAAGAGGTCGTGGTGCCAACCCCAACCCCAACAACAACAACAATGAGGCTGCCAATCCTCACCTTCCTGGAGGGCAAGACAGGGGTGGTCGCCGAGAAGGAGCTGACCCTATCTACCAAATGATTAACAATCAAAATCAGCTCATCCAGAATTTGACTCAAGTGGTGGCCAACTTACACCAAGCTCCAACCCCGCAGGCTGCACCACGTCAACCAAGGTTGAGTGAGTTTCTGGGAACTCAACCCCCAAAGTTTGCGAGTGCTGCTGAACCTCTGGAGGCAGATGATTGGCTGAAGACCATTGAGAACAAGATGAGGATCATACAATGCCAAGGATATGAGAGGGTGATGTTTGCCTCTCACCAATTGCATGGGCCTGCTACTGATTGGTGGACCGCTTACGTGGCAGCCCATCACAACCCCGAGAACATCACTTGGGAAGAGTTCAAGTGCAGTTTCCGCAACCACTACATACCAAGGGGAGAACTCAAGAACAAAAGGAAGGAGTTCTTGGGACTGCAGCAGGGCAACATGACTGTGAGGGAGTACCTCTCCAAGTTCATCCAACTGTCCCGTTATGCACCACGGGACATCGAAACTGATGAGCAGAAACAGGACTGTTTTGTGGAAGGACTTACAATGGAAATGCAATGTCCTCCAACGAATATGAAAGTTTCCAAAAGATGGTGGACAGGGCGTTTGTTGTGGAGATGAAGCTGAAGGCCTTGGAGAATGAAAACAAGAGGAAGATGGGATGGTCACACCAAGCATCAAGCAGCAACACACGTCCACGTCTGATGCAGCAACCTGCAGGGTAGACGAGCCGTGCTGTAGTACCCTACTCGACACCGAGAGGGTACAACCCGAACTTCAGGCCTCCATCAGCACCAGTACAGCCGCAGCGTCAGTTTGTGCAGCAGCCACGCCCCACTTATCAACCTCGACCAGCAGGACAAGGGCCACAGAACCAACCCCAAGATAACAAAGGCCAGGCACCTAAAGTCGGGATGCAATGCTTCAACTGTGGTGAAGTGGGGCACTACGCTCATAAGTGCCCAAAGAAGAAGTCTATGCAGCCACAGCAGCAGAATGTGATGCGGGGACGGGTGAACCACATGACCATGGAGGAAGCGCAAGAGGCACCGGACGTGGTGATTGGTAAGTTCCCTGCAAATTTACACATTGCAACCATTTTGATTCTGGTGCTACCCACTCGTTCATTGCTCAAGGATTTGTTAAGAAGCATGATCTAGAAACAACACGAATGAATCATATGTTAGCAATGAACTCTACAGGGGGAGAAATAAGAACAAGAAAAGTGTGTCCCAAGGTGAATCTAGACACTAATGGGGTAGTATTTACTGCAAACCTCATAGTGATAAACTCACAAGGAATAGATATCATTTTAGGTATGGATTGGTTGACCAAACATAAAGGTATCATCCATTGTTCGACTAGAATGGTGGAACTAACTCACACTAGTGGCACAAAAGTGAAGTTCATAGCCGTACAAGAACCTATAAGGGACATTAAACTCAATCAAGTTGAAGTGGAAGTATAAGAGATAAGGGTTATCAAGGAATATCCCAACGTTTTTCCTGAGGAGTTTCCAGGTATGCTCCCAGATCGTGAAGTGGAATTCGTGATTGAACTAGTGCCTGGAACAGCCCCGATATACAAGAGGCCTTATCGGATGGACTCCAAACAGCTGGAAGAGCTCAAAGAACATATAAGAGAATTAACAAAGAAGGGGTATATTCGTCCTAGTTCCTCGCCGTCGGAAGCTCCAGTGATATTTGTGCCCAAGAAGGACAGAACCCAAAGGTTATGCGTAGACTACCGTGCGTTGAATGAAGTAACCATCAACAACAAGTACCCATTACCCCGCATTGAAGACTTGTTTGATCAGTTGAGGGTAGCTTGTGTATTCTCAAAAATTGATCTCAAGTCGGGATATCACCTACTGAAGATAAGATCAACCGACATTTCCAAGACGACTTTCGTATCTCGGTACGGGTTGTATGAGTACACCGTCATGCCGTTCGGGCTAACTAATGCCCCGGCGTACTTCATGTATCTCATGAACAAGGTATTCATGGAGTATTTGGACAAATTTGTGGTGTTTTTCATTGATGACATTCTCATCTTCTCCAAAGATGAAGAAGAACATGAGGGGCATCTAAGACTGGTGTTGCAAAAGTTGAGAGGACACCAACTATATGCCAAGCTAAGCAAATGCGAGTTTTGGCTGAGAAGAGACCCCTTTTTTGGCTTAAAGTACATTTTCACACAGCCAGACCTCAACCTCAGACAAAGAAGATGGTTGGAGGTAATCAATGACTTTGATGTGGGCATCAACTATCATCCTGGGAAAGCGAACGTCGTGGCTGATGCTTTAAGCTGGAAGGTGTATGTCAACATGTTGAGCTTAAGTGACACGCCTACGGAGTTGAAAGAGGAGATTGCAAAACTCAATCAATGTCTCGTGAATAGTGGTGAGGCCATCGCCATGAGTGTGGACTCCACATTGGAGCAAGACATACGCAACGGTCAGAAGAATGATGAGAAGATACAAGAAATCAGAGAACTCATCAAAGAGAATAAAGCTCCTAGGTTCAGAGAGGATGAACAAGGTACGGTGTGGCATGGGAAAAGAATCTGTGTGCCTGAGGTGAAGGAGATACGTGAACTGATTTTGAAGGAGGCTCATGATTCCGACTATTCCATTCATCCTGGGAGTACGAAGATGTATCATGACCTAAAGAGCAGATATTGGTGGTATGGCATGAAGCGAGATGTCGCGGAACATGTTGCCCTATGTGACACATGTCATTTGGTGAAAGCAGAACATCAACGGCCCGCGGGACTGTTGCAACTACTCAAATTGCCTGAATGGAAATGGGAAGAAATAGGTATGGGCTTCATAGTGGGACTGCCGAGGACCCAATCGGGATATGATTCGATATGGGTCATCATCGACAGGCTGACTAAGGTAGCTCATTTCATCCCCGTGAAATAAAGCTACAGCGGATCCAAATTGGCAGAATTGTACAGTCAAGAATCGTGTGTTTTCATGGAGTGCCAAAGAAGATAGTATCAGATCGAGGGACACAGTTCACCTCAAGGTTCTGGCAGAAGTTATGAAACCATGGGAACTCATCTGAATTTTAGTTCCGCCTATCACCCATAGACTGACGGGCAGACCGAAAGGACCAATCAAATCCTTGAGGATATGCTGAGAGCTTGTGCACTCAAGAACAATAGGAGTTGGGATAAGAACTTACCGTATGCGGAGTTCTCCTACAACAACAGCTATCAGGCTAGTATGAAGATGCCACCCTTTGAGGCGTCTTATGGGAGGAAGTGCAGAACTCCATTATTTTGGAACCAAACTGGGGAAAGCAAAGTGTTTGGGCCCGAGTGACGGGACCCCGCCGCCCCGATCACTCACGGGGACGGGGTACCTTGCCCGGGAATCGCATTGGGTGGTGCCGTGTTTTGCGGCACCGAACAGCACACATATAAGGAACCCTTTATTACATAAATCAAAAGCGGAAGCTTACAATTGTTCTTTGTAAATAATTTAAATAAAATAGCTACATCGGAAGTCTATGTGTAAAGGCCTCAGTTTTTGACACATATTTAAAGTGTTCATCACCACACACACACCTCATTTGAAGAAAGTTGATGAACACATTTAAAGAGCAAGTAACCACCATCAACATGCTCATTAGAAAACAAACTCACAAGGTGTAAAAGTGGTATTTCCCACATACATCATGTAGGGGCTGGGCATTGGAAAAAAACTCCTACACATTGCTAAGAATGTCCATGCAAAGTTTCACCCAAATTCAAAACCTTTTTGGAGGTCATTTTGGGTATAGCTAGAAAGAGGGTAGTTTGAACTCAAATTCAAATTCAAACTGTTTTTATCCCATGAATTCAAAAGTGGGAGGCATATTCTCACTCAGCACATTTTTGTGAGCTCACACACCAATTTTCACTCCATTTGGAGTTGATCTTGACATGAGCTAAGTGGAGCAAATTCAAACTTTGTTTGAATTTCAAACTGAACATGTGCTGAAATTTATTCAAACCAAACCCAATTTGAATTATAACCAATTCAAATGGCCCAAGGGTAGATGATTAAAATCACCATGGGCTTTGTTGGGACTACTGTTTACAACAGTGATTTGGAGTTAATTTCAGAGGTTAAAAGAAAACTGGGACCCACATGTCATCCACTGAGGAAATTTAACCGAGTGGACTTTCAGTGCTCGGGTCCCCGAGCTTCTCCCGAGAGCGCCACCGAGGGGAGGCCGCCGCGCCACCACCTGCTTGCCGCCCACTGCCGCTGAACCGACTTCCGGGGCCCTTATCTAGGCGTCCGAGCGGTCGCCGGTGCTCCCCATCCCTACCCCGACGCGTTCTCGCCCAACAGACTGAAACTCCTCACCGCACGAGTGAACTTTCGGTTCCCCATCGCCCGGCTGATCCAGTGATCCTCCCGGCGATCTGAGACCAGCACCGGGTGCGCCAAGCCATCTTCGACACCCTCGCGCCGGTTCCAGACCCTGCGCAGTCCTCCCCGAGCTCCACCGCGGCGATCCTTCCTCTGCCGGTTCAGCTCGAGCCGCCACTGCAGGAACCATCCTTCCAGCCACCACAGCCCACCGTTCACCGAGCTGTGAACAGCAAAGAGGTTTGCCTTCAGTCCCTCTTTCATTCCCGCAAGCTCTGGCGGCATGACAAACACTGCTCAGGCCGGAATTTCATGTTTTCGCGACGGTGTGCAAAAGTGGAGTCTGCACCGATCAGAGAAATTCGTGAGCCACACTGCATCACTCATCCTCTCATGGAGAGGATCACTTCTAGTAGCCCGTATGAGTCCATAGGAGCAGGAACCACGAAGAAACATGGAGGGAAACCGCTGTTCTTCGAGTTTTAGTAGAAATCCCGTTTTCCGACCTAGGTCGCACGGTGACATCCCAACACGACCCTTCCCGAGCTCCGTGGAGCTCATGTCGACCTTTCCTATGGTCCACTGATGCTTCCCGACCGTTTGCTCGATCGAGTGGGGTGCTAGGGAGGTTGGCCGACATGGCCGAAGTTCTCCCGAGGCTGCTGCTCGTCGCCGACCATGTACCGGCCATTTTCATGACGAACTGAGCCCCGAATCAGGTTCCCCGAGTGAAAGTAGGCAGGGGCGGCCGGAATCATGAAGCTTGGAGCTCCACAGAGGCTGCCGGCGAGCTCTCCGGCGAGGTACCCCGGCGGCAGAGCGCGGGCGGCGGGAGGTAGACGAAGGGGGTGGACCCCGGCTGTCAGTGGCTCATAGTTTAAATTGGGATCGGGCTGCGGCTCGGATCCGGTGTGCTGGCGCGCAAAAACCCCATAGACCCCGGTGTGCCATCGCTCCCGTGTCCGACACGTGTACTGTGGACCCACCGGCAGATTTAAACTTTTCCCCGATTTTCAGATTTCATTCAAACTTCAAATCCTCATAACTTTGGCTAGAAAGCTCCAAATCGAGTGAACCAAATTTGGTTGGATTCAGCTCTCTGAGTACTTTCCAGCAAATCAAGTTTCACTTCATGAAAATTCTTAATTCTCCAGAATTAATTCCTCAAAATTTAAAATGTTTGAAATTTTAACTGGCGAATCCCTAGGAGGAAAATTCTGAAATTTGGCTTGTATGTTCACCAAAATATCCCTGAACTACCATAAAAATTTCAGATCCATTTGAGCTCCTTTTGATCCACCTAATGGTGTGATTAGTGAAACTGTTCCAGAGAAAATAGAAAATGTTCAGAAACATTTTTAGAATTTTCTCTGAAATTGTTTAGCTCATATCTTTAGCTAGGAACCTTCAATTTAAGTGATACCAACTCCATTAGAACCCTCTTAACATCTAGTTTTCATAAAGTCATGGCTTGCTCCATGAAAACCCCTATAACACCCTAAGAGTTCCAATTAAGATCAAGGACATAATCAATTGTGGAGGCCTCAAATGAGCTTTGCTGCAACTAAAACTTGACCAAGTCTCTGTTTAGGTTGTAACCCAGCCACAGTAAAAATTTCAGAGTTATTGAGTCAGTCTAGTAAGGCTTACAAGCCTCACAAGATTAAATTCAACTTAAATACATTTAAATTAATACATGTACCTCTTATATCATGTAGTCGCTAAGGTCGAGGAGGAACCCGAAGTCCTAGACTTTGTTACTCCAGAGGAGCAGCTAGCCTACGACCAAGAGCAGCAAGGCAAACTCCGGTTTGCATTAACCTTTTTATAAATTTTTATTGTTTTGAGCACTTACTTGAATACCATTATTCCTTGCATTAGAGTCTTGTTTGGAAACCCAATTGCATAGCCAAGAAAACCATGGGTTGGGATTAGGATGGAAAACCTTGTTATCTACTGCAATGCTAAGATAGTGTAGGATTCGGTACAAGTCGAGTAGTTGGAACTACTCGCGAGCATAGGCTAGAGGCACTCGACTCGGGTAGAAATAGCACATGAAACACATGGCGAGAAAATGAGACCGAGCGGGGAGTAAGGGCAGCAGGACTTCGGGGCCTGTGTGCTATTGCTCCACTTGTGTCAATTGAGGACCGAGCCGTGTGCGGGCCTGTTGAACAAGCTAGAACAGTACCAAAGACCTACCGGCTATATGGGAACTGGGAAACCGATGTAACTCGGGTAGCTGGGTGTTGAGGCATAGCTGGTCGTTCAGAGGGTAGGATGAGAGCTTGAGGTGTAAATCGGCTGGCAGCACTCAGATGCACGTGCAGAGACCTCTTGCTCGGGACGATTGGACCGGTTCAACATTTGGCTGACGGGTGAAAGGTGGTTGCGTACGACGTCCGTGATGGTTGCTGTAGGCAACATCGAGTGCGGGCGTACGTGACGGGTTATTCAGGTAACCCTGCAGGTGTAAATCGATTATAATCGCTGTCCCTCGCGGTCAGTGAGTACCATTTGTTCACTGTACCATGACGTAGAAAGAACATGCTAGTTACATGTTAAAATGTTGCTGATTGAAAGATGAACTTGATTGTTAATGATTGCTGTAGTTTAGAGCTAATTAAAGTTCCTTTCAACTTTGGGCAAAGTACATGAGAGAAATGCATTTCTTGTTTGATTGCGGCTCTCTCATGTGCCTTAGCGTACGGTTCTCCACAATTTGCTGCTAAAACTTGAAAGTAAGGTTCCACTAATTAGGCGAGTCCTTGCAACTGATTTTACCTCCTGTACCTATCATTCCTCGTGTAGAAGTTCCATGTTTAGGGGAGACGGGTTAGTCTTGCTGAGCCTTCATGCTCACTGCTTGTGTTTGAAGCTTTTGCAGGGTTCTATGAGGAAGGGGCTCCCGAGGAGGAGACGGAACCCCAGGAGGGGAACCCCGTCGAGTGAGGGTCGTGCACGCCGTCGTGTTAGTGTGTGTGTGTGCTAGCAAGGACATGTTCACGGGCTGAACATGAATTTGATGCGTAGTCTACGCCTGTGAGTGTAGACTAAACATATTTTGAGGTAAAAATGTTCATAAACCTATTTCTGTAATAAAACTTTGCTTCCGCTTTGTACCTTTGATGTGTGTTATTCGGTGCTGTGCAACGCAGCACCCCTCAGCGTGATTCTGGCTCGACAAGACCGTGGGGTCGTGTCAGCATGGTATTAGAGCTCGCTTGAGGCTTAACGCACTACAAAGGTCATTCTTTTCAAAAATCCAGTGAGGAACGAGTTAGTAGCCCATATAAGGATGTTATTAGTGTATAGAAAGTGGCATACTAACCTATTTGTCTATGTCAGAAAATCGTGTATCTCGGGACGTTTATGTCTTGGGGGGTGCACGTAAGCGCTGTCCACCAGTGCGCACAAGCTGAAGGGTGGAGCCCCACGGGTGGCAGGTAACCCGACCCGCTTTAGTATCCTCTACGACTCTTCATGTCGTTTAGGGTATTCGAGCAACATCTGTCCCTGGCGTGCGTGGTGCAATTTGGGAGACCCTGTCACGTGGTCAGTAACATGAACACGTAGCTCAAGGCGTGTTTGGCTTGAGAACATCCGGGCGAGTGATGACGGCCGGGTGTGCGAACTGTATGGATACCGGGCTCGGTGTGCAGCCGAGTCTGACGATTGTGTGAGTTATCTGCAGGTAGTCTCACCACGAAACGGTAGACGTGTAGCATCCGTGTGCGAGTGACGTTTAGTGCCACTGAACTAACGAAGCCGGCTAAGTCCGCTATAGGTTTTTGACGTAGTACCGACATGCTCTGGTGACGCATCGACATCACACCCCACTAAATGAACAAATTCATTGTAAAACTTGAAAGTTTTAATCTGGAGCATTAAAATTTGCTGTAACCTCTTCCCTTAATCAGGATATTCAAAGTTAACAAGTTTTCAACTTATAGGTTGCTAAGGACAGAGCACTCTGTTTTCAGCTGAATTAAGGCTGAAGTTAATCAGAGGTTAGAGATTGAGTTATTTCTAGGTCGGGGTCATATCATACATTTCTGGAAATCTTTGGAAGAGCTCTACAACTCTTCTGTTGAGGTCCCGAGGTGTTTCATCGCTTAACCAATCGAAAAATGCAGTAGAGTTGAAACTGTCCAGAAAACAGGGCAGAGCAAAGACTCTCTGTAAACTCCCTGTAAAAATCTAAAAACACAAAGTCTTTGCAAGGAAGAAGGCGAGGAGGGGAACAAGACATGGACGATCCATGTCGAGGTTCCTGCAGGACCTACGCCACCCAGTTGGGCGCCGTTCACCGTCATGGTGAGAGGTAAACAACCGGAGGGAAAGTGGCAAATGGCAGCCCGTGACGCCATGTCACGTTTCTGCCAGCTACACGTGAGAGCGATGGAGGGCACTCCATACGCGCTCATTCCAGTGGAGGGACGGGCTCATCATGTGTGGGAAGAGAGGTATCTGGAGGCAACAGATCCGGGTTGCCCAAGGTACAGCCCCGTGGAGGCAAACCTCAGCCTCCAGATGAGGGCGGGAAAGGCCGTGATGGACAGCCAAGCTGTTCATACGGAGCATCTCGCCGCAAAGCTCAAGGAGAGCACAAGCCGTGGAGACCATTTCGAGAGTGCTCACAGCGCACTCCGCAATGTGCTCCTTCCGATGATCAAGCGACTGAACGAACAGCATAATCAGTTGCATCGTCTGAAGAAGGTGAAGAAGAAAAGCCGTGTCGACATCGCGGCGTTACAAGAGTTGGTGCAGACTCTAACCCAGCAAAATGAGGACCTTACTCAAGAGCGGGACGATGCTATTGAGGAAGGGCAAGGCTGGGAAGAAGACTACAACCAAGCCATGGTCAAGCTACTCAGAGTTATGCTCTGTTAAAGTCCAGCAAGAATTTCTGCCAGAAACAGAGCACTCTGTTTTTGAAAACTTTGACGCCTAGTTGTACCCTCATTTGAGTCTTAGCTCAATATAAGAGTTCAGTAACTAATATTTGTTTCAAACATCCATTTTTTAGTTGAAAGTTACTTCATGAATCATTTCTTCATAGGGAAGAGGATTATATGTTTAGTACGGTGTCGATGCACCGTAAGAATCATGTCGGTACTACGTTACCTCACCAAAAGAAAATCCTAAACCGGATTATACCGGCATACCCGTTTTATCAGTGGCACTAAGACGGTCTCTCGCACACGTGTACTACACGGGATACGTACGTGGTTAGTACCTGCAGAAGAACACTGAATAGTGGTGCACTCAAAGGTCATTTCATTTCAGGCAGTACCATAATTGAAAGTAAATACAAACGCCCGTATCATTGTCATACGGCCATCCTTGAGTTAAGTCACGTCTCAAGGTACGTGATCGTGTTTCAACACCACATGACGGGGAACCCGATTATGTCATGAACGGGTCGTCACGGTTGGGAATGTTATCAACCCAACGGATACCACCTACTGCCCTGCAGGGCATGCCGATGGCAAGCGCTGCGTATGTCCTCCTGGGCTATTTCCAGACGAACATACTATCGCGTTACTGACCACACGATGGGGTCTCCACTTACTTGCCTAATGCACGCTAGGGATCATCGTTTCATATGAGCTCAGGAACATGAAGAGTCCAAGAGTCTCATATTGACGCCCCACACCAAGTTGTGAGACCTATCCCTGAACCACATTCCTCGTTAGGTGAGCTAACCGAAATTGAACCGCTTTCGGTGGCGTTCCTTACCATGCTTACCTGAGCGTAGGTGCGTCGTTACATACTAAAAATTCAGAATTATAACAAATATGTTAGTGCTGCCACTTTATGTAACTATACTACTATAGTCCTTATGTGGGCCTAATACCGTTTCCTCACCGTATCCTATGTTTTTGTCGTAATACGATCCTTATTTCATGCGCTATTACCAATGCGGCTCTGATACCACGCTGACGGGACCACGCCGCCCCGATCACTCAAGGGGACGGGGTACCTTGCCCGGGAATCGCATTGGGTGGTGCCGTGTTATGCGGCACCGAACATCACACATATAAGAAACCCTGTATTACATAAATCAAAAGCGGAAGCTTACAATTGTTCTTTGTAAATAATTTACATAAAATAGCTACATCGGAAGTCTATGAACAGCTCATGTCGAATATCTAAGAAGCACTTGAGAAGGGGTCCAGCCCGCGGACTCCTCTCGCTAGCAGCACGAAGACATGGCATCGGCTAGGTTCTCCAAGTGTGACATGACTCGGAAGTGCCCGAGTCTCACCGGACAACCTTCTTTATAGCGTCGAGGTTTACCTGCAAAACCACTTATATAGCAAGAGTGAGCACAAAGGCTCAGCAAGACTTAACCGTATCTCCTAAGACATGCAACTCTACATGAAAGTAACCTACGATTTAAACCTGTCATTTGCGAAAAGACTCGCCTACGAGTTCATCCTTAACTTTCAGATTTTTGCCATAATAGTAGTGACCTTGCGCCTAGCAACATTGGAACTCCACAATCAAACAAGAAACACTTCATTCCAATGTTACTTGTCCCAAGGTGGAAAAATAACTTTAGTTTGCTCTATCTCTACTTCAAACATGGTTTTCATGCAATTTACAATTATCATAATAGCATTTAAAACTTTGCAAACTATTTCCACACAACTTGATTACTACGTCACAACACAGGGAGCAAGCGGTAATCAATAACCGCGATGGACGGTGATTCGAATCAAACACTACCCGGATAACTCGACACATACGCCCGCCTCTGAGGACCCAACTCTGGCGTCCTTCATTATGTTGTATGTGGCCACCTTTCGCAGGACACTAGACTGTAGAACCGGTCGCGCCATCTCGGGCTCATAGGTCTAGCGAGACGATGTGGTATGCCTCTACAATCCAGTGAACCTGGTACATCGGTTTGCTGGTTCCCATATGTCAGTAAGCATCCGGTACACAACTCAATACCTGCTCCTGGGTGCCGCACACGCATCGGTCCTTAACCGACACAGGCAGAGCTACTCGACCAATACCTCATCTTGTCGCTGCCTAATCTTCCAGCTCGGTCTCATCTTTAGAAATGTAAACTTTAGTTTGCCTCAATTCTGACTACGGCCGTGTAATCCCGTCTATAACTCGCGAGTAGATTCCAACTACTCGACTTCTACCGGATGTCCTAAGCTATTTAGCATGGCATTATTCTACAGCGGTGTCCCTCTCTACCCTTAAATCCAAGGTTCATTTGGTCATGTATTTGGAGTGTAAAACGTCCTTGACCTAATGTACATACAAACTTGGACTCATAGTAGTGAACAAAGTAAAAACTTGAGAAAACAACTTAAATGCAAACCGGGGCTTGCCTTGGTTTTGCAGATGACTAAAGTCAGATAAGTTTGAAGTTAGTTGCTGATGACTTGAAGTTCAATCCCTGCCCTTCTTGTTCCTTGATCCAAGCTCCACTTCTCCTTCTTCACTTTCCACGTTTAATCACTACACGTTATGAATATGCATACATGTTTAATTGTAAAACTTTTGCTAACAAGTGCTAACGACAAGTTTAAAACTGGAACTCTGTTTAAGAATTTAAAATGACACTGGGCTAGTGGTTTGGTTTGGGTGAAGCAACACGATCAAGTGATAATTACATTTCACCACTTGTGTGCTACTCATCTAAATAGGTTGAACAGGATAGTGGTGATCCGTTGCTCCAATGTAGCTGAAAATTTTCATGTGAGTTCCTTGTCACAAGAAAGTCATCTGGACCAAAATTCAGAATATTTCCCTTAGTAGATCACCCAGAACAATTCCCTAAGCATTTAGGAAACAAGAAATTAATTCTGAATAAATTTGCAATTTCATGCAAATTCAAGTGGACTACAATCTCATACATAGCTCAGGTAGCATGCATGAATTTTCCTAGGATTTTTAGAGCTAAGGAATGTCCAGAACTGAATTTCCAAATTTTGGAAATTCTCTGAAAATGTTTCTGTATTCATTTGAACACAGAAACTTGAATCAGAATTACCCTAACTAAAGCAACTCCAAATGAGCTGAAACTATTACAGGAGTTCCCTAACATCCTAAAGAATATCCTGGCAAAATTTGGGGATTTTTGGATAAACTAAACTCCCTCTAAAATTCTTTTGCTAAAAACCTTTAAAGAAATTTCCAGAATTTTATATTGGTTTTCATGCAAATTAGGTTGCATATTTGTATAGAGTTTTTCATCCTGAATCCAACCCAATTTGAATCACTAAATTTGGAGCTTTCTCGCAAAAGTTATGAGGTTCTAAAGTTTGAACTAAATCTGGAATTCCAAATAAACCGGGAAAATGTTTAAATTCTGACAGTGGACCCCTCGCACACGTGTCAGCTGCTGGAACTGTGCCACACGAGGCCACAGACTCCTTCCCGTGCAGCCACACTGAATCCTGGGGCCGCAATCGATCAGCAATTTAAATCTCCCGTCGCTGACACGCGGGGCCCGCCGGTCGTCTTCTTCCTCGGACCGGCTTCTTTTCCCACGCCGCCCCCTCTCCGGAACTTCCTCGGAGCTCGCCGGAGTCGGCTCCCTGGCAACCTCCCGGCTCGTTACTTGCCGCCTGTGAGTTTGGGAGGTCGGGGAACACGTCTACGGGGTTGGCTCGGGCTGCCGGTGACCGGAAACCGGTCGGCGACGTGCGCACACCTCTGTGAGGCTTCGGCACCGTGGTCCGAGCACCCTAACCCGCCCAAGGCTCGGAGGATCCGCTCTAAAGCATCCATGGAGGTCAGGCTAGCTCAGCAAGGCCTCAATATTGCTCGGAAATGGTGGCAAGTGGGGGTTCACCGTGTGCCCGAGTGTCCCCGCCGTGGCCGCCGATGTAAGAACTCGAAATTAGCTGCCACTGCTCACTTCTAAGCTAGGGTTGCGAAGGAAAAAGGTTCCCTATCCTATCTAGCTCCTGTGTGCGCAAAATGAACAACTCTAACCATGAATTAAGCGTCGATTTTTGAAACTCTTACCCGGGGGTAGGTTTCCCTCGCCCGAGAGGAAAACTTGAAATTCCCGAGCTACGTTGCACGGCTTGAGCTGAAACTCGGGGGAGAGCAGCGTTAAGTCCCGGCGCGTCTCGGAGGGTGCTTGCTTGGCCGTGAAAAGCCTTGGTATGAGCTTCCCACGGTGACCCGAGTTTCCCTTTTGCCGGTGAACTTCAGTATCTCGCGTTGATCGTTGTTTTGGGCGCACCACGAGCCAGGAACGTCGGAGCCGAGCTGTGGAGGATCTTGTACACTCGTTAGCGCTCCCTTTTTGTGTGGATGGCTCGAGCAAAAGAGGACGTTAGCTGATGGACAACCGAAGGAAACAGAGGCGTTGCGGCGGCGGCTTTTCGGGCGCGGGAGCAGAAGAAAACCGCGAGCACGAGTGAGAGACTCCGTGTTTGCCTCGGTGGGAAGGATAAGCGCCGGGTGAACCGCCTCTGGCGCCCGCGCGTGGGGGGGGGGGCAAGCTCGAGCAGGAGGTGGCGGTAGCGCCCGCGGTGGCGTTCTGTGATCGACTTGATCGAGCTCGTGCCTGAACAGAGCCAAACTTAGGCAGTAAGTCTACCCTTCCCAATGACAGTTGGGTCCCACTCATCTCCCCTCCTAAATATCCATATTTTTGGCACATGCAAAGTTCACTCATATGGAACTCAAATTCAAAAGCCATTTGGCAATTTGACAAGTTGTATCTCCGTTTCAAATTTGAATTCAAATTTAGATGAAATTTACAAGTCCCTTTGACATACATATCAAAGAACCTCCAAATTTGCTCAAAATTTTCCTCCTTCACAACTTGAACCTGGAGAGTTTGAATATGCCCTCTGATCTTTTAGTTGGCCATTGCAAATACAACTTCTTAAACAACAGTTTTGAATTTTCTCTTTTGGAAATGCCCTTCTTCTTTTTGAAGTGACCCTCTAAATTCAAACTGAATTCAAAGTTTATTGCACATGCCAACACTTTCATAAGTAAACAAAAGTTTTTGCAAGTCCCATTTCTTGTATTTAAACTCAACTTTATTCATAGCTCAAGTTTTCCATTTACAAGTTTTGGGACTTTTACATTCCTCCCCCCTTAAAAAGAATCTCGTCCCGAGATTCATGATTAAGGACAACGTGGAGAGGATAACTACTAAATATAAGCCTCTAACAACTCCGGATGATTGCGTTGTAAATATTCCTCGCTTTCCCATGTAGCTTCGTCAGACGTGTGTTTTTCCCATAGCACCTTGAAAAATCGCAGCGTCCGGTTTCTGGTCTCACGAGTCTTTTCATCAATTATTCGAGTTGGATGCTCAACATAGGTGAGGTCCGGCATCAAATCTGCTATGCCTTCCGTGAGAATCGCCATTGGAACTTTCAAACACTTCCGCAACTGAAATATGTGGAAGACGTTATGCACTCCGGCTAAGGCTGCCGGTAGCTCCAAATGGTATGCCACGGGTCCACACCTTTCAATGATGACGAAAGGACCGATGAAACGCGGAGCTAATTTCTCTTTCACTCCGAATCGGTGAATGCCCTTCATAGGAGATACGCGGAGGTATACGTGGTCCCCAACTTGAAATTCCAGAGGACGACGCCTCTTATCCGCATAGCTCTTTTGTCTAGACTGAGCGGCTTAAAGATTTGCTTGAATAAGCCTTACCCGCTCTTCAACTTCATTTACGAGATCAATCCCGTAAATAACCCTCTCGCCGGATTCACACCAGTTCAAGGGTGTGCGGCACTTCCGGCCGTAGAGAGCTTCATAAGGCGCCATTTTGATACTTGATTGATACCCGTTGTTATATGAGAACTCTGCCAACGGTAAGTGATCATCCCAGCTCTCACCATGGTGGATGGCACATGCTCTCAGCATATCTTCAAGTATTTGATTCACCCTCTCAGTTTGCCCATCGGTTTGAGGGTGATACGCAGAGCTTTGAATCATTTTGGTCCCCAAGGATGCGTGTAGCTGTTCCCAGAAACAAGCAACAAACAACGCGCCTCGATCGGAGATGATCGTTCGGGGAACTCCATGTAGGCACAAGATCCGTGCTATGTATAACTCCACATACTGCTTGGTGGTGTATCTGGTATGCACCGGAATGGAACGTGCCGATTTGGTTAATTGATCAACGATTACCCAAATCGAATCATGGTGGTGGGAGGTCATCGGCAACCCAACGATGAAATCCATACTCAAGTCTCCCCACTTCCATGCCAGTATTTGTAGCGGTTGCAACAGGCCCGACTTCTTCATATGGTCGGCCTTAACTCTTCGACACGTATCACATTCTGAAACGTATTTTGCAACTTCACGTTTCATACGTGCCCACCAAGACTTCTTCCAGAGGTCTTGGTACATTTTATTATTGCCAGGATGAATAGAAAATTTGGATAAGTGAGCCTCATCCAAAATTTTCTTCCGCAGCCTCATATCACGGGGTACGACTATCCGGTCCTTGAACCATAGGGTGTCTTCATCATCTAACTGGAAACATTTCATCTCCCCGTCCTTCAACCTCCTTCTGATATGAGCCATGCCCTTGTCTTGCTTTTGAGCTTTCATAACCTCCTCTCTTATTGTGGGTATGAGAGCTAGGTTATGCAAAGCTCCATATGGAACCAAGTAGAGACTTGGTTCTTCCTCTTTTATCGGCGTAATGGTCAGGTTATGAACATAAGACTTCCGGCTGAGTGCATCGGCAACCACATTTGCCTTGCCCGGATGATAATGAATTTCAATCTCGTAGTCCTTGATCAGCTCCAACCATCGCCGTTGCCGCATATTCAACTCTTTCTGAGTGAATATGTACCTCAAACTTTTGTGGTCGGTGTAGAGATGAATCAGATTTCCCAATAGGTAATGTCTCCACATCTTCAATGCTAATACCATGGCAGCGAGCTCGAGATCATGAGTTGGATAATGTTGCTCATGATTCCGTAATTGCCGTGATCCATATGCGACCACACGTCCTCCTTGCATGAGTACACAACCCAGCCCGATGCCAGACGCATCACAATAAACATCAAATGGCTTGGTTGTATCCGGTTGAGCTAAAACCGGGGCTGTTGTGAGGTGTTTCACCAACGCTTTAAAAGCTTCCTCGCATGGCTTGCTCCAATCATATTTGATTCCCTTTTTTAGTAGCTCAGTCATAGGTTTGGAGATTTTTGAGAAGCTCGGGATGAACCTCCGATAATATCCCGCCAAACCCAAGAAGCTACAAACTTCATGGACTGATGTTGGAGACTTCCACTTCAGCACTTATTCAATCTTGCTTGGATCAACAGCAATGCCTTCCGCTGAAATAATATGTCCAAGAAACGGCACTTGGTTGATCCAGAATTCACATTTACTAAACTTTGCATAGAGCTTGTGATCTCTCAGTCGTTGGAGCACAATATGCAAATGTTTAGCGTGTTCCTCTTCAGATTTGGAGTAGACCAAGATGTCGTCGATGAATACCATGACGAACTGATCTAGCTCCGGCATGAATACCGAGTTCATAAGGTACATAAAGTGAGCCGGAGCATTGGTCAACCCAAATGACATGACAAGATACTCATAGAGTCCATATCTTGTCGAGAATGCTGTTTTCGCGATATCTTCCGCTCAAATCTTGATTTGATGATATCCCGACCTTAAGTCCATCTTAGAGAAGACTTTAGCACCCACTAGCAGATCGAACAGAATATCAATTCTTGGTAGTGGATACTTGTTCTTTATTGTCACAGCATTTAAAGGACGATAATCGACGCATAGCCTCAGCATCTCATCCTTCTTCTTCACAAATAAAGCTGAGCAACCCCATGGTGATGAACATGGACGAATAAACCCCTTGTCCATCAGATCTTTGAGTTGCTCCTTCAGCTCAGCTAATTCATTCGGAGCCATTTTGTATGGTCTCCGAGAGATCGGCGTGGTCCCCGGTATCAACTCTATTTTGAACTCCACCTCGCGCTCAGGTGGTAAGCCTGGGAGATCTTCGGGAAGCACGTCCGGATATTCACAGACTACCGGAATGTCTTCTAACTTGCAAGCCTCGGCATTACATACTTCCGGTCTTTAGAAACCGCTTCGCCGAGATACAATGTTTGACGTCCGTGAAGTGGAGAGTCAAGGTGAACACTCCTGTTCTCGATGTCCAGAATAGCCTTATGGAAGGTCAACCATGATATTTCCAATATCGCATTGATTCCTTGGTCTTCGAGAATAATGAGGGTGGTAGGATAAATTTTTCCACCCAAACAAAGTGGTGCTCGAGAAACGACTTCATTAGTCGATATGTCTCCACCTGGCGAATGAATAAGGTAAGAACCTTTTGTGATAGTTGTGGAGATCTGATCCCTGATAACCGTCGCCCTGCTAATGAAGTTATGTGTTGCACCAGAGTTGAATAAAATGACAACCGGCTTGTCATTTAAGGTGAACCTGCCGGCAAGAACAGGTCCTCCATTTGGCAGATCATCGACTGACACATAATTGACTGTTCCCACTTTGGACATGGCTTTGCTTTGCTGTCCAAGATCACTGTTTAGAACTGGACCCGCAGACATAATGTTGCTGCTCGGTTCAGTTGCTTCATTGATGTTGAGGTCATTGTCAATATGAAGTGGGACCGCACTTGGTTCAGCTGAGAAATCACCGTGATCATTTTCAGCATCTTGAGGGAAATAGCATTCTGGTGCACCTTGTTGATACTGAGGTGCATAAGAAATAAGTTTCTTCTGCGGAGGAGGTGAATAAATCCTCTGGGGAGTAGAAGAGTCGTCACACTCCCAGAATGACTGCACCTCTTGTGGAACCTCCCGACCGGAAGGTGAACGGATCACCAACCGATACTTCTGAGGTAGATGATTGCATTCATCCTGTGATGAGTCCCTCTCCCTCTTTTCTTTGAGGTAGAGATTGGAATAATATTCCTGAGTGATAGCACAGCTCACAAACTCATCAAAATTCTCTTGGCTAACTTGAGCCCATTCACATCGCAGCCTAGCGGTCAGCCCTCGGTAAAAGTGATAACCCTTCATGGCTGGTGACTTCACATAGTCAGGGACATATTGAGCTAAGCGATTGAATTCCTTTGCATACTCAATAACACTCATGTCACCTTGCTTTAGGTTCCAGAATTCATCCAGGCTGGTTTGCATTATGCCCGCAGGAATGAAACGAGCACGAAATGCAGCCTGGAACTCCACCCATGTGACACGATGCCCTGCTGGTTGGACAGCAAGGTAGTCTGCTCACCATGCTCTAGCAAAGCTGTGAAGCTGCTGAGCGGCATATAGAGTCTTTGAGAATTCATCACATTGGATCAACCCAAACTTGGACTCAATGACACGTAACCAGTGATCTGCTTCACAATGGTCAGCCGCCTCAGAGAATACCGGCGGTTGTGTCGCCAAGAAATCCAGATACATGCTCTGGGTTGGCATGTGACATTGATCTTCTCGATTTATGCCTTGCTGAACTAGTGCTTGGAGAGTTTCATTCGTCTTCGCCATAATTTCAGCCAATCCGGTTGGCGATGGCTCTTGTGATGACATCGAGTCGTTCTCACCTCGACTTGAACCTCCAATCTCCATTTGAGAGTGTGCGCGTACCATACTGCATGAAACAAAATTTTGAGTCAATCAAAATTCTATCCCAGTAGTAAATAAAGATAAGTAAAACATGAACATGTCATGAACTTTATGAAAGCATAACCACATTCATGTTTAAACAAATCTTAAGTACGCTAAAGTAATCAGCGGGACTACCCTGACCAGTTTACACAAACTCCAAATTTTACTCAACTTATCAACAGATTCTTGACTTGAGTTCAATACCAAAGTTTTAGTAAACTTCAGTAGCTTTCCAACGAGTACTCATAGGCTCCTTAAGAATTTTTATACAGGAAGTTATGGCTTAAAAACAGAAAGGTCCAGAGAGGTTTTTGCTACTGTCCTGGTTCTGAACAGTTTGCCTTCCACTAGACTTTTCACCCACTTAACGTGTGATTCTGCTCTGGAGGCCTACAAGGAAGTTGTATAGAACTTGAAAATCTTTCTAGAACTGTATCATACACCTTATTTGGGTCAAGCTACTCAGAGCTATGCTCTGTTAAAGTCCAGTAAGAATTTTTGCTAGAAACAGAACACTCTGTTTTTGAAAACTTTGACGCCTAGTTGTACCCTCATTTGAGTCTTAGCTCAAAATAAGAGTTCAGTAACTAATATTTGTTTCAAACTTCCATTTTTTAGTTGAAAGTTACTTCATGAATCATTTCTTCATAAGGAAGAGGATTATATGTTTAGTATGGTGTCGATGCACCGTAAGAATCATGTTGGTACTACGTTACCTCACCAAGAGAAAATCCTAAAACGGATTATACCGGCATATCCGTTTTATCAGTGGCACTAAGACGGTCTCTCGCACACGTGTACTACACGGGATACGTATGTGGTTAGTACCTGCAGAAGAACACTCAATAGTGGTGCACTCAAAGGTCATTTCATTTCAGGCAGTACCACAATTGAAAGTAAATACAAATGCCCGTATCATTGTCATACGGCCGTCCTTGAGTTAAGTCACGTCTCAAGGTACGTGATCGTGTTTCAACACCACACGACGGGGAACCCGAGTATGTCATGAACGGGTCGTCACGGTTGGGAATGTTATCAACACAACGGATACCACCTACTTCCCTGCAGGGCACGCCGATGGCAAGCGCTGCGTATGTCCTCCTGGGCTATTTCCTGACGAACATACTATGGCATTACTGACCACATGATGGGGTCTTCACTTACTTGCCTAATGCACGCTAGGGATCAGCGTTTCATATGAGCTCAGGAACATGAAGAGTCCAAGAGTCTCATATTGACGTCCCACACCAAGCTGTGAGACCTATCCCTGAACCACTTTCCTCATCAGGGGAGCTAACCGAAATTGAACCGCTTTCAGTGGCGTTCCTTACCATGCTTACCTGAGCGTAGGTGCGTCGTTACATACTAAAAATTCAGAATTATAACAAATATGTTAGTGCTGCCACTTTAAGTAACTATACTACTATAGTCCTTATGTGGGCCTAATACCGTTTACTCACCGTATCCTATGTTTTTGTCGTAATACGATCCTTATTCCATGCGCTATTGCCAATGCGGCTCTGATACCACGCTGACGGGATCCCGCCGCCCCGATCACTCACGGGGACGGGGTACCTTGCCCGGGAATCGCATTGGGTGGTGCCGTGTTATGCGGCACCGAACAACACACATATAAGGAACCCTGTATTACATAAATCAAAAGCAGAATCTTACAATTGTTCTTTGTAAATAATTTACATAAAATAGCTACATCGGAAGTCCATGAATAGCTCACGTCGAATATCTAAGAAGCACTTGAGAAGGGGTCCAGCCCGCGGACTCCTCTCGCTAACAGCACGAAGACATGGCAGCGGCTAGGTTCTCCAAGTGTGACTTGACTCGGAAGTGCCCGAGTATCACCGGACAACCTTCTTTATAGCGTCGAGGTTTACCTGCAAAACCACTTATATAGCAAGAGTGAGCACAAAGGCTCAGCAAGACTTAATCGTCTCTCCTAAGACATGCAACTCTACATGAAAGGAACCTACGACTTAAACCTGTCATTTGCGAAAAGACTCGCCTATGAGTTCATCCTTAACTTTCAGATTTTTGCCATAATAGTTGTGACCTTGCGCCTAGCAACATTGGAACTCCACAATCAAACAAGAAACGCTTCATTCCAATGTTACTTGTCCCAAGGTGGAAAATAACTTTAGTTTGCTCTATCTCTACTTCAAACATGGTTTTCATGCAATTTACAATTATCATAATAGCATTTAAAACTTTGCAAACTATTTCCACACAACTTGATTACTACGTCACAACACAGGGAGCAAGCGGTAATCAATAACCGCGATGGACGGTGGTTTGAATCAAACACTACCCGGATAACTCGACACATACGCCCGCCTCTGAGGACCCAACTCTGGCGTCTTTCATTACGTCGTATGTGGCCACCTTTCGCAGGACACTAGACTGTAGAACCGGTCGCGCCGTCTCGGGCTCATAGGTCTAACGAGATGATGTGGTATGCCTCTACAATCCAGTGAACCTGGTACATCGGTTTCCTGGTTCCCATATGTCAGTAAGCATCCGGTACACAACTCAATACCTGCTCCTGGGTGCCGCACACGCATCGGTCCTTAACCGACACAGACAGAGCTACTCGACCAAGACCTCGTCTTGTCGCTGCCTAACCATCCTGCCCGGTCTCGTCTTTAGAAATGTAAACTTTAGTTTGCCTCAATTCCGACTACGCCCGTGTAATCCCGTCTATAACTCGCGAGTAGATTCCAACTACTCGACTTCTACCGGATGTCCTAAGCTATTTAGCACGGCATTATTCTACAGCGGTGTCCCTCTCTACCCTTAAATCCAAGGTTCATTTGGTCATGCATTTGGATTTAAAACGTCCTTGACCTAATGCACATACAAACTTGGACTCATAGTCTTGAACAAAGTAAGAACTTGAGAAAACAACTTAAATGCAAACCGGGGCTTGCCTTGGTTTTGCAGGTGACTAAAGTCAGATAAGTTTGAAGTTAGTTGCTGATGACTTGAAGTTCAATCCCTGCCCTTCTTGTTCCTTGATCCAAGCTCCACTTCTCCTTCTTCACTTTCCACATTTAATCACTACACGTTATGAATATGCATACATGTTTAATTGTAAAACTTTTGCTAACAAGTGCTAACGACAAATTTAAAACTGGAACTCTGTTTAAAAATTTAAAATGACACTGGGGCTAGTGGTTTGGTTTGGGTGAAGCAACACGATCAAGTGATAATTACATTTCACCACTTGTGTGCTACTCATCTAAATAGGTTGAACAGGATAGTGGTGATCCAAAGCTCCAATGGAGCTGAAAATTTTCATGTGAGTTCCGTGTCACAAGAAAGTCATCTGTACCAAAATTCAGAATATTTCCCTAAGTTGATCACCCAGAACAATTCCCTAAGCATTTAGGCAAAAAGAAATTAATTCTGACTAAATTTGCACTTTCATGCAAATTCAAGTGAACTACAATCTCATACATAGCTCAGGGAGCATGCATGAATTTTCCTAGGATTTTTGGAGCTAAGGAATGTCCAGAACTGAATTTCCATGTTTTGGAAATTCTCTGAAAATGTTTCTGTATTCATTTGAACACAGAAACTTGAATCAGAATTACCCTAACTAAAGCAACTCCAAATGAGCTGAAACATTTACAGGAGTTCCCATTCATCCTAAAGAATATCCTGGCAAAATTTGGGAATTTTTGGATAAACCAAACTCCCTCTAAAATTCTTTTTCTAAAAAGATTTAAAGAATTTTCCAGCATTTTCTATTGGTTTTCTTGCAAATTAGGTTGCATATTTGTATAGAGTTTTTCATCCTTAATACAACCCAATTTGAATCACTAAATTTGGAGCTTCCTAGCAAAAGTTATGAGGTTCTAAAGTTTGAACTAAATCTGGAATTCCAAATAAACCGGGGAAATGTTTAAATTCTGACAGTGGACGCCTCGCACACGTGTCAGCTGCTGGAACTGAGCCACACGAGGCCACAGACTCTTTCCCGCGCAGCCACACTGGATCCCGGGGCCGCAATCGATCAGCAATTTAAACCTCCCGTCGCTAACACGCTGGGCCCGCCGGTCGTCTTCTTCCTCGGACAGGTTTCTTTTCCCGTGCCGCCCCCTCCCCGGAACTTCCTCGGAGCTCGCCGGAGTTGGCTTCCCGGCCACCTCCTGGCTCGGTACTTGCCGCCTGGGAGTTTGGGAGGTTGGGGAACACGTCTACGGGGTTGGCTCAGGCTGCCGGTGACCGGAAACCGGTCGTCGACGTGCGCACACCTCGGTGAGGCTTCGGCACCGTGGTCCGAGCACCCTAACCCGCCCAAGGCTCGGAGGATCTGCTCTAAAGCATCAGTGGAGGTCAGGATAGCTCGGCAAGGCCTCAATATTGCTCGGAAACAGCGGCAACTGGGGGTTCACCGTGTGCCCGAGTGTCCCCGCCGTGGCCGCCGATGGAAGAACTCGAAATTAGCTGCCACTGCTCACTTCTAAGCTAGGGTTGCGAAGCAAAAAGGTTCCCTATCCTCTCTAGCTCCCTTGTGCACAAAATGAACAACTCTAACCGAGAATTAAGCATTGATTTTTGAAACTCTTACCCGCGGGTAGGTTTCCCTCGTCCGAGAGGAAAACTTGAAATTCCCGAGCTACGTTGCACGGATCGAGCTGAAACTCGGGGGAGAGCAGCGTGAAGTCCTGGCGCCTCTCGAAGGGTGCTTGCTTGGCCTTGAAAAGCCTCGGGATGAGCTGCCCACGGTGACCCGAGTTGCCCTTTCGCCTGTGAACTTCAGTATCTCGCGTTGATCGTTGATTTGGGCGCACCACGAGCCAGGAACGTCAGAGCCGAGCTGTGCAGGATCTTGTACACTCGTTAGCGCTCCCTTTTTGTGTGGACGGCTCGACCAAAAGAGCATGCAAGCTGGTGGACAACCGAAGGAAACAGAGGCGTTGCCGGCGGCTGCTTTTCGGGCGCGGGAGCAGAAGAAAACCGCGAGCACGAGTGAGAGACTCCGTGTTTGCCTCGGTGGGAAGGATAAGCACCGGGTGAACCGCCTCGGGCCCCCACGCGTGTGGGGGGGGGGGGGGGGAAGCTCGAGCAGGAGGTGGCGGTAGCGCCCGCGGTGCCGTTCTGTGATCGACTTGATCGAGCTCGTGTCTGAACAGAGCCAAACTTAGGCAGTAAGTCTACCCTTCCCAATGACAGTTGGGTCCCACTCATCTCCCCTCCTAAATATCCAAATTTTTGGCACATGCAAAGTTCACTCATATGGAACTCAAATTCAAAAGCCATTTGGCAATTTGACAAGTTGTGTCTCTGTTTCAAATTTGAATTCAAATTTAGATGAAATTTACAAGTCCCTTTGACATACATATCAAAGCACCTCCAAATTTGCTCAAAATTTGCCTCCTTCACAATTTGAACCTGGAGAGTTTGAATATGCCCTCTGATCTTTGAGTTGGCAATTGCAAATACAACTTATTAAACAACAGTTTTGAATTTCCTCTTTTGGAAATGCCCTTCTTCTTCTTGAAGTGACCCTCTTAATTCAAACTGAATTCAAAGTTTTATTGCACATGCCAACACTTTCATAAGTAAACAAAAGTTTTTGCAAGTCCCATTTCTTGTATTTAAAATCAACTTTATTCATAGCTCAAGTTTTCCATTTACAAGTTTTGGGACTTTTACACCGAGGTACTACAAGAAGCCGAGGCGAAAGTGAAGGAAATCCGCAACAACTGGAAGATAGCCCAGACACGACAAAAGAGCTATGCCGATGTACGGAGGAGGGAGCTTATTTTCAACGTGGGGGACTATGTCTATCTCAAGGTGTCCCCTATCCGAGGGCTTCGTTGGTTCAAGGTGAAAGGGAAGCTATCACCTCGATACATCGGACCCTTCCAGATTCTGGAGAGGAAAGGCAAAGTGGCTTATCAGTTAGAACTACCGGCTCGCCTATCAGATGTGCACGATGTATTCCATGTGTCACAACTCAAGAAATGCTTAAGAACACCTGAAGAGATGTTACCCATGAATGAGGTGGACGTACGAGAGGATCTTTCATATGCCGAGCAGCCGGTCAAGATCCTGGAGACAATGGAACGCATCACAAGGAATAAAAGAATCCGAATGTGCAAAGTGTAGGGGAAGCACCACTCGGAAGCAGAAGCCACATGGGAGCGAGAAGACGAGCTCAAGGCACAGTTTCCGGATCTGTTTTCCTAGAGTCACCAATCTCGAGGACGAGATTTCTTTTAAGGGGGGTAGAGTTGTAACACCCCAAAATGTGTTCAAAAAGTGAATTTAAAATTTTTGGATGTAATGCATGTGGAGAAAAATTCAAACTCAAACTGGAATTCAAATTTGAATCAAAACAGAAAAGAAAAAGGAAAAAGAAAAAAAGAAAAACGGCCAATGTGCCGAATCTCACCTTAGCCGGCCCAGCAACCCGCGGCTGTTTTCCCCCTCCCCCTCTCTCTGTCACTCGGGGCCCGCGTGTCATCCCTTTCCCCCGCTTCCCCCCCAACCGCCACCGATCCTCCCGCGTCGATCGCCGCTGCCTCGTCCGAATTCCATGCCACGAGCCAAGATCTTCGGCCAAGCGGTGCTACACCATCTAAACCAACCCCGCCGCCTCTCCTCGTGCCTTAAAACTCAAGAAAACCCCGTCGGTTTCCCCACACCGCTGCGTTTTCGGCTCCGGTGAGAACCGAGGCATCCTCGGCCATTTTATTCCGATCCCCGTCCGGTCTTTCCGATCTAACACACGTGGCATGCCCCACCGCCTCCGGGGGGTCCTGCAGGTGAAAGAAACGACGTGTCTTGTGCTCCAACAGTCACTCCGACGAGCACCGAGTGCCATTGCCGGACTTCGACACCGCCGACCGACTTCCAGGGCCTCCGAGTGCAGGAAAATCCCTAGGTGAGCTTCCCCTACCCCTCCGCAGCTGATCCATGCAAAAAAGATGCGAGTTCTAACGCCTAGCGGCAAAAACCGAGGCTACGCCGGCGAGATCGCCGCTCCACGCCGCCGCGCGCCGCCGTGCACGCGGGCTGGCTCCGGCCTGTAAGGGCCTCAGTTTTGGCACACATTTGAAGTGTTCATCACAACACCACACCAATTTTCACTCCATTCGGAGTTGATCTTGTAAGTGGGACGAATTCAAACCTTATTTGAATTCAAAACTGAACTTGTGTTGAAATTCACTCAAAATGAGCCCAATTTGAATTCTATTCAATTCAAATGGCTCAGGGGTGAATAATTTGAATCACCAGGGGTATTATGGGGCTCACTGTTCACAACAGTGATTAGGAGTAAATTTCAGAGGTTAAAACCCCGGGTGGGACCCACATGTCATAGAGGGGAGAAGGAGAAACTTGCACCCAAAGTCAGAGTCTCGGTGGGAAATCCCAACGAGCAGCTGTCGGCTGTGCCACCGAGCAGCTACCGGCGCCACCAGCTGCTTCCCTCTCCGCGCGCTGGCACCCAGGGCGGCTGGCTCGCGCCCCCACGCGACCGGCACCGCCTCAGCCGAGCGGGAGTCGGCCGGCTTTATCTTCTCGTGGGCAAACCCGAGCAGCGGCATTGTTTCTCGCCGCAGCTCTCTGCTCAACCGGGGAAAACCAGCAAAACCATCTCCTCCTTCGTCCCTGAGCTGCTAGACAGCCACCTGAGCTCGCACTTCACCTCCCCAACGCCAGAAACCCCGAGCTCCGACCTCCTTTGCCCAAAGACAATCGCCACTGCGGCCACCTAGCCTCAGCCGAGAGTCAGGCGCCCGTGGGCAGCGTTCCACAGGCGATTTCACGGTCCAGCGAGAGAGGCAACAGGAGCGCGCGACCACCGTGCTGCTCTCCTCCAAGTTTGGAAGCCAACCGTGAAGAATCTGCAGAGAATTTCCAGTTTTTGCTCCGGCAACCGTAAACCGAGCTTCCGGTACGGTTTCTTTAAATTCTCGCTCTATGATCTTTCGGAGGTCACCAAATCTTGCACATAGACGCTGGACTAGCCGGCGATCAAGTTCTGTGCTGCATCCGTAGCGTGAAACTTTCTAGTAGTGAAGAATTTCGAGCTCGATCGAGGGCGGTCATGGCGGGTACGATCAGTCACATGGTGCCGACCGACTTGCCGCCATCCCTGAACCGTTTTGACACCTTGTCGAGCTTCCTAGAGGTACACTGATGCTGTAGGGCCGTTTGTTCGAGGTGTTGGCAGGTTTAGAAATCACGGTCGACAGTGTCGAACCTCAACCGAGGCCGCGGCACGTCGCCGAACTACTTCCGGTCACCCCCAGCCCGACCTGTCACCCCCGACGTGTTCCTCGACGTCGACAACCCCCTGGCGGCGAGTTTCGGACCATGGGAGGTCCGGCAGCAGCGAGCCGGCGAGCCCCGAGTCTGCTCCGGCGAGGTCGGCGGCGCGGGCGCAAGAGAACGGCGGGAGGAAAACGAAGCCGGCTGGCCCACGTGTCAGCGGCTGAAGAATTTAAATCGGGATCGGGTGGCCAGGGATCGGCTGCGCTGGCGTGCAAATACCCTGTGAGCTCCGGTGTGCCGGACACCTCCGCGCTCGACACGTGTGGTATCCCCGGTGTGCCGGGCACCTCCGCGCTCGACACGTGTGGTATCCCCGGTGTGCCGGACACCTCCGCGCTCGACACGTGTCCCCGCGGGCCCCGAGAGTTTAAACTCTTCCCCCGATTTTCAGAATTCTTCCAAACTTCAAATCCTCATAACTTTGGCTAGAGAGCTCCAAATCGGGTGAACCAAATTTTGTTGGATTCAGCTCTCCGAGCACTTTCCAGCCCTACCAAATTCAGCTCATGAAAGTGAATAGTTTTCCAGAATTAAATCCCTAAAATTTAAACTGTTGGGAATTTTATCTGGAGAACTACTTTATGAAAAATTCTGAAATTTGGCTGAAAGGTTCATTGGAGAATCCCAGAATCCCAGTAAAATTTTCAGACTCATCCAAGTTCATTTAGTTACCCTAATTGGGTGATTAAGGGAACTGCCCAGAGAAAATAGAAAGATGTACAGAAACATTTTTCAGATTTTCTCCAATCTTAATTAGGACATAACTTTCTGTAGAATTCTTCAATTGACATGAAACCAATTCCATCAGAACTATCCTAAATTCTAGTTTCCAGAAAGTAATGGTGGGAGCCATGAAAAACCCTGGAATTGCTTAGAGGCCCAATTATTAACCAAAGAGGCTTTTATTTGTACAAGGTTCAAATGAACTTGGTTTCAAACAAAAATTGGTCAAGACTCTGGTTAGGATCCTACCAAGCCACAATAAAAATTTCAGAACCACAGGGGAGGGCTAGCTAGAGTTATTAGTAAATAAGTATTCAAGTTTACACTTTGCATTCAAATTAACATGTAGTATTGTATTAAACGTGTAGCCATTGAAGAAGAGACTCCGGAAGTGCTGGACTTCCTCCTTCCGGAAGAGGAACTAACCCCTGACCAGCAGCAACAAGGCAAGCCCCGGTTTGCATTAACCCTTTTATAAGTCTTACTTTGTTTACATGTGTCATATGAAGTATGTATGTGCATTAGGTATAGGATGAATGAAACCCCACTTGCATAACCAAAGGTTCCTAAAAGAGTGAGGGTAGTGTCAAGGACCTCGAGTAGACAGGCTACGCTTAATGAGTCATAGGACTGCGGTACAAGTCGAGTAGTTGGAATCTACTCGCGAGATAGGCATTGGGACACACGGGTTCGGTTGAGTGATGTGAGATCACTTTAGTAATGAAAATGAGACTAGGCAGGGGCTAGGGTGCAGCAAGAGGAAGTCTTGTGTGCGTAGCCCTGCTCGTGTCGATTGAGGACCGATCCGTGTGCGGCCCTGCTGAACAAGTATTGAACGTACCAAAGGCATATCGGATATATGGGCCCCGATAAACCGATGTAACCTAAACCTCCAGGCGTCGAGGCATAGCACACCGATTTATAGGTGTAGGTTGAGGGCAGCAAGGTGGAAATCTGCCAACGGGCATAGAGAGATGCTCCGTGTGGGGAACCTCCTGCTCGTTTCGGTGCGACCGGTTCGACGTTTGGGCTGTTGGGTGAAAGGTTGTCCCGTACGACATCGAGTGAGCGTGCTGTGCAGCTCCACGGGTGGGCGTACGTGACGCGCTCTTTGGGTTTCCCTGCAGGTGTATATCGAGTCGATTCGCCGTCCCTCGCGGTGACGAGTACCGCTTGTTCACTGCGTCGTAACGTAGACTAATGGATGAAATATGTTGATTCAATGATGCTGATTGATATAATTGTATTGCTACATGTGTGCCACCAAATACTGCTTACTAAATTTCAGATTTCATGAACTGTTAACTTGTTGCTAAAAGATGAACTAAGGATGAACTTGTAGGCGTATCCTTTTGCTGAAATGTTACTATCCTATGTCCATTGTACCCCTCATGTAGAGTTTCATGCTTAGGTGAGTCGGTTAAGCCTTGCTGAGCCTTTGTGCTCACGGTTGCTGCTTAAGTGTTTTTCAGGTGAGGAGCCACCCACGGACTCGGAGTACGAGTCCACCGGCGAGGGTTACCCTCCGTCGGGGACCACGGCTGAGTGGGAGCCGTACACGCCGCGCTGAGCTGAGGAGTGCAGCTAGTGTGGGTTGCCCTAGGGCTGGGCAACCAACTTTTGCTAGATAGGCGGACGTGAGTTGTGTAGTGTAGACTTCCGCTGTGTAACATAAATAATAGTTGTAACTGAAGTTTGTACCTGTTTGTACAGTTTCAGTTGTTTCCCATGTAATATATTATGTTCTTATGACGTGTGCTGTCGGGTGTCGCATCGCGCGGCACCACCCTCTGCGATCCTGGATGAGCGGATTCCGGTCCGCCACAGCCTGGTATCAGAGCTGCAGTGGGGATAGCACAGTACTAAAGGACTGCATTATGGGAAAAACTTAGGTATACGGTGAGGAATCGGTAGCTGCCCAAGTAAGGACTATATTAGCATAGTTACTTAAAGTGGCAAAGACTAACCTATGTGTTATAATTCTGAATTTCAATTATGTGACGACGCACCTACGCTCTGGTAAGTATGGTAAGGAACGCCACCGAAAGCGGTTCAATTTCGGTTAGCTCTCCCTGACGAGGAACGTGGTTCAGGGACTGATCTCACAGCTTGGTGTGAGACGGCAATATGAAGCTCTTGGACTCTTCATGCCCCTGAGTTCATATGAAATGCTGATCCCTAGCGTGCATTAGGCAAGTAAGTGGAGACCCCATCGCGTGGTCAGTAACGCGAGAGTGTGTTCGTCTGGAAATAGCCCAGGAGGACATACGCAGCGCTTGCCATCGGCGTGCCCTGCAGGGCAGTAGGTGGTATCTGTTGGGTTGATAACATTCCCAACCATGACGACCCGTTCATGACATACTCGGGTTCCCCGTCGTGTGGTGTGGAAACACGATCACGTACCTTGAGACGTGACCTAACTCAAGGACGGCCGTATGACAATGATACAGGCGTTTGTATTTACTTGCAAATATGGAACTGCCTGAAATGAATAACCATTGAGTGCACCATTATTGTGTGGTCTTCTGCAGGTACTAACCACGTATGTATCCGTGTAGAAAACGTGTGCGAGAGACCGTTTAGTGCCACATTTGAGACGTATATGCCGGTATGATCCGGGTAGGATTTTCTTTTGTGAGGAACGTAGTACCGAGATATGGTAGGCATATGCATGAGAATAATGATAACAAAGAATTAAAATCTATAGGTTCAACGTTTAGGACCCTGGTTGGGTATAAGAATGGGATAGTGGAGCAGTATAGCCAAAAGTATGAAAAGCAGAGTGCTCTGTTTTGGGCACCAAGGTTGCCGAACTTCAACAGAGCACAACTCACAGGTCTTGTAGCCGAGAGAGGTGTGCTATATAGTTCTGGGAAGGCATTGAAGTACTCTACAACTTTGTTGTAGACTTCCAGAGCTGAAACTCACCTTAAGATGGCTTAAATCCCAGAGGAATGTAAACTGTCCAGAACCAGGGCAGAGTAAAACATCCTCTGAACTGATCTGTTTTTCAAACATAACTCCCAGTAGAAAAATCTAAAATTGTCATATAATACATCCTTAGAAAGAGTAGAAGATGTGCGACACCTTTTCAATTCAAAGTTCCTGGAATTTCAGCACAGAATTTAGTGGAAATCAGGGTTGAAAACAGCCACTTCCAAGGGAGGTGCTGTTGAAATTCTTCCAGAAATTCTGCTAACTTTGAATTAGCATAACTTTTTAACCAAAGCTGATCTGGGGGCAAATGAGTACTCTTTGGAAAGATACTGAAGTTAACTTTAACTTTGGTATTCAACTTGAGTCATGAGAATGCCCAGAACAAGATCAAAACTTGGAATAGGTAGGAACTGGTCATTCTGACGGAAGAATGACAGTTGAACTCATTGGAGAGGGTGTTGTGCCCTAAGGGTGGTATGCGTGATGACAACGCGATAGTAATGTCTCGTAGTGACCAAACCTAGTTATGTTGAGCTTCCAAAGTGGAGGTTCATCAAGTTGGATTAAACTAGCTTGTGTTTGGTCTGGTAATGGTGTAGCTTGTGCAAAGTTATTACACTATCTACTTACGAGATGTATCGCATGTTTTCATTGTCATTATGTTTTACACCTATTTCATTTAGACTGCATGCAAAATGTTGCGGGACTGATGTTTAATGTCGTGTGGTTGCAGATGGTTCGTACTAGGACCACGCACGAGGTTGGTGGCTCTAGCCAACAGGGAGGTGATGACTCCCAGCCACCGGCCTACGACAGCACCCCGCAGCAGCAGCCACCACCGCCGCCTCCGCTTACTCTAGCGGATGTGATAGCGGCACTGGTGGGAGGTCATGAGGAGCAGACCGACCTTCTCCGCACGATCGTGCAGAATACGTCCCAGGCGGGGGGACGTCAAGAGCGAGGGCCTCGTGAGCCCCGCGAAGTGTCGTACTCGGATTTCATGAGTACGCACCCTCCAGTGTTCACCAAAGCTGAAGAACCACTGGAGGCTGACAACTGGCTGCGGACCATCGAGTCCAAGTTTGGGCTGCTCCAGTGTACGGAGCGGCAGAAGACCCTGTTCGCAGCACAGCAGCTCCACGGTGCCGCTGGTGCGTGGTGGGCGAATTATGTCGCCTCACGTCCGGCTGGCCATGCCGTGGAATGGCAAGAGTTCCGGGAGGCGTTCCGCGCCTATCACATTCCTCCCGGAATAATGAAGAGGAAGTTCCAAGAATTTTTGGAACTGAAGCAGGGCGGGAGGAGTGCCCACGACTACTCCCGTACCTTCAACCATCTGGCGCAGTATGCGTCAGACTACATCTCCACGGAGGAGAAGAAGAGGGAGCACTTCTATCGGGGGTTACACCCCGAAATGAAGACCCACCTCGTACAGTGGAACCGTGGCACATTCAATGACCTAGTCAATGCCGCCATCATGCAAGAGGACGCTCAGCGGGAGTTAGCAGCTGAGCAGAGGAAGTGCAGCGCTCCACCTAGCAGCGGTGGTGGCGCGCCCCAGAAGTACCGTATGGTGTATCGGACACCATCCGGGCAGCAGTGGCGTCCACCGGCGCGACCTCAACAGTTCGGGGGACGTTCGTTCCAAGCACCCCCGTTCCGTCCGCCGATGCCACCACCAAGACAGCAACAGAAACAGCAGCAGCAGACGGTACCCCGGGCGTTTCCACCGCCACAACGCGCCCCGGGTTTCCGTCCACCGATCAGCGGGGGACCGCCCCGTTTCACCTGCTTCACGTGTGGCCAGGCGGGCCACTTTGCGAAGGACTGTCCCCAGGGGCAGCAGAGCAGCGGGCAAGCCCAGCTCCAGGGCGGTGCTCGAGGCCGACCTCCGGTGAAGAAGGTTGGTCAGCGGACTGGAGGCGTCCGCAACCTCGACAATGAGGACGCCCCAGAGGGAGACAACGTGCTGGCGGGTACGTTTACTCTCAACAATCAAGCCATCGTCATATTATTTGATTCTGGTGCAACCCACAGCTTTATAAGTGCATCCTACGTGGCTAAACATCAATTGCAAGTCTTCCCAACCGACTGCACTTATATGATCTGCTTACCGGGAGGGAAGATCTCAGCTAATATGATGATTCCAAAGGCACCTCTGTGCTTAGGTGGTAAACTATATCCCACCACCTTGATAATCCTTATGGGACAAAAGATTGATGCAATCTTAGGGATGTCATGGCTACAATACCATGGCGCTGTCCTAGAGACTCGGACACGGACGGTTCACTTAAATTCTCCATTCCACCATCCACATTCCATGGTATTAGACACGCCAGTCCGGGAAGTTTTAGCAATTAATAACGCTGAAGCTCTCAAGTTAGAAGACATCCCCGTAGTCCGGGAGTATCCTGATGTGTTCCCGGATGATCTTCCGGGCATGCCACCTGAGCGGGATGTCGAGTTCAAGATTGAACTTGCACCCGGGACTACGCCCATATCACGGAGACCATACAAAATGGATCCAAATGAGCTGGCTGAACTGAAAGAACAGCTCAATGATCTGTTGAGCAAGGGTTTCATTAGGCCGAGTTCCTCGCCTTGGGGATGCTCGGCGCTATTCGTGAAGAAGAAGGATGAGACCCTGAGGCTGTGTGTGGATTACCGGCCGCTCAACGCCGTCACCATGAAGAATAAGTACCCACTGCCCCGCATCGACATATTGTTTGATCAACTCGTGGGTGCCAGTGTGTTCTCCAAGATGGACCTTCGCTCTGGATATCACCAGATCAAGATCCGGGCGGAGGATATCCCAAAGACGGCCTTCTCGACGAGATATGGACTATATGAATATCTCGTCATGTCCTTTGGTCTCACAAATGCTCCAGCCCATTTCATGTATCTCATGAACTCGGTGTTCATGCCGGAGCTGGACAGGTTCGTGGTAGTGTTCAACGACGATATCTTGGTTTACTCCAAGACAGAAGCCGAGCATGCCGAACACTTACGGATCGTTCTTCAACGATTGCGAGACCACAAGCTCTACGCCAAGTTCAGCAAATGCGAATTTTGGATCAGCCAAGTGCCATTCTTGGGACATATCATCTCAGCTGAAGGCATTGCGGTTGACCCAAGTAAAATAGAGCAAGTGTTGAAATGGAAAGCTCCCACTTCAGTTCATGAAGTCAGAAGCTTCCTCGGGTTAGCGGGATACTACCGGAGATTCATTCCAAGCTTCTCCAAGCTCGCTAAGCCGATGACAGAGTTGCTGAAGAAAGGGACGAAATATGTTTGGAACACGGCGTGTGAAGGAGCGTTCCGAACATTGGTGAAGCATCTCACAACAGCCCCGGTGTTAGCTCAGCCGGATACAACAAAGCCCTTCGACGTGTATTGTGACGCGTCCGGTATTGGGCTTGGCTGCGTGTTGATGCAGGAAGGACGTGTGGTCACTTATGGCTCACGCCAACTTCGGAACCATGAGCAGCACTACCCGACTCACGATCTTGAACTTGCTGCCGTGATGTTGGCGCTGAAAATGTGGAGGCACTATCTCCTGGGGAACTTGGTGCATCTCTACACCGACCACAAGAGCTTGAAATACATTTTCACCCAGAAGGAGCTGAACATGAGGCAGAGGAGGTGGTTAGAACTGATCAAAGATTATGAGATTGAGATCCATTAGCACCCCGGCAAGGCGAATGTGGTTGCCGACGCGCTGAGTCGGAAATCACATGTCCATCACCTCACCATTACACCGGTGGAGGAGGAAGAGCCAAGTTTATACTTAGTTCCTTATGGATCGCTGTATAACCTTGCCCTTGTCCCTACTATTAGGGAGGACATCATTGCAGCTCAGAAGGATGATAAAGGCATGGTACATCTCCGGAGACGGATTGACAATGGGGAGATCAAATGTTTCCGGAAAGATGATGAGGGGACGCTATGGTTGAACGACCGCATAGTCGTACCCCGGGACATGGAACTGAGAAAGAAAATCCTCGACGAAGCCCACTTGTCTAAATACTCCATTCATCCAGGCAGCAACAAAATGTACCAAGATTTGAAAAAGAAATTTTGGTGGACACGGATGAAGCGGGAGGTAGCGAAGTACGTATCCGAATGTGATACGTGCCGACGAGTGAAGGCTGAACACATGAAGAAATCAGGGCTGTTGCAACCCCTGAAGATCCCGGCATGGAAATGGGAAGATGTGAGCATGGATTTCATTGTGGGATTACCCCTAACAGCCAACAAGCATGATTCCATATGGGTAATCGTTGATCGGTTAACCAAGACGACTCACTTCATTCCAGTAAATACACGTTACAGTGCCGGCAAATATGCGGAGCTATACATAGCGAAGATTCTATGCCTATACGGGGTACCCAAGACCATTGTCTCAGATCGAGGTGCATTATTTGTATCTCGCTTTTGGGAGCAGCTACACGCTGCATTGGGTACTAAGTTGATCAGGAGCTCCGCTTATCACCCTCAAACAGATGGCCAGACAGAGAGGGTGAATCAAGTTCTGGAGGACATGTTGAGAGCATGTGCCATCCACCATGGTAGGAACTGGGATGATCACCTACCATTGGCGGAATTCTCGTACAACAACGGTTATCAGGCGAGTATCCAGATGGCACCCTACGAAGCTCTCTACGGTCGTAAATGCCGCACCCCACTAAATTGGTGCGAGTCCGGTGAAAGGGTCACATTCGGGGTTGATGTGGTGAACGACGCCGAAGAGCGCGTTCGTACCATTCAAGCCAACTTGAAGGCCGCTCAATCCCGACAGAAGAGCTACGCTGATAAGAGGCGTAGGCCGTTGCACTTTGACGTCGGGGAACACGTGTACCTCCGCGTGTCTCCGATGAAGGGCGTGCACCGGTTCGGCATCAAGGGGAAGCTCGCTCCCTGTTTTATTGGACCCTATACTATCACCGAGAAGTGTGGACCAGCAGCGTATAGATTGGAGCTACCGGCATCTCTTGTTGGTGTCCATGATGTTTTCCATGTTTTGCAACTGCGAAAATGTTTGAAGCATACAGCTGCTGTTCCTACCGAAGACATCGGCGAGTTGAAACCGGATTTAACATATGATGAGTATCCGGTGGAAATCCTTGATGAGAAAGCCCGAACCACGCGTAGCAGAACGTTGTGGTTCTACAAGATCCTCTAGAGTAACCACACCGTGGAAGAAGCGACGTGGGAGAGCGAGGAATTCCTTCGTTCAAATTACCCGGAGTTCATGGCTTCTCAACACGAGTGAGTCCCTACTACATCGCTATCTCTTCCTTTGTAATCTCGGGACGAGATTCTTTTAAGGGGGGAGGAATGTAAGGGCCTCAGTTTTGGCACACATTTAAAGTGTTCATCACCACACCACACCAATTTTCACTCCATTCGGAGTTGATCTTGACATGAGTTAAGTGGGACGAATTCAAACCTTATTTGAATTCAAAACTGAACTTGTGTTGAAATTCACTCAAAATGAGCCCAATTTGAATTCTATTCAATTCAAATGGCTCAGGGGTGAATAATTTGAATCACCAGGGGTATTATGGGGCTCACTGTTCACAACAGTGATTAGGAGTAAATTTCAGAGGTTAAAACCCCGGGTGGGACCCACATGTCATAGAGGGGAGAAGGAGAAACTTGCACCCAAAGTCAGAGTCTCGGTGGGAAATCCCACCGAGCAGCTGTCGGCTGTGCCACCGAGCAGCTACCGGCGCCACCAGCTGCTTCCCTCTCCGCGCGCTGGCACCCAGGGCGGCTGGCTCGTGCCCCCACGCGACCGGCACCGCCTCAGCCGAGCGGGAGTCGGCCGGCTTTATCTTCTCGCGGGCAAACCCGAGCAGCGGCATTGTTTCTCGCCGCAGCTCTCTGCTCAACCGGGGAAAACCAGCAAAACCATCTCCTCCTTCGTCCCTGAGCTGCTAGACAGCCACCTGAGCTCGCACTTCACCTCCCCAACGCCAGAAACACCGAGCTCCGACCTCCTTTGCCAAAAGACGATCGCCACTGCGGCCACCTAGCCTCAGCCGAGAGTCAGGCGCCCGTGGGCAGCGTTCCACAGGCGATTTCACGGTCCAGGGAGAGAGGCAACAGGAGCGCGCGACCACCGTGCTGCTCTCCTCCAAGTTTGGAAGCCAACCGTGAAGAATCTGCAGAGAATTTCCAGTTTTTGCTCCGGCAACCGTAAACCGAGCTTCCGGTACGGTTTCTTTAAATTCTCGCTCTATGATCTTTCGGAGGTCATCAAATCTTGCACATAGAGGCTGGACTAGCCGGCGATCAAGTTCTGTGCTGCATCCGTAGCGTGAAACTTTCTAGGAGTGACGAATTTCGAGCTCGATCGAGGGCGGTCATGGCGGGCACGATCGGTCACATGGTGCCGACCGACTTGCCGCCATCCCTGAACCGTTTTGACACCTTGTCGAGCTTCCTAGAGGTACACTGATGCTGTAGGGCCGTTTGTTCGAGGTGTTGGCGGGTTTAGAAACCACGGTCGACGGTGTCGAACCTCAACCGAGGCCGCGGCACGTCGCCGAACTACTTCCGGTCACCCCCAGCCCGACCTGTCACCCCCGACGTGTTCCTCGACGTCGACAACCCCCTGGCGGCGAGTTTCAGACCATGGGAGGTCCGGCAGCGGCGAGCCGGCGAGCCCCGAGTCTGCTCCGACGAGGTCGGCGGCGCGGGCGCAAGAGAACGGCGGGAGGAAAACGAAGCCGTCTGGCTCACGTGTCAGCGGCTGAAGAATTTAAATCGGGATCGGGTGGCCAGGGATCGGCTGCGCTGGCGTGCAAATACCCTGTGAGCTCCGGTGTGCCGGACACCTCCGCGCTCGACACGTGTGGTATCTCCGGTGTGCCGGGCACCTCCACGCTCGACACGTGTGGTATCCCCGGTGTGCCGGACACCTCCGCGCTCGACACGTGTCCCCGCGGGCCCCGAGAGTTTAAACTCTTCCCCTGATTTTCAGAATTCTTCCAAACTTCAAATCCTCATAACTTTGGCTAGAGAGCTCCAAATCGGGTGAACCAAATTTTGTTGGATTCAGCTCTCCGAGCACTTTCCAGCCCTACCAAATTCAGCTCATGAAAGTGAATATTTTCCAGAATTAAATCCCTAAAGTTTAAACTGTTGGGAATTTTATCTGGTGAACTACTTTATGAAAAATTCTGAAATTTGGCTGAAAGGTTCATTGGAGAATTCCAGAATCCCAGTAAAATTTTCAGACTCATCCAAGTTCATTTAGTTACCCTAATTGGGTGATTAAGGGAACTGCCCAGAGAAAATAGAAAGATGTACAGAAACATTTTTCAGATTTTCTCCAATCTTAATTAGGACATAACTTTCTGTAGAATTCTTCAATTGACATGAAACCAATTCCATCAGAACTATCCTAAATTCTAGTTTCCAGAAAGTAATGGTGGGAGCCATGAAAAACCCTGGAATTGCTTAGAGGCCCAATTATTGACCAAAGAGGCTTTTATTTGTACAAGGTTCAAATGAACTTGGTTTCAAACAAAAATTGGTCAAGACTCTGGTTAGGATCCTACCAAGCCACAATAAAAATTTCAGAACCACAGGGGAGGGCTAGCTAGAGTTATTAGTAAATAAGTATTCAAGTTTACACTTTGCATTCAAATTAACATGTAGTATTGTATTAAACGTGTAGCCATTGAAGAAGAGACTCCGGAAGTGCTGGACTTCCTCCTTCCGGAAGAGGAACTAACCCCTGACCAGCAGCAACAAGGCAAGCCCCGGTTTGCATTAACCCTTTTATAAGTCTTACTTTGTTTACATGTGTCATATGAACTATGTATGTGCATTAGGTATAGGATGAATGAAACCCCACTTGCATAACCAAAGGTTCCTAAAAGAGTGAGGGTAGTGTCAAGGACCTCGAGTAGACAGGCTACGCTTAATGAGTCATAGGACTGCGGTACAAGTCGAGTAGTTGGAATCTACTCGCGAGATAGGCATTGGGACACACGGGTTCGGTTGAGTGATGTGAGATCACTTTAGTAATGAAAATGAGACTAGGCAGGGGCTAGGGCGCAGCAAGAGGAAGTCTTGTGTGCGTAGCCCTGCTCGTGTCGATTGAGGACCGATCCGTGTGCGGCCCTGCTGAACAAGTATTGAACGTACCGAAGGCATATCGGATATATGGGCCCCGATAAACCGATGTAACCTAAACCTCCGGGCGTCGAGGCATAGCACACCGATTTATAGGTGTAGGTTGAGGGCAGCAAGGTGGAAATCTGCCAACGGGCATAGAGAGATGCTCCGTGTGGGGAACCTCCTGCTCGTTTCGGTGCGACCGGTTCGACGTTTGGGCTGTTGGGTGAAAGGTTGTCCCGTACGACATCGAGTGAGCGTGCTGTGCAGCTCCACGGGTGGGCGTACGTGACGCACTCTTTGGGTTTCCCTGCAGGTGTATATCGAGTCGATTCGCCGTCCCTCGCGGTGACGAGTACCGCTTGTTCACTGCGTCGTAACGTAGACTAATGGATGAAATATGTTGATTCAATGATGCTGATTGATATAATTGTATTGCTACATGTGTGCCACCAAATACTGCTTACTAAATTTCAGATTTCATGAACTGTTAACTTGTTGCTAAAAGATGAACTAAGGATGAACTTGTAGGCGTGTCCTTTTGCTGAAATGTTACTATCCTATGTCCATTGTACCCCTCATGTAGAGTTTCATGCTTAGGTGAGTCGGTTAAGCCTTGCTGAGCCTTTGTACTCACGGTTGCTGCTTAAGTGTTTTTCAGGTGAGGAGCCACCCACGGACTCGGAGTACGAGTCCACCGGCGAGGGTTACCCTCCGTCAGGGACCACGGCTGAGTGGGAGCCGTACACGCCGCACTGAGCTGAGGAGTGCAGCTAGTGTGGGTTGCCCTAGGGCTGGGCAACCAACTTTTGCTAGATAGGCGGGCGTGAGTTGTGTAGTGTAGACTTCCGTTGTGTAACATAAACAATAGTTGTAACTGAAGTTTGTACCTGTTTGTACAGTTTCAGTTGTTTCCCATGTAATATATTATGTTCTTATGACGTGTGCTGTCGGGTGTCGCATCGCGCGGCACCACCCTCTGCGATCCTGGATGAGTGGATTCCGGTCCGCCACACGGCCAGGGCGACGTGGCCCCCTGTGGCCCGTCCGTTTTAAATCGTGCGGTCCCGAATAGATTTAACCCGTACCGCTTCGCGATCTAAACTCAGCCATCCGTTTTAAATCCAACGGCCCACATCAGCCCCGCATATTAAACCTCGAGAAACTTACTCGCTACCCCCTGGGGATCTTGGAAAACACGAGCTAGCCCCGGAAACTTCTGATCTAGCCCCTGGACCCTCAGAAATTCATGTAAATTCATTTAAAAATCAGTTTTAACCCCTGGACTAAGTAAGAATTAGGAAGAACTCCCTGTTTTACACACTTAGACCCCTGCAAATTTAGAAAATTAGAAATGGGGCCTCACAGCAGTGTTGATTTGCACATCAGCCCCTGAGGGTTATTAATTTCAGGAAATTGAATATGTGACTAGGATTTAAATTCAAACCTAGGTATAGGTTTAGTTTAATTATTCTAACCCAGTTGGAGATTTGTAGAACAATCTGAAGTCTGAATTGTAAAGGTCCCAAAATATGCATACAAAGAAACTCTTGTTTGCACAAAGTTGGTTTCACATGTATGAAAAATGGGACTTGTTAAAAAACTTTTTCCACATGTGATAATACACATGAGAGCCTTCTTCACACAAGTTCAAATATTTATTTGAAGACTTGGAACCCAAGAGGGATATAAAACTAAGGTGGGAAGTTCCCATATGGGTGAGGAAGCTAAAGTTAGATTTTGAGAACAAATTGTTCCACTCAAAAATTCAATTGAGTAACACAATTGTTTTCAAACTGTTGTATTAAAAACCTCATTTGCAGAAGCCAAATCAAATATCAGAGTTCATATTTGAATTCCTTAGGTCCAAATTTGGGGGTAGGCAAAGTCTCATGAATTTTGGAAGATATTTGCTATCCATTTTTCAAATGGACTTAAAGTTGCGAGGAATTCAAATATACATTTGAATATGGATGGAACTTGTCCAAATTATCCAAACACAATACAGGTTTGAATTTTCACCAGTTGATTTCCAGCATTTGCCAAAGTGTGGAGATATTTGAGAGAAAAATGAGAGGGGATAAGAAGGGGCAGTGGGGCCCACATGTCATAGTGATATTTAGACTTACACACTAAGTTTCCTCTCTGTTTTCTCACTCCACCGAGGCATTCCACCGGATGACACCGCGGGAGCAGATCCGAGCCACCTCCTGCTCGTGTTCTTCATGCTGGCGAGCTGGTACCCCTGCTTATCACCTCAGCCGACGTTCCCGTGCCACAGCACCGAGAACCCGCTCGTTTCCCTTCTCCTCGCTCACAAAACGCAGAGAATGGAGCTACCACGTCTCCAGCCCTCGGTTGATCGCTGCTGAGCGGTTCCCACCAGTTGGGCGCCCTGCTGAGAAGCTCAGAGGCTGCGCCTACGAGTCCCTGACGTCCTCAACAGGTCTCAGCTCATCCCCGGCCGTTCCCCGTGCTGCTGAGCCATGTTTCTCCCGACAAAATAGAGCCATGGCGCCTCCACGTCGCCTGGCCGTCTCCAAGCCTCCCCGACATGCTCCAAAGCTCACAGAGGTGCGCCAAGCAGTCTAGACACTCATCCCGTCGTCCCCCTGCTCTCCCTGACGCCGGCTCGCCGGAATTTGATTTTTGGCACCGGCGCACGTATAGAACAGACGTGTGGTAAATCTTGAAATTCACCCGAAACGCTTGATCATCCCTCCTACAATTCCAATTACAGCAACTAGATGCCCTAGCGCCCTCCCACGCCGAAGCACGAAGCAAACCGACCCTCCTATGCCCCGGGCGACGAGAAATCGCCGCCGACGGCCAAAACTGCCACGGTCCACGGTGACGACTAGTTTGCAGCCATTTTCTGCACGATTTGATCTCCGTTCCATGTTCCTAGGACCATAGGGGTGCTGTAGGGCATTGTAGATCGCCTGGAGAAGCCTTGGACACGCTGGAACGCGTCCATGCCGAGCTCCCGAGCCGCCCCGCCGGTGCCGACCCACATACAGCCGTTTTCATGCGGGGAAACCTTGCCCGGCAGCTGCGCCATGTTCCAAGGAGCATGTAGGGCGGAACCGGAGCTCATTTGGTGGAGAAATGAGAGAGAATGAGCCATGCCACGCTTTCTGCCGGTGTGCACCCGCGGGCTCTGGTGGGAGGTTGAAGAAGCACCTGACCCGTGGGCCCCACGTGTGACTGTTCTGTTTAAAATCAAACAGAGAGTTGTTCAAACTTGTAAAATGCATAACTTGGTGTAGGAAGCTCCAAAAATAGTGAGATAAATTTTTTTGGATTCCCCTAAGAGAGTACTATCCAGGAGTACAGCCCAATATTTATGAAAATCCCTGGTTTTGGCTAATTAATTCATATAAGGAAAATCTTGTAGGAACTTTTCCAGGAGCTCTGTGTATTGAAAAATTCCCAAATTTGGGCAGGTGATTCCTCTAAATATTCCTGATCTCCAGTAAAATTTTCAGAAGCATTGGACGTAATTTGCTTGGCCAAATGTGGTGTTAATTCCTTACGTCTCTGAAAATTGGAAAATAGAACAGAGTTCAATTTCAGAAATTTTCCCCAAACTTTAGAACCTCATAACTCTTGCTAGGAAGCTCCAAATTTAATGATTCAAATTGGGTTGGATTCGTATTTAATAGCTCTGTCTAAATATATAACCCAATTTGTATGAAACTCAATAACTAATTCTGGAAAATTCATTAAACTTTTCAGCAAAAGAATTTTAGAGGGAGTTTGGCTAATCCAAAAATCCTAAAATTTTGCCAGAATAGTCTTTATGGTGTTAGTCGACTCCTGCAAAATTTTCAGCTCACTTGTAGTTGATTTGATCATGGCAAATCAGATTTGAAGTTGCTGTGTTCAATTGAATACAGAAACATTTCCAGAGAAATTCCAAAACTTGGAAATTCATTTCTGGGAGATTATTAGCTCCAAGAATACTAGGAAAATTCATGCAAACCTTATGATCTATAATTGAAATTGTAGTTCACTAAGTTTGGCATGAACATAGGTGTTATCTCATAATTAATTCTTCTTTGCTTAATTGCTTAGAAAATTGTTCTGAACAAACCACTCAATTAAAAGTGCTAATTTTTGGTCCAGAGTGTTCTCTTGTGACAAGGAACTCACATGAAAATTCTCAGCTCCATTGGAGCTCTGGATCACCCCTGTTCTGTTTAACCTCTTAAGGTGATCAATATAGAAGAGGTGGAAACCACTTAGCTTAATTATGTGCTTAGATCCAAACCCAAACCACTAGCACCAGTGTCATTTTAAATTCTTAAAAAGAGTTCCAGTTTTTTTTAAAAACTTGTTATTAGAACTTGTAGCAAATTCTTTACAATTAAACAATTATGCATATGCATTACATGTAGCATCTACGTGAAGGACTTCAAGTCATTGGAGTGGAGATCAAAGGAAGGGGGCAAGAGATCAAGCCAAGTGATCTTCACTAACTGAGTTATATATATTAGCCCCTGCAAAACAAAGGCAAGCCCCGGTTTGCATCAAAACTTACAAGTTTTTATTTGTATTCACTTTATACGTCTAGCATTTTATTTGTTGCATTAAGTCTAGGTGGTATGACACTCCAACTGCATGACCCAGAAAACCCTGGGGTATAATGTAGAGTAGGTTAACACTTGATTATAACTGCTGATCTCAAGTTAACAAAAGTGGATTAAAAGAGGCATAACTCGAGTGGGCAGTTTTCTACTCGTGAACCGGGATTAAAGGGGATCAGTCGGAAGAATTGGGAATTGATCCTCATAGTTGGGAATGGAGACCGGGCAGCGAATGGAAAGGGTCAAGGATGTGGTCCTGTGAGCCTAGTCTATGTCTGAGTCGATTAAGGCCCGTTCTCGTGTGCGGCCCCGCTGGACAAGTTTGAGATGTGTACCGGACGCATACTGGCTATATGGGACCCAGGAAACCAATGTAACATGTTAACCTGGGTGTCGAGGCATACCTCACCGTCTGATGCCGATGCTGAAAGGATAGATAAGTCGGCTCTACGAGGGTTTGCCGTAGAGAGACTTAATCCAAGTCGGTGGGACCGGTTCGGCATTTGGGTGTCGTATGAAAGGTTGCCACGTACGATGTCAGTGACGGTTGCTGTGTGCAACGTCGAGTACGGGCGTACGTGTCATGTCAGCCGGGTGTTTTTGATTGCAATCACCGTCGCTAGCGGTAGTGAGCATACTTGTACACTGAGTCGTGACGTAGTAATAAACTGGGAAAAGTTAATAATGCTTCGTGAGTAATCCTCATAATGGAGATGAGGAACGATCAACACTTTACAAAAATTTAATTTCCACCTTGGGCTAGTAGCGTCGAGGCAAAGCGTTTCTTGTTTGATTGTGGAGTCTCGACGGTAATAGCGCAAGGTCTGTATGAGTCTAGAATAGCTCACTAAAGTTACTTTCACCTCGGGCAAGCAACATCGAGATAAAGCGTTCTTGTTTGATTGTGGAGTCTCGATGTAAATTGCACGAGGGCTATAAAAGCTGCTTAAAACTGAAAGTAAGGACTCTCTTTTAGCTCAAGTTCATCCTTTGTGCAAACTGCTATATTCAGCCCTCTATTTCCATCATGTAGAGTTTCATGACTAGGGTGACGGGTCAGTCTTGCTGAGCTTCGTGCTCACAGATACTGCATAAGTTATTTTGCAGGTAATAACTGTAGGCTGATATGTACGGGTGCCCGATGAGACTCGGAACTCCCCGAGTGGTGAACTCATGGCAACCCCTGCCGCTGCTACTGTGATAGTGTGGCTAGCGAGAAGGGTCCGCGGGCTGGACACCTTCTCTGTTGCTTAGCATAGGTATGAGACGTGAGTTGTATTAGTCTTCTGCTGTAGAATATTTTGAGAAGTATTTGTAAAATTTACACCTTGTAAGCTTCCGCTTGATTTATGTAATATGATGCTTTATTATGTGTGCTGTTGGGTGCCGCATCGCACGGCACCACCCAATGCGATTCCCGGGCGAGGTGCCCCATCCCCGTGAACCGGGACGGCAGGTCCTCACAGCGTGGTATCAGAGCCGCATTGGTAATAGCACATGGAATAAGGATCGTATTACGACAAAACTTAGGATAAGGTGAGGAAAAGGAATTAGGCCCACATAAGGACTATAGTAGTATAGTTACTTAAAGTGGCAGCACTAACATATTTGTTATATTTCTGAATTTTGATTATGTAACGACGCACCTACGCTCAGGTAAACATGGTAAGGAACACCACCGAAAGCGGTTCAATTTTGGTTAGCTCCCCTGACGAGGAAAGTAGTTCAGGGATAGGTCTCACAGCTTGGTGTGAGACGTTAATATGAAACTCTTGGACTCTTCATGTTCCTGAGTTCATATGAAACGCTGATCCCTAGCGTGCATTAGGCAAGTAAGTGGAGACCCCATCATGTGGTCAGTAACGCGAGAGTGTGTTCATCTGGAAATAGCCCAGGAGGACATACGCAGCGCTTGCCATCGGCGTGCCCTGCAGGGCAGTAGGTGGTATCCGTTGGGTTGATAACATTCCCAACCGTGACGACCCGTTCATGAGCTACTCGGGTTCCCCGTCATGTGGTGTTGAAACACGATCACGTACCTTGAGACGTGACTTAACTCAAGGACGGCCGTATGGCAATGATACGGGCGTTTGTATTTACTTTCAAATATGGAACTGCCTGAAATGAAACAACCTTTGAGTGCACCACTATTGAGTGTTATTCTGCAGGTACTAACCACGTACGTATCCCGTGTAGTACACGTGTGCGAGACACCGTCTTAGTGCCACTGATTAAACGAATATGCTGGTATAAGCCGGTTTAGGATTTTCTTTGGTGAGGCAACATAGTGCCGACATGTTTCTTACGGTGCATCGACACCGTACTATACTTAATAAAATCTTCCCTATGAAGAAATGATTCATGAATTAACTTTCAACTAAAAATGGAAGTTTGAAACAAGTATTAGTTACTGAACTCTTATTTTGAGCTAAGATTCAAATAAGAGAATGTTTAGGTTTCAAAGATTTCAAAAACAGAGTGCTCTGTTTCTGGCAGGAATTCTTGCTGGACTTTAACAGAGCATAACTCTGAGTAGCTTGATCCAATTAAGGTGTATGATACAGTTATGGAAAGATTTTCAAGTGCTCTACAACTTTATTGTAGACCTTCAGAGCAAAATCACACGTTAAGTTGGTGAAAGTCTAGTTGAGTGCAAACTGTCCAGAACCAGGACAGCAGAAAAACCTCTCTGGACCTTTCTGTTTTTAAGCCATAACTTCCTGTAGAAAAATCCCTAAGGAGCCTATGATACACCATAGGAAAGGTTAGGAGATATGCAACATTGTTGTAGTTCAAAGTTGGTTCAGAATCATAATGTAACGGTGTATACAACTGTGATAAAGTCAGCCACATGCAAAGGAGATGTTGGCAAATTTTATCCAGGAATTCTGTCAACATTGGGAATCATAACTTCTGATACAGAAATGATCTGTAGGCATAGGAGTACTCGTTAGAAAGATATTGAAGTTAACTTTAACTTAGGTGTTCAACTTGAGTTATGAAAATGCTGTTAAACGGATCAAAATCTGGGTTAGGACAGAAGCGTCTGTTCTGCACAGCAAAGAGAACGGTTGAAGGAGCAACTAATGGAAACCATGAGCAAATGTGTTATACAACCAAGATCATGACCTTGGGGATTGCTCTGTGCTGTGTAGTAGGAAGAAGAACGAAACATTACGTCTTAGTTTTAATTTTCGTCCGCTTAACATTGTGACAATCAAGGATAAGTTCCCGTTACCACAGATCGACATATTGTTTGATCAGTTGGTCAAAGCAAGGATCTTTTCTAGGATGGACTTAGGATCAGGGTACCATCAGCTTGAGATAAGGGATGAGGCTATTCTAAAGACAGTTTTTCGACGAGGTACGGAGTTATTGAGTACCTGTCATATTCCTTGGCCTTATCAACACTCTAGCTCAGTTCATGTACTTAAAGAACTCGGTATTCATGCCGGAGCTAGATGTGTTTGTCGTGGTCTTCATCGACGACCTACTGGTTTATTCCAAGTCGGAGGAAGAACACGAGAAGCACCTGCGTATAGTCTTGCAACGGCTGCGGGATCACAAGCTATACGTGAAAGTCAGCAAGTGCTAAATTCTAGATATCACGAGTACTTTGTCTCGGGCATATCATCTCCGAGAAGGGCATAGCTGTAGACCCGAGTGATAGAGCACAAGTGCTGCATTGGAAGTCCCCGAGAACTGCTCACGAGGTACGGAGTTTCCTCGGACTCGCGGGATATTATCAGAGGTTTATTTCGAACTCCTCAAAGATTACCAAGCCTATGACATAGCTGCTGAAGGAGGCTACCTAATAGGTTTGGAGTCCAACTTGTAAGGCAGCGTTCAAGGCATTATTAAAACACTTAGCATCAGCACCGGTTTTGGTGCAGCCAAACACAACAAGACCGTTCGTTGTGTACTGCGATGCATCTGGCATTGAGCTAGGATGTGTGATGATGCTAAACTGAAGTGTTGTCGTGTATGGATCACGGCAACTTAGGAATCATGAGCAACACTATCCGACTCATGACTTAGGACTCGCTGCCGTGGTACTCGCACTAAAAATGTGGAGGTACTACCTACTCGGTAACCTCGTGCATTTATATACCGACCACAAGTGCCTCAAGTACATATTCACTTGGAAGGAGTGAAGCATGAGGCAACAAAGATGGTTGGAGTTGATAAAGGATTACGAAATAGAGATCCATTATCACCCCGGCAAGGTTAACGTGGGCGAATGCGGGAGTCGCAAGTCACACGTTCATAATCCAACCATCACCCCATGGGAAGAGAGCGAGCCATCATTACGTATGGTTCACCCTAGAGCTCTCTACAATTTAGCTTTTATCCCCACCATCCGTGAAAAAGGGTGGCAGCCCAGAAACATGACAAGGGCAGGTCACATTTGCGGAAATGTATGGACAGTGGGGAGCTGAAATAATTCCGGAAAGGCGGAGACGGCGTCCTGCAGTTTAAAAACAGAATCGTCGTAACCCATAAATTAGAGTCGAGGGAGAAAGATTGTTGACGAGGCTCACTTGTCATAGTTTCTATCCATCTCGATTCGTTGGTCCATTCCAGGTTATGGAAAGATGTGGACCCGTTGCATACCGGCTGGAAGTATCACCGGTGTGTACGACATCTTCCACATTTCTTCTCAGCTGAGGAAGTGCCTCAAGTGTTTAGTCACCATTCAGCTGCGGAATATCGAAGGACTGAAGCCAGATCTCACACATCAAGAGGGACTGGCTCAGATCATCGACATAATGGACCGAACCACACGCGACCATACGTTGTGGTTCTATAAAGTTTTAGGGAGTGCTTACTCCAAGGTTGAAGCGACATGGGAGAGCGAAGTATTTCTTCGTGTCAATCATCCCAACCCTTGACGTGGCACAACCTATAATTTTTCACCATCCTCCCTCTCGTTTTTACCCTATAATCTCGGGACGAGATTCTTTTAAGGGGGAGGATTGTAAAGGTCCCAAAATATGCATACAAAGAAACTATTGTTTGCACAAAGTTGGTTTCACATGTATGAAAAATGGGACTTGTTAAAAAACTTTTTCCACATGTGATAATACACATGAGAGCCTTCTTCACACAAGTTCAAATATTTATTTGAAGACTTGGAACCCAAGAGGGATCTAAAACTAAGGTGGGAAGTTCCCATATGGGTGAGGAAGCTAAAGTTAGATTTTGAGAACAAATTGTTCCACTCAAAAATTCAAATGAGTAACACAATTGTTTTCAAACTGTTGTATTAAAAACCTCATTTGCAGCAGCCAAATCAAATATCAGAGTTCATATTTGAATTCCTTAGGTCCAAATTAGGGGATAGGCAAAGTCTCATGAATTTTGGAAGATATTTGCTATCCATTTTTCAAATGGACTTAAAGTTGCAAGGAATTCAAATATACATTTGAATATGGATGGAACTTGTCCAAATTATCCAAACACAATACAGGTTTGAATTTTCACCAGTTGATTTCCAGAATTTGCCAAAGTGTGGAGATATTTGTGAGAAAAATGAGAGGGGATTAGAAGGGGCAGTGGGGCCCACATGTCATAGTGATATTTAGACTTACACACTAAGTTTCCTCTCTGTTTTCTCACTCCACCGAGGCATTCCACCGGATGACACCGCGGGAGCAGATCCGAGCCACCTCCGTGTTCTTCGTGCTGGCGAGCTGGTACCCCCTGCTTATCACCTCAGCCGACGTTCCCGTGCCACAGCCCCGAGAACCCGCTCGTTTCCCTTCTCCTCGCTCACAAAACGCAGAGAATGGAGCTACCACGTCTCCAGCCCTCGGTCGATCGCTGCTGAGCGGTTCCCACCAGTTGTGCGCCTGGCTGAGAAGCTCAGAGGCTGCGCCAACGAGTCCCTGACGTCCTCAACAGGTCTCAGCTCGTCCCCGGCCGTTCCCCATGCTGCTGAGCCATGTTTCTCCCGACAAAACAGAGCCATGGCGCCTCCACGTCGCATGGCCGTCTCCAAGCCTCCCCGATGTGCTCCAAAGCTCACAGAGGTGCGCCAAGCAGTCTAGATACTCATCCCGTCGTCCCCCTGCTTTCCCCCGACGCCGGCTCGCCGGAATTTGATTTTTGGCACCGGCGCACGTATAGAACAGACCTGTGGTAAATCTTGAAATTCACCCGAAACGCTTGATCATCCCGCCTACAATTCCAACTACAGCAACTAGATGCCCTAGCGCCCTCCCACGCTGAAGCACGAAGCAAACCGACCCTCCTATGCCCCGGGCGACGAGAAATCGCCGCCGGCGGCCAAAACTGCCACGGTCCACGGTGACGACTAGTTTGCAGCCATTTTCTGCACGATTTGATCTCCGTTCCATGTTCCTAGAACCATAGGGGTGCTGTAGGGCATTGTAGCTCGCCGGCAGAAGCCTTGGACACGCTGGAACGCGTCCATGCCGAGCTCCCGAGCCGCCCCGCCGGTGCCGACCCACCTACAGCCGTTTTCATGCTGGGAAACCTTGCCCGGCAGCTGCGCCATGTTCCAAGGAGCATGTAGGGCGAAACCGGAGCTCATTTGGTGGAGAAATGAGAGAGAACCAGCCATGCCACGCTTTCTGCCGGTGTGCACCCGCGGGCTCTGGCGGGAGGTTGAAGAAGCACCTGACCCGTGGGCCCCACGTGTGACTGTTCTGTTTAAAATCAAATAGAGAGTTGTTCAAACTTGTAAAATTCATAACTTGGTGTAGGAATCTCCAAAAATAGTGAGATAAATTTTGTTGGATTCCTATAAGAGAGTACTATCCAGGGGTATAGCCCAATATTTATGAAAATCCTTTGTTTTGGCTCATTAATTCATATAAGGAAAATCTTATAGGAATTTTTTCAGGAGCTCTGTGTATTGGAAAATTCCCAAATTTTGGCAGGAGATTCCTCCAAAAATACCTGATCTCTAGTAACATTTTCAGAAGCATTGGACCTCATTTGCTTGGCCAAATGTGGTGTTAGATCCTTATGTCTCTGAAAATTGGAAAATAGAACAGAGTTCAATTTCAGAAATTTTCCCCAAACTTTAGAACCTCATAACTCTTGCTAGGAAGCTCCAAATTTAGTGATTCAAATTGGGTTGCATTCATATTGAATAGCTATGTCTAAATATACAACCCAATTTGTATGAAACTCATTAATTAATTCTGGAAAATTCATTAAAGCTTTTCAGCCAAAGAATTTTAGAGGGAGTTTGGCTAATCCAAAAATCCTCAAATTTTTCCAGAATAGTCTTTAGGGTGTTAGTGGACTCCTACAAAAGGTTCAGCTCATTTGTAGTTGATTTGATCAGGGCAAATCAGATTTGAAGTTGCTGTGTTCAATTGAATACAGAAACATTTCCAGAGAAATTCCAAAACTTGGAAATTCATTTCTGGGAGATTCTTAGCTCCAAAAATACTAGGAAAATTCATGCAAACCTTATGAGCTATAATTGAAATTGTAGTTCACTAAGTTTGGCATGAACATAGGTGTTATCTCATAATTAATTCTTCTTTGCTTAATTGCTTAGAAAATTGTTCTGAACAAACCACTCAATGAAAAGTGCTAATTTTTGGTCCAGAGTGTTCTCTTGTGACAAGGAACTCACATGAAAATTCTCAGCTCCATTGGGGCTCTGGATCACCCCTGTTCTGTTTAAACTCTTAAGGTGATCAATATAGAAGAGGGGGAAACCACTTAGCTTAATCATGTGCTTAGATCCAAACCCAAACCACTAGCACCAGTGTCATTTTAAATTCTTAAAAAGAGTTCCAGTTTTTTTTTTCAAAAAACTTGTTATTAGAACTTGTAGCAAAGTCTTTACAATTAAACAATTATGCATATGCATTACGTGTAGCATCTATGTGAAGGACTTCAAGTCATTGGAGTGGAGATCAAAGGAAAGGGGGCAAGAGATCAAGCCAAGTGATCTTCACTAACTGAGTTATATATATTAGCCCCTGCGAAACAAAGGCAAGCCCCGGTTTGCATCAAAACTTACAAGTTTTTATTTGTATTCACTTTATACGTCTAGCATTTTATTTGTTGCATTAAGTCTAGGTTGTATGACACTCCAACTGCATGACCCAGAAAACCCTGGGGTATAATGTAGAGTAGGTTAATACTTGATTATAACTGCTGATCTCAAGTTAACAAAAGTGGATTAAAAGAGGCATAACTCGAGTGGGCAGTTTCCTACTCGTGAACTGGGATTAAGGGGGATCAGTCGGAAGAGTTGGGAATTGATCCTCATAGTTGGGAATGGAGACCGGGCAGCGGATGGAAGGGTCAAGGACGTGGTCCTGTGAGCCTAGTCTATGTCTGAGTCGATTAAGGCCCGTTCTCGTGTGCGACCCCGCTAGACAAGTTTGAGATGTGTACCGGATGCATACTGGCTATATGGGACCCAGGAAACCGATGTAACATGTTAACCTGGGTGTCGAGGCATACCTCACCGTCTGATGCCGATGCTGAAAGGATAGAGAAGTCGGCTCTACGAGGGTTTGCCGTAGAGAGACTTAATCCCAGTCGGTGGGACCGGTTCGGCATTTGGGTGTCGTGTGAAAGGTTGCCACGTACGATGTCAGTGACGGTTGCTGTGTGCAACGTCGAGTACGGGCGTACGTGTCGTTTCAGCCGGGTGTTTTTGATTGCAATCACCGTCGCTCGCGGTAGTGAGCATACTTGTACACTGAGTCGTGACGTAGTAATAAACAGGGAAAAGTTAATAATGCTTCGTGAGTAATCCTCATAATGGAGATGAGGAACGATCAACACTTTACAAAAATTTAATTTCCACCTTGGGCTAGTAGCGTCAAGGAAAAGCGTTTCTTGTTTGATTGTGGAGTCTTGACGGTAATAGCGCAAGGTCTGTATGAGTCTAGAATAGCTGACTAAAGTTACTTTCACCTCGGGCAAGCGACATCGAGATAAAGCGTTTCTTGTTTGATTGTGGAGTCTCGATGTAAATTGCGCGAGGGCTATAAAAGCTGCTTAAAACTGAAAGTAAGGACTCTCTTTTAGCTCAAGTTCATCCTTTGTCCAAACTGCTATATTCAGCCCTCTATTTCCATCATGTAGAGTTTCATGACTAGGGTGACAGGTCAGTCTTGCTGAGCTTCGTGCTCACAGATACTGCATAAGTTGTTTTGCAGGTAATGACTGTAGGCTGATATGTACGGGTGCCCGATGAGACTTGGAAGTCCCCGAGTGGTGAACTCATGGCAACCCCTGCCGCTGCTACTGTGATAGTGTGGCTAGCGAGAAGGGTCCGCGGGCTGGACATCTTCTCTGTTGCTTAGCATAGGTATGAGACGTGAGTTGTATTAGTCTTCCGCTGTAGAATATTTTGAGAAGTATTTGTAAAATTTACACCTTGTAAGCTTTCGCTTGATTTATGTAATATGATGCTTTATTATGTGTGCTGTTGGGTGCCGCATCGCACGACAACACCCAATGCGATTCCCGGGCGAGGTGCCCCGTCCCCGTGAACCGGGACGGCGGGTCCTCATAGCGTATTGTGTGATATCCTGACTCCCAGCTTAATAGGATTGATAGATTACTCATACCACCAAGGTATACCTTCTTTTCCGGAAGCCCACCTGCAAAGGACTTCGGGGTTAAGCATGCTTTGTCCGGAGGAATTTGGGGATGGGTGACCGACCGGGAAGTCTTCCAGGGTGCGCACGAGTGAGGACAAAGTGCGCAGAAAAGACGAGTGGTGGTGTGTGGGGCTAGTCTATGATCCTAGAGAGCCATCACAAATGGTATTAGAGCCGACCCTCGCAGTTTCAAGGGGTGCGTACGGGTTAGTGAGAAGGATACGGTAGCGTACGGGTCAGGGACGTGGGTACGTATGCATGACGCGTGGGTCCTCTGTGTGGGACACGGTATGGTACGTATGCTGCTAACCGGACGTACGGTATGCGTATGCCAACACTGAACGTATGGACGTGGCTAAGAGGGGACGTTCCTGTCTTGGCATTGACCGACGAGGACGTCGGTCTTCTAAGGGGGGTGGATTGTGTGATATCCTGACTTCCGGCTTAATAGGACTGATAGATTACTCATACCACGAAGGTATACCTTTTTTCCGGAAGCCCACCTGCAAATGACTCCGAGGTTAAGCGTGCTTGGCCCGGAGGAATTTGGAGATGGGTGACCGACTGGGAAGTCTTCCCGGGTGGGCACGAGTAAGGACAAAGTGCGCAGAAAAGACGAGTGGTGGTGTGTGGGGCTAGTCTATGATCCTAGAGAGCCATCACAGAATTTAGAGGGGAAATAAACTTTTTGAGGTTGCTGTTTTGTGATTTATCCCTGAAATACACCCTGTAGGCATAAAAAAAATTTAAATGTGGGAAAATGAATCTAAGTAACCAAAAAGGGGTAGGAAAAATTCATAAAGGTTCTGTTTAAGTAATTGGAACAGTAGAAATTTTTGTATGAATTTAGGTTGCTGTTTTATGGCTGGAAATTCATTTTTAGGCTAGAAAATAATTCTGAAAATGGGTAAAAATAAATTTAAATTGATCCCCATCAGAGAGGAAGTCAAAAGATATTTTATTGGACATTTTAGATCAGAACATATTCTGTTTAGGTGGTATGTCTTGCTATTTTAATATTAAAGTTCACTTTTAGGTATTGAAAATAAATCTGAAAATATAGGAAAATAGGTATGCATAATTTGAAAATGTTAAATGAGGTCCCCAAAATCCAAAACTTCAAATTGAGATTTTGTAGAAGATCTGAAAAACCTATTTGGAGTAGGAAATTATCTTTTATGCAAATTTTGTGGCTAAGAAGTGTATTACCCAATATGGAAAATTTGTTCAAATTGGAAATTCATATATATTGTGCACTTATAAATCTCAATATTAAAGCTAGAGATAATATATATGTTTAAAAGTGCATGTATGCTTAGAGTCAACATATCTAGGGTATACACAACACATAAATATGTGTATGACTTTCATATGTATGTATGTGTGGTTTGCATGAGTGCAAATGTGGACTATGGCTTATTGAATGTTGTTTTCTTTTTTGATATGTGTATTGGCATGAGTAGAACCAGCCCCAGAGTATGTTCTCACCTTTCAAGATCAAGACTTTCCATTCCCAGAGCAGCAGGAAGAAGGCAAGTGTCCTTGACCACTTTGATCCTATACTAGGACGTGTAGTTAGAATTTAATTGCATTGTCAATTTGGAATATGATACCCAAGCTAGAAAGTTTCCCTAGAATTGCATTATCTTGTTTCCTTATAGCCTTGGGTTGGGAGTTACTTTATTATGTCATTCATTTATAGTACTCATGCTTAGCCATGCTTAGAATGGGATAAATGGGACATGAGATCATCATCTTGTTTACTTTACCCTTTGAATGAGATAATATGAATCATGTAGAGGTAGGGATCTAGGCAAGTTGGATGCTTTGGTTGGTACTGCGTGCAAGAGACTCGGGTTTGTGTATAGTGCTTGCCCGGATCCTAAGGACCGGTTCATGGAGCATGTAACCTGGATTTACCGTGCCAACCACATGCTGAGATGGGGCAGCTTGGCCAATTAATTAGGTGTATCTCCGGCGTAGTATGGGTGTTTGGATGGTGCGGGGAGTAGGTGTCAGCTGGACTACCATATGAACCGCAAGGCTCAAGGGTTGGAGCCTCTTGTATGCTGTTAGGGGTGAAACCTCAGTGAGCCCACACTCGTCGGGAATCCATTTGTAAAGGCCTCGTAGTGATCTCCTGGCTACACACCTCGGAAGTGTGAACATGGTTCGCGGCCACTGGCAAAATGGAGGTTTTCTAGTCCACCCGGCAATGGGGGATGCAATCACTACATGTGGGTACAGTGGTGCAAACTCTGTAGAGTCAAAACTGTCATGACAGTCGTGCTCACGGTCAAGAGCGACTTGGACTTATTCATGATTAGAGAATGATGAATTGGCTGTTGAGGATGTTAAGCGGGGAGCTTAACATTGGAAATGATGTTATGGTTACTTGATATTGATAATGGTTTAGGGGAATTGGGACCATTTCATCTATGTAGTAATGTAGATGCTTAATAAGCTAAGGTGATAGGCATTGGTTGCGTAGTGCTTAACCATGAGTTCAGCCTTTCCTTGTTCTAGCCATGCATGACATAACTTTCTCACACTTGCTGAGTAGGTACTCAAGCTTGCTTTTCTGTTGGTTTAAATTGCTGCTCAGGCCAAGGGAATGACGTGGTGTTCAATGTCCAAGACTTCGGACCCGAAGAAGGATTCTAGGTTCACGGAGTCCCCCGGGCAACGCCTGTGATGAAGCCCACAAGACTTATTTCCGCTGCTGTTTTATTTACATGTTATGAACATATTATCGTCCATCGAGACGTTATGCTATGTAAGACTTATTTATATTCGAATACTTGGCTTGTAATATAATGATGCTTCACTATTTGTCGTCACATGTATGAGAAAATGATCCTGGCATACATGTGATATTCACTCGGTCGTTCTTCGGAGAAACCGGGTGTGACATCAAACACAAGCTGTGAGCACGATGGCTCAGCAAGACTGACCCGTCTCTCCTATACATGAAACTTCTACATGATGGGTATACGGTACATGAGGTAAATAATTTGCAAAGGACTCGCCTAATTATTTGAACCTTATTTTCAATGTTTTAGCAGCAGGTTGTGGAGAACCTTACACTAAGGCACATGAGAGAGCCGCAATCAAACAAGAAACGCATTTATCTCATGTACTTTGCCCAAAGTTGAAAGGAACTTTAATTTGCTCTAAACTACAACAATACACATTAACAAGCAAAGTATGTATTTCAAATCAGCAAACTTTTAACATGTATCTAGCCTGTTCTTTCTACGTCACGGTACAGTGAACAAGTGGTACTCACTGACCGCGAGGGACAGCGATTATAATCAATTTACACCTGCAGGGTTACCCGAATAACACATCACATACGCCCGTACTCGATGTTGCCTACAACAACCATCACGGACGTCGTACGCAACCACCTTTCACCCGTCAGCCAAATATTAAACCGGTCCTATCGCCCCGAGCAAGAGGTCTCTGCGCGTGCATCCACAGTGCCGCCAGCCGATTTACACCTCGAGCTCTCAACCTCTCCTATGAACGACAGGCAATTCCTCAATACCCAGCTACCCGAGTTACATCGGTTTCCCGATTCCCACATAGCCGGTAGGTCTTTGGTACTGTTCTATCTTGTTCAACAGGCCCGCACACGGCTCGGTCCTCAATCGACACAAGCGGAGCTATAGCACCCAGGCCCCGAAGTCCTGCTGCCCTTACTCTCCGCTCGGTCTCATTATTCTTGCCATGTGTTTCATTTGCTATCTTTACCCGAGTCGAGTGCCCCTAGCCTATCCTCGCGAGTAGTTCCAACTACTCGACTTGTACCGAATCCTACACTATCTTAGAATGGCAGTAGCTAAACGGGGTTTTCAATCCTCATCCCAATCCATGGTTTTCTTGGCTATGCAATTGGGTTTCAAACAATACTCTAATGCAAGAAGTAAGTGGTGCTCAAAGTAAGTTCTCAAAACAATAAAAATTTGTAAAAAGGGTTAATGCAAATCGGATCTTGCCTTGCTGCTCTTGGTCGTAGGCTAGCTGCTCTTCCGGAGTGACGAAGTCTAGGACTTCGGGTTCCTCCTCAACCTTAGCGACTACATGAGATAACAAGTATATGTATCAATTTAAATGCTTTTGAATTGAATTTAAACTTGTGAAGACTACAAGTCTTACTAGACAGACCCAATGACTCTGAAATTTCTACTGTGGTTTGGATGCAACCTAAACAGAGACTTGGCCAAGTTTCATTTGCAGCAAAGCTCATTTGATCTTTCCACAAATAATTATGTACTTGACCTTAATTGGAGCTCCTAGGGTGTTCTAGGGACTTTCATGGAGCAAGCCATGACTTTCTGAAAACTAGAATTTCAGAGGGTTCTAATGGAGTTTGTCTCACTTAATTTGAAGGTTCCCATCTAAAGATATGAGCTAAACAATTTCAGAGAAATTCTGAAAATGTTTCTGGACATTTTCTTTTTTCTCTGGCACAGTTTTATTAATCACACCATTAGGTGGATCAAATGAGATCAAATGGATCTGAAATTTTTATGGTAGCTCGGAGACATTTTGGTTAACATCTAAGAAAAATTTCAGAATTTTCCTCCAAAGGGTTCTCCAGTTAAAATTCTAACCAGTTTGAGCTTTGAAAAATTAATTCTGGAGAAATAAGGATTTTCATGAAGTGAAACTTGATTTTCTGGAAAGTACTCAGAGAGCTGAATCCAAAAAAATTTGGTTCACTTGATTGGGAGTTTCCTAGCCAAAGTTATGTGAGTTTGAAGTTTGAACTAAAACTAAAAATCGAAGAAAAGTTTAAACTTCTGCCTGTGGGTCCCACACACAGTGCTTCGTCTTCCTCCTGGCGCCAAATACTCGGCGGCGGCGGTCTCTGGTGATACTCACCGGAACCGAGTTCTCGGCCACCTCCTGACATGAAACTCGCCGCCTCCCCCTTTTCCGACCTCCTGAACTCGGCTGTGAGCTTGCCGGACACCGGCGATGGCCGGAAACCCGCGCGCACCGGTGACAGCTCCCACTAGGGTTTTGGTGAGGTCGGTTTCGCACCACCGTGCACCAAATCGATCGGAAATTGCTCGGAGAGCATCAGTGGAGCACGAGGAACATGAACCAAGGCTTCGTGGAAGCTAGAAACGCCGGCAACCATACCCTCGACGGTGAGCCGAGGTACTTTGCAACGGCGGCGAGGAAAACAGCCATATCACGGCCGATCTTCAACGATTTTCCTTGCTTCCTTATCGAGCATGTGCGCTAGCATTTATAGAACCTACTGGACAACCGGCTTGACCAACAATAGTGTGTGGAGTCCGAATTTCAATCGGAGGTGAGCTCGGCTCATATGAACTGGCTTTCGGTAAACATGGAAATTCTCAACTGATGGTTGATCATATGTCAAACGGCTTTCGGCTACACCATCTACGTGCAGTGACGCACCTTTCTTGTGTAGAGAAGTGGATGCGACGACGGCTGTGCCGAGCTGTCCACGAGAGCCCGAATGGTGGCAACGTTCGGTTCGCCGAGAAAAACGCCTAGCTGAGCTCGAGGGCGCCTGCTCACTGGACAACACGATGTCTAGGACGTTGCTCATGAGCTCACGATGCCGTTTTGCTACTGGGGAGGTTGTGTTCATGAGCGATCGGCCTGCTCACGAGTGGAATCGAGAGGGCGGCTGGTTTGCGGTGGAGCTCGGTGTGAAACTGAATGAACTCGCAGCGGGCTTGGGGGATATTTAACAGGAGCACGCTGGGGAGGGATAAGGTGCCGGGCAGCTGGTCTCCAGCGCGGGGAAACGCAGCAGGAGCTGGCGCCGGTCAGTCTCTCGGTGGCGCGCTCGGCTGCAACCAGAGAACCGAGTGTTCTGTCTCTCAGTCGGTTGATTTTGCTAGTGATGCTGACATGTGGGTCTCACCCCCTTTTTAACCTCTGAAATTAACTTCCTCCCACTGCTACAAACAGTAATCCCCCTAATACCCTTGGTAATTTGAATTATCTACCAACTGGCCATTTGAATTGGATAGAATTCAAATTGTGGAGTATTTGAATGTATTTTCAGCACATATGCAATTTGAAATTCAAATTGGGTTTGAATTTGCTATACTTAGCTCATGTCAAGATCAACTCCAAATGGAGTGAAAATTGGTGTGTGAGCTCACAAAAATGTGCTGAGTAAGAATATGCCTCCCACTTTTGAATTCATGGGATGGAAGTAGTTTGAATTTGAATTTGAGTTCAAACCACCCTCTTTCTAGTTATACCCAAAAAGACCTCAAAAGGTTTTGGATTTGGGTGATTTTTGGCATGAGCCTTCCTAGAAAGGTGTTGGAGTTTTTCATATGCTCAGCCCCTAGATGATGCATGTGGGAAATGCCACTTTTGCATTTTGTGAATTTATTCTCTAATGAGCATGTTGATGGTGGTTACTTGCTCTTCAAATGTGTTCATCAAGTTTCTTCACATGAAGGGTGTGTGTGGTGATGAACACTTTGAATATGTGCCAAAAACTTAGGCTCTTACATAGAGCACGCCGATGGTGGGTATGATAGTACATCGGATGGTGAAGATGAATATTTTCTTGCTACTAACATGGCAGGCACAAATGATGACCAATATAGCTCCGACGAAGAGGTACTTGGTACAGCAGCCACGGAGAAGTATAGGAGCATCATTGTGTAGCGTGCTTTGAGCTCCAAAGTGGAGGACGACGACAAGCTACAATGACACAATCTCTTTCACACGTTCCTCGTCGTCAAGGATTGTCGCGTACACACTAGAATTGACGGAGGCAGCTGCAATAACTTGGTGAATATGGATGTCGTCAACAAACTAGGATTGACAACAAGAGCACACCCTCATCCATACCACATTCAAAGGTTCAACAACAGCGGTAAGGTTCGGGTAACTAAAACAGCAAGAGTACATTTTTTGATTGGTTCTTGCAATGATTTTTCTGATTTTGATGTCGTTCCTATGGATGCTTGTTCTCTTTTATTGGGTTGTCCTTGGGAATTTGATGCGGATTCTATTCATCACGGTAGAACCAATAAATATACTCTCATGCATAAAAGAAATAAAATCACTTTGCTTCCAATGACCCCTGCTGAAATTGTGCGTTTGAGAAGAGTAAAAGTAACGATGATAAAGCAACAAAACTAAAATCTGAAAACAGCAAGTCATTAAGTTAAAATAACCTTCATTGCTCACAACTAAATCTGATCATGCTGATTTATTTGATGCTAAGGGGATGTGCTATGCTTTAGTATGCAAAGAAGTCATGTTTTCACTTCATGAATTGTCTATTGCATTGCCCCCTGCTGTTGCTAACTTTTTGCAGGAGTTTGAGGATGTGTTTCCCTCCGAGATACCCCCTGGACTGCCACCTGTGAGGGGAATTGAACACAAGATCGACTTGATTCCGGGAGCAACTTTGCCAAATCGTGCGACGTACGGGACGAATCTGAAGGAGACTAAGGAAATTCAGCAACAAGTTTAAGATCTCTTGGACTGCGGGTACATTCGTGAATGCCTTAGCCCTTGTTCCGTTCCTGTTCTTTTGGTTCCTAAGAAAGATGGTAGTTGGCGCATGTGTGTTGATTGTCGAGCGATTAATAACATCACCATTTGATATCGTTATCCTATTCCTCGCTTAAATGACATGATTGATGAACTGAGTGGTGCTATCATTTTTACAAAAATTGACTTGCGTAGTGGTTACCACCAAATAAGAATGGCATTAGTAGATGAATGGAAAACTGCATTTAAAACCAAGTTTGGCCTTTATGAGTGGTTAGTCATGCCTTTTGGTTTAACTAATGCACCTAGCACTTTCATGCGATTAATGAACGAGGTTTTACGTGCTTTTATTGGAAAATTTGTGGTGTTTTACTTTGATGATATCCTCATTTACAGAAAATCATATGACGAACATATCTCACATTTACGTGCTGTTTTTTCTGTTTTGAGAGATGCACTTTTGTTTGGTAACCTCAAAAAGTGCGTCTTTTGCACAAATCGAGTATCGTTTCTTGGCTATGTCGTTTCCTCGCAGGGAATTGAGATGGCTGAGGCAAAAATTGTTGCAGTCACTAGCTGGCCAACTTCAACAACCGTGACACAGGTGCGTAGTTTTCTTGGTCTTGCAGGTTTTTATCATCGCTTTGTGCGGGATTTCAGCACCATTCCTCTCCATGAGCTAACGAAGAAAGGAGTGCTGTTTCAATGGGGCGAACAGCAGCAACAAGCTTTTGATACTCTTAAATCAAAGCTTATACAAGTACCATTGCTGCAACTTCCAGATTTTAACAAGACCTTTGAGCTCGAATGCGATGCAAGCGGCATTGGTATTGGAGGCGTTCTCATACAAGGAGGTAAACCCGTTGCTTTCTTTAGTGAAAAACTGCATGGTCCTTCTCTGTATTATTCTACTTATGATAAGGAATTGTTATGCATTAGTGCGAGTTTTACAAACTTGGCAACATTATCTTTGGTCTAAGGAGTTTGTCATACATTCCGATCATGAATCTTTGAACTATCTTAAGTGTCAAACCAATCTGAATAAACGACATGCTAAATGGGTTGAGTTTATAGAGTCGTTTCCATACATCATTAAGCATAAGAACGGAAGGAAAATGTCATTGCCGATGCATTATCTAGATGATATACTATGCTGTCCCAACTTGATCACAAAATCTTTGGTTTGGAAACAATAAAAGCATTATACCCTACTGATTTAGACTTAAAAGATGCTTTTGAAAATTGTAGAGAAAGAAGAACATGGAATAAATATGTGCTGCAAGATGGTTTCCTCTATCGTGCTAACAAGCTATGCGTTGCAGCTAGCTCCGTTCGTCTATTGCTTTTATAGGAAGCACATGGAGAAGGTTTGATGGGACATTTTGGAGTGAAGAAAACTGAGGACATTCTGTCCACACACTTCTTTTGGCCGAATATGAGGCATGACGTCGAGCGCTATGTGTTACGATGCATTACTTGCAATAAAGCTAAGTCTCGCCTTAACCCACATGGTCTTTATATGTCTCTTCCTGTTCCTAGTGTACCTTGGGAGGATATTTCTATGGACTTTATTTTGGGATTGCCTAGGACTAAGAGGGGGAGGGATAATATTTTTGTGGTTGTTGATTATTTCTCTAAAATGGAGCACTTTATACCATGTCATAAGAACGATAATGCTTCACACATTGCTGATTTGTTTATGACTGAAATTGTTCGTTTACATGGTGTGCCAAATACCATTGTTTCTAATCGTGATGCAAAATTTTTAAGTCATTTTTGGAGAACATTGTGGTATAAATTAGGCACTAAGTTGTTGTTTTAAACTATATGTCACCCACAAATAGATGGATAAACCAAGGTAGTTAATCGTACTTTATCCACTATGTTGCGGGCTGTCTTGAAAACAAGTTTAAAGTTATGGGAGGAGTGTTTACCACATAGAATTTGCTTACAACAGATCCGTTCACTCCACGACGAAGGTAAGTCCATAACAGCTAATGTATGGTTTCAATCCCCATGCTCCTATTGATTTACTACCTTTGCCTCCTTCTAAAACTATAAATTTGGATGCTACACAACAATCTGAATTCATTCTTAAGATGCATGAAAATACAAAGAAAAATATAGAAAGGATGAATGAGAAGTATAGGATTGCAGGTAGTAGAGGTAGAAAGAAAGTAAAACTTGAACCGGGGGATTTGGTGTGGTTACATTTGAGAAAAGAGCGATTTCCTGACTTGAGAAAATCTAAACTTATGTCGCATGCTGCTGGTCCTTTTAAGATTGTTGAAAAGATTAATGATAATGCATATAAGTTTGATTTGCCTCCCGATTTCGGGGTTAGTCCCACATTTAACATTTCATATTTGCCGTCATATTTGGGAGAAGAAGATGAACTTGAGTCGAGGACGACTCCGATTCAAGAGGGGGAGGATGATGTGGACATCACTCCTACAGATATACACAACCCTCCCATGGTAGACATGCAAGGTCCAATTACTAGAGCCCGAGCATGACAATTGAATTTAGAGGTGAGCTCGTTGCTGAATAATTCTTTATATGTGAATTTTGAGAGTATGTTGCTACCTAATGAATTAATTATGATTAGGAACCATGTAGAGGACATGGAGATACATGGAGAGGGATTTGGAGGCGTGGAGGACCAGAAAATACGCCAACAACAAGCTAGAGACCGAGCCCAACTCAAACTCGAGTCCAACTCGGGGCCCAGGAGCAGTCCAAATAAAAATGGATGCCCAGGAGGCATACGGACTCCGTTTTTGACATTCTACATATGCACAGAAAGATGACAGGAAAAAATTTCCAATGGCACTGACCCCACATCAGAATTCCTTCGGAGTCAAAGGGAATCTTCGAAACAATATCAAGTTTAGAGTCTGCCAAGGTGTTGCATCACCCAGTTGGGCCATTGGGCCTTGTATCGAGTCCAAGTCCATTATGTACATGTCTTAGGGTTAGGTCACGAACCCAGCACCCCACTGGTCGTCCTCCACCTCCTTTATACCCCCTATCCGCCGTCACAAACGGATGGGTTTCACTTAGATAAAAAGCCGCCATTCTACGGTTTTGTTTGACCCCAACTTTGTGATTTTCAGATCGCGTCTTCTACGTTCTTGCTCATGTTCTCGGTTGCACTTGAAGGAATTAGCCTTCTTGGCGAGGTTAAGCGTGTGTTGTATGGTTGATAACCAACGGAGCAGTGGTGTAGTGATTGTAGGGGTGTTCGAACTGCTCGAGTACCGCAGATCATCAACGTCAAGTTCTCCACCTCAATCGACCTACCTTTCGGAAGATCGGGCCTAACATTCTCATCATCCTTCCACAACCCCACAAAGTGCCTAAAGATATGTATTAGTTGAACAAATTGCATTCTGGTCTCGGTATGAAATATGAGAAGATTGATGTGTGTCTAGAGAACTGTAACTTTTGTAAGAGCATGCGATAGAGAGCAAGTGCTTAAAATGTGGTAAATCGAGGTTTGTCGAAGTTGTTAACGATGTTGGTAATAATGTGATGACAGAAGTCGCACATAAGCAACTTCATTACTTACCTTTGACACCCCGATTGAAGTGGTTATTTATTTCAAAAAGAACAACTAGACACATGAGATGGCACAAAGAAGGTGTACGTCAGAACAATGGAGTCATGATGCACCCGTCCGATGTTGAGACATGGAAGGCGCTGGACCGCTTCGATCTAGACTTTGCCAGTGATACAATAAATGTTCGCGTCGGGTTGGCAACAGATGGCTTCCTGCCATTTAGTACAAATACCATGCCATACTCGTGTTGGTCCGTTTTTGTTATTCCATACAACCTACCACCATCTCTTTGTATGAAGTATGAATTCATATTTCTTTGCCTCATCATACCTGGACCGAATCATTCTTGCCCACGTCTAAACGTGATGTTAAAACCGTTGATTGAAGAACTGAAATGTCGTGGACAGGAGTTGAAGCGTACAACAGTTATAAGAAGCAGAAATTCAACCCGCGGGCTTCTTACTTATGGCCCATCCATGATTTTCCAGCATACGATATATTTTCTAGATGGAGCACTCACGGTCATTTGACGTGCCCGATATGTGCTTCGGACACGGATTGCTTTCGACTTACTCATGGAGACAAGATATGCTACTGAAAGTTGCCTAGAGGGAGGGTAAATAGGCGAAACACCTGAAAATTTGACTTAATAAAAACTAATCAGCTAGCAGAGTGTGGTCTAGTCCAGCCAGGGGACGGACTAGTCTGGTCACAGAAAAGTAAAATGCCAACGCAGAGATATTAGGAGTTTTTCACTGATCTATTTAATGAGTAATGAAGTATTATAACCTAGCAATCTAGTGATGAGGTTACACGAAAAGCAAATGGCTAGAACTAGGTGGATCGCAAGATTAAGACGAAAAGTGCGAAGAACCCTAAAGTGATCTAATGAAGAACGAGAGACAAATTGAGAGTGCAAGACACAAGATTTATCCCGTGGTTCAGCTCCACAGAGAAGCCTACGTCCATGTTGAGGAGTCCACAAAGGACTGTGTTCCTCTCAACCCTATCCTCATCAAGCCACCACAAAGGCTGGCTCGTTCTTCCACTAGATCACTAGGAAATCACAACGATTCGTGGGGCAGATCACAATCTAAGGCTCCCACAAGATTACAGCTCAAAGAAATTGCGAATGAACAGCCAAATAAACTCAATCAACGAGTCACAGTGAGAGAATTAACCAAGAGCTGGAAACAAATCACAACCCTCTCTCTCCTCTTCTCAAATCTCACAAACCCTCAAGATTCACTCTTAGGGCTCAAAGAGATGAAGAGAAAGAGCTAGGAGGGCTCTTGGAAGGCTATGACGGCGCGAGGGTTCAAGTTAATGCCTTAGAGGCCCGGGGATCCCCTTTTTATAGGGGTCTTGGCAATTAGCCGTTGCCACCAGAAAAAGTCCGGACTAGTCTGGCCTTTAACCTCGGACTAGTCTGGCCCGTGGGGACTAGTGACGTCACATTGACCAACCACAAATTCCCTCGCTTCCTTTTGAATTCAAACGGTCAAAACACCATGGACTAGTCTGTCAAACAGCGGACTAGTCAGATCTCACACATAACCTTTTGTCCCGGTTGAGAACGGACAAGTCTGGTCCATCAGACTAGTCTGACCTCAAAGGGCTGACAAGTCCGGCCATCCAGGACTTAGTCCCAGCAGCCACCTCCAAATCCCAAATAGACTATTCTGACCCACAATGGACTAGTCCGAATTCACACAGAAACTCATGTTCCGGTTAGAAATGGACTAGTCTGATTGAGCGGACTAGTCCGACCCCCAAGGACGTACTAGTCCGGTCCTTCATGACTTAGTTCCAGAAGGACTCAGACACACTTACCACAAACTAGTCCGTCCCCAAACATACAAGTCCAAACTCACATAGAATCTCTTGGTATGCCTAACATCGGATCAGTCCGATGTGGCCGGACTAGTTTGGCCTTCTGGCCCAGACAAGTCCGGCCCTGTTCTTAGGGCTGCCTCAACTCTTCCCTCCAACTAACCTAACTTGGGCTAAGAGCTCTTAGATGATTCTCAACACTTTGCCGCAATGAACACACTCATACTCAAAGGCTAAACTCAACGCAAAGAAATTTAAACCCTAAATTCTACTCTTCGAGTATTTCCGCCTTTTTCTCCTCTTTCTCTTTTAATGTGCATCCATCTCCATCCATTATTTAATCACCTGCACTTACACTTGTAATGCTCATTAGTCCGTTAAGTGTTGTCATTAATTATAAAAACCCACGGGGATTTAGCCTAGATGTATTTTCAATCGCCTCCTTTTTGGTGATTTGATGACAACACATTGAGGTTTTTTTAAAAAATGTAAATGAGTTGGTTTTCATAACGCACAAGTGTATAAAGAGCTCCCCCTAAATGTGTGCATGAATAATTTGCAATAAAAGTAATGCACTAGAGTGGATTCTATGGGAGATTTATACAGTTGTGTTTTATGGTGGGGTGCCTATGTGTGATGCAATTGTTGAGATGTGATAAATATAAGTGAAACATGCATCTCAATTGGAATTAAGGATCATCACACATATGGAACAATAACGTAATTCAAAGTAGAGTGATATATAGTAAAATCAACATAGAGCAACATAGCACAAAGTTATTACAAACCAAATATGAAAGTGTAGCAACGTTACAACCAAAGTTTTTCAATAACATGACATAGTTAATGTACCCCCCTCAATCTCTCCCCCTTTGGCATCAAGAAACAAAAAAGGAAAAGACTAAGAGAGAAGAAAGAAGAGGGTCTAAGTCTACTCGTCATCGCTCTCACTCTCCTCACCACGATCTTCATCGCTTTGGGTTGCTTCTTCATCTTACTCTCCATCTTCATTGTCTTGATCTTCCTCTTCTTCCTCAACGGCGGGAGCAGCACTAGAAGGGCCACACTGACCACCTAGGAGAGCAGCCTTCCACCTCCGTGAGATCCGGGAAAGGTGTTAGCTCCTCGTCATCGGAAGCCTCTGGGGAGATAGCATTGTCCGCTTTCTCACAGAGCTTCTTCAGGTACTTCTCTTGCCTTCTAGTCATCTTCTGAGTTTTGACTTCAACTTGCGGCAAGAGGTGAAGATAGACTTCAAGAATTTGAGAATAGCATTTGAAGAATCGCCAGAGGAGGAAGAGGCGGGAGCGGGAGGATGAGGAGGTGCATTGGAGGCACCTCTCATAGAAGCTCTGACAATCTTCGGCACGATAGGAGGAATTTGAGGATGAAGGGGTCTATGCTTGACATCCTTCACGAACTCCAAGCCAGAAACCTTCTCAATGAGGCACATCATGAATGGAGCATATCCACACGAGCGGTTGGAGTGTGTGATATGTTGAAGATGTCATTGTAAATGTAGTCAAATACATTGAACTTCTCATATTCACAAATTAGCTTCAACAGGCGTCGAAGGTGGCCTTGGATCATCCCCACATCCCCGTCCTTAGGTGCAAGAGTCTTTCTCAAAATCCGAATTAGCACACTAAAGAAAGGATGAAGGATCATGGTCGTGGGGGAATGTAAAAGCCAACCTCATACATGAATTCTATTTCCTCTAAATCCATTGCCGCGAGGTTGTGAATGATCAACTCATGGCTCAGAAATTCCTCAAGTCCAAGAATTCTTGCAAACTCATCATATAGGATGGAGTACTGGACGCTGTCCGTCGTCCATGAGATTTTCCTGTCTCCAAAGGTGGAGAAGTGGCAAGTGGTGTAAAACTGAGCCACAACCTTCGTGTTCCAATCATATTTGAACCCAAGAAATTCTTTGAGGCCATGATGCTCAGCTGCTTGTATGACTGTGTTGAAAGCTTGGTAATTTTTCTTTACCAATGGAAGTCACACTGTGACACCCGGTTCTGAAAATAGAACCAAGTGAATGCATATGTATGCCCAGGATGTTCATCACACATACACATGTATTCCACAAACTGAATTCAGAATATAACCACAAATAAATAGGGTTTAAGTACTTTATTACAATGACTCAATGTCTCATTCATGAATGTATATCTTATTGTTGCAGCGGAAGACTCTAAACGACAGCAGAAAATGACTAAAGACAGCAGGATCCATCTTCGACTCCACAGGCATGTTGACGGTAGTACACATGCCTAGTACTCCACATGGTCCTCGAAGTACTTATCTTCTGTAGCTGATGTTTATGTGGTAATGCAAGGGTGAGTACATGTCGTACTCAACAAGTGCGGGAAAAGTATGACATGTAGCTTACAACAAGGTAGGAAATAAAAAGGCTCATTGCAGCAAGCAAATTTTATTTTACGAACATGGTAAAACAGCAACTATTTCTAGGTGAAATTTATCCCAACATAACCAAGTAATTCAGCAACATTCTCTCATCATAATTCACCATTTATCAAGTCTCATCCAGCCATTAATCTTTCTCAAGTTCATCTCATGCTCATAAATATCATAACCATCTCATATTCATATAGCCAAAGCAAAACTCATTGTCATGACTCAAAACAGTCCCAAAACCAATCCCAATGACCATACCATAACCATACCGAATAACCATCCCAAGTTTTCCCTCTAATCATGGATGTTGGCTAGATGCTTGTGACCGGAAGCACGGCTATCATGATAGTTTTACACTCTGCAGAGGTGTAACACCCCAAAATTTTGATTCAAAACCCTAAATCATGTTAAGAGGGGGATTTAAAAATTTTTGGACGTGTTGCATGTTTTGCAAAAATTCAAATTCAAACTGGAATTCAAATTAAACTCAAATCAGAAAAGAAATAGAAAAAGAAAAAGAGAAAACAGAAAAAAACAGGTCAGTGGGCCGAAACCGACCAGCCGGCCCAGCCAGCGCCCGCGCCAGCCCGCAGCCGCGCGCGCTGCTGCCTCACACTGACAGGCGGGACCCACCCGATCTTCGTCTACCTCGCGACAGCGCCGGACTCCCTCGCACCCGAATCAAAACCGATCGGGATTTCGGCGTATCCCCGCTGAATTCTGTTCGTAGGCGACGCGGACATGATCTAAACCACCCCGCCGCCCTCCCCCGTCTATAAAAACCCAGGTCTCGTTCTGTTTTTCCCACGCGATCGCTGATTTTTCCTCCGGTGAGAACCGAGACTTCTCCGGCGAATTCTGGCTGATCTAAGCTCGGAAATTCTGATCTAACTCGCTGGTCTTGATCCACCGCCTCCGGGGAACCTTGCAGGTGCAGAAAACTCGGCGACTTGCGGTGTAAACACAGCGCCGACGAGCTTCGCCGTGGTTTCGCCTTGGACCTCGTCGCCGATCACCTTCCAGGACGTCCGAGCTCAAGAAAACCCCCGAGGTGAGATCCCCGACCTCCCCTCCACCGATCTATACCATAAAATCACAGTTCTAGGAAGAATTCTTGAAGATCCGAAAGTCTCCGGCGAGATCGCCGCTTCCCGCCGCCGTGCGCCGCCGGCAGCGCCGCCCGCGCTCGATCAGAGCGACGTGGCCGCTTGTGCGCCGTTTATTTTAAATCGCACGGTAGGGTTTAAACCCCCGCGTACCGGTTCGACGTTATAATCTCAGCCGTCGTTTAAAATCGGACGGTCCACATCAGCTCCGCGTTATAATGACTGGAAATCTTACGTGCTACCCCCTGGGGTTCTCGGGAAATAAGAGCTAGCCCCGGAAACTTCTGATCTAGCCGGCCTGGAACTCCAGAAAATCATGTAAATTCATTTAAAAATCAGTTTTAGCCCCTGGACTTAATAAAAATTAGGAAAAACACCTCTGTTATGAGTAGCTAGACCCCTGAAAATTCTTAAAATAATATTATAAACCCTGTAGTGGGGTAAGTTTAACTTTTTAGCCCTGTTTAGTATTTAATTTAGGAAATTGAATATGTGGCTAGTGTTTAAAAATTAAAAAGTGAGACAAACATATTGTCAAAATTTAATTAAAGACTTTCTCAGTATTTAGGAAACTTTGGAGTGAGATAAAAACATATTTTGGGCTGAATTGAATCTGTTTAATTTATTATTCACATTTAGGGACACATTTTTAAGTAAAGAATAGTTCTAGAAAATAGGGAAAATAATTGTGAAATATTTTACATCAGAGGCAAAGGTCAAAATATGTTATTAAATTACTTAGGACCAGAACCTATTCTGTTTAGATGATGTGTCTTACTATTTTCATAATAAAGTACACATTTATGCATAAGAAAATAAATATGAAAATATAGCAACTAGTAAATGATAAATGGAGTTACTAAAATCCAAAGAGTTCAGTTTAGGGTTGGTAGAAATTATGAAGACACATATGGAGAAGGAAAATACCTTTCATGCTTATTTGGTAGTAAAAAGGTGTAGTAGTTGAATATAAGGAATTTATTTAAATTGGAAACTCATATATATAGTATGTAAGTATAAATGTGAACACAAAAGTAGGAATCATATACACATGATTAAAAGTGCATGCAATCCACAAATCAACACACATAGAGTAACCACAACACACATAATGGTGAATGACTTTCATAAATATGAATGTGTGGTTTGTATGAAGTGGAAGTGTGAACTATGTCTTATGGATTGTTGTTTTTCTTTTGCTATGTGTGGTGGTATGATGTAGAACCTGCTCAAGAGCAAGTTGTTCCTTTCCAAGATCAGGACTACCCATTTCAAGAGCAGCAGGAAGGAGGCAAGTGTCCTTGACCACTTTGATCCTATGCTAGGATGTGTAGATAGAATTATTTGCATTGTCAAATGAAATATGAAACCCATGTTAGGAAGTTTCCCTAGAAATTGCATTACCTTGTTTCCTTGTAGCTTGGGTTGGGATTTATTTTATCATGTCATTTATTATTATGCATATGCTTAGCCATGCTTAGAATGGGATATTTGGGATATGAGATCATTATTTATTTTACCATACTCTTGAATGAGATATTGTGAGTTATGTAGAGGTAGGGACCAAGGCAAGTTGGATGTTTTGGTTGTGTGCTGGGTGCACGAGACTTGGGTTTGTGTTTAGTACTTGCCTGGATCCTAAGGACCGGTTCATGGAGCATGTAACCTGGCTTTACAGTGCCAACCACATGCTGAGATGGGGCAGCTTGGCCAATTAATTAGGTGTATCCCCGGCGTAGTATGGGTGTGTTGGATGGTGCGGGGAGTAGGTGTCAGCTGGACTACCATATGAACCGCAAGGCTCAAGAGGGGGCCACTGCAGCGGGGTTCGAGCCTCTTGTATGCTGTTAGGGGTGGGAGATTGGTTATTTGATTATAATGAAGGGATGGGAGATTGGGACCATTTTACCTGTAGTAATGTAGGTGCTTAATAAGCTAAGGTGATAGGAATTAATTGCATAGTGCTTTAACCATGAGTTCAACCTCTCCTTGTTCTAGCCATGCATGACATAACTTTCCCACACTTGCTGAGTACCATCGGTACTCAATCTTGCATATTTTGTTGGTTTATATTGCTGCTCAGGTCAAGATAATGAGGTGGTGTATAATGACCAAAACTTTGGACCCGAAGAAGGTTTCTAGGTTCATGGAGACCCCCGGGCAACGCCTGTGATGGAGCCCTCAAGAATAATATTCCGCTGCTAGTTTATTTACTTGTGATGAACTTATTATTGTCCATCGAGACATTTACTATGTAAGACTTACTTATATTCGACACCTGGCTTGTAATAAATGATGCTTCACTATTTGTCATCACTTGTATGAGAAAATGATCCTGGCATACATGTGATATTCAGTTGGTTGTTCTTCGGAAAAACCGGGTGTGACAGAAGTGGTATCAGAGCCAAGGTTGCCCGTAGGAACGTGGACCTAGGTAGAAATGGACGTATTTTAGGGCCCTATTTTCTTAAAAACTATTTTTCAAAGGTGTGGATTGAAAAGTGTTATTTAAATGAGTCACTTTCTTCATCTTACCCCAATTTTCATTCAAAATAGGATTTTTGTTTAAAAAGTTTATCTAACCTAAGTTTAAATGCTTTTTATTTTTAGATGGTTCGCATGATTCGCACCGCTCGCAAGTCCACAGGAGGGAGAGTTCCCGTAGTTTCCCTTGCCGAAAGAGAGGAGATCCGTCCAGTGACGTACCTTTCCTACGGATTGGCAGTAGGAGGCTTGTTGCGCCGTCTTCGACGTATGCTTGAAGCCGCCGGCAACACGGGCAAGCTAATCATCCACTATAACTCCACCAGGACCCTCCGTGAGAAGAGGGAAGAATGGAGCTCAGAGATCAGGATTATACACGAAAATCAGCTGCTTAAGATTCACCACTCTCCAGCTTGTCAAGCGACACAGGTCGATGCGGAGAAAGATGTCACCTGGGAGGCCATCACCTGCCAGAGTCACATCTACCGTCGCCATTTGGACAAAACTGAGTACATGTATGTCCTCCAACGTGAGAGTGGTACCACGGAGTACAAGTACCCGCCGGTGCAGCAAGGGACTTCCCATGAGCACATGGACTTGTGCTTGGAGGATGCTTCTATGCTCAGCACTTGACTGCAGGAGTGCCAACAAGAGCTTCAGGATGTCCGAGACACCCTGAAGGAAAATGGAGGCGTTGCTGCGAGCCTGCTTAAGGGCGAGAGAAAGAGGAGATGGGAATAAACTGTGTGTCACCACGAATGATACATGGACTCCTGACTCCCCATATCGCCGAGCGATCAGGCGTCGTCGCACTTCTCCACCAGCAGCCCCCCCACCCAAAGCAGAGTCAGAAGGTAGCCGAAATGAGGAGGAAGATCCCGAGGAGCCAGCTCAAGAAAACGAGTGGCGTAGAGCCTTTCCCTTAAATTAGAAGTATGTCGAGTGGTCGAGTGGTTATGTTAGTTAATGGTGTTAATGCTTGGTGTGTGACGTGAGTTGTGGAAGCCTTGAGCAATTGTCCACAACCTCGTCTTCAGATTGTTTTGCTTTGGTGTGTGAACCCACATGAAATAATATTGCAGTTATTTTTGTGTGAGATATGAACCCTCAGAAAAGTATAACAAAGCTTCAACACTTCAAAGTACAAACAAGTGAAAGTAGTGAGATAATACGTAATACTTTAAATTAACATTTGGTTGACCAAACATAAAGGAATCATCCATTGTTCGACCAGAACGGTGGAACTAACGCACCCTAGTGGCACAAAAGTAAAGTTTATAACAATACAAGAGCCTAGGAGGGACGTTAAATTAAATCAAGTTGAGGTGAAAGTTGAGGAGATCAGGACCATCAGGGAATATCCAGATGTTTTTCCGGAGGAATTGCCAGGTATGCCTCCCGATCGTGAAGTGGAATTCGCAATTGAGCTAGTGCCTGGAACCGCCCCGATATACAAGAGACCTTATCGGATGGACTCCAAGCAGCTGGGAGAACTCAAGGATCATTTGAGAGAATTGACGGAGAAGGGGTATATTCGTCCTAGTTCCTCACCTTGGGGAGCTCCGGTCATATTTGTGCCCAAGAAGGACGGAACCCAAAGGTTATGCGTGGATTACCGTGCCTTGAATGAGGTAACCATCAAGAACAAGTACCCATTACCCCGCATTGAAGACTTGTTTGATCAGTTGAGGGGAGCTTGTGTGTTCTCGAAAATCGATCTCAGGTCGGGATACCACCAACTCAAGATAAGACAATCTGATATTCCCAAGACAACTTTCGTATCTCGGTACGGGCTGTATGAATACACCGTCATGCCTTTCGGGCTAACTAATGCCCCGGCATACTTCATGTATCTCATGAACAAGGTATTCATGGAATATCTGGACAAATTTGTGGTGGTTTTCATAGATGACATTCTCGTCTTCTCCAAAGATGAAGAAGAACATGAGAAACATCTAAGGTTGGTGTTGCAGAGGCTAAGAGAACACCAACTATATGCCAAGTTGAGCAAGTGTGAGTTTTGGCTGAAGAGAGTTCCCTTCTTAGGACATATAATCTCGGAAGGAGGAATCTCCGTAGATCCCGCCAAAATCGAGGATATACAGAAGTGGAAGACCCCTGAAAGTGTCGGGGAAGTTCGAAGCTTCTTGGGATTGGCTGGATACTATTGACTGTTTATTGAGGGATTCTCTAAGATCTCAAGACCCAATCACCAAACTGTTGGAGAAGGGAATCACATTCACATGGACGCCACAGTGCGAGACGAGTTTTCAGGAGCTAAAGAAAAGATTGACAACAGCCCCAGTGTTGGTTATGCCAGATATGCAGAAGAATTTCACGGTGTACTGCGATGCCTCTGGAAACGGGTTGGGATGTGTTCTTATGCAAGAAGGGCATGTCGTGGCATATGCATCCCGGCAGCTTCGGAAGCACGAGAAGAACTATCCTACACATGACCTAGAACTAGCCGCAGTGGTACACGCGTTGGAAATTTGGCGGCACTATTTGATGGGGAAGAGAACCGATATATATACGGATCATAAGAGTTTGAAGTACATTTTCACACAGCCAGATCTCAACCTCAGACAAAGGAGATGGTTAGAGCTAATCAATGACTTTGATGTAGGCATCAACTACCATCCTGGGAAAGCAAACGTCGTGGCCGATGCTTTGAGTCGGAAAGTGCAGGTCAATAAGATGAGCTTGAAGGACATGCCTGCAGAATTGAAGGACGAGGTTATAAGGCACAATCTATGTCTAGTAAATAGTGGTGAAGCCATCGCCATGGAAGTGGACTCCACACTCGAGCGAGACATACGCGAGGGCCAAAAGAATGATGAGAAGATACAAGAGATCAGACAACTCATCAAGGAAAATAAAGCTCCAGGTTTCAGAGAGGATGAACAAGGTACGGTGTGGCACGGGAAAAGGATCTATGTGCCTGAAATAAAGGAGATCCGTGAATTACTTTTGAAGGAGGCTCACGATTCCGACTATTCCATCCATCCTGGGAGTACGAAGATGTACCAGGACCTCAAGAGCAGGTATTGGTGGTATGGTATGAAGCGAGATGTCACGGAACATGTTGCCCTATGTGACACATGTCAGTTGGTGAAAGCAGAACATCAACGACCCGCGGGATTATTGCAACCGCTCAAAGTGCCTGAATGGAAATGGGAAGAAATCAGCATGGATTTCATCGTGGGATTGCCTAGGACCCAATCAGGATATGATTCTATATGGGTCATCATCGACAGGCTAACCAAGGTAGCTCATTTCATCCCCGTAAAAGAAAGCTACAGCGGATCCAAATTGGCAGAGTTGTACATGTCAAGGATCGTGTGTTACCATGGAGTGCCAAAGAAGATTGTGTCGGATCGAGGGACACAGTTCACCTCAAGGTTCTGGCAGAAGTTGCATGAAACCATGGGAACCCATCTGAACTTTAGTTCTGCCTATCATCCCCAAACTGATGGGCAGACGGAAAGAACCAATCAGATCCTTGAAGATATGCTAAGGGCATGTGCACTCAAAAACAATAGGAGTTGGGACAAGAACTTACCGTATGCGGAGTTTTCCTATAACAACAGCTATCAAGCTAGTATGAAGATGTCACCGTTTGAAGCCTTGTACGGGAGAAAGTGCAGAACTCCCCTATTTTGGAACCAAACGGGGGAAAGTAAAGTGTTTGGTCCAGAAGTACTACAAGAAGCCGAGGCGAAGGTAAGGGAAATTCGCAACAATTTGAGGATAGCACAGACACGCCAAAAGAGCTATGCTGATGTACGAAGAAGAGAGCTCGTTTTCAACGTGGGAGACTATGTCTATCTCAAGGTGTCCCCTATCCGAGGACTTCGTCGGTTCAAGGTGAAAGGGAAGTTGTCACCTCGATACATCGGACCCTTTCAAGTTTTGGAGAGGAAAGGCGAAGTGGCGTATCAACTAGAATTACCGGCTCGTCTATCGGATGTGCACGATGTATTCCATGTGTCACAACTAAAGAAATGCCTGAGGACGCCTGAGGAGGTGTTACCCATGAATGAAGTGAACGTAGCTGAGGATTTGTCTTATGCCGAGCAACCATACAAGATTTTGGAGACAATGGAACGCCTCACCAGAAATAAAAGAATCCGGATGTGCAAGGTGCAGTGGAAGCATCACTCAGAAGAGGAAGCCACCTGGGAGCGGGAAGATGAGCTCAAGGCACAATTTTCAGAATTGTTTTCTTAGAAACACCAATCTCGAGGACGAGATTTCTTTTAAGGGGGGTAGAGCTGTAACACCCCAAAATTTTGATTCAAAACCCTAAATCATGTTAAGAGGGGGATTTAAAAATTTTTGGACGTGTTGCATGTTTTGCAAAAATTCAAATTCAAACTGGAATTCAAATTAAACTCAAATCAGAAAAGAAATAGAAAAAGAAAAAGAGAAAACAGAAAAAACCGGCCAGTGGGCCGAAACCCACCAGCCGGCCCAGCCAGCGCCCGCGCCAGCCCGCAGCCGCGCGCGCTGCTGCCTCACACTGACAGGCGGGACCCACCCGATCTTCGTCTACCTCGCGACAGCGCCGGACTCCCTCGCACCCGAATCAAAACCGATCGGGATTTCGGCGTATCCCCGCTGAATTCTGTTCGTAGGCGACGCGGACATGATCTAAACCACCCCGCCGCCCTCCCCCGTCTATAAAAACCCCGGCCTCGTTCTGTTTTTCCCACGCGATCGCCGATTTTTCCTCCGTTGAGAACCGAGACTTCTCCGGCGAATTCTGGCTGATCTAAGATCGGAAATTCTGATCTAACTCGCTGGTGTTGATCCACCGCCTCCGGGGAACCTTGCAGGTGCAGAAAACTCGGCGACTTGCGGTGTAAACACAGCGCCGACGAGCTTCGTCGTGGTTTCGCCTCGGACCTCGTCGCCGATCACCTTCCAGGACCTTCGAGCTCAAGAAAACCCCCGAGGTGAGATCCCCGACCTCCCCTCCACCGATCTGTACCATAAAATCACAGTTCTAGGAAGAATTATTGAAGATCCGAAAGTCTCCGGCGAGATCGGCGCTTCCCGCCGCCGTGCGCCGCCGGCAGCGCCGCCCGCGCTCGATCAGAGCGACGTGGCCGCTTGTGCGCCGTTTATTTTAAATCGCACGGTAGGGTTTAAACCCCCGCGTACCGGTTCGACGTTATAATCTCAGCCGTCGGTTTAAAATCGGACGGTCCACGTCAGCCCCGCGTTATAAAGACTGGAAATCTTACGTGCTACCCCCTGGGGTTCTCGAGAAATAAGAGCTAGCCCTGGAAACTTCTGATCTAGCCCCTGGAACTCCAGAAAATCATGTAAATTCATTTAAAAATCAGTTTTAGCCCCTGGACTTAATAAAATTTAGGAAAAACACCTCTGTTATGAGTAGCTAGACCCCAGAAAATTCTTAAAATAATATTATAAACCCTGTAGTGGGTTAAGTTTAACTTTTTAGCCCTGTTTAGTATTTAATTTAGGAAATTGAATATGTGGCTAGTGTTTAAAAATTAAAAAGTGAGACAAACATATTGTCAAAATTTAATTAAAGACTTTCTCAGTATTTAGGAAACTTTGGAGTGAGATAAAAACATATTTGGGGCTGAATTGAATCTGTTTAATTTATTATTCACATTTAGGGACACATTTTTAAGTAAAGAATAGTTCTAGAAAATAGGGAAAATAATTGTGAAATATTTTACATCAGAGGCAAAGGTCAAAATATGTTATTAAATTACTTAGGACTAGAACCTATTCTGTTTAGATGATGTGTCTTACTATTTTCATAATAAAGTACACATTTATGCATAAGAAAATAAATCTGAAAATATAGCAACTAGTAAATGATAAATGGAGTTACTAAAATCCAAAGAGTTCAGTTTAGGGTTGGTAGAAATTATGAAGACACATATGGAGAAGGAAAATACCTTTCATGCTTATTTGGTAGTAAAAAGGTGTAGTAGTTGAATATAAGGAATTTATTTAAATTGGAAACTCATATATATAGTATGTAAGTATAAATGTGAACACAAAAGTAGGAATCATATACACATGATTAAAAGTGCATGCAAGCCACAAATCAACACACATAGAGTAACCACAACACACATAATGGTGAATGACTTTCATAAATATGAATGTGTGGTTTGTATGAAGTGGAAGTGTGAACTATGTCTTATGGATTGTTGTTTTTCTTTTGCTATGTGTGATGGTATGATGTAGAACCTGCTCAAGAGCAAGTTGTTCCTTTCCAAGATCAGGACTACCCATTTCAAGAGCAGCAGGAAGGAGGCAAGTGTCCTTGACCACTTTGATCCTATGCTAGGATGTGTAGATAGAATTATTTGCATTGTCAAATGAAATATGAAACCCATGTTAGGAAGTTTCCCTAGAAATTGCATTACCTTGTTTCCTTGTAGCTTGGGTTGGGATTTATTTTATCATGTCATTTATTATTATGCATATGCTTAGCCATGCTTAGAATGGGATATTTGGGATATGAGATCATTATTTATTTTACCATACTCTTGAATGAGATATTGTGAGTTATGTAGAGGTAGGGATCAAGGCAAGTTGGATGTTTTGGTTGTGTGCTGGGTGCACGAGACTTGGGTTTGTGTTTAGTACTTGCCTGGATCCTAAGGACCGGTTCATGGAGCATGTAACCTGGCTTTACAGTGCCAACCACATGCTGAGATGGGGCAGCTTGGCCAATTAATTAGGTGTATCCCCGGCGTAGTATGGGTGTGTTGGATGGTGCGGGGAGTGGGTGTCAGCTGGACTACCATATGAACCGCAAGGCTCAAGAGGGGGCCACTGCAGCGGGGTTGGAGCCTCTTGTATGCTGTTAGGGGTGAAACCTCAGTGGGCCCACGCTCGTCGGGAATCCCTTTGTAAAGGCTTCGTAGTGATCTCTTGGCCACACACCTGGGAAGTGTGAATGTGGATCGTAGCCACTGGCATAATGGAGGTTCTTTTAGTCCACCCGGCAACGGGGGATGAAATCACTACTTGTGGGTACAGTGGTACAAACTCTGCAGAGTTAAAACTGTCTTGACAGCCGTGCTCACGGTTAAGAGCGGCCTGGACTTATTCATGATTAGAGGATTGATGGTTTTGGAAGTTAAGCGGGGAGCTTAACATTGGAAATAATGTTATGGTTATTGGATTATGATGATGGGATGGGAGATTGGGACCATTTCACCTGTGTAGTAATGTAGGTGCTTAATAAGCTAAGGTGATAGGTATTAATTGCGTAGTGCTTTAACCATGAGTTCAACCTCTCCTTGTTCTAGCCATGCATGATATAATTTTCCCACACTTGCTGAGTACCATTGGTACTCAACCTTGCATATTTGTTGGTTTATATTGCTGCTCAGGTCAAGATAATGAGGTGGTGTATAATGACCAAGATTTTGGACCCGAGGAAGGTTTTTAGGTTCATGAAGACCCCGGGCAACGCCTGTGATGGAGCCCTAAAGAATAATATTCCGCTGCTAGTTTATTTACTTATGATGAAGCATTAGTGTCCATTGAGACATTTGTAATGTAAGACTTATTTATATTCGACACCTGGCTTGTAATAAATGATGCTTCACTATTTGTCATCACATGTATGAGAAAATGATCCTGGCATACATGTGATATTCACTTGGTTGTTCTTCGGAAAAACAGGGTGTGACAGAGGTGGTATCAGAGCCAAGTTTGCCCGTAGGAACGTGGACCTAGGTAGAAATGGACGTATTTAAGGGCCCTATTTTCTTAAAAACTATTTTCCAAGGTGTGGGTGGAAAAGTGTTATTAAAGGAGTCATTTTCTTCATCTTACCCCAACTTTCATTCAAAATAGGATTTTTGTTTGAGAATTTATCTAACCTAATTTTAAATTCTTTTGTTTTAGATGGTTCGCATGATTCGCACCGCTCGTAAATCCACAGGAGGGAGAGTTCCCGTAGTTGCCCTTGCCGAAAGAGAGGAGAGTCGTCCAGTGACGTACCTTTCCTACGGATTGGCAGTAGGAGACTTGTTGCGCCGACTTCGGCGTATGCTCGAAGCCGCCGGCAATACGGGCAAGCTAATCATCCACTATAACTCCACCAGGACCATCCGTGAGAAGAGGGAAGAATGGAGTTCGGAGATGAGGATTATACACGAGAATCAACTGCTTAAGATTCACCACTCTCCAGCTTGTCGAGCGACACAAGTTGACGCGGAGAAAGATGTCACCTGGGAGGCCATCACCTGCCAGAGTCACATCTATCGTCGCCACTTGGACAAAACTGAGTACATGTATGTCCTCCAACGTGAGAGTGGTACCACGGAGTACAAGTACCCACCGGTGCAGCAAGGGACTTCCCATGAGCACATGGACTTGTGCTTGGAGGATGCGGCTATGCTCAGCACTCGACTGCAGGAGTGTCAACAAGAGCTTCAGGATGTCCGAGACACCCTGAAGGAAACGGAGGCGTTGCTGCGAGCTTGCTTAAAGGCGAGAGAAAGAGGAGATGGGAATGAACTGTGTGTCACCGTGAGTGATACATGGACTCCTGACTCCCCGGATCGCCGAGCGATCAGGCGTCGTCGCACTTCTCCACCAGCAGCCTCCCCACCCAAAGCAGAGTCAGAAGGTAGCCGAAATGAGGAGGAAGATCCCGAGGAGCCAGCTCAAGAGGACGAGTAGTGTAGAGTCTTTCCCCTAGCTAGCAAGAGGTCGAGTAGTCGAGTCGTTACGTAGTTAATGGTGTGATAATGCTTGGTGTGTGACGTGAGTTGTGGAAGCCATGAGCAATTGTCCACAGCCTCGTCTTCAGATTGTTTTGCTTTGGTGTGTGAACCCACAGGAAATAATAGTGCATTTATTTAGTGTGAGATATGAACCCTCGTAAAATTTTGACAAAGCCTCAACACCTCAAAGTACCAACAAATGAAAGTAGTAAGATGATACTAAATGGTATCAAATTAACATTTGTTGATTCTGCCAGATGGCCGGAAGAGGAAAAGGACGTGCTGCCAACCCCGCCAACAACAATGATGAGGCATGCAATCCTCATCTTTCTGGAGGCCAGGACCGGGGTGGTCGCCGTGAAGAAGTTGATCCTCTCCACCAAATGCTGGAGAATCAAAATCAGCTCATCCAGAACTTGACTCAAGTGGTGGCCAACTTGCATCAAGTTCCACCTACACAAGCTGCACCACGCGAACCAAGGTTGAGTGAGTTTCTAGGAACTCAACCCCCAAAGTTTGCAAGTGCTGCTGAACCTCTGGAGGCAGATGATTGGCTGAAGACCATTGAAAGTAAGATGAGGATAATACAGTGCCAAGGGTATGAGAGGGTGCTGTTTGCCTCTCATCAATTGCATGGACCTGCTGCTGATTGGTGGACTGCCTACGTGGCCGCCCATCATGACCCTGAGAACATCACTTGGGAAGAGTTCAAGCGTAGCTTCCGCAACCATTACATCCCAAGAGGTTAACTCAAAAACAAGAGGAAGGAGTTTTTGGGACTGCAGCAGGGAAACATGACGGTGAGGGAATACCTCACTAAATTTACTCAACTATCCCGTTATGCTCCACGAGACATAGAGACCGATGAGCAGAAACAAGATTGTTTCATGGAAGGACTTACCGCTGAAATGCAGTGTGCAATGTCCTCAAATGAGTATGAAAGCTTTCAAAAGATGGTGGACAAAGCATTTGTGGTGGAATGGAAGCTAAAGGCCCTGGAAAATGAGAATAAGAGGAAGGCTGGGTGGTCACATCAAGCCTCAGGGAGCAACACCCGCCCACGTATGATGCAGCAACCTACGGGGCAGACGAACCGTGCTGCGGTACCCTATTCAGCACCAAGAGGGTACAACCCAAACTACAGGCCTCCCGCAGCACCAGCACAGCCGCAACGTCAGTTTGTGCAGCAGCCTCGCCCCGCATATCCACCTCGACCAGCAGTGCAAGGACCCCCAAACCAACCCCAAGACAACAAGGGCCAAGCATCTAAGATTGGGGTGCAATGTTTCAGCTGTGGTGAAGTGGGGCACTACTCCCATAAGTGTCCAAAGAAGAAGCCCACGCAGCCACAGCAGCAGAATGTAATGAGAGGACGGGTGAACCACGTCACTATGGAGGAAGCACAAGAGGCACCCGACGTGGTAGTTGGTAAGTTTCCTGCCAATTTACACCTTGCAACTCTGCTGTTTGATTCTGGTGCTACCCACTCGTTCATTGCTCAAGGGTTTGTTAAGAAACATGACCTAGCAACCACACAAATGAACCATATGCTAGCGGTAAACTCTCCAGGTGGAGAAATAAGGACAAGACAAGTGTGTCCCAAAGTGAACCTAGACATTAATGGGGTAGTATTTACGGCTAACCTCATAGTGATAGATTCACAAGGGATAGATATTATTTTGGGTATGGATTGGTTGACCAAACATAAAGGAATCATCCATTGTTCGACCAGAACGGTGGAACTAACTCACCCCAATGGCACAAGAGTAATGTTCATAACGATACACGAGCCTAGGAGGGACATTAAATTAAATCAAGTGGAGGTGAAAGTTGAGGAAATCAGGACTATCAGGGAATATCCAGATGTTTTTCCGGAGGAATTGCCAGGTATGCCTCCCGACCGTGACGTGGAATTCGCAATTGAGCTAGTACCGGGAACAGCCCCGATATACAAGAGACCTTATCCAATGGACTCCAAGCAGCTAGAAGAGCTCAAGGATCATTTGAGAGAATTGACGGAGAAGGGGTATGTTCGCCCTAGTTCCTCACCATGGGGAGCTCCGGTGATATTTGTGCCCAAGAAAGACGGAACCCAAAGGTTATGCGTGGATTACCGTGCCTTGAATGAGGTAACCATTAAGAACAAGTACCCATTACCCCGCATTGAAGACTTGTTTGATCAGTTAAGGGGAGCTTGTGTGTTCTCGAAAATTGATCTCAGGTCGGGGTACCACCAACTCAAGATAAGGCAATCTGATATTCCCAAGACAGCTTTCGTATCTCGGTATGGACTGTATGAATACACTGTCATGCCTTTCGGGCTAACCAATGCCCCGGCATATTTCATGTACCTCATGAACAAGGTATTCATGGAATATCTGGACAAATTTGTGGTGGTTTTCATAGATGATATTATCGTCTTCTCCAAAAATTAAGAAGAACATGAGAAACATCTAAGGTTGGTGTTGCAGAGGTTGAGAGAACACCAACTATATGCCAAGTTGAGCAAGTGTGAGTTTTGGCTGAAGAGAGTTCCCTTTTTAGGACATATCATCTCGGAGGGAGGAATCTCCGTAGATCCCGCCAAAATCGAAGATATCCAGAAATGGAAAACCCCTGAAAATGTCGGGGAAGTTAGAAGCTTTTTGGGATTGGCTGGATACTATCGACGGTTTATTGAGGGATTCTCCAAGATCTCGAGACCTCTCACCAAACTGTTGGAAAAGGGGATCACATTCACCTGGACGCCACAGTGCGATACGAGCTTTCAGGAGCTAAAGAAGAGATTGACAACAGCCCCAGTGTTGGTTATGCCAGATATGCAGAAGAATTTCACAGTGTACTGCGATGCCTCTGGAAACGGGTTGGGATGTGTTCTCATGCAAGAAGGACATGTCGTGGCATATGCATCCCGGCAGCTTCGGAAGCACGAGAAGAACTATCCTACACATGACCTAGAACTAGCTGCGGTGGTACACGCGTTGAAAATTTGGCGGCACTATTTGATGGGGAAGAGGACAGAAATATATACGGATCATAAGAGTTTGAAGTACATATTCACACAGCCAGATCTCAACCTCAGACAAAGGAGATGGCTAGAGCTAATCAATGACTTTGATGTGGGCATCAACTATCATCCTGGGAAAGCAAACATCGTGGCCGATGCTCTGAGTCGGAAAGTGCAGGTCAATAAGTTGAGCTTGAAGGACATGCCCGCAGAATTGAAGGACGAGGTTATAAGGCTCAATCTATGTATAGTAAATAGTGGTGAAGCCATCGCCATGGAAGTGGACTCCACACTCGAGCAAGACATACGCGAGGGCCAAAAGAATGATGAGAAGATACAAGAGATCAGACAGCTCATCAAGGAAAATAAAGCTCCTGGTTTTAGAGAGGATGAACAGGGAACGGTGTGGCACGGGAAAAGGATCTGTGTGCCAGAAGTAAAGGAGATCCGTGAATTAATTTTGAAGGAGGCTCACGATTCCGAATATTCCATTCATCCTGGGAGTACGAAGATGTACCAGGACCTCAAGAGCAGGTATTGGTGGTATGGCATGAAGCGAGATGTCGCGGAACATGTTGCCCTATGTGACACATGTCAGTTGGTGAAAGCAGAACATCAACGACCCGCGGGATTGCTGCAACCACTCAAAGTGCCTGAATGGAAGTGGGAAGAAATCAGCATGGATTTTGTCATGGGATTGCCTAGGACCCAATCCGGGTATGATTCAATATGGGTCATCATTGATAGGCTAACCAAGGTAGCTCATTTCATCCCTGTGAAAGAAAGCTACAGCGGATCCAAATTGGCAGAATTGTACATGTCAAGGATCGTGTGTTACCATGGAGTGCCAAAGAAGATTGTGTCGGATCGAGGGACACAGTTCACCTCAAGGTTCTGGCAGAAGTTGCATGAAACCATGGGAAAACATCTGAACTTTAGTTCTGCCTATCATCCCCAAACTGACGGGCAGACAGAGAGAACCAATCAGATCCTTGAAGATATGTTAAGGGCATGTGCACTCAAAAACAATAGGAGTTGGGACAAGAACTTACCGTATCCGGAATTTTCCTATAACAACAGCTATCAAGCTAGTATGAAAATGTCACCATTTGAAGCTTTGTATGGAAGGAAGTGCAGAACTCCTCTATTTTGGAACCAAACAGGAGAAAGTAAAGTGTTTGGTCTAGAAGTGCTACAAGAAGCCGAGGCGAAGGTGAGGGAGATTCGCAACAACTTGAGGATAGCACAAACACGCCAGAAGAGTTATGCTGATGTACGAAGAAGAGAGCTCGTTTTCAATGTGGGAGACTATGTTTATCTCAAGGTGTCCCCTATCAGAGGACTTCGTCGGTTCAAAGTGAAAGGGAAGTTGTCACCTCGATACATTGGACCCTTTCAAGTTTTGGGAAGAAAAGGCGAAGTGGCGTACCAACTAGAGTTACCGGTTCATCTATCGGACGTGCACGATGTATTTCATGTGTCACAACTCAAGAAATACCTGAGGACGCCTGAAGAGGTGTTACCCATTAATGAAGTGGATGTAGCTGAGGATTTGTCTTATGCCGAGCAACCATACAAGATTTTTTAGACGATGGAACGCCTCACCAGAAACAAGAGAACCCGGATATGCAAGGTGCAGTGGAAGCATCACTCAGAAGAGGAAGCTACCTGGGAACGGGAAGATGAGCTCAAGGCACAATTTCCGGAATTGTTTTCTTAGAAACACCAATCTCGAGGACGAGATTTCTTTTAAGGGGGTAGAGCTGTAACACCCCAAATTTTGATTCAAAACTCTAAACCATGTTCAGAGGGGAATTTAAAATTTTTTGGACGTGTTGCATGTTTTGCAAAAATTCAAATTCAAACTGGAATTCAAATTATACTCAAAACAGAAAAGAAATGGAAAAAGAAAAAGAGAAACGGGAAAAAAACCGGCCAGTGGGCCGAAACCCGCCAGCCGGCCCAGTTTCCCCCGCGCCAGCCCGCCCCCGCGCGCCCGCGCTGTCTCTCACAGACGGGTGGGACCCACCTGTCATCCCTAACCCCGCGACCCCGGACTCTCCCGCGCGCGCGCGATCTTAACCGATTGAAAACCTCGTCCCTCAGCCCGAATTCCGGTCCCAGAAGAATCAAACTCGATCACAACTGACCCACCGCCCTCCCCCGGCTATAAAAACCCCAGCCCCGATCGGTTTTTCTCACGCGATCGCCGATTTTCACTCCGGTGAGCACCGAGACTTCGCCGGTGAATTCTGGCCGATCTAAGCTCGGAAACTTTGATCTAACTCGCTGGTCTTGATCCACCGCCTCCGGGGAACTTTGCAGGTGCAGAAAACCCGAAGACTTACGGTGTAAACCCAGCGCCGACGAGCTTCGCCGTGGTTTTGCCTCGGACCTCGCCGCCGAGCACTTTCCAGGACCCCCGAGCTCGAGAAAACCCCCGAGGTGAGATCCCTGACCTCCCCTCTACCGATCTATGCCATCAGATCACAGTTCTAGGCAGAATTCTCGAGGATCCGAAACTTTCCGGCGAGATCGCCGCTTCCCGCCGCCGTGCGCCGCCGGCAGCGCCGCCCGCGCTCGATCAGAGCGACGTGGCCGCTTGTGCGCCGTTTATTTTAAATCGCACGGTAGACTTTAAAACCCCGCGTACCGGTTCGATGTTATAATCTCAGCCGTCGGTTTAAAATCGGACGGTCCACGTCAGCCCCGCATTATAAAGACTGGAATTCTTACGTGCTACCCCCTGGGGTTCTCTGGAATTGAGAGCTAGCCCCGGAAACTTCAGATCTAGCCCCTGGAACTCCAGAAAATCATGTAAATTCATTTAAAAATCAGTTTTAGCCCCTGGACTTAATAAAAATTAGGAAAAACACCTCTGATAAGTGTAGCTAGACCCCTGGAAATTATGAAAATAATATTATAGACCCTGTAATGAGGTGAGTTCATTATTTTAGTTCTGTTTAGTATTTAATTTAGAAAATAGAATATGTAACTAGTGTTTAAAAATTAAAATGTGGGACAAACATAATTGTCAAAATTAATTAAAAACTTTCTCAGTACTTAGAAAACTTTGGAGTGAGATAAAAATATATTTTGGGCTGAAATGAATCTGTTTCATTTATTATTCACATTTATTAGTATAGGGACACATTTTTAAGTAAAGAATAGTTATAGAAAAATAGGGAAAATAATTATGAAATAGTCTACATCAGAAGCCAAGGTCAAAACATGTTATTAGATTATTTAGGACCAGAACCTATACTGTTTAGATGATGTGTATTACTAATTTCATAATAAAATACACAATTATGCATAGGAATATAAATCTGAAAATATAGCAACTAGTAAAAGATAAATGGAGTTTCTAAAATCCAAAGAATTCAGTTTAGGGTTGATAGAAATTATGAAGGCACATATGGAGAAGAAAAATACTTTTCATACATACTTGGTAGTTTAATGTAAGGAATTTATTTAAAACTGAAACACACACATATATATATATAAATATAGTATGTAAGTATAAATATGAACACCAAAGTAGGAATCATACACATATAAATAAAAGTGTATGCAAGCCACAGATCAACACACAAAGTAACCACAACACATATAATGGTGAATGAATTTCATAAATATGAATGTGTGGTTTGTATAAAGTAGAAGTGTGAACTATGTCTTATGATTGTTGTTTTTCTTTTGCTATGTGTGATGGTATGAAGTAGAACCTGTTCAAGAGCAAGTTAACCCTTTCCAAGATCAGGACTACCCATTTCAAGAGCAGCAAGAAGGAGGCAAGTGTCCTTGACCACTTTGATATTATGCTAGGATGTGTAGATAGAATTATTTGCATTGTCAAATGAAATACGAAAACCCATGCTAGGAAGGTTTCCCTAGAATTGCATTACCTTGTTTCCTTGTAGCTTGGGTTGGGATTTATTTTGTCATGTCATTTATTTACATGCATATGCTTAGCCATGCTTAGAATGGGATATTTGGGATATGAGATCATCAGTTTATATTACCATACTCTTGAATGAGACATTGTGAGTTATGTAGAGGTAGGGATCAAGGCAAGTTGGATGTTTTGGTTGTGTGCTGGGTGCACGAGACTTGGGTTTGTGTTTAGTACTTGCCTGGATCCTAAGGACCGGTTCATGGAGCATGTAACCCGGCTTTACAGTGCCAACCACATGCTGAGATGGGGCAGCTTGGCCAATTAATTAGGTGTATCCCCGGCGTAGTATGGGTGTGTTGGATGGTGCGGGGAGTGGGTGTCAGCTGGACTACCATATGAACCGCAAGGCTCAAGAGGGGGCCACTGCAGCGGGGTTGGAGCCTCTTGTATGCTGTTAGGGGTGAAACCTCAGTGGGCCCACGCTCGTCGGGAATCCCTTTGTAAAGGCTTCATAGTGATCTCTTGGCCACACACCTGAGAAGTGTGAATGTGGATCGTAGCCACTGGCATAATGGAGGTTCTTTTAGTCCACCTGGCAACGGGGGATGAAATCACTACTTGTGGGTACAGTGGTACAAACTCTGCAGAGTTAAAACTGTCTTGACAGCCGTGCTCACGGTTAAGAGCGGCCTGGACTTATTCATGATTAGAGGATTGATGGTTTTGGAAGTTAAGCGGGGAGCTTTACATTGGAAATAATGTTATGGTTATTGGATTATGATGATGGGATGGGAGATTGGGACCATTTCACCTGTGTAGTAATGTAGGTGCTTAATAAGCTAAGGTGATAGGTATTAATTGCGTAGTGCTTTAACCATGAGTTCAACCTCTCCTTGTTCTAGCCATGCATGATATAATTTTCCCACACTTGCTGAGTACCATTGGTACTCAACCTTGCATATTTGTTGGTTTATATTGCTGCTCAGATCAAGATAATGAGGTGGTGTATAATGACCAAGATTTTGGACCCGAGGAAGGTTTTTAGGTTCATGAAGACCCCGGGCAACGCCTGTGATGGAGCCCTAAAGAATAATATTCCGCTGCTAGTTTATTTACTTGTGATGAAGCATTAGTGTCCATTGAGACATTTGTAATGTAAGACTTATTTATATTCGACACCTGGCTTGTAATAAATGATCCTTCACTATTTGTCATCACATGTATGAGAAAATGATCCTGGCATACATGTGATATTCACTTGGTTGTTCTTCGGAAAAACCGGGTGTGACAGCAGAGAAGTTTGGGGATTGACTTCTCAAGACCTGAAAGAGTTGAAGGCTCGGGTTGTTTGAAGATTTTTGTGGGAATCCTCAAAAATCACCAATGGGGGCAAGTTTGAGGGAAGGGCACACGTGAGATACATTTTGGATGGAATGGAGGAAATCGGGCCCGACGCTTGGGTTAAGTCCCCATGGTCCGGACTAGTCCGATGGGGAATACCATACAAGTCCGGTCGTCGGACCAGGTCCATACTTATCTGGTAGTCCGGACAAGTCCGGTGACATGCCGGACTAGTCCAGTGTGGACTTGTCTCAGCCTGTCCGTACTTGTCTAGGTATCCGGACTTGTCTGGCCCTGAGGGCGAACTAGTCCGGTCCTAGACAGCAAATTCTCATATATACTGAAAGATTTGCAAGAAATGATCCATATGAACTAAGTTTTCACAGGTATTCTCAATGAATATGGCCAGTAGAGCACACAAACAATCATACAATGACCATGATTCAAGGAGACAATAATAAAAAATAGTTTGATAGAAAATTGAGGGAGACAAGTTTTTGAAAACATACATAATTTTGAAGAGAATAAACAACTAACAAACAGATGTGCAATGTCTCAAGCCACATTTTGAGAATCAAGGATATTTACCTCATTCCTAAGTTTGCAAAAGTGTTTTTCATCTAGTGGCTTGGTGAAGATATTGGATAGTTGTTTGTCAGCTCTCACTTGTGAAATGACAATGTCCCGCTTTATTGAATGATCTCTCAAGAAGTGGTGTCGAATGTCAATGTGTTTGGTCCTAGAGTGTTCAACGGGGTTATGAGCAATCTTAATGGCACTCTCATTGTCTCATAGGAGTGGAATATGATTCATATTGAGGCCATAGTCTCTTAGAGTTTGTCGCATCAAAAGAAGTTGTGCACAACAACTTCCGACTGCGACATACTCCGCTTCCGCTGTGGATATAACAATATATTTTGTTTCTTGGATGACAATGATATTGGGGACTACCCGAGAATTGACAAGTCCCAGGGGTACTTTTTCTATCCACTTTGCATCCGGCATAATCCTCATAGGAGAATCCGATGAGATTGAACTTGGACCCTTTATGATACCACAACCCTAGGTTAGGTGTATGAACTAAATAGCGCAAGATTCTCTTTACGGCTGTCAAGTGACACTCCTTAGGAGCGGCTTGAAACCTTGCACACATGCATACACTTAACATAATATCGGGCCTAGATGCACAAAGGTAAAGAAGGGATCCAATCATGGAACAGTGTACCTTTTGATCCACGCTAGGGCTGTCTTGGTTGAGGTTGAGATGTCCGTTTTTCGCCATTGGCATCTTCATGGGCTTGGCCTTCTCCATATGAAACTTTTTAAGTATATCTTGAGTGTACTTGGTTCGACATATGAAGGTGCCTTCCTTGAGTTGTTTCACATGGAAACCTAGATAAAACTTCAATTCTCGTATCATCAACATCTCAAACCTCTCCGTCATGATTTTGTTAAACTCTTCACAAAAAGATTGGTTAGTAGAATGAAATATTATGTCGTCGACATAAATTTGGCATACAAATAAATCATCATCCAAGTTTTTAGTAAAAAGTGTATAGTTGGCCTTTCCTATCCTAAAACCATTGTCAATGAGGAAATCTCTAAGGCACTCATACCACGCTCTAGGAGCTTGTTTGAGGCCATAGAGAGCTTTATGAAGCTTAAAGACATGGTTAGGATACTTATTGTCCTCGAAGTCGGTCTGTTGCTCCACATACAACTCATCCTTGATTAGTCCTTTGAGGAAGGTGCTTTTCACGTCCACTTGATACAACTTGAAATCGTTGTGAGTAGAATAGGCCAACAATATACGAATAGATTCAAGGCTAGCTACGTAAGCAAAAGTTCCGTTGAAATCCAAACCTTCAACTTGTGAGTATCCCTTGGCCACAAGTCTAGCTTTGTCTCTTGTCACCACACCATGCTCATCTTGCTTGTTGCGAAAGACCCACTTGGTGGCTACAACATTGGCATTTGGTCTTTTCACAAGATCTCACACTTTATTTCTTTTGAAGTTGTTGAGTTCCTCTTGCATGTATATCACCCAATCCGGGTCTCGTAGGACATCTTCAACCTTAAATGGCTCCAAAGAAGACACAAATGAGTAGTGAGCACAAAAATGAGCCATACGAGAGCGAGTCATTACCCCCTTGGAGATGTCTCCAAGTACGTTGTCAACGGGATGGGCCCATTGAACACATTAATGGACTCTAGAGTGTGGTACACTTGGTCTTCAGTCAACTTGTCACACCCAATTTTATATAAAGTAAAACCGGTCAAATTCTACATGTATGTCAGGATCGGTTTAATCATACATGTAGGACAAATAGTGATAAACAGTTCTATATCGAATATAAACAACATTTATACCTTAAATGACTTTTAAATAGCAGCGGAAGAGAAAAATCTTGTAGGGCCGTCCACAGGACAAATCGACTGGCAGCAACATGACATTCACACCGTCTTCATCTGATCTTATTTTCACTAAGCAACATTTATGATAAAAGAAAAGGTAAAACGCATGAGTACATAAAGTACTCAGCAAGTGTGGGAAAGTAATGTTATGCAGGCTAGATCAAGGAAAGGCTTAACTCATGGTTAATGCACTGTGCAGTTAATATCCTATCACCTTAGCTAACTAAGCATCTATTTTGCTACATAAATGAAGAGGTCCCAATCCCATATACCCAATCCCATTGTCAAGCTCCCCACTTAACATTCTCCACTTCTCAATTCATAATCCTATAATCATGAATAAGTCCTAGCCGCTCTTGACCATGAGCACAGCTGTCATGACAGTTTTAACTCTGCAGAGTTTGCACCACTGTACCCACATGTAGTGATTTCATTCCCCATTGCCGGGTGGACTAAAAACCTCCATTATGCCTGTGGCCGTGAACCACGTTCACACTTCCCCCCGTGTGTAGCCAGGAGATCACTACGAGGCCTTTACAAAGGGATTCCCGATGAGTATGGGCCCACTGAGGTTTCACCCCTAACAGCATCCGGGAGGCTCCAACCCCCACTGCAGTGGCCCCCTCTTGAGCCTTGCGGTTCCTATGGTAGTCCAGCTGACACCTATTCCCCGCACCATCAAAACACCCACACTACGTCGAAAATACACCTAATTAATTGGCCAAGCTGCCCCATCTCAGCATGTGTTTAGCACGGTAAAGCCAGGTTACATGCTCCATGAACCGTTCCTTAGAACCCAGGCAAGCACTAAACACAAACCCGAGTCCCGTGCACGCAACACCATCCAAAGCATCCAGCTTGCCTAGATTCCTACTTCTAGCATAATTCATAATATTCCATTCAAGGGTAAATAATCAAGGTGATGATATCATATCCCATTTATCCCATTCTAAGAACGGCTAAGCATGAGTAGTATAATTAAATAACATAATAAATAACTCCCAACTTAGGCTACAAGGAAATATATGGCAATGAAAATCTAGGGAAACTGCCTAGCATGGGTTTCATATTTCATATGACAATGCAAATAACTCTAACTACACATCCTAGCTTAGGATCAAAGTGGTCAAGGACACTTGCCTTTTCTTATATCGTTGCTCAGTCTAGTGGTCGAACTCTTGATCTTCAAAGTCTTCGCGTTGTTTCTTGATCATCACTTGTACACTTATACCCTATAGGGTTCATGTGGCCCGTGAAGGAGAAGAAAACGGCTCGCGGCATGGAGGAGCGGCGAAATCCTTCGGTTCTTGTCGGGATGGTCGATGAGCTGCCGTTTATTTGAGTCCGACAGGTCAGAGATGCTCACTGGTGCGAAGGGTAGACGCTGTCGGGGTTAGAACTCGGAGGAAACAAACGTGAGGGTGGAACACCACGAAGGGCGGAGGATCTCACTGGAGCTCATCGTATATGGGGGTTGAAAGGCTTGTGGAGGTTGATGAAACTGTAGCGAAGGTGCTCGGCGAGGGGCGCTTGAGCGGCGAGTGACCAGAGGGGAGCGAGGTGTAGTGGCCGGTGTGGATGCTGAGGCGGTTGTAGTTCTTGAGGAGGAGCGGCCACGTGGAGGTGTCGAGCGACGGCACCAAGGACCGGGCTTGATGAGATATACGTGGGTCTTCTCCTTTTCCCTTCTTGTCCTTCTTTACCTTCTTCTCATGCTTGGAAGCCTTGGCCCCTTCCTTCTAACCTTCAATCAATGCAGCTTTCCTGGCCTTTTCTTCTTCTTTTTCACCTTTGCCTCGCCCAAATCCATGCCACAATGCACTGTTGCTGCCAAGGGGATGTCAGATGCCTCAAATTCAGGCACAGGAACCTCAATACTACACAGCTGCAACCCCTTCTCAACACTAACAAATGCATCCCTCAACCCAAATACCACCTTCCAGTTCGCTTGCACTGTCTCTGTCTTCGCCCCAATATCAAGGCCCTCTTGCTGAATCCAAACAACAGTCCAACCCTGCCTAGCTTCTCCTCAGCACTCTCTTTCCCCATTTCCTCCCCTTTCTTCAACATCTGAAGCAACTGCTTTCCACTCTCCAGGAACCTATCAAATACACCAAACTTCACCTTGCTCACCATCACCAGATCTGACGACTTCTCCAACACAGCAAAGAACGGAGCTAACAGCACATCCATTGACTGCAAGTTCTCTAGAAGCATGGGCAAGAGCTCGTCCAGAAATACCTCGGCGACATGGTACCCGAGGCCTCGGGAGGAGCCGGTGATGACGTTGTCGGCTTCCGGGAGCAGGGTCTTCTTCGATAGGATGGATGTGATCTGGAAGGCGATGTCCGGAGCGAATGAGCTGGCGCTGAGGAGGAGGAAGGCATGGTAGAGGAACCGGCGGAGGTGGCGGTTGTGACGGCGGTGCTCGGTCGCGGCGACATCATCGGGGTAGTTGATGTAGAGGTGGAAGGGCTTGAGCGGGTTCTCAGATTCGAGGAAGAGCAGTTGCACGATGATTAGGAGGCGGTGTTGTTGGCGATGGGCCCAGGGCCGAGGACGCCGCGGCGTTGGGGTGGGACCCTGATAGCGACGGAAGAATACCTGCGAGCGGATAATAAATGGTAAATAGAGGAGAGGAAACAAAGAGGGTTGGAGAAGTCACCGAAGAAGCCGAGAGGGTTTCTACCGTCGGAGTAGCGGCTGGAGGGGCGGCCGAAGAAGGTCTGGCCATAGACAGGTTCCGCGCAGGGTCCGGAAAGTCCTCGGACATGGAGAGCAGGAAGTTTACGGTGTCCGTGAGCGAGTCTCCGAAGTTAAACACCCGGTCGAAGCAAACAATCCCTTCTAAGTGGGTGCGGAGCTTCAAGACGAAGGTGCAGCTAGGGTCCTTCACCTTGTAGAGCTTCACGAGTCGTTCCTGGAGCTCAGGCTTGGAGACATTGACGTGGAGGCTGAGCACCTGCAGCACAATGAGGCGCTTGAGCGTGCACGGGGCAAGGGGCCCGAGAGGCCGAGGCCTGGGAGGCGCAGCGCGAGGATCGGGTCCCGTCGGTGGCGCAGGTGATGCCGGTCCAGATGCCACAGGCGCTTGGGGACGAGACCCAGTTGAGGCGCGCGCGGCCGCTGCTGTGGGCCATGACAGCGAGGAAGGCGAGCAGCGCCACCTTGTCGGCGTCCGGCTCAGATGATGCGAGGCGGAGGCAGGCACGGAGCAGGAGAAGGTGGCGCAGCGGTGGAGGAGAAGGCCGGCGGCGCGAGGCGAGCGGGCAGGCGGGGTCGAGTGAGGAGGTGGAGGGGTGGGGGCGCTCGGGGAGGAGGCGAGGCGGCGAGGTGGCGGCCACAGCGCCGGCGAGGAGGTCCGGCCAGGGGAGGGTGGAGGGGACGGTTCCACCATTGGCTAAGGGACAGGGGCGGCGGATGGGGCGTGGCTTGGAGAAGGAGGTGCCACGGTTCCATGGGGGTGGTGGCCTCGGGAGGAGAGGGAGGCGGGGTCGAGCGTGGAGAGCGCAGGGGAGATCCGTTCGAGGGGCGGTTCTGGGAGGAGGCAAGCAGGAGGTGGGCAGGAGTGGGGAGGTGGGGGAGAGGGGGCGGCGGGGAAGAGGAGGAGGGACAAAACAGAAGAAGAAAAGTTTTGGATTACATGTGGGCCCTACGTGCCATAGAGGGAAAGAAGGAACCCTATGGCGAAGTTGGGTTGGGCTGCTAGGAAGGCAAATGAGTTTTCGTCCCATGTCCAGTCTGGTTTTTGTTTGATTTTTTTTTCAATTCAAAATCGAATTCAAACGAGTTTCCCTAACATTTCGTGCAAAGTAGGGTGTTACACAACTTCTTCATCTCCTTATTCTTCTTCATCTCCCCCTTGATCATTTCCACCACTTTGATCTTCAATGTCTTGATCATGGTGATCTTGATCTTGGGGAACTTGGGCTTGATCTTGTGCTTGGGCATCTCTTGTGATAAGGATGGGTCACTTGGGCCTTGTTGCTCTTGTGGTCGTATATCACCAAGTGGCATCCTTCTCAACGCCATACATGGTGCTTCTTATTTAGCTATCACACATTGATCAACTTGCTCCACTTGAGAGCCATTAGTTTCATCAAACACCACGTCACGTGTGATTTCAACACAACCCGAGGTTTTGTTGAATATAAGATAGGCGTAGATGTTTGAATCATTGCAAAGTAAGAAACCTTCATTGGATTTCAAAGCAAACTTTAAAATTTGAGGCTTCTTGATAAGTATGTAACACTTGCTACCAAAGACTCTAAAGTAGGAGATATTGGGTTTGTTACCCGTTCGAAGTTTTTATGGAGTTTTCTTCAATAGGCGATGGAGGTAGAGACGGTTTGTGGCATGGAAAGTGGTGTTGACCGCTTCCGCCCAAAACCAATCGGATGTCTTGTATTCATCAAGCATGGTTCTTGACATCTCTATTAGAGTCCGATTCTTCCTTTCTGCCACCCCATTTTGTTTGGGTGAGTAGGGTGCCAAAAACTCATGCTTGATGCCCTCCTCGTCCATGTAGTCTTCTACTTGGGCGTTCTTGAATTTGGTGCCGTTGTGTGACGCCCGGTCCCGTAAAACACGGAACCCAGCTAATGCATATGTGTGCCCAGGATGTTCATCACACATACACATGTAATCCACAAACTGAACTCAGAATATAACCACGAATAATAGGGTTAAGTACTTTGTTACATCAATCTCTAACTTATTCTTAAAGCGAAAGTCTCTAACTCATTCTAGCAGCGGAAGTCTTATTCTAGCAGCGGAAGTTTCTAACGATAGCGGAAGCAACTAAACAGCAGCGGGCTTCATCTCCATCTCCACAGGCAAGTTGACGGTAGATCGCACGCCTAATACTCCACATGGTCTTCGAAGTACTCCTCTTCTGTTGCTGATGTTTGTATGATAATGCAAGGGTGAGTACATGTCGTACTCAGAAAGTGTGGGAAAAGTATGACATGTAGCTTACATCATGGTAGGAATAAAAAGGCTCATTGCAGAAAGCAAAGTTTATTTCACAAACATGATAAAAGCAGCAACTATCTTTAAGTGAATTTAATCCCAACATGTATTTCATTAAAACATCAACATACCTCCTGCATAATTCACCACTTTCCATGTCTCATCCAACCATAAATCTTTCTCAACTTTTTTCTCATGCTCATAATAACCATCTCAGGTTTCATATCCATAACCATGTCATATTCATATCTCCAAAACCATCTCATGTTCAAGACTCAACAGTCCCGAAACCATTCTCATAACCATACCATAACCATACCAAACATCCATAACGAATAACCTCCCAATAACCATCCCAAACCATCCCATCTAATCATGTGAGTTGGCCAGGCGCTTGTGACCGTAATCACGGCTATCATGATAGTTTTACTCTATTAAGAGTTTGCACCACTTTACCCACAAGTTTATGATTTCGTCACCCATCGGCGACTGCAGAACCTCCATTATACCAGTACACAACCGTTGGTGTATGGTCAAGAGATCACAAAATAGCCTTTACAAAGGGGTTACTAGATGTATGAACTCACTAAGGTTTCACCAGCAGGCTCGAATCACCATTCTCCCACCTACGGGCCCCCTCTTGTGCCATGCGGTTCCCAGGGCAGTCCTCTCTCGACTCCCATTCTCCGCGCCTTCCACGGTCCATAACAATCTAGCAACTTATCTAATTAGTCAGCTAAGCCGCACCCATATTTGGCCTTGTGGTGGCACTATATTCCTGGCATGTGCTGGCATGAACCGGTCCTTAGATCTACGACAAGTAAACCACCATCTCATTCTACCACATACACAAACCAAGCTTGCCTAGATCTCCCCCGATTCATGTTCATTATCAACATCAAGTTCTTAATATCATTGTTCATATGAGTGCAGTAGCTAGACATATTCTATCTCGCTTCCCATATCCCATGGATTAGCGAAGCAAAAAGCAAAAACGACCATACCCGACTCATAAACTTTCCCGGCGACAAGGGTGGTTAACAAAACTAGGAAACTCCTATAAAAGGGTTTCCCATCAAGTTGACTCAAGCACACACATTTTTGCAAACAAAACAGTTTCAAAACATGGGATCAAAATGGTCAAGGGGCACTTGCCTTGTTCCCGTGGCTTCTGTTTCTCATGGATCTCGAAGTATTGGTGCTGTAGTCCTTCGTAGATAGCTCCCTGAGTTTGTCCTTCTACTCACGATCATGCACATACAAGTTTCACAGCAATCAATCATCATGCACAAACTCTACTTTAAGATGCAATGGTGTAGGTGCATGCAAATCCTATGGTGCATTTTCATTAATTCAGTTTGTACGTGTTCTTGCATGTTTTAATGGCTTTGCATGGGGTTTTACGATGAACAAGGGCATAAGTATCAAGTGTGGACGTGGTGATGATCTTGACTCAAGATTAGATCAATTCCACCGTCAAAACCCGATCAACACGTGATCTGTCCACACGAAAAAGCTTCTGTTCGAAGAAACAGATGCGAAGAAAACGCAACGATATCGTAAGGTGGTAACGAAGAACTACCTCGGCTTTCCCCCTAGCAACGGCAGCAGCAACAGATCGTCGGCTCTCTTCCGGCGGTGGCGAGGCTCGACGGGGCTCGTCGGCGGTCTCACCGGCGACTAAACTCTGGCGAAGGGGGTTAACTCGGTGAGTTGGGAGCTAGGACCTCCAAGTCGCCGACTCGGGAGGGAAAGAATAGGTACGTGATTGCGGCCAGGGGGTTTTGGGATCTATTTATAAGAGGAAAGAAGAGTCCTACTCCGATTGGATTTCAAATAAGAGTCCTATTCAATTTGTTTTGGATCCTAACAACTTATCTTCAGTTGATTTGGGTGCGGTATCAACGTGGAAGAAATCGTGTCAGTTTCCTCAGTACCGGGTACTCGCGTATAGGGGAAAAACCGCATAAGGATTCCGTCCTTCCGCAGGGATAAGCTCCGGAGGCTCCACGTGTCCAGAGGGGGCCTGGCCTCCCTTTTCCATAGAGACGAACTCCGGGTGCACCACGTGTCTGGCGGGCGGGACCTCCATCTCCGTCAGAGGTGAGCTCCGCGTGTGCCACGTGTCTGGCGGGCGGGACCTCCCTCTTCCTCTGAGGCGAGCTCCGCGTGCGCCACGTGTCAGTGCCGGACCTCCCCTCTCCTCAGAGGTGAGCTCCGAGAGTGCCACATGTTAGTTCCGGACTTCCCCTCTCCTCAGAGGTGAGCTCTGAGAGTGCCACGTGTCCAGAAGCGTCAGACTTCCTTTCTCCTAAGAGACGAGCTCCGAGGTAGACACGTGTCCAACATCATCGTACCTCCGTTCTCCTCGGAGGTGAGCTCCGAGGACGACACGCGTCCTGTAGGGTCGGATCTCCCTTCTCCTCGGAGGTAAGCTCCGAGGATGACATGTGTCCCATAGTGTCGGACCTCCCTTCTCCTCAAAGGTGAGCTCCGGGGATGACACGTGTCCATCGGGACTGGACCTCACTCCCTCCGCGGGTGTGAAATCCGAGAGCGACACGTGTCCCGCGGGACTGGGCCACGCTTCTCCGCAGAGACTAGCTCGGAGACGACACATGTCCTGCGGGGCTGGACCTCGCTTCTCCGCAGCGACGAGCCCCGGAGGCAACACGTGTCCAGCGGGCTGGACCTCGCCCTTCCGCAGAGACGGGCTCCTAGCCTGCCATGTGGCCAGTGGTGCCGGACCTCACCCCCAACGCAGGGATGAGCTCCGAGAGCGAACTGGAATTGGCTCCTTTTCAGCTATCTTACTCCCATACCCATCATTTTTACGATTTTTTTTCTCCCATTCTACTTCTTTTAAAATGTTTCTCTATATGAATTATGCATGCATCCATGGATTCGAAATTGAGGGTGTCACAAACCTACCCCCCTTAATCTGAATCTCGCCCTCGAGATTCGATAGAGTAGAGAATAGGTGAGGGAATTCTGCCTTGATGTCTTCCTCACGTTCCCATGTAGGTTTGGCTTCCGTGTGATGGCTACAATGTACCTTGCACTAACGAATCACTTTGTTCCTCGTGACCCTTTCCTTCACGTCCAAAATTTGGACAGGGTGCTCTACATCGGTCAGATCCTCTTGAAGCTCAAGTCCATCCATTGGTACTTGTTCTTCTGGTAACACGTCCAAAAATTCTTGAACCACCGGAATGCTTTCCAATGTTGCTCCTTCGACGTGGATCAACATTGCCTTCTCGGTTGTTGGTTGGGCTGACATGAACTCAATACGAGTACCGTGCTCGTTTGTCAACTGCATACTCCTCTCAGCACATTGGATTACTCCGTTGTGCTTGGTTAACCAATCCATTCCAAGTATTATGTCAAGCCCTTGGGAATCCAAGACAATGAAGTTGGCAAGGAAGTCTACACCCCTTATTTTAAGGTTTACTTTCGGACATACTATATTAGTCCTCATCTCTCCACCGGGAGAATTAACCAACATAGTATATTTCAAGTGTGATATGGGTAGATTATACTTGGCAACTTACTTGGATGATATGAATGAATGCGATGCTCCGGAATCAAATAAAACAGTGGCTGGGTTGGAGTTGGCAAGGAACATACCAATCACGACGTCCTCAGCCTGTTGCGCTTCCTTAGCGGAGACATGATTTATATTGCCCCGAGCGTAGTTTTGCTGCCCACGGTTGCCTGGATTAGCTCCTCCTTTTGGACGTGGGTTCTGCTTGGGCGTGTTGCTTGGCTGTCCATGTACTTTCCTCGGGCACTGACTTGCAAAGTGTCCCGTCTCTTTGCATGCAAAGCATGCCTTGTTGCCCAAGACAGCAGGGACGTTGGGGCGAGGGTGGTTTTGAGCATGAGCGCCCATGTTGGGACGGGGTGCAGGAGGAAAAGGCACACGAGGTGCTTGCATAACAGGACTTTGCTGTGGTGGTTGATTAGGGCGAAAAGTAGAAGCGGACGAGCCATACTGCAGTGCACCTGGGGGCATGAAACAGAGACGTACATTGCTCCCTTGTGGCTGGTATGGCATCTTTCTTTGCCCTCTTGCTCGATCTCACGGATCTTGCTCTCAACCACTATAGCTTTGTCAACCAGCTTCTGGAAGTTTGCATAGTCATTGTTGAGAAGCTGAACTTGAATCTCATTGTTCAACCCTCTCATGAACAAGTATTGCTTCCATTGATCCGAGTTGACATCTTCGGGGGCATACCTTGACAGCTGCATGAACTTGTTGAGATACTCATTCACGCTCTTCTTGCCTTGGCGGAGACCTTCAAACTCTTGCCTTTTAAGCATCATGACTCCAGAAGGGACGTAATGTGAGCGGAAACTCTCCTTGAATTCAACCCAAGTGATAGTCTCCGGGTTGTCATGAGCATTGCAAAGAGCGTCCCACCAATCAGCGGCTGCTCCCATAAGTTGGTGCGATGCGAAGAGAACCTTCTCTCGATCATTGCACTGAACAATAGCAAGCTTCTTCTCCATGGATTTTAACCAATCATCAGCCTCCATGGGATCATTAGCTTGTGCAAACGTAGGTGGTCAAGTCCTCATGAACTCTCCCAATCGGTTGTGAGCCGGCGGTGGTGGTGGTGGTGGTGGTGGTGGTGGTGGTGCAGGAACGGGGTTAGGGTGTGTAACACCCCAAATTTTGGTTCAAAACTCTAAACCATGTTCAGAGGGGAATTTAAAAATTTTTGGACGTGTTGCATGTTTTGCAAAAATTCAAATTCAAACTGGAATTCAAATTATACTCAAAACAGAAAAGAAATGGAAAAAGAAAAAGAGAAACGGGAAAAAAACCGGCCAGTGGGCCGAAACCCGCCAGCCGGCCCAGTTTCCCCGCGCCAGCCCGCCCCCGCGCGCGCCGCGCTGTCTCTCACAGACAGGTGGGACCCGCCTGTCATCCCTAACCCCGCGACCCCGGACTCTCTCCCGCGCGCGCGATCGCAACCGACCGGATTTCCGCGTCCCGCAGCCCGAATTATGGTCCCAAACGACTCAAACTCGATCGCAACAGACCCACCACCCTCCCCCGACTATAAAAACCCCAGCCCCGATCGGTTTTTCCCACGCGATCGCCGATTTTCACTCCGGTGAGCACCGAGACTTCGCCGGTGAATTCTGGCCGATCTAAGCTCGGAAACTCTGATCTAACTCGCTGGTCTTGATCCACCGCCTCCGGGGAACTTTGCAGGTGCAGAAAACCCGAAGACTTACGGTGTAAATCCAGCGCCGACGAGCTTCGCCGTGGTTTTGCCTCGGACCTCGCCGCCGATCACTTTCCAGGACCCCCGAGCTCGAGAAAACCCCCGAGGTGAGATCCCTGACCTCCCCTCTACCGATCTATGCCATAAGATCACAGTTTTAGGCAGAATTCTCGAGGATCCGAAACTTTCCGGCAAGATCGCCGCTTCGCGCCGCCGTGCGCCGCCGGCAGCGCCGCCCGCGCTCGATCGGAGCGACGTGGCCGCTTGTGCGCCGTTTATTTTAAATCGCACGGTAGACTTTAAATCCCCGCGTACCGGTTCGATGTTATAATCTCAGCCGTCGGTTTAAAATCGGACGGTCCACGTCAGCCCCGCATTATAAAGACTGGAATTCTTACGTGCTACCCCCTGGGGTTCTATGGAATTGAGAGCTAGCCCCGGAAACTTCAGATCTAGCCCCTGGAACTCCAGAAAATCATGTAAATTCATTTAAAAATCAGTTTTAGCCCCTGGACTTAATAGAAATTAGGAAAAACACCTCTGATAAGTGTAGCTAGACCCCTGGAAATTATGAAAATAATATTATAGACCCTGTAATGGGGTGAATTCATTATTTTAGCCCTGTTTAGTATTTAATTTAGAAAATTGAATATGTAACTAGTGTTTAAAAATTAAAAAGGGGGACAAACATAATTGTCAAAATTAATTAAAAACTTTCTCAGTACTTAGAAAACTTTGGAGTGAGATAAAAATATATTTTTGGGCTGATATGAATCTGTTTCATTTATTAATCACATTATTTAGTATAGGGACACATTTTTAAGTAAAGAATAGTTATAGAAAAATAGGGAAAATAATTATGAAATAGTTTACATCAGAGGCCAAGGTCAAAATATGTTATTAAATTATTTAGGACCAGAACCTATACTGTTTAGATGATGTGTATTACTAATTTTATAATAAAATACACAATTATGCATAGGAATATAAATCTGAAAATATAGCAACTAGTAAATGATAAATGGAGTTTCTAAAATACAAATAATTCAGTTTAGGGTTGATAGAAATTGTGAAGGCACATATGGAGAAGAAAAATACTTTTCTTACATACTTGGTAGTAAAGAGGTGTAGTAGTTGAATATAAGAAATTTATTGGAAACCCATATAAATAGTATGTAAGTATAAATGTGGACACAAAAGTAGGAATCATATATACATGTTTAAAAGTGCATGCAAGCCACAACTTAACACACATAAAGTAACCACAACACATATAATGGTAAAGAATTTCATAAATATGAATGTGTGGTTTGTATGAAGTAGAAGTGTGAACTATGTCTTATGATTGTTGTTTTTCTTTTGCTATGTGTGATGGTATGAAGTAGAACCTGTTCAAGAGCAAGTTAACCCTTTCCAAGATCAGGACTACCCATTTCAAGAGCAGCAAGAAGGAGGCAAGTGTCCTTGACCACTTTGATCCTAAGCTAGGATGTGTAGATAGAATTATTTGCATTGTCAAATGAAATATGAAACCCATGCTAGGAAAGTTTCCCTAGAATTGCATTACCCTTGTTTCCTTGTAGCTTGGGTTGGGATTTATTTTGTCAGGTCATTTATTTCCATGCATATGCTTAGCCATGCTTAGAATGGGATATTTGGGACATGAGATCATCAGTTTATATTACCATACTCTTGAATGAGACATTGTGAGTTATGTAGAGGTAGGGATCAAGGCAAGTTGGATGTTTTGGTTGTGTGCTGGGTGCACGAGACTTGGGTTTGTGTTTAGTACTTGTCTGGATCCTAAGGACCGGTTCATGGAGCATGTAACCCGACTTTACAGTGCCAACCACATGCTGAGATGGGGCAGCTTGGCCAATTAATTAGGTGTATCCCCGGCGTAGTATGGGTGTGTTGGATGGTGCGGGGAGTAGGTGTCAGCTGGACTACCATATGAACCGCAAGGCTCAAGAGGGGGCCACTGCAGCGGGGTTGGAGCCTCTTGTATGCTGTTAGGGGTGAAACCTCAGTGGGCCCACGCTCGTCGGGAATCCCTTTGTAAAGGCTTCGTAGTGATCTCCTGGCCGCACACCTGGGAAGTGTGAATGTGGATCGTAGCCACTGGCATAATGGAGGTTCCTTTAGTCCACCCGGCAACGGGGGATGAAATCACTACTTGTGGGTACAGTGGTACAAACTCTGCATAGTCAAAACTGTCTTGACAGCCGTGCTCACGGTTAAGAGCGGCCTGGACTTATTCATGATTAGAGGATTGATGGTTTTGGAAGTTAAGCGGGGAGCTTAACATTGGAAATGATGTTATGGTTATTGGATTATGATAATGGGTTGGGAGATTGAGACCATTTCACCTGTGTAGTAATGTAGGTGCTTAATAAGCTAAGGTGATAGGTATTAATTGCGTAGTGCTTTAACCATGAGTTCAACCTCTCCTTGTTCTAGCCATGCATGATATAATTTTCCCACACTTGCTGAGTACCATTGGTACTCAACCTTGCATATTTGTTGGTTTATATTGCTGCTCAGGTCAAGATAATGAGGTGGTGTATAATGACCAAGATTTTGGACCCGAGGAAGGTTTTTTAGGTTCATGAAGACCCCGGGCAACGCCTGTGATGGAGCCCTAAAGAATAATATTCCGCTACTAGTTTATTTACTTATGATGAAGCATTAGTGTCCATTGAGACATTTGCGATGTAAGACTTATTTATATTCGACACCTGGCTTGTAATAAATGATGCTTCACTATTTGTCATCACATGTATGAGAAAATGATCCTGGCATACATGTGATATTCACTTGGTTGTTTCTTCGGAAAAACCGGGTGTGACAGAGGTGGTATCAGAGCCAAGGTTGCCCGTAGGAACGTGGACCTAGGTAGAAATGGACGTATTTAAGGGATCTATTTTCTTAAAAACTATTTTCCAAGGTGTGGGTGGAAAAGTGTTATTAAAGGAGTCATTTTCTTCATCTTACCCCAACTTTCATTCAAAATAGGATTTTTGTTTGAGATTTTATCTAACCTAATTTTAAATTCTTTTGTTTTAGATGGTTCGCATGATTCGCACTGCTCGCAAGTCCACGGGAGGGATAGTTCCCGTAGTTGCCCTTGCCGAAAGAGAGGAGAGTCGTCCAGTGACGTACCTCTCCTATGGATTGGCAGTAGGAGATTTGTTGCGCCGACTTCGGCGTATGCTCGAAGCCGCAGGCAATACGGGCAAGCTAATCATCCACTATAACTCCACCAGGACCATCCGTGAGAAGAGGGAAGAATGGAGTTCGGAGATGAGGATTATACACGAGAATCAGCTGCTTAAGATTCACCACTCCCCAGCTTGTCGAGCAACACAAGTTGATGCGGAGAAAGATGTCACCTGGGAGGCCATCACCTGCCAGAGTCACATCTATCGTCGCCACTTGGACAAAACTGAATACATGTATGTCCTCCAACGTAAGAGTGGTACCACGGAGTACAAGTACCCACCGGTGCAGCAAGGGACTTCCCATGAGCACATGGACTTGTGCTTGGAGGATGCTGCTATGCTCAGCACTCGACTGCAGGAGTGTCAACAAGAGCTTCAGGATGTCCGAGACACTCTAAAGGAAACGGAGGCGTTGCTGCGAGCTTGCTTAAAGGCGAGAGAAAGAGGAGATGGGAATGAACTGTGTGTCACCGTGAGCGATCCATGGACTCCTGACTCCCCGGATCGCCGAACAATCAAGCGTCGTCGCACTTCTCCACCAGCAGCCTCCCCACCCAAAGAAGAGTCAGAAGGTAGCCGAAATGATGAGGAAGATCCCGAGGAGCCAGCTCAAGAGGACGAGTAGGGTAGAGTCTTTCTCCTAGCTAGCAAGAGGTCGAGTAGTCGAGTCGTTACGTAGTTAATGGTGTGATAATGCTTGGTGTGTGACGTGAGTTGTGGAAGCCATGAGCAATTGTCCACAGCCTCGTCTTCAGATTGTTTTGCTTTGGTGTGTGAACCCACAGGAAATAATAGTGCATTTATTTGGTGTGAGATATGAACCCTCGTAAAATTTTAACAAAGCCTCAACACCTCAAAGTACCAACAAATGAAAGTAGTAAGATGATACTAAATGGTATCAAATTAACATTTGTTGATTCTGCCAGATGGCCAGAAGAGGAAAAGGACGTGCTGCCAACCCCGCCAACAACAATGATGAGGCATGCAACCCTCATCTTTCTGGAGGCCAGGACAGGGGTGGTCGCTGTGAAGAAGTTGATCCTCTCCACCAAATGCTGGAGAACCAAAATCAGCTCATCCAGAACTTGACTCAAGTGGTGGCCAACTTGCATCAAGTTCCACCTCCACAAGCTGCACCACGCCAACCAAGGTTGAGTGAGTTTCTAGGAACTCAACCTCCAAAGTTTGCAAGTGCTGCTGAACCTCTGGAGGCAGATGATTGGCTAAAGACCATTGAAAGTAAGATGAGGATCATACAGTGCCAAGGGTATGAGAGGGTGCTGTTTGCCTCTCATCAATTGCATGGACCTGCTGCTGATTGGTGGACCGCCTACGTGGCCGCCCATCATGACCCTGAGAACATCACTTGGGAAGAGTTCAAGCGTAGCTTCCGCAACCATTACATCCCAAGAGGTGAACTCAAAAACAAGAGGAAGGAATTTTTGGTACTGCAGCAGGGAAACATGACTGTGAGGGAATACCTCACTAAATTTACTCAACTATCCCGTTATGCTCCACGAGACATAGAGACTGATGAGCAGAAACAAGATTGTTTCGTGGAAGGACTTACCGCAGAGATGCAGTGTGCAATGTCCTCCAATGAGTATGAAAGCTTCCAAAAGATGGTGGACAGAGCGTTTGTGGTAGAAAGGAAGCTAAAGGCCCTGGAAAATGAGAATAAGAGGAAGGCTGGGTGGTCACATCAAGCCTCAGGGAGCAACACCCGCCCACGTATGATGCAGCAACCTACGGGGCTGACGTGCCGTGCTGCGGTACCCTATTCAGCACCAAGAGGGTACAACCCAAACTACAGGCCTCCCGCAGCACCAGCACAGCCACAACGTCAGTTTGTGCAGCAGCCTCGCCCCGCATATCCACCTCGACCAGCAGTGCAAGGACCCCCAAACCAACCCCAAGACAACAAGGGCCCAATATCTAAGATTGGGGTGCAATGTTTCAACTGTGGTGAAGTGGGGCACTACGCCCATAAATGCCCAAAGAAGAAGCCTGCGCCGCCACAACAGCAGAATGTAATGAGAGGACGGGTGAACCACGTCACTATGGAGGAAGCACAAGAGGCACCCGACGTGGTAGTTGGTAAGTTTCCTGCCAATTTACACCTTGCAACTCTGCTGTTTGATTCTGGTGCTACCCACTCATTCATTGCTCAAGGGTTTGTTAAGAAGCATGACCTAGCAACCACACAAATGAACCATATGCTAGCGGTAAACTCTCCAGGTGGAGAAATAAGGACAAGACAAGTGTGTCCCAAAGTGAACCTAGACATTAATGGGGTAGTATTTACGGCTAACCTCCTAGTGATAGATTCACAAGGGATAGATATTATTTTGGGTATGGATTGGTTGACCAAACATAAAGGAATCATCCATTGTTCGACCAGAACGGTGGAACTAACTCACCCCAATGGCACAAGAGTAAAGTTCATAACAATACACGAGCCTAGGAGGGACATTAAATTAAATCAAGTGGAGGTGAAAGTTGAGGAAATCAGGACTATCAGAGAATATCCAGATGTTTTTCCGGAGGAATTGCCAGGTATGCCTCCCGACCGTGACGTGGAATTCGCGATTGAGCTAGTACCGGGAACAGCCCCGATATACAAGAGACCTTATAGAATGGACTCCAAGCAGCTAGAAGAGCTCAGGGATCATTTGAGAGAATTGACGGAGAAGGGGTATGTTCGCCCTAGTTCCTCACCATGGGGAGCTCCGGTGATATTTGTGCCCAAGAAAGACGGAACCCAAAGGTTATGCGTGGATTACCGTGCCTTGAATGAGGTAACCATTAAGAACAAGTACCCATTGCCTCGCATTGAAGACTTGTTTGATCAGTTGAGGGGAGCTTGTGTGTTCTCGAAAATTGATCTCAGGTCGGGGTACCACCAACTTAAGATAAGGCAATCAGATATTCCCAAGACAACTTTCGTATCTCGGTACGGACTGTATGAATACACTGTCATGCCTTTCGGGCTAACCAATGCCCCGGCATATTTCATGTACCTCATGAACAAGGTATTCATGGAATATCTGTACAAATTTGTGGTGGTTTTCATAGATGATATTCTCGTCTTCTCCAAAAATGAAGAAGAACATGAGAAACATCTAAGGTTGGTGTTACAGAGGCTGAGAGAACACCAACTATATGCCAAGTTGAGCAAGTGTGAGTTTTGGCTGAAGAGAGTTCCCTTTTTAGGACATATAATCTCGGAAGGAGGAATCTCCGTAGATCCCGCCAAAATCGAGGATATCCAGAAGTGGAAAACCCCTGAAAATGTCGGGGAAGTTCGAAGCTTTTTGGGATTGGCTGGATACTATCGACGGTTTATTGAGGGATTCTCCAAAATCTCGAGACCTCTCAACAAATTGTTGGAAAAGGGAATCACATTCAACTGGACGCCACAGTGTGATACGAGCTTTCAGGAACTAAAGAAGAGATTGACAACAGCCCCAGTGTTGGTTATGCCAGATATGCAGAAGAATTTCACAGTGTACTGCGATGCCTCTGGAAATGGGTTGGGATGTCTTCTCATGCAAGAAGGACATGTTGTGGCATATGCATCCCGGCAGCTTCGGAAGCACGAGAAGAACTATCCTACACATGATCTAGAACTAGCTGCAGTGGTACACGCGTTGAAAATTTGGCGGCACTATTTGATGGGGAAGAGGACAGAGATATATACGGATCATAAGAGTTTGAAGTACATATTCACACAGCCAGATCTCAACCTCAGACAAAGGAGATGGTTAGAGCTAATCAATGACTTTGATGTGGGCATCAACTATCATCCCGGGAAAGCAAACGTCGTGGCCGATGCTTTGAGTCAAAAAGTGCAGGTCAATAAGTTGAGCTTGAAAGACATGCCCGCAAAATTGAAGGACGAGGTTATAAGGCTCAATCTATGTCTAGTAAATAGTGGTGAAGCCATCGCCATGGAAGTGGACCCCACACTCGAGCAAGACATACGCGAGGGCCAAAAGAATGATGAGAAGATACAAGAGATCAGACAGCTCATCAAGGAAAATAAAGCTCCTGGTTTTAGAGAGGATGAACAGGGAACGGTGTGGCACGGGTAAAGGATCTGTGTGCCAGAAGTAAAAGAGATCCGTGAATTAATTTTGAAGGAGGCTCACGATTCCGACTATTCCATTCATCCTGGGAGTACGAAGATGTACCAGGATCTCAAGAGAAGGTATTGGTGGTATGGCATGAAGCGAGATGTCGCGGAACATGTTGCCCTATGTGACACATGTCAGTTGGTGAAAGCAGAACATCAACGACCCGCGGGATTATTGCAACCACTCAAAGTGCCTGAATGGAAGTGGGAAGAAATCAGCATGGATTTTGTCGTGGGATTGCCTAGGACCCAATCCGGGTATGATTCAATATGGGTCATCATTGATAGGCTAACCAAGGTAGCTCATTTCATCCCTGTGAAAGAAAGCTACAGCGGATCCAAATTGGCAGAATTGTACATGTCAAGGATTGTGTGTTACCATGGAGTGCCAAAGAAGATAGTGTCGGACCGAGGGACACAGTTCACCTCGAGGTTTTGGCAAAAGTTGCATGAAACCATGGGAACCCATCTGAATTTCAGCTCTTCCTATCATCCCCAAACTGACGGGCAGACGGAAAGAATCAATCAGATCCTTGAAGATATGTTAAGGGCATGTGCACTCAAAAACAATAGGAGTTGGGACAAGAACTTACCGTATGCGGAGTTTTCCTATAACAACAGTTATCAAGCTAGTATGAAGATGTCACCGTTTGAAGCTTTGTATGGAAGGAAGTGCAGAACTCCTCTATTTTGGAACCAAACAGGAGAAAGTAAAGTGTTTGATCTAGAAGTGCTACAAGAAGCCGAAGCGAAGGTGAGGGAGATTCGCAACAACTTGAGGATAGCACAAACACGCCAGAAGAGTTATGCTGATGTACGAAGAAGAGAACTCGTTTTCAACGTGGGAGACTATGTTTATCTCAAGGTGTCCCCTATCAGAGGACTTCGTCGGTTCAAGGTGAAAGGGAAGTTGTCACCCCGATACATCGGACCCTTCCAAGTTTTGGAAAGAAAAGGCGAAGTGGCGTACCAACTAGAGTTACCGGTTCATCTATCGGACGTGCACGATGTATTTCATGTGTCACAACTCAAGAAATGCCTGAGGATGCCTGAAGAGGTGTTACCCATGAATGAAGTGGATGTAGCTGAAGATTTGTCTTATGCCGAGCAACCATACAAGATTTTGGAGACAATGGAACGCCTCACCAGAAATAAAAGAATCCGGATGTGCAAGGTGCAGTGGAAGCATCACTCAGAAGAGGAAGCCACCTGGGAACGGGAAGATGAGCTCAAGGCACAATTTCCGGAATTGTTTTCTTAGAAACACCAATCTCGAGGACGAGATTTCTTTTAAGGGGGGTAGAGCTGTAACACCCCAAATTTTGGTTCAAAACTCTAAACCATGTTCAGAGGGGAATTTAAAATTTTTGGACGTGTTGCATGTTTTGCAAAAATTCAAATTCAAACTGGAATTCAAATTATACTCAAAACAGAAAAGAAATGGAAAAAGAAAAAGAGAAACGGGAAAAAAAACCGGCCAGTGGGCCGAAACCCGCCAGCCGGCCCAGTTTCCCTGCGCCAGCCCGCCCCCGCGCGCGCCGCGCTGTCTCTCACAGACAGGTGGGACCCGCCTGTCATCCCTAACCCCGCGACCCCGGACTCTCTCCCGCGCGCGCGATCGCAACCGACCGGATTTCCGCGTCCCGCAGCCCGAATTCTGGTCCCAAACGACTCAAACTCGATCGCAACAGACCCACCGCCCTCCCCCGGCTATAAAAACCCCAGCCCCGATCGGTTTTTCCCACGCAATCGCTGATTTTCACTCCGGTGAGCACCGAGACTTCGCCGGTGAATTCTGGCCGATCTAAGCTCGGAAACTCTGATCTAACTCGCTGGTCTTGATCCACCGCCTCCGGGGAACTTTGCAGGTGCAGAAAACCCGAAGACTTACGGTGTAAATCCAGCGCTGACGAGCTTCGCCGTGGTTTTGCCTCGGACCTCGCCGCCGATCACTTTCCAGGACCCCCGAGCTCGAGAAAACCCCCGAGGTGAGATCCCTGACCTCCCCTCTACCGATCTATGCCATAAGATCACAGTTTTAGGCAGAATTCTCGAGGATCCGAAACTTTCCGGCGAGATCGCCGCTTCCCGCGGCCGTGCGCCGCCGGCAACGCCGCCCGCGCTCGATCGGAGCGACGTGGCCGCTTGTGCGCCGTTTATTTTAAATCGCACGGTAGACTTTAAATCCCCGCGTACCGGTTCGATGTTATAATCTCAGCCATCGGTTTAAAATCGGACGGTCCACGTCAGCCCCGCATTGTAAAGACTGGAATTCTTACGTGCTACCCCCTGGGGTTCTATGGAATTGAGAGCTAGCCCCGGAAACTTCAGATCTAGCCCCTGGAACTCCAGAAAATCATGTAAATTCATTTAAAAATCAGTTTTAGCCCCTGGACTTAATAGAAATTAGGAAAAACACCTCTGATAAGTGTAGCTAGACCCCTGGAAATTATGAAAATAATATTATAGACCCTGTAATGGGGTGAATTCATTATTTTAGCCCTGTTTAGTATTTAATTTAGAAAATTGAATATGTAACTAGTGTTTAAAAATTAAAAAGGGGGACAAACATAATTGTCAAAATTAATTAAAAACTTTCTCAGTACTTAGAAAACTTTGGAGTGAGATAAAAATATATTTTTGGGCTGATATGAATCTGTTTCATTTATTAATCACATTATTTAGTATAGGGACACATTTTTAAGTAAAGAATAGTTATAGAAAAATAGGGAAAATAATTATGAAATAGTTTACATCAGAGGCCAAGGTCAAAATATGTTATTAAATTATTTAGGACCAGAACCTATACTGTTTAGATGATGTGTATTACTAATTTTATAATAAAATACACAATTATGCATAGGAATATAAATCTGAAAATATAGCAACTAGTAAATGATAAATGGAGTTTCTAAAATACAAAGAATTCAGTTTAGGGTTGATAGAAATTGTGAAGGCACATATGGAGAAGAAAAATACTTTTCTTACGTACTTGGTAGTAAAGAGGTGTAGTAGTTGAATATAAGAAATTTATTGGAAACCCATATAAATAGTATGTGAGTATAAATGTGGACACAAAAGTAGGAATCATATATACATGGTTAAAAGTGCATGCAAGCAACAACTTAACACACATAAAGTAACCACAACACATATAATGGTAAAGAATTTCATAAATATGAATGTGTGGTTTGTATGAAGTAGAAGTGTGAACTATGTCTTATGATTGTTGTTTTTCTTTTGCTATGTGTGATGGTATGAAGTAGAACCTGTTCAAGAGCAAGTTAACCCTTTCCAAGATCAGGACTACCCATTTCAAGAGCAGCAAGAAGGAGGCAAGTGTCCTTGACCACTTTGATCCTAAGCTAGGATGTGTAGATAGAATTATTTGCATTGTCAAATGAAATATGAAACACATGCTAGGAAAGTTTCCCTAGAATTGCATTACCCTTGTTTCCTTGTAGCTTGGGTTGGGATTTATTTTGTCAGGTCATTTATTTCCATGCATATGCTTAGCCATGCTTAGAATGGGATATTTGGGACATGAGATCATCAGTTTATATTACCATATTCTTGAATGAGACATTGTGAGTTATGTAGAGGTAGGGATCAAGGCAAGTTGGATATTTTGGTTGTGTGCTGGGTGCACGAGACTTGGGTTTGTGTTTAGTACTTGCCTGGATCCTAAGGACCGGTTCATGGAGCATGTAACCCGGCTTTACAGTGCCAACCACATGCTGAGATGGGGCAGCTTGGCCAATTAATTAGGTGTATCCCCGGCGTAGTATGGGTGTGTTGGATGGTGCGGGGAGTAGGTGTCAGCTGGACTACCATATGAACCGCAAGGCTCAAGAGGGGGCCACTGCAGCGGGGTTGGAGCCTCTTGTATGCTGTTAGGGGTGAAACCTCAGTGGGCCCACGCTCGTCGGGAATCCCTTTGTTAAGGCTTCGTAGTGATCTCCTGGCCGCACACCTGGGAAGTGTGAATGTGGATCGTAGCCACTGGCATAATGGAGGTTCCTTTAGTCCACCCGGCAACGTGGGATGAAATCACTACTTGTGGGTACAGTGGTACAAACTCTGCAGAGTCAAAACTGTCTTGACAGCCGTGCTCACGGTTAAGAGCGGCCTGGACTTATTCATGATTAGAGGATTGATGGTTTTGGAAGTTAAGCGGGGAGCTTAACATTGGAAATGATGTTATGGTTATTGGATTATGATAATGGGTTGGGAGATTGGGACCATTTCACCTGTGTAGTAATGTAGGTGCTTAATAAGCTAAGGTGATAGGTATTAATTGCGTAGTGCTTTAACCATGAGTTCAACCTCTCCTTGTTCTAGCCATGCATGATATAATTTTCCCACACTTGCTGAGTACCATTGGTACTCAACCTTGCATATTTGTTGGTTTATATTGCTGCTCAGGTCAAGATAATGAGGTGGTGTATAATGACCAAGATTTTGGACCCGAGGAAGGTTTTTTAGGTTCATGAAGACCCCGGGCAACGCCTGTGATGGAGCCCTAAAGAATAATATTCCGCTGCTAGTTTATTTACTTATGATGAAGCATTAGTGTCCATTGAGACATTTGCGATGTAAGACTTATTTATATTCGACACCTGGCTTGTAATAAATGATGCTTCACTATTTGTCATCACATGTATGAGAAAATGATCCTGGCATACATGTGATATTCACTTGGTTGTTTCTTCAGAAAAACCGGGTGTGACAGGGTGGTTGTTGTTGGCTTGCAGCTGACCCAAAGTTTGGATCATAGTTTGCATGAGCTGGTTCTGCATAGCCATCAACCGTTCAAGGTTGTTTCCACCAGCCCCGGGGTTAACATTCTCAGGAACTTCGATGTGGTCATCCTCTTGTGGTACATGGTTGTCACGAACGTTCCTCCTTTGACGGCCGGTGTTTTCTCTCACCATCTGTGAGAGAGAGTTGGGTAGAATAGAAGTTAGAAGTTTAGATTGACCCCCCAACTATATGCATCAAGGTGGATGGACTAAATATATTAGCCTATATGAGGATGTGAACGAGTGCCGAAGCATCTCACATCTCTCTACTACATGTGTATATGGACAATGCTGAAGCGTCCCACAACTCACACTAAGCACTCAAACACAAGCAATCATCACAAAAGTTCAATATACCACTCCTATTCAAGCTTCTATGGTTTAAACGTTCCTATGTGTTTTAGGATGTCCATTCTACCTAGGCTCGCATTCTATGGTCAGGGTGGTTCTGATGCCAATCTATGCATTCTACCTAGGCTTGCATCCTACGGTCAACGTGGCTCTGATACCAATCTGTGACGCCCGGTCCCGTAAAACACGGAACCCAACTAATGCATATGTGTGCCCAGGATGTTCATCACACATATACATCTAATCCACAAGCTGAACTCAGAATATAACCACGAATAGGTGGGTTTAAGTACTTTGTTACATCAATCTCTAACTTATTCTTATAGCGGAAGTCTCTAACTCATTCTAGCTGCGGAAGTCTTATTCTAGCAGCGGAAGTTTCTAACGATAGCGGAAGCATCTAAACAGCAGCGGGCTTCATCTCCATCTCCACAGGCAAGTTGACGGTAGATCGCACGCCTAATACTCCACATGGTCTTCAAAGTACTCCTATTCTGTTGCTGATGTTTGTATGATAATGCAAGGGTGAGTACATGTTGTACTCAGCAAGTGCGGGAAAAGTATGACATGTAGCTTACATCATGGTAGGAATAAAAAGGCTCACTGCAGAAAGCAAAGTTTATTTCACAAACATGATAAAAGCAGCAACTATCTTTAAGTGAATTTAATCCCAACACGTATTTAATTAAAACATCAACATACCTCCTGCATAATTCACCACTTTCCATGTCTCATCCAACCATAAATCTTTCTCAGCTTTTTCTCATGCTCATAATAACCATCTCAGGTTCATATCCATAACCATCTCATATTCATATCTCCAAAACCATCTCATGTTCAAGCCTCAACAGTCTCGAAACCATTCTCATAACCATACCATAACCATACCAAACAGCCATACCAAATAACCTCCCAATAACCATCCCAAACCATCCCATCTAATCATGTGAGTTAGCCAGGCGCTTGTGACCGTAAGCACGGCTATCATGATAGTTTTACTCTCTTAAGAGTTTGCACCACTTTACCCACAAGTTTGTGATTTCGTCACCCGTCGGCGACTGCAGAACCACCATTATACCAGTACACAACCGTCAGTGTATGGTCAAGAGATCACAAAATAGTCTTTACACAGGGGTTTTTAGATGTATGGACTCACTAAGGTTTCACCAGCAGGCTCGAATCACTATTCTCCCACCTACGGGCCCCCTCTTGTGCCATGCGGTTCTCAGGGCAGTCCTCTCTCGACTCCCATTCCCCGCGCCTTCCACGGTCCATAACAATCTAGCAACTTACCTAATTAGTCAGCTAAGCCGCACTCATATTTGGCCTTGTGGTGGCACTGTATTCCTGGCAAGTGCTGGCATGAACCGGTCCTTAGATCTACGGCAAGTAAACCACCATCTCATTCTACCACATCCACGAACCAAGCTTGCCTAGATCTCCCCCGATTCATGTTCATTATCAACATCAAGTTCTTATTATCATTGTTCATATGAGTGCAGTAGATAGACACATTCTATCTCGCTTCCCATATCCTGTGGAATAGCGAAGCAAAAAGCAAAAACGACCATACCCGACTCATCAACATTCCCGGCGACAAGGGTGGTTAACAAAACTAGTAAACTCCTATAAAAGGGTTTCCCATCAAGTTGGCTCAAGCACACACTTTTTCACAAACAAAACAGTTTCAAAACATGGGATCAATATGGTCAAGGGGCACTTGCCTTGTTCCTGTTGCTTCTGTTGCTCACGGATCTCAAAGTCTTGGTGCTGTAGTCCTTCGTAGATAGCTCCCTGAGTTTGTCCTTCTACTCACGATCACGCACATACAAGTTTCACAGCAATCAATCATAATGCACAAACTCTACTTTAAGATGCAATGTTGTAGGTGCATGCAAATCCTATGGTGCAGTTTCATTAATTCAGTTTGTACGTGTTCTTGCATGTTTTAATGTCTTTGCATGGGGTTTTACGATGAACAAGGGCATAAGGATCAGATGTGGACGTGGTGATGATCTTGACTCAAGATCTAGATCAATTCCACCGTCAAAAACCAATCAACACGTGATCTGTCCACACGAAAAAGCTTCTGTTCGAAGAAACAGATGCGAAAAAAACGCTACGATGTCGTAAGGTGGTAACGAAGACCTACCTCGGCCTTTCTCCTAGCAACAGAAGCAGCAACATATCGTCGGCTCTCTTCCGGTGGTGGCGAGGCTCGATGGGGCTCGTCAGCGGTCTCACCAGCGACTAAACTCTGGCGAAGGGGGTTAACTCGGCAAGTTGGGGGCTAGGACCTCCAAGTCGCCGACTCGGGAGGGAAAGAATAGGTACGTGGTTGCGGCCAGGGGGTTTTGGGTTCTATTTATAAGACGAAAGAAGAGTCCTACTCCGATTGTATTTCAAATAAGAGTCCTATTCAATTTGTTTTGGATCTTAACAACATATCTTCAATTGATTTGGGTGCGGTATCAACATGGAAGAAATCGTGTCAGTTTCCTCAGTACCGGGTAATCACGTACAGGGAAAAACCGCTTAAGGATTCCGTCCTTCCGCAGGGATAAGCTCCGGAGGCTCCACGTGTCCAGCAGGGGCCTGGCCTCCCTTTTCCACAGAGATGAGCTCCGGGTGCGCCACGTGTCTGGCGGACGGGACCTCCCCTTCCCTCAGAGTTGAGCTCCTCATGCGCCACATGTTTGGCAGGTGGAACCTCCCTCTTCCTCAGAGGCGAGCTCCGCGTGCGCCATGTGTCAGTGCCGGACCTCCCCTCTCCTCAGAGGTGAGCTCCGAGAGTGCCACGTGTCCAGCAGCATCAGACTTCCTTTCTCCTCAAAGATGAGCTCCGAGGTCGAGACCTGTCCAACAGCATCAGACCTCCCTTCTCCTCGGAGGTGAGCTCCGAGGACGACACGCATCCTTAGTGTCGGATCTCCCTTCTCCTCGGAGGTAAGCTCCGAGGATGACACATGTCCCGTAGTGTCGGACCTCCCTTCTCCTCGAAGGTGAGCTCCGGGGATGACACGTGTCCATCGGGACCGGACCTCACTCCCTCCACGGGTGTGAGCTCCGAGAGCGACACGTGTCCTGCAGGACTGGGCCTCGCTTCTCCGCAGAGACTAGCTCTGGAGGTGACACGTGTCCTGCGGGGCTGGACCTCGCTTCTCCGCAGCGACGAGCCCCGGAGGCAACATGTGTCCAGCGGGCTGGACCTCGCCCTTCCGCAGAGGTGAGCTCCTAGCCTGCCACGTGGCCGGTGGTGCCGGACCTCACCCCCTCTAAAGGGATGAGCTCCGAAAGTGCCACGTGGCCAGCAGGCCGCGGGAAGTGTCGACGGCGCTCCTCGGCGAACTGGAAGTGGTTCCTTTTCAGCTATCTTACTCCCATACCCCATCATTTTTACGATTCTTTACTCCCGTTCTACTTCTTTTAAAATGTTCCTCTATATGAATTATGCATGCATGCATGGATACGAAATTGAGGGTGTCACACGTTGTAACTTCTTATCTTCTTGATGCTCAAGGAGAACTCATTTTCAGCTCTTGTCAAAAAACTCTTGAGGATACCTTGAGTTTCACATTTGTCATGCAAGAAAAATACAGAAGTGAAGCGGGAAAAGTCAACAATAACTAAAACATATTTGTTACCGTCAATGCTTATGTAAGCAATGGGACCGAAAAGGTCCATGTGTAGCATTTCCAATGGTCTCATTGTCATCATCACATTCTTAGTGGGATGAGCTGCTCCGACTTGTTTCCCGGCTTGGCACATGATACAACCCCTATCTTTCTCAAAAACAACATTCTTAAGACCTCAGACGTGATTGCCTTTTAGAAGTTTTTGAAGATTCCTCATACCAACATGGGCTAGCCTACGGTGCCACAACAATCCCATTGTGGTCTTTGCCATAAATCATTGTCATACCCGGTTTCTCCGAAGAACGACCGAGTGAATATCACATGTATGCCAGGATCATTTTCTCATACATGTGACGACAAATAGTGAAGCATCATTATATTACAAGCCAAGTATTCAAATATAAATGTCTTACATAGCATAACGTCTCGATGGATGATAATATGTTCATAACATGTAAATAAAATAGCAGCGGAAAATAAGTCTTGTGGGCTTCATCACAGGCGTTGCCCGGGGGACTCCGTGAACCTAGAATCCTTCTTCGGGTCTAAAGTCTTGGTCATTGAACACCACGTCATTCCCTTGGCATGAGCAGCAATTTAAACCAATAGAAAAGCAAGCTTGAGTACCGTTGGTACTCAGCAAGTGTGCGAAAGTTATGTCATGCATGGCTAGAACAAGGAAAGGCTGAACTCATGGTTAAGCACTACGCAACCAATGCCTACCACCTTAGCTTATTAAGCACCTACATTACTACATAGGTGAAATGGTCCCAATTCCCCTAAACCATCATCAATATCAAGTAACCATAACATCATTTCCAATGTTAACCTCCCCGCTTAACATCCTCAACAGCCAATTCATCATTCTCTAATCATGAATAAGTCCAAGCCGCTCTTGACCGTGAGCACTGCTGTCATGACAGTTTTGACTCTGCAGAGTTTGCACCACTGTACCCACATGTAGTGATTTTATCCCCCGTTGCCGGGTGGACTAGAAAACCTCCATTTTGCTAGTGGCCGCGAACCACGTTCACACTTTCGAGGTGTGTAGCCAGGAGATCACTACGAGGCCTTTACAAAGGGATTCCCGATGAGTGTGGGCCCACTGAGGTTTCACCCCTAACAGCATACAAGAGCCTCCAACCCCGCTGCAGTGGCCCCCCTCTTGAGCCTTGCGGTTCATATGGTAGTCCAGCTGACACCTACTCCCCGCACCATCCAAACACCCATAATACGCACACCTAATTAATTCGGCAAGCTGCCCCATCTCAGCATGTGATTGGCATGGTAAAGCCAGGTTACATGCTCCATGAACCGGTCCATAGGATCCGGGCAAGCACTATACACAAACCCGAGTCTCGTGCACGCAGCACCAACCAAAGCATCCAACTTGCCTAGATCCCTACCTCTACATGATTCATATTATCTCATTCAAAGGGTAAAGTAAACAAGATGGTGATCTCATGTCCCATTTATCCCATTCTAAGCATGGCTAAGCATGAGTAGTATAAATGAATGACATAATAAAGTAACTCCCAACTCAAGGCTACAAGGAAACAAGATAATGCAATTCTAGGGAAACTTTCTAGCTTGGGTATCATATTCCAAATTGACAATGCAATTAAATTCTAACTACACATCCTAGTATAGGATCAAAGTGGTCAAGGATACTTGCCTTCTTCCTGCTGCTCTGGGAATGGAAAGTCTTGATTTTGAAAGGTGAGAACCTGCTCTGGGGCTGGTTCTACTCATGCCAATACACATAGCAAAAAGAAAACAACATTCCATAAGCCATAGTCCACATTTCCACTCATGCAAACCACACATACATACATATGAAAGTCATACACATATTTAAGTGTTGTGTTTACCCTAGATATGTTGACTCTAAGCATACATGCACTTTTAAACATATATATTATCTCTAGCTTTAATATTTAGATTTCTAAGTGCACAATATATATGAATTTCCAATTTGAACAAATTTTCCATATTGGGTAATACACTTCTTAGCCACAAAATTTGCATAAAAGATAATTTCCTACTCCAAATAGGTTTTTTCAGATCTTCTACAAAATCTCAATTTGATGTTTTGGATTTTGGAGACCTCATTTAACATTTTCTAATTATGCATACCCATTTTCCTATATTTTCAGATTTATTTTCCATACCTAAAAGTGAACTTTAATATTAAAATAGCAAGACATATCGTCTAAACAGAATATGTTCTGATCTAAAATGTCCAATAAAATATCTTTTGACTTCCTCTCTGATGGGGATCAATTTAAATTTATTTTTACCTATTTTCAGAATTATTTTCTAGCCTAAAAATGAATTTCCAGCCATAAAACAGCAACCTAAATTCATACAAAAAATTCTACTGTTCCAATTACTTAAACAGAACCTTTATGAATTTTCCCTACCCCTTTTTGGTTACTTAGAATCATTTTCCCACATTTAAATTTGTTTTTATGCCTAAAGGGTGTATTTCAGGGATAAATCACAAAACACCAACCTCAAAAAGTTATTTCCCCTCTAAATTCAGACTTCAGATTGTTCTACAAATCTCCAACAGGGTTAGAATAATTAAACTAAACCTATACCTATGTTTGAATTTAAATCCTGTTCACATATTCAATTTCCTGAAATTAATAACCCTCAGGGGCTGATGTGCAAATCAACACTGCTGTGGGGCCCCATTTCTCATTTTCTAAATATTCAGGGGTCTAAGTGTGTAAAACAGGGAGGTCTTCCTAATTCTTACTTAGTCCAGGGATTAAAACTGATTTTTAAATGAGTTTATATGAATTTTTGAGGGTCCAGGGGATAGATCAGAAGTTTCCGGGGCTAGCTCATGTTTTCCAAGATCCACAGGGGGTAGCGCGTAAGTTTCTCGGGGTTTAATATGCGGGGCTGATGTGGGCCGTTGGATTTAAAACGGAGGGCTGAGATTAGATCGCGAAGTGGTACGGGTTAAATCTATTCGGGACCGCACGATTTAAAACGAGCGGGCCACAGGGGGCCACGTCGCCCTGGCCGGAGCCAGCCCGCGCGCACGGCGGCGGGGAGCGGCGATCTCGCCGGCGTAGCCTCGGTTTTTGCCGCTAGGCGTTATAACTCGCATCTTTTTGCACAGAACAGCTGCGGAGGCGTAGGGGAAGCTCATCTAGGGATTTTCCTGCACTCGGAGGCCTTGGAAGTCGGTCGGCGGTGTCGAAGTCCGGCAATGGCACTCGGTGCTCGTCGGAGCGACTGTTGGAGCGCAAGACACGTCGTTTCCTTCACCTGCAGGACCCCCCGGCGGCGGTGGGGCATGCCACACGTGTTAGATCGGAAAGACCGGACGGGGATTGGAAAAAAATGGCCGAGGATGCCTCGGTTGTCACCGGAGCCGAAAACACAGCGGTGTGGGGAAACCGACGGGGTTTTCTTGAGTTTAAAGGCACGAGGAGAGGCGGCGGGGTCGATTTAGATGGTGTAGCACCGCTTGGCCGAAGATCTTGGCTCGTGGCGTGGAATTCGGACGAGGCAGTGGCGATCCACGCGGGAGGATTGGTGGCGGTTGGGGGGGGGGAAGCGGGGGAAAGGGATGACATGCGGGCCCCGCATGGCAGAGAGAGGGGGAGGGGGAAAACAGCCGCGGGTTGCTGGGCCGGCTGAGGTGGCTTTCGGGCCATTGGCCGTTTTTCTTTTTTTTTTTCTTTTTCCTTTTTCTTTCTGTTTTGATTCAAATTTGAATTCCAGTTTGAGTTTGAATTTTTCTCCACATGCATTACGTCCAAAAATTTTAAATTCACATTTTGAACACATTTTGGGGTGTTACAACTGTACCCCCCTTAAAAAAAATCTCGTCCTCGAGATTGGTGACTCTAGGAAAACAGATCCGGAAACTGTGCCTTGAGCTCGTCTTCTCGCTCCCATGTGGCTTCTGCTTCCGAGTGGTGCTTCCCCTGCACTTTGCACATTCGGATTCTTTTATTCCTTGTGATGTGTTCCATTGTCTCCAGGATCTTGACCGGCTGCTCGGCATATGAAAGATCCTCTCATACGTCCACCTCATTCATGGGTAACATCTCTCCGGGTGTTCTTAAGCATTTCTTGAGTTGTGACACATGGAATACATCGTGCACATCTGATAGGCGAGCCGGTGGTTCTAACTGATATGCCACTTCGCCTTTCCTCTCCAGAATCTGGAAGGGTCCGATGTATCGAGGTGATAGCTTCCCTTTCACCTTGAACCGATGAAGCCCTCTGATAGGGGACACCTTGAGATAGACATAGTCCCCCACGTTGAAAATGAGCTCCCTCCTCCGTACATCGACATAGCTCTTTTGTCGGGTCTGGGCTATCTTCAAGTTGTGGCGGATTTCCCTCACTTTCGCCTCGGCTTCTTGTAGTACCTCGGGCCCAAACACTTTGCTTTCCCTAGTTTAGTTCCAAAATAATGGATTTCTGCACTTCCTTCCATACAACGCCTCAAAGGGTGACATCTTCATACTAGCTTGATAGCTGTTGCCGTAGGAGAACTCCGCATACGGTAAGTTCTTATCCCAACTCCTATTGTTCTTGAGTGCACAAGCTCTCAGCATATCCTCAAGGATTTGATTGGTCCTTTCGGTCTGCCCGTCAGTCTATGGGTGATAGGAGGAACTAAAATTCAGATGAGTTCCCATGGTTTCATATAACTTCTGCCAGAACCTTGAGGTGAAATGTGTCCCTCGATCTGATACTATCTTCTTTGGCGCTCCATGAAAACACACGATTCTTGACTGGACAATTCTGCCAATTTGGATCCGCTGTAGCTTTCTTTCACGGGGATGAAATGAGCTACCTTAGTCAGCCTGTCGATGATGACCCATATCGAATCATATCCCGATTGGGTCCTCGGCAGTCCCACTATGAAGTCCATACCTATTTCTTCCCATTTCCATTCAGGCACTTTGAGTGGTTGCAACAGTCCCGCGGGCCGTTGATGTTCTGCTTTCACCAACTGACATGTGTCACATAGGGCAACATGTTCCGCGACATCTCGCTTCATGCCATACCACCAATATCTGCTCTTTAGGTCATGATACATCTTCGTACTCCCAGGATGAATGGAATAGTCGGAATCATGAGCCTCCTTCAAAATCAGTTCACGTATCTCCTTCACCTCAGGCACACAGATTCTTTTCCCATGCCACACCGTACCTTGTTCATCCTCTCTGAACTCAGGAGCTTTATTCTCTTTGATGAGTTCTCTGATTTCTTGTATCTTCGCATCATTCTTCTGACCGTTGCGTATGTCTTGCTCCAATGTGGAGTCCACCTCCATGGCGATGGCCTCACCACTATTCACGAGACATAGATTGAGTTTTGCAATCTCCTCTTTCAACTCCGTAGGCGTGTCACTTAAGCTCAACATGTTGACATACACCTTCCGGCTTAAAGCATCAGCCACGACGTTCGCTTTCCCAGGATGATAGTTGATGCCCACATCAAAGTCATTGATTAGCTCCAACAATCTTCTTTGTCTGAGGTTGAGGTCTGGCTGTGTGAAAATGTACTTTAAGCTCTTATGATCTGTATATATCTCTGTCCTCTTTCCCATCAAGTAATGTCTCCAATGCTTCAGCGCGTGGACCACTGCGGCTAGCTCTAGGTCATGTGTGGGATAGTTCTTCTCGTGTTTTCGAAGCTGCCGGGATGCATAGGAAACGACATGCCCCTCTTGCATGAGAACACATCCCAACCCGTGTCCAGAAGCATCGCAATACACCAAAAATTTCTTCTGCATGTCTGGCATAACTAGCACCGGGGCTGTTGTCAATCTTTTCTCCAGCTCTTGGAAACTTGTCTCACACTCCGGTGTCCACGTGAATGTGATTCCCTTCTCTAACAATTTGGTGAGGGGTCTCGAGATCTTGGAGAAGCCCTCAATGAACCGTCGATAATACCCAGCCAATCCTAAGAAGTTTCAAATTTCCCCGACATTTTCAGGGGTCTTCCACTTCTGCACATCCTCGATCTTTGAGGGATCTACAGAGATTCCTACCTCTGAGATTATGTGTCCTAAGAAGGGGACTCTTCTCAGCCAAAACTCGCATTTGCTTAGCTTGGCATATAGTTGGTGTTCTCTCAACTTTTGCAACACCAGTCTTAGATGCCCCTCATGTTCTTCTTCATCTTTGGAGAAGATGAGAATGTCATCAATGAAAACCACCACAAATTTGTCCAAATACTCCATGAATACCTTGTTCATGAGATACATGAAGTACACCGGGGCATTAGTTAGCCCGAACGGCATGACGGTGTACTCATACAACCCGTACCGAGATACGAAAGCCGTCTTGGGAATGTCAGTTGATCTTATCTTCAGTTGGTGATATCCTGACCTGAGATCAATTTTTGAGAATACATAAGCTCCCCTCAACTGATCAAATAAGTCTTCAATGTGGGGTAATGGGTATTTGTTCTTGATGGTTATTTCATTCAACGCACGGTAGTCTACGCATAACCTTTGGGTTCCGTCCTTCTTGGGCACAAATATCACTGGAGCTCTCCACGGCGATGAACTAGGACCAACATACCCCTTCTCTGTTAATTCTCTTATATGTTCTTTGAGCTCTTCCAGCTGTTTGGAGTCCATCCTATAAGGCCTCTTGTATATCGGGGCTGTTCCAGGCACTAGTTCAATCGCGAATTCCACTTCACGATCTAGGGGCATACCTGGCAACTCCTCAGGAAAAACGTCGGGATATTCCTTGATAACCCTTATCTCTTCCACTTCCACTTCCACTTGATTGAGTTTAGTGTCCCTCTTAGGTTCTTGTATGACTATGAACATCACTTTTGTGCCACTAGTGTGAGTTAGTTCCACCGTTCTAGTCGAACAATGGATGATACCTTTATGTTTGGTCAACCAATCCATACCCAAAATTATATCTATCCCTTGTGAGTCTATCACTATGAGGTTTGCAGTAAATACTACCCCATTAATTTATAGATTCACCTTGGGATACACTTGTCTTGTTCTTATTTCTCCCCCTGGAGAGTCCACTGCTAACATATGATTCATTCGTATTATTGCTAGATAATGCTTCTTAACAAATCCTTGAGCAATGAACGAGTGGGTAGCACCAGAATCGAACAAAATGGATGCAATGTGTAAATTTGCAGGGAACTTACCAATCACCACGTCCGGTGCCTCTTGCGCTTCCTCCATGGTCATGTGGTTCACCCGTCCCCGCATCACATTCTGCTGCTGTGGCTGCATAGGCTTCTTCTTTGGGCACTTATGAGCGTAGTGCCCCACTTCACCACAGTTGAAGCATTGCACCCCGACTTTAGGTGCCTGACCTTTGTTATCTTGGGGTTGGTTCTGTGGCCCTTGTCCTGCAGGTCGAGGTTGATAAGTGGGGCATGGCTGCTGCACAAACTGACGTTGCGGCTGTACTGGTGCTGATGGAGGCCTGAAATTCGGGTTGTACCCTCTCCGTGTCGAGTAGGGTACTACAGCACGACTCGTCTGCCCTGCAGATTGCTGCATCAGATGTGGACGTGTATTGCTGCTTGATGCTTGGTGTGACCATCCCATCTTCCTCTTGTTTTCATTCTCCAAGGCCTTCAGCTTCCTCTCCGCAACAAACGCCCTGTCCACCATCTTTTGGAAACTTTCATATTCGTTGGAGGACATTGCACATTGCATTTCCATGGTAAGCCCTTCCACAAAATAGTCCTGTTTCTGCTCATCAGTTTCGATGTCCCGTGGTGCATAACGGGAAAGTTGGGTGAACTTGGTGAGGTACTCCCTCACTGTCATGTTGCCCTGCTGCAGTCCCAAGAACTCCTTCCTTTTGTTCTTGAGTTCTCCCCTTGGTATGTAGTGGTTGTGGAAACTGCGCTTGAACTCTTCCCAAGTGATGTTCTCGGGGTCGTGATGGGCTGCCACGTAAGCGGTCCACCAATCAGCAGCGGGTCCATGCAATTGGTGAGAGGCAAACAGCATCCTCTCATATCCTTGGCATTGTATGATCCTCATCTTGTTCTCAATGGTCTTGAGCCAATCATCTGCCTCCAGAGGTTCAGTAGCACTGGCAAACTTTGGGGGTTGAGTTCCCAGAAACTCACTCAACCTTGGTTGACGTGGTGGAGCCTGCGGGGGTAGAGCTTGGTGTAAGTTGGCCACCACTTGACTCAAATTCTGGATGAGCTGATTTGGATTGTCAATCATTTGGTAGATAGGGTCAGCTCCTTCTCAGCGACCACCCCTGTCTTGCCCTCCAGGAAGGTGGCACCATGACCTCTTCCTCTTCCGGCCATCTATTATGAACAACCAAGTGTCAACTTAGTCATTACACATTAACTCCCCAAATTGCTCGTATAAACTTAAAGTTTTGAGACCTTAATGTTTAGACAATTTCTGAAGATTTCACATAGATTTTTAGGCATCATGTCTCATGCGAAAATAAATGCACTATTGATTAATAAGGGTTCACACACAAAAGCAAATGCAATCTTAAAGACGAGGTTGTGGACAAGTGCCCATGGCTTCCACAACTATCGTTACACACCAAACATTAACAAAAAAATAGATAGGTTCTTGACTCGACTACTCGATAACATGCTGAAATAAGGGAAATGACTTTTACAACTCGTATCACTGAGCTGGCTCGTCGGGGTCTTCCTCATCATTGCGGCTGCCCTCTGATTCCGCTTTAGGTGGGGAAGCTGCTGGTGGAGCAGTGCGGCGACGCTTGCTCGCCCGGTGGTCTGGGTAGTCAGGAGTCCACGTGTCATTCTCGGTGACACACAGTTCATTCCAATCTCCTCTTTCCCTCGCCCTCAAGCTAGCGCGAAGCAACGCCTCGGTCTCCTTCAGGGTGTCACGGACATCCTGAAGCTCCTGCTGGCACTCCTGTAGTCGAGTGCTGAGCATAGTTGCATCCTCCAAGCACAGGTCCATGTGCTCATGGGAAGTCCCCTGCTGCACTGGCGGGTACTTATACTCCGCGGTGCCACTCTCACGCTGGAGGACATACATGTACTCAGTCCTGTCCAGGTGGCGACGGTTGATGTAACTCTGCCAGGTGATGGCCTCCCAGGTGACATCCTTCTCAGCGTCGGCCTGAGTCGCTCGACAAGCTGGAGAGCGGTGGATCTTGAGCAACTAGTTGTCATGGATAATCCTCATCTCTGAGCTCCATTCTTCACGCTTCTCACGGATGGTCCTGGTGGAGCTGTAGTGTATGATCAGCTTGCCAACATTGCCGGCGGCGTGGAGCATACGCCGAAGACGGCGCAACAAGCCTCCTACTGCCAACCCGTGGGAGTGGTACATCACTGGGCGGTTCTCCTCCCTCAAGGCAAGGGCAGCTACGGGGACTCTTCCTCCGGTGGACTTGCGAGCGGTGCGGACCATGCGAACCATCTAAAACATAAAGCATTTAAAATCAAGTTAGATAAGAATTAGATAAAGACTGCATTTTGAAAAAAAGTTGAGGCAAGATGAACCATTAAAGTGACCACAGTAAATGACACTTTCACCCCACACCTTTTGTAAAATAGTTTTTAAGAACATAGGGTCCTTAAATGCTTCCATTTCTACCTAGGTCCTTGTTCTTACGGGCAACCTGGCTCTGATACCACTTCTATCACACCCGGTTTCTCCGAAGAACAACCGAGTGAATATCACATGTATGCCAGGATCATTTTCTTATACATGTGACGACAAATAGTGAAGCATCATTATATTACAAGCCAAGTATTCGAATATAAATAAGTCTTACATAGCATAACGTCTCGATGGACGATAATATGTTCATAACATGTAAATAAAACAGCAGCTGAAAATAAGCCTTGTGAGCTTCATCACAGGCGTTGCCCAGGGGACTCCGCGAACCTAGAATCCTTCTTCAGGTCTGAAGTCTTGGTCATTGAACACCACGTCATTCCCTTGGCCTGAGCAGCAATTTAAACCAACAGAAAAGCAAGCTTGAGTACCGTTGGTACTCAACAAGTGTGGGAAAGTTATGTCATGCATGGCTAGAACAAGGAAAGGCTGAACTCATGGTTAAGCACTACGCAACTAATGCCTATCACCTTAGCTTATTAATCACCTACATTACTACATAGGTGAAATGGTCCCAATTCCCCTAAACCATCATCAATATCAAGTAACCATAACATCATTTCCAATGTTAAGCTCCCCGCTTAACATTCTCAACAGCCAATTCATCATTCTCTAATCATGAATAAGTCCAAGCCGCTCTTGACCGTGAGCACGGCTGTCATGACAGTTTTGACTCTGCGGAGTTTGCACCACTGTACCAACATGTAGTGATTTCATCCCCCGTTGCCGGGTGGACTAGAAAACCTCCATTTTGCTAGTGGCCGCGAACCACGTTCACACTTCCGAGGTGTGTTGCCAGGAGATCACTACGAGGCCTTTACAAAGGGATTCCCGACAAGTGTGGGCCCACTGATGTTTCACCCCTAACAGCATACAAGAAGCTCCAACCCCACTGCAGTGGCCCCCTCTTGAGCGTTGCGGTTCATATGGAAGTCCAGCTGACACCTACTCCCCGCACAATCCAAACACCCATACTACGCCGGAGATACACCTAATTAATTAGCCAAGCTGCCCCATCTCAACATGTGGTTGGCACAGTAAAGCCAGGTTACATGCTCCATGAACCGGTCCTTAGGATCCGGGCAAGCACTATACACAAACCCGAGTCTCGTGCACACAGCACCAACCAAAGCATCCAACTTGCCTAGATCCCTACCTCTACATGATTCATATTATCTCATTCAAAGGGTAAAGTAAACAAGATGATGATCTCATGTCCCATTTATCCCATTCTAAGCATTGCTAAGCATGAGTAGTATAAATGAATGACATAATAAAGTAACTCCCAACCCAAGGCTATAAGGAAACAAGATAATGCAATTCTAGGGAAACTTTCTAGCTTGGGTATCATATTCCAAATTGACAATGCAATTAAATTCTAACTACACATCATAGTATAGGATCAAAGTGGTCAAGGACACTTGCCTTCTTCCTGCTGCTCTGGGAATGGAAAGTCTTGATCTTGAAAGGTGAGAACCTGCTCTAGGGCTGGTTCTACTCATGCCAATACACATAGCAAAAAGAAAACAACATTCCATAAGCCATAGTCCATATTTCCACTCATGCAAACCACACATACATACATATGAAAGTCATACACATATTTAAGTGTTGTGTTTACCCTAGATATGTTGACTCTAAGCATACATGCACTTTTAAACATATATATTATCTCTAGCTTTAATATTTAGATTTCTAAGTGCACAATATATATGAATTTCCAATTTGAACAAATTTTCCATATTGGGTAATACACTTCGTAGCCACAAAATTTGCATAAAAGATAATTTCCTACTCCAAATAGGTTTTTCAGATCTTCTACAAAATCTCAATTTGAAGTTTTGGATTTTGGGGACCTCATTTAACATTTTCTAATTATGCATACCCATTTTCCTATATTTTCAGATTTATTTTCCATACCTAAACGTGAACTTTAATATTAAAATAGCAAGACATATCACCTAAACAGAATATGTTCTGATCTAAAATGTCCAATAAAATATCTTTTGACTTTCTCTCTGATGGGGATCAATTTAAATTTATTTTTACCCATTTTCATAATTATTTTCTAGCCTAAAAATGAATTTCCAGCCATAAAACAGCAACCAAATTCATACAAAAATTTCTACTGTTCCAATTACTTAAACAGAACCTTTATGAATTTTCCCTACCCCTTTTTTGTTACTTAGATTCATTTTCCCACATTTAAATTTGTTTTATGCCTAAAGGGTGTATTTCAGGGATAATTCACAAAACAGCAACCTCAAAAAGTTTATTTCCCCTCTAAATTCAGACTTTAGATTGTTCTACAAATCTCCAACAGGGTTAGAATAATTAAACTAAACCTATACCTAGGTTTGAATTTAAATCCTATTCACATATTCAATTTCCTGAAATTAATAACCCTCAGGGGCTGATGTGCAAATCAACACTGCTGTGGTGCCCCATTTCTCATTTTCTAAATTTTCAGGGGTCTAAGTGTGTAAAACAGGGAGGTCTTCCTAATTCTTACTTACTCCAGGGGTTAAAACTTATTTTTAAATGAATTTACATGAATTTCTGAGGGTCCAGGGGCTAGATCGGAAGTTTCCGGGGCTAGCTCGTATTTTCCATTATCCCCATGTGGTAGCGCGTAAGTTTCTTGGGGTTTAATATGCGGGGCTGATGTGGGCCGTTGGATTTAAAACGGAGGGCTGAGATTAGATCGCGAAGCAGTACGGGTTAAATCTATTCGGGACCGCACGATTTAAAACGGACGGGCCACAGGGGGCCACGTCTGTGACACCCTCATCTCGGGTGTCAGCATATGTTCATGTGTTATGGAGAAGAAAAACATTTTAAGAAAAGATGGAACAATGACAAATATCAAAAGGATAGCCAATAAAGCCCTCAGAGAGCACCGAAGGCAACCTCCGCAGCCAGCAGGCCACGTGGCGTGTTTGGAGCTCGCCCCTGCAAGGTGAAGAGAGGTTCGCCGCTAAACTGGCTACGTGGAAGACTCGGGGGTCACCTCCGCAATTGGAAAAAGGTTCGACCCTGTGGGACACGTGTTGCCCACGGAGCTAGCCTCTGCGGAAGAAGCAAAGGCATTTTTCGTAGGACACATGTCATCCTCGGAGCTAGTCCTCACGGAAATCAGAGGACCCGTCGCCGGGATATGTGTCGATCTCGGAGCTCATCTCAGAGGAATCCGGATCTATCGAACACGTGTTTCCACTGGAGCTTATCTCTGGGAGGTCTTTCGTTGCTAGACACGTGTCGACCTCGGAGCATGTTCCTGAGGAGGGAAGAGAGGAAAGACCGGCGCCAACACGTGGCGTGAACGGAGCTCACCTCCAAAAGAGGGGGAGGTCTCGGTCGATTGACACGTGGCCCAACCGGAGCTTGTCTCTGCGGAGAAGTAGATACCAGGCCCCGGGAGGACACATGGGGCCTCCGGAGCTCATCACCACGAAGGTAACGAGTCTGGAGCGGTTTTTACGCGTAAAGATACCAGTACGAAACAGAAACCGATCTAAATTTCCATGATGTTACTAAAGATAAGACGTTAGGATCCAAAAAGATCTGAATAAGACTCTTACTCGGGATCCAATCAGATTAGGACTCTTCTCTTCCCGATTATAAATAGAACCAAAACCTTTGGCCGAAACCACAAACTTCTCTTTCAACTCCTAAGCCGACGACTTAGAGCCCTAGCCCTAACTCGCCGAGCAAAACATCACCGAAGCGCAACAAGGGAGATCATCGGAGAAGAACCAAGCGGTCTGAGGAGGACCTCGAAGACAAGAAGAGCGTGAGGTAGGGGTTCAATACCACCTTACGACATCATTGTTCATCTCTTGCATCTGTTCTTCAATTCCTTTCGAACAGAAGCCTTCTCGTGGGCAGATCACTCGATGATCAGTTTGATCTAAATACAAGATCATCGCCACATCCACCTTTAATCCGAACACCTCTGCCCATGCAAGCCATGCAAGAGCACACCAATCTAATAAAAATCATAGGATATTATGCATGTGCATCATCGCATCTAGTTTAAGGTTTGCGCATGATATTGATTGCTGTGAATCTTGTATGCCCGTGAATCCTACATAGCAGGACAGGTTCAGGAAGCTGTCTACGACGAACTACAGCAACCAGGTTTTGAGAATCAAGAACAACCGGAACCGCAAGTACAAGGCAAGTGCTCCTTGACCATATTGATCCTATATTTTGGGGAAAACTGTTTGTTTGCGAAAAAGGTGTGCGTACTGAGTCAAACATGATGGGAAACCCTTTTATATAAGAGTTTACTAGTTTTGATTAAACCACCCTTGTCGCCTGGGAAGTTTATGAGTCGGGTATGGTTTTTGCTTTATGCTTCGCTGAGTCTATAGGATTGGGAAGCGAGATAGATGTGTCTAGCTAACTGCACTCGTAATGATAATGAGAATACTAATGATAATGAACATGGATTGGAGGGAGATCTAGGCAAGCCTGGGTTTGTGAATGTGGTAGCATGAGATGGTGGTTTTACTTGCTGTAGATCTAGGTCGTTCATGCATGCACATGCCAGGATAACAGTGCCACCACAAGGCCAAGTATGGTTGCGGCTTAGCTGAGTAATTAGGTAAGTTGCTAGAGTGTTATGGACTGTGGAAGGTGCGGGGAATGGGAGTCGAGTGAGGACTGCCCTGGGAACTGCATGGCACAAGAGGGGGCCTGTGGGTGGGAGAATTGGAGATTCTAGCCTGCTGGTGAAACCTTAGTGAGTCCATACATCTAGTAACCCCTTTGTAAAGGCTATTTTGTGATCTCTTGACCATACACCGACGGTTGTGTACTGGTATAATGGAGGTTCTGCAGTCTCCCGACGGGTGACGAAATCACAAACTTGTGGGTAAAGAGGTGCAAACTCTGCAGAGTTACTAAAACTATCATGATAGCCGAGCTTACGGTCACGAGCACCTGGCTAAACTGCCATGATTAGTTGGGATGGTTTTCGGGATGGTTATTGGGAAGGTTCTTGGTTATGGTTATTGGTTTGGAACTGTTGAGTCTGGATGATGAGATGTTTGCATGACTGTTGGGTCATGACATGAGATTGGTCTCGGTGTGAGACGAGGTTGATTTGTGAGATGAGATGGTAGCGAATACGAGGAGGCATTCATGAGTATGAATAAAGAATTGATTACTGTTCGGATGGAACACGGGAAGTGATGGAGCTATGTTGGTAATTTAATATATGCTGGGATTACATCTAAAGTTAAGTTGCTGTTTATCATAATTTTACAAATCTGCTTTTCTGCAAATAAGCCTTTTATGCCTACCTTGTTTATGAGCTGCATATCATGTGTTTTCCCGCACTTGCTGAGTACACCATTGTACTCAACCTTGCATTATTACTTCATCCTCAGCAGCAGGAGAAGCCTACTATGAAGATCAAGTGGAGCATTATGGCGTGTGATCTATTCTCAACCTTGCCTGTGGAGGGAGTAGAGATGGAGCCACTTCTGCTTAGTTTTGCTTCCGCAGTAGTTTTGCTTCCGCAATAAAGTAGAGATTTCCGCTGCATAGAAATAAGAATTCCGCTGTAAGCATGAGTCCAAGACTCATGAGACGTTGTAATAAACTCTGTTATTCGTGGTTATATATATCTGAATTCAGTTTGTGGAACGTATGTGTATGTGTGATGAACATCCTGGGCACACATATGCATTAGTTCTCGGTTCCGTGGTTCTCCCACAGAATTGAGGGTGTCACAGATTGGTATCAGAGCCACGGGTTGACAGTAGGTTACACGCCTAGATAGAAAACCTTAGATAGATAATAGAGCTACGGGTTAACCCCTAAATAGGAGTCACAAGCGTCCTAGGGTGAATAGCTTAGATTGGTCTTTAGAAACCACCTTGACATAGGAAGCCCTCCTTGAATAGGAGTTGTGTGGGCCCTTGTGATGATTATTTGTGAATATGTGTTTAGTATGAAGTTGTGGGACGTCTCAAAAACGTTGTCTATATCTATACGTAAGAAGAAAGAGGTGTGAAATGCTTCGGCACTTGATCACATCCTCATAAGGACTAATATATTTAGTCCAACTCACCTTGATGCATATAGTTGAAGGGACCCACCTAACCTTCTAACCTTCTATTCTATTTTGATCTCTCTCACATATGGTGAGGGGAAACGCCAGCCGAAGGAACGTCCAGGAAAATGACCACGAGGAAGTTCCTGCTAACTCCAAAGCTGGTGAAAACCATCTGGAAAGGTTGATGGCCATGCAAAACCAGCTTATGCAAAACATGATCCAAACTTTGGGTCAGTTGTAGGCCAACCAAAACCCCGTTCCGGCTCCACCGCCACCACCACCTCCGGCTCATAACAGGTTGGGAGAGTTCATGAGGACTCGACCACCCACCTTTGCTCAAACTAGTGATCCCATGGAGGCCGATGATTGGTTGAAATCCATGGATAAGAAGCTCGCCATTGTTCAGTGCAACAACCGAGAGAAGGTTCTCTTTGCGTCGCACCAACTTATGGGAGCTGCCGCTGACTGGTGGGATGCCTTGAGCAACGCCCATGCCAACCCGGAGACAATCACTTGGACTGAGTTCAAGGAAAGTTTCCACACCCACTACATCCCTGTTGGTGTAATGATGCTCAAGAGGCAGGAGTTTGAAGGTCTCCGCCAAGGAGAGAAAAGTGTGAATGAATATCTTAACAAGTTCATACAACTGTCCCGGTATGCCCCCGAAGAAGTCAACTCAGATCAGAGGAAGCAGTACCTTTTCATGAGAGGGTTGAACAATGAGATCCAAGTTCAGCTCCTCAACAATGACTACGTAAGCTTCCAGAAGCTAGTTGATAAGGCTATTGTGGTGGAAAACAAGATCCGAGAGATCGAGCGAGAGTGCAAAAGGAAAATGCCATACCAGCCCCAAGGGAGCAACGTACGACCTAGGTACATGCCTGACACGACCCCAAGGTCCTGTCGAGCCAGGATCACGCTGAGGGGTGCTGCGTTGCACAGCACCGTATAACACACGTCAAAGGTACAAAGCGGAAGCAGAAATTTTATTACATAAACAGGTTTATGAACTTGTTTACATCAAAATAAGTTTAGTCTACACTCGCGGGCGTAGACTAAGCATCATGTGCACGTTCAGCCCTTGAACGTGTCCTTGCTAGCACACACGCACACTAACTCTGCGGCGTGCACGACTCCCACTCGACGGGGTTCCCCTCCTGGGGTTCCGTCTCCTCTTCGGGAGTCCCTTCCTCATAGAACCCTGCAAAAGCTTCAAACACAAGCAGTGAGCACGAAGGCTCAGCAAGTCTGACCCGTCTCACCTAAACATGGAACTTCTACATGAGGGTAATGGGTTACATGAGGTAAAAATCATTTGCAAGGACTCACCTAATTAGTAGAACCTTACTTTCAAGTTTTAGCAGCAGGTTGTGGAGAACCTTACGCTAAGGTACATGAGAGAACCGCAATCAAACAAGAAACGCATTTCTCTCATGTACTTTGCCCAAAGTCGAAATGAACTTTAATTAGCTCTAAACTACAACAAACCATTAACAAGCAAAGTCCATCTTTCAATCAGCAGCATTTTAACATGTAACTAGCCTGTTCTTTCTACGTCACGGTACAGTGAACAAGTGGTACTCACTGACCGCAAGAGACGGCGATTATAATCGATTTACACCTGCAGGGTTACCCGAACAACCCGTCACGTACGCCCGTACTCGATGTTGCTTACAACAACCATCACGGACGCCGTACGCGACTACCTTTCACCCTAAGCCAAATGTTGAACCGGTCCAATCGTCCCGAGCAAGAGGTCTCTGCACGCGCATCTCAGTGCCGCCAGCCGATTTACACCTCGAGCTCTCAACCTACCCTCTGAACGACCAGCTATGCCTCAACACCCAGCTACCCGAGTTACATCAGTTTCCCGGTTCCCATAGAGCCGGTAGGTCTTCGGTACTGTTCTAGCTTGTTCAACAGGCCCGCACACGGCTCGGTCCTCAATCGACACAAGCGGAGCTACAGCACACAGGCCCCAAAGTCCTGCTGCCCTTACTCTCCGCTCGGTCTCATTTTCTTGCCATGTGTATCATGTGCTATCTCTACCCGAGCAATGTGCCTCTAGCCTATTCTCGCGAGTAGTTCCAACTACTCGACTTGTACCGAATCCTACTCTATCCTAGCAATGCAGTAGCTAACGGGGTTTGCAATCCTAAACCCAACCCATGGTTCTCTTGGCTATGCAGTGGGGCTTCCAAACAAGACTCTAATGCACAGAATAAAGGAAACAAGTATGTGCTCAAAACAATAAAAATTTGTAACAAGGTTAATGCAAACCGGAGCTTGCCTTGCTGCTCTTGGTCGTAGGCTAGCTGTTCATCCGGAGTAACGAAGTCTAGGACTTTGGGTTCCTCCTCGACCTTAGCGACTACATGATAGAAACAATACATGTATTAATTTAATGCATTTGTATTAAGTTTGAAGTTGTGAAGTCTATAACCTTTGCTAGACAGACCTAATGACTGTGAAACTTTTATTGTGGCTTGGTTACACCCTAAACAGAGAATTGGTCAAGTTTTAGTTGCAGCAAATCTCATTTGAGCCCTCAACAATTAATTATGTCCTTGACCTTAATTGGAACTCTTAGGGTGTTCTAGGAATTTTCATGAAACAAACTATGCCTTTCTGAAAACTAGCTTTTCAGAGGGTTCTAATGGAATTGGTCTCACTTAATTTGGAAGGTTCCTAGCTAAAGATATGAGCTAAACAATTTCAGAGAAAATTCAGAAAATGTTTCTGAACATTTTCTATTTTCTCTGGAACAGTTTCGCTAATCCCCCGTTAGGTGGATCTAATGAGCTCAAATGGATCTGAAATGTTTATGGTAGTTCAGGGATATTTTGGTGAACATCCCAGCAAAATTTCAGGATTTTCCTCCAAAGGATTTAATTCTGGGGAATTAAGGAATTTCATGAAGTGAAACTTGATTTGCTGGAAAGTACTCAGAGAGCTGAATCCAGCAAAATTTGGTTCACTCAATTTGGAGCTTTCTAGCCAAAGTTATGAGGATTTGAAGTTTAGAAGAATTCTGAAAATCGGGGAAAAGTTTAAACTCTCGGGCCCGTGGGGACACGTGTCGAGCGCGGAGGTGTACGGCACACCGGAGATACCACATGTGTCGAGCGCGGAGGTGTCCGGCACACCGGAGCTCACAGGGTATTTGTGCGCCAGCACAGCCGATCCCCGGCAACATCCGATCCCGATTTAAATTCTTCAGCCGCTGACACGTGGGCCAGCCGGCTTCTTCTTCCTCCCGCCGTTCTCTCGCGCCCGCGCCGCCGACCTCGCCGGAGCAGACTCGGAGCTCACCGGCTCGCCGCTGCCGGACCTCCCATGGGCTGAAACTCGCCGCCAGGGGGTTGTCGACGTCGAGGAACACGTCGGTGGTGTCAGGTCGGGGTGGGGGTTGACCGGAAATAGCTCGGCGACGTGCCGCGGCCTCGGTTGAGGTTCGGCGCCATCGACCGTGGGTTCTAACCCGCCAACACCTCGAACACACGGTCCTACATCATCAGTGTACCTCTAGGAAGCTCGACAAGGTGTCAAAAAGGTTCAGGGATGGCGGCAAGTCGATCGGCACCGTGTGACCGATCGTGTCCGCCATGACCGCCCTTGATCGAGCTCGAAATTCGTTACTCCTAGACAGTTTTATGCCACGGATGCAGAAAAGAACTTGATCGCCGGCTAGTCCAGCGTCTATGTGCAGGATTTGATGACCTCCGAAAGATCATAGAGCGTGAATTTAAAGAAACCGTACCGGAAGCTCAGTTTAAGGTTGCCAGAGCAAAAACTGAGAATTCGCCGGCGAGAGTTCACGGCGTGGCTTGAGCTTCAGGTGGAAGCAGTGTGGAGTCCGTGCGCTCCTGTTGCAGCCCTTGCTCGGCCGTGGAAGTGGTTGCAGCGTGCTGCCCGCGTGAGACCGATCGCCCTCCTTCAGCTAAACTGCGGCGGTCGTCGTTGGTCATGGGAACAGGGGCCGAAACCCAGTAGTCCAGGCGTTGGGAGGGTGGTGCGCGACCTCCGGTGGCTGTCTAGCAGCTTAGGAACGAAGGAGATTGTTTTGCTGGTTTTCCCGATTGAGCAGAGAGCTGCGACGAGAAACAATGCCGCTGCTCGGGTTTGCCCGCGAGAAGATAAAGCCGGCCGACTCCTGCTCAGTGGAGGCAGTGCCGGTCGCATGGGGGCGCGAGCAAGCCGCCCAGGGCGCCAGCGCGCGGAGAGGGAGGCAGCTGGTGGCGCCGGTAGCTGCTCGGTGGCACAGCCGACAACAGCTCGGTGGAATTTCCCACCGAGACTCTGACTTTGGTTGCAAGTTTCTCCTTCTTCCCTCTATGACATGTGGGTCCCACCCGGGGTTTTAACCTCTGAAATTTACTCCTAATCACTGTAGTGAACAGTGAACCCCATAATACCCCTGGTGGTTCAGATTATTCACCCTTGAGCCATTCGAATTGCATAGGATTCGGATTGGGTTTGGTTTGAGTGAATTTCAGCACAAGTGCAGTTTTGAATTCAAATGAAGTTTGAATTTGCCCCACTTAGTTCACGTTATGATCAACTCCAAATGGAGTGAAACTTGGTGTGTGGGCTCACAAAAATGTGCTGAGTAAGAATATGCCTCCCACTTTTAAATTCATGGGATAAAAACAGTTTGAATTTGAATATGGTTTAAAACTGCCCTCTTTCTAACTATACCCAAAATGTCCTCAAAAAGGTTTGGAATTTGGGTGAAACTTGGCATGGACATCCTCAGTAAAGTGTAGGAGTTTTCATATGTCCAGCCCATCTATATCACATATGGGAAATACCACTTTTGCAATATGTGAGTTTGTTTTCTAATGAGCATGTTGATAATTGTTACTTGCTCTTCATTTGTGTTCATGATCCTTCCTCAAATGAGGTGTGTGGTGTGGTGATGAACACTACAAATGTGTGTCAAAAACTGAGGCCCTTACATTACCCCCCCTTAAAAGAATCTCGTCCCGAGATTATAAAGTGAAAATGAGAGAGAGGACGGTGGAAAATTACCGGATATGCGACGCGAAAAATTCGGGGTAGTTAGTGCGAATGAATTCTTCGCTCTCCCATGTCGCTTCGTCCATGGAGTGATTACTCCATAGAACCTTGTAGAACCACAACGTACGGTTGCGTGTGGTTCGGGCCTTTTCATCAATAATCTGCACCGGTTCCTCCCGATAGGTGAGATCCGGTTGCAGTTCTTCAATATCCTCCAGCTGAACGGTAGTTGATAGCTTAAGACACTTCCTCAGCTGGGAAATGTGAAAGACGTCGTGCACACCGGAAAGTGCTTCTGGTAATTTCAACCGGTATGCCACTGATCCACATCTTTCGGTAATCTGGAATGGACCGATGAATCGGGGTGCCAACTTTCCTCTCACCCCAAATCTGTTTACGCCCTTCATTGGAGATACCCGTAGATATACGTGCTCTCCAACTTCGAATTGTAATGGGCGCCTTCTCCGGTCCGCATACTGTTTCGGTCGGGATTGAGCGGCTTTTAGGTTCGCTTGAATCAGTCGAACCTTTTCTTCCGCGTTGTTGACAAGATCAATCCCGAAGGTCACCCTTTCGCCAGATTCACACCAATTCAGTGGTGTGCGGCATTTCCGCCCGTATAGCGCCTCGTAAGGTGCCATCTTGATGCTGTCTTGTTACCCATTATTGTATGAGAACTCGGCTAACGGCAAGTGATCATCCCAATTCTTGCCGTGGTTGATAGCGCAAGCTCGTAACATGTCTTCTAAGATTTGATTTACCCGCTCCATTTGCCCATCCATCTGCGGGTGGTAGGCTGAACTACGGATCAGCTTCGTCCCCAAGGCAGCGTGCAGCTGCTCCCAAAAACGGGACACAAATAAAGTGCCCCGATCCGATATGATAGTACGGGGTACGCCGTACAAGCATAGGATCCGTGAGATGTACAGTTCAGCGTACTTCTTGACGTTGTAGTTGGTGTTGACCGGGATGAAATGGGCAACTTTGGTGAGCCGATCGACGATCACCCACACAGAATCATGTTTCTGCAAGGTGGTGGATAAACCGACGATGAAGTCCATGCTCACGTCCTCCCACTTCCAGGCAGGAATGCCCAGTGGTTGCAACAGTCCCGGTTTCCGCATATGATCTGCCTTCACCCTTCGACATGTATCACACTCTGACACGTATTTTGCAACTTCGCGCTTCATCTGTGTCCACCAAAACTTCCTTCGAAGTTCTTGATACATCTTGTTGCTGCCGGGGTGAATAGAAAACTTTGACAAGTGAGCCTCATCAAAGATTTTCTTCCGTAATTCCGGGTTTCGGGGTACGACAATCCGGTCCTTGAACCATAGGACGCCGTCTTCGTCCTTCCGGAAACATTTCAATTCCCCACTGTCTACACGTCTCCGCAAATGTGACATGCCCTTGTCATTATTCTGGGCTGCCGCTATCTCTTCACGGATGGTGGGGATTAAAGCTAGGTTGTAGAGAGCTCCGTGTGGAATCACATGTAGTGGTAGTTCGCTCTCTTCCAACGGTGTGATGGTCAGATTATTGACGTGTGACTTGCGGCTCAGCGCATCTGCCACTACGTTTGCCTTGCCCGGATGATAATGGATCTCTATCTCGTAATCCTTTATCAGTTCTAACCATCTTCGTTGCCTCATGTTCAGCTCTTTCTGAGTGAATATATACTTGAGGCTTTTGTGGTCGGTATATAAATGTACGAGGTTACCGAGTAGGTAGTGCCTCCACATTTTGAGTGCGAGTACCACGGCAGCGAGCTCCAAGTCGTGAGTTGGATAATTCTGCTCATGGTTCCTAAGCTGCCATGATCCATACGCGACCACTCTTCGGTCTTGCATCAGCACACATCCGAGCCCAATGCCGGATGCATCGCAGTACACATCGAACGGTTTTGTTGTGTCTGGCTGCGCCAAAACCGGTGCTGATGTCAGGTGCTTAACTAGAGCCTTGAATGCTGCTTCACATGCTGGACTCCAAACATATTTGGTAGCCTTCTTCAGCAGCTCTGTCATTGGCTTGGCAATCTTCGAGAAGTTCGGAATGAACCTCCGATAATATCCCGCCAGTCCGAGGAAACTCCGTACCTCGTGAACAGTTCTCGGGGATTTCCAATTCAGCACTTGAGTGATCTTGCTCGGGTCCACAGCGATACCCTCCGCTGAGATGATATGCCCGAGGAAAGGCACTTGCGATATCCAAAACTCGCATTTGCTGAATTTTTCGTATAACTTGTGATCCCGCAGCCGTTGCAAGACCATACGCAGATGTTTCTTGTGATCTTCCTCCGACTTGGAATATACCAGGATGTCGTCGATGAAGACCACGACAAACTTGTCCAGCTCCGGCATGAATACCGAGTTCATTAAGTACATGAAGTGAGCTGGAGCATTGGTGAGGCCGAAGGACATGACCAGGTACTCATAAAGTCCGTACCTCGTCGAGAAAGCCGTCTTCGGAATGTCCTCAGCCCAGATTTTAATCTGATGGTACCCGGATCTTAAGTCCATTTTGGAAAAGACCTTTGCTTCGACCAACTGATCAAACAACATGTCGATCCGTGGCAACGGGTACTTGTTCTTGATGGTTACGGCATTTAATGGACGATAGTCCACGCAAAGCCGCAACGTCTCATCCTTCTTCTTGACAAATAATGCCGAACAACCCCATGGCGAGGAGCTCGGCCTAATAAAACCCTTCTCCAGAAGGTCCGTGAGCTGAGTCTTCAGTTCAGCCAACTCCTTGGGCGCCATCTTGTACGGCCTTCGGGATATTGGCATGGTTCCCGGTGCAAGTTCAATCTTGAACACCACCTCTCTATCGGGTGGCATCCCCGGCAAATCGTCCGGGAATACATCAGGGAAATCTCGGACCACCGGAATATCTTCCAATATGATGGTTGTGGCTTGATAGACACTTGGAAGTTTATTTCTGGACTGTCCAGAAATAATGAGTGAGACTCGTGCACTTCTGAGTTCAAGTGCACGATTCGGAGGACGGTGTCTAAAACAGCGCCGTGGCGGTTTAACCACGACATCCCTAAGATGACATCGACCTTTTGTCCCTCTAAGGTTATGAGAGACGTAGGGTAAACTCTACCCTCTAAGCAAAATGGCGCTTTTGGGACCACCATGCTTGCTGAAATTTTCCCACCCGGTGAACAGATCACATAACGACTATCGGTGGGTAGTATTTGCAAGCTATATTTATCAATGAAACCTTGGCTAATGAAGCTATGCGTGGCGCCTGAATCAAATAGTACTATAGCGGGATGCTGGTGGAGTTGGAACATACCCGCAAGGATTGGCTCGCCCTCCGGCACGTCCTCAATGGCAAGCTGGTGGACGGTGCCGGGCCTAGGGTTTGCCCGCCGCGCATTAGTAGCGTTCCGGGGCTGATTCCTCCCCGGAAACTGTGGTGCCACTCCGCCGCCTTGCCTCTCCGGGCAACTGCTCGCGAAGTGTCCTGGACGACCACACTTGTAACATGTGGCCGCTGCTGGTGGAGTGCTCGGTGGATGAAAGCCCGGCATGCATTGCTGAGGTGCAAACGCACGCGGCATCGTCCGCTGCTGCTGTTGTTGTTGCGGTGGTACTGGCACTGCCGGCCTGAATGCCGGTGAAAAGTACGGCCGACTGCGGAATGGCATCGACCGCTGTGGTGGCTGCCAGCGTGAACCTGATGGTGGGCGATTCACCATCCGAAACTTCTGAGAAGGACCGCCTCCTTCTCCGCTGCTCTGCGGCACGCTTCGCTTCCTCTCCGCCACCGCTAACTCCTTGCCGGAGTCCTCCTGAACAATCGCAGCATCAATGATGTCGTTGAGGCTGCCGCGATTGAACATCGCCAACTTGTCCTTCAGGAGCGGGTTAAGCCCCTGGTAGAAATTATCCCGCCGCTTCTCGTCGGTATCAGCATGATACAACGCATATAGCGCGAGATCGTTAAACGCCCTGGAGTATTCCAGCGCGTCCGGCTCCTTTGTTGCAGGTGTAAGAACTCCTGCATCTTCCTCTTCATTAAACCTGGCGGTATATGATAGGCCCTGAAGGCCGTCCGGAACTCCGTCCAGGTCATCACTCGGTCGGTGGGCTGTGAAGCACAGAAGTTGGCCCACCACGCGCTCGCGGATCCTTGGAGCTGCTGGACCGCGAACTCAGTCTTGCGCTGCTCGCTGATCTGGAGCAGCCCGAACTTCATCTCTATGGCGCGGAGCCAGTTGTCCGCGTCAAGTGGTTCATCCGCTCTTGAGAATACCGGGGGATGAGTTGCCAGGAAGTCGGAGTAGGAGCTCTGTTGACGCTCCTCACGGTCTTGACGTCTCTCTGGGCAAGACGTATTCGCAATTAAAGTTTGTAGCAGCTCCGTGTGCTGCTGATGTGAACCCGCCATTGCCGCGACGATGTCGGCCAATGTAACCGTTGGCAGTGGCGGTGGCGGTGTTTGCTGTTGCTGTTGCTGCTGTTGCTGTTGTTGTCCCGAGGAGTCCTCAGGAGGTGGTTGGGAGGTCTCTCCCCCTTGACTGGTACCCCCAACGTCAGGGTTGGCACGAGTACGCGTCATTCTGAAATTCAAAACAGCAGCGATTAGCACATGTCTCACTTAAAATTCCATAAGCAACAGTATGTATTGAAGTGATACATGATTGATTTGCACAACATTCATATATATTGATAAAGCATAAACTTTATACAAGATACATTATTCTCGGATCTCCGAGAAGTCGTGCTCATGTCGTCACTACCTATACTTACGCTACTGTCTACACGACATGTCACCGATTCCAAAAGTTGGGTTACGCTACCCTGGCTGCCCTACTTGGCAACCGTAACCCCCTACTCGGAGTAGAACTCGACCTCCTGTGGGTCGTCCTCCTCCGGTACCTCTGCTGGTGGCTCTGGATCTACCACCTCTTCTCCCATTCCGGGTTCTCCCATTGCTGGAAGACCCAAGACCACCGGTACGCCTAACACCGGGGGCACGAGGTCCTGCAAAGCATGCACCTCATCCATAGCTTGGTTGTAGTCCTCTTCCCAGCCTTGTCCTTCCTTGATAGCATCGTCCCGCTCTTGAGTAAGATCCTCATTCTGCTGGGTTAGGGTCTGCACCAGCTCTTGCAACGCCGCGATGTCAACACGGCTCTTCTTCTTTGCCTTCTTCAGACGACGCAACTGATTGTGTTGTTCATTCAGTCGCTTGATCGTCGGAAGGAGCACATTGCGGAGTGCGCTGTGAGCACTCTCGAAATGATCTCCACGGCTTGTGCTCTCCTTGAGCTTTGTGGCGAGATGCTCGGTATGAACAGCTTGGCTGTCCATCACGGCGTTTCCCGCCCTCATCTGGAGGCTGATATTTGCCTCCACGGGGTTGTACCTTGGGCAACTCGGATCCGTTGCCTCCAGGTACCTCTCTTCCCACACATGCTGAGCTCGTCCCTCCACCGGAACGAGTGCGTATGGAGTGCCCTCCATAGCCTGCACGTGTAGTTGGCAGAAACGTGACATAGTGTCACGGGCTGCTACTTACCACATCCCTTCCGGTTGTCTTCCTCTCACCGTGACGGTGAATGGCACCCAACCGGGTGGCGTAGGTCCTGCAGGAACTTCAACATGGATTGTCCACATCTTGTTCCCCTCTTCGCCTTCTACCTTGGCGAAGTACTGCGGCATCTGATTGTACCCGAAATATTGGAGCGTTTGCCACAATGCTTCCGGGTAGCCGCTACGGTCAGCACAGTGGGAAACCACCCACCCGTTCTCCAACCGTTTATCTGCTGTCATCTGTAAAAATATATTTGAGAAATGTCAAATATTTATTTAAACAGTAAACCATTGAGTTATAACATAAGACATGTCATTGAACCCACAAAACTTGGAAACATAGTTCAAATTTTAAATAAATTTGACTGCTGATCTGCTGTTCCAATGACAGCCCTGACCAGTTTCCATATCAACCTGATTTAGGCCATGTTAAAAGCAAAACTAATTCTGGAACTCAACATCAAAGTTAAAGCTAACTACAATAGCTTTCCAGAAAGTATTTGCTTGGCCTAAGATCTGTCCTGGTTCAAAAGTTATGATATGTCAAAGTTAACAGAATTTCTGGAAACAATTGGACAGCACCTCCCTGCCTTAGGTACTGATTTGATCCAAGGATCCCAGTTCTTTATGTTCCTAATCTGACAAAACTTTCTGTTACAAAGTTGTAACCCATCTCATAAGCTTTCCATAACTACCTCATTTTCTATTTTTGGATTTTTATGCAGGAAGTTATGCTTAATTTATAGATAGTCTACCTAGAGTCTTTACTCTGTCCTGTTTTCTGGACAGTTTCAACTCTACTGCATTTTTCGAGTGGTTAAGAGATGAAACACCTCTCGAACTCAACAGAAAAGTTGTAAAGCTCTTCCAAAGATTTCCAGAAATGTATCATACAACCCCAACCTCGAAAGAACTCAACCTCTAACCTCTGATTAACTTCAGCCTTGATTCAGCTGAAAACAGAGTGCTCTGTCCTTAACAACCTATAAGTTGAAAACTTGTTAACTTTGAATATCCTGTTCAAGGGAAGGAGTTACATCAAGTTTTACTACTATGGATCAAAAGTTTCAAGTTTTAAATGATTTTGTTCATTTAGTTGGGTGTGACGTCGATGCGTCACCAGATTATGTCGGTACTACGTCCTCACAAAGAAAAACCTATACCGGACTTAGCCGGCTTCATTATTTAAGTGGCACTAAACGTCACTCGCACACGGATGCTACACGTCTACCGTTTCGTGGTCAGCTACCTGCAGAAACTCAAACAATCATCAGACTCGGCTGCACACCGAGCCCGGAATCCATACAGTTCGTACACCTGGCCGTCATCACTCGCCCGGATGTTCTCAAGCCAACCACGCCTTGAGTTACGTGTTCACATTTCAGACCACGTGACGGGGTCTCCCACGTTGCACCACGCACGCCAGGGACAGAGGTTGCTCGAATACCCCAAACGACATGAAGAGTCGTAGAGGATACTAAACCGGGTCGGGTTACCTGCCACCCGTGGGGCTCCACCCTTCAGCTTGTGCGCACTGGTGGACAGCGCTTACGTGTACCCCCCAAGACATAAACGTCCCGAGATACACGATTTTCCGACATAAACAAATAGGTTAATATGCCACTTTCTATATGCTAATAACATCCTTATACGGCCTACTAACTCGTTCCTCACTGGATTTTTGAAAAAGAAGACCTTTGTGCTGTGTTAAACCTCAAGCGAGCTCTGATACCAACGCTGACACGACCCCAAGGTCCTGTCGAGCCAGGATCACGCTGAGGGGTGCTGCGTTGCACAGCACCGTATAACACACGTCAAAGGTACAAAGCGGAAGAAGAAATTTTATTACATAAACAGGTTTATGAACTTGTTTACATCAAAATAAGTTTAGTCTACACTCGCGGGCGTAGACTAAGCATCATGTGCACGTTCAGCCCTTGAACGTGTCCTTGCTAGCACACACGCACACTAACTCTGCGGCGTGCACGACTCCCACTCGACGGGGTTCCCCTCCTGGGGTTCCGTCTCCTCTTCGGGAGTCCCTTCCTCATAGAACCCTGCAAAAGCTTCAAACACAAGCAGTGAGCACGAAGGCTCAGCAAGTCTGACCCGTCTCACCTAAACATGGAACTTCTACATGAGGGTAATGGGTTACATGAGGTAAAAATTATTTGCAAGGACTCGCCTAATTAGTAGAACCTTACTTTCAAGTTTTAGCAGCAGGTTGTGGAGAACCTTACGCTAAGGTACATGAGAGAACCGCAATCAAACAAGAAACGCATTTCTCTCATGTACTTTGCCCAAAGTCGAAATGAACTTTAATTAGCTCTAAACTACAACAAATCATTAACAAGCAAAGTCCATCTTTCAATCAGCAGCATTTTAACATGTAACTAGCCTGTTCTTTCTACGTCACGGTACAGTGAACAAGTGGTACTCACTGACCGCGAGGGACGGCGATTATAATCGATTTACACCTGCAGGGTTACCCAAACAACCTGTCACGTACGCCCGTACTCGATGTTGCCTACAACAACCATCACGGACGCCGTACGCGACTACCTTTCACCCGTTAGCCAAATGTTGAAACGGTCCAATCGTCCCGAGCAAGAGGTCTCTGCACGCGCATCTCAGTGCCGCCAGGCGATTTACACCTCGAGCTCTCAACCTACCCTCTGAACGACCACCTATGCCTCAACACCCAGCTACCCGAGTTACATCAGTTTCCCGGTTCCCATATAGCCGGTAGGTCTTCGGTACTGTTCTAGCTTGTTCAACAGGCCCGCACACGGCTCGGTCCTCAATCGACACAAGCGGAGCTACAGCACACAGGCCCCAAAGTCCTGCTGCCCTTACTCTCCTCTCGGTCTCATTTTCTTGCCATGTGTATCATGTGCTATCTCTACCCGAGCAATGTGCCTCTAGCCTATTCTCGCGAGTAGTTCCAACTACTCAACTTGTACCGAATCCTACTCTATCCTAGCAATGCAGTAGCTAACGGGGTTTGCAATCCTAAACCCAACCCATGGTTCTCTTGGCTATGCAGTGGGGCTTCCAAACAAGACTCTAATGCACAGAATAAAGGAAACAAGTATGTGCTCAAAACAATAAAAATTTGTAACAAGGTTAATGCAAACCGGAGCTTGCCTTGCTGCTCTTGGTCGTAGGCTAGCTGTTCCTCCGGAGTAACGAAGTCTAGGACTTCGCGTTCCTCCTCGACCTTAGCGACTACATGATAGAAACAATACATGTATTAATTTAATGCATTTGTATTAAGTTTGAAGTTGTGAAGTCTATAACTTTTGCTAGACAGACCTAATGACTGTGAAACTTTTATTGTGGCTTGGTTACAACCTAAACAGAGAATTGGTCAAGTTTTAGTTGCAGCAAAGCTCATTTGAGCCCTCCACAATTAATTATGTCCTTGACCTTAATTGGAACTCTTAGGGTGTTCTAGGAATTTTCATGAAACAAACTATGCCTTTCTGAAAACTAGCTTTTCAGAGGGTTCTAATGGAATTGGTCTCACTTAATTTGGAAGGTTCCTAGCTAAAGATATGAGCTAAACAATTTCAGAGAAAATTCAGAAAATGTTTCTGAACATTTTCTATTTTCTCTGGAACAGTTTCGCTAATCCCCCGTTAGGTGGATCTAATGAGCTCAAATGGATCTTAAATTTTTATGGTAGTTCAGGGATATTTTGGTGAACATCCCAGAAAAATTTCAGGATTTTCCTCCAAAGGATTCTCCAGTTAAAATTCCTAACAGTTTAAACTTTGAGGATTTAATTCTGGGGAATTAAGGAATTTCATGAAGTGAAACTTGATTTGCTGGAAAGTACTCAGAGAGCTGAATCCAGCAAAATTTGGTTCACTCAATTTGGAGCTTTCTAGCCAAAGTTATGAGGATTTGAAGTTTGGAAGAATTCTGAAAATCAGGAAAAAGTTTAAACTCTCGGGCCCGTGGGGACACGTGTCGAGCGCGGAGGTTTCCGGCACACCGGAGATACCACACATGTCGAGCGCGGAGGTGTCCGGCACACCGGAGCTCACAGGGTATTTGTGCGCCAGCACATCCGATCCCCGGCCACATCCGATCCCGATTTAAATTCTTCAGCCGCTGACACATGGGCCAGCCAGCTTCTTCTTCCTCCCGCCGTTCTCTCGCGCCCTCGCCGCCGACCTCGCCGGAGCAGACTCGGAGCTCACCGGCTCGTCGCTGCCGGACCTCCCATGGGCTGAAACTCGCCGCCAAGGGGTTGTCGACGTCGAGGAACACGTCGGTGGTGTCAGGTCGGGCTGGGGGTTGAACGGAAATAGCTCGGCGACGTGCCGCGGTTTCGGTTGAGGTTCGGCGCCGTCGACCGTGGGTTCTAACCGGCCAATACCTCGAACAAATGGTCCTACAGCATCAGTGTACCTCTAGGAAGCTCGACAAGGTGTCAAAAAGGTTCAGGGATGGCGGCAAGTCGATCGGCACCGTGTGACCGATCGTGTCCGCCATGACCGCCCTTGATCGAGCTCGAAATTCGTTACTCCTAGACAGTTTTACGCCACGGATGCAGAAAAGAACTTGATCGCCGGCTAGTCCAGCGTCTATGTGCAGGATTTGATGACCTCCGAAAGATCATAGAGCGTGAATTTAAAGAAACCGTACCGGAAGCTCAGTTTAAGGTTGCCAGAGCAAAAACTGAGAATTCGCCGGCGAGAGTTCACGGCGTGGCTTGAGCTTCAGGTGGAAGTAGTGTGGAGTCCGTGCGCTCCTGTTGCCGCCCTTGCTCGGCCGTGGAAGTGGTTGCAGCGTGATGCCCGCGTGAGACCGATCACCGTCCTTCAGCTAAACTGCGGCGGTCATCGTTGGTCACGGGAACAGGGGCCGAAACCCGGTAGTCCAGGCGTTGGGAGGGTGGTGCGCGACCTCCGGTGGCTGTCTAGCAGCTTAGGAACGAAGGAGATTGTTTTGCTGGTTTTCCCGATTGAGCAGAGAGCTGCGGCGAGAAACAATGCCGCTGCTCGGGTTTGCCCGCGAGAAGATAAAGCCGGCCGACTCCTGCTCAGTGGAGGCGGTGCCGGTCACATGGGGGCGCGAGCAAGCCGCCCTGGGCGCCAGCGCGCGGAGAGGGAAGCAGCTGGTGGCGCCGGTAGCTGCTCGGTGGCACAGCCGACAACTGCTCGGTGGAATTTCCCATCGAGACTCTGACTTTGGTTGCAAGTTTCTCCTTCTTCCCTCTATGACATGTGGGTCCCACCTGGGGTTTTAACCTCTGAAATTTACTCCTAATCACTGTAGTGAACAGTGAACCCCATAATACCCCTGGTGGTTCAGATTATTCACCCTTGAGCCATTCGAATTGCATAGGATTCGAATTGGGTTTGGTTTGAGTGAATTTCAGCACAAGTGCAGTTTTGAATTCAAATGAAGTTTGAATTTGCCCCACTTAGTTCACGTTAAGATCAACTCCAAATGGAGTGAAACTTGGTGTGTGGGCTCACAAAAATGTGCCGAGTAAGAATATGCCTCCCACTTTTAAATTCATGGGATAAAAACAGTTTGAATTTGAATATGGTTTCAAACTGCCCTCTTTCTAACTATACCCAAAATGTCCTCAAAAAGGTTTGGAATTTTGGTGAAACTTGGCATGGACATCCTTAGTAAAGTGTAGGAGTTTTCATATTTCCAGCCCATCTATATCACATATGGGAAATACCACTTTTGCAATATGTGAGTTTGTTTTCTAATGAGCATGTTGATAATTGTTACTTGCTCTTCATTTGTGTTCATGATCCTTCCTCAAATGACGTGTGTGGTGTGGTGGTGAACACTGCAAATGTGTGTCAAAAACTGAGGCCCTTACAATGCATCCTGCACCGCAGTGTGGATCGACCACTCCCACGTACCGCCCTGGTCAGCCACCACAGCAACGGTTCGTTGCACCGGCACCTCGTGTGCCCATGCCTCCTGCACCCCGGCCTAACAATGGCGCTCCTGTTCAAAACCCCCGCCCCAACGTACCTGCTGCCGTAGGCAACAGGGCATGCTTTGCATGCGGGGAAGTAGGCCCCTTCGCTAACCAGTGCCCGAGGAGAGGCCCTGGACAGCAAGGTAACGTGCCCAAGCAGAACCAGCGACCAAACGGAGGGGACCACCAAGGGAACCGTGGACCACAGAACTATGCTCGTGGCCACGTTAACCATGTCACTGCTGAGGAAGCACAACAGGCTGAGGACGTCGTCATTGGTATGTTCCTTGCCAACTCCAACCCAGCCACCATTTTATTTGACTCCGGAGCATCGCATTCCTTCATATCATCCAAATATGTTGCCAAACATCATCTACCCGTATCCCACTTAGAATGTGCTATGTTAGTTAATTCTCCCGGAGGAGAAATGAGGACTAATGTAGTATGCCCTAAAGTAAGCCTTAAAATAAGGGGGGTAGACTTCCTTGCCAACCTTATTGTTTTGGACTCCCACGGGATTGACATCATACTCGGAATGGATTGGTTAAGCAAGCACAATGGAGTAATCCAATGTGCTGAAAGAAGTGTGCAGTTGACAAACGAACACTGTATCCGTGTCGAGTTTGAGTCAGCCCAGCAAACAACCGAACAGGCAGATTTGAACCACGCCGAAGGAACAACATTGGACAGCATTCCAGTGGTTCAGGAATTTTCGGACGTGTTCCCGGAAGAGCTCCCGGGAATGCCACCTGACCGGGACATCGAGTTTGCCATAGATTTGGTACCCGGAACTACACCTATAGCTAAGAGACCATATAGGATGCCCGTCAACGAGTTAGTTGAACTCAAGAAGCAAATTCAAGAACAGTTGGAGAAGGGTTTTATCCGTCCAAGCTCGTCACCATTGGGAGCTCCGGTACTCTTCGTGGACAAGAAGGACGGAACCCAAAGGATGTGCGTGGACTACAGGTCTCTCAACGAGGTGACAATCAAGAATAAATACCCTCTGCCCCGTATAGAGGACCTGTTCGATCAAATGAAAGGAGCCCAAGTATTCTCCAAGATTGATCTTCGGTCAGGATATTTCCAGCTGAAGATTAATCCCTCCGATATACCTAAGACAGCCTTTCGGACACGGTATGGTTCATATGAATATACCGTTATGTCTTTTGGATTGACGAATGCACCCTCATACTTCATGTACCTTATGAACAAGGTTTTCATGGAGTACCTGGACAAGTTCGTCGTGGTTTTCATCGACGACATTATGGTGTATTCAAAAAGTAAGGAGGAGCATGAAGAACATCTGAGATTGACCTTGCAGAAGTTGCGCGAGCATCAGTTGTATGCCAAGCTCAACAAGTGTCAATTTTGGCTAAAGGAAATATCTTTCCTAGGCCACATCATCTCCAAGGAAGGGGTATCGGTTGATCCTGGAAAGGTGAGAGATGTTCTGAAGTGGGACCAACCGAAGAGCGTGAGGGATATTCGAAGTTTCCTTAGAATGGCAGGATACTATTAGCGCTTCATTAAAGACTTCTCTAAGATAGCAAAACCTATGACGGAGTTGTTAATGAAGGGAAAAGTCTTTCAATGGACACACGCCTGCCAAGAAAGTTTTGAGGAACTCAAGAAAAGGCTAACCACAACACCGGTTCTGGTATTGCCAGACGTAAGCAAGAACATTGACATATATTGTGACGCATCCAGACAAGGGCTCGGGTGTGTACTCATGCAGAAAGGACAAGTGGTAGCCTATGCCTCACGACAATTAAAGAAGCACGAGCTTAACTATCCTACGCACGACTTGGAGGTAGCAGCAGTGGTGCATGCATTAAAGATTTGGAGACATTATATCCTTGGACATCGATGTGAGATCTATACGGATCATAAAAGCCTCAAGTACATATTTACACAAACGGACTTGAATTTGAGGCAACGTCGATGGTTAGAACTCATCAAGGATTATGATGTGGGAATCAACTACCACCCCGGGAAGGCCAATGTAGTAGCGGACGCATTGAGCAGAAAGGGAGCATGTCACCAACTCACAGTTCAGGAGCTACCACCCGAACTACAGAAGGAGTTCGAACGGTTACACCTCGGATTCTTGAATAACATGGAGATAATAGAGATCCACTCCCCATTGGAGCAAGAAATAAGAGAGGGCCAAGCAACGGACGAGGGGATCAAGGAGATCAAGGAAAGAATCCGACAAGGGATAGAAAAGGATTTCAAGGACGATGAAATGGTACGCTTTGGCTAGGAAAAAGGATTTGTGTGCCAAGCATAAGACACCTTCGCGACATGATATTGAAGGAGGCACATGATTCACCCTATTCCATACATCCAGGGAGCACCAAAATGTATAAGGATTTGAAAACTTGCTATTGGTGGGATGGTATGAAGAGGGATATAGCCGAATACGTTGCCCTATGCGACACATGCCAACGGGTAAAAGCCGAACATCAAAAACCCGCTGGATTGCTGCAACCCTTGAGAATACCCGAATGGAAATGGGAGGACATCAATATGGACTTCATCGTCGGATGACCACGTATCAGTCAGGATACGACTCCATCTGGGCCATTGTGGACCGGTTGACGAAAACCACCCATTTTCTTCCGGTAAAGACCAGTTACAACGTTGCACAATTGGCAGAATTGTACATGGAGCAGATCGTGTGCCGTCACGGAGTTCCGAAGAGGATAGTCTCAGATCGAGGTTCTCAGTTTACCTCTAGATTCTGGAGGAAGCTGCAGAAAGCCATGGGTACACGACTGGATTTTAGCTCCGCCTATCACCAACAAACAGATGGACAAACCAAAAGGACGAACCAAATTTTGGAGGACATGTTGAGAGCTTGCGCCTTGAAACATGGGCATAGTTGGGATAGGAGTTTACCGTATGCCGAGTTCTTCTATAACAACAGCTATCAAGATAGTTTGAAGATGTCGCCTTTCGAAGCCTTATATGGTAGACGGTGTAGAACGCCACTGTTTTGGAACGAGACTGGAGAGAACCAGGTGTTTGGATCCGAAGTACTACAAGAAGCTGAAAAGCAGGTCCAAGCGATACGGGAGAACTTAAAGGCTGCTCAGTCACGACAGAAAGGCTATGCGGATAATAGGCGTAGGAAATTGACCTTTGAAATAGGAGACTTCGTATACCTTAAAGTATCGCCTATCCGAGGCCAACGATGTTTCAACGTCAAAGGCAAGCTAGCACCACGCTACATCGGACCCATTAAAATTTTGTACAAGCGAGGAGAAGTAGCCTATCAACTAGAGCTCCCAAACCGCCTCTCCGACGTACATGAGGTGTTTCATGTATCCAAGCTCAAGAAGTGCTTGAGAGTACCAGAGGAACAAGTGTCAATGGGAGAACTCAAACTTCAAGAGGACCTGACTTACGCAGAACATCCTGTCTGAATCTTGGACGTAAAGGAAAGGGTCACCCGAAACAAGGTGATTCGATGGTGCAAGGTACAATGGAACCATCACACTGAAGCTGAAGCCACATGGGAGCGTGAAGAGGATACTAAGGCAGAATTTCCCCCATCTATTTCCTACTAACGAATCTCGAGGGCGAGATTCAATTTAAGGGGGGTAGATTTGTGACACCCTCATCTCGGGTGTCAGCATATGTTCATATGTTATGAAGAAGAAAAACATTTTAAGAAAAGATGGAACAATGACAAATATCAAAAGGATAGCCAATAAAGCCCTCAGAGAGCACTGAAGGCAACCTCCGCAGCCAGCAGGCCACGTGGCGTGTTCGGAGCTCGCCCCTGCGAGGTGAAGAGAGGTTCGCCGCTAAACTGGCTTCGTGGAAGACTCGGGGGTCACCTCCGCAATTGGAAAAAGGTTCAACCCTGTGGGACACGTGTTGCCCACGGAGCTAGCCTCTGCGGAAGAAGCAAAGGCATTTTTCGTAGGACACATGTCATCCTCGGAGCTAGTCCTCGCAGAAATCAGAGGACCCGTCGCCGGGATATGTGTCGATCTCGGAGCTCATCTCAGAGGAATCCGGATCTATCGAACACTTGTTGCCACCGGAGCTTATCTCCGGGAGGTCTTTCGTTGCTAGACACGTGTTGACCTCGGAGCATGTTCCTGAGGAGGGAAGAGAGGGAAGACCGGCGCCAACACGTGGCGTGTGCGGAGCTCACCTCCAAAAGAGGGGGAGGTCTCGGTCGATTGACACGTGGCCCAACCGGAGCTCGTCTCTGCGGAGAAGTAGATACCAGGCCCCGGGAGGACACGTGGGGCCTCCGGAGCTCATCACCACGAAGGTAACGAGTCTGGAGCGGTTTTTACGCGTAAAGATACCAGTACGAAACAGAAATCGATCTAAATTTCCACGATGTTACAAAAGATAAGACGTTAGGATCCAAAAAGATCTGAATAAGACTCTTATTCGGGATCCAATCAGATTAGGACTCTTCTCTTCCTGATTATAAATAGAACCAAAACCTCTGGCCGAAACCACAAACTTCTCTTTCAACTCCTAAGCCGACGACTTAGAGCCCTAGCCCTAACTCGCCGAGAAAAACATCGCCGAAGCGCAACAAGGGAGATCATCGGAGAAGAACCAAGCGGTCTGATTAGGACCTCGAAGACAATAAGAGCGTGAGGTAGGGCTTCAATACCACCTTACGACATCATTGTTCATCTCTTGCATCTGTTCTTCAATTCCTTTCGAACAGAAGCCTTCTCGTGGGCAGATCACTCGATGATCAGTTTGATCTAAAGACAAGATCATCGCCACATCCACCTTTAATCCGAACACCTCTGCCCATGCAAGCCATGCAAGAGCACACCAATCTAATAAAAATCATAGGATATTATGCATGTGCATCATCGCATCTAGTTTAAGGTTTGCGCATGATATTGATTGCTGTGAATCTTGTATGCACGTGAATCCTACATAGCAGGACAGGTTCAGGAAGCTGTCTACGATGAACTACAGCAACCAGGTATTGAGAATCAAGAACAACAGGAACCGCAAGTACAAGGCAAGTGCTCCTTGACCATATTGATCCTATATTTTGGGGAAAACTGTTTGTTTGCGAAAAAGGTGTGCGTACAGAGTCAAACATGATGGGAAACCCTTTTATATAGGAGTTTACTAGTTTTGATTAAACCACCCTTGTCGCCTGGGAAGTTTATGGGTCGGGTATTGTTTTTGCTTTATGCTTCGCTGAGTCTATGGGATTGGGAAGCGAGATAGATGTGTATAGCTAAATGCACTCGTAATGATAATGAGAAAACTAATGATAATGAACATGGATCGGAGGGAGATCTAGGCAAGCCTGGGTTTGTGAATGTGGTAGCATGAGATGGTGGTTTACTTGCCGTAGATCTAAGGACCGGTTCATGCATGCACATGCCAGGATAACAGTGCCACCACAAGGCCAAGTATGGGTGCGGCTTAGCTGAGTAAGTAGGTAAGTTGCTAGAGTGTTATGGACTGTGGAAGGCGCGGGGAATGGGAGTCGAGTGAGGACTGCCCTGGGAACTGCATGGCACAAGAGGGGGCCCGTGGGTGGGAGAATTGGAGATTCTAGCCTGCCGGTGAAACCTTAGTGAGTCCATACATCTAGTAACCCCTTTGTAAAGGCTATTTTGTGATCTCTTGACCATACACCGACGGTTGTGTACTGGTATAATGGAGGTTCTGCAGTCACCGACGGGTGACGAAATCACAAACTTGTGGGTAAAGAGGTGCAAACTCTGCAGAGTTACTAAAACTATCATGATAGCTGAGCTTACGGTCACGAGCACCTGGCTAAACTGCCATGATTAGTTGGGATGATTAGTTAGGATGATTTGTTGGGATGGTTTTCGGGATGGTTATTGGGAAGGTTCTTGGTTATGGTTATTGGTTTGGAACTGTTGAGTCTGGATGATGAGATGTTTGCATGACTGTTGGGTCATGACATGAGATTGGTCTCGGTGTGAGATGAGGTTGATTTGTGAGATGAGATGGTAGTGAATACGAGGAGGTATTCGTGAGTATGAATAAAGGATTGATTAATGTTCGGATGGAACACGGGAAGTGATGGAGGTATGTTGGTAATTTAATATATGCTGGGATTACATCTAAAGTTAAGTTGCTGTTTATCATAATTTTACAAATCTGCTTTTCTGCAAATAAGCCTTTTATGCCTACCTTGTTAATGAGCTGCATATCATGTGTTTTCCCGCACTTGCTGAGTACACCATTGTACTCAACCTTGCATTATTACTTCATCCTCAGCAGCAGGAGAAGCCTACTATGAAGATCAAGTGGAGCATTATGGCATGTGATCTATTCTCAACCTTGCCTGTGGAGGGAGTAGAGATGGAGCCACTTCTGCTTAGTTTTGCTTCCGCAGTATTTTTGCTTCCGCAATAAAGTAGAGATTTCCACTGCATAGAAATAAGAATTCCGCTGTAAGCATGAGTCCAAGACTCATGAGACGTTGTAATAAACTCTGTTATTCGTGGTTATATATATCTGAATTCAGTTTGTGGAACGTATGTGTATGTGTGATGAACATCCTGGGCACACATATGCATTAGTTCTCGGTTCCGTGGTTCTCCCACAGAATTGAGGGCGTCACAACGTCGCCCTGGCCGGAGCCAGCCCGCGCGCACGGCGGCGTGCGGCGGTGGGGAGCGGCGATCTCGCCGGCGTAGCCTCGTTTTTGCCGCTAGGCGTTAGAACTCGCATATTTTTGCACGGATCAGCTGCGGAGGGGTAGGGGAAGCTCACCTAGGGATTTTCCTGCACTCGGAGGCCCTGGAAGTCGGTCGGTGGTGTCGAAGTCTGGAAATGGCACTCGGTGCTCGTCGGAGCGACTGTTGGAGCGTAAGACACGTCATTTCCTTCACCTGCAGGACCCCCCCGGCGGTGGTGGGGCATGCCACGCATGTTAGATTGGAAAGACCGGACGGGGATCGGAAGAAAATGGCCGAGGATGCCTCGGTTCTCACCGGAGCCGAAAACGCAGCGGTGTGTAAGGGCCTCAGTTTTTGACACCCATTTGCAGTGTTCATCACCACACCACACACCTCATTTGAGGAAGAATGATGAACACAAATGAAGAGCAAGTAACAATTATCAACATGCTCATTAGAGAACAAACTTACACATTGCAAAAGTGGTATTTCCCACATGTGATATAGATGGGCTGGACATATGAAAGCTCCTACACTTTACTAAGGATGTCCATGCCAAGTTTCACCCAAATTCAAAACCTTTTTGAGGTCAGTTTGGGTATAGTTAGGAAGAGGGCAGTTTTAAACCATATTCAAATTCAAACTGTTTTTATCCAATGAATTTAAAAGTGGGGGGAATATTCTTACTCAGCACATTTTTGTGAGCTCACACACCAATTTTCACTCCATTTGGAGTTGATCTTGACATGAGCTAAGTGGGAGAAATTCAAACTTTATTTGAATTTCAAACTGAACTTGTGCTGAAATTCATTCAAAACAAACCTCAGTTGAACTTTGATCAATTCAAATGGCTCATTGGTGAATAATTTGAATTGCCAAGGGTAGTATGAGGTTCACTGTTTACAACAGTGATTAGGAGTAAATTTCAGAGGTTAAAACTGGAGGTGGGACCCACATGTCAGCCACTGCTCAGATCAAACCGACTGAGACTTTCTCACTCGGGTCGCCGAGCCGCAGCGGTGATCGCCACCGAGGCCAGCCGCCGCGCCACCAGCTGCTTGCCCACGCGCGGGCGTGAGGCGGTGCAGAGCCTTCTTAAGGCGCCTGCCCCCTCCTCGGCCGAGGCACCACCGTTCTTCCCCGCAAGAACTCAGCGCCGGCCAAAAACTTCCGCAGCTCGGACTTGATCGGAGAACGCCGATCGCAGCTCCCTCCTTCCACTCCAGAGCCCCAGCAAGGTACTAGAGACCTTCCTCCATCTTCCCCGTTGTTAGAATTCGGTTGAAACCGAGTGATATCGGCTGTGCCGAAAGATCAAAATCGGAACTTGGAACCGCCGCACCTCGGGCTCTCGTAGACAGCCCAACCAGGGCGTTGTCACGCCCGAGCCAAGGCACCCTTGGACGCATGGGTGACCGGTGCTGCTCATCCCCGAGCCACAGCTCGAGTGGTTGCTCACCGGCGGCGAATTTCCACTTTGCCCCTTTCTGTGTGCAGAACGACCTTCGGGTACGATTCTGTTTAATTCGTGCTCTAGAAAGGATTAGAGGGCCTCAGGCCACTCTCACACGAGCTAGACACGATTAAGCACAAGTTGCTTTCACAACTCTGGGCCGGAGAACCTTTGTGCCCGGCGGAATTTGAGGTCTACTAATGGCGGAGCGAACCGGCGGCATCGGACGCACGGTGAGGACCTATTTCGGGCCTTCCCCGAGCTGCCTCGAGCTCAGGTCGACCTTCTCTGAGGTCCACTGATGCTCCCCGACCGATTTCCCAAGTAGCTGAGGTGCTAGGGTGGTCAGCCGACATGGCCGAAGTCGTTCCGAGGTGGCGGCTCGTCGCCGACCATGCTCCGGCCATTGTCATGAGCAGCTGACCCTAGAATCCTGTTCCCCGAGTAAAAGTAGGCAGGGGCGGCCAGAATCGAGAAGTTTGGAGCTGTACAGCAGCCGGCGGCGAGCTCTCCGGCGAGATCCCTCGGCGGCGGAGCGCGGGTGTCGCGAGGTTGAAGAAGGGGTGGACCCCAGCTGTCAGCGGCCAATATTTTGAATCGGGATCCGGCTGCGGCCAGGATCTGGTGTGCTGGCGCGCAAAATCCTTGTGGGCCGCGATGTGCCATCACCTAGGCGCGCGACACGTGTCCCCTGGGCCCACGCGCAAGTTTAAACTTTTCCCCGATTTTCAGATTTCCTTCAAACTTCAAATCCTTATAACTTTGGCTAGAAAGCTCCAAATTGAGTGAACCAAATTTTACTGGATTCAGCTCTCTGAGTACTTTCCAGAAAATCAAGTTTCACTTCATGAAATTCCTTATTTCTCCAGAATTAATTCCTTAAAGTTTAAACTGTTAGGAATTTTAACTGGAGAATCCTTTGGAGTAAAATCCTGAAATTTTGCTGAGATGTTCACTAAAATATCTTTGAACTACCATAAAAATTTCAGATCCATTTGAGCTCATTTAATCCACCTAATGGTGTGATTAGTGAAACTGTTCCAGAGAAAATAGAAAATGTTCAGAAACATTTTCAGAATTTTCTCTGAAATTGTTTAGCTCATATATTTAGTTAGAGACTTCCAAATTAAGTGATACCAACTCCATTAGAACCCTCTGAAAATCTAGTTTTCAGAAAGTCATAGTTTGTCTCATGAAAATTCCTAGAACACCCTAAGAGTTCCAATTAAGGTCAAGGACATAATTATTTGTGGAGGCCTCAAATGAGCTTTGCTGCAACTAAAACTTTACCAGGTCTCTGTTTAGGTTGTAACCAAGCCACAGTAAAAGTTTCACAGTCATTAGGTCTATCTAGCAAAGGTTATAGACTTCACAACTTCAAAGTTAATACAAATGCATTAAATTAATACATGTATTGTTTCTATCATGTAGTCGCTAAGGTCGAGGAGGAACCCGAAGTCCTAGACTTCGTTACTCTGGAGGAACAGCTAGCCTATGACCAAGAGCAGCAAGGCAAGCTCCGGTTTGCATTAACCATTTTACAAATTTTTATTGTTTTGAGCACATACTTGTTTCCTTTATTCTGTGCATTAGAGTCTTGTTTGGAAACCCCACTGCATAGCCAAGAAAACCATGGGTTGGGGTTTAGGATTGCAAACTCCGTTAGCTACTGCACTGCTAGGATAGAGTAGGATTCGGTACAAGTCGAGTAGTTGGAACTACTCGCGAGAATAGGCTAGAGGCACATTGCTCGGGTAGAGATAGCACATGATACACATGGCAAGAAAATGAGACCGAGCGGAGAGTAAGGGCAGCAGGACTTTGGGGCCTGTGTGCTGTAGCTCCGCTTGTGTCGATTGAGGACCGAGCCGTGTGCGGGCCTGTTGGACAAGCTAGAACAGTACCGAAGACCTACCGGCTATATGGGAACCGGGAAACTGATATAACTCGGGTAGCTGGGTATTGAGGCATTGCCCGTCGTTCAGAGGGTAGGTTGAGAGCTCGAGGTGTAAATCGGCTGGCGGCACGGAGATGCGCGTGCAGAGACCTCTTGCTCGGGACGATGGGACCGGTTCAATATTTGGCTGACGGGTGAAAGGTAGTAGCGTACGGCGTCCGTGATGGTTGTTGTAGGCAACATCGACTACGGGCGTACGTGACGGGTTGTTCGGGTAACCCTGCAGGTGTAAATCGATTATAATCGCCGTCCCTCGCGGTCAGTGAGTACCACTTGTTCACTGTACCGTGACGTAGAAAGAACAGGCTAGTTACATGTTAAAATGTTGCTGATTGAAAGCTGGACATTGATTGTTAATGATATGCTGTAGCTTAGAGCTAATTAAAGTTCTTTTCAACTTTGGGCAAAGTACATGAGAGAAATGTGTTTCTTGTTTGATTGCGGCTCTCTCATGTGCCTTAGCGTAAGGTTCTCCACAACCTGCTGCTAAAACTTGAAAGTAAGGTTCTACTAATTAGGCGAGTCCTTGCAAATGATTTTTACCTCATGCAACCCATTACCCTCATGTAGAAGTTCCATGTTTAGGTCAGACGGGTCAGACTTGCTGAGCCTTCGTGCTCACTGCTTGTGTTTGAAGCTTTTGCAGGGTTCTATGAGGAAGGGACTCCCGAAGAGGAGACGGAACCCCAGGAGGGGAACCCCGTCGAGTGGGAGTCGTGCACGCCGCAGAGTTAGTGTGCGTGGGTGCTAGCAAGGACACGTTCGAGGGCTGAACGTGCACTTGATGCTTAGTCTACGCCCGCGAGTGTAGACTGAACTTATTTTGATGTAAAATTGTTCATAAACTTGTTTATGTAATAAAACTTCTGCTTCCGCTTTGCACCTTTGACGTGTGTTATACGGTGCTGTGCAACGCAGCACCCCTCAGCGTGATCCTGGCTCGACAGGACCAATGGGGTCGTGTCAGCGTGGTATCAGAGCTCGCTTGAGGTTTAACACAGTACAAAGGTCTTCTTTTTTCAAAAATCCAGTGAGGAACGAGTTAGTAGCCCGTATAAGGATGTTATTAGTATATAGAAAGTGGCTTATTAACCTATTTGTTATGTCAGAAAATCATGCATGTCGGGACGTTCATGTCTTGGGGGGTGCACGTAAGCGCTGTCCACCAGTGCGCACAAGCTGAAGGGTGGAGCCCCACGGGTGGCAGGTAACCCGACCCGCTTTGATATCCTCTACGACTCTTAATGTCGTTTTGGGTATTCGAGCAACGTCTATCCCTGGCGTGCGTGGTGCAACATGGGAGACCCCGTCACGTGGTCTGAAACGTGAACACGCAACTCAAGGCGTGTTTGGCTTGAGAACATCCGGGCGAGTGATGACGGCCTGGTTTACGAACTGTATGGATTCCGGGCTCGGTGTGCAGCCGAGTCTGACGATTGTTTGAGTTTCTGCAGGTAGCCTTACCACGAAACGGTAGACGTGTAGCATCTGTGTGCGAGTGACGAGTAGTGCCACTGAACTAACGAAGCCGGCTAAGTCCGGTATAGGTTTTTCCTTTGTGAGGACGTAGTACCGACATAATCTGGTGACGCATCGACGTCACATCCAACTAAATGAACAACTTCATTTGAAAACTTGAAGGTTTTGATCCCAAGTAGTAAAACTTGATGTAACTCCTTCCCTTATACAGGATATTCAAAGTTAACAAGTTTTCAACTTATAGGATGTTAAGGACAGAGCACTCTGTTTTCAGCTGAATCAAGGCTGAAGTTAATCAGAGGTTAGAGGTTGAGTTCTTTCGAGGTTGGGGTCGTATGATACATTTCTGGAAAGCGTTGGAAGAGATTTACAACTCTTCTGTTGAGGTCCAGAGGTGTTTCATCCCTTAACCACTCGAAAAATGCAGTAGAGTTGAAACTGTCCAGAAAACAGGACAGAGCAAAGACTCTGTAAACTCTCTGTAAATTAAGCATCACTTCCGCCTTAAAAATCCAAAAATAGGAAATGAGGTACTTCTGGAAAGCTTATGAGATGGGTTACGACTTTGTAACAGAAAGTTTTGTCAGATAGGAACAGAATTAACTGGGATTCTTGGATCAAATCAGTACCTAAGGCAGGGAGGTGCTGTCCAATTGTTTCCAGAAATTCTGTTAAACTTTGACATCTCATAACATTTGAACCAGGACAGATCTTAGGCCAAACAAATACTTTCTGGAAAGCTATTGAAGTTAACTTTAACTTTGATGTTGAGCTCCAGAATTGGTTTTGCCTTTAACATGGCCTAAATCAGGTTGATATGGAAACTGGTCAGGGCTGTCATGGTAACAGCAGATCAGCAGTCAAATTTGTTTAAAAATTTGAACTATGTTTCCAAGTGTTATGGGTTCAATGACATATATTATGTTATAACTCAATGGTTTACTGTTTAAATAAATATTTGACATTTCTCAAATATATTTTTACAGATGGCAGCAGATAAACAGTTGGAGAACGGGTGGGTAGTTTCCCACTGTTCTGACCGTAGCGGCTACCCGGAAGCATTGTGGCAAATGCTCTAATATTTCGGGTACAACCAGATGCCGCAATACTTCGCCAAGGAAGAAGGCGAAGAGGGGAACAAGACGTGGACGATCCATGTCGAGGTTCCTGCAGGACCTACGCCACCCGGTTGGGTGCCATTCACCGTCACGGTGAGAGGGAGAAAACCGGAAGGGATGTGGCAAGTGGCAGCCCGTGACACTATGTCACGTTTCTGCCAACTACATGTGCAGGCTATGGAGGGTACTCCATACGCACTCGTTCCGGTGGAGGGACGAGCTCAGCATGTGTGGGTAGAGAGGTACCTGGAGGCAACAGACCCGAGTTGCCCAAGGTACAACCCCGCGGAGGCAAACCTCAGCCTCCAAATGAGGGCGGGAAACGCTGTGATGGACAGCCAAGCTGTTCATACGGAGCATCTCGCCACCAAGCTCAAGGAGAGCACAAGCCGTGGAGATCATTTCGAGAGTGCTCACAGCGCACTTCGCAATGTGCTTCTTCCGACGATCAAGCGACTGAATGAACAACACAATCAGTTGCGTCGTCTGAAGAAGGCAAAGAAGAAGAGCCGTGTTGACATCGCGGCGTTGCAAGAGCTGGTACAGACCCTAACCCAACAGAATGAGGACCTTGCTCAGGAGCGGGACGACGCTATCGAGGAAGGCCAAGGCTGGGAAGAGGACTACAACCAAGCTATGGACGAGGTGCATGCCTTGCAGGACCTCGTGCCCCCGGTATTGGGCGTACAGGTAGTCTTGGGTCTTCCAGCCATGGGAGAACCTGGAATGGGAGAAGAGGTAGTAGACCCCGAGCCACCAGCAGAGGTACCGGAGGAGGACGACCCACAGGAGGTCGAGTTCTACTCCGAGTAGGGGGTTACGGTTGCCAAGTAGGACAGCTAGGGTAGCGTAACCCAACTTTTGTAATCGGTGACATGTCGTGTAGACAGTAGCGTATGTATAGGTAGTGACGACATGAGCACGACTTCTCAGAGATCCGAGAATAATGTATCTTGTATAAAGTTTATGCTTTATCAATATATGTGAATGTTGTGCAAATCAATCATGTGTCACTTCAATACCTACTGTTGCGTATGGAATTTTAAGTAAGACATGTGCTAATTGCTGCTGTTTTGAATTTCAGAATGACGCGTACTCGTGCCAACCCTGACGTTGGGGGTACCAGTCAAGGGGGAGAGACCTCCTAACCACCTCCCGAGGACTCCTCGGGACAGCAGCAGCAACAGCAACAGCAAACACCGCCACCGCCACTACCAATGGTTACTTTGGCCGACATTGTTGCGGCAATGGCAGGCTCGCATCAGCAACACACAGAGTTGCTGCAGACTCTCATCGCCAATACGTCTCGCCCAGAGAGACGTCAAGATCGTAAGGAGCGCCAACAGAGCTCCTACTCCGACTTCCTGGCAACTCATCCCCCTGTATTCTCAAGGGCGGATGAACCACTTGACGCGGACAACTGGCTCCGCGCCATAGAAATGAAGTTCGGGCTGCTCCAAATCAGCGAGCAGCGCAAGACTCAGTTCGCGATCCAGCAGCTCCAAGGATCTGCGAGCGCGTGGTGGGCCAACTTCTGTGCTTCACAACCCACCGACCGAGTGATGACCTGGGCGGAGTTACGGACGGCCTTCAGGGCCTATCATATACCGCCAGGTCTGATGAAGAGGAAGACGCAGGAGTTCTTACACCTGCAACAAGGGGGCCGGAACGCGCTGGAATATTCCAGGGCGTTCAACGATCTCGCGCTCTACATGTCGTATCACGCAGATACGGACGAGAAGCGGCGGGACCATTTTTACCAGGGGCTTAACCCGCTCCTGAAGGACAAATTGGCAATGTTCAATCGCAGCAGCCTCAACGACATCATTGATGCTGCGATTGTTCAGGAGGACTCCGGCAAGGAGTTAGCGGCAGCGGAGAGAAAGCGAAGCGCACCGCAGAGCAGTGGAGAAGGAGGCAGTCCTTCTCAGAAGTTTCGGATGGTGAATCACCCACCATCAGGTCCACGCTGGCAACCACCACAGCGGTCGATGCCGTTCCACAGTCGGCCGTACTCTTCACCGGCATTCCGGCCGGCACTGCCAGTACCACCGCAACAACAACAGCAGCAGCGGGCGATGCCGCGTGCGTTTGCACCTCCGTAACGCATGCCGGGCTTTCGTCCACCGAGTACTCCACCAGCAGCGGCCACATGTTACAAGTGTGGTCGTCCAGGACACTTCGCGAGGAGTTGCCCGTAGAGGCAAGGCGGCGGAGTGGCACCACAGTTTCCGGGGAGGAATCAAACCCGGAACCCTACTAATGCGCGGTGGGCAAACCCTAGGCCCTGCACTGTCCACCAGCTTGCCATTGAGGACGTGCCGGAGGGCGAGCCAATCCTTGCGGGTATGTTCCAACTCCACCAGCATCCCGCTATAGTACTGTTTGATTCAGGCGCCACGCATAATTTTATTAGCCAAGCTTTCATTGCTAAACACAGTTTGCCAATACTACCCACCGATAGTCCATATTTAATTTGTTCACCGGGTGGGAAGATTTCAGCAAGCGTAATGGTCTCCAAAGCACCATTATGCTTAGCGGGTAGAGTGTACCCCACGTCTCTCATTATCTTAGAGGGACAGAAGGTCGATGTCATCCTAGGGATGTCGTGGTTAACCCGCCACGGCGCTGTTTTAGACACCGTCCTTCGAGTCGTGCACTTAAACTCAGAGGTGCACGGTTCTCACTCATTATTCCTCGACAGTCCAGAAATAAAACTTCCAAGTGTCTATCAAGCCACGACCATCAGATTGGAAGATATTCCGGTGGTCCGAGAGTTCCCTGATGTATTCCCGGACGATTTGCCGGGGATGCCACCCGATAGAGAGGTGGAGTTCAAGATTGAACTTGCACCGGGAACCATGCCAATATCACGAAGGCCATACAAGATGGCGCCCAAGGAGTTGGCTGAACTGAAGACTCAGCTCACGGACCTTCTGGAGAAGGGTTTTATTAGGCCGAGCTCCTCACCATGGGGATGTTCAGCATTATTTGTCAAGAAGAAGGATGAGACGTTGCGGCTTTGCGTGGACTATCATCCATTAAATGCCGTAACCATCAAGAACAAGTACCCGTTGCCACGGATCGACATGTTGTTTGATCAGTTGGTCGAAGCAAAGATCTTTTCCAAGATGGATTTAAGATCCGGGTACCATCAGATTAAGATAAGGGCGGAGGACATTCCGAAGACAGCTTTCTCGACGAGGTACGGACTTTATGAGTACCTGGTCATGTCCTTCGGCCTCACCAATGCTCCAGCTCACTTCATGTATTTAATGAACTCGGTGTTCATGCCGGAGCTGGACAAGTTTGTCGTGGTCTTCATCGACGACATCCTGGTATATTCCAAGTCGGAGGAAGATCACAAGAAACATCTGCATATAGTCTTGCAACGGCTGCGGGATCACAAGTTATACGCAAAATTCAGCAAATGCGAGTTTTGGATATCGCAAGTGCCTTTCCTCGGGCATATCATCTCAGCAGAGGGTATCGCTGTGGACCCGAGCAAGATCACGCAAGTGCTGAATTGGAAATCCCCGCGAACTGTTCATGAGGTACGGAGTTTCCTCGGACTCGCGGGATATTATCGGAGGTTCATTCTGAACTTCTCGAAGATTGCCAAGCCAATGACAGAGCTGCTGAAGAAGGCTACCAAATATGTTTGGAGTCCAGTATGTGAAGCAGCATTCAAGGCTTTAGTCAAGCACCTGACATCAGCACCGGTTTTGGCGCAGCCAGACACAACAAAACCGTTCGATGTGTACTGCGATGCATCCGGCATTGGGCTCGGATGTGTGCTGATGCAAGACCGAAGAGTGGTCGCGTATGGATCACGGCAGCTTAGGAACCATGAGCAGAATTATCCAACTCACGATTTGGAGCTCGCTGCCGTGGTACTTGCACTAAAAATGTGGAGGCACTACCTACTCGGTAACCTCGTACATTTATATACCGACCACAAAAGCCTCAAGTACATATTCACTCAGAAGGAGCTGAACATGAGGCAACGAAGATGGTTAGAACTGATAAAGGATTACGAGATAGAGATCCATTATTATCCGGGCAAGGCAAACGTTTTGGCAGATGCGCTGAGCCGCAAGTCACACGTCAATAATCTGACCATCACACCATTGGAAGAGAGCGAACCACCACTCCATGTGATTCCACACGGAGCTCTCTACAACCTAGCTTTGATCCCCACCATCCGTGAAGAGATAGCGGCAGCCCAGAAGAATGACAAGGGCATGTCACATTTGCGGAGACGTATAGACAGTGGGGAGTTGAAATGTTTCCGGAAGGACGGAGACGGCGTCCTATGGTTCAAGAACCGGATAGTCGTACCCCGAAACCCGGAGTTACGGAAGAAAATCTTTGATGAGGCTCACTTATCAAAGTTTTCTATTCACCCCGGCAGCAACAAAATGTATCAAGAACTCAGAAGAAAGTTTTGGTGGACACGGATGAAGCGAGAGACTGCAAAATACGTGTCCGAGTGTGATACATGTCGAAGGGTGAAGGCAGACCACATGCGGAAACCGGGACTGCTGCAACCACTAGGCATTCCTGCCTGGAAGTGGGAGGACGTGAGCATGGATTTCGTCGTCGGTTTACCCACCACCTTACAGAAACATGATTCTGTGTGGGTGATCGTCGATCGGCTCACCAAAGTTGCCCATTTCATCCCGGTCAACACCAACTACAACGCCAAGAAGTACGCTGAACTGTACATCTCACGGATCCTATGCTTATACGGCGTACCCCGTACCATCATATCGGACCGGGGCACTTTATTTGTGTCCCGTTTTTGGGAGCAGCTACACGCTGCCTTGGGGACGAAGCTGATCCATAGTTCAGCCTACCACTCGCAGACGGATGGACAAATCGAGCGGGTAAATCAAATCCTAGAAGACATGCTACGAGCTTGCGCTATCAACCACGGCAAGAATTGGGATGATCACTTGCCGTTAGCCGAGTTCTCGTACAACAATGGGTACCAAGCCAGCATCAAGATGGCGCCCTACGAGGCGCTATACGGAAGAAAATGCTGCACACCATTGAACTGGTGTGAGTCTGGCGAAAGGGTTACCTTCGGGATTGACCTTGTCAACAACGCGGAAGAAAAGGTTCGACTAATTCAAGCGAACCTAAAAGCCGCTCAATCCCGTCAGAAACAGTATGCGGACCGGAGAAGGCGCCCATTACAATTCGAAGCTGGGGATCACGTATATCTACGGGTGTCTCCAATGAAGGGTGTAAATAGATTTGGGGTGAAGGGAAAGTTAGCACCCTGCTTCATCGGTCCATTCCAGATTACCGAAAGATGTGGATCGGTGGCATACCGGCTGAAATTACCAGAAGCACTTTCCGTTGTACACGACGTCTTTCACATTTCCCAGCTGAGGAAGTGTCTCAAGCTATCAACTACCGTTCAGCTGGAAGACATTGAAGAACTGCAACCGGATCTCACCTATCGGGAGGAACCGGTGCAGATTATTGATGAAAAGGCCCGAACCACACGCAACCGTACGTTGTGGTTCTACAAGGTTCTATGGAGTAATCACTCCATGGACGAAGCGACATGGGAGAGCGAAGAATTCCTTCGCGCTAACTACCCCGACTTTTTCACGTCGCATATCCGGTAATTTTCCACCGTCCTCTCTCTCATTTTCACCTTATAATCTCGGGACGAGATTCTTTTAAGGGGGGAGGAATGTAAGGGCCTCAGTTTTTGACACCCATTTGCAGTGTTCATCACCACACCACACACCTCATTTGAGGAAGAATGATGAACACAAATGAAGAGCAAGTAACAATTATCAATATGCTCATTAGAGAACAAACTTACACATTGCAAAAGTGGTATTTCCCACATGTGATATAGATGGGCTGGACATATGAAAGCTCCTACACTTTACTAAGGATGTCCATGCCAAGTTTCACCCAAATTCAAAACCTTTTTGAGATCAGTTTGGGTATAGTTAGGAAGAGGGCAGTTTGAAATCATATTCAAATTCAAACTGTTTTTATCCAATGAATTTAAAAGTGGGGGGCATATTCTTACTCAGCACATTTTTGTGAGCTCACACACCAATTTTCACTCCATTTGGAGTTGATCTTGACATGAGCTAAGTGGGAGAAATTCAAACTTTATTTGAATTTCAAACTGAACTTGTGCTGAAATTCATTCAAAACAAACCTCAGTTGAACTTTGATCAATTCAAATGGCTCATGGGTGAATAATTTGAATTGCCAAGGGTAGTATGGGGTTCACTGTTTACAACAGTGATTAGGAGTAAATTTCAGAGGTTAAAACTGGAGGTGGGACCCACATGTCAGCCACTGCTCAGATCAAACCGTCTGAGACTTTCTCACTCGGGTCGCCGAGCCGCAGCGGTGATCGCCACCGAGGCCAGCCGCCGCGCCACCAGATGCTTGCCCACGCGCGGGCGTGAGGCAGTGCAGAGCCTTCTTAAGGCGCCTGCCCCCTCCTCGGCCGAGGCACCACCGTTCTTCCCCGCAAGCACTCAGCGCCGGCCAAAAACTTCCGCAGCTCGGACTTGATCGGAGAACGCCGATCGCAGCTCCCTCCTTCCACTCCAGAGCCCCAGCAAGGTACTAGATACCTTCCTCCATCCTCCCCGTTGTTAGAATTCGGTTGAAACCGAGTGATATCGGCTGTGCCGAAAGATCAAAATTGGAACTTGGAACCGCCGCACCTCGGGCTTTCGTGGACAGCCCAACCAGGGTGTTGTCACGCTCGAGCCAAGGCACCCTTGGACGCGCGGGTGACCGGTGCTGCTCATCCCCGAGCCACAGCTCGAGTGGTTGCTCACCGGCGGCGAATTTCCACTTTGCCCCTTTCTGTGTGCAGAACGACCTTCGGGTACGATTCTGTTTAATTTGTGCTCTAGAAAGGATTAGAGGGCCTCAGGCCGCTCTCACACGAGCTAGACACGATAACGCACAAGTTGCCTTCACAACTCTGGGCCGGAGAACCTTTGTGCCCGGCGGAATTTGAGGTCTACTAATGGCGGAGCGAACGGGCGGCATAGGGCGCACGGTGAGGACCTATTTCGGGCCTTCCCCGAGCTGCCTCGAGCTCAGGTCGACCTTCTCTGAGGGTCCACTGATGCTCCCCGACCGATTTCCCAAGTAGCTGAGGTGCTAGGGTGGTCAGCCGACATGGCCGAAGTCGTTCCGAGGTGGCGGCTCGTCGCCGACCATGCTCCGGCCATTGTCATGAGCAGCTGACCCTAGAATCCTGTTCCCCGAGTAAAAGTAGGCAGGGGCGGCCAGAATCGAGAAGTTTGGAGCTGTACAGCAGCCGGCGGCGAGCTCTCCGGCGAGATCCCTCGGCGGCGGAGCGCGGGTGTCGCGAGGTTGAAGAAGGGGTGGACCCCAGCTGTCAGCGGCCGATATTTTTAATCGGGATCCGGCTGCGGCCAGGATCTGGTGTGCTGGCGCGCAAAATCCTTGTGGGCCGCGATGTGCCATCACCTAGGCGCTCGACGCGTGTCCCCTGGGCCCACGCGCGAGTTTAAACTTTTCCCCGATTTTCAGATTTCCTTCAAACTTCAAATCCTTATAACTTTGGCTAGAAAGCTCCAAATTGAGTGAACCAAATTTTTCTGGATTCAGCTCTCTGAGTACTTTCCAGAAAATCAAGTTTCACTTCATGAAATTCCTTATTTCTCCAGAATTAATTCCTTAAAGTTTAAACTGTTAGGAATTTTAACTGGAGAATCCTTTGGAGGAAAATCCTGAAATTTTGCTGAGATGTTCACCAAAATATCCTTGAACTACCATAAAAATTTCAGATTCATTTGAGCTAATTTAACCCACCTAATGGTGTGATTAGTGAAACTGTTCCAGAGAAAATAGAAAATGTTCAGAAACATTTTCAGAATTTTCTCTGAAATTGTTTAGCTCATATCTTTAGTTAGAGACTTCCAAATTAAGTGAGACCAACTCCATTAGAACCCTCTGAAAATCTAGTTTTCAGAAAGTCATAGTTTGTCTCATGAAAATTCCTAGAACACCCTAAGAGTTCCAATTAAGGTCAAGGACATAATTATTTGTGGAGGGCTCAAATGAGCTTTGCTGCAACTAAAACTTGACCAGGTCTCTGTTTAGGTTGTAACCAAGCCACAGTAAAAGTTTCACAGTCATTAGGTCTATCTAGCAAAGGTTATAGACTTCACAACTTCAAAGTTAATACAAATGCATTAAATTAATACATGTATTGTTTCTACCATGTAGTCGCTAAGGTCGAGGAGGAACCCGAAGTCCTAGACTTCGTTACTCCGGAGGAACAGCTAGCCTACGACCAAGAGCAGCAAGGCAAGCTCCGGTTTGCATTAACCATTTTACAAATTTTTATTGCTTTGAGCACATACTTGTTTCCTTTATTCTGTGCATTAGAGTCTTGTTTGGAAACCCCACTGCATAGCCAAGAAAACCATGGGCTGGGGTTTAGGATTGGAAACTCCGTTAGCTACTGCACTGCTAGGATAGAGTAGGATTCGGTACAAGTCGAGTAGTTGGAACTACTCGCGAGAATAGACTAGAGGCACATTGCTCGGGTAGAGATAGCACATGATACACATGGCAAGAAAATGAGATCAAGCGGAGAGTAAGGGCAGCAGGACTTTGGGGCCTGTGTGCTGTAGCTCCGCTTGTGTCGATTGAGGACCGAGCCGTGTGCGGGCCTGTTGAACAAGCTAGAACAGTACCGAAGACCTACCGGCTATATGGGAACCGGGAAACTGATGTAACTCGGGTAGCTGGGTATTGAGGCATTGCCCGTCGTTCAGAGGGTAGGTTGAGAGCTCGAGGTATAAATCGGCCGGCGGCACGGAGATGCACGTGCAGAGACCTCTTGCTCGGGACGATGGGACCGGTTCAATATTTGGCTGACGGGTGAAAGGTAGTCGCGTACGGTGTCCGTGATGGTTGTTGTAGGCAACATCGAGTACGGGCGTACGTGACGGGTTGTTCGGGTAACCCTGCAGGTGTAAATCGATTATAATCGCCGTCCCTCGCGGTCAGTGAGTACCACTTGTTCACTGTACCATGACGTAGAAAGAACAGGCTAGTTACATGTTAAAATGTTGCTGATTGAAAGCTGGACATTGATTGTTAATGATATGCTGTAGCTTAGATCTAATTAAAGTTCTTTTCAACTTTGGGCAAAGTACATGAGAGAAATGCGTTTCTTGTTTGATTGCGGCTCTCTCATGTGCCTTAGCGTAAGGTTCTCCACAACCTGCTGCTAAAACTTGAAAGTAAGGTTCTACTAATTAGGCGAGTCCTTGCAAATGATTTTTACCTCATGCAACCCATTACCCTCATGTAGAAGTTCCATGTTTAGGTGAGACGGGTCAGACTTGCTGAGCCTTCGTGCTCACTGCTTGTGTTTGAAGCTTTTGCAGGGTTCTATGAGGAAGGGACTCCTGAAGAGGAGACGGAACCCCAGGAGGGGAACCCCGTCGAGTGGGAGTCGTGCACGCCGCAGAGTTAGTGTGCGTGGGTGCTAGCAAGGACACGTTCGAGGGCTGAACGTGCACTTGATGCTTAGTCTACGCCCGCGAGTGTAGACTGAACTTATTTTGATGTAAACATGTTCATAAACTTGTTTATGTAATAAAACTTCCGCTTCCGCTTTGCACCTTTGACGTGTGTTATACGGTGCTGTGCAACGCAGCACCCCTCAGCGTGATCCTGGCTCGACAGGACCAATGGGGTCGTGTCACGGTGTGGGGAAACCAACGGGGTTTTCTTGAGTTTAAAGGCACGAGGAGAGGCGGCGGGGTCGGTTTAGATGGTGTAGCACCGCTTGGCCGAAGATCTTGGCTCGTGGCATGGAATTCGGACGAGGCAGCGGCGATCGGCGCTGGAGGATCGGTGGCGGTTGGGGGGGGAAGCGAGGGAAAGGGATGACACGCGGGCCCCGCGCGGCAGAGAGAGGGGTAGGGGGAAAACAGCCGCGGGTTGCTGGGCCGGCTGAGGTGGGTTTCGGCCCATTGGCCTATTTTCTTTTTTTCTTTTTCCTTTTTCTTTTCTGTTTTGATTCAAATTTGAATTCCAGTTTGAGTTTGAATTTTTCTCCACATGCATTATGTCCAAAAATTTTAAATTCACATTTTGATCACATTTTGGGGTGTTACAATCATGTACCAAGTTTAGTTTTATCCTCGGTGAAGTCCACGAGATAAAGCTTTCCCTTGAGCACACCATTGAAGGCAATTCAGTTATCAATTCTTCTAGTGACAATCACACCTTCATTAGTGAATAAGCAATTATAATCTTTTACACACAATTGATATATGGATAAAGTATTGTAGTCCAGTGATTCAACATGCATAACATGAGAAATAGTGTGTTGTGAAGAAATAGAGATTTTACCCAGACCTAGTACCTTCCCTTGGCTATTGTCGCCAAAGGAGATGCCTTGACTTGGATCATTGTTTTCTTCATACTCCACAAACATTCTTCTCGCTCCGGTCATATGGTAGGTGCATCCACTATCTAGCATTCATTTTGTACCGCCGGAGGAGTAAGCCTACAAAACAAGTTTAGGCTTTGGTTTAGGTATCCAAGATTGATTAGGTCCTTTCAAGGTAGTGACAAGGCGTTTGGGTACCCACACACAAGGCTTTGGGATCTTGCGGAGTGGCCCAACATATATAGCATAGACATAACCAAATTTGCTTCTCATAAGCACATAAGATGCATCAAAATCATGAAACATAGTTATGTTAACATTCTTAGCATTTTTAGCGTCTTTAGCATCTTTATCAAATTTTACCATTTAAAGAGAAGTAGATGCATGATGTTCATTCTTGGCTTGGTATGATCCTTCCTTGACAAAACAATATGCATCTTGTTATTCTTGGGGATTCTAGCATTTTTCTTTCCTGCCCTTGTATAGCCAAGACCATCTTTGATCAATGGAGACCTTGCGATTGAGTATGCGCTACGTGCATACTTGATCTTCTACTTGTCAAAAATGCTACCCTTAGGTGTACTCTTGCTCTTTGCCATGTTAAGCTCATTTTTCAAGTTAAGTACAAGATTTGCACATTTGCAAGTTTTAGTGTTCGACTCCACATTAAACAAGTTTGAGCTTGATGAGCTGAAAGAGGGAACACTTGGCTTGAGAATTGCGAATTGTGCCTCAAGATTCTTGTGACCTTTGTTTAAACTCACAAGCTCATCTTGGAGTATAACATTCGAACTCTTGAGACATGAAGAGGTCTCCTTGCACTCCACAAGTTCAAGTTCGAGTGCCCTATTCTTCTCCTTCTAAAGCTCGAGGAGCTTCTCAAGCTCAAGATCCCTTTGCTTCTCCTTGACAAGCAAATCATCTTATTTCTCAAGAAGTTCCTCCTTGAATAAGATTTCATCAGAGAGCCTTTTCATTTTAGTTAAAGCACTTTTGCTCAACCCTTCAAACATGTACTCATTCTCACTAGCACTAACAAATTCTTCATCTTTAATAGAGAGCAAGGAGAGTTGAGATTTAACCTTTCTCTTTCCCTCCTTGGCCAAGAGGCATGTGTGGCTTGAGCTCTTCCACTCTCCCTTGTTTGACAAGAGATTCTTCTTCATTGTTTGCTTCCCGATGGTGACAGTTGCCACTTCCGCCTCATCATCGGAGGAGGACTCATCGTTGGAGTCCCACTCCTTGCCAATGAGCGTTCCCATGTGTTTTCTTCTTCTTGAACATCTTCCTCTCTTGAGGCTTTTCATCCTTGTTCTTCTTTTTGTCTTCTTCCATTTCGTATGGGCCCATACTCACCACAATTGTAGCAAGCTCTCTTGGTTATTGATTTGCTCTTGTCCTTGCTCTTGCTCTCGTATTTTGACCTTCTTCTTTTATTCATCATTATCTTGAATCTCTTTATGAAGAAGGCCAACTCCTCATCGTCACTTGAAGACTTGGGTGAGGCTTTAAGAGAAACACCCTTCTTCTTGGAGGATGTGGCCTTAGAAAGGTCATTGACTTGCACTACTACAACAAACTTCATCTCAAGCGGCTCTAAACATATTATCACACGTGGTTGTCAAAACTGCCTGGAACGAAGAGCCTATGATAATCAACAATTTTCATAGGCGGAAACTTAAACCGCCTGTGAAAAAAGTTATCACGGGCAGTCTTAACCTTCGTGAATCCGTCTGTGAAGACTCTTTATCGCAGGTGGTTTGTAACATAAGAGTATCTTCCTGTGATAACTCCATTATCGCAGGCGGTTCTATACCTACGACTAGCCACCTGTGAAGAATATTTACCATAGGCGGTTTGTAACTTAAAGAGTATCTGCCTGTGTAACTCTATTATCGCAGGCGGTTCTTTACCTATGACGAGCCGCCTGTGAAGAATCTTTATCACAGACGGTTTGTAACGTAAGATTATCCACCCATGTAACTCTATTATCAGAGGCGGTTCTTTACCTACGACTAGCTGCCTGTGTAACTCTATTATCACAGGCGGTTCGTTACCTACGATAAGCTGTCTGTGAAATTATATTATCACAGGTGGTTTGCTATGTCCGATTTCTAGGTCAATTTCATATGCACATTCACACATAGTAGAAACAATATATTCTGACAAGCATCATCGACACAATATCACCAAAAGTCATCTCAACCTTAGCGACTACATGAGATAACATGTATATGGATTAATTTAAATGCATTTGAATTGAATTTAAATTTGTGAAGACTATAAGTCTTACTAGGAGACCCAATGACTCTGAAATTTTTACTTTGGTTTGATTACAACCTAAATAAAGACTTGGCCAAATTTTATTTGTAGCAAAGCTCATTTGAGCTCTCCACAAATAAATATGTGCTTGGCCTTAATTGGAGCTCTTAGGGTGTTCTAGGGATTTTCATGGAGCAAGCCATGACTTTATGGAAACTAGATTCTCAGAGGGTTCTAACAGAGTTGGTCTCACTTAATTTGAAGGTTCCTAGCTAAAGATATGAGCTAAACAATTTCAGAGAATTTCTGAAAAACGCTTCTGGATATTTTCTATTTTCCCGGGAACAGTTTTATTAATCACACCATTAGGTGGATCAAATGGGCTCAAGTGGATCTGAAATTTTTATGGTAACTCAGGGATATTTTGGTAAACATCCTGGCAAAATTTAAGATATTTCCTCCAAAGGATTCTCCAGTTAAAATTCTAAATATTTTAAATTATAAAGAATTAATTCTGGAAAACTAAGGATTTTCATGAAGTGAAACTTGATTTTCTGGAAAGTACTCCGAGAGATGAATCCAACAAAATTCGGTTCACTCGATTTGGAGTTTCCTAGCCAAAGTTATGTGGGTTTGAAGTTTGAACTAAATCTGAAAATCATGAAAAAGTTTGAAATCCTACCGGTGGGTCCCACACAAAGTGCTTCGTCTTCCTCCTCGCGCCAAATACCCGGCGGCGGCGGTCTCCGGCGAGACTCACCGGAACCGAGTTCCCGGCCACCTCCCGGCCCGAAACTCGCCGCCTCCCCCTTTTCCGACCTCGTGAACTCGGCTGCGAGCTCGCCGGCCACCGGCGATGGCCGGAAACCCGCGCGCACAGGTGACAGCACCCGCTAGGGTTTTGGCGAGGTCAGTTTCGCACCACCGTGCACCAAATCGATCGGAAATCGCTCGGAGAGCATCAGTGGAACACGAGGAACATGAACCAAGGCTTTGTGGAAGCTAGAAATGCCGGCAACCATACCCTCGATGGTGAGCCGAGGTACTTTGCAAAGGCGGCGAGGAAAACGGCCATATCACGGCCGATCCTCAACGGTTTTCCTTGATTCATTCTCGAGCGTGTGCGCTAGCATGTATAGAACCTACTGGACAAACGGCTTGACCAACAATAGTGTGTGGAGTCCGAATTTCAATCGGAGGTGAGCTCGGCTCATATGAACTGGCTTTCGGTAAACTTGGAAATTCTCAACAGACGGTTGATCATATGCCAAACGGCTTTCGGCTACACCCTCGACATGCAGTGACGCACCTTTCTTGTGTAGAGAAGTGGATGCGACGACGGCTGTGCCGAGCTGTCCACGAGAGCCCGAATGGCGGCTACGTTCGGTTCGCCGGGAAAAACTCCTGGCTGAGCTCGAGGGCGCTTGCTCCTGGACAACACGACGTCTAGGACGTTGCTCACAAGCTCACAATTCCGTTTTGCTACTGAGAAGGCTGTGTTTGCGTGCGATCGGCCTACTAACGAGCGGAACCGAGAGGGCGACTGGTTTTCGGTGGAGCTCGGTGTGAAAACGATCGAACTCGCCGTGGGCTCGGGTGATATGCAACAGGATCACGCCGGGGAGGGATAAGGAGCCGGGCAGCTGGTCTACCGCGCTGGGAAGCACAGCAGGAGCTGGCACTGGTCGGCTCTTCGGTGGCGCGGTCGGCTGCAACCCGGGAACTGAGCACCCTGTGATTCAGTCGGTTGATTTTTGCTGCTGAGGCTGACATGTGGGTCCCACTCCAGTTTTAATTCCTGAAATTGAATTTTCCCCACTGCTCTAAACAGTAGAGACCCAATTAACCTTGGTCATTTGAATTATCTACCCCTTGGCCATTTGAATTGGATAGAACTCAAATTGGGGTTTGTTTGAATATATTTTCAGCACATATGCAGGTTGAAATTCAAATAAAGTTTGAATTTTCTAAACTTAGCTCATGTCAAGATCAACTCCAAATGGAGTGAAAATTGGTGTGTGAGCTCACAAAAATGTGCTGAGTAAGAACATGCCTCCCACTTTTGAATTCATGGGATGGAAATAGTTTGAATTTGAATTTGAGTTCAAGCCACCCTCTTTCTAGTTATACCCAAATGGACTTCAAAAAGGTTTTGAATTTGGGTGAAATTTGGCATGGACATCCTAGCAAGGTGTAGGAGTTTTTCATATGCCCAGCCCCTATATAATGCATGTGGGAAATGCCACTTTTGCATTTTGTGAGTTTATTCTCTAATGAGCATGTTGATGGTGTTTACTTGCTCTTCAAATGTATTCATCAAGTTTCTTCGAATGAAGTGTGTGTGTGGTGATGAGCACTTTGAATATGTGCTCAAAACGTAGGCCTTTACATTCCTCCCCCTTAAAAGAATCTCGTCCCGAGATTACAAGGTGAAAATGAGAGAGAGGACGGTGGAAAGTTACCGTATATGCGACGTGAAAAAGTCGGGGTAGTTAGTGCGAAGGAATCCTTTGCTCTCCCAGGTAGCTTCGTCTATGGAGTGATTACTCCATAGAACTTTGTAGAACCACAATGTATGGTTGCGTGTGGTTCGGGCCTTTTCATCAATAACCTGAACCGGTTCCTCCCGATACGTGAGATCAGGTTTCAGTTCTGTTATATCCTCCAGCTGAATGGTAGTTGATAGCTTAAGATACTTCCTCAGCTGGGAGATCTGAAATACGTCGTGCACACCAGAAAGTGCTTCTGGTAATTTCATCCGGTATGCTACTGATCCACATCTTTCTGTAATCTGAAGTGGACCGATGAATCGGGGTGCCAACTTTCCTCTTACCCCGAATCTGTTCACGCCCTTCATTGGAGACACATGTAAATATACGTGATCCCCGACTTCGATATGTAATGGTCGTATTCTCCGGTCCGCATATTGTTTCTGTCAGGATTGAGCGGCTTTTAGGTTCGCTTAAATCAGTCGAACCTTTTCCTCCGTGTTGTTGACAATATCAATCCCGAAGGTAACCCTTTCGCCAGAGTCACACCAATTCAGTGGTGTGCGGCATTTTCTCCTGTATAGCGCCTCGTAAGGCGCCATCTTGATGCTGGCTTGGTACCCATTGTTGTACGAGAACTCGGCCAACGGCAAGTGATTATCCCAGTTCTTGCTGTGGTTGATAGCGCAAGCTCGTAGCATATCTTCTAAAATTTGATTTACCCGCTCGGTTTGCCCATCCGTCTGCGGGTGGTACGCTACACTATGGATCAGTTTCGTCCCCAACGCAGCGTGTAGCTGCTCCTAAAACGGGACACAAATAAAGTGCCCCGATCCGATATGATGGTGCGGGGTACGCCGTACAAGCATAGGATCCGTGAGATGTACAGTTTAGCATACTTCTTGGCATTGTAGTTGGTGTTGACCGGGATAAAATGGGCATCTTTGATGAGCTGGTCGATGATCACCCACATAGAATCATGCTTCTGAAAAGTGGTGGGTAAATCGACGACGAAGTCCATGCTCACATCTTCCCACTTCCAGGCAGGAACGCCCACTGGTTGTAACAGTCCCGGCTTCCGCATATGATCTACCTTCACCCTTCGACATGTATCACACTCAGACACGTACTTTGCGATCTCCCGCTTCATCCGTGTCCACCAAAACTTGCTTCTGAGTTCTTGATACATTTTGTTGCTGCCGGGGTCAATAGAAAACGTTGACAAGTGAGCCTCATCAATGATTTTCTTCTGTAACTCCGGGTTACGGGGTACGACGATCCGGTCCTTGAACCATAGGACGCCGTCTCCGTCTTTTCGGAAACATTTCAGCTCCCCACTGTCTATACATCTCCGCAAATGCGACATGCCCTTGTCATGTTTCTGAGCTTCCGCTATCTCTTCACGGATGGTGGGGATCAACGCTAAGTTGTAGAGAGCTCCATGTGGAATCACATGCAATGGTGGCTCGCTCTCTTTCAACGGTGTGATGGTCAGATTGTTGACGTGTGACATGCGACTCAGCGCATCCGCCACTACGTTTGCCTTGCCGGGGTGATAATGGATCTCTATTTCGTAATCCTTTATCAACTCTAACCATCTTCGCTGCCTCATGTTCAGCTTTTTCTGAGTGAATATGTACTTGAGGCTTTTGTGGTCGGTATATAAATGCACGAGGTGACCGACTAGGAAGTTTTCCTGAGTGCGCACAAGTAAGGACAAAGTGCGTAGAAAAGACTAGTGTTGGTTTGTGGGGTTAGTCTATGATCCTAGAGAGCTGCCACACAAATGGTATCAGAGCCAACCCTTGCAGTTTCATGGGTGCGTACGGGTCAGTGAGAAGGATACGGTAGCGTACGGGTCAGGGACGTGGGTACGTACACATGACTCGTGTGTCCTCTGTGTCGAACACGATATGGTACGTATGCTGCTAAGTGGATGTATGGTATGCGTATGCCAGTACTGAACGTACGGACGTGGTTAAGAGGGGATGTTCCTGTCTTGGCGTTGACCGACGAGGATGTCGGTCTTCTAAGGGGGTGGATTGTGTGATATCCTGACTCCCAACTTAATAGGATTCATAGAGTACTCATATCATCAAGGTATATCTTCTTTTCCGGAAGCCCACCTGCAAAGGACTCCGGGGTTAAGCGTGCTTGGCCCGATGAAATTTATGGATAGGTGACCGACCGGGAAGTTTTCCCGGGTGCACACGAGTGAGGACAAAGTGCGCAGAAAAGGTTAGTGTTGGTCTGTGGGGCTAGTCTATAATCCTAGAGAGCTGCCACATAGATCTCCCTGATTCCATGGTCATCAACACCATCAAGTTCTCATCATCTTTAATATCTTAAGTGCAGTAGCTAACAAGTTTTATTTCAGCTTCCCGTATCCCGTAAGTTAAGCGAAGAAAAAAGGAAAAACTACCATACCCGACTCATCAACTTTTCCGGCGACAAGGATGGTTAACAAAACTAGTAAACTCCTATAAAACGGTATCTCATCAAGTTGACACAAGCATACGAGTTTTCGCAAGCAAAAAAGTTTCGAAAACATAGGATCAATATGGTCAAGGGGCACTTGCCTTGCTCCCGTAGCTCGTGTTGCTCAAGCGTCTCGAAGTCTTGATGTTGTAGCTCCTCGTAGACGGCCTCTTGAACGTGTCCTTCTACTCATGACCACGCATATACAAAATTTACAGCAATCAATTATAATGCACAAACTTTACTCAAGATGCAATGAGGTGAATGAATGTAATTCCTATGGTGCAGTTTTATAGGACCAGTTTGTACGTGTTTTTGCATGTTTTAGTAGGCTTTCTTGGGGTTTTATGATGAACAAGGGTGCTGGGATCAAGTGTGGACGTGGTGATGATCTTAACACAAGATGTAGATCAATTCCACCATTAAAAATCAACCAAAACATGATCTGTCCACACGCAGAAGTTTCTGCTCGAAGGGGGCGAAGAAAACCGGTGCGTAGAAACAGCGGCGACGTCGTAAGAGGGGTAATGAAGACCTACCTCACTTCTTCCTTGCGGCAGGGCCTACCTCCTAGCAACGACAGCAGCGGGGGATTTTTACGTGGAGAATTATGGCTAGGGCAGAACGTCGGGCTTCTTCTCCGGCGACGGCGAGGCATGAGAGGGTTGGACGGCGGCCAAACTCCGGCAAGGAGGGGTCTCTGCGACTTGGCAGCAGGGGTGCTAACTCGGCAACTTGGGGCAGCAGGGGGGCGGCGGCCAAAAAAAGATATGGTGCGGCTAGGGGTGGGGGTTATATTTATAAGGGGGAAAAGGAGTCCTAGAGGTGGAAACAAAGAGTCCTAGAAGTATGGGACTCAACCAAAGAGTCCTAGGGGTGGAAACAATGAGTCCTAAAGGTAGAGGACTCAACCAAAGAGTCCTAGGGGTGAGTGACGAAGAGTCCTAGAGGTGGCCGACTAGGGTTCCCCCCTCAAGGGCTGTGGCCAAGGGGTCTCCCCCCTAATTGGTGCGGCCAATTTGGGAGAAATCCCCCCCCCCCCCCCCAAATGTGGAGGAAATTCCCCCTAGGAAAATTTTGGAGAATTTGGTGGAAAATCAGGAAAAATTGGGAAGAATTTGGGAATTTATGGGAAGGGGGAAATTTGGGGAAAAATTGGGGTGGCCCAATTTTTCTATTTTATCTTTATTACTTTCCATTTCTTTATTCCTTTCTGCATTTCTTCTTCTTTTTAAATGCTCCTCTAAATGAAAAATGTATGAAATGCATGGTAATGATATTGAGGGTGTTACAAACCTACTGCCCTTAAAATGAATCTCGCCCTCGAGATTTGATAGAGTGGAGAAAAGATGTGGGAATTCCGCCTTGAGGTCCTCCTCACATTCCCATGTAGTCTCGGCTTCCGTGTGATGGAATCCATTGTACTTTGCACCAACGGATCACTTTGTTTCTCGTGACCCTTTCCTTTACGTCCAAAATTCTGATGGGGTGTTCCGCGTAGGTCAAATCCTCTTGAAGCTCTAGCTCATCCATCAGTACTTGTTCTTCCGGGACTCTTAGGCATTTCTTGAGCTGAGATACGTGAAACACGTCGTGCACGTCGGAGAGGTGTGTTGGCAGTTCTAGTTGATAGGCTACCTCTCCTCGTTTGCCCAAAATCTTGAATGGCCTGATGTAGCGAGGTGCTGACTCGCCCTTGATGATGAACCGTCGTTGGCCTCGGATAGGCGACAACTTAAGATACACAAAGTCTCCCACTTCGAAGGTCAATCTTCTTCGCCTATTGTCCGCATAACCCTTTTGTCATGACTGAGCGACCTTTGACACGACCCCATTGGTCTTGTCGAGCCAGAATCACGCTGAGGGGTGCTGCGTTGCACAGCACCGTATAACACACGTCAAAGGTACAAAGCGGAAGCGAAATTTTATTACATAAACAAGTTATGAACATGTTTACATCAAAATAAGTTCAGCCTACACTCGCGGGCGTGGACTAAGCATCAAGTGCACGTTCAGCCCTTGAACGTGCCCTTGCTAGCACACATGCACACTAACTCTGCGGCGTGCACGACTCCCACTCGACGGGGTTCCCCTCCAGGGGTTCCGTCTCCACTTCGGGAGTCCCTTCCTCATAGAACCCTGCAAAAGCTTCAAACACAAGCAGTGAGCACGAAGGCTCAGCAAGTCTGACCCGTCTCACCTAAACATGGAACTTCTACATGAGGGTAATGGGTTACATGAGGTAAAAATCATTTGCAAGGACTCGCCTAATTAGTAGAACCTTACTTTCAAGTTTTAGCAGCAGGTTGTGGAGAACCTTACGCTAAGGTACATGAGAGAGCCGCAATCAAACAAGAAACGCATTTCTCTCATGTACTTTGCCCAAAGTTGAAAAAGAACTTTAGTTAGCTCTAAGCTACAGCATATCATTAACAATCAATGTCCAGCTTTCAATCAGCAACATTTTAACATGTGACTAGCCTGTTCTTTCTATGTCACGGTACAGTGAACAAGTGGTACTCACTGACCGCGAGGGACGGCGATTATAATCGATTTACACCTGCAGGGTTACCCGAACAACCCGTCACGTACGCCCGTACTCGATGTTGCCTACAACAACCATCACGGATGCCGTACGCAACTACCTTTCACCCGTTAGCCAAATGTTGAACCGGTCCAATCATCCCGAGCAAGAGGTCTCTGCACGCGCATCTCAGTGCCGCCAGCCGATTTACACCTCGAGCTCTCAACCTACCCTCTGAACGACCAGCTATGCCTCAACACCCAGCTACCCGAGTTACATCAGTTTCCCGGTTCCCATATAGCCGGTAGGTCTTCGGTACTGTTCTAGCTTGTTCAACAGGCCCGCACACGGCTCGGTCCTCACTCGACACAAGTGGAGCTACAGCACACAGGCCCCGAAGTCCTGCTGCCCTTAACCTCCGCTTGGTCTCATTTTGTTGCCATGTGTTTCATGTGCTATCACTACCCGAGTCGAGTGCCTCTAGCCTATGCTCGCGAGTAGTTCCAACTACTCGACTTGTACCGAATCCTACTCTATCTTAGCAATACGTGGCTAACGAGGTTTTCAATCCTAACACCAAACCATGGTTTTCTTAGCTATGCAGTTGGGTTTCCAATCAAGACTCTAATGCAAAGAATCACAACAATATTCAAAGATGTGCTCAAAACAATAAACATTTGTAAAAAGGTTAATGCAAACCGGAGCTTGCCTTGCTGCTCTTGGTCGTAGGCTAGCTGTTCCTCCGGAGTAACGAAGTCTAGAACTTCGGGTTCCTCCTCGACCTTAACGACTACATGATAGAAACAATGCATGTATAAATTTAATGCATTTGTATTAAGTTTGAAGTTGTGAAGTCTATAACCTTTGCTAGACAGACCTAATGACTGTGAAACTTTTATTGTGGCTTGGTTACAACCTAACCAGAGACTTGGTCAAGTTTTAGTTGCAGCAAAGCTCATTTGAGCCCTCCACAATTAATTATGTACTTGACCTTAATTGAAGGCTTTTAGGGTGTTCTAAGGATTTCCATGAAACAAACTATGCCTTTCTGAAAACTAGCTTTTCAGAGGGTTCTAATGGAATTGGTCTCACTTAATTTGGAAGTTCCTAGCTAAAGATATGAGCTAAACAATTTCAGAGAAAATTCTGAAAATGTTTCTGAACATTTTCTATTTTCTCTGGAACCGCTTCTCTAATCACACCATTAGGCGGATTAAATGAGCTCAAATGGATCGTAAATTTTTATGGTGGTTCAGGTATATTTTGGTGAACATCCCAGCAAAATTTCAGGATTTTTCTCCAAAGGATCCTCCAGTTAAAATTCCTAACAGTTTAAACTTTGAGGAATAAACTCTGGAGAAAATAAGGAGTTTCGTGAAGTGAAACTTGATTTGCTGGAAAGCACTCTGAGAGCTGAATCCAGCAAAATTTGGTTCACTCAATTTGGAGCTTTCTAGCCAAAGTTATGATGATTTGAAGTTTGGAAGAATTCTGAAAATCGGGGAAAACTTTAAACTCTCGGGCTCGTGGGGACACGTGTCGAGCGCGGAGGTGTCCGGCACACCGGAGATACCACACGTGTCGAGTGCGGAGGTGTCCGGCACACCGGAGCTCACAGGGTATTTGCGCGCCAGCACAGCCGATCCCCGGCCACATCCGATCCTGATTTAAATTCTTCAGCCGCTGACACGTGGGCCAGCCGGCTTCTTCTTCCTCCCGCCGTTCTCTCGCGCCCGCGCCGCCGACCTCGCCGGAGCAGACTAGGAGCTCACCGGCTCGCCGCTGCCGGACCTCCCATGGGCTGAAACTTGCCGCCAGGGGGTTGTCGACGTCGAGGAACACGTCGGTGGTGTCAGGTCGGGCTGGGGGTGACCAGAAATAGCTCGGCGACGGGCCGCGGCCTCGGTTGAGGTTCGGCACCGTCGACCGTGGTTTCTAAACCCGCCAACACCTCGAACAAACGGTCCTACAGCATCAGTGTACCTCTAGGAAACTCGACAAGGTGTCAAAAGGGTTCAGGGATGGCGGCAAGTCGATCGGCACCGTGTGAAATCGTGTCCGCCATGACCGCCCTTGATCGAGCTCGAAATTCATTACTCCTAGACAGTTTTACGCCACGGATGCAGAAAAGAACTTGATCGCCGGCTAGTCCAGCGTCTATGTGCAGGATTTGATGACCTCCGAAAGATCATAGAGCGTGAATTTAAAGAAACCGTACCGGAAGCTCAGTTTAAGGTTGCCGGAGCAAAAACTGAGAATTCGCCGGCGAGAGTTCACGCCGTGGCTTGAGCTTCAGGTGGAAGCAGTGTGGAGTCCGTGCGCTCCTGTTGCCGCCCTTGCTCGGCCGTGGAAGTGGTTGCAGCGTGCTGCCCGCGTGAGACCGATCGCCGTCCTTCAGCTAAACTGCGGCTGTCGTCGTTGGTCACGGAAACAGGGGCCGAAACCCGGTGGTCCAGGCGTTGGGAGGGTGGTGCGCGACCTACGGTGGCTGTCTAGCAGCTTAGGAACGAAGGAGATTGTTTTGCTGGTTTTCCCGATTGAGCAGAGAGCTGCGGCGAGAAACAATGCCGCTGCTCGGGTTTGCCCGCGAGAAGATAAAGCCGACCGACTCCTGCTCAGTGGAGGCGGTGCCGGTTGCATGGTGGCGCGAGCAAGCTGCCCTGGGCGCCAGCGCGCGGAGAGGGAAGCAGCTGGTGGCGCCGGTAGCTGCTCGGTGGCACAGCCGACAGCTGCTCGGTGGAATTTCCCACCGAGACTCTGACTTTGGTTGCAAGTTTCTCCTTCTTCCCTCTATGACATGTGGGTCCCACCCGGGGTTTTAACCTCTGAAATTTACTCCTAATCACTGTTGTGAACAGTGAACCCTATAATACCCCTGGTGATTTAAATTATTCACCCTTGAGCCATTCGAATTGAATAGGATTCGAATTGGATTTGGTTTGAGTGAATTCTAGCACAAGTTCAGTTTTGAATTCAAACAAAGTTTGAATTCGTCCCACTTAGCTCATGTCAAGATCAACTCCAGATGGAGTGAAAATTGGTGTGTGAGCTCACAAAAATGTGCTGAGTAGGAATATGCCTCCCACTTTTAAATTCATGGGATAAAAACAGTTTGAATTTGAATGTGGTTTCAAACTGCCCTCTTTCTATCTACACCCAAAATGACCTCAAAAGGGTTTTGAATTTGGGTGAAACTTGGCATGGACATCCTTAGTTAAGTGTAAGAGTTTTCATATGTCCAGCCCATCTATATCACATATGGGAAATACCACTTTTGCAATATGTGAGTTTGTTTTCTAATGAGCATGTTGATAATTGTTACTTGCTCTTCATTTGTGTTCATGATCCATCCTCAAATGAGGTGTGTGGTGTGGTGATGAACACTGCAAATGTATGTCAAAAACTGAGGCCCTTACATTCCCCCCCCCCCTTAAAAGAATCTCGTCCCGAGATTATAAGGTGAAAATGAGAGAGAGGACGGTGGAAAATTACCGGATATGTGACGTGAAAAATTCGGGGTAGTTAGTGCGAAGGAATTCTCCGCTCTCCCATGTCGCTTTGTCCATGGAGTGATTACTCCATAGAACCTTGTAGAACCATAACATACGGTTGCGTGTGGTTCAGGCCTTTTCATCAATAATCTGCACCGGTTCCTCCCGATAGGTGAGATCCGGTTGCAGTTCTTCAATATCCTCCAGCTGAACGGTAGTTGATAGCTTAAGACACTTCCTCAGCTGGGAAATCTGAAAGACGTCATGCACACCGGAAAGTGCTTCTGGTAATTTCAACCGGTATGCCACTGATCCACATCTTTCGGTAATCTGGAATGGACCGATGAATCGGGGTGCCAACTTTCCTCTCACCCTAAATCTGTTTATGCCCTTCATTGGAAGTACCCGTAGATATACGTGCTCTCCAATTTAAAATTGTAATGGGCGCCTTCTCCGGTCCGCATATTGTTTCTGACGGGATTGAGCGGCTTTTAGGTTCGCTTGAATCAGTCGAACCTTTTCTTCCGCGTTGTTGACAAGGTCAATCCCAAAGGTAACCCTTTCGCCAGACTCACACCAGTTCAATGGTGTGCGGCATTTCCTACCGTATAGCGCCTCGTAAGGTGCCATCTTGATGCTGGCTTGGTACCCATTATTGTACGAGAACTCGGCTAACGGCAAGTGATCATCCCAATTCTTGCCGTGGTTGATAGCGCAAGCTCGTAACATGTCTTCTAAGATTTGATTTACCCGCTCCGTTTGCCCATCCGTCTGCGGGTGGTATGCTGAACTACGGATCAGCTTCGTCCCCAAGGCAGCGTGCAGCTGCTCCCAAAAACGGGACACAAATAAAGTGCCCTGATCTGAAATGATAGTACGGGGTACGCCGTACAAGCATAGGATCCGTGAGATGTACAGTTCAGCGTACTTCTTGGCGTTGTAGTTGGTGTTGACCGGGATGAAATGGGCAACTTTGGTGAGCCGATCGACGATCACCCACACAGAATCATGTTTCTGCAAGGTGGTGGGTAAACCGACGATGAAGTCCATGCTCACATCCTCCCACTTCCAGGCAGGAATGCCCAGTGGTTGCAGCAGTCCCGGTTTCCGCATATGATCTGCCTTCACCCTTCGACATGTATCACACTCGGACACGTATTTTGCAACCTCGCGCTTCATCCGTGTCCACCAAAACTTTCTTCGAAGTTCTTGATACATCTTGTTGCTGCCAGGGTGAATAGAGAACTTTGATAAGTGAGCCTCATCAAAGATCTTCTTTCATAGTTCCGGGTTTCGGGGTACGACGATCCGGTCCTTGAACCATAGGATGCCGTCTCCGTCCTTCCGGAAACATTTCAACTCCCCACTTTCTACACGTCTCCGCAAATGTGACATGCCCTTGTCATTCTTCTGGGCTGCCGCTATCTCTTCACGGATGGTGGGGATCAAAGCTAGGTTGTAGAGAGCTCCGTGTGGAATCACATGTAGTGGTGGTTCGCTCTCTTCCAACGGTGTGATGGTCAGATTATTGACGTGTGACTTGCGGCTCAGCACATCTGCCACTACGTTTGCCTTGCCTGGATGATAATGGATCTCTATCTCGTAATCCTTTATCAGTTCTAACCATCTTCGTTGCCTCATGTTCAGCTCTTCTGAGTGAATATGTACTTGAGGCTTTTGTGGTCGGTATATAAATGTACGAGGTTACCGAGTAGGTAGTGCCTCCACATTTTTAGTGCAAGTACCATGGCAGCGAGCTCCAAGTCGTGAGTTGGATAATTCTGCTCATAGTTCCTAAGCTGCCGTGATCCATACGCGAGCACTCTTCGGTCTTGCATCAGCACACATCCGAGCCCAATGCCGGATGCATCGCAGTACACATCGAACGGTTTTGTTGTGTCTGGCTGCGCCAAAACCGGTGCTGGTGTCAGGTGCTTGACTAAAGCCTTGAATGCCGCTTCACATGTTGGACTCCAAACATATTTGGTAGCCTTCTTCAGCAGCTCTGTCATTGGCTTGGCAATCTTCGAGAAGTTCGGAATGAACATCCGATAATATCCCGCGAGTCCAAGGAAACTCCGTACCTCATGAACAGTTATCGGGGATTTCCAATTCAGCACTTGAGTGATCTTGCTTGGGTCCACAGCGATACCCTCCGCTGAGATGATATGCCCGAGGAAAGGCACTTGCGATATCCAAAACTCGCATTTGCTGAATTTTGCGTATAACTTGTGATCCCGCAGCCATTGCAAGACTATACCCAGATGTTTCTTGTGAACTGCCCCCGACTTGGAATATACCAGGATGTCGTCGATGAAGACCACGACAAACTTGTCCAGCTCCGGCATGAATACCGAGTTCATCAAGTACATGAAATGAGCTGGAGCATTGGTGAGGCCGAAGGACATGACCAGGTACTCATAAAGTCCGTACCTCGTCGAGAAAGCCGTCTTCGGAATGTCCTCAGCCCTTATCTTAATCTGATGGTACCCGGATCTTAAATCCATCTTGGAAAAGATCTTTGCTTCGACCAACTGATCAAACAACATGTCGATCCGTGGCAACGGGTACTTGTTCTTGATGGTTACGGCATTTAATGGACGATAGTCCATGCAAAGCCGCAACGTCTCGTCCTTCTTCTTGACAAATAATGCCGAACAGCCCCATGGCGAGGAGCTCGGCCTAATGAAATCCTTCTCCAGAAGGTCCGTGAGCTGAGTCTTCAGTTCAGCCAACTCCTTGGGCGCCATCTTGTAAGGCCTTTGGGATATTGCCATGGTTCCCGGTGCAAGTTCAATCTTGAACTCCACCTCTCTATCGGGTGGCATCCCCGGTAAATCATCCAGGAATACGTCAGGGAACTCTCGGAGCACTGGAATATCTTCCAATCTGATGGTTGTGGCTTGATAGACACTTGGAATTTTTATTTCCGGACTGTCCAGAAATAATGAGTGAGACTCGTGCACTTCTGAATTCAAGTGCACGACTCGGAGGACGGTGTCTAAAAAGCGCCGTGGCGGGTTAACTACGACATCCCTAAGATGACATCGACCTTTTGTCCCTCTAAGATTATGAGAGACGTAGGGTAAACTCTACCCTCTAAGAACAATGGCGCTTTTGGGAACATCATGCTTGCTGAAATTTTCCCACCCGGTGAACAGATCACATAAGGACTATCGGTGGGTAGTATTTGCAAGCTATATTTATCAATGAAAGCTTGGCTAATGAAGCTATGCGTGGCGCCTGAATCAAATAGTACTATAGCGGGATGCTGGTGGAGTTGGAACATACCCGCAAGGATTGGCTCGCCCTCCGGCACGTCCTCAATGGCAAGCTGGTGGACGGTGCCGGGCCTAGGGTTTGCCCGCCGCGCATTAGTAGGGTTCCGGGGTTGATTCCTCCCCGGAAACTGTGGTGCCACTCCGCCGCCTTGCCTCTCCGGGCAACTGCTCGCGAAGTGTCCTGGACGACCACACTTGTAACATGTGGCCGCTGCTGGTGGAGTGCTCGGTGGATGAAAGCCCGGCATGCGCTGCGGAGGTGCAAACGCACGCGGCATCGCCTGCTGCTGCTGTTGTTGTTGCGGTGGTACTGGCAGTGCCGGCCTGAATGCCGGTGAAGAGTACGACCGACTGCGGAACGGCATTGACCGCTGTGGTGGTTGCCAGCGTGGACCTGATGGTGGGCGATTCACCATCCGAAACTTCTGAGAAGGACCGCCTCCTTCTCCACTGCTCTGCGGCGCGCTTCGCTTTCTCTCCGCCGCCGCTAACTCCTTGCCGGAGTCCTCCTGAACAATCGCAGCATCAATGATGTCGTTGAGGCTGCCGCGATTGAACATCGCCAACTTGTCCTTCAGGAGCGGGTTAAGCCCCTGGTAAAAATGGTCTCGCCGCTTCTTGTCTGTATCTGCGTGATACGACGCGTAGAGCGCGAGATCGTTAAACGCCCTGGAGTATTCCAGCGCGTTCCGGCTCCCTTGTTGCAGGTGTAAGAACTCCTGCGTCTTCCTCTTCATCAGACCTGGCGGTATATGATAGGCCCTGAAGGCCGTCCGGAACTCCGTCCAGGTCATCACTCGGTCGGTGGGTTGTGAAGCACAGAAGTTGGCCCACTACGCGCTCACGGATCCTTGGAGCTGCTGGACCGTGAACTGAGTCTTGTGCTGCTCGCTGATTTGGAGCAGCCCGAACTTCATCTCTATGGCACGGAGCCAGTTGTCCGCGTCAAGTGGTTCATCCACCCTTGAAAATACAGGGGGATGAGTCGCCAGGAAGCCGGAGTAGGAGCTCTGTTGGCGCTCCTCACGATCTTGACGTCTCTCTGGGCGAGACGTATTGGCGATAAGAGTCTGCAGCAACTCCGTGTGCTGCTGATGCGAGCCCGCCATTGCCGTGACGATGTCGGCCAATGTAACCGTTGGCAGTGGCGGTGGCGGTGTTTGCTGTTGCTGTTGCTGTCCCGAGGAGTCCTCAGGAGGTGGTTGGGAGGTCTCTCCCCCTTGACTGGTACCTCCAACATCAGGGTTGGCATGAGTACGCGTCATTCTGAAATTCAACACAGCAGCAATTAGCACATGTCTTACTTAAAATTCCATAAGCAACAGTAGGTATGGAAGTGACACATGATTAATTTGCACAACATTCACATATATTGATAAAGCATATACTTTATACAAGATACATTATTCTCGGGTCTCCGAGAAGTCGTGCTCATGTTGTCACTACCTGTACATACGCTACTGCCTACACGACATGTCACCGATTACAAAAGTTGGGTTACACTACCCTAGCTGCCCTACTTGGCAACTGTAACCCCCTACCCGGAGTAGAACTCGACCTCCTGTGGGTCGTCCTCCTCCGGTACCTCTGCTGGTGGCTCTGGATCTACCACCTCTTCTCCCATTCCAGGTTCTCCCATTGCTGAAAGACCCAAGACCACCGGTACACCTAACACCGGGGGCACGAGGTCCTGCAAAGCATGCACCTCGTCCATAGCTTGGTTGTAGTCCTCTTCCCAGCCTTGTCCTTCCTCGATAGCGTCGTCCCGCTCTTGAGCAAGGTCCTCATTCTGCTGGGTTAGGGTCTGCACCAGCCCTTGCAACGCCGCGATGTCAACACGGCTCTTCTTCTTTGCCTTCTTCAGACGACGCAACTGATTGTGATGTTCATTCAGTCGCTTGATCGTCGGAAAGAGCACATTGCGGAGTGCGCTGTGAGCACTCTCGAAATGATCTCCACGGCTTGTGCTCTCCTTGAGCTTTGTGGCGAGATGCTCCGTATGAACAGCTTGGCTGTCCATCACGGCGTTTCCCGCCCTCATCTGGAGGCTGAGATTTGCCTCCGCGGGGTTGTACCTTGGGCAACTCGGGTCCGTTGCTTCCAGGTACCTCTCTTCCCACACATGCTGAGCTCGTCCCTCCACCGGTACGAGTGCGTATGGAGTGCCCTCCATAGCCTGCACGTGTAGTTGGCAGAAACGTGACATAGTGTCACGGGCTGCCACTTGCCACATCCCTTCCGGTTGTCTTCCTCTCACCGTGACGGTGAATGGCACCCAACCAGGTGGCGTAGGTCCTGCAGGAACCTCGACATGGATCATCCACGTCTTGTTCCCCTCTTCGCCTTCTTCCTTGGCGAAGTATTGCGGCATCTGGTTGTACCCGAAATATTGGAGCATTTGCCACAATGCTTCCGGGTAGCCGCTACGGTCAGAACAGTGGGAAACCACCCACCCGTTCTCCAACTGTTTATCTGCTGCCATTTGTAAAAATATATTTGAGAAATGTCAAATATTTATTTAAACAGTAAACCATTGAGTTATAACATAAGACATGTCATTGAACCCATAAAACTTGGAAACATAGTTCAAATTTTAAACAAATTTGACTGCTGATCTGCTGTTCCCATGACAGCCCTGACCAGTTTCCATTTCAACCTGATTTAGGCCATGTTAAAAGCAAAACTAATTCTGGAGCTCAACATCAAAGTTAAAGCTAACTTCAATAGCTTTCCATCCAGTATTTGCTTGGCCTAAGATCTGTCCTGGTTCAAAAGTTATGAGGTGTCAAATTTAACAAAATTTCTGGAGAAAATTGGACAGCACCTCCCTGCTTTAGGTACTGATTTGATCCAAGAATCCCAGTTAATTCTGTTCCTAATCTGACAAAACTTTATGTTACAAAGTTGTAACCCATCTCATAAGCTTTCCAGAACTACCTCATTTTCTATTTTGGATTTTTAAGCAGGAAGTTATGCTTAATTTATATAGAGTTCACAGAGAGTCTTTGCTCTGCCCTGTTTTCTGGACAGTTTTAACTCTACTGCATTTTTTGATTGGTTAAGAGATGAAACACCTCTGGACCTAAACAGAAGAGTTGTAAAGCTCTTCCAACGCTTTCCAGAAATGTATCATACGACCCCAACCTCGAAAGAACTCAACCTCTAACCTCTGATTAACTTCAGCCTTGATTCAGTTGAAAACAGAGTGATCTGTCCTTAACAACCTATACGTTGAAAACTTGTTAACTTTGAATATCCTGTTCAAGGGAAGGAGTTAAATCAAGTTTTACTACTTTGGATTAAAACCTTCCAGTTTTTTTTACAATGAAGTTGTTTATTTAGTTGGGTGTGACATCGATGTGTCACCAGATTATGTTGGTATTACGTCCTCACAAAGAAAAACCTATACCGGACTTAGCCGGCTTCGTTATTTCAGTGGCACTAAACATCACTCACACACGGATGCTACACGTCTACTGTTTCGTGGTCAGGCTACCTGCAGAAACTTAAACAATCATCAGACTCGGCTGCACACCGAGCCCGGAATCCATACGGTTCGTACACCCGGCCATCATCACTCGCCCGGATGTTATCAAGCCAACCACGCCTTGAGTTACGTGTTCACGTTTTAGACCATGTGACGGGGTCTCCCAAGTTGCACCACGCACGCCAGGGACAGACGTTGCTCGAATACCCCAAACGACATGAAGAGTCATAGAGGATATCAAAGCGGGTCGGGTTACCTGCCACCCGTGGGGCTCCACCCTTCAGCTTGTGCGCACTGGTGGACAGCGCTTACGTGTACCCCCCAAGACATAAACGTCCCGAGATACACGATTTTCCGACATAACAAATAGGTTAATATGCCACTTTCTATATGCTAATAACATCCTTATACGGGCTATTAACTCGTTCCTCACTGGACTTTTGAAAAAGAAGACCTTTGTACTGTGTTAAACCTCAAGCGAGCTCTGATACCACGCTGACACGACCCCATTGGTCTTGTCGAGCCAGGATCACGCTGAGGGGTGCTGCGTTGCACAGCACTGTATAACACACGTCAAAGGTACAAAGCGGAAGCGAAATTTTATTACATAAACAAGTTATGAACATGTTTACATCAAAATAAGTTCAGCCTACACTCGCGGGCGTGGACTAAGCATCAAGTGCATGTTCAGCCCTTGAACGTGCCCTTGCTAGCACACATGCACACTAACTCTGCGGCGTGCACGACTCCCACTCGACGGGGTTCCCCTCCTGGGGTTCCGTCTCCTCTTCGGGAGTCCCTTCCTCATAGAACCCTGCAAAAGCTTCAAACACAAGCAGTGAGCACGAAGGCTCAGCAAGTCTGACCCGTCTCACCTAAACATGGAACTTCTACATGAGGGTAATGGGTTACATGAGGTAAAAATCATTTGCAAGGACTCGCCTAATTAGTAGAACCTTACTTTCAAGTTTTAGCAGCAGGTTGTGGAGAACCTTACGCTAAGGTACATGAGAGAGCCGCAATCAAACAAGAAACGCATTTCTCTCATGTACTTTACCCAAAGTTGAAAAAGAACTTTAGTTAGCTCTAAGCTACAGCATATCATTAACAATCAATGTCCAGCTTTCAATCAGCAACATTTTAACATGTGACTAGCCTGTTCTTTCTACATCACGGTACAGTGAACAAGTGGTACTCACTGACCGCGAGGGACGGCGATTATAATCGATTTACACCTGCAGGGTTACCCGAACAACCCGTCATGTACGCCCGTATTCGATGTTGCCTAAAACAACCATCACGGACGCCGTACGCGACTACCTTTCACCCGTTAGCCAAATGTTGAACCGGTCCAATCGTCCCGAGCAAGAGGTCTCTGCACGTGCATCTCAGTGCCGCCAGCCGATTTACACCTCGAGCTCTCAACCTACCCTCTGAACGACTAGCTATGCCTCAACACCCAGCTACCCGAGTTACATCAGTTTCGCGGTTCCCATATATCCGGTAGGTCTTCGGTACTGTTCTAGCTTGTTCAACAGGCCCGCACACGGCCCGGTCCTCACTCGACACAAGTGGAGCTACAGCACACAGGCCCCGAAGTCCTGCTGCCCTTAACCTCCGCTTGGTCTCATTTTCTTGCCATGTGTTTCATGTGCTATCACTACCCGAGTCGAGTGCCTCTAGCCTATGCTCGCGAGTAGTTCCAACTACTCGACTTGTACCGAATCCCACTCTATCTTAGCAATGCAGTGGCTAACGAGGTTTTCAATCCTAACACCAACCCATGGTTTTCTTGGCTATGCAGTTGGGTTTCCAATCAAGACTCTAATGCAAAGAATCACAACAATATTCAAAGATGTGCACAAAACAATAAACATTTGTAAAAAGGTTAATGCAAACCGGAGCTTGCCTTGCTGCTCTTGGTCGTAGGCTAGCTGTTCCTCCGGAGTAACGAAGTCTAGGACTTCGGGTTCCTCCTCGACCTTAACGACTACATGATAGAAACAATGCATGTATTAATTTAATGCATTTGTATTAAGTTTGAAGTTGTGAAGTCTATAACCTTTGCTAGACAGACCTAATGACTGTGAAACTTTTATTGTGGCTTGGTTACAACCTAACCAGAGACTTGGTCAAGTTTTAGTTGCAGCAAAGCTCATTTGAGCCCTCCACAATTAATTATGTACGTGACCTTAATTGAAGGCTTTTAGGGTGTTCTAAGGATTTCCATGAAACAAACTATGCCTTTCTGAAAAGTAGCTTTTCAGAGGGTTCTAATGGAATTGGTCTCACTTAATTTGGAAGCTCCTAGCTAAAGATATGAGCTAAACGATTTCAGAGAAAATTCTGAAAATGTTTCTGAACATTTTCTATTTTCTCTGGAACCGCTTCTCTAATCACACCATTAGGCGGATTAAATGAGCTCAAATGGATCGGAAGTTTTTATGGTAGTTCAGGGATATTTTGGTGAACATCCCAGCAAAATTTCAGGATTTTTCTCCAAAGGATCCTCCAGTTAAAATTCCTAACAGTTTAAATTTTGAAGAATTAACTCTAGAGAAAATAAGGAGTTTCGTGAAGTGAAACTTGATTTGCTGGAAAGCACTCAGAGAGCTGAATCCAGAAAAATTTGGTTCACTCAATTTGGAGCTTTCTAGCCAAAGTTATGATGATTTGAAGTTTGGAAGAATTCTGAGAATCGGGGAAAAGTTTAAACTCTCGGGCTCGTGGGGACACGTGTCGAGCGCGGAGGTGTTCGGCACACCGGAGATACCACACATGTCGAGCGCGGAGGTGTCCGGCACACCGGAGCTCACAGGGTATTTGCGCGCCAGCACAGCCGATCCCCGGCCACATCCGATCCCGATTTAAATTCTTCAGCCGCTGACACGTGGGCCAGCCGGCTTCTTCTTCCTCCTGCCGTTCTCTCGCGCCCGCGCTGCCGACCTCGCCGGAGCAGACTTGGAGCTCACCGGCTCGCCGCTTCCGGACCTCCCATGGGTTGAAACTCGCCGCCAGGGGGTTGTCGACGTCGAGGAACACGTCGGTGGTGTCAGGTTGGGCTGGGGGCGACCGGAAATAGCTCGGCGACGGGCCGCGGCCTCGGTAAAGGTTCGGCACCATCGACCGTGGTTTCTAAACCCGCCAACACCTCGAACAAACGGTCCTACAGCATCAGTGTACCTCTAGGAAACTCGACAAGGTGTCGAAAGGGTTCAGGGATGGCGGCAAGTCGATCGGCACCGTGTGACTGATCGTGTCCGCCATGACCGCCCTTGATCGAGCTCGAAATTCGTTACTCCTAGACAGTTTTACGCCACGGATGCAGAAAAGACCTTGATCGCCGGCTAGTCCAGCGTCTATGTGCAGGATTTGATGACCTCCGAAAGATCATAGAGCGTGAATTTAAAGAAACCGTACCGGAAGCTCAGTTTAAGGTTGCCGGAGCAAAAACTGAGAATTCGCCGGCAAGAGTTCACGGCGTGGCTTGAGCTTCATGTGGAAGCAGTGTGGAGTCTGTGCGCTCCTGTTGCCGCCCTTTCTCGGCCGTGGAAGTGGTTGCAGCGTGCTGCCCGCGTGAGACCGATCGCCGTCCTTCAGCTAAACTGCGGCGGTCGTCGTTGGTCACGGAAACAGGGGCCGAAACCCGGTGTTCCAGGCGTTGGGAGGGTGGTGCGCGACCTCCGGTGGCTGTCTAGCAGCTTAGGAACGAAGGAGATTGTTTTGCTGATTTTCCCCATTGAGCAGAGAGCTGCGGCGAGAAACAATGCCGCTGCTCGGGTTTGCCCGCGAGAAGATAAAGCCGGCCGACTCCTGCTCAGTGGAGGCGGTGCCGGTCGCATGGGGGCGCGAGCAAGCCGCCCTGGGCGCCAGCGCGCGGAGAGGGAAGCAGCTGGTGGCGCCGGTAGCTGCTCGGTGGCACAGCCGACAGCTGCTCGGTGGAATTTCCCACCGAGACTCTGACTTTGGTTGCAAGTTTCTCCTTCTTCCCTCTATGACATGTGGGTCCCACCCGGGGTTTTAACCTCTGAAATTTACTCCTAATCACTGTTGTGAACAGTGAACCCTATAATACCCCTGGTGGTTCAAATTATTCACCCTTGAGCCATTCGAATTGAATAGGATTCGAATTGGGTTTGGTTTGAGTGAATTCTAGCACAAGTTCAGTTTTGAATTCAAACAAAGTTTGAATTCGTCCCACTTAGCTCATGTCAAGATAAACTCCAGATGGAGTGAAAATTGGTGTGTGAGCTCACAAAAATGTGCTGAGTAGGAATATGCCTCCCACTTTTAAATTCATGGGATAAAAACAGTTTGAATTTGAATGTGGTTTCAAACTGCCCTCTTTCTATCTACACCCAAAATGACCACAAAAGGCTTTTGAATTTGGGTGAAACTTGGCATGGACATTCTTAGTAAAGTGTAAGAGTTTTCATATGTCCAGCCCATCTATATCACATATGGGAAATACCACTTTTGCAATATGTGACTTTGTTTTCTAATGAGCATGTTGATAATTGTTACTTGCTCTTCATTTGTGTTCATGATCCTTCTTCAAATGAGGTGTGTGGTGTGGTGATGAACACTGCAAATGTGTGTCAAAAACTGAGGCCCTTACAGCCTTCAAGTTTTCACGTATCGTTTGGATCTGCTTTTCGGCGTCTTGCAGCACTTCGGGTCCGAATACTTAGCTTTCTCCAGTCTCATTCCAGAACAGTGGTGTCCTACACTGTCTACCATACAATGCTTCGAAAGGTGACATCTTCAAGCTGGCTTGATAACTGTTTTTATACAAGAGTTCAGCGTACAGCAAGCTCTTATCCCAACTATGCCCATGTTTCAAGGCGCAAGCTCTCAACATGTCTTCCAAGATCTAATTTGTCCTCTCAGTTTGCCCGTCGGTTTGCGGGTGATATGCGGAGATGAAATTCAATCGTGTACCCATGGCTTCATGCATCTTCTTCCAAAACCTAGAGGTAAATTGAGAACCTCAATCTTAAACTATCCTCTTCGGAACTCCATGAACGACACACGATTTGCTCCATATACAGCTTGGCTAGTTGTGCGACGGTGTACTTGGTTCTAACAGGAAAGGAAGTGGGCTGTTTTCAGCCCCTCTTTTTCTCTTCTTTTGGGCAGCAACACCTTTGCTTTCTTGCTCCATAACTTCTGAAGTTTTGGAGTTATTTCTTCCTTCTCTAATGTTTCTCCTGTCTTATTTATAGATGCCGGTGATCAGGAGCACGACACGCATGAGTACTCGTCCACCACCACGTGGGAGTGCACTTAACCCCATTGAGGCGTCCGATGGACCATATTGGGAGGAGGTGAATACGGAACCTCATGATGAAGAGGAAGCCAATAGCTCTATGCATGACGAAGAAGACCCGGAAGAGGTGGAACAATTCGAAGACGATATGGAGGATGATCCACAGGAACGGCATTGGTACGCACCTCAGGAGGAGTTTCACGCAGGCTTACAACCCGTGGAGCCTCATGAAGCTATGATGGGAGGAGATGAACCCGAGGAGGAGCCACCCCTTTCTGAGACCAATAATGAAGGTGATGAATGGGCCAACCATTCAGTTCAAGAATTTTAGTCCGATGGAATGGAAGGAGGACACATATCCAGGGAGCTCAAAGAATTTCTGGATTGCTGCAGCTTATATCCGGAGTATCTCTTCAAGAAGGTCCCTCGTCTCAGACATGAAGAGTGGAAGGCTGAAGTAACCATCCTATCTATCAGTAGGTTTGTCACTCGGCACTTCACAACCACATGGAGAGCCACAAGGGCAGAAGCTATCGATGACGCTGCATAGGAAGCAACTCACCGGACTGTGCTACGTCTTCCATGAGCAGCTTGAGGGCACCACTTTTGAGCTGCACCCGTATCAGAAGAGTGGTACAAGGGAGATCATTGGACCCATGTAACAGCTCTTTCCAACCCACATGCTGCTGACAAGTCTCAGAGGTTGCTCGTGGAGTTAGGAAACCACTACGCAAGCGCACAAGAAGAGATCCGTTACCTCCGCAAGAAGCTGTATTTGCTGGAGAAACAAGAGGAGACTCATGCCAACGCGGGAGAAAATGGAGCACCAGCGTCATCTAACCCTACATGGACTGCCGACTCACTATGGCGTGCACCCATGTATGGACCACCCCCGTCACACGGCGAGAACATCACTGGTTCATATGATTAAGTTTAGGATTCCCATTGAATAAGCTGTAATAGGAACGTTTAAATCGTAGTAGCTTGAATAAGAGTGGTGTGTTGAATCTTTGTGATGATTGCTTGTGTTTATGTGCTGATGTGAGTTGTGGGACACTTCGGCGAATGCCCACATCCACATATAGTGAAGTGATGTGAGACACTTCGGCACATGTTCACATCCTCATATATGCTGAAATTAATAAAAGAATTTGCTTAGTTCATACACCTTGATGCATAGAGTTGGGAAATCGCTTCTTTAAAATCTGAATTCTAGCTCCTACATATATAGTATGTCCGAAAGTAAGAATTAAAATAAGGGGGGTAGACTTTCTTGCCAACCTTATCGTCTTGGATTCCCAAAAGATTGACATAATACATGGAATGGACTGGTTAAGCAAATACAATGGAGTAATTCAATACACTCAAAGGATCGTGCAGTTGATGAGTGAGCACGGTACTCATATTGAGTTTGAGGCAGCCCAACCTGCAACCGAGAAGGAAGTACTGAACCACATCGAAGAAGCAACATTGAAAAGCATTCCGGTAGTTAAAGAATATTCGGATGTGTTCACGGAAGAACTTCCAGGTATGCCACCTGACTGGGACATTGAAATTGCCATTGATTTAGTACCGGAACTGCACCTAGAGCGAAAAGGCCGTATAGGATGCCTGCTAATGAATTAGTGGAGCTCAAGAAACAAATTCAGGAGCAGCTAGAAAAGGGTTTTATACGCCCAAGCTCGTCACTGTGGGGACCCCCGTGCTCTTCATAGACAAGAAGGATGGGACCCAAAGGATGTGTGTGGATTATAGGTCTCTCAATGAGGTGACGATCAAGAATAAATACCCGCTGCCCCGTATACAGGACCTGTTCGACCAAATGAAAGGTGCCCAAATTTTCTCCAAGATTGATCTTCGGTCGGGATACTTCCAGCTGAAGATTAAGCCCTCCGACATACCCAAGACTGCATTTCGAACACGGTATGGTTCATATGAATATAACGTTATGTCTTTTGGGTTAACGAATGCACCCGCATACTTTAGGTACCTAATGAATAAGGTCTTCATGGAGTACTTGGACAAGTTCGTCATGGTTCTCATCGACGATATCATGGTGTATTCAAAAAGCGAGGAAGAACACGAAGAACACTTGAGATTGACATTGCAGAAACTGCGAGAGCATCAATTGTATGCCAAGTTCAGCAAGTGTCAATTTTGGGTAAAGGAGATATCGTTCCTAGGCCACATTATCTCCGAAGGAGGAGTATCGGTTGATCTCGGAAAAGTGGGAGATGTTCTGAAGTGGAACCAACCACAGAATGTGAGAGATATTCGGAGTTTTCTTGGGATGGCTGGATACTACCGCCGGTTCATCAAGGATTTCTCCAAAATAATGAAGCCTATGACTGAATTGCTAATGAAGGGGAAAGCATTTCAGTGGACACCAGGGGGTCAAGAAAGCTTTGAAGAACTAAAGAAGAGATAACAACAGCGCCGGTTTTTATATTGCCGGACGTGATCAAGAGCTTCGATATATATTGTGACGCATCAAGACAAGGGCTTGGATGTGTGCTCATGCAAGAAGGACAAGTGGTAGCCTATGCGTCGAGACAACTAAAGAGACATGAGCTGAATTACCCCACACATGACTTGGAACTTGCAGCCATGGTACATGCCTTGAAGATTTGGAGACATTAGATCCTTGGCCACCGATGTGAGATCTATACGGATCACAAAAGCCACAAGTATATATTCATGCAGACGGATCTGAATTTGAGGCAACGTTGATGGTTGGAACACATCAAGAATTATGATATTGGAATCAACTATCACCCCGGAAAGGCCAATATAGTAGCTGATGCGTTGAGTAGAAAGGGAGCATGTCACAAACTCACGGTTCGGGAGATGCCACCCGAACTGCGTAAGGAGTTCGAACGGTTGCATCTCGGGTTCGTGAACGAGATGGAGGTGATAGAACTGAACTCCTCACTGGAACAAGAGATACGAGATGGCCACGCAACAGATGAGAAAATCAAGGAAAGAATCCAACAAGGCATAGAAAAGGATTTCAAGGAAGATGAGAAATGCACGCTTTGGTTAGGGAAAAGGATTTGTGTGCCTAACGTGAAGCACATCCGCGACACAATATTAAAGAAGGCACATGACTCATCTTATTCCACACATCCTGGCTGTACAAAGATGTACAAGGATCTGAAAACCTTCTATTGGTGGGATGGTATGAAAAAGGGACATAGCTGAATATGTTGCCTTATGTGACACGTGCCAACGAGTGAAGGCCGAACATCAAAGACTCGCTGGATTGTTGCAGCCATTGAAAGTACCCGAGTGGAAGTGGGAAGACATCAGCATGGATTTCATCGTCGGATTGCCACGTACTCAATCGGGTTATGACTCTATTTTGGTTATCATGGACCGATTAACGAAAACAGTCCATTTCCTTCCTGTTAAAACCAAGTACAGCGTTGCACAACTAGCCGAGCTGTATATGGAGCAAATCATGCGTCGCCATGGAGTTCTGAAGAGGATAGTTTCAGATCAGGGTCCCCAATTTACCTCTAGCTTTTGGAAGAAGCTGCATGAAGCCGTGGGTACACGACTGAATTTCAGCTCCGCTTATCACCCGCAAACCGACGGGCAAACTGAGAGGACAAACCAAATTTTTGAAGATATGTTGAGAGCTTGCGCCTTGAAACATGGGCGTAGCTGGGATAGGAGCATGCCGTATGCTGAATTCTCATACAACAACAGCTATTAAGCCAGCTTGAAGATGTCACCTTTCGAAGCATTGTATGGTAGACGGTGTATAACGCCGCTGTTCTGGAATGAGACCGGAGAAAGCCAAGTGTTGGACCCGAAATGCTGCAAGACGCCGAAAAACAAGTCCAAACAATACAGGAAAACTTGAAGCTGCCCAGTCACGACAAAAAGATTATGCGGACAATAGGCGAAGAAGATTGACCTTCAAAGTGGGAGACTTCGTGTATCTTAAGGTATCGCCTATCCGAGGCCAACGACGGTTCAACATCAAAGGCAAGTTAGCACCTCGCTACATCGGGCCATTCAAGATTTTGGGCAAGCGAGGAGAAGTAGCCTATAACTAGAGCTGCCAACGCACCTCTCCAACATGCACGACGTATTTCACGTGTCCCAACTCAAGAAGTGCTTAAGAGTACCGGAAGAACAAGTACCGATGGATGAGCTCGAGCTTCAAGAGGATCTGACCTACGTGGAACACCCTGTCAAAATGTTGGATGTGAAGGAAAGGGTCATGAGGAACAAAGTGATTCGTTAGTGCAAGGTACAATGGAGCTATCACACAGAAGCCGAAAGTACATTGGAGCGTGAGGAAGACCTCAAGGAAGAATTCCCTCATCTATTCTCCACTCTATCGAATCTCGAGGGCGACATTCAGTTTAAGGGGGGTAGGTTTGTAACACCCTCAAATTCATTTCCATGCATTGCATACACTTTTCATGTAGAGAAGCATTGTAAAAGGACTAGAAATGGAGAAAGAACTTTAGAAATGGAGAAAAAACTATAGAAATGGAGAAAAAACCTTAGAAATGGAGAAAGAACTATAGAAATGGAGAAAGAACCATAGAAATGGAGAAAAAACCATTGAAATGGAGGAAGGAACCATAGAAATAGAGGAAAAACCACAGAAATGGAGAAGTGAATAAAGAAATGGAGAATGGGGCATAGAAATGGAGAAGGGAAATGTAGAAATGGGGAATGGGACATAGAAATGGTGAGGGGAATGTAGAAATGGAGAATGGGACATAGAAATGGAGAGGGGAATGTAGAAATGGAGAATGGGACATGGAAATGGAGAGGAGAATGTAGAAATGGAGCAAGTGACATAGAAATGGTGAGGAATGGGAAAAAGATAGCTGAAATTAGCCATTCCCATATTTCCCCAAATTTCCCCAAAAGTTTCTAAATTCCCCAATTCCCAAAAAGGGGAATTTTCCCCACATTTGGGGATGAAATCCCCAAGGCTGCCGCAACACAAGAGATAAGTTTTTGAAGATCCAAAAAAATTGAATAGGACTCTTATTTGAGCTCCAATTGTAGTAGGACTCTCCCTTTTCCCCCCTTATAAATATAACCCCCACCCCCTGGCTGAAATCCTCTCTATTTTGGACGTCCCCCCTGCTGCCAAGCCCCCTTCCTTTCAGACAAGTCGCCAAGTCCCCCCCCCCATGCCGGAATTTGGCAGCCGTCGAGCCCCGTCACGCCTCGCCGTCGTCGGAGAAGAAGCCTGACGATCTGTCCTGCCCTAATCTTCCACAGAAAAATTCCCCGCTGCTGCTATTCCTAGGAGGAAGGCCCTGCCATCAAAAGGAAGTGAGGTAGGTCTTTGTTACCCATCTTACGACATCGCCGCTGTTTCTACGCATCCGTTTTCTTCGCCCCCTTCGTGCAGAAACTTTTACTTGTGGACAGATCACGTTTTAATCGATTTTTGACGGTGGGATTATTCTAGATCTTGAGTCAAGATCATCACCACATCCACACTTGATCCCTACAACCTTGTTCATCATAAAATCCCATGAAAGCCCATTAAAACATGCAAGAACATGTACAAACTGGTTTAATAAAACAGCACCATAGGATTTGCATTTATCTACCCCATTGCATGTTGAGTAAAGTTTGTGAATGATGATTGATTGCTGTGAATTTTGTATGTGCGTGATCGTGACTAGAAGAACAAGCTCAAGAGGCCATCTATGAGGAACTATAGCACCAATACATCGAGACGCTCGGACAACAAGGATCATGGGAACAAGGCAAGTGTCCCTTGACAATATTGATCCCATGTTTTGAAACTGTTTTGTTTTGCGAAATTTTATACGGTTGAGTCAACTTGATGGGACACCCTTTTATAGGAGTTTACTAGTTTTGTTAACCATCCTTGTTGTCGGGAAAATTGATGAGTCGGGTATGGTTGTTTTTTCTTTTTGCTTCGTTTAATTCACGGGATACAGGAAGCTGAAATAAAACATGTCTAGCTACTGCACTCATATGAATAATGATGATGAGATCTTGATGATGTTAATGGGCATGGAATCGGGGAGATCTAGGTAAGCTTGGTTCGTTAATGTTGCTGGATGAGATGGTGGTACTTGTCATAGATCTAAGTACCGGTTCATGCGAGAATATGCTAGGAAAACAGTGCAACCACAAGGCCAAGTATGGGTGCGGCTTAGCTGATTAATTAGGTGTGTTGCTAGCTTGTTATGGACCGTGGATGGTGCGGGGAATGGGAGTCGAGGAGCACTGCCCTAGGAACTGCATGGAACAAGAGGGGGCCCGTGATGTGGACATCACTCCTGCAGATATACACAACACTCATATGGTAGACATGCAAGGTCCAATTACTAGAGCTCGAGCATGACAATTGAATTTAGAGGTGAGCTCGTTCCTGAACAATTCTTTATATGTGAATTTTTAGAGTATGTTGCTACCTAATGGATTAATTATGATTAGGAACCATGGAGAGGACATGGATACACATGAAGAGGGGTTTGGAGGCGTGGAGGACCAGAAAATACGCCAACAAGAAGTTAGAGACCGAGCCCAACTCAAACTCGAGTCCAACTCGGGCCCAGGAGCAGTCCACCTTAAAATGGATGCACAGGAGGCACACGGACTCCGTTTTTGACGTTCTACATATGCACGGAAAGCCAAGAGGATAAAATTTCCAATGAAACTGGCCCCACGTAAAAATTCACTCGGAGTCAACGGGAAACTTCAAAACGATATAACGTTTAGAGTCTGTCAGGGTGTTGCATCACCTAGTTGGGCCATTGAGCCTTGTATCTAGTCTATGTCCATTATGTACGTGTCTTAGGGTTAGGTCACTACCCCAGCACCCCCCTGGTCATCCTCCACCTCCTTTATACCCCCTAGCCGCCATCCCAAACAGCTGGGTTTTGCTTAGATTATTCTGTCAAGAACAGTTTCGCCATTCATCGGTTTGTGAGACCCCAACTTGAGTGCTTCATATCTTTCAGCAATTTGGTTGAATTCTTTCTTGTTCTTGCTTGTGTTCTTCGATTCACAGGCAAGGATTAGCCTTCTTGGCAAGGTCAACCACGCAATATCGGTTGATAACCTGAGGAGACGTAGTGCTGCGATTGCAGGGTTCAGAACGTGTTGTTCGGAAGCCGGATCAATTTGTGTCAAGTCTCCACCAAATCGAGAGTTATCAGAACCTTTCGGAAGATCAGGACCCCTGGACACATCAAGTGGTAATCAGAGCTTTAGGTGCACCGTCAGGTTCGCCTTCCCCTAGTCTTGTTTATCTTGAACTCGTCCTATCATCCACGAAAAAGCCAAAAAAATTATAGTCATAGGTTTCCCCATCCCAGACCAGGTTTAGCCTTTTGCACAATTCTGTTTTGGAGTCGGTAGTGTTGAATTTGTGTCCTAGTTCGTGTTTTGTTGCTGGTTTAATCGTGTTTTGTTCCTACTTTGTTATTCCATCCGCTGCATTACTTCGAAACCCTAGCTGCCACAATCGTTATCAAATCGATCACCATAACTATTCATTATGCTAGGGTTATCCTTGTTCTTCAGTTTTCATCACATATTACGTGAGTTTATCCTCCTTGATATACGCACACCATCCCACACGTTGTCACCATCATATCCAATTTTTTTCTCACCACCGTTTCCAATTCAGCTCCACCAAAAACATAATCTTGTGGTGCTGTCTTAAAACAGCCATAACCTTGGCATTGGGTTAAATTACATTGCCCAGATTCACTTTGGAAGATTTATTATTTGGCATCTAAAGGCTCAACAATAATCATAAAGAAACATATTGAATTTCTGTTGTCCACATCTTCTTTTTTTTTCAAGTGAGCTGAAAATTTGTGCGACGTGTATATTAGTGCTCCTGATTTCACGGCAGATATAAAAAAATCAAAGAAAAAATATAGAAAAGAAAATTTGTGAAGAGGAGCACAAATATCAAAACTTGGGTGTGTTATTTTGCCTTGTGGTGCAATTGTTCCTACTCAATTATTGTCCTTATCATTCATACTTCTTGCTGTCTTGTTCATAACATCCGGGATAAGACATGAGTAGGCCAGCAACTAGGATAAGTGTTTGGACATCTATTCAGCATTACTATCTGTTATTCAATTGTGTGCTACTCACATATATTTGGCCATCCAAACTCCACATTCATCCTTTCGAACAGCAAAATTTTTTGACCCTTGCAATCGCTGAATCACGTCATCCAGATATCCTTTGCCTTGTTGTGGTAAGAAACTTGTAAGAGCTTGGTAAGACTTGACCCATTGCTTTGTGAGTTCCACCATCATTGCGTAGTAGTTGATAGGGATAATCTTGTTGTTTTCCATATTATTCTTGCTAACAATGTCAGATCATGTTGATCCTACGGAGTGTGTTTTGAAAAGTGAGATGAAGGGTTACATAGAACAAATGATGAAGTCTGTCAAGGAAGCAATCGCACAAGGGGTAAAAGATTATCTTGCTGAACAGAGAATACCCCACACCCTTGAGAGGTTGGACAAATGCTTAAGCTCGCTAGTTGGAAGGATTGATGATATGGAGACCCATCTACCATTCAGCCATGATGCTACCCACCACAACAACTTTGAGGAAGAAGAAGACGTGTTGTGTGATGTCAATGGAGAGGTGGATACACGTGCTGCACAGAATGTACATCTACGTCAACGCCTTCGTCAAAACACTCATGCTATGGTAGGAAACAACATGCGTGGTAACAATAACCGCCGTCTTGATGACCCTTTTTCTAAAGTTAAATTTTCCATACCTTCATTTTCTGGTGCTTATGATGCTGAGGCATATCTTGATTGGGAAATGACGGTTGAGCAGAAATTTAATTCCCACCTTGTTCCTGAACAACATAGAGTTCGGCAAGCCACTAGTGAGTTTAAGGATTTTTCTATAATATGGTGGAATGAACTAGGTACCACACGCTTACAACCTGATACATGGGAACGTTTAAAAGAAGCTATGCGTAATCGTTTTTTCCTCCATCCTACCAACGTGATTTACGAAAGAAATTGCAGCGCTTAGAGCAGGGAAATAATTTTGTCCAAGATTATTATGCGGAGCTTCAAAAGGGTATGATACGATGTGGGGTAGTAGAGGACACTGAAGATAAAATTTGTCGTTTCTATGGGGGGTTGAGACGTGAGATACAGGATATTGTTGATTATAAGGAATTTAATACTGTCAACCAGTTGTTCCAGCTTGCTATGCTTGCAGAAAAGGAGTTACAGGGTCGTCAACAATAGAACAAGAGCAGCAGCGGTGCCTCCTACACTCCACGCACGACAACATCTTCAGGGGCGTCCAAGTCATTCCGTTTTGATGCCCTTTCACCAAAACCAGCAGCCAAGCTTCCTTCTGGCAGCAACAACGTTTCAGCAGCACCGAAAACACCACCTGCACGACCTGCGGATTCGGGTAAAAATTCCATGCAGGTACCCGTCAAAAGTGCTTCATCCGTTGCTTCAACAGGACGCACTTCCGGCATTCAGTGCCACCGCTGCCACGGTCTTGGTCATGTGCAAAAAGATTGTCCTAGTCAGCGGGCATACGTGGCTACAGAAGAGGGAGGATACATCAGCACCTTCGAAGTCGAAGACAACAATGATGATGAAGCTGCCACGAACAATGATGAGGAACATGTTTTTGGGAGTGAAGACACATCAGCCTACATGAACATCATTGTGCAGCTGATGCTGAACACACAGGTACAACAACTTGATACATTACAACGCCATAATTTGTTTCAGATTTTCTTTGTCATCAAGACCCGGCGAGCACGTGTCATAATTGATGGAGGAAGCTGCAACAACTTGGTGAGTTCTGAATTGGTCAAGAAGCTTAGCTTGAATAAACGACCACACCCACATCCATACTATATTCAATGGTTGAATGATTCTGGAAGAGCTAAGGTAACACAAACTTGCAGAATTCCGTTTTCCATTGGTACATATGTTGATTCCGTTGATTGTGATGTGGTACCCATGCAAGCGTGTTCACTTTTATTGGGTCGAACTTGGGAACATGATAAGGATGCTTTGCACCATGGTAGAAGTAATAAATATACTTTTATGCATAAAGGAAAGAAAATTACTTTGCTACCTTTGACTCCTGCTGAAATTGTACAAGCTGATAGGGAGAGAGCTGGAATTTCTAGTAGTTCTAAATCAGAAAATCAACAAGTCATTAATTTTGTGTTACCACCAAACAATGAGAGATCTACAACTAGTTCTAAGACTGAGGGAATTAAATTGAAGGGTCGTGTAATGCTTGCTACAGAATCAGACCTTGCTGAAAATTTTGATCATGATATTTGCTGTGCATTGGTGTGCAAACAAGTTTTGATCTCCATTGATGATATTGCTAGGTCTTTGCCTCCAGCAGTTACTAACTTGTTGCAAGAGTATGAGGATATTTTTCCAGCTGAGATACCCCTGGGACTTCCACCTTTGAGAGGGATTGAACATCAAATTGACTTGATTCCAGGTGCAATTTTGCCAAACCGTGCTGCATATAGGATCAACCCCGAGGAGACTAAGGAAATTCAGCGGCAAGTCCAAGACCTTTTGGACCGTGGGTATGTACGTGAAAGCCTTAGTCCTTGTGCTGTTCTTGTACTTTTGGTTCCTAAGAAAGATGGTACTTGGCGTATGTGTGTTGATTGTAGAGCCATTAACAATATTACTATAAGGTATCGTCATCCTATTCCTAGGCTAGACGACATGCTTGATGAGTTGTGTGGTTCTATAATTTTCACTAAGATTGACTTGCGTAGTGGTTACCACCAAATAAGAATGAAATTGGGAGATGAATGGAAAACAGCTTTCAAAACCAAATTTGGGTTGTATGAGTGGTTAGTAATGCCTTTTGGTTTAACTAATGCACCAAGTACATTCATGCGTTTGATGAATGAGGTCTTCAGAGCTTTTATTGGAAAATTTGTGGTGGTTTACTTTGATGATATCTTGATTTATAGCAAGTCATTGGATGAACATATGGATCATTTACGTGCTGTTTTTAATGCTTTGAGAGATGCACGTTTATTTGGTAACCTTGAGAAGGGCATCTTTTGTACGAATCGAGTTTCTATTCTTGGCTATGTTGTGACTCCACAGGGAATTGAGGTGGATGAGATGAAAATTCAAGCGATCAAGAGCTGGCCAATACCTCAAGCCATCACACAGGTAAGGAGTCCTCTTGGTCTTGCAGGTTTCTACCGACGTTTCGTCAAGGATTTTAGCACTATTGCTGCCCCATTGCATGAGCTGACTAAGAAAGGTGTGGTGTTCCATTGGGGGAAAGCACAAGAGGAGTCCTTTGACACCTTGAAGGACAAGCTTACACACGCACCATTGCTGCAACTTCCTGATTTTAGTAAGACTTTTGAACATGAATGTGATGCTAGTGAAGTTGGCATTGGTTGTGTCTTACTGCAAGGTGGTAAACCGGTTGCATACTTTAGTGAAAAACTTAATGGTCCTGTCCTGAATTACTCCACATATGATAAAGAATTTTATGCTCCCGTACGATCCTTAGAGACATGGCGTCATTATTTATGGCCTAAAGAATTTGTTATTCATTCTGATCATGAATCGCTAAAGCATATTCGTTCTCAAAATAATCTGAATTGTAGACATGCAAAATGGATTGAATTTATTGAGTCTTTTCCTTTTGTCATTAAACATAAGAAAGGGAAGGATAATTTGATCGCTGATGCATTGTCTAGACGATATAATATGCTGTCCCAACTTGATTGTCGAATTTTTGAACTTGAATTTATTAAAGAACAATATGCTCTTGATGCTGATTTTAAAGATGCGTTGTTGCATTGTAGAAAAGGTCATACCTGGAATAAATTTATACTGGATGATGGATTCTTGTTTAGAGCTAACCGCCTATGCATTCCAGTTGGTTCTATTCGTCTTCTGTTATTACAGGAGGCACATGGTGGAGGCTTGATGGGCCATTTTGGCGCAAAGAAGACGGAGGATGTTCTGGCCACACATTTCTTTTGGCCAAAGATGAGGAGAAATGTAGAGCGGTTTGTGGCTATCTGCACCACATGTCAGAAAGCTAAGTCCCGTTTCAATCCACATGGTTTATACATGCCTCTTCCCACTCCTTCCATTCCTTGGGCGGATATCTCTATGGACTTTGTTTTGGGATTGCCTAGGTCTAAGAGGGGGAGGGACAGCATTTTTTTTGTGGTGGATCATTTTTCTAAGATGGCACATTTTATACCGTGTCAGAAAAGTGATGATGCTGTACATATTGCCGACCCTTTTTTCAAAGAGATTGTTCGCTTGCATGGTATGCCTTCTACTATTGTTTCAGATCGTGATGCTAAATTTTTGAGTCACTTTTGGCGCACCCTATGGAACAAGTTGGGTACAAAACTGTTGTTCTCTACAACATGTCACCCACAAACTGATGGGCAAACAGAAGTAGTGAACCACACTTTGGGCACCATGTTGAGAGCTGTTTGGAAGAAAAATTTAAAGATGTGGGAAGAATGTTTGCCACATGTGGAGTTTGCATATAATCGGGCAACACATTCTACCACCAAGGTAAGTCCTTTTCGGGTAGTGTATGGATTCAATCCTTGTGCTCCTATTGATATCTTGCCTTTACCTACTAGTGAGAGAACTCATAATGATGCAAAGGAACGTGCTGATTTTATTTTGAAAATTCATGAGACCACTAAACACAATATTGAAAAGATGAATGAAAAATATAGAATTGCTGGTAGTAAAGGTAGGCAGGAAGTTAGACTTGAACCGGGTGATTTAGTTTGGTTACACTTGAGAAAGGATAGATTTCCAGAACTGAGAAAGTCTAAATTGATGCCTAGAGCTGATGGTCCTTTTAAAATACATGAGAAGATTAATGATAATGCATATAAACTTGAGTTGCCTCCTGAGTTTGGGGTTAGTCCCACCTTTAACATTTCAGATTTGAAACCATATTTGGGAGAAGAAGATGAGCTTGAGTCGAGGATTACTCCAATGCAAGAGGGGTAGGATGATGTGGACATCACTCCTGCAGATATACACAACACTCACATGGTAGACATGCAAGGTCCAATTACTAGAGCTCGAGCACGACAATTGAATTTAGAGGTGAGCTCGTTCCTGAACAATTCTTTATATGTGAATTTTGAGAGTATGTTGCTACCTAATGGATTAATTATGATTAGGAACCATGCAGAGGACATGGAGACACATGGAGAGGGGTTTGGAGGCGTGGAGGACCAGAAAATACGCCAACAAGAAGTTAGAGACCGAGCCCAACTCAAACTCGAGTCCAACTCGGGCCCAGGAGCAGTCCACCTTAAAATGGATGCACAGGAGGCATACAGACTCCGTTTTTGACGTTCTACATATGCACGGAAAGCTGAGAGGATAAACTTTCCAATGGAACTGGCCCCACGTCAAAATTCCGTTGGTGTCGACAGGAAACTTCGAAACAATATAAAGTTTAGAGTCTGTCAGGGTGTTACATCACCTAGTTGGGCCATTGGGCTTTGTATCGAGTCCAAGTCCATTATGTACGTGTCTTAGGGTTAGGTAACGACCCCAGCACCCCACTGGTCGTCCTCCACCTCCTTTATACCCCCTAGCCGCCGTCCCAAACAGCTGGGTTTTGCTTAGATTATTCTGTCAAGAACAGTTGCGTCGTTCATCGGTTTGTGAGACTCCAACTTGAGTGCTTCATATCTTTCAGAAATTTGGTTGCATTCTTTCTTGTTCTTGCTTGTGTTATTCGATTCGCAGGCAAGGATTAGCCTTCTTGGCGAGGTCAACCGCGCAATATCGGTTGATAACCCAAGGAGACGTGGTGCTGCGATTGCAGGGTTCAGAACGTGTTGTTCGGAAGCCGGATCGATTTGTGTCAAGTCTCCACCAAATCGAGAGTTATCAGAACCTTTCGGAAGATCGGGACCCCTGGACACATCAGCCCGTGGGTGGGAGAATGGTGATTCTACCCTGCCGGTGAAACCTCCGTGAGTCCATACATCTAGTAGCCCCTTTGCAAAGGTTATTTTGTGATCTCTTGGCCATACACCAACGGTTGTGTACCGGTATAATGGAGGTTCTGCAGTCTCCGACGGGTGACGAAATCACGAACTTGTGGGTAAAGTGGTGCCACCTCTGCAGAGTGTAAAACTATCATGATAGCCGTGCTTCCGGTCACAAGCACCTGGCCAACTTCCATGATTAGAGGGAAAACTTGGGATGGTAATTCGGTATGGTTATGGTATGGTCAATGGGATTGATTTTGGGACTGTTTCGAGTCATGACAATGAGTTTGGTTTCGGTTATATGAATATGAGATGGTTATGAATATTTATGAGTATGAGATGAACTTGAGAAAGATTAATGGCTGGATGAGACTTGATAAATGATGAATTATGATGAGAGAGTGTTGCTGAATTACTTGATTATGATGGGATAAATTTCACCTAGAAATAGTTGCTGTTTTTACCATGTTTGTGAAATAAAATTTGCTTGCTGCAATGAGCCTTTTTATTTCCTACCTTGTTGAAAGCTACATGTCATATTTTTCCCGCACTTGCTGAGTACGACATGTACTCACCCTTGCATTATCACATAAACATCAGCTACAGGAGATGAGTACTTCGAGGACCATGTGGAGTACTGTAAAAGCCCAAGAAAAGGGACTTGCAAAAAAATTTTCTTCACCTCACAACACCACAGTTTTGTTGTGGATATCTTAGGAAATATTGTGAAGAGCAAGTAACCTCCATCAAAAGAGTGACTAAGGGGAAAGCCTACACATTCACAAAGTAGGATTTCTACACATGAACATGAGAGGTTGAGCTCACCCCTAGAACATAAAAAGTCTTGGGAAGGTTCAGTCCAAGTTTCATGTAAATCCAACACTTTTTGAGGCACTTTTGGAGGTATTTGAAAAAGAGGCCAATTTGAATGTAAATTCAAATTGCAGCAACATTCATCACTTAAATTCAAAAGTTAGCTTCATATTCAAACTCAGCATATTTTTCTGAGTAAGCCCACCCATTTTCATTCCCATTGGAGTTCATCTTGTCAGGAGCTAAATTGCAAGAATTCAAAACTGAATTTGAATTTCAGTTTAAACATAAAGCAAATTTGGTCAAACAAAGTTTGAATTTGGGAACTCAAATTCAAACCAATACTTGGGGGCTAAGTCTCTTATTCAATGTGCAGTTGCTGGGATATTTACAAAAGAAAGGGGGAGAAAGAATTAGAGGGGAGAAGAGGGCCCACTGGTCAGCCACCCCGGGGAGCAAACCGACTCGTGCACGCGGTCGAACACCCTACGGCCGACAGCGCACAGGGTAGACCTCGTCCCAATGCGGCCACCGCGCCACCTCCTGCTCGGGGGATGAGGGCGCCGGCTACAAAGCCTGTGGTTGCACTGCTGGGCTGCGTGAAACCCCCCGTATCCTCTCTGTTCCACCGCCCACAAACCCGGCCACACACTCGGTGTTTCACCACCCACTGATCGCCGGATCCGAGCAAACCAGGCGCCCTCGTGCTCGACGCTCAATACAAGAAACGACCGCCATAAGGTGCTGGTTCTGCTTGTCCTTACCGTTCGGCATTTCATGCACCGTCGGGGGAGAATTTCTTCCGAGAACGCTACGGTGTTCTTAAGGCCGAGCTCCACCAAATCCAAAAATTCACGGGTGTTGGCTTATTACTGGGCGTACCGAGCTAAACACACGATCTACACCCTGCCACGTCCACCTAGGATCAAAAACCAGCAAGAACCATGGGCTAGGGTTACGGTTCTTCGAAGTTTTCTGAGAACAACCGATATCCAGCCTAGGTCACCGGTGAGGTCGTAGTTGCAGCTGTTTTCACGGGGATTGGGGCTCATATCCGCGATCAGCAGGTGTCAGCAGAGCTCCCCGAGCAAACCGCATCGAAAAAGGTGCAGGGGATGCCGAGTTCGACGTCGCCGGTGAGCTCCCCGCCGCTGTTACCGGCGGGACCACCGTTCCGGCCGTTGTCACGCTCTGGTGAGGGCACCACCATGTTTCCCAGGCCGAGATAGGCACAGGCGGTGAGAATCGGCAAGTTCCGAGGGCCGGAACCCCTCTCTGGCGAGAGCTCCGGCGAGCTCGGCGGCGGGATCGCGCGGGCGTCGGGAGGAGGAAGATGACTGGGGGCCCCACATGTCAGTGGCGATATTTTAAATCGTCAGATCCGCTGCGGCCCGGGATCCAGTGTGGTGACGAGGGAAGGGTCCTGTGGCCCCGCGTGGCATGATTCCAGCAGCCGACACGTGTAGGAGGGACCCGCAGTCAGAGTTTGAATGTTTCCTGAATTAATTTGAATTTCCAGATTTAGTTCAAACTTTAGAACCCCATAACTTTTGCTTGGTAACTCCAAATTCGATGAACCAAATTTTGCTGAACTCAGAATTCTGAGTACTTTCCAGCAATACCAAACTCAGTTCATGAAAGTGAATAGTTTTCCATAATTAAATCCCTAAAATTTAAAGTGTTGGGAATTTTTACCTGGAGAACTACTTTATGAAAAATTCTGAAATTTGGCTGAAAGGTTCAACGGAAAATCCCAGAATCCCAGTAAAATTTTCAGACTCATCCAAGTTCATTTATTTACCCTAATGGGGTGATTAATAGAACTGCCCTGAGAAAATAGAAAAATGTACAGAAACATTTTTCAGATTTCCTCAAATCTTAATTAGGGCATAACTTTCAGTAGAATTTTTCAAATGACATGAAACCAACTCCATTAGAACCATCCTAAATTCTAGTTTCCAGAAATTAATGGTTGGAGCCATGAAAACCCCTGGAATTACATAGAGGCTCAAATATTGACCAAATAGGCTTTTATTTGTACAAGGTTCAATTGAACTTTGTTTCAAATAAAACTTGGTCAAGACTCTTGTTAGGACCCTACCAATCCACCATAAAAATTTCAGAACCAAAGGGGAGGGTTAGCTAGAGTTATTAGTAATTAAGTATTCGAGTTCACACATTGCATTTAAATTGACATGTAGTATTTCATTAACGTGTAGTCGCTGAAGGCGAGGAAGCTCCGGAGGTTCTCGACTTCCTGCTTCCAGAAGAAGAACTCACCCCTGACCAGCAGCAACAAGGCAAGCCCCGGTTTGCATGAACCTTTTTATAAGTTTTACTTTGTTTACATGTGTCATATGAAGTATGTATGTGCATTAGGTATAGGATGGATGGATCCCCACTTGCATAAGCAGAATTTTTCCCTAAGAGTGAGGGTAGTGTCTAAGATCTCGAGTAGGCAGGCTATGCTTAATAATTCATAGGATTTCGGTACAAGTTGAGTAGTTGGAATCTACTTGCGAGATGGGTTGGGACACACGGGTTTGGTTGAGTGACGTGAGATCACTTTAGTAAGGAAAATGAGACTAGGTAGGGGCTAGGGCGCAGCAAGAGGAAGTCTTGTGTGCGCAGCCCTGTCCGTGTCGATTGAGGACCGATTTGTGTGCGGACCTGCTGAACAAGTATTGAACGTACCGAAGGCATATCAGATATATGGGCCCCAATAAACCGATATAGCCTAAACCTCCGGGCGTCGAGGCATAACGCACCGATTTATAGGTGTAGGCTGAGGGCAACAAGGTGGAAATCTGCCAGCGGGCATAGACAGATGCTCCGTGTGGGGAACCTCCTGCTCGTTTCGGTGCTACCGGTTCAACGTTTGGGCTGTTGGGTGAAAGGTTGTCCCGTACGACATCGAGTGAGCGTGCTGTGCAGCTCCACGGGTGGGCGTACGTGACGTGCTCTTTGGGTTTCCCTGCAGGTGTATATCGAGTCGATTCACCGTCCCTCGTGGTGACGAGTACCGCTTGTTCACTGCATCGTAACGTAGACTAATGTATGAAATGTTATGATTCAATCTTGCTGTTATGATATAATTGTATTGCTACATGTGTGCCACCAAATATTGCTTACTAAATTTCAGATTTCCGAACAGTTAACTTGTTGCTAAAAGATGAACTAAGGATGAACTTGTAGGCGTGTCCATTGCTGCACTGTTACTCTCCTATGTTCATTGTACCCCTCATGTAGAGTTTCTTGCTTAGATGAGTCGGTTTAGTATTGTTGAGCCATCGGCTCACGGTTGCTGCTTAAGTGTTGTCAGGTGAGGAGCCACCCACGGACTCGGACTATGAGTCCACCGGCGAGGGTTACCCTCCGTCGGGGACCACGGCCGAGTGGGAGCCGTACACGCCGCGCTGAGCTGAGACGTGCAGCTAGTGTGGGTTGCCCTAGGGATGGGCAACCGACTTTTGCTAGATAGGCGGGCGTGAGTTATATAGAGTAGACTTCCGCTCTGTAACATAAACAATAGTTTGTAACTGAAGTTTGTACCTGTTTGTACAGTTCAGTTGTTTTTCCCATGTAATATATTATTTCCTTATGACGTGTGCTGTCGGGTGTCGCATCGCGCGGCACCACCCTCTGCGATCCTGGACGGGTGGACCCCGGTCCGCCACAGCCTGGTATCAGAGCTGCATTGGGGATAGCACAGTACTTAAGGACTGTATTACGGGAAAACTTAGGTATGGTGAGGATTCGGTAGATGCCCAAGTAAGGACTATATTAGCATAGGTACTTAAAGTGGCAAAGAATAACCTATGTGTTATAATTCTGAATTTCAATTATTGTAACGACGCACCTACGCTCTGGTAAGAATGGTAAGGAACGCCACCGAAAGCGGTTCAATTTCGGTTAGCTCTCCCTGACGAGGAACGTGGTTCAGGGATAGGTCTCACAGCTTGGTGTGAGACGTCAATATGAGACTCTTGGACTCTTCATGTTCCTGAGTTCATATGAAATGCTGATCCCTAGTGTGCATTAGGCAAGTAAGTGGAGACCCCATCGCGTGGTCAGTAACGCGAGAGTGTGTTCGTCTGGAAATAGCCCAGGAAGACATACGCAGCGCTTGCCATCAGCGTGCCCTGCAGTGCAGTAGGTGGTATCTGTTGGGTTGATAACATTCCCAACCGTGACGACCCGTTCATGACATACTCGGGTTCCCCGTCGTGTGGTGTGGAAACACGATCATGTACCTTGAGACTTGACCTAACTCAAGGATGGCCGTATGACAATGATACGAGCGTTTGTATTTACTTTCAAATATGGTACTGCCTGAAATGGACACAAAATCTTTTAGTGCATCACTATTATGTGGTCTTCTGCAGGTACTAACCACGTATGTATCCGTGTAGAAAACGTGTGTAAGACGGTTTAGTGCCACACTTGAGACGTATATGCCGGTATAATCCGGTTAGGATTTTCGTTTGTGAGGAACGTAGTACCGAGATATTGTGGGCATATGCATGAAAATAATGATCACAAGGAATTAAAATCACTAGGTTCAATATTTAGGACCCTGGTTGGGTAGAAAAATTGGAGGGTAAGGAGTGTAGTTCCAAAAGACTGAAAAACAGAGTGCTCTGTTTTGGGCAGCAAGTTTGCTGAGCTTCAACAGGGCATAACTCACAGGTCTTTTAGCCCAGGGAGGTGTGGTATATAGTTCTGGAAAGATATCTAAGTACTCTACAACTTTGTTGTAGATTTTTGGAGCTGAAACCCACCTTAAGATGGCTTAAATCCCAGAGGAATGTAAACTGTCCAGAATCAGGGCAGAGTTAAACACTCTCTGGACTGTTCTGTTTTTCAAACATAACTCCTAGTAGAAAAACCAAAAAATTTTCATAGGGTACATATTTAGAAAGGGTGGAAGATGTGTTACGTCTCTGCAATTCAAAGTTTCTGAAATTTCAGCACAGATTTCAGTGGAAACCAGGGTTGAAAACAGCCACTTCCAAAGGGGGTGCTGTTAAAATTCTTCCAGAAATTCTGTCGAATTTGAATTACCATAACATTGTAACCAGAGCTGATCTGAGGGCATATAAGTACTCGTTGGAAAGATACTGAAGTTAAATTGAACTTTGGTATTCATCTTGTGTCATGAAAATGCCCAGAACCAGGTCAAAATCTGGAATGTGTAGAAACTGGTCATTCTGGCAGAGAAATGACAGTTGAACTCATGTGAGATTGTGGTACCCTAGAGGGGGTTTGAGTACTCCCAATGGGGTAGAACATACTCATGAGAGGTTATCTTCAACTCATCAAAGATTTGAGCATAGGTCTCACTCAAGTTTCTTTTACTAGAGACCATGATGTGTCGTATTGAAGATAAAAGGGTAGTATACGTGATGACAGCGCGATAGTAATGTCTCGTAGTGACCAAACCTAGTTGTGGTGAGCTTTCAAAGAGGAGGTTAATCGAGTTCGATTAAACTAGCTTGTATTTGGTCTGGTAATGGTGTAGCTTGTGCAAAGTTATTACATTATCTACATACGAGATGTAGCGCATGTTTACTGTCATTATGGTTTACGCCTATCTTATTTGACTGCATGCAATATGTTGCGGGACTGATGTTTATTGTCGTATGGTTGCAGATGGTTCGCACTAGGACCACGCACGAGGTTGGTGGCTCTAGCCAACAGGGAGGCGATGACTCCTAGCCACCGGCCTACGACAGCACCCCACAGCAGAAGCCACCACCGCCGCCTCTGCTTACTCTAGCGGATGTGATAGCGGCACTGGTGGGTGGTCGTGAGGAGCAGACCGACCTGCTCCGCACGATCGTGCAGAATACGTCCCAGGCAGGGGGGGCATCAAGACAGAGGGCCCCGTGAGCCCCGCGAGGTGTCGTACTTGGATTTCATGAGTACGCACCCTCCAGTGTTCACAGAAGCCGAGGAACCACTGGAGGCGGACAACTGACTGCGGACCATCGAGTCCAAGTTCGTGCTGCTCCAATGTACGGAGTGGCAGAAGACCCTGTTCGCAGCGCAGCAACTTCACGATGCCGCTGGTGCGTGGTGGGCGAATTATGTCGCCTCACGTCCGGCTGGCCATGCCGTGGAGTGGGAAGAGTTCCGAGAGGCGTTCCGCGCCTATCACATTCCTCCCGGGATCATGAAGAGGAAGTTCCAAGAATTCTTGGAGCTGCAGCAGGGCGGGAGGAGTGCCCATGACTACTCCCGTGCCTTCAACCATCTGGCGCAATACGCGTCAGACTATATCTCCACTGAGGAGAAGAAGCGGGAACACTTCTATCGAGGGTTACACCCCGAGATGACGACACATCTCGTTCAGTGGAATCGCGGCACTTTCAATGACCTAGTCAACGCCGCGATTATGCAAGAGGACGCTCAGCGGGAGTTGGCAGCTGAGCAGAAGAAGCGCAGCGCTCCGCCCAGCAGTGGTGGTGGCGCTCCTCAGAAGTACCGCATGGTGTATCGGACACCATCCGGGCAGCAGTGGCACCCACCGGTGCGACCTCAGCGGTTCGGGGGACGTTCCTTTCAATCACCCCCGTTCCGACCGCCGATGCCACCACCAAGACAGCAGCAGCAGCAGCAAACGGTACCCCGGGCGTTTCCACCGCCACAACGCGCCCCGGGATTCCGTCCACCGATCAGCGGGGGACCGCCCCGTTTCACCTGCTTCACGTTTGGCCAGGCGGGCCATTTCGCGAAGGACTGTCCCCAGGGGCAGCAGAGCAGCGGGCAAGCCCAGTTCTAGGCGGTGCTCGAGGCTGACCTCCGGTGAAGAAGGTTGGTCAGCGGACTGGTGGCGTCCGCAACCTCGACAATGAGGACGCCCTGGAGGGAGACAACGTGCTGGCGGGTACGTTCACTCTCAACCATCAAGCCATCATAATATTGTTCGATTCTGGTGCAACCCACAACTTCATAAGTGCATCATATGTGGTTAAGCATCAGCTGGAAGCCTTTCCAACCGAGTGTTCTTATATGATCTGCTCACCGGGAGGAAAGATTTCAGCAACTATGATGGTTCCAAAAGCACCACTGTGCTTAGGTGGGAAGATATATCCCACCACTATGATTATCCTTGAGGGGCAGAATATTGATGCAATCTTGGGAATGTCATGGCTAAGCTACCATGGCGCTGTCCTGGAAACCCTATCACGGACGGTTCACCTCAACTCCCCATTACACCGTCCGCAGTCCCTCCTATTAGATAATCCAGTCCGGGAGGTTTCAGCAATCAACAATACTGAAGCTCTCAAGTTAGAGGACATCCCCGTAGTCCGGGAGTACCCTGACGTGTTCCCGGATGATCTTCCGGGCATGCCACCAGAGCGGGATGTTGAATTCAAGATCGAGCTGGCACCCGGGACTACGCCCATATCACGGAGACCATACAAAATGGCTCCAAATGAGCTGGCTGAACTGAAAGAACAGCTCAATGATCTGTTGAGCAGGGGTTTCATTAGGCCGAGTTCCTCGCCTTGGGGATGCTCGGCGCTGTTTGTTAAGAAGAAGGATGAAACCCTGAGGCTATGTGTGGATTACCGGCCGCTCAACGCCGTCACCATCAAGAATAAGTACCCACTGCCCCGCATCGACATATTGTTTGATCAACTTGTGGGTGCAAGTGTGTTCTCCAAGATGGACCTTCGCTCTGGATATCACCAGATAAAAATCCGGGCGGAGGATATCCCGAAGACGGCCTTTTCGACGAGATACGGATTATATGAATATCTCGTCATGTCTTTTGGTCTCACAAACGCTCCAGCCCATTTCATGTATCTCATGAACTCGGTGTTCATGCCGGAGCTGGACAAGTTCGTGGTAGTGTTCATCGATGATATCTTGGTTTACTCCAAGACAGAAGCTGAACATGCCAAACACTTGAGGATCGTTCTTCAACGATTGCGAGACCACAAGCTCTACGCCAAGTTCAGCAAATGCGAGTTTTGGATCAGCCAAGTGCTATTCTTGGGACATATCATCTCAGCACAACGCATTGCAGTTGACCCAAGCAAGATAGAGCAAGTGCTGAAATGGAAAGCTCCCACTTCAGTTCATGAAGTCAGAAGCTTCCTCGGGTTTGCGGGATACTATCGGAGATTCATTCCAAGCTTCTCCAAGCTCGCTAAGCCGATGACAGAATTGCTGAAGAAAGGGACGAAATATGTTCGGAACACGGCGTGTGAAGGAGCATTCCAAGCATCGGTGAAGCATCTCACCACAGCCCCGGTCTTAGCTCAGCCGGATACAACAAAACCCTTCGACGTGTATTGCGACGCGTCCGGTATTGGGCTCGCTGCGTGTTGATGCAGGAAGGACGTGTTGTCGCATATGGTTCACGCCAACTTCGGAACCATGAGCAGCATTATCCTACTCATGATCTTGAGCTTGCTGCAGTGGTGTTGGCGCTAAAAATGTGGAGGCACTATCTCCTGGGGAATCTGGTGCATCTCTACACCGACCACAAGAGCTTGAAATACATTTTCACCCAGAAAGAGCTGAACATGAGGCAAACGAGGTGGTTAAAACTGATCAAGGATTATGAGATCGAGATTCATTACCACCCCGGCAAGGCGAATGTGGTTGCCGACGCACTGAGCCGGAAATCACATGTCCATCACCTCATCATTACCCCGGTGGAGGAGGAAGAGCCGAGTTTATACTTGGTTCCTCATGGGTTGCTGTACAACCTTGCCCTCATCCCTACTATTAGGGAGGACATCATGACAGCTCAGAAGACTGATAAAGGCATGTCACATCTCCAGAGACGGATAGACAATGGGGAGATCAAATGCTTCCGGAAGGATGATGAGGGGACGCTATGGTTCAATGACCGCATAGTCATACCCCGGGATATGGAACTGAGGAGAAAGATCCTCGATGAAGCCCACTTGTCTAAATACTCCATTCATCCGGGAAGCAACAAAATGTACCAAGATTTGAAAAAGAAATTTTGGTGGACACGGAGGAAACGGGAGGTAGCGAAGTACGTATCCGAGTGCGAAACGTGTAGACGAGTGAAAGCTGATCACATGAAGAAATCAGGGCTGTTGCAACCCTTGAAGATCCCGGCATGGAAATGGGAAGATGTGAGCATGGATTTCATTGTGGGATTACCCCTAACATCCAACAAGCATGATTCCATATGGGTAATCGTTGATCGGTTAACCAAGACGGCTCACTTCATCCCGGTGAATACACGTTATAATGCCGGCAAATATGCGGAGCTGTACATAGCAAAGATTCTGTGTTTATACGGGGTACCCAAGACCATCGTCTCGGATCGAGGTGCATTCTTCGTATCTCGCTTTTGGGGGCAGCTGCACGCTGCATTGGGTACCAAGCTGATTAGGAGCTCCGCCTACCACCCTCCGACAGATGGCCAGACAGAGAGGGTGAATCAAGTTCTGGAGGACATGTTGAGAGCAGGTGCCATCCACCATGGTAGGAACTGGGACGATCACCTACCGTTGGCGGAATTCTCGTACAACAACGACTATCAGGCGAGTATCAAGATGGCACCCTACGAAGCTCTCTACGGTCGAAAATACCGCAGCCCATTAAACTGGTGCGAGTCCGGTGAAAGGGTCACATTCGGGGTTGATGTGGTGAACGACGCTGAAGAGTGCGTTCGGACGATTCAAGCTAACTTGAAGGCCGCTCAATCCTGGCAGAAGAGCTACGCTGACAAGAGGCATAGACCGTTGCACTTTGACGTTGGTGAACATGTGTACCTCTGCGTGTCTCCGATGAAAGGCGTGCACCGTGACACGACCCCACGGTCTTGTCGAGCCAGGATCACGCTGAGGGGTGCTGCGTTGCACAGAACCGGATAACACACGTCAAAGGTACAAAGCGGAAGCGAAATTTTGTTACATAAACAAGTTTATGAACATGTTTACATCAAAATAAGTTTTGTCTACACTCGCGGGCGTATACTACGCATCAAGTCCACGTTCAGCCCTTGAACGTGTCCTTGCTAGCACACACGCACACTAACTCTGCGGCGTGCACGACTCCCATTCGACGGGGTTTCCCTCCTGGGGTTCCGTCTCTTCTTCGGGAGTCCCTTCCTCATAGAACCCTGCAAAATCTTCAAACACAAGCAGTGAGCACGAAGGCTCAGCATGTCTGACCCGTCTCACCTAAACATGGAACTTCTATATGAGGGGTGATGGGTTACATGAGGTAAAAAGCATTTGCAAGGACTCGCCTAATTAGTAGGACCTTACTTTCAAGTTTTAGCAGCAGGTTGTGGAGAACCTTACGCTAGGGCACATGAGAGAGCCGCAATCAAACAAGAAACGCATTTCTCTCATGTACTTTGCCCAAAGTTGAAAGGAACTTTAATTAGCTCTAAACTACAACAATCATTAACAATCAAGTCCATCTTTCAATCAGCAACATTTTAACATGTAACTAGCTTGTTCTTTCTACGTCATGGTACAGTGAACAAGTGGTACTCACTGACCGCGAGGGACGGCGATTATAATCGATTTACACCTGCAGGGTTACCCGAATAACCCGTCACGTATGCCCGTACTCGATGTTGCCTACAACAACCATCACGGACGCCGTACGCAACTACCTTTCACCCGTCAGCCAAATATTGAACCGGTCCCATCGTCCCGAGCAAGAGGTCTCTGCATGCGCATCTCAGTGCCGCCAGCCGATTTACACCTCAAGCTCTCAACCTACCCTCTGAACGACGGGCAATGCCTCAATACCCAGCTACCCGAGTTACATCAGTTTCCCGGTTCCCATATAGCCGGTAGGTCTTTGGTACTGTTCTATCTTGTTCAACAGTCCGGCACACGGCTCGGTCCTCAATCGACACAAGCGGAGCTACAGCACACAGGCCCCAAAGTCCTGATGCCCTTACTCTCCGCTCGGTCTCATTTTTCTTGCCATGTGTATCTTGTGCTATCTCTACCCGAGTCGAGTGCCTCTAGCCTATGCTCGCGAGTAGTTCCAACTACTCGACTTGTACCGAATCCTACTCTATCTTAGCTTTGCAGTAGCTAACGGGGTTTTGCAATCCAAAACCCAACCCATGGTTTTCTTGGCTATGCACTTGGGTTTCCAAACAAGACTCTAATGCAATGAACAATAGTATTCAAGTATGTGCTCAAAACAATAAAAATTTGTAAAACGGTCAATGCAAACCGGAGCTTGCCTTGCTGCTCTTGGTCGTAGGCTAGCTGTTCCTCCGGAGTAACGAAGTCTAGGACTTCGGGTTCCTCCTCGAACTTAGCGACTACATGATAGAAGAGGTACATGTATCAATTTAAATGCATTTGTATTAAGTTTGAAGTTGTGAAGTCTATAACTCTCACTAGACAGACCCAATGATGATGAAACTTTTACTGTGGCTTGGTTACAACCTAAACAGAGACTTGGTCAAGTTTTAATTGCAGCAAAGCTCATTTGAGCCCTCCACAATTAATTATGAACTTGCCCTTGATTGAAGGGTTTTAGGGTGTTCTAATGATTTTCGTGAAACAAACTATGACTTTCTGAAAACTAGATTTTCAGAGGGTTCTAATGGATTGGTCTCACTTAATTTGAAGGCTCCTAACTAAAGATATGAGCTAATCAATTTCAGAGAAAATTCTGAAAATGTTTCTGAACATTTTCTATTTTCTTTGGAACAGTTCCACTAATCACACCATTAGGTGGATCAAATGAGATCAAATGGATCTGAAATTTTTATGGTAGTTCGGGGATATTCTGGTTAACATCCCAGGAAAATTTCAGGATTTTTCTCCGAAGGATTCTCCAGTTAAAATTCCAAACATGTTATATTTGAGGAATTAATTCTGGGGAATTAAGGATTTTCATGAAGTGAAACTTGATTTTCTGGAAAGTGCTCAGAGAGATGAATCCAACAAAATTTGGTTCACTTGATTTGGAGCTTTCTAGCTAAAGTTATGAGGATTTGAAGTTTGAAGGAAATCTGAAAATCGGGGAAAAGTTTAAAATTACGGATGGGCCCCGGGGACACGCGTCGCACGCCGAGGCGACCGCACACTGCGGCGCACAGGGTCTTTGCGCGCCAGCACACTCGATCCCGGCCACACCCCGATCCCGATTTAAATCTTTCAGCCACTGACGCGTGGGCCAGCCGCCTTCATCTTCCTCCCGTCACGCCCGCGCGCCCGCGCCGCCGCCCTCGCCGGAGCAGACCCGGAGCTCGCCGGCTCGCCGCTGCCGGACCTCCCATGGTCTGAAACTCGCCGCCAGGGGGTTGTCGACGTCGAGGAACACGTCGGTGGTGTCAGTTCAGGCTGGTGGTGACCGGAAATAGCCCGGCGACGTGCCGCGGCCTCGGTTGAGGTTCGGCGCCGTCCACCATGGGTTCTAACCCGCCAACACCTCGAACAAACGGTCCTACAGCATCAGTGTACCTCTAGGAAGCTCGACAAGGTGTCAAAAGGGTGCAAAGATGGCGGCAAGTCGGACGGCACCATGTGACCGATCGTGCCCGCCATGACCACTCTTGATCGAGCTCGAAATTCGTCACTCCTAGACAGTTTCACACCACGGATGCAGAAAGAAACTTGATCGCTGGCTAGTCCAGCGTCTATGTGCAAGATTTGATAGCTAGAGAAGGATCTTAGAGTGAGAATTTAAAGAATCCGTACCGGAAGCTCAGTTTAAGGTCGCCGGAGCAAAAACTGAGAATTCGCCGGTGAGGGTTCACGGCGTGGCTTGAGCTTCAGGTGGAAGCAGCGTGGAGTCCATGCGCTCCTTTTGCCGCCCTTGCTCGGTCGTGGAAGTGGCTGTAGTGTGCTGCCCACGTGAGACCGATCCCCGTTCTTCAGCTAAACCGCGGCGGTCGTCGTTGATCACGGGAACAGGGGCCGAAACCCGGTGGTTCTGGCATTGGGAGGGTGGTGCTCGAGCTCAGGATGTTGCCTGGCAACTCGGGGAGGCGAGGATACGATTGTTTGCTGTGTTTTCCCGATCGACCGAGAGCTCGGGGAGAAAAAAGAATGGTGCCGCCCGGTGTCGCTCGCGGGGATAAGAAGGCACCCGGTCTTCACTCTGCTGAGGCGGTGACGGTCGCGTGGGGGCGCGAGCAGGTCGCCTGGGCGCCAGCGCGCGTAGAGGGGAAGCAGCTGGTGGCGCCGGTGGCTGCTCGGTGGCACAGCCGACAGCTGCTCGGTGGAATTCCCCACCGAGGCTGTGACTTTGTGTGCAAGTTTTGCCTCCTTCTCCCTATGAATGTGGGTCCCACCCAGGGTTTTAACCGCTGAAATTTACTCCTAATCACTGTTGTAAACAGTGAGCCCCATAATACCCCTGGTGATTCAAATTATCCACCCATGAGCTATTTGAATTGATTAGAATTCAAATTGGGTTTGGTTTGAATGAATTTCAGCACAAGTTCAGTTTTGAATTCAAATAAAGTTTGAATTTGTCCCACTTAGCTTATGTCAAGATCAACTCCAAATGGAGTGAAAATTGGTGTGTGTGCTCACAAAAATGTGCTGAATAAGAATATGCCTCCCACTTTTGAATTCATGGGATAAAAACAGTTTGAATTTGAATATGGTTTCAAACTGCCCTCTTTCTAGCTATACCCAAAATGATGTCAAAAAGGTTTTTAATTTGGGTGAAACTTGGCATGGACATCCTTAGCAATGTGTAGGGGTTTTCATATGCCCAGCCCCTCTATATCACATGTGGGAAATACCACTTTTGCAATATGTGAGTTTGTTTTCTAATGAGCATGTTGATGGTGGTTACTTGCTCTTCATTTGTGTTCATCAACTTTCCTCAAATGAGGTGTGTGTGTATGGTGATGAACACTTCAAATATGTGTCAAAAACTGAGGCCCTTACATTCCTCCCCCCTTAAAATAATCTCGTCCCGAGATTATAAGGTAAAAATGAGAGAGAGGACGGTGGAAAATTACCGGATATGCGACGTGAAAAAGTTGGGTTAGTTGGCGCGAAGAAATTCTTCGCTCTCCCATGTCACTTCGTCCACGGAGTGATTACTCCATAGAACCTTGTAGAACAACAACGTACGGTTGCGTGTGGTTCGGGCCTTTTCATCGATAATCCGCACCGGTTCCTCCCGATAGGTGAGATCCGGTTGCAGTTCTTCAATATCTTCCAGCTGAATGGTAGTTGATAGCTTGAGACTCTTCCTCAGCTGGGAAATGTGAAAGACGTCGTGCACACCGGAAAGTGCTTCTGGTAATTTCAGTCGGTATGCCACTGATCCACATCTTTCGGTAATCCGGAATGGACCGATGAATCGGGGTGCCAACTTTCCTCTCACCCCGAATCTGTTTACACCCTTCATTGTAGACACACGTAGGTATACGTGATCCCCCACTTCAAATTGTAATGGGCGTCTTCTCCGGTCGGCATACTGTTTCTGACGGGATTGGGCGGCTTTTAGGTTCGCTTGAATCAGTCGAACCTTTTCTTCCTCGTTGTTGACAAGGTCAATCCCAAAGGTAACCCTTTCGCCAGACTCACACCAATTCAGTGGTGTGCGGCATTTCCGTCCGTATAGCGCCTCATAAGGCGCCATCTTTATGCTGGCTTGGTACCCATTGTTGTATGAGAACTCGGCTAACGGCAAGTGATCATCCCAATTCTCGCCGTGGCTGATAGCGCAAGCTCGTAGCATGTCTTCTAGGATCTGATTTACCCGCTTGGTTTGCCCATCCGTCTGCGGGTGGTATGCCGAACTACGGATCAGCTTCGTCCCCAAGGCAGTGTGCAGCTGCTCCCAAAAACGGGACACAAATAAAGTGCCCCGATCCGATATGATGGTATGGCGTACGCCGTACAAGCATAGGATCCGTGAGATGTACAGTTCAGCGTACTTCTTGGCGTTGTAATTGGTGTTGACCGGGATGAAATGGGCAACCCTGGTGAGCCGGTCGACGATCACCCACACAGAATCATGTTTTTGAAAGGTGGTGGGTAAACCAACGATGAAGTCCATGCTCACATCCTCCCACTTCCAGGCAGGAATGCCCAGTGGTTGCAGCAGTCCTGGTTTCCGCATATGGTCTGCCTTCACCCTTCGACATGTATCACATTCGGACACGTATTTTGCAGTCTCACGCTTCATCCGTGTCCACCAAAACTTGCTTCTGAGTTGTTGATACATTTTGTTGCTGCCGGGGTGAGTAGAAAACTTTGACAAGTGAGCCTCATCAAAGATCTTCTTCCGTAATTCCGGGTTACGGGGTACGACGATCCGGTCCTTGAACCATAGGACGCCGTCTCCGTCCTTCCGGAAACATTTCAGCTCCCCACTGTCTACACGTCTCCGCAAATGTGACATGCCCTTGTCATTCTTCTGGGCTTCCGCTATCTCTTCACGGATGGTGGGGATCAAAGCTATGTTGTAGAGAGCTCCATGTGGAATCACATGTAGCGGTTGTTCGCTCTCTTCCAACGGTGTGATGGTCAGATTGTTGACGTGTGACTTGCGGCTCAGCGCATCTGCCACTATGTTTGCCTTGCCCGGATGATAATGGATCTCTATTTCATAATCCTGTATCAGTTCTAACCATCTTCGTTGCCTCCTGTTCAGCTCCTTCTGAGTGAATATGTACTTGAGGCTTTTGTGGTCGGTATACAAATGTACGAGGTTACCGAGTAGGTAGTGCCTCCACATTTTTAGTGCAAGGACCACGGCAGCGAGCTCCAAGTCGTGGGTTGGATAATTCTGCTCATGGTTTCTAAGCTGCCGTGATCCATACGCGACCACTTTTCGGTCTTGCATCAGCACACATCCAAGCCCAATGCCGGGTGCATCGCAGTACACATCGAACGGTTTTGTTGTGTCTGGCTGCGCCAAAACCGGTGCTGTTATCAGGTGCTTGACTAAAGCCTTGAATGCTGCTTCACATGCTGGACTCCAAACATATTTGGTAGCCTTCTTCAGCAGCTCTGTCATAGGCTTGGCAATCTTCGAGAAGTTCGGAATGAACCTCCGATAATATCCCGTGAGTCCGAGGAAACTCCGTACCTCGTGAACAGTTCTCGGGGATTTCCAATTCAGCACTTGAGTGATCTTGCTCGGGTCCACAGCGATACCCTCCGCTGAGATGATATGCCCGAGAAAAGGCACTTGCGATATCCAAAACTCGCATTTGCTGAATTTCGCGTATAACTTGTGATCCCGCAGCCGTTGCAAGACTATACGCAGATGTTTCTTGTGATCTTCCTCTGACTTGGAATATACCAGTATGTCGTTGATGAAGACCACGACAAACTTGTCCAACTCCGGCATGAATACCGAGTTCATTAAGTACATGAAGTGAGCTGGAGCATTGGTGAGGCCGAAGGACATGACCAGGTACTCATAAAGTACGTACCTTGTCGAGAAAGCTGTCTTTGGAATGTCCTCCGCTCGTATCTTAATCTGATGGTACCGGGATCTTAAGTCCATCTTGGAAAAGATTTTTGCTTCGACCAACTGATCAAACAACATGTCGATCCGTGGCAAAGGGTACTTATTCTTGATGGTTACGGCATTTAATGGACGATAGTCCACGCAAAGCCGTAACGTCTCATCCTTCTTCTTTACGAATAATGCCGAACAGCTCCATGGCGAGGAGCTCGGCCTAATAAAACCCTTTTCCAGGAGATCCGTGAGCTGAGTCTTCAGTTCAGCCAACTCCTTGGGCGCCATCTTGTACGGCCTTCGGGATATTGGCATGGTTCCCGGTGCAAGTTCAATCTTGAACGCCACCTCTCTATCGGGCGGCATCCCCGGTAAATCATACGGGAACACGTCAGGGAACTCTCGGACCACTGGAATATCTTCCAATCTGATAGTTGTAGACTGATAGACACTTGGAAGTTTTATTTCTGGACTGTCCAGAAATAAAGAGTGAGACCCGTGCACTTTCTGAGTTTAAGTGCACGACTCGAAGGACGGTGTCCATAACAGCGCCGTGGCGGGTTAACCACGACATCCCTAGGATGGCATCGACCTTTTGTCCCTCTAAGATTATGAGAGACGTAGGGTAGACTCTACCCGCTAAGCATAATGGTGCTTTGGAAACCATTATGCTTGCTGAAATCTTCCCACTCGGTGAACAAATTAAATATGGACTATCGGTGGGTAGTATTGGCAAGCTGTGTTTAGCAATGAAAGCTTGGCTAATAAAATTATGCGTGGCGCCTGAATCAAACAGTACTATAGCAGGATGCTGGTGGAGTTAGAACATACCCACAAGGATTGGCTTGCCCTCCGGCACGTCCTCTATGGCAAGCTGGTGGACGGTGCCGGGCCTAGGGTTTGCCCGCCGCGCATGAGTAGGGTTCCGGGGTTGATTCCTCCCCGGAAACTGCGGTGCCACTCCGCCGCCTTGCCTCTCCGGGCAACTGCTCGCGAAGTGTCCTGGACGACCACACTTGTAACATGTGGCCGCTGCTGGTGTAGTGCTCGGGGGACGAAAGCCCGGCATGCGCTGCTGAGGTGCATACGCACGCGGCATCGCCCGCTGCTGTTGTTGTTGCGGAGGTGGTACTGGCAGTGCCGGCCTGAATGCCGGTGCAGAGTATGACCGACTGCGGAAAGGCACCGACCTCTGGGGTGGTTGCCTGCGTGAACCTGATGGTGGGCGATTCACCATCCGAAACTTTTGAGAAGGACCGCCTCCTTCTCCTCTGCTCTGCGGCGCGCTTCGCTTTCTCTCCGCCACTGCTAACTCCTTGCCGGAGTCCTCCTGAACAATCGCAGCATCAATGATGTCGTTGAGGCTGCCGCGATTGAACATCACCAACTTGTCCTTCAGGAGCGGGTTAAGCCCCTGGTAAAAGTGGTCCCGCCACTTCTCGTCAGTATCTGCGTGATACGACGCATAGAGCGCGAGATCGTTGGACGCCCTGGAGTATTCCAGCGCGTTCCGGCTCCCTTGTTGCAGGTGTAAGAATTCTTGCGTCTTCCTCTTCATTAGACCTGACGGTATGTGATAGGCCCTGAAGGCCGTCCGGAACTCCGTCCAGGTCATAACTCGATCGGTGGGCTGTGAAGCACAGAAGTTTGCCCACCACGCGCTCGCGGATCCTTGGAGCTGCTGGACCGCGAACTGAGTCTTGCGCTGCTCACTTATCTGGAGCAGCCCGAACTTCATCTCTATTGCACGGAGCCAGTTGTCCGCATCAAGAGGTTCATATGCCCTTGAGAATACCGGGGGATGAGTCGCCAGGAAGTCGGAGTAGGAGCTCTGTTGACGCTCCTCACGGTCTTGACATCTCTCTGGGCGATACGTATTAGCGATGAGGGTCTGCAGCAACTCTGTGTGCTGCTGATGTGAACCCGCCATTGCCGCGACGATGTCGGTCAATGTAACTGTCGGTAGTGGCGGTGGCGGTGTTTGCTGTTGCTGCTGCTGTCCCACTACAACAAAATGTATTATTTTCGTCGGCCAAAAGTATTTTCGTGGGCCCTCACGAAAATAAACATAATTTCGTGAGCCATGGCCGTGCTCACGAAAATAAGATCTAATTTCGTGGGCCAGAAACAAAGCAAATGAAAATAAGATCTAATTTCGTGGGCCATGAAAAAACACACGAAAATAGGATGTAACTTCGTCGGCTAGTAAAAAGCACACGAAAATAGGTTGTAATTTCGTGGGCCGGAAACAGAGCACACGAAAATATGTTGTAATTTCGTGGGCCAGAAAAAAGCACACGAAAAAATACAATAATTTCGTGGGCCGGGAACAAAGCACACGAAAATAAGTTGTAATTTCGTGGGCAAGAAAGAAGCACACGAAAACAGATCTTAGTTTCGTGGGCTGGGAGCAAAGCACACGAAAAAAATTTGTAATTTCGTGGACCGAGAATAAAGCACATGAAAATAAGTTGCAATTTCGTGAGTCAGAAAAAGACACACGAAAATACTTATCAATTGGGCTATACGGTTAGGAGCCCTGCCCACTCCCATCATCTCCCCACCACTCTCCACCTCCTCCTCCTCGCCGCCGCCGCTATAATGTTGCGAGCGCCGCCGCCGCCCGATCCTGACCACCGACCAACCCCAGCCGTCTGCCCGCGCGGGCTACGCGCCGCTGACGCCGTGAGGAAACAGGGCCGGATCGGCAGCCCCCATCTCGAAGATCCGTGCCGCGGCCACGCCCCACTCGGCTTCCGCGCCGTGCGTCGCTCTCCGCTCCATGATCCCCGCCGTCCATCCCAAGAAGGTTTCTGATTGGCGCCTGACATCCCAGCCGCATTGTGTCCAGCTCCGGCTGCTGGTCACATGGGTAAGGAGGTCGCCGATGGCAGCACGACCGCTGCAAGACCTGCTGCCGCGGTGGAGGGCTCTGAGGCGGCTGCCGAGGACTTCACAGAGTGTGTCACGACGTCCTCGGTGGGCTAGCAGGAGATGGACGCGGCTGAGGGTGGCGCGACTCGCGAATAGCACTCTGTGGCGCCTGCGCGGAGCAAGGTAAATGATGTCAGCTTTTGTGTATGTCCATAAGCATGCAATCTTAGCGGTAATGATTATGATTTGATGCTCTTCTTTCCTGCTCTGGTGTCCGAAATACCGCCTTGTGGCGTTTGTTTATGCAGAGGCTCTTGGATTGTCTAATTCTTTATTTGCTTGGTTGGTTTCGTTTGGTCAGCATAAGTTTAAGGTTCTATGGTACGCTTGTGAGCTGGCAATCAAATAAATCCCTGGTACAATATTTATTTGGTAATCTCTCTTCCTGTGATGGAAAGGAACAATAATGTATGGTTGCCTAGGCTTGTTGTTTTCTTGACGAGTGTAATTACAGCCCTTGCTTGTGTAATGGTGGAGGAACTATCTGTGTCCATTCTATGTTTTGTGTTACTGGCCTTTATCTAGAAGCAACGCTTGTAGAATAATCCCTTTACCACCACTTCACCGTGATGAGTTTTTTTTAATTGTTCACTTTGTATCTTGACTCTTTCTTCTCTCTTGTTCATTCAGGAACACCATATTCCAACGAATCATGGACCTTTATCTGTTGCAGTGTATGGTGACCATGACAAGCCTGCTCTTGTAACTTACCCAGACATTACTCTAAATTGTAAGTACAGGCCATTAATTTTAGAGTTTAATGTTCTCTCTGCAAATTATTCCAGTAGTTCATAAATATTGATTTCTCTCCCTGCTACTTGTCAGATATGTCTTGCTTCCAAGGATTATTATTCTGCCCTAAAACTGCTTCTCTGCTGCTTCACAATTTTTGCAGTTGTTCTTGAGCCCATTTGGATTGGATGATTTTGTTGCAGCCATCAATTGCCCTTACTTCAAATACTGTTATTTTTCACTTCCCTTTTACTGTTGCAGGTATATATATTGTGCATTACTAGACACACTGACGTGGCCAACTTTCTTATTAGAGAACCTCTACGTGATGGACTTCATTAAGAATCTTGGGGGCCGAAGTTTTGGTAGAAACCTCCTAGCCATTGAAATATGTAATGGATGTAATTAACGGCTTGCCCCTTGCCCGTCGCCGCCGACCCCTTCAATGTGTTAGAAACATGTAATGGATGTTTTAATGTGACTTTGAACTTGGTTGTTAGTTCTAATGTGTTATCAACTATGTAATGGATGTTTTACTGTGAATTGAACTTGTGTTGTGAGTTAAAATGCGTTATATTGATATGAAGAGTGAAAATGTGCAGTGTGGTTGCTACTAATACTAATCTGTTTATTTATGTGCTCGAAACAAAACAACAAGCATGTTTTTTAAACTGTTATGTTATGTATTTTCGTGGGCCAGCTTGTTAGCTCATGAAAATACTGCTACAGTATTTTTGTTGGCCAGCCTTAAGTCTACAAAAATTTGGCCCATGAAAATACTGTGGCAGTATTTTCGTGGGCCAATAAGCTGGCCCATGAAAATATTGAGGCATTATTTTTGTGGGCTAGGGAAAGCCCACGAAAATAGTTATTTTCGTGAGCCATAAAAGACCAACGAAAATAAATTTATTTTCGTGGGCCACCCACGAAAATAGGTTTATTTTTGACAGTTTAATTTCGTGGGCCTTTGGCCCACGAAAATAAGTTCTAAACCCACAAAAATAATTATTTTCGTGGGTTTTTTGTGTATTTTCGTGGGTTTTTGGCCGACGAAAATAAATCATATTCCTGTAGTGTCCCGAGGAGTCCTCGGGAGGTTGTTGGGAGGTCTCTCCCCCTTGACTGGTACCCCAAACGTACGGGTTGGCATGAGTACGCGTCATTCTGAAATTCAAAACAGCAGCGATTAGGACATGTCTTACTTAAAGTTCCATATGCAACAGTAGGTATTGAAGTGACACATTATTAATTTGCACAACATTCACATATATTGATAAAGCATAAACTTTATACAAGATACATTATTCTCGGGACTCCGAGAAGTCGTGCTCATGTCGTCACTACCTATACATACGCTACTGTCTACACGACATGTCACCGATTACAAAAGTTGGGTTACACTACCCTAGCTGCCCTACTTGGCAACTGCAACCCCCTACTCGCAGTAGAACTCGACCTCCTGCGGGTCGTCCTCCTCCGGTACTTCTGCTGGTAGCTCTGGATCTACCACCTCTTCTCCCATCCCGGGTTCTCCCATTGCTGGAAGACCCAAGACCACCGGTATGCCCAATACCGGAGGTACGAGGTCCTGCAATGCATGCACCTTGTCCATGGCTTGGTTGTAATCTTCTTCCCAGCCTTGCCCTTCCTCAATAGCGTCGTCCCGCTCTTGAGTAAGTTCCTTGTTCTGCTGGGTCAGATTCTGTACCAGTTCTTGCAACGCCGCGATGTCAACACGGCTTTTCCTCTTCGCCTTCTTCAGACGATGCAACTGATTATGTTGTTCATTCAGTCGCTTGATCGTCGGAAGGAGCACATTGTGGAGTTCGCTGTGAGCACTCTCGAAATGGTATCCATGGCTCGTGCTCTCCTTGAGCTTCGTGGCGAGATGCTCCGTATGAACAGTTTGGCTGTCCATCACGGCGTTTCCCGCTCTCATCTGGAGGCTGAGATTTGCCTCCGCGGGGTTGTACCTTGGGCAACTCGGGTCCGTTGCCTCCAGGTACCTCTCTTCCCACACATGCTGATCCCGTCCCTCCACCGGAACGAGCGCGTATGGAGTGCCCTCCATAGCCTGCATGTGTAATTGGCAGAAACGTGACATGGTGTCACGGGCTGCCACTTGCCACATCCCTTCCGGTTGTCTTCCTCTCACCGTGATGGTGAACGGCACCCAACCGGGTGGCGTAGGTCCTGCAGGGACCTCGACATGGATTGTCCACGTCTTGTTCCCCTCTTTGCCTTCTTCCTTGGCGATGTACTGCGGCATCTGGCTGTACCCGAAATATTGGAGCATTTGCCACAATGCTTCCGGGTAGCCGCTACGGTGAGAACAGTGGGACACCACCCACCCGTTCTCCAACTGTTTATCTGCTGTCATCTGTAAAAATATATTTGAGAAATGTCAAATATTTATTTAAACAGTAAACCACTGAGTTATAACATAAGACATGTCATTGAACCCATAAAAATTGGAAACATAGTTCAAATTTTAAACAAATTTGACTGCTGATCTGCTGTTCCCATGACAGCCCTGACCAGTTTCCATTTAAACCTGATTTAGGCCATGTTAAAGGCAAAACTAGTTCTGGAGCTCAACATAAAAGTTAAAGCTAACTTCAATAGCTTCCCAGAAAGTATTTGCTTGGCCTAAGACCTATCCTGGTTCATAAGTTATGAGATGTCAAAGTTAATAGAATGTCTGGAAACAATTGGACAGCACCTCCCTGCTTTAGGTACTGATTTGATCCAAGAATCCCAGTTAATTCCTTTCCTAACCTGACAAAACTTTCTGTTACAAAGTTGTAACCCATATCATAAGCTTTCCATAACTACCTCATTTTCTATTTTTGGATTTTTATGCAGGAAGTGATGCTTAATTTACAAAGAGTTTACAGAGAGTCTTTACTCTGTCCTGTTTTCTGGACAGTTTCAACGCTACTGCATTTTTCGAGTGGTTAAGGGATGAAACACCTCTGGACCTCAACAGAAGAGTTGTAAAGCTCTTCCAAAGCTTTCCGGAAATGTATCATATGACCCCAACCTCAAAAGAACTCAACCTCTAACCTCTGATCAACTTCAGCCCTAATTCAGCTGAAAACAGAGTGCTCTGTCCTTAACAATCTATGAGTAGAAAACTTGTTAACTTTGAATATCCTGATTAAGGGAAGGAGTTACATCAAGTTTTACTGCTTTGGATCAAAACTTCCATGTTTTTACAATGAAGTTGTCCATTTAGTGGGGTGTGACATCGATACGTCACCAGATCATGACGGTACTAGGTCCTCACAAAGAAAAAACTATACTGGACTTAGCCGGCTTCGTTAATTCAGTGGCACTAAACGTCACTCGCACACGGATGCTACACGTCTACCGTTTCTTGGTCAGGCTACCTGCAGGAAACTCAAGCAATCGTCAGACTCGGCTGCACACCGAGCCCGGAATCCATATAGTTCGTATACCCGGCCGTCATCACTCGCCTGGATGTTCTCAAGCCAAACATGCCTTGAGTTACGTGTTCACGTTTCAAACCACGTGACGGGGTCTCCCAAGTTGCACCACGCACGCCTGGGACAGACGTTGCTCATATACCCCAAACGACATGAAGAGTCGTAGAGGATATCAAAGCGGGTCGGGTTACCTGCCACCCGTGGGGCTCCACCCTTCAGCTTGTGCACACTGGTGGACAGCGCTTACGTGCACCCCCAATACATGAACGTCCCGAGATGCACGATTTTCCGACATAATAAAATAAGTTAATACGCCACTTTCTATATGATAATAACATCCTTATACGGGCTACTAACTAATTCCTCACTGGATTTTTGAAAAAGATGACCTTTGTAGTGCGTTAAACCTCAAGCGAGCTCTGATACCAACGCTGACACGACCCCACGGTCTTGTCGAGCCAGGATCACGCTGAGGGGTGCTGCGTTGCACAGCACCAGATAACACGTCAAAGGTACAAAGCGGAAGCGAAATTTTATTACATAAACAAGTTTATGAACATGTTTACATCAAAATAAGTTCAGTCTACACCTGCGGGCGTAGACTACGCATCAAGTCCACGTTCAGCGCTTGAACGTGTCCTTGCTAGCACACACGCACACTAACTCTGCGGCGTGCACGACTCCCATTCGACGGGGTTCCCCTCCTGGGGTTCCGTCTCTTCTTCGGGAGTCCCTTCCTCATAGAACCCTGCAAAAGCATCAAACACAAGCAGTGAGCACGAAGGCTCAGCAAGTCTGACCCGTCTCACCTAAACATGAAACTTCTACATGAGGGGTGATGGGTTACATGAGGTAAAAAGCATTTGCAAGGACTTGCCTAATTAGTATAACCTTACTTTCAAGTTTTAGCAGCAGGTTGTGGAGAACCTTACGCTAGGGCACATGAGAGAGCCGCAATCAAGCAAGAAACACATTTCTCTCATGTACTTTGCCTAAAGTTGAAAGGAAATTTAATTAGCTCTAAACTACAACAATCATTAACAATCAAGTTCGTCTTTCAATCAGCAACATTTTAACATGTAACTAGCCTGTTCTTTCTACGTCACAGTACAGTGAACAAGTGGTACTCACTGACCGTGAGGGACGGCGATTATAATCGATTTACACCTGCAGGGTTACCCGAATAACCCGTCACGTACGCCCGTACTCGATGTTGCCTACAACGACCATCACGGACGCCGTACGCAACCACCTTTCACCCGTCAGCCAAATATTGAACCGGTCCCATCGTCCCGAGCAAGAGGTCCCTGCACGCACATCTCAGTGCCGCCAGCCGATTTACACCTCAAGCTCTCAACCTACCATCTGAACGACGGGCAATGCCTCAATACCCAGCTACCCGAGTTACATCAGTTTCCCGGTTCCCATATAGCCGGTAGGTCTTCGGTACTGTTCTAGCTTGTTCAACAGGCCCGTACACGGCTCGGTCCTCAATCGACACAAGCGGAGCTACAGCACACAGGCCCCAAAGTCCTGCTGCCCTTACTCTCCACTCGGTCTCATTTTTCTTGCCATGTGTATCATGTGCTATCTCTACCCGAGTCGAGTGCCTCTAGCCTATGCTCGCGAGTAGTTCCAACTACTCGACTTGTACCGAATCCTACTCTATCTTAGCTTTGCAGTAGCTAACGGGGTTTTGCAATCCTAAACCCAACCCATGGTTTTCTTGGCTATGCACTTGGGTTTCCAAACAAGACTCTAATGCAATGAACAATAGTATTCAAGTATGTGCTCAAAACAATAAAAATTTGTAAAAAGGTTAATGCAAACCGGAGCTTGCCTTGCTGCTCTTGGTCGTAGGCTAGCTGTTCTTCCGGAGTAACGAAGTCTAGGACTTCGGGTTCCTCCTCGACCTTAGCGACTACATTATAGAAGAGGTACATGTATCAATTTAAATGCATTTGTATTAAGTTTGAAGTTGTGAAGTCTATAACTCTCACTAGACAGACCCAATGACGATGAAACTTTTACTGTGGCTTGGTTACAACCTAAACAGAGACTTGGTCAAGTTTTAATTGCAGCAAAGCTCATTTGAGCCCTCCACAATTAATTATGAGCTTGACCTTGATTGAAGGCTTTTAGGGTGTTCTAAGGATTTTCATGAAACAAACTATGACTTTATGAAACCTAGATTTTCAGAGGGTTCTAATGGAGTTGGTCTCACTTAATTTGAAGGCTCCTAACTAAAGATATGACCTAAACAATTTTAGAGAAAATTCTGAAAATGTTTCTGAACATTTTCTATTTTCTTTGGAACAGTTCCACTAATCACACCATTAGGTGGATCAAATGAGCTCAAATGGATCTGAAATTTTTATGGTAGTTCAGGGATATTTTGGTGAACATCCCAGCAAAATTTCAGGATTTTCCTCCAAAGGATTCTCCAGTTAAAATTCCAAACAGTTTAACTTTTGAGGAATTAATTCTGGGGAATTAAGGATTTTCATGAAGTGAAACTTGATTTTATGGAAAGTGCTCAGAGAGCTGAATCCAACAAAATTTGGTTCACTCGATTTGGAGCTTTCTAGCTAAAGTTATGAGGATTTGAAGTTTGAAGGAAATCTGAAAATCGGGGAAAAGTTTAAACTTGCGGATGGGCCCCGGGGACACGCGTCGCACGCCGAGGCGACCGCACACTGCAGCCCACAGGGTCTTTGCGTGCCAGCACACCCGACCCCGGCCACACCCCGATCCCGATTTAAATCTTTAAGCCGCTGACGCGTGGGCCAGCCGCCTTCGTCTTCCTTCCGTCGCGCCCGCGCGCCCGCGCCGCCGCCCTCGCTTGAGCAGACCCGGAGCTCGCCGGCTCGCCGCTGCCGGACTCCCATGGTCTGAAACTCACCGCCAGGGGGTTGTCGACGTCGAGGAACACGTCGGTGGTGTCAGTTCGGGCTGGTGGTGACCAGAAATAGCCCGGCGACGTGCCGTGGCCTCGGTTGAGGTTCGGCGCCGTCGACCGTGGGTTCTAACCCGCCAACACCTCGAACAAATGGTCCTACAGCATCAGTGTACCTCTAGGAAGCTCGACAAGGTGTCAAAAGGGTGCAAAGATGGCCGCAAGTCGGTCGGCACCGTGTGACCGATCGTGCCCGCCATGACCACTCTTGATCGAGCTCGAAATTCGTCACTCCTAGACAGTTTCACACCACGGATGCAGAAAGAAACTTGATCGCCGGCTAGTCCAACGTCTATGTGCAAGATTTGATAGCTATAGAAGGATATTAGAGTGAGAATTTGAAGAATCCGTACCGGAAGCTCAGTTTAAGGTCGCCGGAGCACAAACTGAGAATTCACCGGCGAGGGTTCACGGCGTGGCTTGAGCTTGAGGTGGAAGCAGCGTGGAGTCCGTGCGCTCCTTTTGCCGCCCTTGCTCGGTCGTGGAAGTGGCTGTAGTGTGCTGCCCACGTGAGACCGATCGCTGTTCTTCAGCTAAACCGCGGCGGTCGTCGTTGATCACGGGAACAGGGGCCGAAACCCGGTGGTTCAGCCGTTGGGAGGGTGGTGCTCGAGCTCAGGATGTTTCCTGGCAACTCGGGGAGGTGAGGATACGATTGTTTGCTGTGTTTTCCCGATCGACCGAGAGCTCGGGGAGAAAAAAGAATGGCGCCGCCCGGTGTCGCTCGCGGGGATAAGAAGGCACCCGGTCTTCACTCTGCTGAGGCGGTGACGGTCGCGTGGGGGCGCGAGCAGGCCGCCTGGGCGCCAGCGCACGTAGAGGGGAAGCAGCTGGTGGCGCCGGTGGCTGCTCGGTGGCGCAGCCGACAGCTGCTCGGTGGAATTCCCCACCGAGGCTGTGACTTTGTGTGCAAGTTTTGCCTTCTTCTCTCTATGACATGTGGGTCCCACCCAGGGTCTTAACCTCCGAAATTTACGCCTAATCACTGTTGTAAACAGTGAGCCCCATAATACCCCTGGTGATTCAAACTATCCACCCATGAGCCATTTGAATTGATTAGAATTCAAATTGGGTTTGGTTTGAATGAATTTCAGCACAAGTTCAGTTTTGAATTCAAATAAAGTTTGAATTTGTCCCACTTAGCTTATGTCAAGATCAACTACAAACGGAGTAAAAATTGGTGTGTGGGCTCACAAAAATGTGCTGAATAAGAATATGCCTCCCACTTTTGAATTCATGGGATAAAAACAGTTTGAATTTGAATATGGTTTCAAACTGCAGTCTTTCTAGCTATACCCAAAATGACCTCAAAAAGGTTTTTAATTTGGGTGAAACTTGGCATGGACATCCTTAGCAATGTGTAGGAGTTTTCATATGCCCAGCCCCTCTATATCACATGTGGGAAATACCACTTTTGCAATATGTGAGTTTGTTCTCTAATGAGCATGTTGATGGTGGTTACTTGCTCTTCATTTGTATTCATCAACTTTCCTCAAATGAGGTGTGTGTGTATGGTGATGAACACTTCAAATATGTGTCAAAAACCGAGGTCCTTACACACCGGTTCGGTGTGAAGGAGGAGCTCGCTCCCCGTTTCATTGGACCCTATGCTATCACCTAGAAGTGTGGACCAGCGGCGTATAGACTGGAGCTACCGGCATCCCTTGCTGGTGTCCATGATGTTTTGCATGTTTCGCAACTGCGAAAATGTTTAAAGCATACAGCTGCTGTCCCTACCAAAGACATCGGCGAGCTGCAACCGGATTTAACATATGAAGAATATACGGTGGCAATTCTGGATGAGAAAGCCTGAACCACGCGTAGCAGAACGTTGTGGTTCTACAAAATACTCTGGAGCAACCACACCGCCAAAGAAGCGACGTGGGAGAGCGAGAAATTCCTTCGCTCAAATTACCCAGAGTTCATGGCGTCTCAACACGGGTAAGTCCCTGCTACATCGGGACGAGATTCTTTTAAGGGGGGAGGGATGTAAAAGCCCAAGAAAAGGGACTTGCAAAATTTTTTTATTCACCTCACAACACCACAGTTTTGTTGTGGATATCTTAGGAAATATTGTGAAGAGCAAGTAACCTCCATCAAAAGAGTGATTAGAGGGGAAAGCCTACACTTTCACAAAGTAGGATTTCTACACATGAACATGAGAGGTTGAGCTCACCCCTAGAACTTAAAAGGTATTGGGAAGGTTCAGTCCAAGTTTCATGTAAATCCAACACTTTTTGAAGCACTTTTGGAGGTATTTGAAAAAGAGGCCAATTTGAATGTAAATTCAAATTGCAGCAACTTTCATCACTTAAATTCAAAAGTTAGCTTCATATTCAAACTCAGCATATTTTTCTGAGTAAGCCCACCAATTTTCATTCCCATTGGAGTTCATCTTGTCAAGAGCTAAATTGCAAGAATTCAGAACTGAATTTGAATTTCAGTAAAAACATAAAGAAAATTTGGTCAAACAAAGTTTGAATTTGGGAACTCAAATTCAAACCAATACTTGGGGGCTAAGTCTCTTATTCAATGTGCAGTAGCTGGGATATTTACAAAATAAAGGGGGAGAAAGAATTAGAGTGGAGAAGAGGGCCCACTGGTCAGCCACCCTGGGGAGCAAACCGACTCGGGCACGCGGTCGAACACCCTACGGCCGACAGCGCACGGGGTCGACCTCGTCCCAACGCGGCCACCGCGCCACCTCCTGCTCGGGGGATGAGGGCGCCGGCTACAAAGCGTGCGGTTGCACTGCTGGGCTGCGTGAAACCCCACGTATCCTCTCTGTTCCACCGCCCACAAACCCGGCCACACACTCGGTGTTTCGCCACCCACTGATCACCGGCGTCTGAGCAAACAAGGTGCCCTCGTGCCCAACGCTCAACACAAGAAACGACCGCCATAAGGTGCTGGTTCTGCTTGTCCTTACCATTCGGCATTTCATGCACCGTCGGGGGAGAATTTCTTCCGGGAACGCTACGGTGTTCTTAAGGCCGAGCTCCACCAAATCCAAAAATTCACGGTTGTTGGCTTATCACCGGGCGTACCGAGCTATACACAAGATCTACACCCTGCCACGACCACCTAGGATCAAAAACCAGCAAGAACCATGGGCTAGGGTTACGGTTCTTCGAAGTTTTCTGAGAACAGCCGATATCCGGCCTAGGTCACCGGTGAGGTCGTAGTTGCAGCTGTTTTCACGGGGATTGGGGCCCATGTCCGCGATCAGCAGGTGTCAGCGGAGCTCCCCAAGCAAACCGCATCGAAAAAGGTGCAGGGGATGCCGAGTTCGACGTCGCCGGTGAGCTCCCGGCCGCTGTTACCGGCGGGAGCACTGTTCCGGCCGTTGTCACGCTCTGGTGAGGGCACCAGCGTGTTCCCCAGGCCGAGATAGGCACAGGCGGCGAGAATCGGCAAGTTCCGAGGGCCGGAACCCCTCTCCGGCGAGAGCTCCGGCGAGCTCGGCGGCGGGATCGCGCGGGCGTCGGGAGGAGGAAGATGACTGGGGGCCCCGCATGTCAGTGGCGATATTTTAAATCATTGGATCCGCTGCGGCCCGGGATCCAGTGTAGTGACGCGGGAAGGGTCCTGTGGCCCCGTGTGGCATGATTCCAGCAGCCGACACATGTAGGAGGGACCCGCAGTCAGAGTTTGAACGTTTCCTGAATTAATGTGAATTTACAGATTTAGTTCAAACTTTAGAACCCCATAACTTTTGCTAGGAAACTCCAAATTCAATGAACCAAATTTTGCTGAACTCAGAATTCTGAGTACTTTCTAGCAATACCAAATGCAGTTCATGAAAGTGAATAGTTTTCCAGAATTAAATCCCTAAAGTTTAAACGGTTGGGAATTTTTATCTGGAGAACTACTTCATGAAATATTCTGAAATTTGGCTGAAAGGTTCACTGGAAAATCCCAGAATCCTAGTAAAATTTTCAGACTCATCCAAGTTCATTTAGTTACCCTAATGAGGTGATTAAGAGAACTGCCCTGAGAAAATAGAAAAATGTACAGAAACATTTTTCAGATTTCCTCAAATCTTAATTAGGGCATAACATTTAGTAGAATTATTCAAATGACATGAAACCAACTCCATTAGAACCATTCTAAATTCTAGTTTCCAGAAAGTAATGGTTGGAGCCATGAAAACCCCTGGAATTACTTAGAGGCTCAAATATTGACCAATTAGGCTCTTATTTGTACAAGGTTCAATTGAACTTTGTTTCAAATAAAACTTGGTCAAGACTCTGGTTAGGACCCTACCAATCCACCATAAAAATTTCAGAACCAAAGGGGAGGGTTAGCTATAGTTATTAGTAATTAAGTATTCGAGTTCACACATTGCATTTAAATTGACATGTAGTATTTCATTAACGTGTAGTCGCTGAAGGCGAGGAAGCTCCGGAGGTTCTCGACTTCCTGATTCCAGAAGAAGAACTCACCCCTGACCAGCAGCAACAAGGCAAGCCCCGGTTTGCATTAACCTTTTTATAAGTTTTACTTTGTTTACATGAGTCATATGAAGTATGTATGTGCATTAGGTATAGGATGGATGGAACCCCACTTGCATAACCATAATTTTTCCCTAAGAGTGAGAGTAGTGTCTAAGATCTCGAGTAGGCAGGCTATGCTTAATAATTCGTAGGATTTCGGTACAAGTCGAGTAGTTGGAATCTACTCGCGAGATGGGTTGGGACACACGGGTTCCGTTGAGTGACGTGAGATCACTTTAGTAAGGAAAATGAGACTAGGCAGGGGCTAGGGCGCAGCAAGAGGAATCTTGTGTGCGCAGCCCTGTCCGTGTCGATTGAGGACCGATCTGTGTGTGGCCCTGCTGAACAAGTATTGAATGTACCGAAGGCATATCGGATATATGGGCCCCGATAAACCGATGTAGCCTAAACCTCCGGGCGTCGAGGCATAACGCACCGATTTATAGGTGTAGGCTGAGGGCAGCAAGGTGGAAATCTGCCAGCGGGCATAGAAAGATGCTCCATGTGGGGAACCTCCTGCTCGTTTCGGTGCGACCGGTTCGACGTTTGGGCTGTTGGGTGAAAGGTTGTCCCGTACGACATCGAGTGACCGTGCTGTGCAGCTCCACGGGTGGGCGTACGTGACGTGCTCTTTGGGTTTCCATGCAGGTGTATATCGAGTCGATTCGCCATCCCTCGCGGTGACGAGTACCGCTTGTTCACTGCGTCGTAACATAGACTAATGTATGAAATGTTATGATTCAATCTTGCTGTTATGATATAATTGTATTGCTGCATGTGTGCCACCAAATATTGCTTACTAAATTTCAGATTTCCGAACTGTTAACTTGTTGCTAAAAGATGAACTAAGGATGAACTTGTAGGCGTGTCCATTGCTGCACTGTTACTCTCCCATGTTCATTGTACCCCTCATGTAGAGTTTCATGCTTAGATGAGTCGGTTAAGTCTTGTTGAGCCATCGTGCTCACGGTTGTTGCTTAAGTGTTTTCAGGTGAGGAGCCACCCACGGACTCGGAGTACGAGTCCACCGGCGAGGGTTACCCTCCGTCGGGGACCATGGCTGAGTGGGAGCCGTACACGCCGCGCTGAGCTGAGACGTGCAGCTAGTGTGGGTTGCCCTAGGGCTGGGCAACCGACTTTTGCTAGATAGGCGGGCGTGAGTTGTATAGAGTAGACTTCCGCTGTGTAACATAAACAATAGTTTGTAACTGAAGTTTGTACCTGTTTGTACAGTTCAGTTGTTTTTCCCATGTAATATATTGTTTCCTTATGACGTGTGCTGTCGGGTGTTGCATCGCGCGGCACCACCCTCTGCGATCCTGGACGGGCGGACCCCGGTCCGCCACAAGTACTAGGCGTGCGAACTACCGTCAACATGCCTGTGAAGATAAAGATTGGAGCCTGCTGTTTAGTTATTTCCGCTGTCGTTAGAGTCTTCCGCTACAAGAATAAGTTATAGATTCATGAGTGAGACACTGAGTCATTGTAATAAAGTACTTAAACACTATTTATTCGTGGTTATATTCTGAATTCAGTTTGTGGATTACATGTGTATGTGTGATGAACATCCTGGGCACACATATGCATTCACTTGGTTCTATTTTCGGAACCGGATGTGACAAAAAACTTGGGATGTTTATTCGGGTATGGTTGTGGTATGGTTTTTGGGACTGGTTTTTGGGCTGTTTTGGGTCATGACAATGAGTTTGGCTTCGGTTATATGAATAATGAGATGGTTATGAATATTTATGAGTATGAAATGAACTTGAGAAAGATTATTGGCTGGATGAGACTTTATAAATGGTGAATTATGATGAGAGAATGTTGCTGAATTACTTGATTATGATGGGATAAATTTCACCTAGAAATAGTTTCTGTTTTTATCATGTTTGTGAAATAAAATTTGCTTGCTGCAATGAGTATTTTTATTCCATACCTTGTTGTAAGCTACATGTCATACTTTTCCCGCACTTGCTGAGTACGACATGTACTCACCCTTTCATTCCCACATATACAACAACAACAGGAGAAGAGTACTTTGAGAAACAAGTGGAGTACTAGGTGTGCGCACAACCATCAACATGCCTGTGGAGTTGAAGTTGGAGCCTGCTGTCTTTATTGATTTTCCACTGACATTTGGAGTCTTCGCTGCAAGAATAAGTTAGATATTCATGAGTGAGACATTGAGTCATTGTAATAAAGTACTTAAACACTATTTATTCGTGGTTATATTCTGAATTCAGTTTGTGGATTACATGTGTATGTGTGATGAACATCCTGGGCACACATATGCATTCACTTGGTTCTATTTTCGGAACCGGGTGTCACAGTGTATGAACTAAGCAACTTATTTTATTAATATCAGCCTATATGAGGATGTGAAAAATGCCGAAGCATCTCACATCTGTCCACTATGTGTGGATGTGGACATTCGCCGAAGCGTCCCTTAACTCACACCAGCACACAAACACAAGCAATCATCATTAAATTCTGCACACCACTCTTATTTCATCCTACAACGATCTAAACGTTCCTATTACAGCTTATCCAATGGAAACCTAAACTTAATCGTGAGAAACGGTGCTGTTCTCGCCGTGTGACGGGGGTGGTCCATACATGGGTGCACGCCGGTGAATCGGCAGTCCATGTAGGGATAGGTGACGCTGGTGCTCCATTTGCTCCCGCGTTGGCACGAGTCTCCTCCTGTTTTCCAGCAAGTACAGCTTCTTGCGGAGGTAATGGATCTCTTCTTGTGCGCTTGGATAGCGGTTTCCTAACTCTAGGAGAAACCTCTGAGACTTGTTAGTAGCTTGTGGGTTGGAAAGAGCTCCTTCATGGGGTCCAATGATCTCCCTTGTACCACTCTTCCGATGCGGGTGCATTCCAAAAGTAGTGTTCTCAAGCTGCTCACAGAAGGCGTAGCACAGTCTGGTGAGTGCATCCCATGCATCATCATCGATAGCTTCTGCCCTTATAGCTCTCCATGTGGGTGCGAAGTGCCGAGTGACAACCCTACCGTTATATAGGATGGTTACTTCGGCCTTCCACTCTTCATGTCCGAGACGAGGGACTTTCTTGAGGAGATATTCTGGGTATAGGCTGCAGCAATCCAGAAACTCTTTAAGCTCATTGGATATGTGTCCTCCTTCCATCCCGTCGGACCAAAAATTTTGAACTGAACTGTTCTCCCGTTTGTCACCTTCATTCTCGGCCTCAGCAGGGGGTGGCTCCTCTTCGGATTCATCTCCTTCCGACATAGATTCATGAGGCTCTGCTGGGTGTAAGCCCGTGTGAAACTCTTCCTTAGGTGCGTACCAATGCCGTTCTTGTGGATCATCTTCCATGTCGTCTTCAAGTGGTTCCACCTCTTCCGGATCCTCTTCCTCATGCATAGAGCTATTGACTTCATCTTCTTCATGAGGTTCCATCTTCACCTCCTCCCAATATGGTCCATCGGACACCTCAATGGGGTTAAGTGCACTCCCAAGTGGTGGTGGACGAGTCCTTATGCGTGCTGTGCTCCTAGTTACCGGCATCTATAAATAACACATGAGAGACTTTAGAGAAGAAGAAATAACTCCGTAACTTCAGAAGCTATGAAGCAAGAAAATAAAAGTGTTGCTGTCCATAAGAAGAGAAAAAGAGGGGCTGAGAATATCACTTTGCAGTGGCTGAATTGACAAGTAAAGTGCAGCAGCAAGCAATTTTTGAAAATAACAGATTAGAGGGGTGCTCCTATGTGTTTTAGAGTGTCCATTCTACCTAGTCTTGCGTCCTACAGTCAACGTGGCTCTGATACCAATTTAAGACACCCGGTTCCGAAAATGAACCAAGTGAATGCATGTGTGCCCATGATGTTCATCACACATACACATGTATTTCACAAACTGAAATTCAGAATATAACCACATATGAATAATGTTTAAGTACTTTATTACATTGACTCAATGTCTCACTCATGAATATCTAACTTATTTAGCAGCGTAAGACTCTAAACGACAGCGGAAAATGGCTAAGACAGTGTAACAGCCCTGACTTTTGTAAAGTTTGATTTCAACTTATGAAAGAAAATTAAGGTAAAGGAATAGTTTGATCATGTGTCACATGAAACAATGAACCCAAAAATGGTCATGAGAGGGAGTTAAAAAATTTCTTTAGCCCATGCTTAACACATGTTAACATGAGGAAAGAATTTCACTCCCCAAATCTCACTCATGTGCACATCCTTTACGAGTAGAGGATGAGGGAAATTTAAACACAGATTTGATTCGTTCAAAAGGATTCATGATCAGATTGTATAAATGCATTCGAGTGAATTCACCAATGCATTCCTCAAGTATTCCAGAGCTTAAGATCCAAATTTGGAGAATTTTGGAGCTCATCCACCATTTATTCGAAGGAATACTTGAGAGCACATTCAAATTCCAATTTGAATTTGGAAACTGAACCAAATGCACTCAATTTTTAAATCTGATTTCAAATTCAAACTACTCACATCATGTTTGGCCTATCCTCCAAATTTGGTGAGATTTGGACAATGTTTGCGTAGGAATCTCAAAGCACAGTGGGGGAAATCAAATGAGAAGGCTCGACCGATCCTCTCTGGTGCCACCTCCTGTTGCTGAGCCGTCGCTCGGTCCGATCTTCCCACAGAGCGTGCACCAAAGCTATTTTGCTTCCTCCACTCGCTCACGCCCTCACTGTTCTGCTCGCGCGAAAAACACCGGAGAACACAGACGCTCTCGGTCTCCCAATCACACACAGCCACCCGAGCTTCGGTTGCTCGAGTTTCCAACACGAAAAAGGAGTGCGAGGGCGTGTACATGGTGTTCCCCATCTCATCTCGAAGCTCTGAGCTGGTGTTCGGCTTGATTTGAAGCTTGGCGCCAAAAACCATGGTGCACATGGCAGACTCCATTTCGGTTCACCGTTGACGGAGCGCCACGGCCACCCTCTCCTCCATCTTGCTGAACAAGAAAGGTGTGCCATCCTCCCTAGATCGTGTAGATGCAATCCTTTTTGCAAATAATCAACTGAGTGTAGAGAATTTCACAAATTCCTGAAACCTAGTTCATCCGGGGAAGGCTCGGTCTCACCCGAAATTCGATTTGCACGATCCACCAAAGCTCGAGTAAGCTTGCACAGAGCTTCTACACCTCCTAGCGCCCCTCCTCGATGAAGAATCGAGCAAAAACATCAAGACATGAGGATGTTCTAGCCGTTTTCTTAGCCGCCGGTGCAAAAGTGCCTCGGGTCACCGTGGAGCCCTCGGTTGCCGGCCTTCTCACGGTGTGTGGAGTCCATTTTCAGCATCCTCGAGCTGCCATGGTGCTCACCGAGCAATCCCCGACCGTTTTCATGCGTCGTAGAGCGGGAATGACCTTTGGTCGCCGGCGACCCCACCAACGTGTTCACCGTGCGTAAAAATGGGGGCGGGCAGCGAATAGGAGGATGAGATTATAAAAGATTATATTGCATTATAAAGATTATGCATATTCATGTTGATAGTACTCACGACGAAGGACATCGACGGAGTCATCCCTTGATGTATGGTTGAGCAAGTTCAGAAGGACCAAGGGATCGAAGATCACTAACTTCTATTATATACTACTACCCTGCAAAACAGGCAAGCTCCGGTTTGCATTAGCCTTTTTATAAATTTTACTGATTTGAGAACTTACTTTGAGTATCCACTTCATTTATGCATTAGAGTCTTGTTTGAAAACCCAAATGCATAGCCAAGAAAACCCTGGGTTTGGGCTTCGGTTTTTAAGCCTCAGTTTGCTACTGCAATGCTAAGATAATGTAGGATTTGGTACAAGTTGAGTAGTTGGAACTGCTCGTGAGAATAAGCTAGAGGCACACTACTCGGGTAAAGAAAGCAAATGGAACACATGGCAAGAAAAATGAGACTGAGCGGAGAGTAAGGGCAGCAGGACATTGAGGCCTAGGTGCCGTAGCTCCACTTGTGTTGATTGAGGACCGAGACGTGTGCAGGCCTGTTGAACAAGCTAGAACAGTACCGACGACCTACTGAATATATGGGAACCGGGAAACCAATATAATTTGGGTATCTGGGTGTTGAGGCATTGCTTGTCGTCCAGAAGGTAGGTTGAGAGATTGAGGTGTAAATCAGTTGGCGGCACTGTGGATGCGCGCGCAGAGACCTCTAGCTCAGGACGATAGGACCGGTTCAACACTTGGCCGACGGATGAAAGGTAGTTGCGTACGACGTCCGTGATGGTTGTTGTAGGCAACATCGAGTATGGTGAACGTGACGGGTTATTCGGGTAACCCTGCAGGTATAAATCGATTATAATCACCGTCCCTCGCGGTCAGTGAGTACCACTTGTTCACTGTACTGTGACGTAGAAAGAACAGGATAGTTCCAGGTTAAAATGTTGCTAATTGAAAGATGTACTTTGGTTGTTAATGATTCGCTGTAGTTTAGAGCTAATTAAAGTTACTTTCAACCTTAGGCAAAGCACATGAGAGAAATACGTTTCTTTTTTTATTGCGGCTCTCTTATGTGTCTTAGCGTGAGGTTTTCCACACACTTGCTGCTAAAACTTTAAAGTAAGAGCCAACTAACTAGGCATGTCTTTTGCAACTTACCTTCCTATTACACATTGCAATTCTAGCATGTAGAGTTACATGTTTAGATAAGATGGGTTAGACTTGCTGAGCCTATGTGCTCACGCTTGCTATATGAGTGGTTTTCCAGGTTAACTTCGGTGCTTATGAGAAGGTTGTCCGGTGAGACTCGGAGACTTCCGAGTCGTTTTACACATGAAGAACCCAGCCGCTGTCGTATGACTTCGTGTTGGTAGCGAGAAGAGTCCGCGGGCTGGATATCTTCTCGAGTGCTTAATAGATATGAAACGTGAGAACAATTAGTCTTCCTCTGTAGTTATTTGATGTAAATTATTTACAAATAACATTTGTATGCTTCCGCTTTTGATTTATGTAATACATGTTTCCTTATATGTGTGCTGTTGGGTGCCGCGTATCACGGCATCACCCAATGCGATTCCCGGGCGAGCTGCATGACCCCGTGATCGGGTCGGGCCCTGTCAGCGCTGTATCAGAGCCGCATAGGTAATAGCGCACGTAATAAGGATCGTATTACGACAAAAACTTAGGATACTGTGAGGAAACGGTACTAGGCCCACATAAGGACTACCATATTAGCTTAATATGAAGGTGGCAACCTAACTTATGTGTTATGTCAGAAAATCATGCATCTCGGGACTTCATATGTCTTGGGGGGTGCATGTAAGCGCTGTCCACCAATGCGCACAAGCTGAAGGGTGGAGCCCCATGGGTGGCAGGTAACCCGACCCGCTTTAGTATCCTCTACGACTCTTCATGTCGTTTGGGGTACTCGAGCAACGCCCTTCCCTGGCGTGCTACGGGCAAGTGTGGTAGACCCCATCACGTGGTTAGTAACGTGAACACGTAGCTCAAGGCGTGTTTGCCTTGAGAACACCCGTGCAAGTGTTGACGGACGGGTGTCTGAACTGTATTGGGACCGGGTTCATTGTGCAGCCGAACCTGATGATTTTGTGTCATTTATGCAGGTTTAACCATGAAACCTTAGTATGAGTAGCACACGTTTGTGAGTGACCGTTTTAGTGCCACCTAAGAAACGCATATGCCGATGTAAGCCGGTTAGGATTTTCTTTTGTGAGGCAACGTAGTACCGTCATATATCTTATGGTGCATCGCCACCGTACTACACTTTATAACTTCTTTCCTATGAAGAAATCATTCATGAATAACTTTCAACTAAAAATGGAAGTTGGAAGAAACACATATTAGTTACTTAACTCTTCATTTGAACTAAGTTTCAAAGGGGAGAATTGATAGGCTTCTATATTTCTCAAAAACAGAGTGCTCTGTTCTGGCAGAGATTTTTGCTGGACTTTTACAGAGCATAACTCTGAGTAGATTTACCCAACAGAGGTTTATTATACAGTTCTGGAAAGTTTTTTAAGTGCTATACAACTTATTTGTAGACCTCCAGGGAAAAATCACACGCCAAATTGGTTGAATGTCCAGTTGAATGCAAACTGTTCAGAAAACAGGACAGATGCAAACCTCTCTGGATGTTTCCGTATAATACTTATAACTTTCTGTAGAAAAATCCATAAGGATTATATGATACACTGTTGGAAAGGTTATGATATAAGCAACATTGTCGTAGTTCAATGTTTGTTCGGATTCATATTGTATTTTCTTATACAACTGTGATAAAACCAGCCACATACAAAGGAGATGCTGGCAAAATTTATCCAGGAATTCTGTCAACTTTAGAAAGGCATAAATTTTGATCCAAAACGATATGGAGGCATATGAATACTCGTTGGAAAGATACTGAAGTTAAATTTAAATTTTATATTCAACTTGAGTTTTGAAAATGCTTTTAACTGGATCAAATATGGATTTAGTGCATCAAGGTCTATTCTGTACAGAGAAGAAGAAAATGAGTGATGTCGTGCAGGCTAGCACAAGTCATATGCCCCAAAAGTACCGGTCGGTGTTCCGAATGCCATTCGGGGAAATGGAGGCCCCTGTATGATTAACTCCTCAGCGGTTGATTGATGGTCAAGTACCACAACTTGCACCACCTCCGCAGCAGCAGCATCAGACGGTGGTTTGTGCTCCATCGCTGCAGCCATCTGTACCTAGCTTCCAACCGCAAGGTAGCAAAAAACCAGAGGGACATCCGTGCTTCACTTGTGGTCGGATGGGCCATTATGCTAGGTATTGTTTGGAGGGAATTCAAGGCTGCGGGTCATCATATTTTCAATATTCAGACCCGTACCAATATCTGCAGAAAAGAGGGCAGACAAGGAGCAACGTTCACTACACAGTGAGTGATGATGTTCCGGAAGGAGAAGCCGTGTTAGCAGAGATGGTTTCTTTGAATCCGTTACCGGTATTAATTCTCTTCGACTCCGGTGCCACACCTAACTTTATTAGTCAATTGTTTGTGGCTCAACATCAGCTCCAAAAAACTTTTATAAAGAGTCAATACCTCATATCTTCGCCGGGGCAACATTACAGCAAGTGATGTTGTCTTCCGAGCACTTCTTTGTTTGCGGGTTAGACTATAACCCACAAACCTCATTATTTCGGGGTCTGAAGATCGACATTATTTTGGGGATTTCGTGGTTGAATTACCACAATGCGGTTGTCAACATCAGTTCTCGAACCGCTAAGCTCAACTTCCCACAGCACGGTATTCATACATTAGTTCTGGGCGCCAGTCGGCAACAGATTGCCATATTGAACTACTCGGAAACTGTTAAGATAGGGGATATTCCGGTGGTACATGAATATTCAGATGTGTTTCCCAATTATTTTCCGGGCATGCCGCCCGAACGGGACGTAGAGTTCCAGATTGAACTTGCGCCGGGAACACCACCGAGTTCGCAAAGGCCGTACAAAATGGCTCCCAAGGAATGGGCAGAGTGGAAGACAGCGCTGAATGACCTTATGAGCAAAGGTGTTATACGACTGAGTTCTTCACCTTGGGGTTGTTCACCATTGTTTCTAAAGAAGAAGAACAAAACACTACGACTTTGTGTGGTGTTTGTCCGCTTAACACTGTGACAATCAAGAACAAGTACCCATTTACCACAGATTGACATGTTGTTTGATCAGTTGGTCAAAGCAAAGATCTTTTCCAAGATAAACTTAAGATCATGGTACCATCAGATTAAGATACGGACTGAGGATATTCTGAAGACAACTTTTCGATGAGGTACAGGCTTTATAAGTACCTTGTCATGTTCCTTGGCCTTACTAAGACTCCAGCCCAGTTCAGGTACTTGATGAACTCGGTATTCATGCCGGAGCGGGACAAGTTTGTCATGGTCTTCATCGACGACCTACTGGTTTATTCCAAGTCGAGGAAGAACACGAGAAGCAATTGCGTATAGTCTTGCAATGGCTGCGGGATCACATGCTATATGCGGAAATTCAGCAAGTGCGAATTCTAGATATTGCAAGCACTTTTTCTCGGGCATATCATCTCAGTAGAGGGCATCACTGTAGACCTGAGTAAGATCGCACAAGTGCTGCATTGGATGTCCCCGGGGTCTATTCACGAGGTACAGAGTTTCCTCGGACTCGCGGGATATTATCGAAGGTTCATTCCGAACTTCTCGAAGATTGCCAAGCCTATGACAGAGCTGCCGAAGAAGGCTACTAAATTTGTTTGGAGTCCAGCATGTGAAGCAGCATTCAAGGCATTAGTGAAACACCTAACATCAGCACCAGTTTTGGTGCAGCCAGACACAACAAAACCGTTCGATGTGTACTGCGAAGCATCCAGCATTGGGCTAGGATGTGTGCTGATACAAGACTGAAGGGTGGTCGCGTATGGATCACGGCAGATCCAGAACCATGAGCAAAATTATCCAACTCATGACTTAGAGCTTACTGCCGTGGTACTCGCACTCAAAATGTGGAGGCACTACCTACTCGGTAACCTTGTACATTTATATACAGACCACAAGAGCCTCAAGTACATATTCACTCAAAAAGAGTTGAACATGAGGCAACGAAGATGGTTGGAGTTGATAAAAGATTACGAAATAGATATCCATTATCATCCCGGCAAGGCAAACATAGTGGCGGATGCGCTGAGTCGCAAGTCACACGTTCATAATCTGACCATCACCCCGTTGGAAGAAAGCGAGCCACCATTGCATGTGGTTCTCCATGTTGCTCTCTACAATTTAGTTTTATACCCACCATCCGTGAAAAGAGGGCGGCAGCCCAGAACCATGACAAGGGCATGTCACCTTTTCGGAGACCTATAGACAGTGGGGAACTGAAATGTTTTCGGAAGGACGGAGACGGTGTCCTGTGGTTCAAGAACAGGATAGTCGTACCCCGTAACCCGGAGTTACGGAAGAAAATGCCGCACAACGCTGAATTGGTGTGAGTCTGGCGAAAGGCTCACTTTTGGGATTGATCTTGTCAATAATGAGGAAGAAAAAGGTTCGGCTGATTCAAGCGAACTTAAAAGCCACCCGATTCTGACAAAAACAGTATGCGGACCGGAGAAGACGTCCTTTGCAATTCGAAGTCGGGGATCACGTGTATCTACGTGTGTCTCCAATGAAGGGCGTGAACAGATTTGGGGTTACAGGAAAGTTAGCATCCCGATTCATCGGTCCATTCTAGATTATTGAAAGATGTGGATCCGTTGCATACTGGCTGGAACTACCAGTGACACTCTTCAGTGTGGCCGACATCTTCCACATTTCTCAGCTGAGGAAGTGGCTCAAGTTTTCAACCACCATTCAGCTGAAAAATATTGAGAAACTGAAACCAGATCTCACGTATCAGGAGGGACCGGTTCAGATCATCGACATAAAGGACCGAACCACACGTGACCGTACGTTGTGGTTCAATAAAGTTTTATGGAGTAATCGCTCCAAGGATGAAGCGACATGGGAGAGCGAAGGAGTTCTTCGCGCCAACTATCCGGACTTTAAACGGTGCACATCCGGTAATTTTCCACCATCCTCTCTCTCATTTTTACCTTATAATCTCGGGACGAGATTCTTTTAAGGGGGGAGGAATGTAACAGCCCTGACTTTTGTAAAGTTTGACTTCAACTTATGAAACAAAGTTAAGGTAAAGGAATAGTTTAATCATCTGTCACATGAAATAATGAACCAAAATGGTCATGAGAGGGAGTTAAAAATTTTCTTTAGCCCATGCTTAACACATGTTAACATGAGGAAAGAATTTCACTCCCCAAATCTCACTCATGTGCACATCCTTTACGAGTAGAAGATGAGGGAAATTTAAACACAAATTTGATTTGTTTAACAGGATTCATGATCAGATTGCCTAAATGCATTCGAGTGAATTCACCAATGCATTCCTCAAGTATTCCAGAGCTTAAGTTCCAAATTTGGAGAATTTTGGAGCTCATCCACCATTTATTCGAAGGAATATTTGAGATGACATTCAAATTCAAATTTGAATTTGGAAACTGAACCAAATGTGCTCAATTTAGAAATCTGATTTCATATTCAAACTCCTCACATAATGTTTGGCCTATCCTCCAAATTGGTGATATTTGGACAACGTTCACGTGGGAATCTCAAAGCACAGTGGGGGAAATCAAATGAGAAGTCTGGACCCACATGTCATTGGCTGTGCAGTGAACCGACTCTGTTTTCTCCCGGCGCACGCGCGTGCGACAGCTCCCGGCAGCTGACCTCGACCGATCCTCTCCGATGCCACCTCCTGTTGCTGAGCCGTCGCTCGGTCCGATCTTCCCACAGAGCATGCACCGAAGCTATTTCACTTCCTCCACTCGTTCACGCCCTTTCTGTTCTGCTCCCGCGAAAAATACCGGAGAACACAGACGCTCTCGGTCTTCCAATCACACACAGCCACCCGAGATTATGTTGCTCGAGTTTCCAACACGAAAAAGGAGCGCAAGAGCGTGCACAAGGTGTTCCCCATCTCACCTCAAAGCTCTGAGCTGGTGTTCGACTTGATTTGAAGCTTGGCGCCAAAAACCAAGGTGCACACGGCGGACTCCATTTCGGTTCACCGTGGACGGAGCGCCACGGCCACCCTCCCCTCCAACTTGCTGAACAAGAAAGGTGTGCTATCCTCCCTAGATCGTGTAGCTGCAATCCTTTTTGCAAATAATCAACCGAGTGTAGAGAATTTCCTAAATTCCCGAAACCTAGTTCATCCGAGGAAGGCTCGGTCTCACCCGAAATTCGAGTTGCACGATCCACCAAAGCTCGAGTAATCTTGCACATAGCTTCTACACTTCCTAGCGCCCCTCCTCGATGAAGAACCGAGCAAAAACATCAATAAATGAGGAAGTTCTAGCTGTTTTCTTAGCCACCGGTGCAAAAGTGTTTCGAGTCACCGTGGAGCCCTCGGTTGCCAGCCTTTTCACGGTGTGTGGAGTCCATTTTCAGCATCCTCGAGCTGCCACGGTGCTCACCGAGCAATCCCTGACAATTTTGATGCATTGTAGAGCAGGAACGACCTCACCGGAACCCTAACTTCTCCTGTTGCCGGTGCGCGATGGTTTCCTGTGAGCTTCGGCCGCCGGCGACCCCACCAATATGTTCAGTGTGCGTAAAAATGGGGGGCGGCGAGTAGGAGGCAGGGAGGTGGCCGGAAAGTGGATTCCGGCAACCCTCGCCGGATGGCGCCGCCGCGGTGTTCTGTTGGCACGAGGTTGAAGAAGGGTGCTAACGTGTGGGGCCCACTGCAGAGTTTAAAGATTTCCAGGATTTTGCTATTCCAGTTCAAACTTTGAAGAGCCATAACTTTGTGTAGGAGTGTCCAAAAATTCCCAAATAAAATTTATTGGATTCCTCTCAGAGAGTCATATCCAAGGGTGCAGCCCAATATTTATGAAAATCTCTGGATTTGGCTCATTAATTCATGTAAAGAAAATCTTGTAGGATTTATTTCAGGAGTTCTGTGTATTGGAAAATTCCCAATTTGTGCAGGACATCCTTCTAAATATACTTGAACTCCAGTAAAAATTTCAGAGCAATTGGACCTCCTTTGCTTGGTCAAATGAGGTGTTAATTCTTTATGTCTCTGAAAATTGGAAAATAGAACAGAGCTCGTTTTCAGTTTTTTCCCAATTTTTGTAAAAACCATATATTTGTGTAGGAACCTCAAAATTTAGTTATTAAAATTGGGTTAGATTCATATTGAAAATCTCTATCCAAATATGCAACCCAATTTGTATGAAAGTCAATATTTAATTCTGGAAAATTCTTTGAATCTTTTCAGTAAAAGAATTTTAGACGGAGTTTGGTTCATCCAAAAATCCTCAACTTTTGCCAGAATAATCCTCATGGTGTTATTGAACTCCTGTAGACATTTGAGCTCATTTAGAGTTGATTTGTGTGGGATAATTCAGATTCCAATGTTCTGTGTTCAAAAGAATACAGAGACTTTCAGAAAAAGTTCCAGAGTTAGAAAATTCAGTTCTGGGCCCTTCTTAGCTCCAAAAATCCAAGAAAATTTCATGCATGCTCTATGAACTATAATTGGAATTTTAGTTCACTAAGTTTGGCATGAACATAGGAGTTACTTTAGAATTAATTACTTATTGCATAATTGCTTAAGGAATTGTTCTGAATAAACCACTCAGTGAAATAGGCTAAATTTTGGTCCAGTATCATTTCATGTGACCAAAAACTCAGATGTAAATTTTCAGATCAAGTTGAGCCTTGGATCTTCCTGTCCTTGTTCTCCATGTTTATGTATGTGAGATACACATATGGAATATTGGTGGGAATTGCGGGAGACACAATTTCTTTCCTCTTTAGCTGTAAATTAGCAAGCTAAGTCCCTGTGTAGGGTGTGACTTCAGGTAAAAATTTCGAAGTCATTGGAGATTACAATCTTTAGTTATATCCAAATCAGTGCAGCTCAACTTATATATTCATTAGGAACTTAGGTAGGGATGTAATGAAACACCTAAGGTAAATTTAGTTCCTTTGATTTCTTTGCACAACAGAGGTAACAACATCATCCTAAAACCTCCACACTGCCTCTGTTCTTACAAAGTTTCAATCTCTTAAGTCTTTAAACTGCATTACAAAAGATTATGCATATTCATGTCGATAGTGCTCACGACGAAGGACTTCAACGGAGTCATCCCTTGACTTATGGTTCAGTTGAGCAAGTTCTGAAGGACCAAGGGATCGAAGATCACTAACTTCTGTTATATACTACTACCCTGCAAACAGGCAAGCTCCGGTTTGCATTAGCCTTTTTATAAATTTTACTGTTTTGAGAACTTACTTTGAGTATCCACATCATTTATGCATTAGAGTCTTGTTTGAAAACCCAAATGAATAGACAAGAAAACCCTGGGTTTGGTGTTAGATTTTTAAGCCTCGATTTGGTACTACAATGCTAAGATAGTGTAGGATTCGGTACAAGTCGAGTAGTTGGAACTGCTCGAGAGAATAGGCTAGAGGCAAAGTACTCGGGTAAAGATAGCTAATGGAACACATGTTAAGAAAAATGAGACCGAGCGGAGAGTAAGGGCAGCAGGACTTTGGGGCCTCGGTGCCGTACCTCTGCTTGTGTTGATTGAGGACCGAGCCATGTGCGGGCCTGTTGAACAAGCTAGAACAGTACCGAAGACCTACCGGATATATGGGAACCGGGAAACCGATGTAGTTCGGGTAGCTGGGTGTTGAGGCATTGCTTGTCGTCTAGAGGGTAGGTTGAGAGCTTGAGGTGTAAATCGGCTAGTGGCACTGCGGATGCGCATGCAGAGACCTCTAGCTCGGGATGATAGGATCGGTTCAACATTTGGCTGACGGATGAAAGTTAGTTGCGTACGACGTCCGTGATGGTTGCTGTAGGAAACATCGAGTACAGGCATACGTGACGGGTTCTTTGGGTAACCCTGCAGGTGTAATTCGATTATAATCATCGTCCCTCACGGTCAGTGAGTACCACTTGTTCACTGTACCGTGACGTAGAAAAAAACAGGATAGTTCCAGGTTAAAATGTTGCTGATTGAAATATGTACTTTGGTTGTTAATGATTTGCTGTAGTTTATAGCTAATTAAAGTTACTTTCAACCTTAGGCAAAGCACATGAGAGAAATGCGTTTCTTGTTTGATTGCGGCTCTCTTATGTGTCTTAGCGTGAGGTTTTCCACACACTTGCTGCTAAAACTCGAAAGTAAGAGCCAACTAAATAGGCGTGTATTTTGCAACTTAGCTTCCTATTACACATTGCAATTATAGCATGTAGAGTTAAATGTTTAGGTGAGACGGGTCAGACTTGCTAATCCTATGTGCTCACGCTTGCTATATGAGTGGTTTTGCCGGTTACCTTCGGTGCTTATGAGAAGGTTGTCCGGTGAGACTCGGAGACTTCCGAGTCGTTTTACACATACAGAACCCAGCCGCTGCCGTATGATTTCGTGTTGCTAGTGAGAAGAGTCCGCAGACTGGACATCTTCTCGAGTGCTTAATAGATATGAAACGTGAGAATAATTAGTCTTCCACTGTAGTTATTTGATATAAATTATTTACAAGGCAAATTTGTAAGCTTCCGCTTTTGATTTATGTAATACATGTTTCCTTATATGTGTGCTGTTGGGTGCCACGTATCATGGCACTACCCAATGCAATTCCCGGGCGAGCGGCACAACCCCGTGATCTGGTCAGGCCCTGTCTGACAGCAGGCTCCAACTTCAACTCCACAGGCATGTTGACGGTAGTGCGCGCGCCTAGTACTACACATGTTCCTCGAAGTACTCTTCTCCTGTAGCTGATGTATATGTGAGAATGCAAGGGTGAGTACATGTCATACTCAGCAAGTGCGGGAAAAGTATTACATGTAGCTTACAACAAGGTAGGCAATAATAAGGCTCATTGTAGCAAGCAAATTTTATTTCACAAACACGTTAAAAACATCAACTATCTCTAGGTGAGTTTAAATCCCATCAAAACGAAGTTAAATCATCAACATTCCTTCATCATAATTCACCATTTATCATGTCTCAACCAGCCATTAATCTTTCTCAAGTTCATCTCATACTCATAAATATTCATAACCATATCATATTCATATAACCGAAACCAAATTCATTGTCATGACTCAAAACAGTCCTAAAGCCAATCCCATTGACCATACCACAACCATAAGGAATAAACATCCCAAGTTTTGCCTATAATCATGGAAGTTGGCCAGATGCTTGTAACCGGAAGCACGGCTATCATGATAGTTTTACACTTTGTAGGGGTGGCACCACATTACCCACAAGTTCATGATTTCGTCACCCGTCGGCGACTAGAAAGAACCTCCATTATACTAGTACACAACCGTCGTGTATGGCCAAGAGATCACAAAATAGCCTTTACAAAGGGGCTACTAGGATGTACGGACCCACTGAGGTTTCACCGGTAGGCTCGAATCTCCATTCTCCCACCCACGGGCCCCCTCTTGTGCCATGCAGTTCCTAGGGCAGTCCCTCTCGATTCCCATTCCCCACGCCATCCAATGGTCCATAACGAGCTAGCAACACACCTAATTAGTCAGCTAAGCCACACCCATATTTGGCCTTGTGGTGGCACTGTTTTTCTGGCATGTGCTCACATGAACCGGTCCTTAGATCTACGGCAAGTAAACCACCATCTCATTTTGCAACATCCATGAACCAAGCTTGACTAGATCTCCCCGACTCCATGCTCATAAAAATCATCAAGTTCTCATCATCTTTAATATCATGAGTGCAGTAGCTAACATGTTTTATTTCAGCTTCCCATATCCCTTAAGTTAAGCAAAGGGAAAAGGAAAAACGACCATACCCGACTGATCAACTTTTCCGGCAACAAGGATGGTTAACAATACTAGTAAATGTAAAAGTCCCAAAAATGTGTATGAATAAAAACCAAGGTTTGAGTTCATATGTGTGGCAAAGACATGAAAAATGGGACTTAGACATGAAAATTGGGACTTGCTAAAACTTTTCTTCATGCAAAGTAATACATGGATGACCATCCAAAATGAGGCTCACCTTTTTATTTAAAAGTGTTGAACCAATAAGGAGTTAAATACCTCTTTGCATGTTGGTTTAAAAATCAGATTTGAAATTCAAAGTTCACACATGTGGTGATCAAAAACTTTGAATAAACATGCAACCATATAGATGGAATTATAGGGAAAAGTTGATCACAAACTTTCCATTTGTAGGGTAGGCTCAAAAGGGAGTAAAGAGAAGAATTTGCAAACTTCAACCAAATTCAAATTTGGCAAGCAAATTCAAACTGAATTGGAAGGATTCAAATTCTAACCCACCCTTTAAATTCAGAATTTTGGGGATTGAGAGGATCACCTTGAGAAGATATTTGGGAGAAGAATGTGGGGTGGGACCCACATGGCAGTGAGCTAGAGACCTAAACTTACCCATGAAGCAAATGAATTTTTTCCTCTGTTCTGCTCGAAGCCACGAGGGCTGGTCGGGTGCCACCGAGGGGATTCCACCGTGCTACCGAGGAGCTGACCACCACCACCTCCTGCTGCCCTCGCCCACGGGCGGGCACTTCGAGGCGGTTCCTTCGGCGCTATCGTCCCCTCAGCCCGAGCAAAGACCCGATTGCCTTCTCCTCCTCACGAGCGCACGCACGGAGGCTTCTTCTCCCCTCCGCACTCTCGGTCGATCGGAAACCGAAGGAACGTTGGCACCCTCTCCTCCCCGGGCTTCTAGGCAGCGCCCTGAGCTCAAACGCCACTCTCCCGATGTCAAAACCACCGAGTTTCGGTCTCTGTTCCCGTGATCAACGACGTCCGCTGTGACCTAGCTCAAAGGCGACGATCGGTCTCACGTGGGCAGGCCACTACGGTGGTTTCCAAGATCGGTCAAGCACGGCCACGGACACGCGCTGGTTAGGTGCTGCTCTCAGCCAAAGCTCCAGCCGTGCCGTGAAGCATCGACGGCCAATTTGAAGATCTTGCCCTGACAGCTTCACAGCGAGCTCCCGGTACAGTTCCTTAAAATTCCTCATCTCCAATCCTCCTTAAGTCATCAAACTTGGCACATAGACGCTGGATTAGCCGGCAGTCATTTCTCCTTTTGTATCCAGCTCATGAAAACGCCTCAGTGCGACGGGATTCGAGCTCTACTCGGGGTGTTCATGGCGGACACATTCGGTCGCACGATGACAACCTATTTGCAGCCATTCCTGAGCTACTTTGAGGTCGTGCCGATCTTCCTAGAGCTGCGCTGGTGCTGTAGAGCTCATCGGTGCAAGTGTTGGCGGGCTGGAGACCTCGGGCTACGGCGCCGAACCAGAACAGTAGCCGCCGCACGTCGCCGAGCTGGTTCCGGCCACCGGCGGCCCAAGCAGAACCCACCATCGTGTTCCTCGGTGCCCTAAACCCTCTGGCGGCGAGCCTCTAGCTAGGCGGCGGCCGTAAATGCCGGTCCGGCGAGCAGCCGGTGGCTCCGGCGAGGGGGGGAGCGTGCGGGCGCGAGAAAGATGGCGGGAGTAAGAAGAAAGCGTGGGGCCCGGCTGTCAGCAGCTCAGAATTCAAACCCATGATCGGGTGTGGCCGGGATCCCGTGTGCTGGCGCGCAAAACCCCGTGGCCTCGGTGTGGCCCAATCCTGATTGGCTGGGATTTAAAACAGTGGGTCCGGCCGGATTTTCAGTAGGAAAACAATTCCAGGGTTGGCTCAAACTTTGGAAATTCATAGCTCCTGGTAGAAACCTCCAATTTGAGTGATTCCAATTTGGTTGGATTCATCTCTCCGAGTTCTATCCAAATATGAACTCAGATTTGTATTGAAGTCAATATTATATTCTGGATAATTCTTTGAATGTTTTCTGAAAAACAATTATTGAGGGAGTTTGGTTTGTCCAAAAATCCCCAAATTTTGCCAGAATATTCTTTAGCATAGTATTGACATTCTAGAAAAATTTTAACTCATTTGAAGATCATTTGTGTAGGAATTTTCCAAAAACAACCAACTGTGTTCATAAGATTCCAGAAACATTTTTAGAAAACGTTTCCCACTTCTAAAATCTATTCTAAGCAATCCGTAGCTCCACAAATCATAGGAAAATTTAGGCAAGCTCTCTGAGACATACTTGAAATTGTAGTACCCTTAATTGTGCATGAAAATGCACATTTCTCCAGAATTAATTCTTTTAAGTAGAATAGCTTAAATAATTGTTCTGGGAGAACTACCCAAGTAAAAGGGCTGAATTTTGGACCAGATTACTCTCATGTGACCAAGAACTCACACGTAAATTATCAGATCAAGTTGAGCCCTAGAACGTCCTGTTCTTATTCTCCATACTTATGTATATGTGGGAATACATAAAGGACTTTGTGAGAATTATGGAGAACACAATTTAACTCCACATTAGCTGCAATTTGGCAAGCTAAATCCTTAGGTAGTATAGAACCTTCTGTAAAAGTTTTGAGGCCATTGGAGTTCTTGTTCTTCAGTTGCACTCAAATCTTTTCAGCTTATATATTATGTTCAATAGGGAATGTGATTAGGGTATAGCTAAAACACTAAGATCAAGTTAGTCATTTCTGTTTCTTTGCACAACAGAGGCAAACCCAGCCATTCTTGGCCTTTCCACACAACCTCTGTTCTCAAGAATTCCATTCTATAACTTCTTTCCATTACATTCTATAAAACATGTGCATATGCATTTCAACAGGAACCACAACGAAGGGGATTCAAAGGAGTGATTCATTGAAGTGGATCAAGCTCCGGAGAATCAAGGGTGGATCAGCAAGGATACTAATGCTTATATATGACTACCATGCAAAACAGGAAAGCATCGGTTTGCATTTAACAGCTGTTAAGTTTTCCTTTTGTATTCACTTTCGGTTAAGATATAAACTGTGCATTAGGTCTAGTGTTTGATACTCCTCTTGCATAGCCAAATGACCCATGGAGTATTGGGTAGTTGTCCTTCACCGTGTAGAACTGCCATGCTTAAGTACGGTTCGGTAGAAGTCGAGTGGTGAGATCTACTCGCATGTTCAGGAACAACAGGGGCATACGGGATTGGTTCATAAGTGAATTAGCAAGTTAAAGTTGAGACCGCAAGGTTGTAGGGGCAGCAGGACATAGGGGCCTGGGTGTTATAGACCTGTCTGTGTCGGTCAAGGACCGATCCGTATGCAGCCTTGTTGAACAAGTTTGAGTTATGTACTGGACTCATGCGGGCTATATGGGACCCAGTAAACCGATGTACCTCGGGAAGCTGTCGTTGGGACTTTTCGGGTCGCCTCAGGCGGATGGCCGGTGTGCAATATGTGGGGAACATTCTCATGACATCTCACGTCGGCAGGTGCACCATGAGAGTGGCTACTGTACGGGGCGACTTGATCGATTCAGCGGGGGTGAAACGGGGGAAAGGCTGCCACGTACGACGTCAGTGATGGTTGTTGTAGGCAACGTCGAGTACGGGCGTACGTGTCGTGTAGTCCGGGTGTTATTGATTCGAATCACCGTCGCTTGCGGAATGGACCGAGCATACTTGTTCTCAAAGTCGTGGCGTAGTAAGAACTTGCACGAGAAAGGAACTAATCATACTGATGTGATGTATCATACTAGATTTGTATTGGATCTTAATGAATAGGCTAGTGCAAACTCGATTCTTTTACGCCATGAGCAATTTACATCGGGGGAAAGCGTTTCTTGTTTGATTTTGGACTCCCGATGTGGTGTGCCCAGGGTTACTTAAAATGCTACAATTATTACCTGAAAGTAAGGATTCACTTTTAGGCGAGTTTAATTATGCTTATGCTATCCTATTTTAGGTTCATAACCTCACATAGAGTTCCATGTTTAGGGTGACGGTTAAGTCTTCCTGAGCATTATGCTCACGGATGCTATCTGAGTTGTTTTGCAGGTATTTTGACTCCGTGCTTATGAGAAGGGATGTCGATGAGACTCGGGAACCTCTGAGTGCTTACTCAAAGAGCATCCTCGCCGCTGCAGATTGTCTTCGTGTTGCTAGTAAGAGACGTCCGCGGGCTGGACTGTTTCTTTGTTGCTAAGTTAGAGATGAGTCGCGAGAGTTAGAGTCTTCCGCTATAGCTTACTCTGATATACTTATTTATAAAACATTCTTGTACGCTTCCGCAAACTGTTTATGTAATGTGATGTGTTTCGTCAACCCGTGTGTTGTTGGGTGCCGCATATCACGGCACCACCCGACGAGGTCCTGTGTCCCTCACAGCGTGGTATCAGAGCTGTGTTGGGAACAGAGCACGGATTGAGCATCATATTATGTTAAAAACTTAGGATACGGTGAGATAACGGTACTAGGCCCACACAAGGACTATTATTGGCATAATATGAAGGTGGCAATCTAACTTATTTGTTATGTTGGAAAATCGTGCATCTCGGGACGGTTTATATCTTGGGGGGTGCACGTATGCGCCGTCCACCAGTGCGCACAAGCTGAAGGGTGGAGCCTCATGGGTGGCAGATAACCCGACTCACTTTAGTATCCTCTACGACTCTTCATGTCGTTTGGGGTATTCGAGCAACGTCTGTCCCTGGCGTGAGTGGTGCAATTTGGGAGACCCCGTCACGTGGTAAGTAACGTGAACACGTAGCTCAAGGCGTGTTTGGCTTGAGAACAACTGGGCGAGTGATGACGGCCGGGTGTACGAACTGTATGGATACCGGGTTCGGTGTGCAGCTGGATCTGATGATTGAGTGTGGCTTATGTAGGTGCTAACCACGAAAACCTTAGTGCGTGTATAAAACGTTTGCGAGTGACCGTTTTAGTGCCACCTAAGGATACGTATATGCCAGTGTGATCCGGTTAGGTTTTTCTTTGGTGAGGCAACGTAGTACCGTCATATGTCTTATGGTGCATCGTGACCGTACTACACTTAATAGTATTCTTTCCTGTGAAGAAATCACTCATGAATAACTTTCAAAATTAAAAATTAATGTTGGAAAGCACATATTAGTTACTGAGCTCTTCATTTGGACTAAGTTTCAAAGAAGAGAATTGCTAGGCTTCTTTTGATCTCAAAAACAGAGTACCCTGTTCTGGCAGAAGTTTTGCTGGACTTGACAGAGCACAACTCTGAATAGATTGAACCAATGGAGGTGTATGATAGAGTTATGGAAAGGTTTTTAAGTGTCTACAACTTTTCTGTAGACCTCCAGAGCAGAATCACACACCAACTTTGTTGAATATCCAGGTGAATGCAAACTGTTCAGAAAACAGAACAGCTGCAACCTTCTCTGGATGTTTCTGTAAATTAGCCATAACATTCTGTAAAAATTTTCTAAGGATCATATGATACACCGTTGGAAAGGTTATGAAACTTGAAACGATTTTGTAGTTCATAGTTTGTTCAGAATTGTACCCCATTTGTATGTAAAACTGTGATGAAAACAGCCACATACAAAGGAGGTGCTGGCAAATTTATCCAGAAATTCTGTCAACTGTGAACGATCATAACTTCTGATTAAGGGATGATCCCGAGGCATGTGAGTACTCGTTGAAAAGATACTGAAGTTAACTTTAACTTTGGTATTCGACTTGAGTTATGAGAATGCTGGTAACTGGATCCAAATCTGGGTTAAGTACAGAAAGGTCGGTTCGGTACAGAATAGAGGGATTGTTTTATTTTGGCTTTAGAAAGATGTGTAAACATGAAGTATTGTTATGCTTTCATAAAGTTTTAGCATGTTCATGTTTTGCATACTTTCACATACTGCTGAGATCAAGTTTTAACTCTCCTCAAAATTATGCTTTTGCAGTATGGTGCGTACTCATTCACCGAGTAGGGCTGAAGGTTCTCGCCGAGACGGTGATGACTCGACTCCACCACGGGCACCGCCATCAACGGTATGGGCGGATGTCATGGCTCAGATGGTTGACTCAAGTCAAGAGAACATAATACTACTCCAAGCCTTGGTGCAACAGAGTTTACTCCAACATGCACAACAGGACGTTCCACCTCGGAACGCCTATTTGGATTTCTTGGCGACACAACCGCCAATTTTCACGGAAGCCAATGAACCAGTGGAAGCTGATCAGTGGCTTCGGGTTGTGGAGTCCAAGTTTGGAGTGTTTGAGTGCGATGAGTATCAGAAGACCTTATTTGCAGCTCAACAGCTCCATGGAGCCGCCGGTAATTGGTGGTTCCCTTATATCGCCACCATTCCGGAAGGTCATCATGTGGTATGGACGGAATTTCATGAAGGATTCTGTGCTCGTCACATTCCTATGGGTTTTATCAAGGCCCAGCAGCAAGAATTTAGGAACTTGAGGCAGGGGGAGATGAGTGTCCTCGAGTATGTCAAAAGGTTCAACCTTTTGGCACAATATGCTCCTACTTATGCGACGAGCAAAGCTGCAAGGTATGACTATTTCTTCTATGGCCTGAGTGCCATATTAAAAGATAAGTTGACTTTGTTCAATCAAGGCAGTTACACCGAGTTGATCAGTGCTGCTCTGCTGCAAGAACAAGCGACACTTGAGTGTCAAGCAGAGAAGAGGAACCAGGATGATGTGCAAGAAGACACACCAGTTGTTCCTCGCAAATACCGTGTGGTGTATCACACACCATCCGAGGAAATATGGCAAGCACCAGTAAGATCAACGCCGTACAGATTTCCTGCTCAAGCAACCTTTGCCGCAGCAACGAATGACACCTGTTGCATCATTGCTGCAACCGAGTATGTCAACTTCTCAACCACAAGTTAACGAAGAACCGGGGAAACCTCCGTGTTCTTATTGCCACCGTTTTGGGAATTTTAGGAAAGAGTGCCGGGAGAAGTTGTTGAACACCAGACAGCCATCATCATCAGGTGGTATGCCGCCACCTGCTCAAGTCAACATAACAGCATTGCAATCTGGGAGTGTGCAACATCTTGCTATTGAGGATGTCCCGGAGGGAGCACCGGTGTTAGCAGTCATGTTTACTCTCAAAGACGTGCCCGTGCTGGTACTTTTTGATTCCGGTGCAACCCACAATTTCATCAGCAAATCATGCGTGGATCAGAACCAATTATCCACCAATACTCCCACAACGAGTTTTCTTATACGTTCACCGGGATGGAATATCTCTGCCAATCAGATTGTGTCCCGAGCATCTTTGTGTTTGGGCAGAAAAATATACCCAACATCGCTGATTATGTTGGATAGGAAGAAGATAGATATTATATTGGGGATGTCTTGGTTAAATCATCATGGTGCCGTTCTCAATATCGGTAACCGGACTGTCCAGATTGACTCGCCGATTCACGGACAGCACACGCTGTTTTTAGACAGCGAAGACCCAGATATGGTAGAGGCCTACCACACGGAAGCGTTGAAGCTGGAAGATATTCCGGTGGTACGTGATTATCCCGACGTATTTCCCGATGACTTACCGGGCATGCCGCCCGAACGGGACGTCGAGTTCAAGATTGAACTGGCACCGGGAACGACGCCTATCTCACGAAGACCTTACAAGATGTCACCTAATGAGCTAGCAGAGTTGAAAGAGCAACTGAATGAACTCATGAGCAAGGGTTTCATACGGCCAAGTTCTTCACCTTCGGGTTGTTCAGCGCTGTTCGTTAAGAAGAAGGACGCAACACTATGGATATGTGTTGATTACCTTCCTCTAAATGCTGTCACGATCAAGAACAAGTATCCTTTGCCCCGCATCGACATCCTGTTCGATCAACTTGTGGGTGCAAAGGTATTTTCGAAGATGGATCTTCGGTCGGGGTATCATCAAATCAAGATCCGACCGGAGGTCATACCAAAGATGGCTTTCTCGACGAGATACAGACTCTATGAGTACCTCGTCATGTCATTTAGGTTAACCAACGCTCTGGCACACTTCATGTACTTGATGAATTCTGTGTTCATGCCGGAGTTAGACAAGTTCGTCGTGGTATTCATTGACGACATATTGGTTTACTCCAAATCAAAAGAAGAGCACGCTGAACATCTGCCTATCATGCTACAACGGCTGAGGGAGCACAAGTTATATGCCAAGTTCAGCAAGTGCGAGTTCTGGATTGATCAAGTGCCTTTCCTAGGCCATATTATTTCAGCAGAAGGTATTGCCGTGGACCCCAGCAAAATTGAACAAGTGCTGAAGTGGGAGTCTCCCAAATCTGTCCACGAGGTCCGAAGTTTCCTAGGTTTAGCGGGGTATTATCGGAGGTTTATTCTGAGCTTCTCAAAAATTGCTAAACCTATGACGGAGCTGCTGAAGAAGGGCACTAAATACATTTGGAATGCAGCATGTGAAGCCGCATTCAAAACTTTGGTGAAACATCTCACAACAGCTCCAGTTCTTGCGCAGCCGGACACGCCGAAGCCATTTGATTTATACTGTGATGCATCCGGCATCGGTCTTGGCTGTGTTCTTATGCAAGAAGGGTGTGTAGTCGCCTATGAGTCTTGTCAACTGCGAAACCACGAGCAGCATTATCCAACTCATGATCTCGAGCTTGCTGCAGTGGTGTTGGCGTTAAAGATGTGGAGGCATTACCTACTGGATAATCTTGTTCACCTCTACACCGACCATAAAAGCTTGAAGTATATCTTCACGCTGAAGGAGCTAAATATGAAACAATGGAGATGGTTGGAGCTCATAAAAGATTATGAAATTGAAATCCACTATCATCCGGGAAAAGCAAACGTGGTTGCCGACGCGCTTAGTCGGAAAGCCCACGTTCACAACTTAGCGGTTGCTGAGTTGGAAGGTGAAGAACCAAGCCTCGGTGTCATTCTGTATGGCGCGCTTTATAATCTCGTGCTCATTCCAACAATCCGTGAAGAGATTGTTTAGGCTCAAAGAAGAGACAAAGGTATGTCTCACATACGGAGAAGACTAGACAACGGAGAGGTGAAATGTTTCCGGAAGGATGAGAACGGTACAATATGGTTTAACGACCGTATAGCGGTACCGCTTAATATGAAACTCTGGAAGAAGATATTGGATGAATCCCACCTGTCGAAGTTTTCCATTCATCCCGGAAGTAACAAGATGTACCAAGATTTGAAACAGAAATTTTGGTGGACAAGGATGAAGAGGGAAATTGCGAAGTACGTATCCGAGTGTGATACGTGTAGACGGGTCAAGGCTGATCATATGCGGAAAGCCGGACCGCTACAACCTCTGAATATACCGGCATGGAAATGGGAGGATGTGAGTATGGACTTCATCGTCGGATTACCGCTCACATCCAGGAAGCATGACTCGATATGGGTGATCGTCGACCGGTTGACGAAGTCGGATCATTTCATACCGGTGAACACTCACTATCGAGCAAGGCAATATGCGGAGTTATTCATGTCCAGAATTATATGCTCACATGGTGTCCCGAAGACCATCATCTCAGATCGAGGTGCGCTGTTTGTTGCTCGTTGTTGGGAGCAGCTGCAAGCCTCGTTGGGCACCAAGCTGATTAGAAGCTCCGCATATCACCCTCAGACCGATGGACAAACAGAGAGGGTGAATCAAGTGCTCGAGGACATGTTGAGAGCGTGTGCCATCCACCGCGGTTGGAATTGGGACGATCACTTACCGTTGGCGGAGTTTTCATACAACAACGGTTATCAAGCGAGTATTAAAATGGCACCGTATGAAGCTCTCTATGGCCGGAAGTGTCGCACAATGTTGAATTGGTGTGAGTCCGGCGAAAGGGTTCTGTTTGGGATTGATCTTGTGAACGAAGCCGAAGACCGAGTTCGGTTGATACAAGAGAATTTGAAGGCTGCACAATCCCGACAGAAGAGCTACGCTGATCAACGGCGTAGGCCTTTGCATTTTGACGTCGGAGAACACGTGTATCTTCGTGTGTCTCCGATGAAGGGAATTCACCGGTTCAGTGTAAAGGAGAAACTCGCTCCCCATTTTATTGGTCCCTTTGCTATCATGGAGGAGTGCGGACCCGTAGCCTACCGGCTGGAATTACCGGCAAGTCTAGCGGGTGTTCATGATGTATTTCATATGTCACAGCTGCAGAAGTGCCTCAAATTCACTGCCGCTGTTCGCACCGAGGAAATCGACGAATTGAAACCGGACCTTACCTACACCGAGCGACCGGTTCAGATTTTGGATGAAAAGGCCCGGGTAACCCGGAACCGGACGATCAGATTTTTCAAGGTGCTGTGGAGTAATCACACCGCGGAAGAGGAGATGTGGGAAAGTGAAGATTACCTCCGCACCAACTATCCGGAACTTTTAGTTTTGTACAGTTTGTAATTACCTCTCCCGTCTCGTTCCTCTTTTGTAATCTCGGGACGAGATTCTTTTAAGGGGGGAGGAATGTAAAAGTCCCAAAAATGTGTAGGAATAAAAACCAAGGTTTGAGTTCATATGTGTGGCAAAGACATGAAAAATGGGACTTGCTAAAACTTTTCTTCATGCAAAGTAATACATGGATGACCATCCAAAATGAGGCTCACCTTTTTATTTAAAAGTGTTGAACCAATAAGGACTTAAATACCTCTTTGCATGTAGGTTTAAAAATCAGATTTGAAATTCAAAGTTCCCACATGTGGTGACCAAAAACTTTGAATAAACATGCAGCCATATAGTTGGAATTATAGGGAAAAGTTTGATCACAAACTTTCCATTTGTAGGGTGGGCTCAAAAGGGAGTAAAGAGATAGAATTTGCAAACTTCAACCATATTCAAATTTGGCAAGCAAATTCAAACTGAATTGAAAGGATTCAAATTCTAACCTACCCTTTAAATTAAGAATTTTGGGGATTGAGAGGATCACCTTGAGAATATATTTGGGAGAAGAATGTGGGGTGGGACCCACAAGGCAGTGAGCTAGAGACCTAAACTTACCCATGAAGCAAATGAATTGTTGCCTCTGTTCTGCTCGAAGCCACGAGGGCTGCTCGGGTGCTACAGAGGGGATTCCACCGTGCTACCGAGGAGCTGACCACCGCCACCTCCTGCTGCCCTCCCCCACGCGCGGGCACCCGGAGGCGGTTCCTTCTGCGCTATCGTCCCCTCAGCCCGAGCGAAGACCCGATTGCCTTCTCCTCCTCACGAGCGCACGCACGGAGGCTTCTTCTCCCCTCCGCACTCTCGGTCGATCGGAAACCAAAGGAACGCTCGCGCCCTCTACTCCCCGAGCTGCTAGGCAGCGCCCTGAGCTCAAACGCCACTCTCCCGACGTCTAAACCACCGAGTTTCGGTCTCTGTTCCCGTGATCAACGACGTCCGCCGTGACCTAGCTCAAAGGCGGCGATCGGTCTCACGTGGGCAGGCCACTACGGTGGTTTCCAAGATCGGTCAAGCACGGCCACGGACGTGCGCTGGTTCGGTGCTGCTCTCAGCCAAAGCTCCAGCCGTGCCGTGAAGCATCGACGGCCAATTTGAAGATCTTGTCCCGACAGCTAAACAGCGAGCTCCCGGTACAGTTCCTTAAAATTCCTCCTCTCCAATCCTCCTTAAGTCATCAAACTTGGCACATAGACGCTGGATTAGCCGGCAGTCATTTCTCCTTTAGTATCCAGCGCATGAAAACGCCTCAGTGCGACGGGATTTGAGCTCTACTCGGGGTGTTCATGGCGGACACATTCGGTCGCACGATGACAACCTATTTGCAGCCACTCCCGAGCTACTTTGAGGTCATGCCGATCTTCCTAGAGCTGCGCTGGTTCTGTAGAGCTCATCGGTGCAAGTGTTGGCGGGCTGGAGACCTCGGGCGACGGCGCCGAACCACAACAGTAGCCGCCGCACGTCGCCGATCTTGTTCCGGCCACCGGCAGCCCAAGCAGAACCCACCATCGTGTTCCTCGGTGCCCTAAACCCTTTGGCGGCGAGCCTCTAGCTAGGCGGCGGCCGGAAACGCCGGTCCGGCGAGCAGCCGGTGGCTCCGGCGAGGGGGGGAGCGCGCGGGCGCGAGAAAGAGGGCGGGGGGAAGAAGAAAGCGTGGGGCCTGGCTGTCAGCAGCTCAGAATTCAAACCCGTGATCGGGTGTGGCCGGGATCCCGTGTGCTGGCGCGCAAAACCTCGTGGCCCCGGTGTGGCCCAATCCTTATTGGCTGGGATTTAAAACAGTGGGTCCAGCCGGATTTTCAGTAGGAAAACAATTCCAGGGTTGGCTCAAACTTTGGAAATTCATAGCTCCTGGTAGAAACCTCCAATTTGAGTGATTCCAATTGGGTTGGATTCATCTCTCCGAGTTCTATCCAAGTATGAACTCAGATTTGTATGAAAGTCAATATTATATTCTGGATAATTCATTGAAGTTTTTATGAAAAAGAATTATTGAGGGGGTTTGGTTTGTCCAAAAATCCCCAAATTTTGCCAGAATATTCATTAGCTTAGTATTGACCTTCTAGCAAAATTTCAACTCATTTGAAGATCATTTGTGTAGGAATTTGCCAAAAACAACCTACTGCGTTCATAAGATTCCAGAAACATTTTCAGAAAATGTTTCACACTTCTAAAATCTATTCTGAGCGATCCATAGCTCCAAAAATCATAGGAAAATTTAGGCAAGCTCTCTGAGACATACTTGAAATTGTAGTTCCTTTAATTGTGCATGAAAATGCACATTTCTCCAGAATTAATTCTTTTGAGTAGAATAGCTTAATGAATTGTTCTGGGAGAATTACTCAAGTAAAAGGGCTGAATTTTAGACCATATTACACTCATGTGACCAAGAACTCACATGTAAAGTATCAGCTCAAGTTGAGCCCTAGAACTTCCTGTTCTTATTCTCCATACTTATGTATATGTGGGAATACATGAAGGACTTTGTGAGAATTATGGAGAACACAATTTAACTCCACATTAGCTGCAATTTGGCAAGCTAAATCCTTAGGTAGTATAGAACCTGCTGTAAAAGTTTTGAGGCCATTGGAGTTTTTGTTCTTCAGTTGCACTCAAATCTTTTCAGCTTATCTATTATGTTCATTAGGGAAAGTGATTAGGGTATAGCTAAAACACTAAGATCAAGTTAGTCATTTCTGTTTATTTGCACAACAGAGGCAAACCCAGCCATTCTTGGCCTTTCCACACAACCTCTGTTCTCAAGAATTCCATTCTATAACTTCTTTCCATTACATTCTATAAAACATGTGCATATGCATTTCAATAGGAACCACAACGAAGGGGATTCAAAGGAGTGATTCATTGAAGTGGATCAAGCTCGGAGAATCAAGGGTGGATCAGCAAGGAAAATAACTGCTTATGTACGACTACCCTGTAAAACAGGCAAGCTTCGGTTTGCATTTAACACCTGTTAAGTTTTCCTTTTGTATTCACTTTCGGTTAAGATATGAACTGTGCATTAGGTCTAGTGTTTGATACTCCTCTTGCATAGCCAAATGACCCATTGAGTATTGGGTAGGTGTCCTTCACCGTGTAGAACTGCCATGCTTAAGTACGGTTCGGTAGAAGTCGAGTGGTGAGATCTACTCGCATGTTCAGGAACAACAGGGGCATACGGGATTGGTTCATAAGTGAATTAGCAAGTTAAAGTTGAGACCGGAAGGTTGTAGGGGCAGCAGGACATAGGGGCCTGGGTGCTATAGACCTGTCCATGTCAGTCAAGGACCGATCCGTATGCGGCCCTGTTGAACAAGTTTGAGTTGTGTCCGGAGTCATGCTGGCTATATGGGACCCAGTAAACCGATGTACCTCGGGAAGCTGTCATTGGGACTTTTCGGGTCGCCTCAGGCGGACGGCCGGTGTGCAATATGTGGGGAACATTCTCATGACATCTCACGTCGGCAGGTGCACCATGAGAGTGGCTACTGTACGGGGCGACTTGATCGATTCAGCGGGGGTGAAACGGGAGAAAGGCTGCCACGTACGACGTCAGTGATGGTTGTTGTAGGCAACGTCGAGTACGGGCGTACGTGTCGTGTAGTCCGGGTGTTATTGATTCGAATCACCGTCGCTTGCGGAATGGACCGAGCATACTTGTTCTCACAGTCGTGGCGTAGTAAGAACTTGCACGAGAAAGGAACTAATCATACTGATGTGAAGTATCATACTAGATTTGTATTGGATCTTGATGAATAGGCTAGTGCAAACTCGATTCTTTTACGCCATGAGCAATTTACATCGGGGGAAAGCGTTTCTTGTTTGATTGTGGACTCCCGATGTGGCGTGCCCAGGGTTACTTAAAATGCTACAATTATTACCTAAAAGTAAGGATTCACTTTTAGGCGAGTTTAATTATGCTTATGCTATCCTATTTTAGGTTCATAACCTCACATAGAGTTCCATGTTTAGGGTGACGGTTAAGTCTTCCTGAGAATTATGCTCACGGATGCTATCTGAGTTATTTTGCAGATATTTTGACTCCGTGCTTATGACAAGGGATGCTGATGAGACTCGGGAACCTCCGAGTGCTTACTCAAAGAGCATCCTCGCCGCTGCAGATTGTCTTCGTGTTGCTAGTAAGAGACGTCCGGGGGCTGGACTGTTTCTTTGTTGCTAAGTTAGAGATGAGTCGCGAGAGTTAGAGTCTTCAGCTATAGCTTACTCTGATATACTTATTTATAAAACATTCTTGTACGCTTCCGCAAACTGTTTGGTTAATGTGATGTGTTTCGTCAACCCGTGTGCTGTTGGGTGCTGCATATCACGGCACCACCCGACGAGGTCCTGTGTCCCTCACAGTAAACTCCTATAAAGGGTGTCCCATCAAGTTGACACGAGCATATGAGTTTTCGCAAGCAAAACAGTTTCAAAAACATCGGATCGATATGGTCAAGGGGCACTTGCCTTGCTCGCGTGGCTCGTGTTTCTCAAGCGTCTCGTAGCCTTGGTGCTGTAGCTCCTCGTAGACGGCCTCTTGAGCGAGTCCTTCTACTCATGACCACACACAGTCAAGATTTACAGAAATCAATTATCATGCAAAAACTTTACTCAAAATTCAATGAGGTGAATGAATGCAATTCCTATGGTGTAGTTTTATAGAACCCAGTTTGTATGTGTTTTTGCATGTTTTAGTAGGCTTTCATGGGGTTTTATGATGAACAAGGGTGTTGGGATCATGTGTGGACGTGGTGATGATCTTGACACAAGATGTAGATCAATTCCACCATAAAAAATCGACCAAAACATGATCTGTCCACACACAGAAGTTTCTGCTTCAAGGGGGCAAAGAAAACTGGTGCGTAGAAACAGATGCTACGTCGTAAGAGGGGTAATGAAGACCTACCTCACTTCTTCCTTGCGGCAGGGCCTCCCCCTAAGCAATGGCAGCAGCGGGGGATTTTTCCATGGACAATTATGGCTAGGACAAAATGTCGGGCTTCTTCTCGGGCGACGGCGAGGTGTGACGGGGCTCGACGGAGGCCAAACTCCGGCAAGCGGGAGGGGGGGGTAACTTGGCGACTTGGGGCAGCAGGGGGGCGGCGGCCAAAAAAAGATATGGTGCAGCTAGGCGGTGGGGGTTATATTTATAAGGGGTGAAAAAGAGTCTTAGGGGTGGAAACAAAGAGTCCTGAAGGTAGGGGACTCAACCAAAGAGTCCTAGGGGTGGGTGACAAAGAGTCCTAGAGGTGGGGGACTAGGGTTCCACCTCAAGGGCTGCGGCCAAGGGGTCTCCCCCCTAATTGGTGCGGCCAATTTTGGGGAAAATTTCACCGCAAATGTGAGGGAAATTCCCCTTAAGTGAATTTTGGGGAATTTGGGGAAAATCGGGACAAATTGAGAAGAATTTGGGAATTTTTGGGAAGGGGGAAATTTGGGGAAAATTGGGGTGGCTCAATTTGGCTATTTTATATTTATTACTTTCAATTTCTTTATTCCTTTCTCCATTTCTTCTTCTTTTTAAATGCTCCTATAAATGAAAAATGTATGAAATGCATGGTAGTGAAATTGAAGGTGTTACAACGCATAAGCGTAGAGTCAATACATGCAAAATAACTAGTATAGTATCCGTGAGCATAACGCTCAGCAAGACTTAACCGTCAAATCTAGTCATGAAACTCTACATGAAGGTAAAGATATACAGTGGGATAGTAGATTGCAAAAATGAACTCGCCTAAATGTGAATCTTTACTTTCAAGTCTTATTAGCAGCAAATTAAGAGTAACTTTGGGCACGCCACATCGGGAGTCCACAATCAAACAAGAAACGATTTCCCCCAATGTAAATTGCTCATGGTGAAAACGAATCGAGTTTGCACTAGACTATTCATACAAAGTAACATCACAATACTAGTATCAGCTTCAAACAATAGTGATTAGTTCTTATCTCATGCAAGTTCTAACTACATCACGACTGTGAGAACAAGTATGCTCACTACTGCGAGCGACGGTGATTCGAATAAAAAACACTTGGACTACACGACACGTATGCCTGTACTCGATGTTGCCTACAGCAACCATCACTGACATTTTACGTGGCAGCCTTTCCCAAGTTTCACATACTCGGATCGATCTGATCATCCCGTACAGTAGCCTCACCTCATGATGCACCTACCGACATGAGATGTCATGAGAGAGTTACCCACATATTGCACACCGGCCGTCTGCCTGAGGCGACCAGAAACTTCCAAACACAAGCTTCCCGAGGTACATCGGTTTACGGGGTCCCATATAGCCAGCATGAGTCCGGTACACAACTCAAACTTGCTCAACAGGGCTGCACACGGATCGGTCCTTGACCGACACAGACAGGTCTAAAGCACCCAGGCGCCTATGTCCTGTTGCTCCTATAACCTGCCCGATCTCAACATTAACTTGCTATCAAATTTCATGAACCAATCCCGTGTGCCCATCTTTTTCTCCTATTCATGCGAGTAGCGTCCAACCACTCGACTCCTACCAAACCCTATTAAGCATGTCAGTTTCTACGTGATGAAAAGACATCTACCCAATACTCCATGGGTTTCTCTGGTCATTCAAGAGGAGTATCGAAGCAATTAGACTAATGCACATTTCATTTCCTAACCAATAGAGTGAATACAAAGTAAAAACTTAAAACTTGTTAAATGCAAACCTGATTTCCAATGACTTCGAAAATTTTACAGGAAGTCATACACTACACAAAGACTGAGCTTGTGAAATTGCAGCTAAAGAGGATGGAAATTGTGTCTCCCATAATTCCCACAATAATCACTATGTTTTTCTCACATACATAAGCATGGAGAATGAGAACAAGGACAGGAAGATCCAAGGCTCAACATGAGCTGAAACTTTGCATGTGAGTTTCTGGTCACAAGAAAGTATTTTGATCCAAAATTCAGGACTTTTACTTCAGTAGTTCCTCCATAATAATTCCTCAAGCAGTTAGGTTAAAAAGAATCAATTCTGATGTAATGTACATTTTCATGCCCAAACAAGTGAATTAAAATTTCGTGTATGACTCATAGAGGATGCCTCAATTTTCCTATGATTTTTGGAGCTATGAATTGCCCAGAACTGAATTTCTAAGTTTGGGACTTTTCTGAAAAAGGTTCTGTATAATTTGAATTCAGCAAATTGTAATCTGAATTCTCATACTCAAACCAACTCTAAATGAGCTGAAACTTTTACAGGAGTTTAATAACCTACTCTAATCTGAATTCCGGCAAAATTAGAGGATTTTTGGATGAACCAATCTCCCTCAATAATTCTTTTTCAGAAAAAACTTCAAAGAATTACCAAAATTTATTATTGACTTTCATACTAATTGGGGTGCAAATTTGGATAGATCTTTGCAAGCTGAATCTAATCAAATTTTATTCACCTATTTTGGAGTTTCCTACACAAAGTTGTGGCTGTTTGAATTTGGATGGAAATCTGAACAGAAAAAGAAAAGTTCAAATGGCTGACAGTGGACCCCACGTGAGGTCTTCTTCTTCCTCCAGCCAAGGGCCTGAGCTACAGGAGAGTTCACCGGAGTTTTTGCTACCAGCGTTGCCAGGGCTAAGCTAAGGGAGGAAGGGACGCAGAAATGATCAGCAAGACATAGGGAACTCAGAGAGGTGTCGGCCCCTTCGCAGGGATTCCTGGAAATAGGGCAGCGGCAGCGACCTAGGGTTGCAGCACATCCAGCAAGGTTTGCCAGGCAAAATATGGCACGTCAGACTCCCAATTTTTAAATGGAGCATCACTGGAGTATGGGGAAGAGCGGCATGATTTTGTTTTTGATGGAAACAAGGCCTAACATAGGGTGCACCGTGCACCGGCGCACTTTTGCACATGGCAGTGGGGATAAACTCGATATCTAGGGCCACAGTCCATGATTCACTATGAAAATTGACAGATGGTTGCGCCCAGATATCCACATCCCGTGGATAAAACAGATTTGCAACGTTTGTAGTGATCTGAGAGAATTTTAAAGGTTCATACCTGAGGTCAATTCTGACCGGGTGGAGGAGAATTCTTGGAAATTCTTGCTTGATGCTGCACCAATCGAGCTGTGCTTTGGAGAGGAGTATTAGGGGACTCAGGCGTACCTCAGGGTGTGTTTGTTTGAGCTTGAGCTGCCATGGACCGAGCTTTCCATGTGAGCCTGATGGTCGGTTATGTTCGGTCGCCGTGAAGGCAACGTGTGCTCGGTGGGAGAGACCGAAGCTCGTTCAGTTTCTGCACCGAGGAGGTAGAAGAGGATCCCCCAGTGCCGTTTTGCAGCTGGGAGGGGTGGTGTGCACGAGGTGTAGCTGGCTCCCGACGATCACCGAAGTGGCGGCGCTCTGTTCTGTTCTTTTGCCGTGGGAGGAGGAAGCAAAGCCTCGGTTTTGCACTTTGGGAGCAAAACGGTCAAGCCGTGGGCTGAGAACGACTACGAGCTTCTGGCCAGCGTGAGTGGATCAACGAGGACTTGGCTCGGGATTGCACTTGGTGGCGTTCGGTGCGAGCTCGGTTGGTTCGAGTGGAACGTAGAACAGAGGATCCGATGACTTCGGTTGCAAGTCTCCCTGTTTTCCTGCCAAGTGGGTCCACTTTGATTTTTCTCCCCCCAGAAGATATTCTCATGTTAATTCCCTCAATTCCAAAGTTCTGAAGTTTAAAAGTGGGCTAGAATTTAAATTCTCCAAATTCAGTTTGAATTTGCCATGCAAATTTGAATTCAGTTCCAATTTGGAAATGCTCCTATTTAACACCTTTTTAGCCCACCCTAAAATCGGAAGGTTGCCATCGTAAATTTCCTCAAATTCAAAAGTATAGTGCTGCATGTGTATTCAAAAGTTTGGCAACAATTTGAGGTGAACTTTGATTCTGAAAATCTGATTTGTAATCTTTCTCATGCACATGAATAATTAACCCATAGGTTTAACACAACATTGGTCCAACCTTTTCAAATGAACCTTTTGCCCTCTTTTGTTGAACACTCATGTACACCCTCTTTGTGTAGAAAAGTTTTTATAAGTCCCATTTTCATGAATTTGAAACACATAGCATTGAATCTTCAGTTTAGTTGATATACATTTTTGGGACATTTACATTCCTCTCCCCTTAAAAGAATCTCGTCCCGAGATTACAAAAGAAGAACGAGACAGGAGAGGTAATTACAAACTGTAGGATGATAAAAGTTATGGTCTTATGGATAATTGGTGCGGAGGTAATCTTCGCTTTCCCACGTCACCTCTTATGCAGTATGATTACTCCACAGCACCTTGTAAAAATTTATTGTCCAGCTCCGGGTGATCCGGGTCTTTTCATCCGTAATCTGAACCGGTCGCTCGGTGTAGGTAAGATCCGGATTAAACTCGTCGACTTCTTCGGTGCGGACATGACAGGACCCACCGATCGCCGCCGGTTCAGTCACGGGGACAGGGCCCTCGCCCAGGAATTGCATTGGGTGGTGCCGTGTTATGCGGCACCCAACAGCACACATATAAGGAACACTGTATTACATAAATTAAAAGCGGAAGCTTACAAATGTTCTTTGTAAATAATTTACATAAAATAGCTACAGCGGAAGTCTATAAACAGCTCACGTCGAATAACTAGTGGGCACCCGAGAAGAGGTCCAGCCCGCGGACTCCTCTCGCTAGCAACACGAGGACATGGCAGCGGCTAGGTCCTCCATGTGTAACATGACTCGGAAGTCTCCGAGCCTCACCAGACAACCTTCTTTATATGCGTCGATATTAACCTGCAAAACCACTCTATAGCAAGAGTGAGAACAAAGGCTCAGCAAGACTTAACCGTCTCTCCTAAGACATGTAACTCTACATGAAAGTAACTTAAGACCTAAACATATAAGTTGCAAAACGACTCGCCTACGAGTTCATCCTTAACTTTCAGATTTTATCCATAACAGTAGTGACCTTGCGCCCAGCAACATTGGAACTCCACAATTAAACAAGAAACGCTTCATTCCAATGTTACTTGTCCCAAGGTGGAAATTTAACTTTAGTTTGCTCTATCTCTACTTCAAACAAGGTTTTCATGCAATTCCAATAAACATAGCAGCAATTAAAACTTTGCAAACTATTCTCACACAACTTGCTTACTACGTCACAACACAGTGAGCAAGCGGTACTCATAACCGTGAGGGACGGTGATTCGAATCAAACACTACCTGGATAACTCGACACAGCCGCCCGCCTCTGAAGACCCAAATCTGGCGTCCTTCATTACGTCGTATGTGGCAATCTTTCATAGGACACTCGACTGTAGAACCGGTCACGCCGTCTCGGGCTCATAGGTCTAACGAGATGATGTGGTATGCCTCTACAATCCAGTGAACCTGGTACATCGGTTTCCTGGTTCCCATATAGCAGTAAGCATCCGGTACACAACTCAATACTTGCTCAGCGGGGCTGCACACGCTTCGGTCCTTAACAGACACAGGCAGAGCTACTCGACCAAGACCTTGTCTTGTCGCTGCCGACCCTCCTGCCAGGTCTCATCTTTACAAATGTAAACTTTAGTTTGCCTCTTTTCCAACCACACTTATGTAATCCTGAACTATAGCTCGCGAGTAGATTCCAACTACTCGTCTTCTACCGGATGTCCTAGCCTATTTAGCATGGCCTTATTCTACAGTGATGACACCTTGCTACCCTTGACTCCAGTGATCATTTTGGTTATGCAAGTGGAGTATGAAACATCAGTGACCTAATGCACATACAACCTCGAACCATAATAGTGAACAAAGTAAAAACTTTGTAAAATAGCTTAAATGCAAACCGGAGCTTGCCTTGGTTTTGCAGGTGACTAAAGTCAGATAATTGTGAAGTTAGTTGCTGATGACTTGAAGCTTAATCACTGCCTTTCTCGCTCCTTGATCCAAGCTTCCCTTCTCCTTCACTTTTCCACGTTTAATCACTACGCGTTATGAATATGCATATATGTTTAATTGTAAAACTTTTGTTAACAAGTTCTAAAGACAAGTTTAAAACGGTAACTCTGTTTAAGAATTTAAAATGACACTGGTGCTAGTGGTTTGGGTTAAAGTACTATGATCAAGTGATAAGTGGGGTTCATCACTTGGGTGTTGATCACCTAATGAGGTTGAACAGAACAGTACTGATCCAAGGATCCAATGGAGCCGAAAAATTTCTTGTGAGTTCCTTGTCACAAGAAAGTCATCTGGACCAAAATTCAGAATTTTTCAATGAGTAGATCACCCAGAACAATTCCCTAAGCATTTAAGGAAAAAGGAATTAATTCTGAATAAATTTTCACCTTCATGCAATTTCAAGTGAACCACAATTTCAAACATAGCTCAGAGAGCATGCATGAATGCTCCTAGGAATTTTGGAGCAAAGAACTGCACAGAACTGAATTTCTAAGTTTTGGAAATTCTCTGAAAATGTTTTTGTATTCATTAGAACAAAGAAACTTGAATTCAGAATTATCCTTACTAAATCCACTCCAAATGAGCTGAAACTTGTACAGGAGTGCCCTAACATCCTAAAGAATATTCTGGCAAAATTTGAGGATTTTTGGATGAACCAAACTCCCTCTAAAATTCTTTTGCTGAAAAGCTTTCAAGAATTCTCCAGAACTAAATAATGATTTTTCATACAAATTGGGTTTCATATTTGGATAGAGTATTGAAATTTGAATCCAACCCAATTTGAATCACTAAATTTGGAGCTTCCTAGCACAAGTTATGCCCTCCCAAAGTTTGAATCAAATCTGGTATTTGAAATAAACAGGGGAAAAGTTTAAAAGTCTGACAGCGGGTCTGGGGTGATGTGGCGCCTTCTGATGCGCTAGCACATGAGGCTATAGAGTTCTCCCTGCAAAGTCCAAACTGATCCGGTGCAACAGAAGATCCCATTCCCCCGCTACCGACACTGACACGTGGGCCAGCCCCGGCTTTGTCTACCTCCCGCCACCCGCGCTCCCGTGCCACCGGGCTCACCGGAGCTCTCGCCGGGAGGGGGTTCCCGTGCTCGGAACTTGCTGATTCTCACCTCCCCCACGTATTCTCGTGCGAGGAACACAGTACCGGTCTTATCTTGGATCGAAGATGGCCGGAACCCTAGGTGCGACGGCGACAGTGGTTGCGGCATCTCCGGCGACGTCGCCAGGGTGCTATGCTGCACCAAACACGTCGCCGTTTGATCATACAGAACCACTGCACCGAGGAGAACACAGATCCAACTGCCAATCTCGCTGAAACTTGCCAGAAATACGACCTCACCATAGGGCTAGGTCAAAAATCCGGCGCCAATCGAATAAATCGATGACCAGCGGCTTTGCTCGACGGTTCTCGATGGTTCTTGATCCTATGAACTCGCACGGAGGTATAGAAGGTGTATTCCACGTTGTGTGTGGTTTGGTTGATCGTGCGGCGTGAATTTTCGATCGAAGCTACTTCGGTGTCCATCTCACACCAACGGAAAAACAGGGAAATTCCGGCAAGACACGCCATGGCATGCTGCCAGAGTTGGGGCAATGGTAGAGGGTTTCTATATGGACCTTTTTGCTTTTGCAGCTCGGTGGGAGAAGCTCTGTGGCGGCCGGGCGATGTGATCTTGTTGCGGCGACTTTCCTCGGTGCTGTGGAGGAAGATGAGCTCGACGCCGGAGTTTCCGCGGGGCTAGCGCCTGGTTCTCGCTTCAGGCACGCTGAGGGAGGTCCGGCGGTGCTGTAGGGAGGCTCAGCTCGCCGTGCAACTCATCGGGCTGGCTGGGCACCGGAGGACCGAGCGTTTTCTTCCGTGCGGCAATAGCTCGGCGAGGAGGGCGCGTGATAACAATGGCAGCCGTAATGAGGCGGTTGGTGAGGCGGTGTGCGCCTGGTTGGAGCCGATAAGGGCAAGGAAACGAGCCTCTTCCTGCTCAGGAGCTGGCGGCAAACACTGCCTCGGTGGCGCCCCGGGCTGTTCAGCGGCTACGAGTGGAACAGAGCAGGGAAAACAAGACTTGGTGTGTATGTTTCCCCTCCAATGACAAGTGGGTCCCACAGCTCCTCTCTCGAAAAGATCTCCAATTTTTGGCACAGTGCAAACTTCAATCATGTGGAGCTCAAATCTGAACACCATTTGGCAAATTGACAAGTTTACCTCAGTTTCAAATTTGAATTCAAATTTCAATGAAAATTCATAAGTCTCTTTGATATACATATCAAAGCACCTCCAAATTTTCTCAAAATTTGCCTTCCTCATAATTTGGACCTGAAGAATTCAAATATGGATTCAAACTTTTAATTTGGTGGCTGCAAAGGGGAGGTTTACAACCACAGTTTGCATCCTTCATTTAAAAATGACCACCTTTGCATTTAACTGATCATTTGAATTCAAAGGGGACTTAAATGCTTGTGCCTGCTCATGACCATCTTCACATGTTTAGAAAAGTTTTTGCAAGTCCCATTTCTTGGATTTAAACTCAATTTTATTCATCACTAAATTTTTCCATTTACAAGTTTTGGGACTTTTACATTCCTCCCCCCTTAAAAAGAATCTCGTCCCGAGATTCATGATTAAGAACAATGTGGGGAGGACGACTACTGAACATAAGCCTCTAATAACTCCGGATGATTGCGTTGTAAATATTCCTCGCTTACCCATGTAGCTTCATCGGACGTGTGATTTTCCCATAGCACCTTGAAAAATTGTAGCGTCCGGTTTTTTGTCTCAAGAGTCTTTTCATAAATTATCCGGGTTGGATGCTCAACATAAGTGAGGTCCGGCTTCAAATCTGCTATGCCTTCCGTGAGAATCTCCGTTGGAACTTTCAAACACTTCCATAACTGAGATATGTGGAAGACTTTATGAACTCCGGCTAAGGCTGCCGGTAACTCCAAACGGTATGCCACGGTTCCACATCTTTCAATGATGGTGAAGGGACCGATAAAACGCGGAGCTAATTTTCCTTTTACTCCGAATCGGTGAATGCCCTTCATAGGAGATACATGGAGGTATACGTGGTCCCCAACATGGAAGTCCAGAGGACGACGTCTCCTATCCGCATAGCTCTTTTGTATGGACTGAGCGGCTTTAAGATTTGCTTGAATAAGCCTTACCCGCTCTTCAGCTTCATTTACGAGATCGATCCCGTAAATCACTCTCTCGCCAGATTCCCACCAGTTCAAGGGTGTGCGGCACTTTCAGCCGTAGAGAGCTTCATACGGTGCCATTTTGATGCTCGCTTGATACCCATTGTTATAAGTGAATTCCGCCAACGGTAGATGATCGTCCCATCCTTTACCGTGGTGAATGGCACATGCTCGAAGCATATCTTCGAGAACTTGATTCACCCTCTCCGTTTGCCCATCGATTTGAGGATGATATGCAGAGCTTCTAATCAAATTGGTCCCCAGTGATGCATGTTGCTGCTCCCAGAAACGAGCAACGAAAAACGCGCCTCGATCCGAGATGATCGTCTTGGGAACTCCATGTGGGCATAGTATTCTTGCAATATATAGCTCCGCATACTTCTTCGCATGGAATCTCGTATGTACCGGGATGAAATGCGCTGACTTGGTTAACTGATCCACGATTACCCAAACCGAGTCACGCTTACTAACCGTAAGAGGTAGTCCAACAATGAAGTCCATACTAATATCCTCATACTTCCATGCCGGAACACTTAGCGGTTGCAAGATTCCCGCTTTCTTCATGTTGTCGGCTTTAACTTGCCGATACGTATCACATTCTGTTACGTATTTAGCAACCTCTCGCTTCATCCGGGTCCACCAAAATTTAGTCTTCAATTCTTGGTACATTTTGTTGCTGCCCGGGTGAATAAAAAAATTGGATAAGTGAGCCTCATACAAAATTTTCTTCCGCAGCCTCATATCACGGGGTACGACTATCCGGTCCTTGAACCATAAGGTACCGTCATCATCTAACCAGAAACATTTTACTTCCCCGTTCTTCAACCTTCTTCTGATATGAGACATGCCCTTGTCTCGCTTTTGGGCATCCATAACCTCCTCTTTTAATGTGGGTATGAGAGCCAGATTATGTAGAGCTCCATATGGAACCAAATAGAGACTCGGTTCTTTCTCTTCTATCAGCGTAATGGTCAGATTATGAATATGAGATTTCCGGCTCAGTGCATCGGCAACCACATTTGCCTTGCCCGGATGGTAATGAATTTTAATCTCGTAATCTTTGATCAGCTCCAACCATCGCGTTGTCGCATATTCAACTCTTTTTGAGTGAATATGTACTTCAAACTTTTGTGGTCAGTGTAGAGATGAACCAGATTTCTCAATAGGTAATGTCTCCACATCTTCAAAGCTAACACCACGGCAGCTAGCACGAGATCATGAGTTGGATAATGTTGTTCAAGATTCCGTAATTGCCATGATCCATATGCAACCACGCGTCCTCCTTGCATGAGCGCACAACCAAGTCCGATGCCGGACGCATCACAATAAACATCAAAGGGCTTGGTTGTATCAGGTTGAGCTAAAACCGGGGCTGTTGTGAGTTGTTTCACCAACGCTTGAAAAGCTTCCTCACATGGCTTGCTCCAATCATATTTGATGCCCTTTTTCAGTAGCTCCGTCATAGGTTTGGAGATTTTTGAAAATCCCAAGATGAACCTCCGATAATATCCCGCCAAACCCAAGAAGCTACAAAGTTCATGGACTGATGCTGGAGACTTCCATTTCAGCACTTGTTCAATCTTGCTTGGATCAACAGCAATGACTTCCGCTGAAATAATATGTCCAAGAAACGGCACTTGGTTGATCCAGAATTCACATTTACTAAACTTTGCATAGAGCCTGTGATCTCTCAAGCGTTGGAGCACAATATGCAAATGTATAGCGTGTTCCTCTTCTGATTTGGAATAGACCAAGATGTCGTCGATGAATACCACGACGAACTGATCCAGCTCCGGCATGAACACCGAGTTCATAAGATATATAAATTGAGCCGGAGCATTGGACAACCCAAATGACATGACAAGATACTCATAGAGTCCATATCTTGTCGAGAATGCTGTTTTCGGGATATCCTCCGCTCAAATCCTGATTTGATGATATCCCGACCTTAAGACCATCTTGGAGAAGACTTTAGCACCCACTAGCTGATCGAAAAGAATATCTATTCTTGGTATTGGATACTTGTTCTTTATTGTCACAACATTTAACAGACGATAATCGACGCATAGCCTCAGCGTCTCATCCTTCTTCTTCACAAATAAAGCCGAGCAACCCCATGGTGATGAACTTGGACGAATATAACCCTTGTCCATCAGATATTTGAGTTGCTCCTTCAGTTCAGCTAATTCATTCGGAGCCATTTTGTATGGTCTCCGAGATATCGGCGTGGTTCCCGGTATCAACTCTATTTTGAATTCCACCTCGCGCTCAGGTGGTAAGCCTAGAAGATCTTCGGGAAACACGTCCGGATATTCACGGACTACCGGAATGTCTTATAACTTGCAAGCCTCGGCATTACACACTTCCGTGTCCTTGGAAACCTCTTTGCCGAGATACAATGTTTGACGCCCGTGAAGTGGAGAGTCCAAATGAACACTTCTGTTCTCGATGTCCAGAACAGCCTTATGGAAGGTCAACCACGATATCCCCAATATGGCATTGATTCCTTGATCTTCGAGAATAATAAGGGTGGTAGGATAAATTTTTCCACCCAAACAAAGTGGTGCTCTAGAAACGACTTCATTAGTCGATATGTCTCCACCTGGCTAATGAATAAGGAAAGAACCTTTTGTGATAGTTGTGGAGATCTGATCCCGGATCACCGTTGCCCTGCTAATGAAGTTATGTGTTGCACCAGAGTCGAATAAAATGACAACTGGCTTGTCATCTAAGGTGAACCTGCCGGCAAGAACAGGTCCTCCCTTTGGCAGATCATCGACTGACACATAATTAACTGTTCCCACTTTGGACATGGCATTTCTTTGCTGTCCAAATTCACTCTTTGGAACTGGACCCGCAGACATAATGTTGCTACTCGGTTCAGTTGCTTCATTGACGTTGAGTTCATTGTCAATATGAAGTGGGACACCACTCGGTTCAGCTGAGAAATCACCGGGATCATCTTCAACATCTTGAGGGAAATAACATTATGGTGCACCTTGTTGATACTGAGGTGCATGAGAAATAAGTTGCTGCTGTGGTGGAGGTGAATAAAACCTCTGGGGAGTAGAAGAGTCGTCATACTCCCAGAATGACTGCACCTCTTGCGGAACCTCTCAACCGGAAGGTGAACAGATTACCAACCGATACTTCTGAGGCAGATAATTGCATTCATCCTGTGATGAGTTCCTCTCCCTCTTTTCTTTAAGGTAGAGATTGGAATAATATTACTGAGTGATAGCACATATAACAAACTCATCAAAATTCTCTTGGCTAACTTGAGCCAACTCACATCGCAGCCTAGCAGTCAGCCCTCGGTAAAAATGATAACCCTTCAAGGATGGTGATTTCACATAATCAGGGACATATTGAGCTAAGCGATTGAATTCCTTCGCATACTCAATAACACTCATTTTTCCTTGTTCTAGATTCCAGAATTTATCCAGACTTGTTTTCATTATGCCCGCAGGAACGAAGCGAGCACGAAATGCATCCTGGAACTCCGCCCATGTGACACGATGCCCTGCTGGTTGGATAGCAAGGTATTCCGCCCACCATGCTCCAGCAAAGCCGTGAAGCTGCTGAGCAGCAAATAGAGTCTTCTGGAATTCATCACATTGAATCAACCCAAACTTGGACTCAATGACACGTAACCAGTGATTTGCTTGACAATGGTCAGCCGCTTCGTAGAATACCGGCGGTTGTGTCGCCAAGAAATACAGATAAGTGCTCGGGGTTGGCATGTGATGTTGAGCTTCTCTATTTATTCCTTGCTGAACTAGAGTTTGGAGAGTTTCATTCATCTTCGCCATAATTTCCGCCAACCTGGTTGGCGATGGCTCTTGTGATGAAGCCGAGTCATTCCCACCTCGACTCGAACCTCCAAGCTCCATTTGAGAATGTGTGCGTACCATACTGAACGAAACAAAATTTTGAGTCAATCAAAATTCTATCTCAGTAGCAAGTAAAGATAAGTAAAACATGAAAATTTCATGAACTTTATGAAAGCATAACCACATTCATGTTTAAAAAAATCTTAAGTACCCTAGACTAATCAGCTGGACCACCCTGACCAGTTCACACAAACTCCAAAATTTTCTCAAGTTAACTGCAGATTCTTGACTTGAGTTCAATACAAAATTTTTAGTAAACTTCAGTATCTTTCCAATGAGTACTAATAGGCCTCTAGATCATCTCTTTATCAAAAGTTATGATTGCTCAAAGTTGATATAATTCCTTGAAAAAAATTGCCAGCATCTCCTTTGTATGTGGCTATCTTTATCACAGTTGTATATGCAAATACAATAAGAATCTGAATAAACTTTGAACTACAACAATGTTGCACCTTTCATAACCTTTGCAACGGTGTATCATAGGCTCCTTAAGGATTTTTCTACAGGAATTTATGGCTTAAAACAGAAAGGTCCAGAGAGGTTTTTGCTACTGTCCTGGTTCTGAACAGTTTGCCTTCAACTGGACTTTTCACCAACTTAACGTGTGATTTTGCCCTGGAGGTCTACAAAGAAGTTGTAGAACACTTGAAAATATTTCCAGAACTGTATCATACACCTTAATTGGTTATATAAACTCAGAGTTGTGCTCTGTTAAAGTCCAGCAAGAATTCCTGCCAGAAACAGAGCACTCTGTTTTTAAAATCTTTGAAACCTAAACCTTCTCTCATTTGAATCTTAGCTCAAAATAAGAGTTCAGTAACTAATATTTGTTTTAAACTTCCATTTTTTAGTTGAAAGTTACTTCATGAATCATTTCTTCATAGGGAAGAGGATTATATGTTTAGTACGGTGTCGATGCACCGTAAGAAACATGTCGGTACTACGTAGCCTCACCAAAGAAAATCCTAAACCGGATTATACCGGCATATCCATTTTATCAGTGGCACTAAGTCGGTCTCTCGCAAACTTGTGCTACTCAGAATACGTACATGGTTAGTACCTGCAGAAGAACACTCAATAGTGGTGCACTCAAAGGTTGTTTTCATTTCAGTCAGTTCCATATCATACTAAAAACATACGCCCCGTATCATTTCCATACGGGCCGTCCTTGAGTTAAGCCATGTCTCAAGGTACGTGATCGTGTTTTAACACCACACGACAGGAACCTGAGTAGAGCGTGAACGGGTCGTCACAGTTGGAAATTTTATCACCCCAACAGATACCACCTACTGCGCTGCAGGGCACGCCGATGGCAAGCGCTGCGTATGTCCTCCTAGGCTATTTCCTGAAGAACACACTATCGCGTTACTGACCACACGATGGGGTCTTCACTTACTTTCCTAATGCACGCTAGGGATCAACGTTTCATATGAACTCAGGAACATGAAGAGACCAAGAGTTTCATATTAATGTCTCACACCAAGCTGTGAGACCTATCCCTGAACCACTTTCCTCAGCTAACCAAAATTGAACCGCTTTCTGTGGCGTTTCTTACCATTCTTACCTGAACGTAGATGCTTCGTTACATAATCAAATTTCAGAATTATAACAAGTATGTTAGTAATGCCACTTAAGTAACTATACTACTATAGTCCTCATGTGGGCCTAATACCGTTTCCTCATCGTATCCTAAGTTTCTGTTGCAATACGATGATTATTCCGTGCGCTATTACCAATGCGGCTCTGATACCACGCTGACAGGACCCCCCGATCGTCGACCGTTCAGTCACGGGGACGAGGCCCTCGCCCGGGAATCGCATTGGGTGGTGCCATGTTATGCGGCACCCAACAGCACACATATAAGGAACACTGTATTACATAAATTAAAAGCGGAAGCTTACAAATGTTCTTTGTAAATAATTTGCATAAAATAGCTACAGCGGAAGTCTATAAACAGCTCACGTCGAATAACTAGTGGGCACCCGAGAAGAGGTCCAGCCCGCGGACTCCTCTCGCTAGCATCACGAAGACATGACAGCGGCTAGGTCCTCCATGTGCAACATGACTCGGAAGTCTCCAAGCCTCACCGGACAACCTTCTTTATATGCGTCAATATTAACCTCAAAACCACTCATATAGCAAGAGTGAGCACAAAGGATCAGCAAGACTTAACCGTCTCTCCTAAGACATGCAACTCTACATGAAAGTAACTTAAGACCTAAACATATAAGTTGCGAAATGACTCGCCTATGAGTTCATCCTTAACTTTCATATTTTAGCCATAACAGTAGTGACCTTGCGCCCAGCAACATATGAACTCCACAATTAAACAAGAAACGCTTCATTCCAATGTTACTTGTCCCGAGGTGGAAATTTAACTTTAGTTTGCTCTATCTCTTCTTCAAACAAGGTTTTCATGCAATTTCATTAATTATAGCAGCAATTAAAACTTTGCAAACTGTTCTCACACAACTTGCTTACTATGTCACAACACAGTGAGCAAGCGGTACTCATAACCGCGAGGGACGGTGATTCAAATCAAACACTACCCGAATAACTAGACACATACGCCCACCTCTGAAGACCCAAATCTGGCGTCCTTCATTAAGTCGTATGTGGCAACCTTTCACAGGACACTTGACTATAGAACCGGTCGCGCCATCTCGGGCTCATAGGTCTAACGAGACGATGTGGTATGTCTCTACAATACAGTGAACCTAGTACATCGGTTTCCTGGTTCCCATATAGCAGTAAGCATCCGGTACACAACTCAATACTTGCTCAGCGGGGCTGCACACGCTTCGGTCCTTAAGCGACACAGGCAGAGCTATAGAGTTCGGGGGTGATGTGGCGCCTTCTGATGCGCCGGCACACGAGGCTATAGAGTTCTCCCCGCACAGTCGCAAACTGATCCAGTGCAACAGAAGATCCCATTCCTCCGCTACCGACACTGACACATGGGCCAGCCCCGGCTTCGTCTACCTCCCGCCACCCGCGCTCCCGCGCTGCCGAGCTCGCCAGAGCTCTCGCCGGGAGGGGATTCCCGTGCTTGGAACACGCTGATTCTCGCCGCCCCCACGTATTCTCGTGCGAGGAAAACGTTGACGGTCTTATCTAGGATTGAAGATGGCCGGAACACTAGGTGCGACGGTGACAGTGGCTGCGGCATCTCCAGCGACGTCGCCAGGGCGCTATGCTGCACCAAACACGTTGCCTTTTTCTCGTACAGCACCACTGCACCGAGGAGAACACGGATCCAACTGCCGATCTCGCTGAAACTCGCCAGAAATACGACCTCACCGTCGGGCTAGGTCAAAAATCCGGCGCCAATCAAAAAACTCGATGACCAGCGGCTTTGCTCGACGGTTCTCGGTGGTTCTTGATCCTATGAACTCGCACGGAGGTATAGAAGGTGTATTCCACGTTGTGTGTGGTTTGGATGATCGTGCGGCACAAATTTTTGATTGAAGCTACTTCGGTGTCCATCGCACACCAACGGAAAAAACAGGGAAATTCCAGCAAGACATGCCATGGCATGCTGCCGGAGTTGGGGGAATGGTAGAGGCTTTCTAGATGGACCTTTTTGCTTTTGCATCTCGGTGGGAGAAGCTCTGTGGTGGCCGGGCGACGTGATCTTGTCACGGCAACTTTACTTGGTGCTTTGGAGGAAGATGAGCTCGACGCCGGAGTTTCCGCGGGGCTAGCGCCTGGTTCTCACTTCAGCCACGCTGAGGGAGGTCCGGCAGTGCTGTAGGGAGGCTCAGCTCGGCGTGCAACTCGTCGGTCTGGCCGGGCACCGGTGAACCGAGTGTTTTCTTCCGTGCGGCAACAGCTCGGCGAGGAGGGTGCGTGATAACGACGGCAGCCGTGGTGAGGCGGTTGGTGAAATGGTGTGTGCCTGGTTGGAGCAAATAAGGGCAAGGAATCCAGCCTCTGGCTGCTCGGGAGCTGGCGGCAAATGCTGCCTCGGTGGCGCCCCGGGCTGTTCAGCGGCTACGAGTGGAACAGAGCAGGGAAAACAAGACTTGGTGTGTAGGTTTCCCCTCAATTACAAGTGGGTCCCACAGCTCCTCTCTCCAAAAGATCTCCAATTTTTGTCACAGTGCAAACTTCAATCATGTGGAGCTCAAATCTGAACACCAATTGGCACATTGACAAGTTTACCTCAGTTTCAAATTTGAATTCAAATTTCAATGAAAATTCACAAGTCCCTTTGATATACATATCAATGCACCTCCAAATTTTCTCAAAATTTGCCTTACTCATAATTTGGACCTGAAGAATTCAAATATGGATTCAAACTTTTAATTTGGTGGCTGCAAAGGGGAGGTTTACAACCACAGTTTGCATCCTTAATTTAAAAATGACCACCTTTGCATTTAAATGATCATTTGAATTCAAAGGGGACTTGAATGCATGTGCCTGCTCATGACCATCTTCACATGTGCCGCGGGTGACCGCCGAGTGCCGCGTGCTGGCCGCTCACCAACCGAGAGGCCACCGCACGGTGAAAACCGCGAGTCACAACGCCAGCACGACACACCGCTCGGTCGTTTTCGTCGTGCCCCAGCTGAACCGACGCTCACACACCCCACTCGTTGTCACACCCGGTTTTTCCGAAGAAACAACCAAGTGAATATCACATGTATGCCAGGATCATTTTCTCATACATGTGATGACAAATAGTGAAGCATCATTTATTACAAGCCAGGTGTCGAATATAAGTAAGTCTTACATAGTAAATGTCTCGATGGACAATAATAAGTTCATCACAAGTAAATAAACTAGCAGCGGAATATTATTCTTTTAGGGCTCCATCACAGGCGTTGCCCGGGGGTCTTCATGAACCTAAAAACCTTCCTCGGGTCCAAAATCTTGGTCATTATACACCACCTCATTATCTTGACCTGAGCAGCAATATAAACCAACAAATATGCAAGGTTGAGTACCAATGGTACTCAGCAAGTGTGGGAAAATTATATCATGCATGGCTAGAACAAGGAGAGGTTGAACTCATGGTTAAAGCACTACGCAATTAATACCTATCACCTTAGCTTATTAAGCACTTACATTACTACACAGGTGAAATGGTCCCAATCTCCCATCCCATCATCATAATCCAATAACCATAACATCATTTCCATGTTAAGCTCCCCACTTAACTTCCAAAACCATCAATCCTCTAATCATGAATAAGTCCAGGCCGCTCTTAACCGTGAGCACGGCTGTCAAGACAGTTTTGACTCTGCAGAGTTTGTACCACTGTACCCACAAGTAGTGATTTCATCCCCCGTTGCCGGGTGGACTAAAAGAACCTCCATTATGCCAGTGGTTACGTTCCACATTCACACTTCCCAGGTGTGCGGCCAAGAGATCACTACGAAGCCTTTACAAAGGGATTCCCGACGAGCATGGGCCCACTGAGGTTTCACCCCTAACAGCATACAAGAGGCTCCAACCCCGCTGCAGTGGCCCCCTCTTGAGCCTTGCGGTTCATATGGTAGTCCAGCTGACACCTACTCCCCGCACCATCCAACACACCCATACTACGCTGGGGATACACCTAATTAATTGGCCAAGCTGCCCCATCTCAGCATGTGGTTGGCACTGTAAAGCCGGGTTACATGCTCCATGAACCGGTCCATAGGATCCAGGCAAGTACTAAACACAGACCCAAGTCTCGTGCACCCAGCACACAACCAAAACATCCAACTTGCCTTGATCCCTACCTCTACATAACTCACAATAACTCATTCAAGAGCATGGTAATATAAACTGATGATCTCATTTCCCAAATATCCCATTCTAAGCATGGCTAAGCATATGCATGTGTATAAATGACATGACAAAATAAATCCCAACCCAAGCTTCAAGGAAACAAGGTAATGCAATTCTAGGGAAACTTCCTAGCATGGGTTTCATATTTAACTTGACAATGCAAATAATTCTATCTACACATCCTAGCATAGGATCAAAGTGGTCAAGGACACTTGCCTCCTTCTTGCTGCTCTTGAAATTGGTAGTCCTGATCTTGGAAAGGGTTAACTTGCTCTTGAGCAGGTTCTACTTCATACCATCACACATAGCAAAAGAAAAACAAAAATCATAAGACATAGTTCACACTTCTACTTCATACAAACCACACATTCATATTTATGAAAGTCATTCACCATTATATGTGTTGTGGTTACTCTATGTGTGTTGATTTGTGGCTTGCATGCACTTTTAATCATGTGTATATGATTCCTACTTTTGTGTCCACATTTATACTTGCATACAATGTGCCTTCACAATTTCTATCAACCCTAAACTGAATTCTTTGTATTTTAGAAACTCCATTTATCATTTACTAGTTTCTATATTTTCAGATTTATATTCCTATGCATAATTGTGTATTTTATTATTAAATTAGTAATTCACATTACCTAAACAGATTAGGTTCTGGTCCTAAATAATTTAATATCATATTTTGACCTTGGCTTCTGATGTATACTATTTCATAATTATTTTCCCTATTTTTCTTTAACTATTCTTTACTTAAAAATGTGTCCCTATACTATTAAATGTGAATAATAGATGAAACAGATTTATTTCAGTCCAAAAATATATTTTTATCTCACTCCAAAGTTTTCTAAGTACTGAGAAAGTTTTTAATAAATTTTGACAATTATGTTTGTCCCACTTTTTAATTTTTAAACACTAGTTACATATACAATTTTCTAAATTAAATACTAAACAGAATTAAAAAGTAAACTCACCCCATTACAGGGTCTATAACATTATTTTCATAATTCCCAGGGGTCTAGCTACACTTATCAGAGGTGTTTTTCTTAATTTCTATTAAGTCCAGGGGCTAAAACTGATTTTTAAATGAATTTACATGATTTTCTGAAGTTCCAGGGGCTAGATCTGAAGTTTCCGGGGCTAGCTCTCAATTCCAGAGAACCCCAGGGGGTAGCACGTAAGAATTCCAGTCTTTATAATGCGGGGCTGACGTGGACCGTCCGATTTTAAACCGACGGCTGAGATTATAACATCGAACCGGTACGCGGGGTTTTAAAGTCTACCGTGCGATTTAAAATAAACGGCGCACAAGCGGCCACGTCGCTCTGATCGAGCGCGGGCGGCGCTGCCGGCAGCGCACGGCGGCGGGAAGCGGCGATCTCGCCGGAAGGTTTCGGATCCTCGAGAATTCTGCCTAGAATTGTGATCTTATGGCCTAGATCGGTAGAGGGGAGGTCAGGGATCTCACCTCGGGGGTTTTCTCGAGCTCGGGGGTCCTGGAAAGTGATCGGCGGCGAGGTCCGAGGCAAAACCACGGCGAAGCTCGTCGGCGCTGTGTTTGCACCGCAACTCTCTGAGTTTTCTGCACCTGCAAAGTTTCCCGGAGGCGGTGGATCAAGACCAGCGAGTTAGATCAGAGTTTCCGAGCTTAGATCGGCCAGAATTCACCGGCGAAGTCTCGGTGCTCACCGGAGTGAAAATCGGCGATCACGTGGGAAAAACTGATCGGATCGGGGGTTTTTATAGCCGGGGGAGGGCGGTGGGTCTGTTGTGATCAAGTTGGAGTCCTCTGGGACCGGAATTCGGCTGCGGGGACGGGTTTCCCGATCGGTTGCGATCGCGCGCGCGGGAGAGAGTCCGGGGTCGCGGGGTTAGGGATGACATGTGGGTCCCACCTGTCGGCGAGAGGCAGCGCGGCGCGCGCGGGGGCGGGCTGGCGCGGGGGTAGCTGGGCCGGCTGGCGGTTTCGGCCCATTGGCCAGTCTTTTCCCGATTTCCTTTTTCTTTTTCCATTTCTTTTCTGTTTTGGGTATAATTTGAATTCCAGTTTGAATTTGAATTTTTTGCAAAACATGCAGCACGTCCAAAAATTTCTAAATTCCCCTCTGAACATGGTTTAGGGTTTTAAATCAAAATTTGGGTTTTGACTAAAAATTTGGGGTGTTACACTCGTGGCGCCCACAACCAAACTTCTCACCGCCGCTCTCTGTTCCCCAGCAACCGGCCGATCCCATCTGCTTCACATACAGCCACCAGAGAAGAAAAGGTGCACCTGCTTGTGAGGAAGCTGTAGAAGGAAACGTTTGCCATTTCATGCGGTGTAGAGCAAGAATTCCGAGTTTCCCTCCATGGTGTACCTTAGGATTAGCAATCGGTCAACGGCGAAATTCGTTGCGCAGAGGCAACCGCCGTTCGAGCTGCCGCTCACACATGCTCTAGACATCCTTGCGTTTCTCCTCGAGCAAGAACCCGCAAGAAAAACCAAATGAACTCTAGTTTCACCGATAAACAGTCCGGCAGAAGAGAGGGTCGCCGGTGGTCCGGTTTGCCGGCTGTTTAGGTCCCAACCGAGGTCATGCCAAGCTTCCCGAGGTTTCCCTAGACGTGGTGACGCGATTAGCGCAAGAAGGTGGTGGTCGGAAGGACAGGGCACGCATTGCCGAAGTTGCACAGGGACATAGCGCTCGTCGCCAGCGAGCTACGGTGGTTAGCCGGTGGCAGCAGGGTGTCCAGCGTGTTCAGCGTCCAAAGTTACATGGGGGCGGCGAGTTTCACCGTTGCCGGCGAGCTAGGTCGGCGGGAACACCGACCTCGCCGGAGCTCCGGCGGCTCGGGGCGGCGGCGTTGCGAGGTAGACGAAGGGCGTGGGTCCCATGTGTCAGCCATCGCGCTATGCGCGCGCGCGGTTAGTTCAATTTAAACACACGGCCACGCTGTCAGTCACTGTTAAGGCGCCGGAGGAGATTTTCTTTAGGAAAATAATTCAGGAATCAGCCCAAAACTTTAGAAATTCATAACTTTGTGTAAAAGTGTCCAAATTTAGTGAACCAAACTTTGTTGAATTGATCTTGTTGAGTACTATCCAGCAAAACCAGTTTCAGCTCACGAAACTTATTATTTTTCCATAATTAATTCTCTAAATTTTAAACTGTTGGGAATTTTATCTAGAGATTTCCTTTATGGAAAATTCTGAAATTTCGCTAGGATGTTCATTTGAAAATCCTTGAGTCACAGGAAAAATTTCAGATCCATCCAAGTTCATTTATTCCACCTAATGGTGTGATTAAGTGAACTGCCCTGAGAAAATGGAAAAATGTACAGAAATATTTTTCAGATTTTCTCAAAATCTTGATTAGGGCATAACTTCCTCTATGATTCTTCAAATTACAAGAAACCAACTCCATTAGAACCATATAAAACTCTAGTTTACAGAAAGTAATGGTTTGATCCATGAAAACCCCTGGAAATCCATAGAAGATCTAGTAATGACCATTTAGACTTTTATCTGTGCAGAGCTCAAATGAGCTTGGGGTCAAATAAAATTTGTTCAAATCTCTGGTTAGGTCCTTACCAAGCCACCATAAAAATTTCAGATCCAAAGGGGAGGTCTAGCTATAGTTATGGTCTTTACATACTCAATTTAACACATTTCATTTAAATTGACATATCGTTTTATTGCTCACGTGTAGTCGCTGAAGGCGAGGAGACCCTGGAAGTGTTGTACTTCCTACTTCCAGACAAGATGCTAACATCTGATCAGCAGCAACAAGGCAAGCCCCGGTTTGCATTTAACAAGTTTTATAAAAGTTTTGCTTTATATACACTTAGTGTGACGTATGTGTGTGCATTAGATGTAGGATAGATGAAACACCAAATGCATAGCCAGATGATGCCAACAAGAGCGAGGGTAGTGTATGAGTCCTCGAGTAGTTTATGCTCTGCTTAATGTGTATAGACTTCGGTACAAGTCGAGTAGATGGAATCTACTCGCGAGTATAGGATTCGGAACACACGGGATTTGTTCGAGTTGTGAGAAATTTTTAGAAAAAATAAATGGAGACTAGACAGGGGCTAGGATGTAGTAAGAAGAAGTCTTGTGTGCGTAGCCCTGTCCATGTTTATTGAGGACCGAACCGTGTGCGGCCCCGCTGAACAAGTCTGAATGTACCGAAGGCATATCGGATGTATGGGCTCCGATAAACTGATGTAGCCTATACCTCCGGGCGTCGAGGCATAACGCACTGATTTATAGGTGTAGGTTGAGGGCAGCAAGGTGGAAATCTGCTAACGGGCATAGAGAGATGCTCTGTGTAGGAAACCTCCTGTATTTTTGGGTGCGACCGGTTCGACGTTTGTGCTGTTTGGTGAATGGTTGTCCCATACGACCCGGAGTGAGTGTGCTGTGTGCAGCTCCGCGTGTGGGCGTACGTGACGTGCTATTCAGGTATCCCTGCAGGTGTACATCGAGTCGATTCGCCATGCCTCGCGGTTATGAGTACCGCTTATTCACTGCATCGTGACGTAGGTTAATATATGAAATGTTGTGATTCAATACTGCTGATATGAATTGGTTGTATTGCTACATGTGTGCCACCAAATATTGCTCACTAAATTTCAGATTCATCAACCGTTAACTTGTGGCTAAAACATGAACTAAGGATGAACTTGTAGGCGTATCCTTTGCTGCAATTTACCATCCTATATTGGTTATGACCTGCATGTAGAGTTTCATGTATAGGGAGTCGGTTAAGACTTGCTGAGCCATCATGCTCACGGTTGCTGCTATGAGTGTTTGCAGGTGAGGACTACCCCACGGACTCGGGGTACGAGTCCACCAGCGAGGGCTACCCTCCGTCGGGGACCACGGCTGAGTGGGAGCCATACACGCTGCGCTGATCTGATGAGTGGAGCTTGTGTGGGTTGTCCGTAGGGCCGGCAACCGACTTTTGCTAGTTAGATGGGCGTGAGTTGTACAATTATCTTCCGCTGTAGAACTCAGTAATTAGTTGTAAAACTGAAGGGTTGTAGTACTTTTTGTACGTATCCAGTTTGTTTTCAATGTAAAACAATGGTTTCCTTATTATGTGTGCTGTCGGGTGTCGCATTGAGCGGCACCACCCTCTGAGGTTCTGGGCGTGCGGATTCCGGTCCGTCACAGCTTTCCGACTAAGCGCGTCGGCAACCACGTTCGCTTTTCCCAGATGGTAGTGCATCTTGATTTCATAATATTTTATGAGCTCCAACCATCTTCTTTGTCTCATATTCAGCTCCTTCTGTGTGAAGATATACTTCAAGCTTTTGTGGTCGGTGTAGAGGTGGACCAGATTGCCAAGTAAATAATGCCTCCACATTTTTAACGTCAAAACCACAGCAGTAAGCTCGAGATCGTGAGTTGGATAATGCTGCTCGTGGTTTCACAGTTGACGAGACCCATATGCGATGACACACTCTTCTTGCATAAGAACGCAGCCGAGACCGATGCCGGATGCATCACAATAGACATCAAATGGTTTCGTCGTGTCCGGCTGAGCAAGAACTAGAGCTGTTGTGAGATTTTTCACCAAAGTTTTGAATGCGGCTTCACATGCTGCTTTCCACATGTATTTTGTGCCCTTTTTCAGCAGCTCCGTCATTGTTTTAGTGATTTTTGAGAAGCTCGGAATAAACATCTGATAATCCCCGCTAAACCTAAGAAACTTCGGACCTCGTGGACAGATTTGTGAGATTCCCATTTCAGCACTTGTTCAATTTTTCTAGGGTCCACGGCAATGGCCTCTGCAGAAATAATATGGCCTGGAAAAGGCACTTGATCAATCAAAACTTGCACTTGCTGAACTTCACATATAATTTGTTCTCCCTCAACCGTTGTAGCACGATACGTAAATGTTCAGCATGCTCTTCTTTAGATTTGGAGTAAACCAAGATGTCGTCGATGAATACCACGGCTAACTTGTCCAACTACAGCATGAATACTGAAATTCATCATGTACATGAAGTGTGCCGGAGCTTCGGTTAACCCAAATGACATGACGAGGTACTCATAAAGTCCGTATCTCGTCGAGAAAGCTGTCTTCGGTATGTCCTCCGATCAGATCTTGATTTGATGATATCCCGACCGAAGATCCATCTTCGAGAATACCTTTGCACCCACCAGTTGATCGAATAAAATGTCAATGCGGAGCAAAGGATACTTGTTCTTTATAGTGAAAACATTTAGAGGATGATAATCAACACATAGTCTTAGTGTTTCATCCTTCTTTATAACGAAAAGTGCAGAGCAACCCCAAGGTGATGAGCTTGGTCGTATGAAACCCTTGATCATGAGTTCATTTAGCTGCTCCTTCAACTCCTCTAGCTCATTAGGTGCCATCTTATAAGGCCTTCATGAAATAGGTGTTGTTACCGGCGCCAGTTCAATCTTGAACTCGATGTCTCGTTCAGGCGGCATGCCTGGTAAATCATCGGGAAAAATATCGGGGTAATCACGTACCACCAAAATATCTCCATGTTTAATCGCTTCTTTGTGGTAGGCCTCTACCTGAATGTAGCCTAGAGGGGGGTGAATAGGCTTTTCGACGCTTTGTTGAAACCTGAAACACTTAGTAGTCTATCAAATATAGGGAAATCGGACTAGTCCGGTAGAGTGCGGACTAGTCCGTTTTCTAAACAGAGAAAAATCGGAGTAGTCCGGTACTTGGCGGACTAGTCCAGTATATGTGGACTAGGGAGATCAAGATTGATCAATGTTCACTTCTAATACTTTATGCAGCGGAAATTAAACGATAACTTAGATGTATTGCAACAACAATATAATGAATGATAGGAATCAACTTGATTTTAATGTTTGAACATGAATTTCAAAGGATTGATTAAACACTCGGATATGATGAACAATTAATGAACAAGAGTGGGAGATAAGTGTTTATCCCGAGGTTTGATTCCACGAAGGAAATCTACGTCCCCGTTGAGGAGTCCACTAAGGACCGGGTCTTCTCCAACCCTACCCTCGTCGAATCGCCACAAAGGCCGATTCTCTTCCACTAATCACAAAAGGCAATAAACTTGTTCAAGGGGCCTTCTCACAAGTTGATGGCTCCCCAAGAATTACAACGAATGAATGAACACGTCTCAACACACTCAACAGATGAACAATTAACAATGAAAATGTGCGAGAGATCAAACCCAAGAGCTCAAGAGGTGTAGACCTAGTCTCTCCTTTGATCAATTGCCAATCCACAAGAATTGATCCTTCTTGGGTTAGAATGTATGGAGAGAGGTGAATTTTGGGGTCTTGGGAGGTGCGACGGCGCAGGGGGGTCGAACTTTGTGTTGGTATGGCCTTACACCTCTTTTTATAGTTGGGTTTCCAAAGGATACGTTAGGGTTTGCGATGTCTGGACTAGTCCGTGGTTGACTCCGGACTAGTTCGGTGTGCGGTGTTTAGAAAACCCTAAGTGTCGTGAGATATCGGACTAGTCCGTGATTTTGCGGAGTAGTCCGTTTTCTGTCCAGAGACAAAATCAGACTTGTCCGGATGATATCGGACTAGTCCATTTTCTAGTCAGAAAGAAAATTGGACTAGTCCGGCTGATATCGGAATAGTCCGGACGGGTTAAAATTGTGCAGTTAGTTAGATTTCTTTCTCTTGAGCTCTTGGGGTGTGTTTATCCAAAACACTCTATACTAAGTGATCTAATTTTTTTAGTTCTTGAGCTCTTATCACTTTGGATCCTCCTTCTCCTTTCTTTTTGCTCTTTTCTTCTTAATTTCTTTGAGAACCTGCGCTCATTCTTAACAATTTTGTTAGGGTCTCATTTGTTTGTCATAAATCAACCAAAACCCACAAGGGGTGCCTAGATGCACTTTCAATCTCCCCCTTTTTGGTGATTGTTGACAACCAATTGAGATCTCACAAATATGACAATAAGAATTCAGATTTTCATAAAGTGTGCACATATGAGTTTTGAACAAAATATGCAATGAAGACATGATACATATGTGCACTCTTTATGGTGGGGGTGCAAAACTACATGTGTGAGTAGTAATTTTGATGTAAATATCATTATGAGCATAATCACCAAGAGTTATAACATACATCATTCATCAAAAGCATAACATAGTCATCATTTCACATCATGAAAGCATAAAGATGGCATAATAGCATAAGTCTTACACAAGCTCATATCTTAAGCTAAGATACAAAATGAAGAAAGACCTACGACCTATGACTCCCCCTCAATCTCTCCCTCTTTGGCATCAAGACACCAAAAAGAAGGAGAGAAGCGATCTACTTGTCGTGGCCGGGTCACTCCTCGCTGTCCGTCCTTTCTTCATCTTCGTCGTCAGCCTGAGGATGAGGAGGAGAGGAACCACTCGTCGTGCCAAAGTAGGCAAGCTCTGAAGGAGAGAGAGATTTGGGAGAGTTATGAGGATGAAGAAAATTAGGTTTTAGCCGTCCTTAGGGTTATGGAGTCGAAATATCGGGCTAGTCCGGACCATATCCAGAGAGAATATCGAACTAGTTCGTGGTTGTCCGGACTAGTCCAGACTAATGGACTAAGTGCGGACTAGTCTGGGGTGACCACGGACTAGTCCGTGGTCCCTTGTACAGAGGTGTATAAAACATATATATATATATATATATATATATATATATATATATATATATATATATATATATATATATGTATTCAAGGGTTTCTATTGGGAAATAAGGTACAAAGGCACATAGGTATTCTTGATGAATATGATTAGTAAACATACAACAATCAAGGTATGACCATAATTCATCAAGATCAAGTAATTGACATAGTTTTTAAGAGAAAAATAGAGAGAGATGATTTTTCAATATCATTAACATGACTTTGAGGATGGCATACAGATATGCATGTTTTCAAGCCACATTTCGAGCATCAAGGATATTTAGTTCATTTCGGAGCTCACAAAAGCATTTTTCATCAAGTGGCTTGCTAAAGATATCGGCTAGTTGTTTTTCAGTGTTGACATGGGAAATGGCTATGTCTCCTTTCATTGAGTGATCTCTCAAAAAATGATGCCGGTTCTATATGTTTGGTTCTAGAGTGCTCAACAGGGTTAAGGGATTTTGATAGCACTCTCATTGTCACAAAGGAGTGGAACACGGCTCATATTGTAACTGTAATCCCTTAGAGTTTGTCGCATCCAAAGGAGTTGTGCACAACAACTCCCGGCTGCAACATACTCCGCTTCGGCTGTGGATAGAGAAATTGAATTTTGTTTCTGGGAGGACCTAGAAACTAGGGATCTACCTAGGAATTTGCAAGTACCAGAAGTACTTTTTCTATCTACCTTACATCCGACATAATCTGCATCGTAGTATCCAATGAGATTGAATTTTGAACCTTTGGGATACCAAAGGACTAGGTTGGGTGTATGAACTAAATATCTCAAGATCCTTTTAATGGCTGTCAAATGACACTCCTTAGGATTGGCTCGAAACCTTGCACATAGACATACACTCAACATGATATCAGGCCTAGATGCACATAGATAGAGTAGGGAGCCAATCATGGAACGATATACCTTTTGATCCACTTTAGGTCCATCTTCATTTAGGTCCAAGTGTCAAATTGTTGCCATGGGAATCTTTATGGGATTTGATTTGTGCATTCCAAACTTCTTGAGAATGTCTTGAGTGTACTTTGTTTGGCTTATGAACGTCCCGTCCTTTTGTTGCTTCACTTGGAATCCCAAGAAGTACCTCAGCTCTCCCATCATGGACATCTCAAATCTATCTGTCATAATCTTGCTAAATTCTTGACAAAAGGATTTGTTAGTTTGAACCAAATATTATATCGTCAACATAGATTTGGCAAATGAAGAGGTTATCATCAAAGTGTTTAGTAAACAAGGTGTAATCAGCTTTTCCAATCTTGAAGTCATTTTCAATTAAAAAATCTCTAAGGCACTCATACCAAGCTCTAGGAGCTTGTTTGAGGCCATAGAGAGCCTTACGCAGTTTGAACACGTAGTCAGGGTGCTCTTGATCTTCAAAACCGGGTGGTTGCTCCATGTACACCTCCTCCTTGATTGGTTCGTTGAGAAAGGCACTTTTCACGTCCATTTGATAAAGCTTGAAATCATGGTGAGTAGCATATGCAAGTAATATACGAATCGACTCAAGCCTAGCTACGGGAGCAAAAGTCTCATCGAAATCCAAACCTTCGACTTGTGAGTACCCTTTTGCCACAAGTCGTGCCTTGTTCCTTGTTACCACTCCATGTAGTCTTGCTTGTTGCGGAAGACCCATTTAGTGCCGACGACGTTGGACTTGGGTCTCTCAACAAGCTCCCACACTTCATTCCTTTTGAAGTTGTTCAATTCTTCTTCCATCGCCATCACCCAATCCGGATCTTTTAGTGCATCCTCAACCATGTATGGTTCCAAAGAAGATACAAAGGAATAGTGTTCTCGAAAATTAGCTACGCGAGATCGAGTTACTACTCCCTTTTGGATGTCACCGATTATGTTGTCAACGGGGTGATCTATTTGGATGCTTTGGTGTACTCTTGGATGTGGCACTTGTGGTCTTGAATTTCATTATCATCTTCTTCTCCCCCTGGATAGTTGCCCTCATTGATATTTTGGCCTTCTTGAGTTTCTTGAGATTGATATTGTATGAAAGCTCCCCCTTGATCATTTTCCTCCATCTGTGGTTCATTTTCTTCATTCGCATTTGAAGGTGGCACTTGTGGTCGAACATTGCCCAAAGCCATTCTTCTCAATGCTTGACATGGAGCTTCTTCTTGATCGAGCACACACTGATCAACTAGCTCTTCTTGAGAGCCGTTAGTTTCATCGAACACTACGTCACGTGCTACTTCAACAAGTCCGGAGGTTTTGTTGAAGACACGATAAGCGTAGGAGTTTGAATCATAGCCAAGTAAGAAACCTTCATCGGACTTCAAAGCAAACTTCGAGGCCCTTGGATTCTTATTTAAAATATAGAATTTTTAACCAAAGACTCGAAAGTATGAAATATTTGGTTTGTTACCCGTGAGTAGTTCATAAGAGGTTTTCTTGAGCAACCGATGAAGATATAGTCGGTTTATGGCGTGAAAAGCGGTGTTAACCGCTTCAGCACAAAACCTGTCCGAAGTCTTGTATTCATCGAGCATTGTCCTCGACATCTCAATGAGAGTTCTGTTCTTCCTTTCGGCTACTCCGTTTTGTTGACGATGTATGTTGCTGAAAATTCATGCTTTATCCCTTCTTCGTCTAGATACTCCTCAACTTGGGTGTTCTTGAATTCTGTTCCATTGTCACTTCATATGTTCTTGATCTTCAATGAGAATTCAATTTGGGCACGCTTGATGAACTTCTTGAGAGTTCCTTGAGTTTCTGTCTTATCATGCAAAAAGAAAACCTACGTGAAGCGTGAAATATCATCAACAATGACTAGACCGTATTTATTACCGCCGATGCTTATGTAGGCAATTGGAACAAATAGACCCATGTGAAGGAGCTCAAGCGGTCTTGTTGTAGTCATGACATTCTTCGCGGGATGGGGTGCTCCTACTTGCTTCCCTGCTTGACATGCTCTACACAGCCTGTCTTTCTCGAAAACAACATCCTTTAAACCTCGGATGTGATCGCCTTTGAGGAGTTTTTGAAGATTCCTCATACCAACATGTGCTAGCCGTCTATGCCACAGCCATCCCATGTTGGTCTTTGCAATCAAGCATGTGTCAAGTTCAGCTTTATCTTTGTTGAAGTCAACTAGATAAAGTTTTCCCTTCAACACACCCTTGAATGCAATTGAGTTATCACTCCTTCTAAAGACAGTCACACCCTCATTAGTGAATAAGCAATTATAACCCTTGTCATATAATTGAGATATGGTCAAAAGATTATAATCCAGGGAGTCAACATGTAAAACATGAGAGAGAGTATGTTGTGATGAAATTGCAATTTTACCGGTACCAAGCACTTTTCCTTGACTATTATCAATAAAGTAAATGCCTTTGCTTGGATTTTCATTTTCTTCATATTCCATGAACATTCTTCTTTCTCCGGTCATGTGATTGGTGCATCCACTCTCTAGCACCCATTTTGCTCCGCCGGATGAATAAGTCTGCAAAAAAAAAATTATGCCTTGGTCTTAGGTACCCAAGCATGCTTGGGTCCTTTGAGGTTAGTAACAAGTGATTTAGGCACCCACAAATGAGACTTGGTATTCCCATGACGTGGCCCAACATATTTAGCATAAACTCTTCCAAGATTACTTTTCATAAGTACATATGAAGCATCAAAGGTTCTAAATAGATGTTGTTGTTCATGTGTGTTCACATTGTTAAATTTATCAACATTACTAAGTTTTGTAGCTTGAGAAGGGTTTCCCTTGACAAAGGCAATGCAACCCTTGTTATTCTTGTTTCTTCTAGCATTTTGCTTTTCACCGTTAGAATATGCAATGCCATATTTGACATTGGGAGGCCTTGTGACCGAGTATGCACTGCGTGCATACTTGATCTTCTCCTTGTCAAATATGCCACTTTGAGAAGGTTGCTTTTCCTTTATCAAATTTGGTTTTTTCTTTATGTTAGTGTCATTTTTGGCACAAGTACAAGTAATGCTAGTTTCAGACTTTATGTGTTGAGAATGTGAGCTAGTAGTTGATGAAGAACCATTTTTCTTGAGTGACTCAACTTGTCCCTCAAGGATCTTGTTAACTTTGGTTAAGTTAGCAAGTTCATCCTTGATGGTGGTGTTTGAGTCTTTTAACATCAAGCAAGCTTCCTTGCTTGAACATAATTCAAGCTCTAGTGATTTATTTTGTTCCTTTTCAAGTTCAAGAATCTTTTCAACCTCAATATATTCCTCCTTTCGGGAGATGATCATATCTTCCTGACGATTGACTAACTTCTCCATATCAACAAGTTTATCAAGTAGAAATTTCATTTTAGCAGCTGTCTTTTTGTCTAAACCCCTAAGCATATATTCATCTTCATCACTGCTATCATCCTCACTGGAATTATCACTATCACTAGTAAAAGAATGTGAGAAGGAAGATTTAGTCGGTACCTTTCGTTTACTGTGGCGGACCGGAATCCGCTCATCCAGGATCGCAGAGGGTGGTGCCGCACGATGCGACACCCGACAGCACACATCATAAGGAGACATTGTATTACATAGAAAACCAACTGAAACTGTACAAACTGGTACAATACTCAGTTACAAACTAAGGTTCATATTACACAGCGGAAGTTTGATTTGTACAATTCACTTCCGCCTATCTAGCAAAAGTCGGTTGCCCAGCCCTAGGGCAACCCACAGTAGCTGCACTCCTCAGCTCAGTGCGGCGTGTACGGCTCCCACTCAGCCGTGGTCCCCGACAGAGGGTAACCCTCGCCGGTGGACTCGTAACCCGAGTCCGTGGGTGGCTCCTCACCTGAAAAACACTTAAGCAGCAACCATGAGCACGATGGCTCAACAAGACTTAACCGACTCACCTAGGCATGAAACTCTACATGCAGTTTACACGAACATGGGATAGTAATTTCAGCAAATGGACACGCCTACAAGTTCATCCTTAGTTCATCTTTTAGCCACAAGTTAACAGTTCATGAATAAGAAATTTAGTAAGCAATATTTGGTGGCACACATGTAGCAATACAATTACACATATCAGCAGAATTGAATCATAACATTCCATCATTTATCTAAGTTATGATGCAGTGAACAAGCGGTACTCGTCACCGCGAGGGACGGCAAATCGACTCGATATACACCTGCAGGGATACCCAAAGAGCACGTCACGTACGCCCACCTGTGGAGCTGCACAGCACGCTCACTCGATGTCGTATGGGACAACCTTTCACCCAACAGCCCAAACGTCGAACTGGTCGCACCAAAACGAGCAGGAGGTTCCCTACACGGAGCATCTCTCTATGCCCGTTACCAGATTTCCACCTTGCTGCCCTCAGCCTACACCTATAAATCGTTGCGTTATGCCTTGATGCCCGGAGGTTTAGGTTACGTCGGTTTATCGGGGCCCATATATCCTATATGACTTCGGTACGTTCAATAGTTGTTCAGCAGGGCCGCACACAGATCGGTCCTCAATCGACATGGACAGGGCTGCGCACACAAGACTTCCTCTTGATGCGCCATAGCCCCTGCCTAGTCTCATTTTCATTACTAAAGTGATCTCACATCACTCGAACCAATCCCGTGTATCCCAAGCCTAAACTCGCGAGTAGATTCCAACTACTCGACTTGTACCGAAGTCCTATGAATCATTAAGCATAGCCTGTCTACTCGAGGTCTTAGACACTACCCTCGCTCTTATAGGCAAATTCTGGTTATGCAAGTGGGGTTCCATCCATCATACACCTAATGCACATTAATACTTCACACTAGACATGTAAACAAAGCAAAACTTTATAAAAAGGTTAATGCAAACTGGGGCTTGCCTTGTTGCTGCTGGTCATGGTTAAAGCTTCCTCCGGAAGAAGGAAGTCGAGCACTTCCGGAGTCTCCTCGCCTTCAGCGACTACGCGTTAACGAGATACTACATGTCAATTCAAATGCAATGTGTAAACTTGAATAAGTAAATTCTATAACTCTAGCTAGCCCTCCCCTTTGGCTCTGAAATTTTTATGGTGTCTTGGTATGGTCCAAACCAGAGTGTTGACCAAGTTTCATTTGATACAAGGTTCATTTGAGCCTTGTACAAATAAAAGACTATTTGGTCAATATTAGAGCCTCTAAGGAATTACAGGGGTTTTCATGGCATCCAACCCTTACTTTCTGGAAACTAGAATTTGAGATGGTTCTAATGGAATTTGTTTCATGTCATTTGAAGAATCCTAGAGGATGTTATGCCCTAAACAAGATTTTAGAAAATCTGAAAAATGTTTCTGTACATTTTCTATTTTCTCAGGGCAGTCCTCTTAATCACCCCATTAGGGGGACTAAATGAACATGGATGGGTCTGAAACTTTTACTGTGACTCCGGAATTTTCCAGTAAACCTCTCAGCCAAATTTCAGAATTTTTCATAAAGTAATTCTCCAGATAAAATTCCTAACAGTTTAAAATTTAGGGAATTAATTCTGGAAACCAATTTAGTTTCATGAGCCGAAATTAGTATTGCTGGAATGTACTCACAATTCTGAGTTCAGCAAAATTTGGTTCACTGAATTTGGAGCTTCCTAGCCAAAGTTATGAATTTCTAAAGTTTGGGCTGATCCCTGAATTATTTTCCTACAGAAAATCCTTTCCCGCACTTAATCCGAGGCTGCCAGCGGGGCCCACCCTGTTTAACTTAAACTAACCGCGCTCGCGCGCGCTTAACCAAGCGTCTGACATGTGGGGCCCACGCCTTCGTCTACCTCTCGACGCGCTGCCCGAGCTGCCGGAGCTCCGGCGAGGTCGGCGTTCCCGGCGATCTAGCTCGCCGGCGACGGTGAGACTCGCCGCCCCCACATAATTTCAGACGCTGAACACGCTGGACACCATGTCACCGCCGGATAACCGCCGTAGCTCACCGACGACCAGCTCTATGCCTCTGTGCTACCTCGGCAACGCGTTCCCGCCCTCCTGACCACACCCTTCGCGCGCTAATCGCGTCACCACGCTCAGGGAGACCTTGGGAAGCTTGGCATGACCTCGGTTGGGCCCTAAACGGCCGGCAACCTAGACCTCACCGGTGACCCTCCCTTCCGCTGGACTGTTACCGGTGAAACTAGGGTTTGGAATGGTTGCTCCTGCGGTTTTCTGCTCGGAGAGATGCGCACGGATGTCTAGAATGTGTGTGAGCTGCAGCTCGACCGGCGGTTGCTCCGGTGCAACGAATTTCGCCGGTGACCAATTGCTAACCCTAAGGTGCACCATGGGGGAAAACTCGGAATTCTCTCTCTACCCTGCATGAAACGGTGAACGGTTTCCTCCTACCGCTTCCTTGCACGCTGGCGCACCTTTTCCTCTCTGGTGGCAGCGCGTGATATCCCCGGGATCGGCCGGTCGTCGGTGATCAGAGAACGCCGGCGAAAACACTCGCGAGCGGAGGCAACTGTGGGTGGGAGAGCGTCGGTTCAGCCGGGGCACCGTGAAAACGACCGAGTGGGCATCGTGCTGGCGTGGTGACTCACAGTTTTCACCGTGCGGTGGCCTCTTCCACGCGGGCGCGGGAGCAGGAGCTGTCGCGCGCTGATCGTTGGCTGCCGAGTGACTCTCCGGAGTTGCCTTCGGTCCTAAGTCCTCTGACTAGTGGGCCCTCTTCTCCCCTCTAATTTTTCCTCCCCCCCCTGCTGCTGCAAATATCCCAGCTACTCACAATTAACTGTGAGACTTAAGCACCAAGTCATAGTTTGAATTTGGTTTGGCTAAATTTGCTTCACATTTGAACTTGAATTCAAATTCAGTTTTGAATTATTGCAAATTTAGCTCCCAAAAAGATGAACTCTGATGGGATGAAAATTTGTGGACTAACTCAGAAAAATGTTCTGAGTTTGAATACGAAGCCAACTTTTGAATCCAAGTGATGAAAAGTTGCTGCAATTTTGAATTTACATTCAAATTGGCCTCTTTTCCAAATACCTCCAAAAGTGCCTCAAACAGTGTTGGATTTGCATGAAATTTTGCCTGAGCCTTTCAAAGAGTATATAAGGTCTAGGGTGAGCTCAACCTTTCATGTTCATGTGTATAAATCTTACTTTTTGAAAGTTAGCGCATTCTCCTCTAATCACCCTTTTGACGGTGGTTACTTGCTCTTCACCATTATTCACAAGATATCCACAACAAAAGCTGTGGTGTTGTGAGGTGATGGAAAATTTATGCAAGTCCCTTTTCTTGGGCTTTCACATTTACCTTCCTTTGCCATTAGACAAGTGTTGTTGGTGTCCTTCCATGCGCCCATGGTTGGGAAGAGAGTGGATTTCTTGGTAGTCTTCTTTATGGCTATGGTGGCCATCTCCTCTTCTTCTTCAGATGAAGATTCATCATTGGAGTCCCACTCCTTCCCTAGATGCGCTTGGCCATATTGCTTCTTCTTTTTGAACATTTTCTTTGGCTGAGACTTGTTATCGTTTGTCTTCTTCTTGTTTTCATCATGTGGACAATCTACTATGAAGTGATCGTATCCTTCGCAGTTATAGCACGCCCGTCTCATCTTCGGTCTTTGTTTGTCCCTTGGTCTCCCTTCACTTGAGCTGTTGCCCTTTCTTCTTCTCATCATTTTCTTGAACTTCTTCATGAACAAGATCATGTCTTCTTCATCGATATCACTGCTTTCACGTTCGCTGTCGTCTTCTCTATAAGCTTCTCGAGCTTCCTTTGATACGGGTTTACAAGTTGACTTCAATGTGACTTCTTTCTTCTTTGACGAGGTGAGATCGGCAATTTCCTTACCATGCTTGGCTTGCTTCTCCATCATCTCAAAGTTGATGATCTTGCCAAGAAGTTCGTCTAGGGTCATTTTCCGGTACCCGGGGCTTTCTCTGATCATTGAGCTAAGAGTTACATTGCGGGGCATGAATGCTCTGAGAATCAGCTTCACATCCTCATGATCATTCCATTTCTTGCTGCCATAAGCTCGGACTTTGTTGATAAGATTCTTTAGTCGATTGTACATATCTTGTGGTGATTCATCTTCTTCTATAGTGAATCTTCCTAATTCACATTCAATCATTTCTATCTTGGCTTCGCGTACGTGACGATCACCTTCATGTGCAGCCTGTGGTGTGTCCCATATCTCCTTGGTAATTTCGAGCCCATCCACTTTGGTGAACTCATCTCGGCTTAGTGATGACGTGATCACGGCTGCAGCTTGAGCATTTCAATGAATGGCTTGTTCTTGGTTTGGGGTCAGCTCTTCATCATCATCCGGGATATTTATCCCTGTACACACTATATGCCACAAACTCGGATTAAAAGATATGAGATGCATTTTCATGTTTTATCTCCACATTGAATAATCGTTTCCATCAAAGTGAGGTGCTTTCCCTAGGGGAATTTATAAGTAAGGATTATTGTTAGAATTCAAACGCTCATAATCAAAAGGATATCAGGAGTAGTCTGTGTGACTACCCCCTTTCTTCTTCTTTTCATCATCGGTGTCCTTCTTCCCTTTTGGGGAGATTGCCTTCTTCCGTAAAAGGGCCTTGAGTTGGATCACGTCCTCATCATCGTGCTCACTGTCTTGAATGGCGTCGAGTAGCTTCTTTAGCTTTTGAGTCCTTTCATCATTTCTCTTTTCGTAGTCAATCTTCTTGTGTGCATCCTTGACGTCCATATCGTCTCTTCGAGCGGTGAGTCTCTTTTGAAGTGTTTGGCTCTAATACCAATTGAATGTAGCCTAGAGGGGGGTGAATAGGCTTTTCGACGCTTTGTTGAAACCTGAAACACTTAGTAGTATATCAAATATAGGGATATCGGATTAGTCCGGTAGAGTGCGGACTAGTCCGTTTTCTAAACAGAAAAAAATCGGACTAGTCCGGTACTTGGTGGACTTATCCGGTATACGTGGACTAGGGAGATCAAGATTGATCAATGTTCACTTCTAATACTTTATGCAGCGGAAATTAAACGATAACTTAGATGTATTGCAACAATAATATAATGAATCACAGGAATCAACTTGATTTTAATGTTTGAACGTGAATTTCAAAGGATTGATTAAACACTGGGATATGATGAACAATTAATGAACAAGAGTGGGAGAAAAGTGTTTATCCTGAGGTTCGATTCCACGAAGGCAATCTACGTCCCCGTTTAGGAGTCCACTAAGGACCGGGTCTTCTCCAACCCTACCCTCGTCGAATCGCTACAAAGGCCGATTCTCTTCCACTAATCACAAAAGGCAATAAACTTGTTCAAGGGGCCTTCTCACAAGTTGATAGCTCCCCAAGAATTACAACGAATGAATGAACACGAACACGTATCAACACACCCAACAGATGAACAATTAACAATGAAAAGTATGCGAGAGATCAAACCCAAGAGCTCAAGAGGTGTAGACCTAGTCTCTCCTTTGATCAATTGCCAATCCACAAGAATTGATCCTTCTTGGGTTAGAATGTATGGAGAGAGGTGAATTTTGAGCTCTTGGGAGGTGTGACGGTGCAGGGGGGTCGAACTTTGTGTTGGTATGGCCGTATACCTCTTTTTATAGTTGGGTTTCCAAAGGGTACGTTAGGGTTTGCGATGTTCGGACTAGTCCGTGGTTGACTCCGGACTAGTCCGGTGTGCGGTGTTTAGAAAACCCTAAGTGTCGTGAGATATCGGACTAGTCCGTGATTTTGCGGACTAGTCCGTTTTCTATCCAGAGACAAAATCAGACTAGTCCGACTGATATCGGACGAGTCCGTTTTCTGGTCAGAAAGAAAATCGGACTAGTCCGGCTGATATCGGACTAGTCCGGACGTGTTGAAATTGTGCAGTTAGTTAGATTTCTTTCTCTAGAGCTCTTGGGGTGTGTTTCTCCAACACACTCTATACTAAGTGATCTAATTTTTTCAGTTCTTGAGCTCTTATCATTTGGATCCTCCTTCTCCTTTCTTTTTGCTCTTTTCTTCTTAATTTATTTGAGAACCTGCGCTCATTCTCAACAATTTTGTTAGGCTCTCATTTGTTTGTCATAAATCAACCAAAATCCACAAGGGGTGCCTATATGCACTTTCACTACCATTTCTTGATCTTCGCTGTCTAAAAACAGTGTGTGATGCCCATGAATCGGCGAGACAATCTGAACAGTCCGGTTACCGATATTGAGAACGGCACCGTGATGGTTTAACCAAGACATCCCCAATATTACCTCTATCTTCTGCCCATCGAACATGATCACCGATGTTGCGTATATTTTTCCTCCCAAACATAAAGCTGCTCAGGACACAACCTGATTGGCAGAGATACTTCCTCCCAGTTATCGTATAAGATAACTAGTCATGGGAGTATTGGTGGATAATCGGTGCTGATCCACACATGATTTGCTGATAAAATTGTGGGTAGCACCGGACTCAAAAAATATAAGCACGGGTACGTCTTTAAGAGTGAACATGCCCGCTAACACCGGTGCTCCCTCCGGGACATCCTAAATAGCAAGATGTTGCACACTCCCGGATTGCAATGCTGTTACGTCTACTTGAGCACGTGGCAGCATACCACCTGATGATGATGGTTGTTTGCTGTTCAAAAACTTCTCCCGGCATTCTTGAGTAAAATGCCAAAAACGGTGGCAATAAGAACTGTAAGGGCCTCAGTTTTTGACACATGCTTGAAGTGTTCATCACCACACACACACACCTCATTTGAAGCAAGTTGATGAACACATTTGAAGAGCAAGTAACCACCATCAACATGCTCATTAGAGAACAAACTCACAGATTGCAAAAGTGGTATTTCCCACATGTAATATAGGGGCTGGGCATATGAAAAACTCCTACACATTGCTAGGAATGTCCATGCCAAGTTTCGCCCAAATTCATAACCTTTTGAGGTCATTTTGGATATAGATAGAAAGAGGGCAGTTTGAAACTACATTCAAATTCAAACTGTTTTTATCCCATGAATTCAAAAGTGGGAGGCATATTCTTACTCAGCACATTTTTGTGATCTCACACACCAATTTTCACTCAATTTGGAGTTGATCTTGACATGAGCTAAGTGGGGGCAAATTCAAACTTTATTTGAATTTCAAACTGAACATGTGCTGAAATTTATCCAAACCAAACCCAATTTGAATTCTAACCAATTCAAATGGCTCAAAGGTAGATAATTTAAATCACCAGGGGCTTTGTGGGAACTACTGTTTACAACAGTGAATTTGAGTTAAGTTCAGAGGTTAAAATTGAGGGTGGGACCCACACGTCATAGAGCTAAGAGGGGTGACTTGCACACAAAGTCACAGCCTCGGTGGGAAATTCCACCGAGCAGCTGCCGGGTGTGCCACCGAGAAGGAACCGGCGCCACCAGCTGCTTCCTCCTTCGCGCGCTGGCGCCCAGGGCGGCCTTCTCGTCCCCCCCCCCCCCCCCCCCCCCCCCGCGACCTTTACCGCCTCAGCCCGAGCGGAGACCCGGCTGCCTTCTTATCCTCGCGGACGACACCGAGCAGCGGCATTCCGTTCCCCCGAGCTCTCTGTCGATCGGAAAAAAGGAGCAAACAATCACGCCTCACCTCCCCGAGCTGCTAGGCGGCACCCTGAGCTCAAGCACCACTCTCCCGACGGCTGAACCACCGGGTTTCGGCTTCTGTTCCTGTGATCAACGACGACCGCCGCGACTTAGCTCAAGAAAAGTGATCGGTCTCACGTGGGCAGAACACCACAGCCACTTCCACATCTGAACAAGGGCGGCAAAAGGAGCGCACGGACTCCACGCTGCTTCCACCTGAAGCTCAAGCCACGCCGTGAGCTCTCGCCGGCGAATTCTGAGATTTTGCTCCGGCGACCTCAACCCGAGCTTCCGGTAAAGTTCCTTAAAATTCTCCTTCTCTACTCCTCCTTAAGTCATCAAACTTTGCACGTGTATGCTGGATTAGCCGGCGATCAATTATCCTTTAGCATCCATCGCATGAAAACGCCTCGGAGCAACGGAATTCAAGCTCTACTCGGAGTGTTCGCCGCGGACCCATTCGGTCACATGGTGAAACCGTATTTGCGGTTACTCCCGAGCTACTCTGAGGTCATGCCGAGCTTCCCAGAGCTGCGCTGGTGATGTAGAGCCCATCGGCGCAAGTGATGGCGGGCTTGAGACCTCGGGCGACGGCGCCGAACCACAGCAGTAGCCGCCGCACGTCGCGGAGCTGGTTCCGGCCACCGGCAGCCCAAACAGAGCCCACCAACGTGTTCCTCGATGCCCTAAACCCTCTGGCAGCGAGTCTCTAACTGGGCGGCGGCCGGGAACGCCGGTCCGGCGAGCAACCATCTGCTCCAGCGAGGGGGGGAGCGCGCGGGCGTGAAGCAGAGGGCGGGAGGAAGAAGAAGACGTGGGGCCCGGCTGTCAGCGGCTTAAAATTCAAATCGGGATCGGGCTGCGACTCGGATCCAGTGTGCTGGCGCGCAAATACCCCGTAGACTCCGGTGTGCCGACGCCTCAGCGCGCAACACGTGTCCCCGTGGCCCACCAGCAGATTTAAACTTTTCCCCCGATTTTCAGATTTCATTCAAACTTCAAATCCTCATAACTTGGGCTAGAAAACTCCAAATCGAGTGAACCAAATTTTGTTGGATTCAGCTCTCTGAGCACTTTCTAGCAAATCAAGTTTCACTTCATAAAATCCTTATTTCTCTATAATTAATTCCTAAAAGATTAAACTGTTTGGAATTTTAACTGGAGAATCCCTTGGAGGAAAATTCTGAAATTTTGCTGGGATGTTACCAAAATATCCCTAAACTACCATAAAAATTTCAGATCCATTTGAGCTCATTTGATCCACCTAATGGGGTGATTAATGAAACTGTTCCAGAGAAAATAGAAAATGTTCAGAAACATTTTCAGAATTTTCTCTGAAATTGTTTAGCTCATATCTTTAGATAGGAACCTTCAAATTAAGTGAAACCAACTCCATTAGAACCCTGTGAAAATCTAGTTTTCAGAAAGTCATAGCTTGTTTCATGAAAATCCTTAGAACACCCTAAAAGCCTTCAATTAAGGTCAAGTACATAATTAATTGTGGAGGGCTCAAATGAGCTTTGCTGCAACTAAAACTTGACCAAGTCTCTGTTTAGATTGTAACCAAGCCACAGTAAAAGTTTCACAGTCTTCGGGTCTGTCTAGTGAGACATAGAAGATTCACAAATTTAAAATTCAATTCAAATGCATTTAAGTAATACATGTACTTCTTATATCATGTAGTCATAAAGGTCGAGGAGGAACCCGAAGTCCTAGACTTCGTTACTCCGGAGGAGCAGCTAAGCAAGGCAAGCTCCGGTTTGCATTAACCTTTTTACAAGTTTTTATTGTTTTGAGCACTTACTTGAGTACCATTATTCCTTGCATTAGAGTCTTGTTTGGAAACCCAATTGCATAGCCAAGAAAACCATGGGTTGGGTTTAGGATTGCAAAACCCCGTTAGCTACTGCAAAGCTAAGTTAGGGTAGGATTCAATACAAGTCGAGTAGTTGGAACTACTCGCGAGCATAGGCTAGAGGCACTCGACTCGGGTAGAGATAGGACATGATATACATGGCAAGAAAGATGAGACCGAGCGGAGAGTAAGGGCAGCAGGACTTTGGGGCCTGTGTGCTGTAGCTCCGCTTGTGTCGATTGAGGACCGAGCCGTGTGCGGGCCTGTTGAACAAGCTAGAACAGTACCGAAGACCTACCGGCTATATGGGAACCCGGAAACCGATGTAACTCGGGAAGCTGGGTGTTGAGGCATAGCTGGTCGTTCAGAGGGTAGGTTGAGAGCTCGAGCTGTAAATCGGCTGGCGGCACTGAGATGCACATGCAGAGACCTCGTGCTCGGGACGATTGGACCGGTTCAACATTTGGCTAACAGGTGAAAGGTGGTTGCGTACGGCGTCCGTGATGGTTGCTGTAGGCGACATCGAGTACGGGCGTACGTGACGGGTTGTTCGGGTAACCCTGCAGGTGTAAATCGATTATAATCGCCGTCCCTCACGGTCAGTGAGTATCACTTGTTCACTGTACCGTGACGTAGAAAGAACAGGCTAGGCACATGTTAAAATGTTGCTGATTGAATTATGGACATTGATTGTTAATGACATGCTGTTGTTTAGAGCAAATTAAAGTTCCTTTCAACTTTGGGCAAAGTACATGAGAGAAATGCGTTTCTTGTTTGATTGCGGCTCTCTCATGTGCCTTAGTGTAAGGTTCTCCACAACCGGCTGCTAAAACTTGAAAGTAAGGTTCCACTAATTAGGCGAGTCCTTTGCAACTTGTTTTACGTCATGCACCCATTACCCCTCATGTAGAAGTTCCTTGTATACGAGAGACAGGTAAGTCTTGCTGAGCCTTTGTGCTCACTGCTTGTGTTTGAAGCTTTTGCAGGGTTCTATGAGGAAGGGACTCCCGAGGAGGAGACGGAACCCCAGGAGGGGAACCCCGTCGAGTGCGAGTCGTGCAAGCCGCCATGTTAGTGTGCGTGTGTGCTAGCAAGGACACGTTCACGGGCTGAACGTGAACTTGATGCATAGTCTACACCCGTGAGTGTAGACTGAACATATTTTGTTGTAAAAATGTTCATAAACCTCTTTATGTAATAAAACTGTGCTTCCGCTTTGTACCTTTGATGTGTTATCCGGTGTTGTGCAACGCAGCACCCCTCAGCGTGATCCTGGCTCGACAAGACCGTGGGGTCGTGTCAAGAACAAGGATATTTCCTCGGTTCTTCGCTGCCTTGCGGTTGATAAGTTGATGTACTTGGCTGCAGCAATGAGGCACCAGAAATCACTCGTTGCTGCGGCTGTGGTGGTGCTTCGAGACATGATTCTTGAACAGGAAATCATTGATAAGTTTGTCTTTCTTGTGGTTGGCATATTTCACCGGATGGTGTGCGATACACCAAACGGTATTTATGAGGAACAATGGTTGTGTCTTCTTGCACATCACTCTGGTCCCTCTTCTCTGCCTAACACTCAAGTGTCGTATGTTCTTGCAGCATGGTAGCACTGACCAACTCGGTGTAATTACCTTGATTGAACAAAGCCAACTTATCCTTTAATATGGCACTCAGGCTATGAAAAAAAGTAATCACACCTTGCAGCTTCGTTCATCACATAATCGGGAGCATATTGTGCCAAATGGTTGAACCGTTTGACATAATCGGGGAAATTCATGTCCCCATGCTTAAAATTCCTGAATTCCTCCCGATTGGTCTTAATAAAACCCGTAGGAATTGTTGGGAAATAGGCGATGCGCTACTCTAGCAATTCGACCGTATCACCCAGGAAACATGTGAGTAAGGAGGTCATGGATCGTTACCACTAGGCGCGCAGCTCAGCGGATCGTAGATGTGCATCGGTGTAGGAGAAGTAGACGGTCACGTTCGTCTTCTCCTGAGTCCTCGTCACAGGAATGTCGTCACATCACCGTAGCCGATCAGCGCAGCAGTAACAGCAGCGCCTCCACGGAGTCCATACGTACAGAGAGGAACGCCGTGCGTTGGTGTGCTAGCACCGCGCGCGCGACAGGGGTTTCGGCGTGTGGCCTGTCAGGGGCGGCGGCTAGGGCTGTTACATGGTGGAGTCATCTGCCCCTAACCCTACCCCTCATATTTATAAGCGTGCTAATGGGCTTTTAGGTCACAGGCCCATTAGTACCCTAATTTCTTATGGATCAAATATCCATCACGCCTTTATCCGAATTGTTATGATTGCCTCTTGGGCATATCACCAACAATCTCCCACTTGCACTAGAGACAATCATATAGCCAAGTTTTTCAATATTCCATCCCCTTAAGTGTGTGACCCGTTAGGTTCATGTACAGTCGGTTATGAATGAAAATAGGTTTCAAACACAAGTCAGTAGAGGCACCTAGTAGGACATACTGACTACCGAATGTACATAAAGATCATATCGGCTTAACCTAGATACATTCACATGCTAATTCCTTTGCCACACGATACCAGTCAAGCTCAAGGCGAGATACGTGCCATCCTTGTGATAGCTCGACCATTCACTCGATCAAATAGTGGATTCAATCTATGACTAACTTTTAGTCATAATGATTAACTCCTTAATCACTTTGGCATGGCCATGCACTTTCCAATCCAACTATATCGAGGGGCCCAGAGATATCTCTCCTGTTATTTAGGAGCGGCAAATCCCATCTTGATCCGCACACATCTCATTCCATACTTCATCATGTACCTGAAGACTATTTCTATGACCACCCAGTTACGGAGTAGCGTTTGATAGTTTCAAAGTGCACAACTACACATAGTGAGAAACAATGGCGATCTCAGGTCTAAGAATCTAGAAGGTGTATCACTCAAGACCAACTGATGGCACATATGTAAATAACAATCCCAACAGTGTCTCAGAATGGGTCTATCCAACACCATGTTCACTAACATGTGTTCACATTATTAATTTGATATCTCCATATCTATGATCCGTGAAACGTGATCATCAATTAATACATGTGCTAGTCTGCGTACTATCATTATCTCATATAACGATGTAGACTAGGAATCATTTTGAGTAACATTATAATTAACAAAGAGTCTCATGAACAAGTCACATACTTGATGATCAATGTGAATAATAGTTACTCAAATAGTACATAAACATAGCTGTGACACAAGTCTCCCACGTACACACTAGGATCACTGATGTAAGTATCTAATGCCCAAAGATCTTGTGTGCGCCTCATGCTTTGATTGTGGAAGAGGCTTTGTCAACGGATCTTCCACATTCAAATCCGTATGCACCTTGCATATATTCACATCACCTCGGTCGATAATTTCTCGAATGAGGTGATAGCGTCGTAGTATATGTTTGGATCTTTTGTGTGATCTATGCTCCTTTACCTGTGCAATGGCTCCATTACTGTCGCAATAGAGATCCACAGGTCCAGACGCACTAGAAACAACACCCAACTCAGAAACAAATTTTCTGATCCAAACAGCTTCCTTTGCAGCTTCAGAAGCTGCAATATACTCCGCCTCCGTCGTTGAATCTGCTCCTGTGTCTTGCTTGGAACTTTTCCAGCTCACTGTCCATCCATTGAGGCAGAACACAAAATCGGATTGCGATCTAGAGTCATCCTTGTCTGTTTGGAAGCTAGCATCGGCGTAACCTCTTACAACGAGCTCTTCTTCACCTCCAAACACTTGGAACACATCCTTAGTTCTCCTCAAGTACTTAAGAATGTTTTCGACATCTGTCCAATGAGCCTCACCATAATCTGATTGATACCTGCTCGTAACACTTAGAGCATAGGATACATCTGGGCGTGTACACAACATGGCATACATGATAGATCCAATAGCCGAAGCATAAGGAATCACTCTCATCCTCTTTTGCTCATTAGGCGTCGAAGGACACTGACTTTTGCTTAGAGTGATGCCATCTGACATTGGCAAGAAACCTTTCTTAGAATCTTGCATATTGAACCGATTCAATATCTTGTCAATATATGTGTCTTGGCTTAATCCAATTAGCCTTTTAGATCTATCTCTATAGATCTTTATGCCCAAAATGTATGCTGCCTCTCCTAAATCCTTCATTGAGAAACTTTTCCGTAATGAGGATTTAACAGCATCTAGTATTGGAATGCCATCAACAATATGTCATCTACATATAGGACCAGAAATATAAGTGCGCTCCCACTAACCTTCTTATAAATACAAGGTTCTTCTACGTTCTTGATGAAACCAAACCCTTTGACCACTTCATCAAAACGTAGATTCCAACTCTGAGATGCTTGCTTCAATCCATAGATGGACTTTTGAAGTTTGCATATTTTTCTAGCATTTTTAGGATCGACAAAACCCTCAGGTTGTGTCATGTACACATCCTCAGTCAGACTCCCATTAAGAAAGGCTGTTTTGACATCCATCTTCCATATTTCATAATCAAAATATGCAGCAATTGCTAGGAGAATCCGAACAGACTTTAGCATAGGACGGGCGAAAATGTTTCATCATAATCAACACCTTGAATTTGTTAAAAACCTTTCGCCACCAATCGTGCTTTATAGATGTGAACTTTTCCATCCATATCAGTCTTTTTCTTGAAAGTCCATTTGCAATCCATCGGTCTCACACTATCGATTGGATCAACCAAGTTCCAAACTTGATTCTCATGCATGGATTCTATTTCGGAGTCCATGGCTCCAAGCCATTTCTCAGAGTTGGGTCCCATTATTGCTTCAGTGTAGGTCACAGGCTCATTATTGTCTAACAATACCATGTCCTGTTCTTCCGTGGTTAGGAGTGTCAACTTTTCAAATGCACGACGTTCCCTTGTAGACCTTCGTGGGGCTGGTGTTTCATCAAGTGGTTGTACAACATCTTGTACATCCTGTATAGGATTAGAAGGTGCCGAAACATTTTCAGGTATTTCTTGAATTTCTTTAAGATGCACCTTGCTCCCACTAACTCCTTTTGAGAGAAACTCTTTCTCCAAGAAGACACCATTGCGAGCAGTAAACACTTTACCCTCCGTTTTATTATAAAAATAATATCCTTTGGTTTCCCTAGGATATCCTACAAAGAAGCATTTGTCTGATTTGGGAGTAAGTTTGTCTCATTGTGACGCCCCCAATTCTGTGGAAAACCACGGAACCGAGAACTGATGCATATGTGTGCCCAGGATGTTCATCACACATACACATATGATCCACAAACTGAATTCAGAATATATATTACCACGAATAACAGAGTTTATTACAATGTCTAATGAGTCTTGGACTCATGCTCACAGCGGAAGTCTCTATTTCTATGCAGCAGAAGTCTTTATTCTAATGCGGAAGCGATTTAACTAATGCGGAAGCAAATATAAGCAGCATTGACATCGTCTCTACTCCATTCCCACAGGCAAGGTTGAGAACAGATCACACGCCTTAATGCTCCACTTGGTCTTCATAGTAGTCTTCTCCTGCTGCTGATGATGAAATAATAATGCAAGTTTGAGTACAATGATGTACTCAGCAAGTGCGGGAAAACATGATATGTAGCTCATAACAAGGTAGACATAAATGGTTCATTGCAGAAAAGCAGATTTTATAAAACCATGATAAAATAGCAACTTAACTTTAGATGAATGTAATCCCAGCATGTATTAAATTACCAACATACCTCCATCTTTTCCATGTTCCACCCGAACATTAACCAACTTCATTCTTGTTCACGAATACCTCCTCGTATTTGCTACCATCTCACGAATACCTTCTCGTATTCGCTACCATCTCATCTCATAAACAACTTCGTCTCACACCGAGACCAATCTCGTTGCCATGACTCAACAGTCATGCAACCCATCTTATCACCCGGACTCAACAGTCCCAAAACCAAACCATAACCAAAAACCATCCCAAAAACCACATCCAATAACCATCCCAAAAACCATCCCAACTAATCATGGCAGTTGGCCAGGCACTCGTGACCGTAATCTCGGCTATCATGATAGTTTTAAGAACACTGCAGAGTTTGCACCTCTTTACCCACAAGTTTGTGATTTTGTCACCCGTCGGCGACTGCAGAACCTCCATTATACCAGTACACAACCGTCGGTGTATGGCCAAGAGATCACAAAATAGCCTTTAAAAAGGGGCTACTAGATGTATGGACTCACTAAGGTTTCACCGGCAGGCTAGAATCTCCAATTTTCCCACCCACGGGGCCCCTCTTGTGCCATGCAGTTCCCAGGGCAGTCCTCACTCGACTCCCATTCCCTGCGCCATCCACAGTCCATAACACTCTAGCAACTTACCTAATTAGTCAGATAAGCTGCACCCATACTTGGCCTTGTGGTGGCACTGTTATCCTGGCTTGTGCATGCATGAACTGGTCCTTAGATCTACGGCAAGTAAACCCCATCTCATGCTACCTCATTCACAAACCCAGGCTTGCCTAGATCTCCCTCCGATCCATGTTCATTAGCAACATCAATTTTCCTCAGTATCATTATGAGTGCAGTTAGCTAGACACATATATCTCGCTTCCCAATCCCATGGACTCAGCGAAGCATAAAAGTAAAAACATACCCGACTCATAAACTTCCCTGGCGACAAGGGTGGTTTAATCAAAGCTAGTAAACTCCTATAAAAGGGTTTCCCATCATGTTTGACTCAGCACGCACACCTTTTTGCAAAACAAAACAGTTTTACCCAAAACATAGGATCGATATGGTCAAGGAGCACTTGCCATGTTCTTGCGGTTCTGGTTGCTCTTAGATCTTGAAACCTTGTTGTTGCAGCTCGTCGTAAACAGCTCCCTGAGCTTGTCCTGCTATACAGGATCGCGCACATACAAGATTCATAACAATTAATATCATGCACAAACTTTAACTAGATGCGATGATGCATATGCATGCTATCCTATGATGCAGTCTTATTAGATCGGTTTTGTTCGTGTTCTTGCATGGCTTTATGATGAAACAGAGATGTTCGGATCTGAAGTGGACGTGGCGATGACCTTGTCTTTAGATCAACCCGATCAACAAGTGATCTGTCCAAGAGAAGGCTTCTGTTCGAAAGGAATCAAAGAACAGATGCAAAGAAAACACAACGATGTTGTAAGGTGGTATTGGAGACCTACCTTACGTCCTCCTTGGTCTCGGGTCCTTCTCAGATCATTGGGCTCTCTTCCGGCGATCTTCTTTGCTGAACTCCGGCGATGGTTTTCTCAGCGAGTTGAGGCTAGGGCTCTAAGTCGTCGGCTTAGGAGTTGGAAAAGAAGTTTGTGGTTTCGGCCAGAGGTTCTGGGTTCTATTTATAATCGGGAAGAGAAGAGTCCTAATCTGATTGGACTTTTATTTAAGAGTTCTATTCAGATTGTCGTTGAATCTTAATCTTATATCTAGTCGATTTGGTGTGGTATCATTGTGGAATCCGGGTCGGTTTCTTCTCCGTACCGGTATTTCTACGCGTACAAAATCCAAAAACCGCTCTAGAACTCGTTACTTCCTCGGTGATGAGATTCGGAAGCTCCACGTGTCCATCGGGGCCCGGTCTCTCCTCTTCCGCAGAGACGAGGTCCGGTGGTGCCGCGTGTCAAGCGAGTGAGACCTCCCTCTCCTTTGTAGGTGAGCTCCACGTGCGCCACGTATCCTGGCGGTCGGGACCTCCTCTCTACTCAGAGGTGGCTCCGCGCATGCCACATGTCAGTGCCGGACCTTCCCTCTCTCCGGAGGTGGCTCCGGGTGTGCCACGTATCCTAATAGCGCCAGACTTCCTTTCTTCTCACAGACGAGTTCCGAGATTAACACGTGTCCAACAGTGACGGACCTCCCGGAGAAAAGCTCCGGTGGAGACATGTGTTCAATAGAACCGGACCTCTCGGAGGTGACCTCCGAGATTGACACGTATCCCGCGAGACTGGTCCTCTGATTTCCATGGTGACTAGCTCTGAAGGTGACATATGTCCTGCGGAAATTCCTTTGCTTCTTCCGCGGAGGCTAGCTCCGGGGACAACACGTATCCTCACAGGGTCGGACCTCTCCCCCTTTTTCGTAGATGAGCCCCGAGCCTGCCACGTAGCCAGTTTAGCGGTGGACCTCTTCCCACTTCGCAGGGATGAGCTCTGAACACGCCACGTGGCCAGCGGGCCGCGGAAGTTTTCTTCGGTGCTCTCTGTGAACTGGAGTCGGCTCTTTTTGGCTATCTTTTTGATATTTTCTCTGTTCCCACTTCTTTTTTAAAATGTCTTCTCTACATGAGACATGAATACATGCAGAAACCCGAGATGAGGGTGTCACAAATCTACCCCCCTTAAATTGAATCTCGCCCTCGAGATTCGTTAGTAGAGAATAGATGAGGAAATTCTGCCCTGATGTTATCTTCACGCTCCCATGTGGCTTCAGCTTCAGTGTGATGTATCCATTGTACCTTGCACCATCGGATCACTTTGTTCCTGGTGACCCTTTCCTTTACGTCCAAAATTCGGACAGGGTGCTCTGTATAAGTCAGGTCCTCTTGAAGTTCAAGCTCTTCCATTGGTATTTGCTCCTCTGGTATTCTCAAGCACTTCTTGAGCTGGGATACATGAAACACGTCATGTACGTCGGAGAGGTGTGTTGGGAGCTCTAGTTGATGGGCTACTTCTCCTCGCTTGTCCAAAATCTTAAGTGGTCTGATATAGCGAGGTGCTAGCTTGCCTTTGACGTTGAAACGTCGTTGGCCTTGGATAGGCGATACCTTAAGGTATACGAAGTCTCCTACTTCGAAAGTCAACTTCCTTTGCCTATTGTCCGCATAGCCTTTTTGTCGTGACTGAGCAGCCTTTAAGTTCTCCCGTATCGTTTGGACTTGCTTTTCAGCTTCTTGTAGCACTTCGGGTCTAAACACCTGGTTCTCTCCGGTTTCGTTCCAGAACAGCGGCGTTCTACAGCGTCTACCATATAATGCTTCGAAAGGCGACATCTTCAAGCTAGCTTGATAGCTGTTGTTATAGGAGAATTCGGCATACGGTAAACTCCTATCCCAACTATGCCCACGTTTCAAGGCGCAAGCTCTCAATATGTCCTCCAAAATTTGGTTTGTCCTTTCGGTTTGTCCATCAGTTTGTGGGTGATAGGCGGAGCTAAAATCCAGTCGTATACCCATAGCTTTCTGCAACTTCCTCCAGAATCTAGAGGTAAACTGAGAATCTCGATCAGAGACTATCCTTTTCGGGACTCCATGACGGCACACGATCTGCTCCATGTACAACTCGGCCAATTGTGCCACGTTGTAATTGGCCCTTATAGGGAGAAAATGGGCGGTTTTCATCAATCGGTCCACGATAACCTAGATGGAGTCATAACCCGACTGGGTACGTGGCCATCCGACGATGAAATCCATACTGATGTCCTCCCACTTCCACTCGGGTACCTTCAAAGGTTGCAATAATCCAGTGGGTCTTTGATGTTCGGCCCTCACCCGTTGGCATGTGTCGCATAGGGCAACGTATTCGGCTATATCCCTTTTCATACCATCCCACCAATAACAAGTCTTCAAGTCCTTGTACATTTTGGTACTCTCGGGATGTATGGAATAGGGTGAATCATGTGCCTCTTTCAATATCATGTCGCGGAGGTGCTTCACGTTAGGCACACAAATCCTTTTTTCTAGCCAAAGCGTACCATTCTCATCTTCTTTGAAATCCTCCTCTATTCCATGTCGGATGCTCTCCTTAATCTCCTCATCCGTTGCTTGGCCATCTCTTATCTCTTGCTCCAATGAAGAGTGGATCTCCATCATTTCCATATTGTTCAAGAATCCGAGGTGTAACCGTTCAAACTCCTTACGTAGTTCGGGTGGTAGCTCCCGAACCGTGAGTTGGTGACATGCTCCCTTTCGGCTCAATGCATCAGCTACTACATTGGCCTTTCCAGGGTGGTAGTTGATTCCAACATCATAATCCTTGATGAGTTCCAACCATCGACGTTGCCTCAAATTCAAGTCCGTTTGGGTAAATATGTACTTGAGGCTTTTATGATCCGTATAGATCTCACATCGATGACCAAGGATATAATGTCTCCAAATCTTCAATGCATGCACTACTGCTGCTAGCTCCCAGTCATGTGTAGGGTAATTAAGCTTGTGCTTCTTTAATTGTCTTGAGGCATAGGCTACCACTTGTCCTTCTTGGATGAGTGCACATCCGAGCCCCTGTCTGGATGCGTCACAATATATGTCAAAGCTCTTGCTTACGTCCGGCAATACCAGGACCAGCGCTGTGGTTAGCCTTTTCTTGAGTTCCTCAAAACTTCCTTGGCATGCTGGTGTCCATTGGAAGACTTTTCCCTTCATTAGCAACTCCGTCATAGGCTTTTCTATCTTAGAGAAGTCTTTAATGAAGCGTCGGTAGTATCCATCCATCCCAAGAAAACTCTGAATATCCCTCACGCTTTGCGGTTGGTCCCACTTCAGAACATCCCTCACTTTTCTGGGATCAACCGATACCCCATCCTTGGAGATAATGTGGCCTAGGAACGATATTTCCTTTATCCAAAATTGGCACTTGTTAAGCTTGGCATACAATTGATGTTCACGCAATTTCTGCAAGGTCAATTTCAAATGTTCTTCATGCTCCTCCTCACTTTTTGAATACACCATAATGTCGTCGATGAAAACCACGACGAACTTATCCAAGTACTCCATGAAAACCTTGTTCATGAGGTACATGAAGTATGCGGGTGCATTTGTTAATCCAAAAGTCATGACGGTATATTCATACGAACCATACCGTGTTCGAAAGGCTGTCTTGGGTATATCGGAGGGCTTAATCTTCAGCTGGAAGTACTTCGACCGAAGATCAATCTTGGAGAACACTCGGGCTCCTTTCATTTGGTCGAATAGGTCCTCTACACGGGGCAGAGGGTATTTGTTCTTGATTGTCACCTCGTTGAGAGACCTATAGTCCACGGACATCCTTTGGGTTCCATCCTTCTTGTCTACGAAGAGCACAGGAGCTCCCCATGGTGACGAGCTTGGACGTATAAAACCCTTCTCCAGCTGCTCTTGAATTTGCTTCTTGAGTTCTACTAGTTCATTGACGGGCATCCTATAGGGTCTCTTGGCTATGGGTGCAGTTCCAGGTACCAAATCTATGGCAAACTCAATGTCCCGGTCAGGTGGCATACCTGGAAGCTCTTCCGGGAACACGTCCAAAAATTCCTGAACCACTGGAATGCTGTCCAATGTTGTTCCTTCGACGCGGTTCAAAATTTCCCTTTCGGTTGTTTGCTGGGCTTACTCAAACTCGACACGAATACCGTGCTCGTTTGTCAACTGGACGCTCCTTTCAGCACATTGGATTACTCCGTTGTGCTTGCTTAACCAATCCATCCTGAGTATTATGTCAATCCCTTGGGAGTCCAAGACAATAAGAGGCAAGGAAGTCTACCCCCTTATTTTAAGGCTTACTTTCGGACATACTATATTAGTCCTCATTTCTCCTCCGGGAGAATTAACTAACATAGCACATTCTAAGTGGGATACGGGTAGATGATGTTTGGCAACATACATGGATGATATGAAGGAATGTGATGCTCCAGAATCAAATAAGATGGTGGCTGGGTTGGAGTTGGCAAGGAACATACCAAATACGACGTCCTCAGCCTGTTGTGCTTCCTCAGCAGAGACATGGTTCACGTTGCCGCGAGCATAGTTCTGCTGTCCACGGTTTCCTTGATTTTCCCCTCCGTTCGGTCGCGGGTTCTATTTGGGTGCACTGCCTTGCTGTCCAGGGCCTCTCCTTGGGCACTGGTTTGCAAAGTGTCCCAGTTCCCCGCAGTCAAAGCATGCTCTGTTGCCCACGGCAGCAGGTACGTTGGGACGGGGGTTTTGAGCAGGGGCGCCCATGTAGGGACGGGGCGCAGGAGGCAAGGGCACACGAGGTGCTGGTGCAACGGGTCGTTGCTGTGGTGGCTGACCAGGGCAGTATGCAGGGGCGGTCGATCTATACAGTGGTGTGGCTGGGGGAATGTACCAAGGTCGTATGTTGCTCCCTTCGGGCTGGTACCCTATCTTCCTCTTGCCCTCTGGCTCGATCTCTCTGACCTTGCTTTCGACCACTATAGCCTTGTCAACCAGCTTCTGGAAGCTCACGTAGTCATTGTTGAGGAGCTGAACCTAGATCTCATTGTTCAACCCTCTCATGAACAGGTACTTCTTCCTCTGATCTGAGTTGACATCTTTGGGGGCATACCGGGATAGTTGTGTGAACTTGTTGAGATACTCATTCACGCTTTTTTGTCCTTAGCGGAGACCTTCAAACTCCTGTCTCTTGAGCATCATTACACCAGCAGGGATGTAATGAGAGCAGAAACTCTCCTTGAACTCAGTCCAAGTGATTGTCTCTGGGTCGACATGAGGGTTTCTTAGGGCCTCCCACCAGTCAACGGCGGCTCCCATGAGTTGGTGCGACGCAAAGAGAACCTTCTCTCGGTCATTGCACTGAACAATGGCAAACTTCTTCTCCATGGATTTTAACCAATCGTTGGCCTCCATGGGATCACTAGCTTGAGAAAAGGTGGGTGGTCAAGTCCTCATGAACTCTCCCAGTCTGTTGTGAGCCGGCGGTGGTGGTGGAGGTGGTGCCGGAACGGGGTTGTTGTTGGCCTGCAACTGACCCAAAGTTTGGATCATAGTTTGCATAAGCTGATTATGCATGGCCATCAACTTTTCCAAGTTGTTCTCACCAGCTCCGGGGTTAACAGGAACTTCATCGTGGTCATCCTCTTGGTTGTCACGGATGTTCCTTCGGCCGGCGTTTCCTATCACCATCTATGAGAGAGATCGAAATAGAATAGAATGTTAGAAGGTTAGGTAGATTCCCTTAACTATATGCATCAAGGTGAGTTGGACTATATATAGTAGCCCACATGAGGACGTGAACAAGCGCCGAAATATTTCACACCTCCTCCTATTTATGTGTGGATATGGAGAACGTTTTGAGACGTCCCACAGCTCACACTAAGCACACATTTCACAATAATCATTACAACGGCTCACACAACTCCTATTCAAGGATGGTTTCCTATGTCAAGGTAATTTTCAAGGCCAATCTAAGCGTCCTAGGATGCTTCCTTGGGTCAGCGTGGCTTAGCTACCAATTTGTGTCCAATACCAATCTGTGATTGTATCTAGGTGTGTAATCTACCCCTATCTGTGGTTTTTGATACCACTCTGTGTTTCCTATTTAGGTGTGTAACCCACTGTCAACCAGTGGTTTTAATATCAATCTAAGATTTCTATCTAGGCGTGTAACCTACTGTCAACCCGTGGCTCTGATACCAATCTGTGACGCCCCCAATTCTGTAGAAAACCACGGAACCGAGAACTGAATTCAGAATACACATATGATCCACAAACTGAATTCAGAATATATATTACCACAAATAACAAAGTTTATTACAATGTCTCATGAGTCTTGGACTCATGCTCACAGCGGAAGTCTCTATTTCTATGCAGCGAAAGTCTTTATTCTAATGCGGAAGCGATTTAACTAATGCGGAAGAAAATATAAGCAGCATTGACTCCATCTCTACTCCATTCCCACATGCAAGGTTGAGAACAGATCACACGCCTTAATGCTCCACTTGGTCTTCATAGTAGTCTTCTCCTGCTGCTGCTGATAAAATAATAATGCAAGTTTGAGTACAATGATGTACTCAGCAAGTGCGGGAAAACATGATATGTAGCTCATAACAAGGTAGGCATAAATGGTTCATTGCAGAAAAGCAGATTTTATAAAACCATGATAAAACAGCAACTTAACTTTAGATGAATGTAATCCCAGCATGTATTAAATTACCAACATACCTCCATCTTTTCCATGTTCCGCCCGAACATTAACCAACTTCATTCTTGTTCACGAATACCTCCTCGTATTCGCTACCATCTCACGAATACCTTCTCGTATTCGCTACCATCTCATCTCATAAACAACTTCGTCTCACACCGAGATCAATCTCGTTGCCATGACTCTACAGTCATGCAACCCATCTTATCACTCGGACTCAACAGTCCCAAAACCAAACCATAACCAAAAACCATCCAAATAACCACATCCAATAACCATCCCAACTAATCATGGCAGTTGGCTAGGCGCTCGTGACCGTAAGCTCGGCTATCATGATAGTTTTAAGAACCCTACAGAGTTGGCACCTCTTTACCCACAAGTTTGTGATTACGTCACCCGTCGGCGACTGCAGAACCTCCATTATACCAGTACACAACCGTCGGTGTATGGCCAAGAGATCACAAAATAGCCTTTACAGAGGGGCTATTAGATGTATGGACTCACTAAGGTTTCACCGGCAGGCTAGAATCTCCAATTCCCCCACCCACGGGCCCCCTCTTGTGCCATGCAGTTCCCAGGGCAGTCCTCACTCGACTCCCATTCCCCGCGCCTTCCACAGTCCATAACACTCTAGCAACTTACCTAATTAGTCAGCTAAGCCGCACCCATACTTGGCCTTGTGGTGGCACTGTTATCCTGGCATGTGCATGCATGAACCGGTCCTTAGATCTACAGGAAGTAAACTAACATCTCATGCTACCTCATTCACAAACCCAGGCTTGTTTAGATCTCCCTCCGATCCATGTTCATTAACAACATCAATTTTCCTCAGTATCATTATGAGTGCAGTTAGCTAGACACATCTATCTCGCTTCCCAATCCCATGGACTCAACGAAGCATAAAAGTAAAAATCATACCCGACTCATAAACTTCCTTGGAGACAAGGGTGGTTTAATCAAAGCTAGTAAACTCCTATAAAAGGGTTTCCGATCATGTTTGACTCAGCACGCACACCTTTTTGCAAAACAAAACAGTTTCACCCAAAACATAGGATCAATATGGTCAAGGAGCATTTGCCTTGTTCTTGCGGTAACGGTTGCTCTTGGATCTCGAAACCTTGTTGTTGCAGCTCATCGTAAACAGCTCCCTGAGCTTGTCCTGCTATACAGGATCGCGCACATACAAGATTAATAACAATCAATATCATGCACAAACTTTAACTAGATGCGATGATGCATATGCATGCTATCCTATGATGCAGTCTTATTAGATCGGTTTTGTTCGTGTTCTTGCATGGCTTTATGATGAAACAGAGATGTTCGGATCTGATGTGGACGTGGCGATGACCTTTTCTTTAGATCAACCCGATCAACAAGTGATCTGTCCAAGAGAAGGCTTCTGTTCGAAAGGAATCGAAGAACAGATGCAAAAAAACACAACGATGTTGTAAGGTGGTATTGGAGACCTGCCTTACGTCCTCCTCGGTCTCGGGTCCTTCTCAGATGTTGGGCTCTCTTCCGGCGATCTTCTTTGCTGAACTCCGGCGATGGTTTTCTCGGCGAGTTGAGGCTAGGGCTCTAAGTCGTCGGCTTAGGAGTTGGAAAAGAAGTTCGTGGTTTCGGCCAGAGGTTCTGGGTTCTATTTATAATCGGGAAGAGAAGAGTCCTAATCTGATTGGACTTCGATTTAAGAGTTCTATTCAGATTGACGTTGAATCTTAATCTTATATCTAGTCAATTTGGTGTGGTATCATTGTGGAATCCGGGTCAGTTTCTTCTCCGTACTGGTATTTCTACGCGTACAGAATCCAAAAACCACTCCAGAACTCGTTACCTCCTCGGTGATGAGCTCCGGAAGCTCCACGTGTCCATCGGGGCACGGTCTCTCCTGTTCCACAGAGACGAGCTCCGGTGGTGCCGCTTGTCAAGCGAGTGAGACCTCCCTCTCATTTGGAGGTGAGCTCCGTGTGCGCCACGTATCCTGGCGGTCGGGACCTCCTCTCTACTCAGAGGTGGCTCCGCGCACGCCACGTGTCAGTGCCGGACCTTCCCTCTCTCCGGAGGTGGCTCCGGGTGTGCCACGTATCCTAACAGTGCCAGACTTCCTTTCTTCTCAGAGACGAGTTCCGAGGTTAACACGTGTCCAACAGTGACGGACCTCCCGGAGATAAGCTCTGGTGGCGACATGTGTTCAATAGAACCGGACCTCTCGGAGGTGAGCTCCGAGATTGACATGTATCCCGCGAGACTGGTCCTCTGATTTCCATGGTGACTAGCTCCGAAGGTGACATGTGTCCTATGGACATGCCTTTGCTTCTTCCGCAGAGGCTAGCTCCGGGGACAACACGTAACCTCACAGGGTCGGACCTCTCCGCCTTTTTCGGAGATGAGCCCCGAGCCTGCCACGTAGCTAGTTTAGCGGCGAACCTCTCCCCACTTTGCAGGGATGAGCTCCGAACACGCCACGTGGCCAGCGGGCCGTGGAAGTTTTCTTCGGCGCTCTCTGTGAACTGGATCCGGCTCTTTTTGGCTATCTTTTTGATATTTTCTCTGTTCCCACTTCTTTTTAAAAATGTCTTCTCTACATGAGACATGAATACATGCAGAAATCAGAGATGAGGGTGTCACACTCATGTCAAACGTTTGACATAAGCATCACATTCCCAAACTTTGAGGAAAGACAATCCGGGACGTTTTCCGGTCCACATCTCATATGGTGTCTTCTCAATAGACTTAGTTGGGACTCTGTTTAGTGTAAACGCAGCAGTTTTAAGAGAATAACCCCAAAAGTATAGTGGAAGATCAGTCTGGCTCATCATCGACCTAACCATGTGTAACAAGGTTCGGTTCCTCCACTCGGACACCCCATTCCATTGAGGCGTTCTAGGTGGAGTCAACTCTGGGACAATTCCACATTGTTTTAAATGATCATAAAATTCGTGGCTCAAATATTCACCCCCACGATCAGATCATAGAAGTTTAATTGTCTTGCCCAACTGATTTTGTACTTCATACTGAAATTCTTTGAACTTTTCAAAAGGTTCAGACTTCTGCCTCATTAGATATACATATCCATATCTAGTAAAGTCATCGGTAAAAGTAATGAAATACTAAAAACCACCTCTAGCTACCGAACTCATTGGTCCACATACGTCAGTATGTATAAGTCCCAACAAGTCACTTGCCCTCTCACTTTGACTAGTAAAGGGTGCTCTGGTCATCTTCCCAAGCAAACAAGACTCGCATGTGTCAAGTGATTCAAAATCAAATGAACTTAACAAACCATCTTTTTGGAGTTTCGCAATGCGTTTCTCATTTATATGACCTAAGCGACAATGCCAAATAAAAGTGGGATTTAGATCATTTCGTCGAGCCCTTTTTGTATTAATGTTATAGATTGTTTTATCCTCAAGATCAAGAACATATAATCCATTTACTAATGGACATTGAGCATAGAAAATATTATTATAATAAATAGAACAACATTTATTCTTTATTATAATCTCATAACCATTAACTTCTTCCAAACATGAATAAGATATAATGTTCTTGCTCAATGAATGAATGCAATAACATTTATTTAATTCCAAATCTAATCCTGAGGGTAATGGCAAGTGATAAGTTCCGACAGCTATGATGGCAACCTTTGCTCCATTGCCGACCCGAACATCCAACTCGCCTTTTGCAAATCTTCTAGTCTCACTTAGACCCTGCAACGATTTGCATGTGTGAATCATTGATCCGGTATCAAATACCCATGATTCACTAGAAGATGTAGCAATATTGATTTCTATAACATTTATACCTGAAGTGGAAGTCTCACTCCCTTTCTTCTTCTTATACTCCAAGTACTTCTTGCAGTTCCTAGACCAATGCCCCTTAGCATGACAGTGAAAGCATTCATCATTAGGAGAAGTGCCTGATTTACACTTTGGCTTTGAGCTTGAAGGCTCATTGGGTACCTTTCCCTTGCCTTTAGGATGCATCACACGCTTCCTCTTTTTATTCTCCTTTTGAACCATCATCACATGAGTGGTGTTTTTCTTAATTCTTTCCTCGGCTGTTTTAAGCATCCCATGCAATTCAGCCAATGTTTTCTCCATGCCATTCATTTGATAATTCAATATAAATAGCTCATAGCTCGGTGGGAGTGACTGGAAATAACGTCAATAGCCAGGTCATCCTTGAGTTCAGAACCAAATTTGTCCAAAGTCTCAATGTAACCAATCATCTTGATTACATAGGGACTGACCGGGCTACCTTCTGCCAGCATGCATGAGAACAAGGACTTTGAGATGTTGTACCTCTCAGCCCTTGCTTGGTTCTCAAACATTCCATGTAGTCCCTGAATCATAGAATAAGCATCTGTATGCTCATACTGTTTCTGTAGATCAGGGGACATTGTGGCAAGCATGAGGAAGCTTGCATTAAGCGCATCATCGCAGTGCTTCTCATAAGTCCTGCGAGTTGCGGCATTTGCATCATCGGGGAGCTCATTGGGGTATGGTTGCTCAAGAACATACTTAGTTTTCTCTTGCCTGAAAACAATTCTCAGTTTGCGGTACCAATCAATAATATTAGCTCCATTGAGCTTTTCTTTCTCAAGCACAGATCGCAAATTGAAACCGGAATTGTTACTAGTAGACATGATCTACAATAAATATGCAAGGTTTTAGCACTATGCTATGTACCAATCTTTTATTAACAGTTTAATAAAAGACACCACCACTATATGAGGATCGTCCTCCCTCTAACGACATATAGTGGTCCAAGATCCATATTCACTAATTTCTAGTGAGCTTTGGCTTCACTACTAGAAAATTAGTGACATAGATAAACAACCATTGTTAATCATATCTCTATATGATTCTTGTTTGTTGGGTGACATCCAATGACCCGGCTCCCAACACTATGCCATAAAGCCCAAAAACGTTTTGATAGCTTTGTTGAGTAAACCAATACTATGCATGTGAATGTCCAACATTCACCCTATTCATTATGATAGATGACGGTATTTTGCTTTGGCAAACTTACCATACAACAGTCAAAACAACATAGGTGCAGCTATAGGTAAACGGCATCAAATACTCAACTTTTCCGAGGGAAGCTATTTTATCATGACAAAACATCTACCATATGAAAAGCATGAAAAAATAGTAAAACATCACAGGCATACGATCATATCATATCTGTGAATAGTATGGCCTTTAGGATCATAGTGGTCTCTATTATGATCTACACCACCATGTCTCCCTTCTTATGGTGATCACCATCGCCATCATGCTTGAGGTTTCTCAATGAATATAAAAGAAGCTATTACATCTAATAGCTATCAAACATATTACATGAGAGATCAGGCATCACAAGGCAACACGCAGGTTGTTATACAATTATGTGACAACCTCAACCCGGTTGTGTTAAATTTGCAACACGCAGGCTGCACGAATTTTACACACAAATCATCACATCACATTTAGGCCATACCATTCACATCATTCCCCGCGAAAACAAGTTAAGCGTAGAACGATTTCTATCGTGAAACAACTTAATGATGTCACTATAGCAGACAACAACGGAATTACATAGATCGCATCTATGAAATCACTATGAAAATTTCATCGAATTGATCAAATCAACTCGAATCTGAGCCATTTAGAATGCCTCAATTTTCATTGTGACTGGTTATCCACGAGAAGATCGCGACACATGACCGTGATCTGTTGGCTCAATCTGTTAGTTATGTACACTATTAGTCCCGATGGTGATTCCAGCCAGTAGGGACAGGTTGTGCACACAGCATAGAAGGAGCACGAACTAATCCTTTAGTCATATGATGGCAATCTACTATAACCAATTCCAAACCCCAAAAGCCGAACAATAAAAATTCATCATATGAACTTGTCTGCAGTAGATCGCATCTAAGATCTAGACCAAAAACTACGCAAGTCGGCTCTGATACCACTGTTTGGAAATAGGCGATGCGTTACTCTAGCAATTCGACCGTATCACCCAGGAAACATGTCAGTAAGGAGGTTATGGATCTTTACCACTAGACGCGCAGCGCAGCGGATCATAGATGCGCGTTGGTGTAGGAGAAGTAGACAATAACGTTCGTCTCCTCCTAAATCCTCGTCAAAGAAACGTCGTCACGTCACCGTAGCCGATCAGCGCAGCAGTAACAGCAGCGCCTCCACGGAGTCCACACGTACAGGGAGGAACGCCATGCATCGGTGTGCTAGCACCGCGCGCGCGACAGGGGTTTCGGCGTGTGGCCTGTGAGGGGCGGCCGCTAGGGCCGTTACGTGGTTGAGTCATCTGCCCCTAACCCTATCCCTAATATTTATAGGCGCGCTAATGGGATTTTAGGTCACAGGCCCATTAGTACCCTAATTTCTTATGGATCAAATATCCATCAGACCTTTATCCGAGTTGTTATGATTGCCTCTTGGGCATATCACCAACAGGAATGTGACGAGCACGGAATGCTTCACGAAATTCCGTCCATTTCACTTGATGGCCTTCCGGAATAGTGGTGATATATTCGAACCACCAATTTCCGGCGGATCCATAGAGTTGTTGATCTGCAAATAATGTCTTCTGATAATCATCGCACTCAAACACTCCAAATTTGGACTCCACAACCCAAAGCCACTGATCCGCTTCCACGGGTTCGGTAGCTTCCGTGAATATTGGCGGTTGAGTACCAATAAATCCAAATAGGCGTTCCGAGGTGGAACAACCTGTTGGGTACATTGGATTATGCCTTGCTGTACCAAGGCTTGGAGTAGTCTTGTGTTCTCCTGATTCGTCTCGACCAACTGAGCCATGACATCCGCCCATACCGTTGATGGCAGTGCCCACTGTGGAGTCGAATCATCGCCGTCTCGGCGAGAACCTTCAGCCATACTCGAAGAACGAGTACGCACCATACTGCAAAATGATAATTTTGAGGGGAGTCAAAACTTGATCTCAGCAGTATGTGAAATTATGTAAAACATGAACATGCTAAAACTTTATGAAACTATAACACAAATTCATGTTTACATATCTCCCTGAAGTAGGCCTGATCAGTCCTATTTGCTGTACAGAACAGACCTTTCTGCACTTAATCCAGATTTTAACCTAGATAGAAGAATTTCCATAACTCAAATTGAATACCAAAGTTAAAATTAACTTTAGCATATTTTGAAAGAGTACTCATATTCCCCTAGATCATTTCTGGATCAAAAGTTATGATTGCTCAAAGTTGAAAGAATTTCTGGATAAAAATTGCAAGCATCTCCTCTAAATATGGCTGTTTTTATCACAGTTGTACATCAAAATACATTAAAATTTTGAACACACTCTGAACTACAAAATTGTTGCAAATTTCATAACCTTTCTAACGGTGTATCATATGACCCTTAGGGATTTTTCTATAGAGTTATGAGTGTTATACAGAAACATCCAGAGAGCTTTGCGTCTGTCCTGTTTTTCTGAACAGTTTACATTCAACTGGACATTCAACCAGTTTGGCTTGTGATTTTGTTCTGGAGGTATACAAAGAAGTTGTAGATCACTTGAAAAACTTTCCAGAAATGCATTATACACCTCCATTGGGTAAAGATACTCAAAGATATGCTCTGTTAAAATCCAGCAAAAATTTGTGCCAGAATAGAGCACTCTGTTTTTAGATCAAATGAAGCCTAGCAATTCTCTCCTTGGAAGCTTAGTTCAAATGAAGAGATCAGGAACTAATATGTGTTTTCCAACTTCAACCTAGATATGTGTTTTCCTCGCCCGGGAATCGCATTGGGTGGTGCTGTACGATGCGGCACCCAACAGCACACATAATAAAGCATCATATTACATAAAACAAGCGGAAGCTTACAAAGTGTTGATTTTACAAATACTTATCAAAATAATCTACCGCGGAAGGCTATTACAACTCAGGTCTCATACCTATGCTAAGCAACAGAGAAGGTGTCCAGCCCGCGGACCCTTCTCGCTAGCAACACTGTCATAATAGCAGCGGCAGGGGTTGCCATGAGTTCACCACTCGGGGAGCTCCGAGTCTCATCAGGGACCCGTACATCTCAGCGTACAGTTATTACCTGCAAAAAACTTATGCAGTATCTGTGAGCACGAAGCTCAGCAAGACTGACCCGTCACCCTAGTCATGAAACTCTACATGATAGAAATTAGAGGGCTGATTAAAGAAGTTTGCACAAGCAATGAGTTTGAGCTAAAGGAGAGTCCTTACTTCAAGTTTTAGGCAACTTTTATAGTCCTCGCGCAACTTACATCGAGACTCCACAATCAAACAAGAAACGCTTCATCTCGATGTCACTTGCCCAAGGTGAAAGTAACTTTAGTGAGCTATCCTAGACTCATGCAGACCTTGCGCCATCAACGTCGAGACTCCACAATCAAACAAGAAACGCTTTGCCTCGATGCTAGTAGCCCAAGGTGGAAATTAAATTTAGTGAAGTGTTGATCATTCCTCATCTCCATTATGAGGATTACCCACGAAGCATGTTAAATGTTTCCCGGTTTATTACTACGTCACGACGCAGAGAACAAGTATGCTCACTACCGCGAGCGACGGTGATTGCAATAAAAAACACCCGGCTGACACGACACGTACGCCCGTACTTGACGTTGCACACAGCAACCGTCACTGACGTCGTACGTGGCAACCTTTCACACGACACCCAAATGTCGAACCGGTCCCACCGACTGGGATTAGGTCTCTCTACGGCAAACCCTCGTAGAGCAGACTTCTCTATCCTTTCAGCATCAGCATCAGATGGTGAGGTATGCCTCGACACCCAGGTTAACATGTTACATCGGTTTCCTGGGTCCCATATAGCCATTATGCATCCGGTACACAACTCAAACTTGCCCAACGGGCCGCACACGAGAACGGGCCTTAATCGACTCAGACATAGACTAGGCTCACAGGACCACGTCCTTGACCTTCCATCCACTGCCCGGTCTCCATTCCCAACTATGAGGATCAATTCCCAACTCTTCCGATTGATCCCCCTTAACCCCGTTTCACGAGTAGGAATCTGCCTACTCGAGTTATGCCTCTTTTAATCCACTTTTTGTTGAGTTCAGCAGTTATAATTAATTGATAACATAACATATCCTACATTAAACTCCAGGGTTTTCTGGTTCATGCATTTGGAGTGTCATACCACCTAGACTTAATGCAATAAATAAAATGCTAGACGTATAAAGTGGATACAAATAAAAACTTGTAAGTTTTGATGCAAACCGGGGCTTGCCTTAGTTTTGCAGGTGACTTATATATATATGCAGTTAGTGGGGACCACTTGAATTGATCTATTGCCTCCCTCCTTTGATCTCCACTCCAATGACTTGAAGTCCTTCACGTAGATGCTACATGTAATGCATATGCACAATTATAATTGTAAAGACTTTGCTAGAAGTTCTAATAACAAGTTTTCAAAAACTGGAACTCTGTTTAAGAATTTAAAATGACACTGGTGTTAGTGGTTTGGGTTTGGATCTAAGCACATGATTAAGTGCTAAGAGGTTTCTCCCCTCTTCTATATTGATCACCTTAAGTGGTTAAACAGAGCAAGGGTGATCCAGAGCTCCAATGGGGCTGAGAATTTTCATGTGAGCTCCTTGCCACAAGAGAGCCTCTGGACCAAAATGCGGCGGACCGGAATCTGCTCATCCAGGATCGCAGAGGGTGGTGCCGCGCGATGCGACACCCGACAGCACACGTCATAAGAACACATTATATTACATGGGAAAAACACACTGAATGTACAAAGTAGTACATTTCTCAGTTACAAACTATGGTCTTTATTACACAGCAGAAGTTTCTTTTGTACAACTCACGCCCGCCTATCTAGCAAAAGTCGGTTGCCCAGCCCTAGGGCAACCCACACTAGCTGCACGTCTCAGCTCAGCACGGCGTGTACGGCTCCCACTCAGCCGTGGTCCCCGACGGAGGGTAACCCTCGCCGGTGGACTCGTACTCCGAGTCCGTGGGTGGCTCCTCACCTGAAAAACACTTAAGCAGCAACCGTGAGCACGACGGCTCAGCAAGGCTTAACCGACTCACCTAAGCATGAAAATCTACATGAGGTGTACAATGACATAGGATAGCATTGTTGCAGCAAATGGACACGCCTACAAGTTCATCCTTAATTCCTCTTTTAGCGACAAGTTAACAGTTCATGAAGCTGAAATTTAGTAAGCAATATTTGGTGGCAAACATGTAGCAATACAAAGTTATATCATATCAGCAATATTGAATCATAACATTTCATTATTAATCTACGTTACGACGCAGTGAACAAGCGGTACTCGTCACCGCGAGGGACGGAAAATCGACTCGATATACACCTGCAGGGAAAACCCAAAGAGCACGTCACGTACGCCCACCCATGGAGCTGCACAGCATGCTCACTCGATGTCGTACGGAACAACCTTTCACCCAACAGCCCAAACGTCGAACCGGTCGCACCGAAACGAGCAGGAGGTTCCCCACACGGAGCATCTCTCTATGCCCGTTGGCAGATTTCCACCTTGCTGCCCTCAACCTACACCTATAAATTGGTGTGCTATGCCTCGACGCCCGGAGGTTTAGGCTACATCGGTTTATCGGGGCCCATATATCCGATATGCCTTCGGTACGTTCAATACTTGTTCAGCAGGGCCGCACACGGATCGGTCCTCAATCGACACGGGCAGGGCTGCGCACACAAGATTTCCTTTTGCTGCGCCCTAGCCCCTGCCTAGTCTCATTTTTTTATTACTATAGTGATCTCACATCACTCAACCGAACCCGTGTGTCCCAATGCCTATCTCGCGAGTAGATTCCAACTACTCGACTTGTACCGAAGTCCTATGACTCATTAAGCATAGCCTGTCTACTCGAGGTCCTTGACACTACCCTCACTCTTTTAGGAACCTTTGGTTATGCAAGTGGGGTTTCATTCATCCTATACCTAATGCACATACATACTTCATATGACACATGTAAACAAAGTAAGACTTGTAAAAGGTTAATGCAAACCGGGGCTTGCCTTGTTGCTGCTGGTCCGTAGTTAGCTCTTCTTCCGGAAGGAGGAAGTCCAGCACTTCCGGAGTCTCTTCTTCAGTGACTACACGTTTATGAAATACTACATGTTAATTTAAATGCAATGTGTGAACTTGAATACACAATTGCTAATAACTCTAGCAAGCCCTTCCCTTTGGTTCTGAAATTTTTATTGTGGCTTGGTAGGGTCCTAACCAGAGTCCTGACCAAGTTTTATTTGAAACAAAGTTCATTTGAACCTTGTACAAATAAAAGCCCATTTGGTCAATATTTAAGCCTCTGAATAATTCCAGGGGTTTTCATGGCTCCAACCATTACTTTCTGGAAACTAGACTTTAAGATGGTTCTAATGGAGTTGGTTTCATGTCATTTGAAGAATTCTACAGAAAGTTATGCCCTAATGAAGCTTTGAGAAAATCTGAAAAATGTTTCTGTACATTTTTCTATTTTCTCAGGGCTGTTCTCTTAATCACCTCATTAGTTACCCTCGGGGGAAAAGTTTAAACTCTCGGGGCCCGCGGGGACACGTGTCGAGCGCGGAGGTGTCCGGCACACCGGGGATACCACACATGTCGAGCGCGGAGGTGTCCGACACACCGGAGCTCACAGGGTATTTTGCGCGCCAGCACAGCCGATCCCTGGCCACACCCGATCCCGGTTTAAACTCTTCAGCCGCTGACACGTGGGCCAGCCGGCTTCGTCTCCCTCCCGCCGTTCTCTCACGCCCGCGCCGCCGACCTCGCCGGAGCAGGTTCGGGGCTCGCCGGCTCGCCGCTGCCGGACCTCCCAGGGGCTGAAACTCGCTGCCCGGGGGTTGTCGACGTCGAGGAACACGTCGGTGGTGTCAGGTCGGGCTGGGGGTGACCGGAAATAGCTCGGCGACGTGCCGCTGCCTCGGTTGAGGTTCGACACCGTCGACCGTGGTTTCTAAACCCGCCAACACCTCGAACAAACGGCCCTACAGCATCAGTGTACCTCTAGGAAGCTCGACAAGGTGTCAAAAGGGTTCAGGAATGGCGGCAAGTCGGTCGGCACCGTGTGACCGATTGTGCCCGCCATGACCGCCCTCGATCGAGCTTGAAATTCGTCACTCCTAGACAGTTTCACGCTATGGATGTAGAAAAGAACTTGATCGCCGGCTAGTCCAGCGTCTACGTGCAAGATTTGATGACCTCTGAAAGATCATAGAGCGAGAATTTAAAGAAATCGTACCGGAAGCTTGGGTTACGGTCGCCGGAGCAAAGACTAGAAATTCTCTGCGGATTCTTCACGGTTGGCTTCCAAACTTGGAGGAGAGCCGCACGGTGGTCGCGTGCTCCTGTTGCCTCTCTCGCTGGACCGTGAAAACGCCTGTGGAACGCTGCCCACGGGCGCCTGACTCTCGGCTGAGGCTAGGTCGCCGCGGTGGCGATCGTCTTTGGGCAAAGGAGGTCGGAGCTCGGGGTTTCTGGCATTGGGGAGGTGGAGTGCGACCTCAGGTGGCTGTCTAGCAGCTCAGAGACGAAGGAGGAAATGATTTTGCTGGTTTTCCCGATTGAGCAGAGAGCTGTGGCGAGAAACAATGCCGCTGCTCGGGTTTGCCCGCGAGAAGATAAAGCCGGCCGACTCCTGCTCGGCTGAGGCGGTGCCGGTCGCGTGGGGGCACGAGCCAGCCGCCCTGGGCGCCAGCGCGCGGAGAGGGTAGCAGCTGGTGGCGCCGGTAGCTGCTCGGTGGCACTGCCGACAGCTGCTCGGTGGAATTTCCCATCGAGACTCTGACTTTGGGTGCAAGTTTCTCCTTCTCCCCTCTATGACATGTGGGTCCCACCCGGGGTTTTAACCTCTGAAATTTACTCCTAATCACTGTTGTAAACAGTGAGCCCCATAATACCCCTGGTGATTCAAATTATTCACCCCTGCGCCATTTGAATTGAATAGAATTCAAATTGGGTTCGGTTTGAGTGAATTTCAGCACAAGTTCAGTTTTGAATTCAAATAAAGTTTGAATTCGTCCCACTTAGCTCATGTCAAGATCAACTCCGAATGGAGTGAAAATTGGTGTGGTGTGGTGGTGAACACTTCAAATGTGTGCCAAAACTGAGGCCCTTACATTCCTCTCCCCTTAAAAGAATCTCGTCCCGAGATTACAAAAGAAGAGATAGCGATGTAGTAGGGACTTACTCGTGTTGAGAAGCCATGAATTCCGGGTAATTTGAGCGAAGGAATTCCTCGCTCTCCCACGTCGCTTCTTCCATGGTGTGGTTACTCCAGAGGATCTTATAGAACCACAACGTTCTGCTACGCGTGGTTCGGGCTTTCTCATCAAGGAATTCCACCGGATACTCATCATATGTTAAACCCGGTTTCAGCTCGCTGATGTCTTCGGTAGGAACAGCAGCTGTATGCTTCAAACATTTTCGCAGTTGCGAAACATGGAAAACATCATGGACACCAGCAAGAGATGCCGGTAGCTCCAATCTATACGCTGCTGGTCCACACTTCTCGGTGATAGCATAGGGTCCAATGAAACGGGGAGCGAGCTTTCCCTTCACACCGAACCGGTGCACGCCCTTCATCGGAGACACGCGTAGGTACACGTGTTCCCCAACGTCAAAGTGCAATGGCCTATGCCTCTTATCCGCGTAGCTCTTCTGTCAGGATTGAGCGGCTTTTAAATTGGCTTGAATTGTCCGAACGCGCTCTTCGGCGTCGTTCACCACATCAACCCCGAATGTGACCCTTTCACCGGACTCGCACCAATTTAATGGGGTGCGGCATTTACGACCGTAGAGAGCTTCGTAGGGTGCCATCTCGATACTCGCCTGATAGCCGTTGTTGTACGAGAATTCCGCCAATGGTAGGTGATCATCCCAGTTCCTACCATGGTGGATGGCACATGCTCTCAACATGTCCTCCAGAACTTGATTCACCCTCTCTGTCTGGCCATCTGCCTGAGGGTGGTAGGCGGAGCTCCTAATCAGTTTAGTACCCAAAGCAGCGTGCAACTGCTTCCAAAAGCGAGATACAAACAATGCACCTCGGTCTGAGACTATGGTCTTGGGTACACCATGCAGGCATAGAATCCTGGCAATGTATAACTCCGCATATCGGTTGGCATGGAAATGTGTATGCACGGGAATGAAGTGAGCTGACTTGGTCAGTCGGTCAACGATCACCCATATGGAATCATGCTTGTTGGCTGTTAAGGGTAATCCCACGATGAAATCCATACTCACATCTTCCCATTTCCATGCTGGAATCTGCAGAGGTTGCAGCAGCCCTGATTTCCTCATATGATCAGCCTTCACTCGTATACACGTATCACACTCGGATATATACTTAGCTACCTCCCGCTTCATCCGTGTCCACCAAAATTTCTTTTGCAAATCTTGGTACATTTTGTTGCTGCCCGGATGAATGGAGTACTTGGACAAGTGAGCTTCATCGAGGATCTTCTTTCTCAATTCCATATCCCAGGGTACGACTATGCGGTCATTAAATCACAGCGTCCCCTCATCATCCTTCTGGAAACACTTGATCTCTCCATTGTCTATCAGTCTCCGGAGATGTGCCATGCCTTTATCCGTCTTCTGAGCTTCAATGATATCCTCCCTAATAGTAGGGATGAGGGCAAGGTTGTACAGCGATCCATAAGGAACCAAGTATAAACTTGGCTCTTCCTCCTCCACCGGTGTAATGGTGAGGTGATGGACATGTGATTTCCGACTCAGCGTGTCAGCAACCACATTCGCCTTGCCGGGGTGTTAGTGAATCTCAATTTCATAGTCCTTGATTAATTCTAACCATCTCCGTTGCCTCATGTTCAGCTCCTTCCGGGTGAAAATGTATTTCAAGCTCTTGTGGTCGGTGTAGAGATGCACCAAATTCCCCAGGAGATAGTGCCTCCACATTTTCAGCGACAAAACCACTGCAGCAAGCTCAAGGTCATGAGTGGGATAATGCTGCTCATGGTTCCGAAGTTGGCGTGAGCCATAAGCGACCACACGTCCTTCCTGCATCAACACGCAGCCGAGCCCAATACCGGACGTGTCACAATACACGTCGAAGGGCTTTGTTGTATCCGGCTGAGCTAACACTGGGGCTGTTGTGAGATGCTTCACCAATGTTCGGAATGCTCATTCACACGCCGTGTTCCAAACATATTTCTTCCCTTTCTTCAGCAACTCTGTCATCGGCTTAGCAAGCTTGGAGAAGCTTGGAATGAATCTCCGGTAGTATCCCGCTAACCCGAGGAAGCTTCTGACTTCATGAACTGAAGTGGGAGCTTTCCACTTCAACACTTGTTCTATTTTACTTGGGTCAACCGCAATGCCTTCAGCTGAGATGATATGTCCCAAGAATGGCACTTGGCTGATCCAAAATTCACATTTGCTGAACTTGGCGTAAAGCTTGTGGTCTCGCAATCGTTGAAGAACGATCCGCAAGTGTTCGGCATGTTCGGCTTCTGTCTTGGAGTAAACCAAGATATCGTCGATGAACACTACCACGAACTTGTCCAGCTCCGGCATGAACACCGAGTTCATGAGATACATGAAATGGGCTGGAGCGTTTGTGAGACCAAAAGACATGACGAGATATTCATATAGTCCATATCTCGTCAAGAATGCCGTCTTCGGAATATCCTCCGCCCGGATTTTTATCTGGTGATATCCAGAGCGAAGGTCCATCTTGGAGAACACACTGGCACCCACAAGTTGATCAAACAATATGTCGATGCGGGGCAGTGGGTACTTTTGATGGTGACGGCGTTGAGCGGCCGGTAGTCCACACACAGCCTCAGGGTCTCATCCTTCTTCTTCACGAATAGAGCCGAGCATCCCCGAGACGAGGAACTCGGCCTAATGAAACCCTTGCTCAACAGGTCATTGAGCTGTTCTTTCAGTTCAGCCAGCTCATTTGGAGCCATCTTGTATGGTCTCCGTGAGATGGGCGTAGTCCCGGGTGCAAGTTCAATCTTGAACTCGACATCCCGCTCAGGTGGCATGCCCGGAAGATCATCCGGGAACACATCAGGATACTCTCGGACTACGGGGATGTCTTCTAACTTGAGAGCTTCAGCATTATTAATTGCTAAAACTTCCCGGACTGGCGTGTCTAATACCATGGAATGCGGACGGTGGAATGGAGAATTTAAGTGAACCGTCCGTGTCCGAGTCTCTAGGACAGCGCCATGGTATTGTAGCCATGACATCCCTAAAATTGCATCAATCTTTTGTCCCATAAGGATTATCAAGGTGGTGGGATATAGTTTCCCACCTAAGCACAGAGGTGCCTTTGGAATCATCATATTAGCTGAAATCTTCCCTCCCGGTGAGCAGATCATATAAGTGCAGTCGGTTGGAAGACTTGCAATTGATGTTTAGCCACATAGGATGCACTTATAAAGCTGTGGGTTGCACCAGAATCAAATAATATGACGATGGCTTGATTGTTGAGAGTAAACGTACCCGCCAGCACGTTGTCTCCCTCTGGGGCGTCCTCATTGTCGAGGTTGCGGATGCCCCTAGACCGCTGACCAACCTTCTTCACCGGAGGTCGGCCTCGAGCACCGCTCTGGAGCTGGGCTTGCCCGCTGCTCTGCTGCCACTGGGGACAGTCCTTCGCGAAGTGGCCCGCCTGGCCACACGTGAAGCAGGTGAAACGGGGCGGTCCCCCGCTGATCGGTGGACGGAATCCCGGGGCGCGTTGTGGCGGTGGAAACGCCCGAGGTACCGTCTGCTGCTGCTGTCTTGGCGGTGGCATCGGCGGACGGAACGGAGGTGCCTGAAAGGGACGCCCCCCCGAACCGTTGCGGTCGCGCCGGTGGTTGCCACTGCTGCCCGGATGGTGTCCGACACACCATACGGTACTTCTGGGGAGCGCCACTCCCACCACTGGGTGGAGCGCTGCGCTTCCGCTGCTCAGCTGCCAACTCCCGCTGAGCATCCTCTTGCATGATCGCGGCATTGACTAAGTCGTTGAAAGTGCCGCGGTTCCACTGTACGAGATGGGTCTTCATTTTGGGGTGTAACCCCCGATAGAAGTGCTCTCTCTTCTTCTCCTCCGTGGAGATGTAGTCTGACGCATACTGCGCCAGATGGTTGAAGGCACGGGAGTAGTCGTGGGCACTCCTCCCGCCCTGCTTCAGCTCCAAGAATTCTTGGAACTTCCTCTTCATTATTCCGGGAGGAATGTGGTAGGCGCGGAACGCCTCCCGGAACTCTTGCCATTCCACGGCATGGCCAGCCGGACGTGAGGCGACATAATTCGCCCACCACGCACCAGCGGCACCGTGGAGCTGCTGTGCTGCGAACAGGGTCTTCTGTCGCTCCGTACACTTGAGCAGCCCAAACTTGGACTCGATAGTCCGCAGCCAGTTGTCCGCCTCCAGTGGTTCTTCGGCTTCGGTGAACACAGGAGGGTGTGTACTCATGAAATCCGAGTACAACACTTCACGGGGCTCACGAGGCCCTCGCTCTTGACGTCCCCCCGCCTGGGACATATTCTGCACGATCGTGCGGAGCAGGTCGGTCTGCTCCTCACGACCTCCCACCAGTGCCTCTATCACATCCGCTAGAGTAAGCGGAGGCGGCGGTGGTGGCTGCTGCTGCGGGGTACTGTCGTAGTCCGGTGGCTGGGAGTCATCACCTCCCTGTTGGCTAGAGCCACCAACCTCGTGCGTGGTCCTAGTATGAACCATCTGCAACCATACGGCAATAACATCAGTTCCGCAAGAGAGTGCATGCAGTCCAAATGAAATAGGTGTAAAACATAATGACAATAAAAACATGCGATACATCTCGTAAGTAGATAGTGTAATAACTTTGCACAAGCTACACCATTACCAGACCAAACACAAGCTAGTTTAATCCAACTTGATGAACCTCCACTTTGGAAGCTCACTATAACCAGGTTTGGCCACCACGAGACATTACTATCGCGTTGTCATCACGTATCCACCCGTAGGGTACAACACCCTCTCCAAAGAGTTCAACTGTCATTCTTCTGTCAGAATGACCAGTTTCTACCTATTCCAAATTTTGATCTGGTTCTGTGCATTTTCATGACTCAAGTTGAATACCAAAGTTAAAGTTAACTTCAGTATCTTTACAACGAGTACTCATATGCCCTCAGATCAGCTTTGGTTAAAAAGTTATGCTAATTCAAAGTCAACAGAATTCCTGGAAGAATTTTAACAGCACCTCCCTTGGAAGTGGCTGTTTTCAACCCTGGTTTCCACTGAACTGTGCTGAAATTTCAGAAACTTTGAATTGCAAAGATGTCACAAATCTTCTACTCTCTCTAAGGAGGTATTATATGACAATTTTAGATTTTTCTACTGGGAGTTATGTTTGAAAAACAGAACAGTTCAAAGAATGTTTTACTCTGTCCTGGTTCTGGACAGTTTCCATTTCTCTGTAATTTAAGCCATCTTAAGGTGTGTTTCAGCTCTGGAAGTCTACAACAAAGTTGTAGAGTACTTAAATACCTTTCCAGAACTATACAGCACACCTCTCTGGGCTAAAAGACCTGTGAGTTATGCCCTGTTGAAGATCAGCAAACGTGCTGCCCAAAACAGAGCACTCTGTTTTTCAGTCTTTTGGCTACACTACTCCACTATCCCATTCTTATACCCAACCAGGGTCCTAAATGTTGAAACTATAGATTTTAATTCTTTGTTATCATTATTCTCATGCATATGCCTACAATATCTCGGTACTATGTTCCTCACAAAAGAAAATCCTAACCGGATTTTACCGGCATATACGTCTCAAATGTGGCACTAAACGGTCTCTCACACACGTTTACTACACGGATATATACGTGGTTAGTACCTGCAGAAGACCACACAATAATGGTGCACTCAATGGTTATTCATTTCAGGCAGTTCCATATTTGAAAGTAAATACAAACGCCCGTATCATTGTCATACGGCCGTCCTTGAGTTAGGTCACGTCTCAAGGTACGTGATCGTGTTTCAACACCACACGACGGGGAACCTGAGTAGGTCATGAACGGGTCGTCACGGTTGGGAATGTTATCAACCCAACAGATACCACCTACTGCCCTGCAGGGCACGCCGATGGCAAGCGCTGTGTATGTCCTCCTGGGCTATTTCCAGACGAACACACTCTCGCGTTACTGACCACGCGATGGGGTCTCCACTTACTTTCCTAATGCACGCTAGGGATCAGCGTTTCATATGAACTCAGGGACATGAAGAGTCCAAGAGGTTCATATTGACGTCTCACACCAAACTGTGAGACCTATCCCTGAACCAAGTTCCTCGTCAGGGAGAGCTAACCGAAATTGAACCGCTTTCGGTGGCGTTCCTTACCATACTTACCAGAGCGTAGGTGCGTCGTTACATAATTGAAATTCAGAATTATAACACATAAGTTAGTCTTTGCCACTTTAAGTAACTATGCTAATATAGTCCTTACTTGGGCAACTACCGAATCCTCACCGTATACCTAAGTTTTCCCGTAATACAGTTCTTAAGTACCGTGCTATCCCCAATGCAGCTCTGATACCAGGCTGCGGCGGACCGGAATCCGCTCATCCAGGATCGCAGAGGGTGGTGCCGCGCGATGCGACACCCGACAGCACACGTCATAAGAACACATTATATTACATGGGAAAAACACACTGAATGTACAAAGTAGTACATTTCTCAGTTACAAACTATGGTCTTTATTACACAGCGGAAGTTTCTTTTGTACAACTCACGCCCGCCTATCGAGCAAAAGTCGGTTGCCCAGCCCTAGGGCAACCCACACTAGATGCACGTCTCAGCTCAGCGCGGCGTGTACGGCTCCCACTCAGCCGTGGTTCCCGACGGAGGGTAACCCTCGCCGGTGGACTCGTACTCCGAGTCCGTGGGTGGCTCCTCACCTGAAAAACACTTAAGCAGCAACCGTGAGCACGACGGCTCAGCAAGGCTTAACCGACTCACCTAAGCATGAAAATCTACATGAGGTGTACAATGACATAGGATAGCATTGTTGCAGCAAATGGACACGCCTACAAGTTCATCCTTAATTCCTCTTTTAGCGACAAGTTAACAGTTCATGAAGCTGAAATTTAGTAAGCAATATTTGGTGGCAAACATGTAGCAATACAAAGTTATATCATATCAGCAATATTGAATCATAACATTTCATTATTAGTCTACGTTACGACGCAGTGAACAAGCGGTACTCGTCACCACGAGGGACGGTGAATCGACTCGATATACACCTGCAGGGAAAACCCAAAGAGCACGTCACGTACGCCCACCCATGGAGCTGCACAGCACGCTCGCTCGATGTCGTACGGAACAACCTTTCACCCAACAGCCCAAACGTCGAACCGGTCGCACCGAAACGAGCAGGAGGTTCCCCACACGGAGCATCTCTCTATGCCCGTTGGCAGATTTCCACCTTGCTGCCCTCAACCTACACCTATAAATCGGTGTGCTATGCCTCGACGCCCGGAGGTTTAGGCTACATCGGTTTATCGGGGCCCATATATCCGATATGCCTTCGGTACGTTCAATACTTGTTCAGCAGGGCCGCACATGGATCAGTCCTCAATCGACACGGGCAGGGCTGCGCACACAAGACTTCCTTTTGCTGCGCCCTAGCCCCTGCCTAGTCTCATTTTTTTATTACTATAGTGATCTCACATCACTCAACCGAACCCGTGTGTCCCAATGCCTATCTCGCGAGTAGATTCCAACTACTCGACTTGTACCGAAGTCCTATGACTCATTAAGCATAGCCTGTCTACTCGAGGTCCTTGACACTACCCTCACTCTTTTAGGAACCTTTGGTTATGCAAGTGGGGTTTCATTCATCCTATACCTAATGCACATACATACTTCATATGACACATGTAAACAAAGTAAGACTTGTAAAAGGTTAATGCAAACCGGGGCTTGCCTTGTTGCTGCTGGTCAGTAGTTAGCTCTTCTTCCGGAAGGAGGAAGTCCAGCACTTCCGGAGTCTCTTCTTCATTGACTACACATTTATGAAATACTACATGTTAATTTAAATGCAATGTGTGAACTTGAATACACAATTGCTAATAACTCTAGCTAGCCCTTCCCTTTGGTTCTGAAATTTTTATTGTGGCTTGGTAGGGTCCTAACCAGAGTCCTGACCAAGTTTAATTTGAAACAAAGTTCATTTGAACCTTGTACAAATAAAAGCCCATTAGGTCAATATTTGAGCCTCTGAATAATTCCAGGGGTTTTCATGGCTCCAACCATTACTTTCTGGAAACTAGACTTTAAGATGGTTCTAATGGAGTTGGTTTCATGTCATTTGAAGAATACTACAGAAAGTTATACCCTAATTAAGCTTTGAGAAAATCTGAAAAATGTTTCTGTACATTTTTCTATTTTCTCAGGGCAGTTCTCTTAATCACCCAATTAGGGTAACTAAATGAACTTGGATGAGTCTGAAAATTTTACTGGGATTTAGGGGTTTTCCAATGAACCTCTCAGCCAAATTTCAGAATTTTTCATAAAGTAGTTCTCCAGATAAAATTCCCAACGGTTTAAACTTTAGGGATTTAATTCTGGAAAACTATTCACTTTCATGAGCTGAATTTGGTATCGTTGAAAAGTGCTCAGAGAGCTAAATCCAACAAAATTTGGTTCACTCGATTTGGAGCTTTCTAGCCAAAGTTATGAGGATTTGACGTTTGGAAGAATTCTGAAAGTCGGGGGAAAAGTTTAAACTCTCGGGGCCCGCGGGGACACGTGTCGAGCGCGGAGGTGTCCGGCACACCGGGGATACCACACATGTCGAGCGCGGAGGTGTCCGACACACCGGAGCTCACAGGGTATTTTGCGCGCCAGCACAGCCGATCCCTGGCCACACCCGATCCCGGTTTAAACTCTTCAGCCGCTGACACGTGGGCCAGCCGGCTTCGTCTCCCTCCCGCCGTTCTCTCACGCCCGCGCCGCCGACCTCGCCGGAGCAGGTTCGGGGCTCGCCGGCTCGGCTGCCGGACCTCCCAGGGGCTGAAACTCGCTGCCCGGGGGTTGTCGACGTCGAGGAACACGTCGGTGGTGTCAGGTCGGGCTGGGGGTGACCGGAAATAGCTCGGCGACGTGCCGCTGCCTCGGTTGAGGTTCGACACCGTCGACCGTGGTTTCTAAACCCGCCAACACCTCGAACAAACGGCCCTACAGCATCAGTGTACCTCTAGGAAGCTCGACAAGGTGTCAAAAGGGTTCAGGGATGGCGGCAAGTCGGTCGGCACCGTGTGACCGATTGTGCCCGCCATGACCGCCCTCGATCGAGCTCGAAATTCGTCACTCCTAGACAGTTTCACGCTACGGATGCAGAAAAGAACTTGATCGCCGGCTAGTCCAGCGTCTACGTGCAAGATTTGATGACCTCCGAAAGATCATAGAGCAAGAATTTAAAGAAACCGTACCGGAAGCTTGGGTTACGGTCGCCGGAGCAAAGACTAGAAATTCTCTGCGGATTCTTCACGGTTGGCTTCCAAACTTGGAGGAGAGCCGCACGATGGTCGCGCGCTCCTGTTGCCTCTCCCGCTGGACCGTGAAAACGCCTGTGGAACGCTGCCCATAGGCACCTGACTCTCGGCTGAGGCTAGGTCGCCGCGGTGGCGATCGTCTTTTGGCAAAGGAGGTCGGAGCTCGGGGTTTCTGGCGTTGGGGAGGTGGAGTGCGACCTCAGGTGGCTGTCTAGCAGCTCAGGGACGAAGGAGGAAATGATTTTGCTGGTTTTCCCGATTGAGCAGAGAGCTGTGGCGAGAAACAATGCCATTGCTCGGGTTTGCCTGCGAGAAGATAAAGCCGGCCGACTCCTGCTCGGCTGAGGCGGTGCCGGTCGCGTGGGGGCGCGAGCCAGCCGCCCTGGGCGCTAGCACGCGGAGAGGGAAGCAGCTGGTGGCGCCGGTAGCTGCTCGGTGGCACAGCCGACAGCTGCTCGGTGGAATTTCCCACCGAGACTCTGACTTTGGGTGCAAGTTTCTCCTTCTCCCCTCTATGACATGTGGGTCCCACCCGGGGTTTTAACCTCTGAAATTTACTCCTAATCACTGTTGTAAACAGTGAGCCCCATAATACCCCTGGTGATTCAAATTATTCACCCCTGCGCCATTTGAATTGAATAGAATTCAAATTGGGTTCGGTTTGAGTGAATTTCAGCACAAGTTCAGTTTTGAATTCAAATAAAGTTTGAATTCGTCCCACTTAGCTCATGTCAAGATCAACTCCGAATGGAGTGAAAATTGGTGTGGTGTGGTGATGAACACTTCAAATGTGTGCCAAAACTGAGGCCCTTACACAAAACTTAGCAATTTTCATTGAGTGGTTTGTTCAGAATAATTTTCTAAGCAATTAAGCAAAGAAGAATTAATTCTGAGATCACACCCATGTTCATGCCAGATTTAGTGAGCTACAATTTCAATTATAGCTAATAGAGTTTGCATGAATTTTCCTATCATTTTCGGAGTTAAGATCTGTCCAGAACTGAATTTCCAAGTTTTGGAAATTCTCTGAAAATGTTTCTGTATTCAATTGAACACAGCATCTTCAAATCTAAATTTCCCTGATCAAATCAACTCCTATTGAGCCGAAACTTTTACAGGGGTTCGCTAATACCGTAAGGACTATTCTGGCAAAATTTGAGGATTTTTGGATTAATCAAACTCCCTCTAAAATTCTTTTGCTAAAAAGATTTAAAGAATTTTACAGAATTAAATAAAGGGTTTCATACAAATTGGGTTTCATATTTGGATAGTACTCTATCAGTGGAATCCAACAACATTTGTTTCACAATTTTTGGATCTCCTACCGAAAGTTGTGGCTGTTTAAACTTTGAACTGAAATCTGAAATTCCCCAAAATGTTCAAATGCTGTCAGTGGGTCCAGGGGACAGGTGTCACTCGCCGAGGAAAGCGACACGGGGCTACTGCTTATTTCCCGCGCCGCCACACCAGATCCCCGCGCCACAGCCGATCAAAAATTTGAAAAACCGTCGCTGACAGGCGGGACCCGCTGGGTCGTCTTCTACCTTCGGCCGGACAGAACCCGCGGCGGCGCCCTCCGGCGAGCGTCGCCGGAACGACCTTACCGGTCACCTCCCGGCCCCCTGCTCGCCGCCCCTCCATATTCTGACCTGATGAACACGTTGGGAGGCTCGCCGGCGGCCATAGATCGCCGGAAAACTTTGCGCACCGGGGACAGCAACCATTAGGGTTCTGGTGAACTCGGAAGTCGCCTACACGGTGTCAAAAGGGTTGGGAATGGCTCGGATAGTACCGTGGGAGCTTGAGGGTGTTGGAAATGGGCGCCGAACCTCGTGAAAAGGCCGGCAGCATAGAGCTCCACGGCAACCCGAGACGATTTCTGCAGGGCGGCACGAAAAACAGCTATAACTCGGTCGATCCTAGGTCTTTTCGTCCGGTTCTTCTTCGAGGAGGACCGCTAAGAGGTATAAAGGCTGTGTGCAAGCTTGCCCGAGCTTGCGTGGACTGTGCCGCTAGAATTTCGGGTTATACCGACCCCTAACCCCAAGCACCGTTGTAAGGGCCTCAGTTTTTGACACCCATTTGCAGTGTTCATCACCACACCACACACCTCATTTGAGGAAGAATGATGAACACAAATGAAGAGCAAGTAACAATTATCAACATGCTCATTAGAGAACAAACTTACACATTGCAAAAGTGGTATTTCCCACATGTGATATAGATGGGCTGGACATATGAAAGCTCCTACACTTTACTAAGGATGTCCATGCCAAGTTTCACCCAAATTCAAAACCTTTTTGAGGTCAGTTTGGGTATAGTTAGGAAGAGGGCAGTTTGAAACCATATTCAAATTCAAACTGTTTTTATCCAATGAATTTAAAAGTGGGGGGCATATTCTTACTCGGCACATTTTTGTGAGCTCACACACCAATTTTCACTCCATTTGGAGTTGATCTTGACATGAGCTAAGTGGGAGAAATTCAAACTTTATTTGAATTTCAAACTGAACTTGTGCTGAAATTCATTCAAAACAAACCTCAGTTGAACTTTGATCAATTCAAATGGCTCATGGGTGAATAATTTGAATTGCCAAGGGTAGTATGGGGTTCACTATTTACAACAGTGATTAGGGGTAAATTTCAGAGGTTAAAACTGGAGGTGGGACCCACATGTCAGCCACTGCTCAGATCAAACCGACTGAGACTTTCTCACTCGGGTCGCCGAGCCGCAGCGGTGATCGCCACCGAGGCCAGCCGCCGCGCCACCAGCTGCTTGCCCACGCGCGGGCGTGAGGCGGTGCAGAGCCTTCTTAAGGCGCCTGCCCCCTCCTCGGCCGAGGCACCACCGTTCTTCCCCGCAAGAACTCAGCGCCGGCCAAAAACTTCTGCAGCTCGGACTTGATCGGAGAACACCGATCGCAGCTCCCTCCTTCCACTCCAGAGCCCCAGCAAGGTACTAGAGACCTTCCTCCATCCTCCTCGTTGTTAGAACTCGGTTGAAACCGAGTGATATCGGCTGTGCCGAAAGATCAAAATCGGAACATGGAACCGCCGCACCTCGGGCTCTCATGGACAGCCCAACCAGGGCGTTGTCACGCCCGAGCCAAGGCACCCTTGGACGCGCGGGTGACCAGTGCTGCTCATCCCCGAGCCACAGCTCGAGTGGTTGCTCACCGGCGGCGAATTTCCACTTTGCCCCTTTCTGTGTGCAGAACGACCTTCGGGTACGATTCTGTTTAATTCGTGCTCTAGAAAGGATTAGAGGGCCTCAGGCCGCTCTCACACGAGCTAGACACGATAACGCACAAGTTGCCTTCACAACTCTGGGCCGGAGAACCTTTGTGCCCGGCAGAATTTGAGGTCTACTAATGGCGGAGCGAACGGGCGGCATCGGGCGCACGGTGAGGACCTATTTCGGGCCTTCCCCGAGCTGCCTCGAGCTCAGGTCGAGCTTCTCTGAGGTCCACTGATGCTCCCCGACCGATTTCCCAAGTAGCTGAGGTGCTAGGGTGGTCAGCCGACATGGCCGAAGTCGTTCCGAGGTGGCGGCTCGTCGCCGACCATGCTCCGGCCATTGTCATGAGCAGCTGACCCTAGAGTCCTGTTGCCCGAGTAAAAGTAGGCAGGGGCGGCCAGAATCGAGAAGTTTGGAGCTGTACAGCAGCCGGCGGCGAGCTCTCCGGCGAGATCCCTCGGCGGCGGAGCGCGGGTGTCGCGAGGTTGAAGAAGGGGTGGACCCCAGCTGTCAGCGGCCGATATTTTGAATCGGGATCCGGCTGCGGCCAGGATCGGTTGTGCTGGCGCGCAAAATCCTTGTGGGCCGTGATGTGCCATCACCTATGCGCGCGACGCGTGTCCCCTGGGCCCACGCGCGAGTTTAAACTTTTCCCCGATTTTCAGATTTCCTTCAAACTTCAAATCCTTATAACTTTGGCTAGAAAGCTCCAAATTGAGTGAACCAAATTTTGCTGGATTCAGCTCTCTGAGTACTTTCCAGAAAATCAAGTTTCACTTCATGAAATTCCTTATTTCTCCAGAATTAATTCCTTAAAATTTAAACTGTTAGGAATTTTAACTGGAGAATCCTTTGGAGGAAAATCCTGAAATTTTGCTGCGATGTTCACCAAAATATCCTTGAACTACCATAAAACTTTCAGATCCATTTGAGCTCATTTAACCCACCTAATGGTGTGATTAGTGAAACTGTTCCAGAGAAAATAGAAAATGTTCAGAAACATTTTCAGAATTTTCTCTGAAATTGTTTAGCTCATATCTTTAGTTAGAGACTTCCAAATTAAGTGAGACCAACACCATTAGAACCCTCTGAAAATCTAGTTTTCAGAAAGTCATAGTTTGTCTCATGAAAATTCCTAGAACACCCTAAGAGTTCCAATTAAGGTCAAGGACATAATTATTTGTGGAGGGCTCAAATGATCTTTGCTGCAACTAAAACTTGACCAGGTCTCTGTTTAGGTTGTAACCAAGCCACAGTAAAAGTTTCACAGTCATTAGGTCTATCTAGCAAAGGTTATAGACTTCACAACTTCAAAGTTAATACAAATGCATTAAATTAATACATGTATTGTTTCTATCATGTAGTCGCTAAGGTCGAGGAGGAACCTGAAGTCCTAGACTTCGTTACTCCGGAGGAACAGCTAGCCTACGACCAAGAGCAGCAAGGCAAGCTCCGATTTGCATTAACCATTTTACAAATTTTTATTGTTTTGAGCACATACTTGTTTCCTTTATTCTGTGCATTAGAGTCTTGTTTGGAAACCCCACTGCATAGCCAAGAAAACCATGGGTTGGGGTTTAGGATTGCAAACTCCATTAGCTACTGCACTGCTAGGATAGAGTAGGATCCGGTACAAGTCGAGTAGTTGGAACTACTCGCGAGAATAGGCTAGAGGCACATTGCTCGGGTAGAGATAGCACATGATACACATGGCAAGAAAATGAGACCGAGCGGAGAGTAAGGGCAGCAGGACTTTGGGGCCTGTGTGCTGTAGCTCCGCTTGTGTCGATTGAGGACCGAGCCGTGTGCGGGCCTGTTGAACAAGCTAGAACAGTACCGAAGACCTACCGGCTATATGGGAACCGGGAAACTGATGTAACTCGGGTAGCTGGGTATTGAGGCATTGCCCGTCGTTCAGAGGGTAGGTTGAGAGCTCGAGGTGTAAATCGGCTGGCGGCACGGAGATGCGCGTGCAGAGACCTCTTGCTCGGGACAATGGGACCGGTTCGATATTTGGCTGACGGGTGAAAGGTAGTCGCGTACGGCGTCCGTGATGGTTGTTGTAGGCAACATCGAGTACGGGCGTACGTGACGGGTTGTTCGGGTAACCCTGCAGGTGTAAATCGATTATAATCGCCGTCCCTCGCGGTCAGTGAGTACCACTTGTTCACTGTACCGTGACGTAGAAAGAACAGGCTAGTTACATGTTAAAATGTTGCTGATTGAAAGCTGGACATTGATTGTTAATGATATGCTGTAGCTTAGAGTTAATTAAAGTTCTTTTCAACTTTGGGCAAAGTACATGAGAGAATGCGTTTCTTGTTTGATTGCGGCTCTCTCATGTGCCTTAGCGTAAGGTTCTCCACAACCTGCTGCTAAAACTTGAAAGTAAGGTTCTACTAATTAGGCGAGTCCTTGCAAATGATTTTTACCTCATGCAACCCATTACCCTCATGTAGAAGTTCCATGTTTAGGTGAGACGGGTCAGACTTGCTGAGCCTTCATGCTCACTGCTTGTGTTTGAAGCTTTTGCAGGGTTCTATGAGGAAGGGACTCCCGAAGAGGAGACGGAACCCCAGGAGGGGAACCCCGTCGAGTGGGAGTCGTGCACGCCGCAGAGTTAGTGTGCGTGGGTGCTAGCAAGGACACGTTCGAGGGCTGAACGTGCACTTGATGCTTAGTCTACGCCCGCGAGTGTAGACTGAACTTATTTTGATGTAAACATGTTCATAAACTTGTTTATGTAATAAAACTTCCGCTTCCACTTTGCACCTTTGACATGTGTTATACGGTGCTGTGCAACGCAGCACCCCTCAGCGTGATCCTGGCTCGACAGGACCAATGGGGTCGTGTCAGCGTGGTATCAGAGCTCGCTTGAGGTTTAACACAGTACAAAGGTCTTCTTTTTTGAAAAATCCAGTGAGGAACGAGTTGGTAGCCCGTATAAGGATGTTATTAGTATATAGAAAGTGGCTTATTAACCTATTTGTTATGTCGGAAAATCGTGCATCTCGGGATGTTCATGTCTTGGGGGGTGCACGTAAGCGTTGTCCACCAGTGCGCACAAGCTGAAGGTTGGAGCCCCACGGGTGGCAGGTAACCCGACCCGCTTTGATATCCTCTACGACTCTTAATGTCATTTGGGGTATTCGAGCAACGTCTGTCCCTGGCGTGCGTGGTGCAACATGGGAGACCCCGTCACGTGGTCTGAAACGTGAACACGCAACTCAAGGCGTGTTTGGCTTGAGAACATCCGGGCGAGTGATGACGGCCGGGTGTACGAACTGTATGGATTCCGGGCTCGGTGTGCAGCCGAGTCTGACGATTGTTTGAGTTTCTGCAGGTAGCCTTACCACGAAACGGTAGACGTGTAGCATCTGTGTGCGAGTGACGAGTAGTGCCACTGAACTAACGAAGCCGGCTAAGTCCGGTATAGGTTTTTCCTTTGTGAGGACGTAGTACCGACATAATCTGGTGACGCATCGACGTCACATCCAACTAAATGAACAACTTCATTTGAAAACTTGAAGGTTTTGATCCCAAGTAGTAAGACTTGATGTAACTCCTTCCCTTATACAGGATATTCAAAGTTAACAAGTTTTCAACTTATAGGATGTTAAGAACAGAGCACTCTGTTTTCAGCTGAATCAAGGCTGAAATTAATCAGAGGTTAGAGGTTTAGTTCTTTCGAGGTTGGGGTCGTATGATACATTTCTGGAAAGCGTTGGAAGAGCTTTACAACTCTTCTGTTCAGGTCCAGAGGTGTTTCATCCCTTAAACACTCGAAAAATGCAGTAGAGTTGAAACTGTCCAGAAAACAGGACAGAGCAAAGACTCTCTGTAAACTCTCTGTAAATTAAGCATCACTTCCTGCTTAAAAATCCAAAAATAGGAAATGAGGTACTTCTGGAAAGCTTATGAGATGGGTTACGACTTTGTAACAGAAAGTTTTGTCAGATTAGGAACAGAATTAACTGGGATTCTTGGATCAAATCAGTACCTAAGGCAGGGAGGTGCTGTCCAATTGTTTCCAGAAATTCTGTTAAACTTTGACATCTCATAACTTTTGAACCCGGACAGATCTTAGGCCAACCAAATACTTTCTGGAAAGCTATTGAAGTTAACTTTAACTTTGATGTTGAGCTACAGAATTGGTTTTGCCTTTAACATGGCCTAAATCAGGTTGATATGGAAACTGGTCAGGGCTGTCATGGTAACAGCAGATCAGCAGTCAAATTTGTTTAAAAATTTGAACTATGTTTCCAAGTGTTATGGGTTCAATGACATATCTTATGTTATAACTCAATGGTTTACTTTTTAAATAAATATTTGACATTTCTCAAATGTATTTTTACAGATGGCAGCAGATAAACAGTTGGAGAACGGGTGGGTAGTTTCCCACTGTTCTGACCGTAGCGGCTACCCGGAAGCATTGTGGCAAATGCTCCAATATTTCGGGTACAACCAGATGCCGCAATACTTCGCCAAGGAAGAAGGTGAAGAGGGGAACAAGACGTGGACGATCCATGTCGAGGTTCCTGCAGGACCTACGCCACCCGGTTGGGTGCCATTCACCGTCACGGTGAGAGGGAGACAACCGGAAGGGATGTGGCAAGTGGCAGCCCGTGACACTATGTCACATTTCTGCCAACTACATGTGCAGGCTATGGAGGGTACTCCATACGCACTCGTTCCGGTGGAGGGACGAGCTCAGCATGTGTGGGAAGAGAGGTACCTGGAGGCAACAGACCCGAGTTGCCCAAGGTACAACCCCGCGGAGTCAAACCTCAGCCTCCAAATGAGGGCGGGAAACGCTGTGATGGACAGCCAAGCTGTTCATACGGAGCATCTCGCCACCAAGCTCAAGGAGAGCACAAGCCGTGGAGATCATTTCGAGAGTGCTCACAGCGCACTTCGCAATGTGCTTCTTACGACGATCAAGCGACTGAATGAACAACACATTCAGTTGCGTCGTCTGAAGAAGGCAAAGAAGAAGAGCCGTGTTGACATCGCGGCGTTGCAAGAGCTGGTACAGACTCTAACCCAACAGAATGAGGACCTTGCTCAGGAGCGGGACGACGCTATCGAGGAAGGCCAAGGCTGGGAAGAGAACTATAACCAAGCTATGGACGAGGTGCATGCCTTGCAGGACCTCGTGCCCCCGGTATTGGGCGTACCGGTAGTCTTGGGTCTTCCAGCCATGGGAGAACCTGGAATGGGAGAAGAGGTAGTAGACCCCGAGCCACCAGCAGAGGTACCGGAGGAGGACGGCCCACAGGAGGTCGAGTTCTACTCCGAGTAGGGGGTTACGGTTGCCAAGTAGGACAGCTAGGGTAGCGTAACCCAACTTTTGTAATCGGTGACATGTCGTGTAGACAGTAGCGTATGTATAGGTAGTGACGACATGAGCACGACTTGTCGAAGATCCGAGAATAATGTATCTTGTATAAAGTTTATGCTTTATCAATATATGTGAATGTTGTGCAAATCAATCATGTGTCACTTCAATACCTACTGTTGCGTATGGAATTTTAAGTAAGACATGTGCTAATTGCTGCTGTTTTGAATTTCAGAATGACGCGTACTCGTGCCAACCCTGACGTTGGGGGTACCAGGCAAGGGGGAGAGACCTCCCAACCACCTCCCGAGGACTCCTCGGGACAGCAGCAGCAACAGCAACAGCAAACACCGCCACCGCCACTACCAACGGTTACTTTGGCCGACATTGTCGCGGCAATGGCGGGCTCCCATCAGCAACACACAGAGTTGCTGCAGACTCTCATCGCCAATACGTCTCGCCCAGAGAGACGTCAAGATCGTGAGGAGCGCCAACAGAGCTCCTACTCCGACTTCCTGGCAACTCATCCCCCTGTATTCTCAAGGGCGGATGAACCACTTGACGCGGACAACTGGCTCCGCGCCATAGAAATGAAGTTCGGGCTGCTCCAAATCAGCGAGCAGCGCAAGACTCAGTTCGCGGTCCAGCAGCTCCAAGGATCCGCGAGCGCGTGGTGGGCCAACTTCTGTGCTTCACAACCCACCGACCGAGTGATGACCTGGGCGGAGTTCCGGACGGCCTTCAGGGCCTATCATATACCGCCAGGTCTGATGAAGAGGAAGACGCAGGAGTTCTTACACCTGCAACAAGGGGGCCGGAACGCGCTGGAATATTCCAGGGCGTTCAACGATCTCGCGCTCTACGCGTCGTATCACGCAGATACGGACGAGAAGCGGCGGGACCATTTTTACCAGGGGCTTAACCCGCTCCTGAAGGACAAATTGGCAATGTTCAATCGCGGCAGCCTCAACGACATCATTGATGCTGCGATTGTTCAGGAGGACTCCGGCAAGGAGTTAGCGGCAGCGGAGAGAAAGCGAAGCGCACCGCAGAGCAGTGGAGAAGGAGGCGGTCCTTCTCAGAAGTTTCGGATGGTGAATCGCCCACCATCAGGTCCACGCTGGCAACCACCACAGCGGTCGATGCCGTTCCGCAGTCGGCCGTACTCTTCACCGGCATTCCGGCCGGCACTGCCAGTACCACCGCAACAACAACAGCAGCAGCGGGCGATGCCGCGTGCGTTTGCACCTCCGCAACGCATGCCGGGCTTTCGTCCACCGAGTACTCCACCAGCAGCGGCCACATGTTACAAGTGTGGTCGTCCAGGACACTTCGCGAGCAGTTTCCCGGAGAGGCAAGGCGGCGGAGTGGCACCACAGTTTCCGGGGAGGAATCAAACCCGGAACCCTACTAATGCGCGGCGGGCAAACCCTAGGCCCGGCACTATCCACCAGCTTGCCATTGAGGACGTGCCGGAGGGCGAGCCAATCCTTGCGGGTAGGTTCCAACTCCACCAGCATCCCGCTATAGTACTGTTTGATTCAGGCGCCACGCATAATTTTATTAGCCAAGCTTTCATTGCTAAACACAGTTTGCCAATACTACCCACCGATAGTCCATATTTAATTTGTTCACCGGGTGGGAAGATTTCAGCAAGCGTAATGGTCTCCAAAGCACCATTATGCTTAGCAGGTAGAGTGTACCCCACGTCTCTCATTATCTTAGAGGGACAGAAGGTCGATGTCATCCTAGGGATGTCGTGGTTAACCCGCCACGGCGCTGTTTTAGACACCGTCCTTCGAGTCGTGCACTTAAACTCAGAGGTGCACGGTTCTCACTCATTATTCCTGGACAGTCCAGAAATAAAACTTCCATGTGTCTATCAAGCCACGACCATCAGATTGGAAGATATTCCGGTGGTCCGAGAGTTCCCTGATGTATTCCCGGACGATTTGCCGGGGATGCCACCCGATAGAGAGGTGGAGTTCAAGATTGAACTTGCACCGGGAACCATGCCAATATCCCGAAGGCCGTACAAGATGGCGCCCAAGGAGTTGGCTGAACTGAAGACTCAGCTCACGGACCTTCTGGAGAAGGGTTTTATTAGGCCGAGCTCCTCACCATGGGGATGTTCAGCATTATTTGTCAAGAAGAAGGATGAGACGTTGCGGCTTTGCGTGGACTATCGTCCATTAAATGCCGTAACCATCAAGAACAAGTACCCGTTGCCACGGATCGACATGTTGTTTGATCAGTTGGTCGAAGCAAAGATCTTTTCCAAGATGGATTTAAGATCCGGGTACCATCAGATTAAGATAAGGGCGGAGGACATTCCGAAGACAGCTTTCTCGACGAGGTACGGACTTTATGAGTACCTGGTCATGTCCTTCGGCCTCACCAATGCTCCAGCTCACTTCATGTATTTAATGAACTCGGTGTTCATGCCGGAGCTGGACAAGTTTGTCGTGGTCTTCATCGACGACATCCTGGTATATTCCAAGTCAGAGGAAGATCACAAGAAACATTTGCGTATAGTCTTGCAACGGCTGCGGGATCACAAGTTATACGCAAAATTCAGCAAATGCGAGTTTTGGATATCGCAAGTGCCTTTCCTCGGGCATATCATCTCAGCAGAGGGTATCGCTGTGGACCCGAGCAAGATCACGCAAGTGCTGAATTGGAAATCCCCGCGAACTGTTCATGAGGTACGGAGTTTCCTCGGACTCGCGGGATATTATCGGAGGTTCATTCCGAACTTCTCGAAGATTTCCAAGCCAATGACAGAGCTGCTGAAGAAGGCTACCAAATATGTTTGGAGTCCAGTATGTGAAGCAGCATTCAAGGCTTTAGTCAAGCACCTGACATCAGCACCGGTTTTGGCGCAGCCAGACACAACAAAACCGTTCGATGTGTACTGCGATGCATCCGGCATTGGGCTCGGATGTGTGCTGATGCAAGACCGAAGAGTGGTCGCGTATGGATCACGGCAGCTTAGGAACCATGAGCAGAATTATCCAACTCACGATTTGGAGCTCGCTGCCGTGGTACTTGCACTAAAAATGTGGAGGCACTACGTACTCGGTAACCTCGTACATTTATATACCGACCACAAAAGCCTCAAGTACATATTCACTCAGAAGGAGCTGAACATGAGGCAACGAAGATGGTTAGAACTGATAAAGGATTACGAGATAGAGATCCATTATCATCCGGGCAAGGCAAACGTTGTGGCAGATGCGCTGAGCCGCAAGTCACACGTCAATAATCTGACCATCACACCATTGGAAGAGAGCGAACCACCACTCCATGTGATTCCACACGGAGCTCTCTACAACCTAGCTTTGATCCCCACCATCCGTGAAGATATAGCTGCAGCTCAGTAGAATGACAAGGGCATGTCACATTTGCGGAGACGTATAGACAGTGGGGAGTTGAAATGTTTCCGGAAGGACGGAGACGGCGTCCTATGGTTCAAGAACCGGATCGTCGTACCCCAAAACCCGGAGTTACGGAAGAAAATCTTTGATGAGGCTCACTTATCAAAGTTTTCTATTCACCCCGGCAGCAACAAAATGTATCAAGAACTCAGAAGAAAGTTTTGGTGGACACGGATGAAGCGAGAGACTGCAAAATACGTGTCCGAGTGTGATACATGTCGAAGGGTGAAGGCAGACCACATGCGGAAACCGGGACGGCTGCAACCACTGGGCATTCCTGCCTGGAAGTGGGAGGACGTGAGCATGGATTTCGTCGTCGGTTTACCCACCACCTTACAGAAACATGATTCTGTGTGGGTGATCGTCGATCGGCTCACCAAAGTTGCCCATTTCATCCCGGTCAACACCAACTACAACGCCAAGAAGTACGCTGAACTGTACATCTCACGGATCCTATGCTTATACGGCGTACCCCGTACCATCATATCGGACCGGGGCACTTTATTTGTGTCCCGTTTTTGGGAGCAGCTACACGCTGCCTTGGGGACGAAGCTGATCCGTAGTTCAGCCTACCACCCGCAGACGGATGGACAAACCGAGCGGGTAAATCAAATCCTAGAAGACATGCTACGAGCTTGCGCTATCAACCACGGCAAGAATTGGGATGATCACTTGCCGTTAGCCGAGCTCTCTTACAACAATGGGTACCAAGCCAGCATCAAGATGGCACCCTACGAGGCGCTATACGGAAGAAAATGCCGCACACCATTGAACTGGTGTGAGTCTGGCGAAAGGGTTACCTTCGGGATTGACCTTGTCAACAACGCGGAAGAAAAGGTTCGACTGATTCAAGCGAACCTAAAAGCCGCTCAATCCCATCAGAAACAGTATGCGGACCGGAGAAGGCGCCCATTACAATTCGAAGTTGGGGATCACGTATATCTACGGGTGTCTCCAATGAAGGGTGTAAATAGATTTGGGGTGAAGGGAAAGTTAGCACCCCGCTTCATCGGTCCATTCCAGATTACCGAAAGATGTGGATCGGTGGCATACCGGCTGAAATTACCAGAAGCACTTTCCGGTTTACACGACGTCTTTCACATTTCCCAGCTGAGGAAGTGTCTCAAGCTATCAACTACCGTTCAGCTGGAAGACATTGAAGAACTGCAACCGGATCTCACCTATCGGGAGGAACCGGTGCAGATTATTGATGAAAAGGCCCGAACCACACACAACCGTACGTTGTGGTTCTACAAGGTTCTATGGAGTAATCACTCCATGGACGAAGCGACATGGGAGAGCGAAGAATTCCTTCGCGCTAACTACCCCGACTTTTTCACGTCGCATATCCGGTAATTTTCCACGGTCCTCTCTCTCATTTTCACCTTATAATCTCGGGACGAGATTCTTTTAAGGGGGGAGGAATGTAAGGGCCTCAGTTTTTGACACCCATTTGCAGTGTTCATCACCACACCACACACCTCATTTGAGGAAGAATGATGAACACAAATGAAGAGCAAGTAACAATTATCAACATGCTCATTAGAGAACAAACTTACACATTGCAAAAGTGGTATTTCCCACATGTGATACAGATGGGCTGGACATATGAAAGCTCCTACACTTTACTAAGGATGTCCATGCCAAGTTTCACCCAAATTCAAAACCTTTTTGAGGTCAGTTTGGGTATAGTTAGGAAGAGGGCAGTTTGAAACCATATTCAAATTCAAACTGTTTTTATCCAATGAATTTAAAAGTGGGGGGCATATTCTTACTCAGCACATTTTTGTGAGCTCACACACCAATTTTCACTCCATTTGGAGTTGATCTTGACATGAGCTAAGTGGGAGAAATTCAAACTTTATTTGAATTTCAAACTGAACTTGTGCTGAAATTCATTCAAAACAAACCTCAGTTGAACTTTGATCAATTCAAATGGCTCATGGGTGAATAATTTGAATTGCCAAGGGTAGTATGGGGTTCACTGTTTACAACAGTGATTAGGAGTAAATTTCAGAGGTTAAAACTGGAGGTGGGACCCACATGTCAGCCACTGCTCAGATCAAACCGACTGAGACTTTCTCACTCGGGTCGCCGAGCCGCAGCGGTGATCGCCACCGAGGCCAGCCGCCGCGCCACCAGCTGCTTGCCCACGCGCGGGCGTGAGGCGGTGCAGAGACTTCTTAAGGCGCCTGCCCCCTCCTCGGCCGAGGCACCACCGTTCTTCCCCGCAAGAACTCAGCGCCGGCCAAAAACTTCCGCAGCTCGGACTTGATCGGAGAACGCCGATCGCAGCTCCCTCCTTCCACTCCAGAGCCCCAGCAAGGTACTAGAGACCTTCCTCCATCCTCCCCGTTGTTAGAATTCGGTTGAAACCGAGTGATATCGGCTGTGCCGAAAGATCAAAATCGGAACTTGGAACCGCCGCACCTCGGGCTCTCGTGGACAGCCCAACCAGGGCGTTGTCACGCCCGAGCCAAGGCACCCTTGGACGTGCAGGTGACCGGTGCTGCTCATCCCCGAGCCACAGCTCGAGTGGTTGCTCACCGGCGGCAAATTTCCACTTTGCTCCTTTCTGTGTGCAGAACGACCTTCGGGTACGATTCTGTTTAATTCGTGCTCTAGAAAGGATTAGAGGGCCTCAGGCCGCTCTCACACGAGCTAGACACGATAACACACAAGTTGCCTTCACAACTCTGGGCCGGAGAACCTTTGTGCCCGGCGGAATTTGAGGTCTACTAATGGCGGAGCGAACGGGCGGCATCGGGCGCACGGTGAGGACCTATTTCGGACCTTCCCCGAGCTGCCTCGAGCTCAGGTCGACCTTCTCTGAGGTCCACTGATGCTCCCCGACCGATTTCCCAAGTAGCTGAGGTGCTAGGGTGGTCAGCCGACATGGCCGAAGTCGTTCCGAGGTGGCGGCTCGTCGCCGACCATGCTCCGGCCATTGTCATGAGAAGCTGACCCTAGAATCCTGTTCCCCGAGTAAAAGTAGGCAGGGGCGGACAGAATCGAGAAGTTGGGAGCTGTACAGCAGCCGGCGGCGAGCTCTCCGGCGAGATCCCTCGGCGGCGGAGTGCGGGTGTCGCGAGGTTGAAGAAGGGGTGGACCCCAGCTGTCAGTGGCCGATATTTTGAATCGGGATCCGGCTGCGGCCAGGATTGGGTGTGCTGGCGCGCAAAATCCTTGTGGGCCGCGATGTGCCATCACCTAGGCGCGCGACGCGTGTCCCCTGGGCCCACGCGCGAGTTTAAACTTTTCCCCGATTTTCAGATTTCCTTCAAACTTCAAATCCTTATAATTTTGGCTAGAAAGCTCCAAATTGAGTGAACCAAATTTTGCTGGATTCAGCTCTCTGAGTACTTTCCAGAAAATCAAGTTTCACTTCATGAAATTCCTTATTTCTCCAGAATTAATTCCTTAAAGTTTAAACTGTTAGGAATTTTAACTGGAGAATCCTTTGGAGGAAAATCCTGAAATTTTGCTGAGATGTTCACCAAAATATCCTTGAACTACCATAAAACTTTCAGATCCATTTGAGCTCATTTAACCCACCTAATGGTGTGATTAGTGAAACTGTTCCAGAGAAAATAGAAAATGTTCAGAAACATTTTCAGAATTTTCTCTGAAATTGTTTAGCTCATATCTTTAGTTAGAGACTTCCAAATTAAGTGAGACTAACACCATTAGAACCCTCTGAAAATCTAGTTTTCAGAAAGTCATAGTTTGTCTCATGAAAATTCCTAGAACACCCTAAGAGTTCCAATTAAGGTCAAGGACATAATTATTTGTGGAGGGCTCAAATGATCTTTGCTGCAACTAAAACTTGACCAGGTCTCTGTTTAGGTTGTAACCAAGCCACAGTAAAAGTTTCACAGTCATTAGGTCTATCTAGCAAAGGTTATAGACTTCACAACTTCAAAGTTAATACAAATGCATTAAATTAATACATGTATTGTTTCTATCATGTAGTCGCTAAGGTCGAGGAGGAACCCGAAGTCCTAGACTTCGTTACTCTGGAGGAACAGCTAGCCTACGACCAAGAGAAGCAAGGCAAGCTCCGGTTTGCATTAACCATTTTACAAATTTTTATTGTTTTGAGCACATACTTGTTTCCTTTATTCTGTGCATTAGAGTCTTGTTTGGAAACCCCACTGCATAGCCAAGAAAACCATGGGTTGGGGTTTAGGATTGCAAACTCCGTTAGCTACTGCACTGCTAGGATAGAGTAGGATCCGGTACAAGTCGAGTAGTTGGAACTACTCGCGAGAATAGGCTAGAGGCACATTGCTCGGGTAGAGATAGCACATGATACACATGGCAAGAAAATGAGACCGAGCGGAGAGTAAGGGCAGCAGGACTTTGGGGCCTGTGTGCTGTAGCTCCGCTTGTGTCGATTGAGGACCGAGCCGTGTGCGGGCCTGTTGAACAAGCTAGAACAGTACCGAAGACCTACCGGCTATATGGGAACCGGGAAACTGATGTAACTCGGGTAGCTGGGTATTGAGGCATTGCTCGAGGTGTAAATCGGCTGGCGGCACGGAGATGCGCGTGCAGAGACCTCTTGCTCGGGACGATGGGACCGGTTCAATATTTGGCTGACGGGTGAAAGGTAGTCGCGTACGGCGTCCGTGATGGTTGTTGTAGGCAACATCGAGTACGGGCGTACGTGACGGGTTGTTCGGGTAACCCTGCAGGTGTAAATCGATTATAATCGCCGTCCCTCACGGTCAGTGAGTACCACTTGTTCACTGTACCGTGACGTAGAAAGAACAGGCTAGTTACATGTTAAAATGTTGCTGATTGAAAGCTGGACATTGATTGTTAATGATATGCTGTAGCTTAGAGCTAATTAAAGTTCTTTTCAACTTTGGGCAAAGTACATGAGAGAAATGCGTTTCTTGTTTGATTGCGGCTCTATCATGTGCCTTAGCGTAAGGTTCTCCACAACCTGCTGCTAAAACTTGAAAGTAAGGTTCTACTAATTAGGCGAGTCCTTGCAAATGATTTTTACCTCATGCAACCCATTACCCTCATGTAGAAGTTCCATGTTTAGGTGAGACGGGTCAGACTTGCTGAGCCTTCATGCTCACTGCTTGTGTTTGAAGCTTTTGCAGGGTTCTATGAGGAAGGGACTCCCGAAGAGGAGACGGAACCCCAGGAGGGGAACCCCGTCGAGTGGGAGTCGTGCACGCCGCAGAGTTACTGTGCGTGGGTGCTAGCAAGGACACGTTTGAGGGCTGAACGTGCACTTGATGCTTAGTCTACGCCCGCGAGTGTAGACTGAACTTATTTTGATGTAAACATGTTCATAAACTTGTTTATGTAATAAAACTTCCGCTTCCGCTTTGCACCTTTGACGTGTGTTATACGGTGCTGTGCAACGCAGCACCCCTCAGCGTGATCCTGGCTCGACAGGACCAATGGGGTCGTGTCAACCGTGCTACGGGAAACTTTGGAAATTCTCTGAGCTCGGTCGATCAAATGCTACACGGTTTGCAGCTACACGAACTAGGGATCATAGCGCACCTTTTTCGTGTTGAAGCGGGATTGTGAGGAGAGCCGTAGCTCACTGTCCACGGTGACCCGAGTTGGCTTCCGCCGGGGAGCTCTGTTTCTTGGCGCCGTTTGCCGAATTGTGCGTGCCACAGGCTAGGGTCTTTGGTGTCGTGGGGCTGGTGTGGTAGAGCACGCTCGTACGTTGGTTTTCTGTGTTGCCGGGGCGAGCAACCGGGGCTTGGTTGGGGGCCGGCGATTGGGGAAAGAGAGAAGGCGGCGGTGGGCGCTGTTTTCTGTTCGTGCGTGAGAAGAACAGCCAGCGCGCGATCAACATGAGGGAGACATCATGCTGCAGTTGGCTCCGAGGTAAGGATCAGGCCGGCGCGAGATGGAGCAGGAGGTGGAGCCTTGGGCGACGGGGCAGCAGCTGGGTGTCGGCCGGAGGCAGGGCCTCGGTTGAGTGAGGAACAGAGAGCAAATACTTAGGGATTAAGTCTACTCATTCCTATGACATGTGGGCCCCACTAGTCAGTACCCCTTCTCCTCAAAAGATCTCCAAAGTTTGACAATTATCCAACCCAAATGTTTGAAAGTTGGAAACTGAGCTCATTTGAATAGTTTGGACAAATTCCATCCAAATTCCAATGTTTATTTGAATCCCTTGCACATTTAACTCCATTTGGAAAAATGGGCAGCAAACTTTTTCAAAAATTAATGAAACTTTGCCTACCCACTAATTTGGACCTAAGGAATTGTAGGATCGAAGAGCACGTGAAAAGCAACCAGAGGGGGGGGGGGGTGAATGGTAGATTAAAACTTTTCGCAGCGGAAACAACAAAAACCCCTCAACAAAAAATCAATCGGTTAAAGAAACCGTGTGTGCAAGTGTTTTCAAACGTGTTCAACCGTGACAAATCAAGTAGAGAGGTAGAGAATCAAGTCACGGATCTAATGCAACAACAATCACTTGAAAACACGAAGTAAAACTTGAGATACGATCAAAACATTAAACGAAGATCAATCTGTTCTACCCGATATAAAACAGATCTGCAACGCTGCAAAGAAACTCGTGTATCTCAAAAACTACAGATCCGAAGCTCGTGAAAATTTCACAGATGATAGATAATTGAGTTTTGAAGACAACCCAAAAAGAATCACGTCAATTGGATCTGTAAAACTCGAGTTATGAACAAAACACCCAAGCAACAGCGTTCTGTCCAGAAACTCGGCGAGAAAGACTTGACGAAAAACAAATCAGACGAACAAGGCACAAAATCTCCTCGAAACTATGAACTTTATTCAATAGAAACACAAGAGGAACAACCCAAAGTTCTCTACACACAAGAGCTCTGGCCTCCCTTGCTTTTATAGCCAGCCCTCAGGCTAAACAATCCAATCTAGGACTCCTACTCCTAATTGGACTCGTATCCTAACTTACCATAACTGCTCAGGACTCTCCTATTCGCAGATAGAAGCAATCGTGAGACTTCCAAACACCTTAGAAATGTCCTAAACATTCCTAAAACAACTCAACTTCGTGCCTAGCATGAAATCCTATCATAACCAACTCAAATCTTCCATATTTGAGCCATATCCGTCTCAGCCTCAGCCTGAGTACGCAATCCAGCCGGTTGGACCTTTCCAACCAATTCTTTACGTCCACTTCTCTTCATCACGCCTTGGAACAATGTTGCCACGTCCATGCACTCCTTGCACATGTGCAAACACCTTGCAACGACGTACACACAACCTTCATATGCACTGCCCTTGATCCAAACATGCTGCGCGACCTCCCGATCAACTCAACCACAGCTTCTCCCGAACTTGGTTGTTGGAACATCATCTCCTCCCTGAGACTAGTCCAAGGATCCCGTCACCAGCCATGTATTGAACTCAAGCAACACCTGCACATGAAAATAACCAATTCTTCCGAGCACAAGTCCTCGACTTGACTCACGTTAGTTCGAAAACCACAACACCTTACATGAGCACGTCACATAAGCATGTTGCAAACCATATCAAATGATAACATCTATAACCACCAAAACACACCAAAAACATAGCAAATTAATACTAAGCAAACCTTCCCATAAAGCAAGTTTGAAACATTGTGAGTTAAAAGCGAAAACAAGACGCTGCAGTTCTACGAGTTGAACTTCACGGGAGCTCCCTAAAAACACGCTACGGACCTCACAGAAGCTCTCCGGACCTTGCGTCGGACCTTGCCAACACTTGGCGGACCTAACAAAGAACTTGTCGGACCTTGCCACAGAAGAATGTGTTGGCAATATTCAAAACTTTGAATGTTAATGGTAACTTTTATCCTAATTGCCAATGTATTCAGCACACATAGGTCTCACAGGAATCCAAATATGCAATTTGATTCTTGTGTTAGCTGCTACAAACAATAGTTTGGACACAACAGTTTTGAATTTCCATTGTGTCATCCCCTCACTTGAAGTTTGAATTTACATTTAGTTCATCTCTTATTTTTAAACCCTCCCATTGCACTTGAGTTCTTCATTTCTGTGGTTTTAATCCACATGAGGTCCATCCATGCAGTAACCCTAAGTTGGTTTAGAAGAATCTCACCTATGTTATCATATGAGGAAAAAGTTTCAACTAAGCCCCTTTTTCATACACATGACTCCAACATTTGCGCAAACTCATGTTTCTTTGTATTTACATTTTTGGAACCTTTACAATCCTCCCCCCTTAAAAGAATCTCGTCCCGAGATTACAAAAGAAAGTTGAGGCGGAATGTAATTACAATAATTACGACAAAAGTTCCGGATAGTTCTTGTGGAGGTAATATTCACTCTCCCAAGTCGCTTCTTCCGGTGTGAGATTACTCCACAGGACTTTGTAAAAATTCAAAGTCCGATTTCGAGTGATCCGGCTCTTCTCGTCGATAATCTTGATGGGCTTCTCGGCGTAGGTGAGATCCGGTTGCAATATCTCCATGTCTTCTGAAAAGATCTCTATCGGTCTCTTCAAACACTTCCTCAAGTGTGAGACATGGAAGATGTCATGGATGCCCGATAAGGATAGTGGCAGCTCCAAACGGTAGGCTACCGGCCCACACCGTTCTGTAATAACGAACGGACCCACAAAGCGAGGCGCTAGCTTTCCCTTGACCCCAAATCGATGAATTCCCTTCATCGGGGATACTCGGAGATAGACGTGATCTCTGACTTCAAAACACAAGGGTCGGCGTCGCTGGTCCGCATAGCTCTTCTGGTGAGATTGAGCGGCCCTGAGGTTTTCTTGAATCAGCTGGACTCGCTCTTCGGCATCTTTCACAAGATCAATGCCAAAAATCACCCTCTCGCCCGATTCACACCAATTAAGTGGGGTGCGGCACTTCCTGCCATAAAGTGCTTCACATGGTGCCATTTTAATATTGGATTGGTAACCATTGTTGTAAGAGAACTCTGCTAATGGCAAATGGTTATCCCAGTTCTTTCCATGATCTATGGCACATGCCCTCAGCATATCTTCCAAAATCTGGTTCACCCTCTCTGTTTGACCGTCCGTCTGGGGGTGGTATGCTGAGCTTCTGATTAATTTTGTTCCCAGAGATTCATGTAGTTGCTCCCAGAAACGAGCAACAAATATTGAACCTCGGTACGATATGATGGTCTTGGGGACTCCATGTAAGCACACAATCCTTGAAAGATACAACTCCGCATATTGCTTAGTTGAAAATCTTGTACTCACTGGGATGAAGTGGGCTGATTTTGTTAAGCGATCAACAATCATCCAAATGGAGTCATGCTTTCTGTACGTGAGAGGTAGTCCAACAATAAAATCCATGCTGATGTCCTCCCACTTCCATGCCGGAATACTTAATGGTCGTAGCATTCCTGCTTTCTTGATGTGATCAGCTTTGACTCGCCGACATGTATCACACTCGGATACATATTTGGCAATTTCTCGCTTCATACGAGTCCACCAGAATTTTGTTTTCAGGTCTTGATACATCTTATTGCTCCCTGGATGTATCGAGTACTTGGAAGTATGAGCTTCATCGAGGATTTTCTTCCTTAGCTTCAGGTTCCGGGGTACCACGATACGGTTGTTAAACCATAACACACCTTGTTCATCTTCCCGGAAACATTTCATTTTATCCTCATTGATTCTTGCCTGGATTTTCCGCATTCCTTTATCCCTCTTCTGGGCTTGTACAATCTCTTCTCTAATGGTAGGCACCAGAGCAAGATTATACAACGCTCCATACGGAATCACCCGCAAGCTTGGTTCTTCATCCTCATCCGGAACAACTGACAAGTTATTCACGTGGGATTTACGACTGAGTGCATCAGCCACCACATTAGCTTTGCCCGGATGGTAATGGATCTCGAGCTCATAATATTTGATTAATTCCAACCATATCCGCTGCCTCATATTGATATCCTTCTGAGTGAATATATATTTGAGGCTCTTATGGTCAGTGTAGAGGTGCACTAAATTCCCGAGTAAGTAGTGCCTCCACATCTTCAACGCAAGCACCACGGCAGCAAGTTCTAGGTCATGAGTGGGGTAGTGCTGCTCGTGGTTGCGGAGTTGACGAGACCCATACGCGATCACGCGCCTATCTTGCATTAAGACGCAGCCAAGTCCAATGCCTGAGGCATCACAATAAACATCAAATGGCTTTGTTGTATCCTGTTGGGCTAACACCGGCGCCGTTGTGAGATGTTTCTTCAAAGTTTGAAATGCCTCTTCGCAGGCCTCTGTCCACACATACTTGCTGCTCTTCTTCAATAACTCTGTCATTGGTTTAGCCATCTTCGAGAAGCTGGGAATAAATCTCCGATAGTAACCCGCTAGCCCCAGAAAACTGCGGATTTGATGAACAGATATTGGAGACTCCCACTTCAAGACTTGCTCAATTTTAGTTGGCTCCATGGCCACACCCTCTGCTGAAATAATGTGGCCTAAGAATGGTACCTTGCTGATCCAAAATTCACACTTGCTGAATTTGGCATACAGCTTATGTTTCCATAACCGTTGGAGCAAAATATGAAGATGTTTGGTGTGCTCCTCCTCCGATGTGGAGTATACGAGAATGTTGTCGATGAAAACCACGACGAACTGATTCAACTCAGGCATGAATACAGAATTCATGAGATACATGAAGTGTGCGGGTGCATTTGTTAGGCCGAAAGACATGACTAGATACTCGTAGAGCCCGTATCTAGTCGAGAAAGCCGTCTTCGGTACATCCTCCGCTCTGATCTTTATCTGATGATAACCAGACCGTAAGTCCATTTTGGAGAATACCTTGGCACCCACTAACTGATCAAATAATATATCGATCCGCGGCAACGGATATTTATTTTTGATCGTCACTGCATTCAGTGGCCGATAATCCACACATAACCGAAGTGACTCATCCTTTTTCTTCACAAAGAGGGCTGAACAGCCCCATGGCGACGAGCTTGGTCGGATGAATCCTTTGTCCATTAAGTCCTTTAGCTGTTCTTTCAGTTCAGCTAATTCCTTCGGAGACATTTTGTACGGCCTCCGAGATATTGGTGTGGTTCCCGGTGCTAATTCGATCTTGAATATCACATCCCTCTCAGGCGGCATCCCTGGAAGATCGTCGGGAACACATCTGGGTACTCACGGACCACTGGAATATCCTCCAGTTTCGTGGTCACACTGTGGTACACCACTGGATTTTTAGAATCCACAGCTTCAAGTATGAGCGTTTGGAAACCGTAGATTCGAGAGTCCAAACTAACAATCCGTGGACCAATATCAAGAACAGCCCCGTGGTAGTTCATCCACGCCATTCCTAGAATCACGTCGATCTTCTGCCCCTCTAACACAATGAGGGTGGTGGGGTATACGTTTCCACCTAAGCACAAGGATGCTTTGATCACTACTTCATTAGCAGCTATATTCCCACCCGGTGAGCGGATAAGGTAGTGATCCTTCGGTGTAGAGGTGGAGAGCTCAGCTTTGCACACATACAACCTGCTGATGAAATTGTGTGTAGCTCTAGAGTCAAATAAAATTAACACGGGCAGTCCATTGAGGGTGAATATTCCCGCTAGCACAGGTGTCCCATCTGGCACATCCTCTAGAGCTGTATGATAAATGCACCCGGATTTTGGTGCTGCTTCTTGAAGCTGAGCACGGGGTTGATTTATACCCCGCCCCGGTGTAGTTTTTCTATGGTGTATCCTTTCTGGACACTTCCTGCTGATGTGACCCAAGTACCCGCACATGAAGCACGGCTTCTCAGCCGGTTCCTGGTTGCTCTGTGCATGGACATTAGTGATATTCTGCTGCGGCAAGAACACTTGAGGAGCAGAATAACGTGGCTACATATACCGTTGTTGCAGCTGTCCGAAATCAGAGTATTGAGACGATCGACTGGAATATTGCTGGAGTCGTCAAGCCGGCTGCATCAGCTGACAGTTCAAGGTACTGTCTACCGCTCTGTATTTCTGCGGAGCACTACTGCTACTCTCCGGTGGTACATGGTTCTTTCTTTTCTCAGCCTGAACTTCCCACTGAGCATCTTCAACCATGATGGCAGCACTCATTAATTCGTTGAAGTTCTTTCGATCAGCTAAAACGAGTCTCTCCTTTAGCTTGGGATTGAGGCTGCGGAAGAACCATTCACACTTTTGTGCTTCGGTGTTCACATATTAAGGCGCATACTGCGCCAGCTTGTTGAACACTCGTGAATGCTCGTATACACCCCTCCCTCCTTGTTTTAAGGCCAGAAACTCCTTGAGTTTCCGCTGAATTATTCCGGAACGAACATGATACGCGAGAAACGCCTTCCAGAATTCTGCCCATGTAAAGTCATGTCCATCTGGTAAGGAGGCGAGTTGATTTGCCCACCATGCATTGGTGGACCCGTGAAGTTGTTGCGCTGCGTATAAAACCTTCTGATGTTCGGTGCATTGAAGCAACCCGAACTTAGATTCAATGGTACGGATCCAGCTATCCGCCACTAGAGGATCCTCAGATTCAATGAAAACCGGTGGTTGAGTTGCCAAGAACTCAACATAGGAATTCAGTTGCGGTTGGCGCAAGTCTTCGTCTTGACATCCCCCTTGACGGGATGTATTCATCACCAGGGTGCGGAGCAAGTCGGTTCGCTCATCGCTTGCACCCGTCATGGCGGCCAGAATGTCCGCCATTGTGACCGTGGGTGAAAGTCCTGGTGGCGGCTGCTGTTGCGGAGCTCGCTGCTCCCGCTGTGGAGAGTTATCACCACGACCACCACTGGAACCACCCACCTCACTAATGGAACGAGTTCGCACCATTCTGCAATTGCAAGAGTTCATTATCAGTTCAACACTATCACTTGATTTATTCCATAAACAAAGTAGTGCAACACTGATAATGAAACCTCAACATGTAAGCAAAATGATTTAAGCGCAAACTGATGTATCTAACAGCAAGGATTTACAAGCCGACTGATTGGTCCTCAAACAGATCAGATTCTGATCCAGTTAGAATCACTTTCGTAACTCAAGTTGAATATCAAAGTTAAAGTTAACTTTAATATCTTTCCAACGAGTATCCAAATGCCTCCATATCACTTCTGGATCAAAAGTTATGAGTTCGCAGAGTTGACAGACTTTCTGGATAAAATTTGCCAGCATCTCCTTTGTATGTGGCTGACTTTATCACAGTTGTATATACAAATACATCAAGAATCTGAACAACATTTGAACTACAACAAGTTTGCATATCTCATAACCTTTCCAACGGTGTATCACAGGCTCCCTAGGGATTTTTCTACAGGAAGTTATGGCTTAAAAACAGAAAGGTCCAGAGAGGTTTTGCTACTGTCCTGGTTCTGAACAGTTTTCCTTCAACTGGACTTTTTACCAACTTAACTTATGATTTTGCTCTGGAGGTCTACAAGAAAGTTGTAGAGAACTTGAAAATCTTTCCAGAACTGTATCATACACCTTAATTGGTTAAAGCTACTCAGAGTTATGCTCTGTTAAAATCCAGCAAGAATTCCTGCCACAAACAGAGCACTCTGTTTTTGAAATCTTTGAAACCTAAACCTTCTCTCATTTGAATCTTAGTTCAAAATAAGAGTTCAGTAACTAATATTTGTTTCAAACTTCCATTTTTAGTTGAAAGTTAGCTTATGAATCATTTCTTCATAGGGAAGAGGTTATTATGTGTGGTACGGTGTCGATGCACCGTAAGAACAATGTTGGTACTACGTTGCCTCTCCAAAAGAAAATCCTAAACCGGCTTATACCGGCATATACGTATTATCAGTGGCACTAAAACGGTATCTCGCACACGTATACTACACGGGATACGTACGTGGTTGGTACCTGCAGAAGAACACTCAATGATGGTGCACTCAAAGGTTGTTTCATTTCAGGCAGTTCCATATTTGACAGTAAATACAAACGCCCATATCATTGCCATATGGCCGTCCTTGAGTTAAGTCATGTCTCAAGGTACGTGATCATGTTTCAACACCACACGACAGGGAACCCGAGTATATCATGAACGGGTCATCACGGTTGGGAATGTTATCAACCCAACGGATACCACCTACTGCCCTGCAGGGCACGCCGATGGCAAGCGCTGTGTATGTCCTCCTGGGCTAATTCCAGACGAACACACTCTCGCATTACTGACCACGCGATGGGGTCTCCACTTACTTGCCTAATGCACGCTAGGGATCAGCGTTTCATATGAACTCAGGAACATGAAGAGTTCAAGAGTTTCGTATTAACATCTCACACCAAGCTGTGAGATCTAGCCCTGAACCACTTTCCTCATCAGGGGAGCTAACCGAAATTGAACTGCTTTCGGTGGCGTTCCTTACCATGCTTACCTGAGCGTAGGTGCGTCGTTACGTAATCAAGAATTTCAGAATTATAACAAGTATGTTAGTACTGCCACCTTAAGTAACTATACTACTATAGTCCTTATGTGGGCCTATTACCGTTTCCTCACCGTATCCTAAGTTTTTGTCGTAATACGATCCTTATTCCGTGCGCTATTACCAATGCGGCTCTGATCCCGATCACTCACGGGGACGGGGCACCTCGCCCGGGAACCGCATTGGGTGGTGCCGTACGATGCGGCACCCAACAGCACACATAATAAAGCATCATATTACATAAAACAAGCGGAAGCTTACAAAGTGTTGATTTTACAAATACTTATCAAAATAATCTACCGCGGAAGGCTATTACAACTCAGGTCTCATACCTATGCTAAGCAACAGAGAAGGTGTCCAGCCCGCGGACCCTTCTCGCTAGCAACACTGTCATAATAGCAGCGGCAGGGGTTGCCATGAGTTCACCACTCGGGGAGCTCCGAGTCTCATCAGGGACCCGTACATCTCAGCGTACAGTTATTACCTGCAAAAAACTTATGCAGTATCTGTGAGCACGAAGCTCAGCAAGACTGACCCGTCACCCTAGTCATGAAACTCTACATGATAGAAATTAGAGGGCTGATTAAAGAAGTTTGCACAAGCAATGAGTTTGAGCTAAAGGAGAGTCCTTACTTCAAGTTTTAGGCAACTTTTATAGTCCTCGCGCAACTTACATCGAGACTCCACAATCAAACAAGAAACGCTTCATCACGATGTCACTTGCCCAAGGTGAAAGTAACTTTAGTGAGCTATCCTAGACTCATGCAGACCTTGCGCCATCAACGTCGAGACTCCACAATCAAACAAGAAACGCTTTGCCTCGATGCTAGTAGCCCAAGGTGGAAATTAAATTTAGTGAAGTGTTGATCATTCCTCATCTCCATTATGAGGATTACCCACGAAGCATGTTAAATGTTTCCCGGTTTATTACTACGTCACGACGCAGAGAACAAGTATGCTCACTACTGCGAGCGACGGTGATTGCAATAAAAAACACCCGGCTGACACGACACGTACGCCCGTACTCGACGTTGCACACAGCAACCGTCACTGCCGTCGTACGTGGCAACCTTTCACACGACACCCAAATGTCGAACCGGTCCCACCGACTGGGATTAAGTCTCTCTACGGCAAACCCTCGTAGAGCAGACTTCACTATCCTTTCAGCATCGGCATCAGACGGTGAGGTATGCCTCGACACCCAGGTTAACATGTTACATCGGTTTCCTGGGTCCCATATAGCCAGTATGCATCCGGTACACAACTCAAACTTGCCCAACGGGCCGCACACGAGAACGGGCCTTAATCGACTCAGACATAGACTAGGCTCACAGGACCACGTCCTTGACCTTCCATCCACTGCCCGGTCTCCATTCCCAACTATGAGGATCAATTCCCAACTCTTCCGATTGATCCCCCTTAACCCCGTTTCACGAGTAGGAATCTGCCTACTCGAGTTATGCCACTTTTAATCCACTTTTTGTTGAGATCAGCAGTTATAATTAATTGATAACATAACATATCCTACATTAGACTCCAGGGTTTTCTGGTTCATGCATTTGGAGTGTCATACCACCTAGACTTAATGCAATAAATAAAATGCTAGACATATAAAGTGAATACAAATAAAAACTTGTAAGTTTTGATGCAAACCGGGGCTTGCCTTAGTTTTGCAGGTGACTTATATATATATATGCAGTTAGTGGGGACCACTTGAATTGATCTCTTGCCTCCCTCCTTTGATCTCCACTTCAATGACTTGAAGTCTTTCATGTAGATGCTACACGTAATGCATATGCACAATTATAATTGTAAAGACTTTGCTAGAAGTTCTAATAACAAGTTTTCAAAAACTGGAACTCTGTTTAAGAATTTAAAATGACACTGGTGCTAGTGGTTTGGGTTTGGATCTAAGCACATGATTAAGTGCTAAGAGGTTTCTCCCCTCTTCTATATTGATCACCTTAAGTGGTTAAACAGAGCAAGGGTGATCCAGAGCTCCAATGGGGCTGAGAATTTTAATGTGAGCTCCTCGCCACAAGAGAGCCTCTGGACCAAAACTTAGCACTTTTCATTGAGTGGTTTGTTCAGAATAATTTTCTAAGCAATTAAGCAAAGAAGAATTAATTCTGAGATCACACCCATGTTCATGCCAGACTTAGTGAACTAAAATTTCAATTATAGATTATAGAGTTTGCATGAATTTTCCTATCATTTTTGGAGTTAAGATCCGTCCAGAACTGAATTTCCATGTTTTGGAAATTCTTTGAAAATGTTTCTGTATTCAATTGAACACAGCATCTTCAAATCTAAATTTCCCTGATCAAATCAACTTCAATTGATCTGAAACTTTTACAGGGGTTCACTAATACCCTACAGACTATTCTGGCAAAATTTGAGGATTTTTGGATTAACCAAACTCCCTCTAAAATTCTTTTGCTAAAACGCTTTAAAGAATTTTACAGAATTAAGTAATGGGTTTCGTACAAATTGGGTTTCATATTTGGATAGTACTCTATCGGAGGAATACAACAAAATTTGTTTCACAATTTTTGGATTCTCCTACCCAAAGTTGTGGCTGTTTAAACTTTGAACTGAAATCTAAAATTCCCCAAAATGTTCAAATGCTGTCAGTGGGTCCAGGGGACAGGTGTCACTCGCCGAGGCAAGCCACATGGGGCTACTGGTTATTTCCCGCCCCGCCACACCAGATCCCCGCGCCACAGCCGATCAAAAATTTGAAAAACCATCGCTGACAGGCGGGACCCTCTGGGTCGTCTTGTACCGTCGGCCGGACAGAACCCGCGGCGGCGCCCTCCGGCGAGCGTCGCCGGAACGACCTTACCGATCACCTCCCGGCCCCCTGCTCACCGACCCTCCATATTCTGAGCTGCTGAACACGTTGGGAGGCTCGCCGGCAGCCATAGATCGCCGGAAAACCTTGCGCACCGGGGTCAGCAACCATTATGGTTCCTGTGAACTCGGAAGTCGCCTACACGGCGTCAAAAGGGTCGGGAATGGCTCGGAGAGTACCGTGGGAGCTTGAGGGTGTTGGAAATGGGCGCCAAACCTCGTGAAAAGGCCGGCAGCATAGAGCTCCATGGCAACCCGAGACGATTTCTGCAGGGCGGCACAAAAAACAGCTATAACTCGGTCGATCCTAGGTCTTTTCCCTCGGTTCTTCTTCGAGGAGGACCTCTACGAGGTATAAAGGCTGTGTGCAAGCTCGCCCGAGCTTGGGTGGACTGTGCCGCTAGAAATTCGGGTTAGACCGACCCCTAACCCCAAGCACCGTGCTACGGGAAACTTTGGAAATTCTCTGAGCTCGGTCGATCAAATGCTACACGGTTTGCAGATACACGAACTAGGGATCATAGCGCACCTTTTTCGTGTTGAAGCGGGATTGTGAGGAGAGCCGTAGCTCACTGTCCACGGTGACCCGAGTTGGCTTCTGCCGGGGAGCTCTGTTTCTTGGCGCCGTTTGCCGAATTGTGCGCGCCACAGGCTAGGGTCTTTGGTGTCGTGGGGCTGGTGTGGTAGAGCACGCACGGACGTTGGTTTTCTGTGTTGCCGGTGCGAGCAACCGGGGCTTGGTTGGGGGCCGGCGATCGGGGAAAGAGAGAAGGTGGCGGTGGGCGCTGTTTTCTGTTCATGCGTGAGAAGAACAGCCAGCGCGCGATCAACAAGAGGGAGACATTGTGCTGCAGTTGGCTCCGAGGTAAGGATCAGGCCGGCGCAAGATGGAACAGGAGGTGGAGCCTTGGGCGACGGGGCGGCACCTGGGTGTCGGCCGGAGGCAGGGCCTCGGTGGAGTCAGGAACAGAGAGCAAATACTTAGGGATTAAGTCTACTCATTCCTATGACATGTGGGCCCCACTAGTCAGTACCCCTTCTCCTCAAAAGATCTCCAAAGTTTGACAATTATCCAACCCAAATGTTTGAAAGTTGGAAACTGAGCTCATTTGAATAGTTTGGACAAATTCCATCCAAATTCCAATGTTTATTTGAATCCCTTGCACATTTAACTCCATTTGGAAAAATGGGCAGCAAACTTTTTTCAAAAATTAATGAAACTTTGCCTACCCACTAATTTGGACCTAAGGAATCCAAATATGCAATTTGATTCTTGTGTTAGCTGCTACAAACAATAGTTTGGACACAACAGTTTTGAATTTCCATTGTGTCATCCCCTCACTTGAAGTTTGAATTTACATTTAGTTCATCTCTTATTTTTAAACCCTCCCATTGCACTTGAGTTCTTCATTTCTGTTGTTTTAATCCACATGAGGTCCATCTATGCATGCAGTAACCCTAAGTTGGTTTAGAAGAATCTCACCTATGTTATCATATGAGGAAAAAGTTTCAACTAAGCCCCTTTTTCATACACATGACTCTAACATTTGCGCAAACTCATGTTTCTTTGTATTCACATTTTTGGAACCTTTACACAATACTAGTATCAACTTCAAACCATAGTGATTAGTTCTTATCTCGTGCAAGTTCTTACTACGTCACGACTGTGAAAACAAGTATGCTCCTTCTCTAGTAGAGGCGGCAGATGAGGAGAATGCATTTTGTGTCTCCTTCTCTAGTTCCTACAGAACGGGTCACTATTTGCCCGGTCGGAGACACATAAGAAAATTATCACATAGTATTCAGCTTTTAAGTTCTTTTGTTAGTGGGTACATTAATTAGTTCACTAAATTCTTGCAGCTCCTGGTACGACTGCTCGTTCACGGGTAAGGAGCACCACAGACAGGTGTCCGGTTGCATCGGGCCTTTAGTGTGCCTGTGCTATCCCGATGTGATCGACGGGGTCCAAACGACATCGTGGGACGACTATGCTCGTGTCTCTCACGAGGCGCACAACAACCTTCAGGGGGCTGTGTGGACAGATTTTATGGTAAGTCTGCTTAATAAAATTTTGTAAATTAGTATTTTTCAACTTGCTCAAATTGTTAATGCATATATCTTCAATATTTGTTTTCTTATAGCTGAGGTACCATTTAGAGGACACGAGCTAGAGCTGTGTTCAACAGGAACGCGCGAAAGCTTGTAACGCAAGTGTTGTCGTACGCTCGTATTCATGCCGTGAACGAGTACCTCAAGCGGCACCAGGAGCACCAGTTGGGGCCATTTAGGAGAGCCTCGGACACGTACTTGATGGAGGAGCAGTACGCGGAGGTAAGTTGTTTGTGTTCAATTATTTCAATACTTAGTTATGTAAATAGTATGTCAATGACATAATAAATATGTGCAGGTCAGTATTTCCTATCTAGAGGGTCGGCCCAAAGCATACCGAGCTCTGCAAGATGTGGTCTAGCGATGCTTTCATTGCTATGTTTAGGAGGGCTCGTGGATGCAGAGGTCCGACGGGAAGCACTCCTATAGCCCCGATGGCTATGTGTGCCTGGCTAAACGCAAGGTAAGAGTAATAACCCTTTTTTGTATGTCTTCATAATATAATTAGCTTACTAACACATATCAACAGGAGCGCGAGACCGGTTAGGCACCGACCGCCACTCAAGTTTAGAAGTAGGGTCATAAGGACCCATCCCAGCTTGGGGAGTGCAGTCAGGTCGCGGCCGATCGACTGGTAAGTTATCAAAACTAATCAATTCAATTGTTACTAATACTATTGTTGTCACTAATACGCAATTTTACTGCTTTTAGGAAAAGTATGGGCGGGAGGCCGTGAGGATACACGGGGAAGGGTAAGAATGGGAAAAAGCGCCAATCGACCCTCAAGCCTTGTATGCTAGCGGAGGCGGGAAGGCACATGGTCGGTTAGTTGGTCATTTTCTTTGTTTCTTTATGATCTTGCTTCTTTTGATTATTATTCTTTTATTCTTTTGTAGGTTTGCCATATTTGATGGAGTTGTCGACTCGAGGGTAGCGCGACCTTGGATCATCACTCCATTGACCGAGGGTTCCTCTGTCGGCCAGACAAGTCGTCGTCTCTCATAGAGCAAGATAGAGGAGCTCCATAGGGAGAGAGACGAGATCCGGAGTGAGAGAGAAAGGAGCTCCAGAGGCATAGGGAGAGGGAGAGAGAGTAGCTCTAGAGAGAGAGGTATCTAGCCCAGGCCGCACAGAAGCAACATGCCACCAATATGGCAAACTACATGGCTCAAATGCAGGCGGTGGTGGAGGAAAGTAATTCAATGAAATTTAATTTAAATTTATATCATTCCATTAGTATCTATGTTTTAATATTTCACAATTACAGGCCTTAGCTCGACAGAGTGGGCAGCGAATCCCGATCCCTACGTGGCGACTGTCAGAGTTGGCCCCACCACAGGTGCCCCCAGCACATGGACATTCAAATATCAAGGTAATGTGTTCTTCATTTGCTATTTTCTAATCTAAGAAAAAACTTAGTGTGGTATAGGGGAGAGGGTGAGAGTGATGTAAAAGCCCCAAAACATGTACATGAATAAAACTAAGGTTTGAGTTCATATGTGTGGCAAAGACATGAAGAAGGGGACTTGCTAAAACTTTTATTCATGCAAAGTAATACTTGGATGATTGTCCAAAATGAGGTTCACATCTTTATTTGAAAGTGTTGAACCAATAAGGATTTAAATACCTCTTTGCATGCAAGTTTAAAAATCAGATTTGAAATTCAAATTTCACACAAATGGTGGCCAAAACTTTGGAATAACCATGCAGCCCTAGAGTTGGAAATTTGGAAAAAGTAGATGACAAACTTTTCATTTTTAGGGTGAGCTCCAAAAGGGAATTATGGAAGCATTTTGCAAACTCCAACCAAATTCAAATTTGTCATGCAAATTGAAACTTAATTTGGAGAATTCAAATTGTAGCCCACCTTTCAAACTCAGAATTGTGGAATTGGAAGGATTAATTTGAGGAGATATTTTGGGAGGAAAATGAGGTATAGGGCCCACATGTCATTGAGTGGAAAAATCAAAACTTGCACATGAAGCAAAGGACTTTGTCTCTGTTTTTCAACTCCACCGAGTGCTCTCACATGTGAGCCACCGAGGAGTCTGCCGCACGCGCTGGCTCCCCGAGGTGGTGCCCCCTCGTGCTTCTCGGTGTGATCACGTCCCCTCAACCCGAGCAAAGCCTCAGTTGTATTCCTCTCCTCGCGAGTGACGCTGAACAGAACAGCTTCCCCCCTCCGCTACTCGGCCTGATCCGGAAAATGGCAATACCATCGCACCCTCTCCTTCCCGTGTGGCTAAACAGCGCCCTGAGCTCAGCCTCCACTCCCCCGACGCCTAAACCACTGAGCTTCGGCCTCCCTTACCCCACCACAGTTCACTCCGCGGCGAGCTAGCTTCAGGCGACGGTCGGGCGCTCGTGGACAGCTCTCCACAGGAGCTTTCACGGCCGAGCGATCACGGCTACGGGAGCGCGCTACGGTGGTGCTGCTATCCTCCAATTCTTGGAGCAAACCGTGAAGCATCGACAAAGAATTTCAAAGTTCTGTTCCGGCGAGTTCTAACCGAGCAGCCAGTACGGTTTCTTCAAATTCCCTCTCTCTGATTTTCCTAGGTCATGAAATCTTGCACATAGGCGCTGGACTAGCCGGTGATCATCTTTCTTTCGGATCCGTCGCATGAAAACACCTCGGAGCGAGGTATTACGAGCTTTACCGAGCGTGTTCTTCGCGGAATCAATCGGGCGCACGATGCCGAGCTAGTTTCTGCAGTTTCCGGGCTAATCCATGGCCTTGCCGAGCTTTTCGATCACCCACTGCTGCTGTAGAGCTAGTTGGCCGATGTTTTGGTGGGTTAGAACCCACAGCCGACGGCACCGAACCTTAACCGAGGCCGTTGCACGTCGCCGAGGCATCGCTGGTCACCGGCAGCCCGAGATAACCCCACAGCCGTGTTCCTCGATGTCAATAACGCCCTGGCGGTGAGTATTAGCTCGGATGGTGGCCGGGAACGGTCGGCCGGCGAGAACCGACTTGCTCCGGCGAGTTGAACGCGCGGGCGCGCGAAGGGCCGGCGGGAGGTGGAAGAAAGGGCTGGGCCCGTCTGTCAGCGGCTCAATTTTAAATCCGGGATCAGCTGTGGCCTGGATCCGGTGTGCTGGCGCGCTGGAGACCTGTGGACCCTGTGTGGCTGAAATTCTATTTGCTGGGATTTTATTAGCGGGCCCAGTAGGCTTTTATGTAGGAAAATATTTCCAAAAATGGCTCAAACTTTGCAAAGTCATAGCTCTCTGTAGAAATCTCCAAATTGAGTGATTCCAATTGGGTTGGATTCATTTATCAGAGTTCTATCTAAATATGAACTCAGATTTGTATGAAAGTCAATATTGTATTCTGGAAAATTCTTTGAAGGTTTTCTGAAAAAGAATTATTGAGGGAGTTTGGGTTATCCAAAAATTCTGAAATTTTACCATAATATTCTTTAGCATATTTTGGAATTTCTAGCAAATGTTGAGCTCATTTGAAGATCATTTGAGTAGCAATTTTCTAAATACAATCTGCTGTGTTCATAAGAGTCCAGAAACATTTTCAGAAAATGTTTCCCACTTCTAAAATCTATTCTGGGCAATCCATAGCTCCAAAAATCATAAGAAAATTTAGGCAAGCTCTCAGAGACATAATTGAAATTTTAGTTCACTAAATTTTGCATGAAAATGCACAGTACTCCAGAATTAATTCTTTTAAGTAGAAATTCTTAAAGAATTGTTCTAGGAGAACTACTAAAGTAAAAGGGCTGAATTTTGGACCAGATTACTCTCATGTGACCAGGAACTCACATGTAAATTATCAGCTCAAGTTTAGCCCTTGAACTCCCTGTTCTTATTCTCCATACTTATGTATAGGTAAAAATACATGAGAGACATTGTGAGAATTATAGAGAACACAATTTGACTCCACATTAGCTGCAATTTGGCAAGCTAAATCCTTAGGTAGTATAGAACCTGCTGTAAAAGTTTTGAGGCCATTGGAGTTCTTGTTCTTCAGTTGCATCCTATTCTTTTCAGCTCATCTATTATGTTCATTAGGGAAAGTAGTTAGTGTATAGCTACAACACTAAGATTAATTCATTTCAGTTCTGTTTATTTGCACAACAGAGGCTAATCAAGCCATTCTTGGCTCTTCCACACAACCTCTGTTCCTAGGAACTTCATTCTATAACTTATTTCCATTACATTCTATAAAACATGTGCATATGCATTTCAATAGGAACCACAACGAAGGGGATTCAAAGGAGCGATTCATTGAAGTGGATCAACCTTCAGAGAATAAAGGGTTGATCAGCAAGGACACTAACTGATTATATACGACTACCCTGCAAAACAGGCAAGCTCCGTTTTGCATTTAACAACTGTAGTTTTTACTTTGTATTCATTTTCGGTTAAGATATGAATCGTGCATTAGGTCTAGTGTTTGATACTCCTCTTGCAGAACCAAATGAACCCATGGAGTATTGGGTAGGTGTCTTTCACTGTGTAGAACTGACATGCTTAAGTAAGGTTAGGTAGAAGTCGAGTGGTGAGATGCTACTCGCATGTTCAGGAACAACAGCGGCATACGGGATTGGTTCATAAATGAATTAGCAAGTTAAAGTTGAGACCCGAAGGTTGTAGGAGCAGCAGGACATAGGGGCCTGGGTGCTATAGACCTGTCCGTGTCGTTCAAGGACCGATCCGTATGTGGCCCTGTTGAACAAGTTTGAGTTGTGTACCAGACTGATGCTGGTATTATTGGACCCAGTAAACCGATGTACCTCGAGAAGCTGTCGTTGGGACTTTTCAGGTCGTCTCAGGCGGACGGCCGGTGTGCAGTATGTGGGGAACATTCTCATGACATCTCATGTCGGCAGGTGCACCATGAGAGTGGCTACTGTACGGGGCGACTTGATCGATTCAACGGGGTGAAACGGGGGAAAGGCTGCCACGTACGACGTTAGTGATGGTTTCTGTAGGTATGGGGCGACTTGATCGATTCAACGGGGGTGAAACGGGGGAAAGGCTGCCACGTACGACGCTAGTGATGGTTTCTGTAGGCAACGTCGAGTACGGGCGTACGTGTCGTGTAGTCCGGGTGTTATTGATTCGAATCACCGTCGCTCGCGGAATGGACCGAGCATACTTGTTCTCACAGTCGTGACGTAGTAAGAACTTGCATGAGAAAGGAACTAATCATATTGATTTGAAGTTATACTATCTTTGTTATGCATCATTGATGAATAGCTAGTGCAAACTCGATTCTTTTATGCCGTGAGCAATTTACATCGGGGGAAAGCGTTTCTTGTTTGATTGTGGACTCCTGATGTGGCGTGCCCAAGGTTACTTAAAAGTGCTGCAAATAATACCTGAAAGTAAGGATTCACTTTTAGGCAAGTTTATTATGCATTATGCCATCCTACTTTAGGTTCATAACCTCATATAGAGTATCATGTTTAGGGTGACGGTTAAGTCTTGCTGAGACTTGTGCTCACGGATGCTATCCGAGTTGTTTTGCAGGTTTGACTTCATGCTTATGAAGGGATGACGATGAGACTCGGGAACCTCCGAGTGGTTACTCAAGTGCATCCTCGCCGCTGCAGAATGTTCTTCGTGTTGCTAGTAAGAAACGTCCGCGGGCTGGACTCTTTCTTTGTTGCTAAGTTAGAAATGAGTCATGAGAGTTATAATCTTCCGCTGTAGCTTATTTTGAGATAAGTATTTGTAAAACATTTTTGTACGCTTCTGCAAATGATTTATGTAATGTGATGTGTTTCATCAACCCGTGTGCTGTTGGGTGCCGCATATCACGACACCACCCAACGAGGTCCTTTTCGGGGCGAGGTCCTGTTTTCGACGGGGCAGTCCCTCACAGCATGGTATCCGAGCTGTTTCAGTTGGTATCAGTGCTGTGACAGCTGGTATCAGAGCTGCGTTGGGAATAGCACATGGATTGAGCATCATATTACGTTAAAAACTTAGGATACGGTGAGATAACGGTACTAGGCCCACATAAGGACTACTATTAGCATATTATGAAGGTAGCAACCTAACTTATTTGTTATGTAAGAAAATTGTGCATCTCGGGACGGTTTATGTCTTGGGGGGTGCACGTAAGCGCTGTCCATCACTGCGCACAAGCTGAAGGGTGGAGCCCCACGGGTGGTAGGTAACCCGACTAGCTTTAGTATCCTCTACGACTCTTCATGTCGTTTAGGGTATTCGAGCAATGCCATTCCCTAGCGTTCTTTGGGCAAGTATGGGAGACCACATCACGTGGTCAGTATCTTGAACACATATCTCAAGGTGTGCTTGGCTTGAGAACACCTGGGCGAGTGATGACGGCCGAGTGTACAAACTGTTATGGATACCGGGTTTGGTGTGCAGCCGAACCTGGTGATTGAGTGTGTTTTATGTAGGTACTAACCACGAAAACCTTAGTACGTGTAGAACACGTTTGCGAGTGACCGTTTTAGTGCCACCTAAGGATACGTATATGCCGGTGTAATCCAGTTAGGCTTTTCTTTGGTGAGGCAATGTAGTAACGTCATATGTCTTACGGTGCATCGTCACCGTACTACACTTAATAGTCTTCTTTCCTATGACGAAATAATTCATGACTAACTTTCAAACTAAAAATGGATGTTGGAAAGCACATATTAGTTACTGAGCTCTTCATTTGAACTAAGTTTCAAAGAAGAGAACTGCTAGGTTTCTTTTGATCTCAGAAACAGCGTGCTCTGTTCTGGCAGAAAGTTTGCTGGAATTTGACAGAGCATAACTCTTATTAGCTTGACCCAATGGAGGTGAATGATACAGTTACGGAAATTTTTTTCAGTGCTCTACAAATTTTATGTAGACCTCCAGAGCAAAACCAGACGCCAACTTGGTTGAATGTCCAGATGAATGCAAACTGTTCAGAAAACAGAACAGCTGCAACCTTCTCTGGGTGTTTCTGTAAATTAGCCATAACATTCTGTAGAAAAAAATTCTAAGTGTCATATGATACACCGTTGGAAAGGTTATGAAACTTGCAACGATTTTGAAGTTCATTGTTTGTTCAGAATTGTACTCCATTTATATGTAAAACTGTGGTGAAAGCAGCCACATACAAGGGAGGTGCTGGCAAATTGTATCCAGAAATTCTGTCAACTTTGAACAATCGTAACTTCTGATTAAGGGATGATCCAGAGGCATGTGAGTACTCGTTGGAAATATGCTGAAGTTAACTTTAACTTTGGTATCCAACTTGAGTTATTAAAATGCTTCTAACCAGATCAAAATCTGGGTTAAGTACAGAAAGGTCGGTTCTGTACATAATAGGGGACTGTTTATGTTGGCTTTAGGAAGATGTGTACCCATGAAATTTTGTTATTCTTTATAAAGTTTTAGCATGTTCATGGTTGACATACTTTCACATACTGCTGAGATCAGATTTTGACTCCCCTCAAAATTATTCTTTTGCAGTATGGTGCTTACTCATTCTCTGAGTAGGGCTGAAGGTTCTCGCCGAGACGGTGATGGCTCGACTCCACCACAGGCACCGCCATCAACGGTATGGGCGGATGTCATGGCTCATATGGTAGAGTCAAGTCAAGAGAACACAAGACTACTCCAAGCCTTGGTACAACAGGGCTTACTCCCACGTGCACAACGGGACGTTCAACCTCGGAACGCCTATTTGGACTTCCTGGCAACTCAACCGCCAATTTTCACGGAAGCCAATGAACCAGTGGAAGCTGATCAGTGGCTTCGGTTATGGAGTCCATGTTTGGAGTGTTTGAGTGCGATGAATATCAGAAGACCTTATTTGCAGCTCAACAACTCCATGGAGCCGCTGGAAATTGGTGGTTTGCCTATCTCGCCATCCTTCCGGAAGGCCGTCAAGTGGAATGGATGGAATTTCGTGAAGCATTCCATGCTCGTCACATTCCTATGGGTTTTATCAAGGCCCAACAGCAAGAATTTAGGAACTTGAAGCAGGGGGGCATGAGTGTCCTCGATTATGTCAAACGGTTCAACCTTTTGGCACAATATGCTCCTGCGTATGCGACGAGCGAAGCTATGAGATGTGACTACTTTTTCTATGGCCTGAAATCCATATTAAAAGATAAGTTAGCTTTGTTGATCAGTGCTGCCCTGCTGCAAGAACAAGGGACACTTGAGTGTCAAGCAGAGAAGAGAGACCGGGATGATGTGCAAGAAGACACACCAGTTGTTCCTCGCAAATACCGTGTGGTGCATCACACACCATCCGAAAAATTATGGCAGGCGCCAGTGAAATCAACTCAGTACAGATTTCCTGCTCAAGAATCATGTCTTGAAGCAACACTCTTGCCGCAGCAACGAGTGATACCTGTTACATCATTGCTGCATCCAAGTACATCAACTTCTCAACCACAAGTCAACGAAGAACCGGGGAAACCTCTGTGTTCTTATTGCCACCGTTCAGGGCATTTTAGGCAAGAATGCCGGGAGAAGTTGTTGAACACCAGACAACCATCTGTATCAGGTGGTATGCCGCCACCTGCTCAAGTCAACATAACAGCATTGCAATCCGGGAGTGTGCAACATTTTGCTATTGAGAATGTCCCGGAGGGCGCACCGGTGTTAGCGGGCATGTTCACTCTTAAAGACGTGCCCGTGCTTGTACTTTTTAATTACGGTGCAACTCACAATTGTATCAGCAAAACCTGCGTAGATCAGCACCAGTTATCCACCAATACTTCCATAATGAGTTATCTTATCCGTTCACGGGAGGAAATATCTCTGCTACTCAGATTGTGTCCCGAGCAGCTTTGTGTTTGGGTGGAAAAATATACCCAACATTGCTGATTATGTTGGATAGGCAGAAGATAGACATAATATTGGGGATGTCTTGGTTAAATCGTCATGGTGTCGTTCTCAATATCGGTAAACGGACTGTCCAGATTGACTCGCCGATTCATGGACAGCACACGCTATTCTTAGACAGCGAAGACCCAGATATGGTAGAGGCCTACCACACGGAAGCGCTTAAGCTGGAAGATATTCTGGTGGTACGTGATTATCCCGACGTGATTCCCAATGATTTACAGGGCATGCCACCCGAATGGGACGTCGAGTTCAAGATTGAACTGGCGCCGGGAACGACGCCTATCTCACGAAGGCCTTACAAGATGGCACCTAACTAGCTAGCGGAGTTGAAGGATCAACTGAATGAACTCATGAGCAAGGGTTTCATACGACCAAGTTCTTCACCTTGGGGTTGCTCTGCGCTGTTCGTTAAGAAGAAGGACGAAACACTGCAGCTATGTGTTGATTACCGTTCTCTCAATGCTGTCACGATAAAGAACAAGTATCCTTTGCCTCGCATCGACATTCTGTTTGATCAACTTGTGGGTGCAAAGGCATTTTCGAAGATGGACCTTCGGTTGGGGTATCATCAAATCAAGATCCAACCGGAAGACATACCGAAGACAGCTTTCTCGACGAGATACGGACTCTATGAGTACCTCGTCATGTCATTTGGATTAACCAACGCTCCGGCACACTTCATGTACTTGATGAATTCAGTGTTCATGCCGGAGTTAGACAAGTTCATCGTGGTATTCATCGATGACGTATTGGTTTACTTCAAATCTGAAGAAGAGCACGCTGAACATTTGCGTATCGTGCTACAACGGTTGAGGGAGCACAAGTTACATGCCAAGTTCAGAAAGTGCGAGTTCTGGATTGATCAAGTGCCTTTCCTAGGCCATATTATTTCAGCAGAAGGCATCTCCGTGGACCCCAGCAAGATTGAACAAGTGCTGAAGTGGGCATCTCCCAGATCAGTCCACGAGGTCCGAAGTTTCCTAGGTTTAGCAGGGTATTATCGGAGGTTCATTCCAAGCTTCTCAAAAATTGCTAAACCAATGACGGATCTGCTGAAGAAGGGCACTAAATACATGTGGAATGCAGCATGTGAAATCACATTCAAAACTTTGGTGAAACATCTCACAACAGCTCCAGTTCTTGCTCAGCCGGACACGACGAAGCCATTTGATTTATACTGTGATGCATCCGGCATCGGTCTCGGCTGTGTTCTTATGCAAGAAGGGCGTGTAGTCGCCTATGGGTATTGTCAACTTTGAAACCACGAGCAGCATTATCCAACTCACGATCTCGAGCTTGCTGCTGTGGTATTGGCATTAAAGATGTGGAGGCATTATCTTCTAGGTAATCTTGTTCACCTCTACACCAACCATAAAAGCTTGAAGTATATCTTCATGCAGAAAGAGCTGAATATGAGACAACGGAGATGGTTGGAGCTCATCAAAGATTATGAAATTGAGATCCACTATCATCCGGGAAAAGAAAACGTGGTTGCCGACGCGCTTAGTCGGAAAGCCCACGTTCACCACTTGGCGATTGCTGAGTTGGAAGCTGAACAACCAATTCTCCATGTCATTCCGTATGGCGCGCTTTATAATCTCGCGCTCATTCCAACGATCCATGAAGAGATTGTTGAGGCTCAAAGAAGAGACAAAGGTATGTCTCACATACGGAGAAGACTAGACAACGGAGAAGTGAAATGTTTCCGGAAGGATGAGAACGCTACAATATGGTTTAAGGACCGTATATTGGTACCGCGTAATATGAAACTCCGGAAGAAGATATTGGATGAAGTCCACCTGTCTAAGTTTTCCATTCACACCGGAAGTAACAAGATGTACCAAGATTTGAAACAGAAATTTTGGTGGACGAGGATGAAGAGGGAAATTGCGAAGTACGTACCCGAGTGTGATACGTGTAGACGGGTCAAGGCTGATCATATGCGGAAAGCCGGATCGCTACAACCTTTGAAGATACCGGCATGGAAATGGGAGGATGTGAGTATGGACTTCATCGTCCGATTACCACTCACATCCAGGAAGCATGACTCGATATGGGTGATCGTCGACCGGTTGACGAAATCGGCTCATTTCATATCGGTGAACACTCATTTTCGAGCCAAGCAATATGCAGAGTTATACATCTCCAGAATCATATGCTCGCATGGTGTTCCGAAGACCATCATTTCAGATCGAGGTGTGCTGTTTGTTGCTCGGTTTTGGGAGCAGCTGCACGCCTTGTTGGGCACCAAGCTGATTAGGAGCTCTGCATATCACCCTCAAACCGATGGACAAACTGAGAGGGTGAACCAAGTGCTTGAGGACATGTTGAGAGCGTGTGCCATCGACCACAGTAAGAATTGGGATGGTCACTTACTGTTGGCGGAGTTTTCATACAACAACGGGTATCAAGCGAGTATTAAAATGGCACCGTATGAAGCTCTCTACGGCCGGAAGTGTCGCACACCGTTGAATTGGTGTGAGCCCGGTGAAAGAGTTCTGTTTGGGGTTGACCTGGTCAACGAAGCCGAAGACCGAGTTCGGTTGATACAAGAAAATTTGAAGGCTGCACAATCCCGACAGAAGAGCTACGCTGATCAAAGGCGTAGGCCATTGCATTTTGACGTCGGAGAGCACGTGTATCTTCGTGTATCTCCGATGAAGGGAATTCACCGGTTCGGTGTAAAGGGCAAACTCGATCCCCGCTTTATTGGTCCTTTTGCTATCACGGAGAAGTGCGGATCCGTAGCCTACCGGTTGGAATTAGCGGCAAGTCTAGCGGGTGTCCATGATGTATTTCATGTGTCACAGCTGCGAAAGTGCCTCAAATTCACCGCTACTGTCCGCACCGATGAAATTGACGAATTGAAACCGGACCATACCTATACCAAGTGACCGGTTCAGATTTTGTATGAAAAGACCCGGGTAACCCGGAACCGGACAATCAGATTTTTCAAGGTGCTGTGGAGTAATCACACCACGGAAGAGGCGACACGGCAAAGTGGAGATTACCTCCGCACCAACTATCCGGAACTTTTAGCTTTGTACAGTTTGTAATTACCTCTCCCGTCTTGTTCTGCTTTTGTAATATCGGGACGAGATTCTTTTAAGGGGGGGGAATGTAAAAGCCCCAAAACATGTACATGAATAAAACTAAGGTTTGAGTTCATATGTGTGGAAAAGACATGAGGAATGGGACTTGCTAAACTTTTATTCATGCAAAGTAATACGTGGATGATTGTCCAAAATGAGGTTCACATCATTATTTGAAAGTGTTGAACCAATAAGGATTTAAATACCTATTTGCATGCAAGTTTAAAAATCAGATTTGAAATTCAAAGTTTACACAAATGGTGGCCAAAACTTTGGAATAACCATGCAGCCCTAGAATTGGAAATTTGGAAAAAAGTGGATGACAAACTTTTCATTTTTAGGGTGGGCTCCAAAAGGGAATTATGGAAGCATTTTCTAAACTCCAACCAAATTCAAATTTGTCATGCAAATTCAAACTGAATTTGGAGAATTCAAATTCTAGCCCACCTTTCAAACTCGGAATTATGGAATTGGGAGGATTAACTTGAGGAGATATTTTGGGAGGAAAATGAGGTATAGGGCCCACATGTCATTGAGTGGAAAAATTAAAACTTGCCCTTGAAGCAAAGGACTTTGTCTCTGTTTTTCAACTCCACCGAGTGCTCTCACGTGTGAGCCACCGAGGAGCTTGCCGCACCACCTCCTGCTGCCTGCCCCCATGCACTGGCTCCCCGAGGCGGAGCCCCCTCGTGCTTCTCGGCGTGATCACGTCCCCTCAGCCCGAGCAAAGCCTCAGTTGTTTTCCTCTCCTCGCGAGCGATGCTGAACAGAACAGCTTCCCCCGTCCGCTACTCGGCCTGATCGGGAAAATGGCAATACCATCGCACCCTCTCCTTCCAGAGCGGCTAAACAGCGCCCTGAGCTCAGCCTCCACTCCCCCAACGCCTAAACCACTGAGCTTCGGCCTCCCTTACCCTACAACAGTTCACTCCGCTCGAGCTAGCTTCAGTCGACGGTTGGACGCTCGTGGACAGCTCTCCACAGGAGCTTTCACGGCCGAGCGATCACGGCTACGGGAGAGCACTACGGTGGTGCTGCTCTCCTCCAATTCTTGGAGCAAACCGTGAAGCATCGACAGGGAATTTCAAAGTTTTGCTCCGATGAGTTCTAACCGAGCAGCCAGTACGATTTCTTCAAATTCCCTCTCTCTGATTCTTCCTAGATCATGAAACCTTGCACATAGGTGCTGGAATAGCCGGCGATCATCTTTGCTTTAGGATCCGTTGCATGAAAACACCTCGGAGCGACGTATTCCGAGCTTTACCGAGAGTGTTCTTCGCGGAATCAATCGGGCGCACGATGCCGAGCTAGTTGCCGCAATTTCCGGGCTAATCCATGGCCTTGTCGAGCTTTGCAATCACCCACTGGTGCTGTAGAGCTGGTTGACCGATGTTTTGGTGGGTTAGAACCCACGGCCGACGGCGCCGAACCTCAACCGAGGCTGTCGCACGTCGCCGAGGCATCGCCGGTCACCAGCAGTCCGAGATAACCCCACAGCCGTGTTCCTCGATGTGAATAACGCCCTAGCGGCGAGTATTAGCTCGGATGGTGGCCGGGAACGGTCGGCCGGCGAGCACCGACTTGCTCCGGCGAGTTGAACGCGCGGGCGCGCGAAGGGCCGGCGGGAGGTGGAAGAAAGGGCCGGGCCCGTCTATCAGCGGCTCAATTTTAAATCCAGGATCAGCTGTGGCCCGGATCCGGTGTGCTGGCGCGCTGGAGACCTGTGGACCCTGTGTGGCCGAAATTCTATTTGCTGGGATTTTATTAGTGGGCCCAGTAGGCTTTTATGTAGGAAAATATTTCCAGAGATGGCTCAAACTTTAGAAAGTCATAGCTCTCTGTAGAAACCTCCAAATTGAGTGATTCCAATTTGGTTGGATTCATTTGTCAGAGTTCTATCCAAATATGAACTCAGATTTGTATGAAAGTCAATATTGTATTCTGGAAAATTCTTTGAAGGTTTTCTGAAAAAGAATTATTGAAGGAGTTTGGGTTATCCGAAAATCCTCAAATTTGGCCAGAATATTCTTTAGCATCTTTTTGACCTTCTAGCAAATATTCAGCTCATTTGAAGATCATTTGAGTAGCAATTTGCTAAATACAATCTGCTGTGTTCATAAGAGTCTAGAAATATTTTCAGAAAATGTTTCCCACTTCTAAAATCTATTCTGGGCAATACATAGCTCCAAAAATCATAATAACATTTAGACAAGTTCTCTGAGACATACTTGAAATTTTAGTTCACTAAATTGGGCATGAAAATGCACAGTACTCCAGAATTAATTCTTTTAAATAGAAATGCTTAAAGAATTGTTCTGGGAGAACTACTAAAGTAAAAGTGCTGAATTTTGGACGAGATTACTCTCATGTGACCAGTAACTCACATGTAAATTATCAGCTCAAGTTGAGCCCTTGAACGCCCTGTTCATATTCTCCATACTTATGTATAGGTGGAAATACATGAGAGACATTGTGAAAATTATGGAGAACACAATTTGACTCCACATTAGCTGAAATTTGGCAAGCTGAATCGCTATGTAGTATAGAACCTGCTGTAAAAGTTTTGAAACCATTGGAGTTCTTGTTCTTCAGTTGCATCCAATTCTTTTCAGCTCATCTATTATGTTCATTAGGGAAAGTAGTTAGTGTAAAGCTACAACACTAAGATTAATTCATCTCAGTTCTGTTTCTTTGCACAACAGGGGCTAATCAAGCCATTCTTGGCTCTTCCACACAACCTCTGTTCCTAAGAACTTCATTCTATAACTTCATTCCATTACATTCTATAAAACATGTGCATATACATTTCAATAGGAACCACAACGAAGGGGATTCAAAGGAGCGATTCATTGTAAGTGGATCAACCTCTGGAGAATCAAGGGTTGATCAGCAAGGACACTAACTGATTATATATGACTACCCTGCAAAACAGGCATGCTCCGGTTTGCATTTAACAACTGTTAAGTTTTTACTTTGTATTCATTTTCGGTTAAGATATGAATTGTGCATTAGGTCTAGTGTTAGATACTCCTCTTGCATAACTAAATGAACCCATGGAGTATTGGGTAGGTGTCTTTCACCGTGTAGAACTGCCATGCTTAAGTAAGGTTCTGTAGAAGTCGAGTGGTGAGATGCTACTCGCATGTTCAGTAACAACAGGGGCATATGGGATTGGTTCATAAATGAATTAGCAAGTTAAAGTTGAGACCGGAAGGTTGTAGGAGCAGCAGGACATAGGGGCCTGGGTGCTATAGACCTGTCCGTGTCATTCAAGGACCGATCCGCATGCGGCCCTGTTGAACAAGTTTGAGTTGTGTACCAGACTCATGCTGGTATTATGGGACCCAGTAAACCGATGTACCTCTGGAAGCTGTCATTGGGACTTTCCGGGTCGCCTCAGGCGGATGGCCGGTGTGCAGTATGTGGGGAACATTCTCATGACATCTCATGTCGGCAGGTACACCATGAGAGTGGCTACTGTACGGGGCGACTTGATCGATTCAACGGGGGTGAAAGGGGGAAAGGCTGCCACGTACGACGTCAGTGATGGTTGCTGTAGGCAACGTCGAGTACGGGCGTACGTGTCGTGTAGTCCAGGTGTTATTGATTCGAATCAGCGTCGCTCGCGAAATGGACCGAGCATACTTGTTCTCACAGTCGTGACATAGTAAGAACTTGCATGAGAAAGGAACTAATCACATTGATTTGAAGTTATACTATCTTTGTTATGCATCATTGATGAATAGCTAGTGCAAACTTGATTCTTTTATGCCGTGAGCAATTTACATCGGGGGAAAGCGTTTCTTGTTTGATTGTGAACTCCCGATGTGGCGTGCCCAAGGTTACATAAAAGTGCTGCAAATAATACCTGAAAGTAAGGATTCACTTTTAGGCGAGTTTATTATGCATTATGCCATCCTACTTTAGGTTCATAAACTCACATAGAGTTTCATGTTTAGGGTGACGGTTAAGTCTTGCTGAGCGTTGTGCTCACGGATGCTATCCTAGTTGTTTTGCAGGTTTGACTTCATGCTTATGAAGGGATGACGATGAGACTCGGGAACCTCCGAGTGGTTACCCAAGAGCATCCTCGCCGCTGCAGATTGTTCTTTGTGTTGGTAGTAAGAAACGTCCGCGGGCTGGACTGTTTCTTTGTTGCTAAGTTAGAAATGAGTCGTGAGAGTTATAGTCTTCCGCTGTAGCTTATTTTGAGATAAGTATTGGTAAAACGTTTTTGTATGCTTCTGCAAATGATTTATGTAGTGTGATGTGTTTCATAGACCCGTGTGCTGTTGGGTGCCGCATATCACGGTACCACCCAACGAGGTCCTGTTAGGGGCGAGGTCCTGTTGTCGACGGGGCAGTCCCTCACAGCATGGTATCCGAGCTGTTTCAGTTGGTATCAGTGCTGTGACAAAGTGAGAGTGAGGGGGGAGAGGGAGGGAGTGTGAGTGAGAGATAGTGATAGAGAGAGGAGGGAGAGGGCGAGGGAGAAAGTGAGAGTGCAGGGGAGGGAGAGGGAGAAAGAGTGAGAGTGAGGGGGAGAGGGAGGGAGAGAGAGACAGAGTGGTAGAGAGAGAGGGAGTGGTAGATAGTGGGCGAGGGAGAAAGTGAGAGTGTGGAGGAGGGAGAGGGAGAGAGAGTGTGAGTGAGAGTGGGGGGAGAGGGAGGGAGAGGGAGACAGAGTGGTAGAGAGAGGGGGTGAGGGAGAGGGGGACTAAGAGGGGGTAAAGAAATCAGCGAGTTGGAAGCTCAAACTCACTCTAACTATTTATTTGCATTGCAGGGATTGGCAACGGAGGCTCAAACTCCACTACCACAGCTACCAGCACCGGAGGAGGGCACAGAGACGGATTCTCCGGCTCTAGAGCAAGTGGAGGAGCGAGTGGAAGGGGTAGTATTTAGCCCCTTGTTGTTTTATACATTGGATGATTATTTGATGGAATATCTTATTGTGTATATGAATAGCTGTTCTGTGAGCTGGCCATCGTGCCAGGGTAGCTGTTTTCTATTTTTTTTAAAAATTAAGAACCTTATTTACGACGGCCAGGTATACAGGGCCGTCGTATGTTAACCTACATAACTTACGACGGCCTGTTTCTACAAATAAGAATTCTCATGTTTCGCATAGAAAACCTGTTTATACACAAAAGACTTCTTTTTCTTTGCCTAGTTTTCATCGTATTACTTAGTATTGAATTCCTAAACATTATTTCACTAACCCCAGCACCAAGGCAGCGATGCACTTTGTCTCTTTGTAGGTTTTATACAGAAGGAACGAGAACTTTTGGTTAAAACGACTCCAAACGCTTTCAACATGTGCTTGAAAACAGAAATTTGGTTCTTTTCCTTCACCCGTGCATCTTGGGCAGAAGAATTACATTTTTACAGATGCTTTTCAAATATATCTGTTGTACAAGTTTGATCAAGAATAGCTGTTATACCTCGACACATTTAGATCGGCTTAGGTTCAACTTCTGTGAGGTTCGAGTACATATACTCAGTGGGAGTGTTTGTTTTTTCAATATGGTGCACCGTTGGTACATGATGGACAAGTTGATGATGAATGTACAACAGCTGCAATTCTCTTAGATGTTCAAAGTAATCATTCATTTGGATAAATGATTAGAAGTATTTATCAACGTGTCATATGATCCTACAATGGGTATCTACAATTGGTTTCACATGGTCCAGTTTAGTTGACTTTAACTTTCATAGTCATTCAATTTTGGTTGTTTTTTTTGAATCTCGTATAACACACTAAAATAAATCACTCTTACATTGGATATCACTTTATTTATGATAATGTTGAAAAAGAGAACATAATGCTTTATCATTTGGATAGTTAACATTAATTGCCAGATTTTCACAAAACCATTCATTCAGGGAGAACTATGGGTTATTCATCCACATGGACTGAAATGGGGGAGGGGGTGTTGAAACTTGTATAGTACATGTGTCATCCTAAATCATAAAGATAATATGAGCATTGTATTTCATACATATATGATATTTTGAGGCTTTCCTCATGCCAAAAGTTCTTTGCTAATTCACTCATGCAGAGATACAATGTAGTTTCTGGCCATAAGTAGTAAATGGAATGAAAACTTGAACTAAATATTATCAGATTCAAATTTCTTAGATGACTTGATCTTGATGATGTTTACAATGCTTTGCTAAGTACAGATTGTATACAAGTAGATAAAATCTCACAAGTTGAGTTCTTGCATGATCAATGTTCGAAATAAGTGCAAGATCATGAGAATATGCATCAACGCACTTCTTCTGTTCTAATTGAGTCCAACCGCTGTTTAAGTTTAGAATGAGCTAATACCTAATATAACGGATTAGTCCGTATGACATCCGACAAGTCCGATGTCATACGGAGGGGGCATGTTTGTGGAAAAAGGGATTAGTCTCTAGAGGACGGACTAGTCTAGTGTGACATTGGACTAGTCTTATGTCACACAGAAGAGGACAGTCTGGACAAAAATGGACTAGTCTGACAATGGCGGACTAGTCCGGTATGACATCCTACTACAGAGGGGTCTTCTCCATGGGATATTGGACATGGCTATGGTTATCGGACTAGTCCGATGTTTTCTGGACTTGTCTGTTGTTTGGGACTTTGTGCTTTTCACTCATCCTCCCTGCACGACCATTGAGCTCTTAGAGGTGTATCTCACACACACTCTAAACTTGAACAATAAGACTAAGCATCCTCCTTCATCTGAGTCTTTTCAATCATAATTCCTATTTTATTACTTTTTTGTGTTTTCACCTTTTTTTGTCATTGATTCCTGCTTTCAACTAAAACAATTTCATTAGAACTTTACTTGTTTGTCATCAATCATCCAAAACCCGCAAGGGGGTTCCTAGATGCATTTACAATCTCCCCCTTTTTAGTGATTGATGATAACCAACTAAAGTTCATATATAAATGAGCAAACAAGTTGGATTTTCATAGAGTATGCACATATGCGAGTAGAATACATGAACTTGAGAACCTTCTCATATATACATTCTTTATGATGGGGTGCCGAGAAAATAATGTGTGTGTGAACAAGATTAATTTGTGAGATGAACTTTAAGAGCACACACATAATGACATTGAAGCATAGACATCAAGATAGCATTAAGACATTACATAGTCTTAACAATAAACATACACCATTCGAATTATTAATACATGTCGAACACCAACATAAGCAAAGTCTAATGGAAACGACTAAGACACGACCTACTCTCCCTTAATCTCCCCCCTTTGGCACCAAGACACCAAAATGGAAAAATAAAGGAGAACTACTCATCATCTGATAGAGACCAAGGAGTCCCGTCTTTTGATGAGATGGTAACTATCGTTTTTTGTGGAGTGGACTTTGATGATCCGACTACGATCGTGTGAGGACGTCGTGCCTTAGTAATCATTAAACCAACTTCGAGCCATTATTAACCATGCCGGAGCACGATCAACCTGTCCACGAGGGTCTATTTCCAGCAAGAAAACGAAGAACAAGCAAGAAACTAGGATTACAATCTGGATATTGTGTATTTAAGAAGAAAACTTTATTGATGATAGTGGGGTTCTAAAACGTTCTGGCCTGGTCGTTGGACACAAACGAGGTACGCAAGTTGCAGCTATGGCGAACTTTACTCTAAACAAAACCCACGTCTCAAGGAACTCTTGGCCTACTTAAATAGGGGAGGGGAGAGGGAAATCCGTCTAGCAATAAAGGTAGTTTGTGATCTCCCTTATTCCCTTCCTTTTCCTGAGATAGACTACCTTTTAATAGGGAAAGAAAGAGGGAAATCCATCCAGCAGCAAGGCAGGATATGATTTCCTCTATTTCTTTCCTTATTATAGTACGTCTATCTTTAATAGGGGAATAAAGTGGGAAATTTTGTCCAGTAGCAAAGGTTGGATGGGATTTCCCTTATTCCTTTCCTTATTTGCCTAAATCTCTCTTTATTACATGGTCCTAGCTTCAATATTTGGTGCACAACACCCTATTCATCCACTTGACTTTATTCTGGTCCGCCATCTTGTATATTTTTTTCATGTCCTTGTATGTCATCATAGTGGCGTCAAAGTGCTGAAAACTCCACTAGAAACTCTATTCTAGTTCCCTTTGCGCGCGCCTTCCTCTCCATGCTTAATGATGTTTCCATGTTCATTCCTCTTGTCCATGCTAGGACCTTCATTTGTAAGCAACACAAATGTATCCAATTTATATAGTATCATATTCTCATGAATATTAGAAACATTATCAAGAAATGAAAGTATCTGATAATTTAACTGGCGTGCGCGAGCTCTAGTAATTGGTCCCATATGTGTTGTAGCAGGGGCTATTGGTGTAACTATGGTAGTGATGTCATCATCATCCTCCCCTTCTTGAATTGAAGTCGTCCTCGACGGAAACACATCTTCCTCACCCAAATATACCTTTAAATCTGCAATGTTAAAAGTGGGACAAAGCCCAAAATCTGCATGTAGCTCAAGTTTATATGCATTATCATTTATTTTCTCTAACACCTTAAAAGGACCATCAGCACGTGGCATTAGCTTTGATTTGCGCAAGTCAAGAAACCTATCTTTTCTTAAATGTAACCAAACAAGATCTTCTGGTTCAAACACAACATATTTTCCACCCTTGTCTCCAACAAGTTTGTATTTAGCATTCATGCGCAAAATATTTTCCTTAGTTAACTCATGCATTTTGAAGATCAATTCAGCATGTTGTTTAGCATCAAAATTAACCTTCTCTGAAGATGGAAGAGGCAATAAATCAATAGGTGCACGAGGTAGGAAACCATACACAATTTCAAAAGGACACATCTTAGTAGTAGAATTCAGTGAACGGTTAAGCAAATTCAATATGAAGCAAGCATTCTTTCAACATTTTCAGGTTATTCTTCAAAACAGTCCTAAGCATAGTAGAGAATGTTCTATTGACTACTTCAGTTTGACCATCAGTTTGGGGGTGACATGTAGTACTAAAAAGCAATTTTGTCCCCAACTTAGCCCATAAACATCTCCAAAAGTGGCTAAGAAATTTAGTGTAACGATATGAAACAATTGTATTTGGCACACCATGCAAACGAATAATTTCACGAAAGAACAAATCAGCAACATTAGTAGCATAATCACTTTTATAACATGGTATAAAGTGTGCCATTTTCAAGAATCTATCCTCGACAAAAAATATGC